>JAWRVZ010000187.1:0-1276943 GCA_037043235.1 Rhodeus uyekii | reverse complement strand
TACATTCTCGAGTTCTTTAACAGTGTTGCCGCGATTAGTTTGATGAAACGATCGGCATTCATCTAAAAAAATGTACATACACTGTACTGTGTTTGCTAACAACAAAAGGCATATGTAAAACCACCACAATAAAAACACTCTTGATACAAACCTTTAATTATATTCTCCAACAATGCAAACACAAAGATTGCTCACAAAAGCACAAAAAATGTGCGGGATGCTACAGCGTGTTATCCCTCAGACGAGATCAACGACAGGGAGTGAACCGTGAGCGGACCACGATCCATGTGCAAGGCAAACTCAGCACATGCGCAGTGAACTGTTTCGAGTTCGAGATATGAGATTTCGGCGACATTAACGAATCAACATTAAAGAATCGAATATACTAAGACAAATAGGGAGTTTGGCGGTTCCACTTCAAAATGTCGACATAATAGGATTGGCGAGTTAACCGTGACTCGTGAATGACTCATGAAGTGATCTCCATTGTATATATATATTTTTTAATGATAATTACAATGTGTACTTTACTTTAAACCACGACGACGAATCACGTGTTTTAAAAACTATATTTTTAAATACTTTTTACCTCCAACATGGAGTCTCCAATATCATCATTTTCAATGACCCTAATATCAGGAAATATCACTAGAGTTTGTGGTAAGTTATAAAATCTCATCTCACTTTCTGTTACTGTTCCCCCCAGAGGCATGTTGTCTGCCTATATTGAAATGTCAAGTCTATCCCTTAGTAAGCAAACAAAGGAGGAAACAACGAGACAGGCATCAAGGAGAAAAAGTTTCCCATCACATATTCTCTCAATAGGGTCTTTACATTGCAGAAGTCTCTAGATGGCTGGAATGTCATTTTGCACTCAGCCTCTGCGGTCTAACTTGGTATTTCAATTTACAATGACTGAGGCAACCGAGGGCTTTTTCTGGATGTCCGCGGTGTACTTGCCATGCATGTCATGTCAAAATGCAGCGAGTGTTTTTATATATGTTTTTCGATTTTCTTGTGATGGTGAACGTGAGCAGGTGGAAGACGGATCTGTGACTGTACTCGTCTGTCATGTCAAGCATGTTCAACATTCTGTGAGATTCCGATCTGGAAGCGTGTTCAGCTCCTTTTGAACATCAGGCATTGTGCGAATGGTGTGTCAGTGGGGTCTCTACATGTCATGTTTTATTCCAGATAGCAGCTTTGACGTTGGCACTTTAATATCTTCACACAACCATATGTATTATCTGTTTCCATTCGATAATTCCTGCTAAGTTCTTATTCACACGAGGAGGTCTTGACATCCGCCTAAAGACTTAGGATATAGTCATGGATCATAACTCGGATTTTCTTTCTCTTTTGTGTGTGTCTGTGTGCATACAAAACACAATCTTAGTGATACTTCAATGGAGAGATTAGGATAAATACATCAACTGCTTTTTTGTTATTGTTGCTGTTGTTGTTTAGTAACTCCACTCTGAGGAAGATTCATTCATTCTGTTATCAGAGAGGTGAGGATGTTCAAAGATGCGGTTAATTTTTCAAATCACGCTGTTATCTGTAATAATTATCTGTGCAGAAATAAATACATTTGAATAGGAATGGAGGGTAAAATCTTGTTCATTTTTGGTCCTCTCTTCATTTTTCTCTCGCTTTCTGACTACTGATGTGTGCAAATTATAATGTAATGTGTGTTTAAATGTTTGCTGGAAAACATTTAATCTGAAAAATGCTTGCATGAAGGAACTGCCAGCAAATGTGATTAGATTACTCATTCTCCAGCATCTCAAAACAAATTAAAATGTATATTCTTTCTTCTGTTTGGTACTTAGAGTAGCCCCCGATGTGAAGGCGTCATTATATAGATGTTTGTTGAGTCTCAGTTCTCACTATTGTATGAAAGTTTTTATAGGAGATGTCTGATATAGCTGCATGGAATTTAAATTCATGTTCTAAAAGGTTTAAAGTTTATTAACTTCACTGTCACATTCACTGACTCTTCAAACTGAATACTAGGATCCATATTCCCTTAAAAAAAGTGTATATATATATATATATATATATATAGATTATATCTGTAATATTATAATATTAAATTATATCTGCTACTTTTCAGGAAATTTATATTGTGACACTTTATATAAAAGTTATATCAGACACTAGCATGTGTCATTATGTGTCAAGCTCAAATTAAGTTATGGATATTTTGATTTTGAAGTAATTCATATTGTTTTATTTAACTTCTTTGATTTGTCTTATTTTTAGCTTGTAGTTCCCATATTTATATTGGTTTGCCAGCTGCTCTCAACATCCATGATGAGACTAAAATGGTGGAAGCAGAGAATTTGACATAATTTCATGCTGCTATCTCAAGTACATATCATCTATTTAAAAGCCTCTTTAGGAGTATTGAGGGGCTTTTAATGTAAAAATATTATTGAAGCCTGACCTCATTCTTTAATCAGTACTAAAATGTTCATACCCTTATGTTAAATTGATCGTCATATTAAGGTTTGGGAACCCGAAAACTGGTTCCATTTTAGGTTCCAAATTTCCAAGAATCATGGTAAGTGACTTGCCAATTCATGTTAAAAACATGCTAATTAATTCCAGCAACATTAATTTATGCTAGCAAACATGTTAAATCATGCTAATGAAATGTTAAATCATGTTATTAACATGCTAAATCATGATAGTGATATGTTAAATCATGTTATTGACATGCTACTTTATGCCAACAACATGCTAATTCATGCTCACAACATGTTAATTCATGCAAACAACATGTTAATTGATGTTAGTGAAATGTTAATTCATGCTAATCACATTAATGTTTGTGACATGTTATTGCTAAAACATGTTAATTCATGTTAGCGACATGTTAAATAATGCTAACAAAATGCTAATTCATGCTAACAACATTCCAAATCACGTTAGTGACATGTTGATTCATGCTAACAACATACTAAATCTTTTTATTGACATGCTAATTAATGTTAGCAACATGTTAAATTGTGCTAGCGTCATGCTAATTCATGTTAACATGTTAAATTGTGTTAGCATCATGTTAGTTCATACTAAATAAATAAATAAAGCAAATATTAAATTCATGCAGTGGAGGGTAGTGATAGGGGAAGATCTAAAGCATATTAATAGTAATATCAACAGGTGTCATAACATGCAACATTGGACAAAGATCAGCTAGCATCGCTAAGCTACACTGAAAATGACAATGGGGATTGTATTGCGGGCTGGCCATCTGGAGCTGTGTGAGAATCCCTGCCGGAGTGATCCACCTGTGGGATGCCAGTGTATTACATATTTACATATTTAATCCTGGTTCAGCCAGTCTGACTAGTTCTGCTAAATAATTTAGACCGTAATTGCAAGGGGGTTGAAGGGAATGTCGATTAATCTCGTTTTTAAGTTTTTAGCAGTCGTCAGTCGCTTAGTCATTTTGATTGATTCCATTTCATAAGAATAATTTGTGTGTATGTGTTTGTGTGCGCTCATGCATTTATTATGCTAAAGTTTGTGAGAGATTTTTGTTTGTGTTTTTGTAAATAAACTGTCTATGATTGTTCTGAAAAGCCCCCCATTAAAAAACAAACAAACCTTATATTAATTCATTTATATGTTTTTATGTTTTGCTCACACAGTACAGCATTTGACTGGGTGTAATCAAGTGAAGGTTTCTGTTTCTCAAGACCTTATTATTATATTTAATTTCCTACCTATTTACTGAAATTGCAATGTAGGCATAACACTGACAACTTAAGAAATTAAGTTGCATTGATCTTTTTTGGGTTGATTTACTCAGGGTGAATGGGGAAACTATTCAGTTGTCATAAACAGTGTGTGTTTACTATAGCAAGAAAAGTTAAAAGGTTTTGTTTGATAGAACACTTTTTACATTTTAGTAAAAAAAAATCATTACATTTTGACATTCTCATGCTGAGAAACTGCTGATGAAAGACAAAAAAGTGTGATCAAGGGAAAATGTACATATCTTTCTTATTTGACATGCAATAACTCAGGAAGGCAAAATGGTAGGAAGACAATTTCCACATGTGAGCTGCATCTGGATCAAATTTGTAGTGATAGCAGTATTCAGACATTACAGCATTTGTGTCCAAAAACCTCTCCAAACAAGTGTTTTTGGTTTGTCATTTTATTGTTATAACTCAGTGTGGAATTTATTTAGATATAAGCGATTGTGGTGCATTTGGGCTCTTTTTAATTGTATATGTTTTCATGATCTATGCATGTTTCAGTTAGCTACGGATGACAATGGCATGTAAAACCTCCCGTTTTTTAGCTACATATGCATTTATAACTCCTTGAGGAATATCTTTTAAGCTCAGTGATGGATTGTGGTGAGCCTGCTATAAATAATGACTTTTCTTTTCCATTTTCCATGTTTCAAAAACGTGACATTTATATATACATATTTATAACACACGTCTTTTGAAATATATATGTGCTGAAAGATGTTTTTGTAAATAAAAATGGAAGCATTTTTAAAAATAAATTCAACATTAGCAAACACTGTAATTCAACAGCTCTACTAGTTAATCAAAGTGGCTACATGCATTGTACAGTTCTGTCTCTAAGCTTTCAAATGGCATATTTTGTGTTAATCAAGTAGTAGTAGTTTTGAAAAATATTATACATTTCTTTGTAACTAGATGGCACCCGCCAGTGGAACATTCCAGTTTTAGAGTGATGACTCAACACTTGTTAAGAGTTTATCAAAGTGGTTAGAAGCTATTTTGTGTTATTCCATTCAGTGGTTGCTTAGTAATTTAATTATACTTTTGGTCTGTTTAAAGCAGAGGTGCCCAAACTAGGGCCCGCGGGCCAAAGTTGGCCCGCGGTAACCTTTGATTTGGCCCGCCGTACCGTCCGAGGAGAGAGAGAGAGAGAGAGAGAGAGAGAGAGAGAGAGAGAGCGAGAGATACCTTCGACACAGATTGTCATTTCTTATTTGACATAACAATTTTGTTTGTTTTATAGTTGAACTACAACAGAGTAAACTGAAATTAAATGTAAAAAAAGGTTAAAAAAATTTATTTTATTGTAAATGTGCAATTCAAGGCGCGGTGCAGCACTGCGTGCTTTGCGACACATGACGTCAATAAACGTCAACAAATTAAACGCAATAATAGAGAAATCAAGGCAGTGGCACACAGACGACTTTTTTTTTTTTAAAAGCTGGGGAAGATGAGTTTTTATTCACAGAAGTCAAATCAAAGGCAGTATGTCTAGTTTGCAAACAGTCTTCTGTTGCTGTTTTTAAAGGAGTACAATATCCGTCGTCATTATGAAACAAAACATTGTGCAGCTGAGCTTTCTTAAAGTACAGCGGCGAGGCGCGAGAACAGCAGGCTCACGAGCAGCTCACTGTACTTCGATCTGAACAGAGCGCTGCAGCGTCCTTCATCATCATCAGTGATACTGTCTCTGTTTGGCAGTACAGTGATCCCTCGTTTATTGCGGTTAATATGGACCGGAACTATCGCGATAGGTGAAAGTAGGATCAGCCAATCAGCTCACGGATACCTCCCCTCATGCTCTCATTGGTCGAGCTCGCGCCGGGAACCAATCACGTGTCTTGTCTGAGTGCCGTGGGCGTGTACAAAGCCTCAGATAGTCTGTCATCCTGGGAAACCGTTTCTCTCGCAGCATCACGATTAAGCAACGCTGCTTTACGCAATACGGCTGTACATGGCGGTATTTTTTAAATGTTATTTTTTGATGAATATTTTTGAAAAATCCGCGATGCACTGAGACCGCGAAATGGCGAGGGATTACTGTACCTACTTCTGTGAGCAGACTTTCAGTCTGATGAACTAAGAAGCCAAATAACTGACTCTCACCTACATAATATATTGTCTTTGTCTGTAAGTCAGATACAGCCCAATCTTGAAAAACTTCTGAAAAGTAAGGACCAGCTTCATATCTCTCATTAGGTCACTGATATTGCAACCACATAGGCATTAAACTGTATTTTACATTGAACACTTGGGGATTGTTGCCCATTTAAATTGTTCATTAAAATGCAAAGCTTTAGAAAAAAACTGCATTAGTTAATCAGATTAAAGTTGTTTTATATTTATTTTACATATTATGAAATAAATAAACCCATAACAACTTTAATGTAATACAGTTTGATTTACGATGCAAAATTTACTTTTGGCCCGCGGCTCTCAATCAAGTTTGATTTTTGGCCCTTCATAGGAAAAAGTTTGGGCACCCCTGGTTTAAAGTGTTAAAAGGGATACTCTACCAAGAACAGAAAATTTTCACCTTTTGCTCACCCTTATCTTGTTCTTTGTTCACACAAGATTTTTCTTCTGTGTAAGACAGTTGCTCTTTTAAAAATTGTTTTAATGATGAATGGGGAAACTTTCAATCTTCAAAAAACGGATGCGAAATTAAACACCATTAAATTATTATTTAGTGGGCCAATAGATCTGTGAAAAAAAAATACATGTAATGCACATAATCTTCCTCCCAATATTCTGTTAACTGCTATGACAGGATCATATACCATCAATATTTTGAACTCAATCATTCAAATCACTGAAATAATTTGAAAATATATGATAATAGTCACAATTTAAACAATGCTGCTTTTTTCATGGAAGTACTAAAGAGACTAAAGTTAACAAACAGCTAAAAATTCTTTCATTTACACGTTTAGATTGACTTGTTCCTTTTACTATGGAAAATTGATGTAACCCTCCGAGAAGTTCAAAATGTTTCTCAACTCGTTAGTACTCCAATTCATGGGCATTTGTTTCATTTAACAGTTGGGGGGATAATAAACTAAATTTCTCAAGAGTAATTTTTGAAGGAGACACAATTATCTTGCGTCCTCTAGCTTGTTTTAAGGTTTCGTCTGGGAAAGGGGACATTTTTTACTTGCAGCAAGCCCTCTGATCTACCACTTAACATTATATTGAGGAAACCCAACACAATATTGGGTATTTGTGCACTATATTAGCCTAAAATCAGTTGCAGAGGGAGACTCACTGTCTAAGCTACGTAACATAATAATCGCTAACATAACAGATTCATGGAAAAATACATTGGTTATCATAATTTTTTTTTTGTCATGACTAATTTATTAATGACTCTGCTTCATTTGTGTAACAAAGACTCAGGTGAAGAGAGATCCATGTGCGGTTTATTAAAACATAATAAAGAAATGTTTGCTTATTTTCATATCAAGTTTTGGTTTCACAGACAGGCCTTAGATTAAGCCAGGATTAGGCTTCAGTTCAATTAGGGCATTTAAGATTTTTTTTTGTTTATATTTTTCTTGTTGATTTCTCGTTGTTTCCTCCTTTGTTTGCTTACTAAGGGATAGACTTGACATTTCAATATAGGCAGACAACGTGCCTCTGGGGGGAACAGTAACAGAAAGTGAGATGAGATATTATAACTTAACTGGGTCAGAATACCAGGGTAAATAACAATATCAGAGGCAGAGCAGTAAACATGGTCAATAAAGGCAGAGGATCAGGGCAGGCAACAAACATAAGTAGTAGACAGGCAGCATCGAATTGTACAAGATAATCCACAGCAGACTCGAACACAGGCAGAACAGCACAGAGAACATTATGCTCAGTAATGTAGCTGTGATTTACACTCAAGGAATTTAAATAGTCTGAGTAATGAGAAACAGGTGTGCAGTAATCATTCCAGGTGGGCTCTTGGAAAATGTAGTCTCTTGTAGAACATGTCAAATCTTGCACCTGAAATGTTTCTTCGTAATCATGGGTAGAGGGCCTGAGTCACCTTCCTCCTCCTCCGACCACTGGCAGGTTATACGATAATCGTTAAATACAATATCAGTCATTTCAGTTGATATGACACAGGATTAAATTGGCACAGCAGGTACTTAGGACGCTTTTCCAAACCATGGAAATAGAGAAGGTTTGAGCTTTAGAGAAGCGATCAATGACAGTTATTATGGAGGTGTTACCGGGAGACACTGGTAGATTAGTGATGAAATCAATGGCGATGTGTGGGTAGAGGTTGTAGCACTCCTGCCAGTAGTTGTCTGCAAGTTTTTGCTGTAGCTCAGGTGTGACAAGCATTCGCGAATGTGCTCGTGTCTGTCTGTAGGTTTTCCCACCTCAACAAATTTCTTAATAATCGTATAGCAGTAGTAGTAAGCAGAGCTTGTAGAGGAGTGCACCCAGTGGATTACCGTTTCTCCTAAATTTGGGGGAACAAATGTTTGGTTTCACTGCAGTTTATATGGATAACTTTCAGTTGCAGTGTATAGTTTTAATTTGCATTACTACTTCATTCTTGCTTATCTGAAAACGGTCACATGCATTTGAGATGAGTAAAATATGAGCGAATATTTTATTTTGGGGTGGAATACCCTCTTAAACTTCAAACTTGTCGTTGTGCTAATCCAAGATTTGCATAGACTAATAAGAATAAAATGACACCTCTTGTGTTCTTGTGAACTGTTTGTTTTAATCTAGAGCTCCAAAGAAATCTTTACTTATTTTCATATCAGGGCCTGGTTTCACAGACAGGGCTTAGATTAAGCCATTTTTTTTACTTAAAAAATACTGACTTATCCTGATAATGACTGGTTAATTCATGATATAATTTCTCTGTACTTTTCCTAAGAACTCATCTCAACAATATTGTGTGTAGCAGCAAATAAATATAGACGAAAGTCAAAAACAAAACTAACTTTCAACTTTATATCATTTAAATGGAATAGGAATCCACTTACAAGCGCTCACATCCACACATTTAAACACAACACGCTGACTTAATTTCTAAGTCAAGAGGATTTCAATCAAAACTCAGTAGCCAATGAGAACACACCGCTGTTAGCCTTGCCCACATGAACGAAATGTGCCAGAACGGCAAACAAAAATTTCAGAAGCACAAATGAAAAGTGCATTTGTAAGTCCAGATCAGCTAAAGAACATGGAGAAAACGGTTAGCAAAGCATGATGTCTATGAAAAATAGAGTAGAACATTTTTCAGTTTCAAACACATTTTCATTAGTTTCTTAATGTCGTGTTTCATATATTTTGGCACTTATTTAATTTGATACAAACCACCCTCAGACTCAGAGGGTTAAGCAGTATTTCATGTGGCGTTTTCCTAGTTTTGTTTTGTACAGTAACCACTAGGAGGTACTGGGGAATGTGCTTTCCTTAATTTGTTTTCAATGAAGAGATGTATATTGTTGTTGAAAGCAAAAGTAAAAGAGTGACACACACACGTTGTTGCATTGTGTGCAATGGTAATCATATGATGCAGAATATGTCCAATGTGGGCCAGTGTCTGGTCACTATGATTCTCAAATCTGTGAATATATATAAAAGAAAAGAAAATTTTCTGTGAGCAAGCTGATAACAGGATCATAGAAACTGTTGTATTAATATAAATATAAAATCCACTCTTAACATTATTTAATTTAATTTAATTTAATTTAATTTAAATATATATTTCATAAATTATGAAAGAAGTCTCATGATCATCAAGCCTGTGTCAGGTTTCAGGAAGCGAGGCTTTTTATTAAACAATAAAACAAAAACTCAAACCAAAAGTACCCCGTGGGGTAAAAACAAAACTGACTATCAATGAACGTAGACAGGACTAAACTAGCGGCACAGGACAGGATCAGGAACAGGAACAGGCAGCAAAACAGGATGAGAAAGACAACGACGCGACACAGGACAGCAAAATGAAGGGCTTAAATACACACAGGAGGAAGGGTAATAGATCAGGAAACAGTTGGGACAAATCCAACTAATGACAAGGAAACAAGGTGGGTAGGGTTAACAATGACAAGACACAAACACGCAATGTGGACGCATATCGCCACGTGTACACATGAACACAAAGACAGCGCGCAGCTGGTCAAACCACACACACAAATCACGAGACATTACGGTAGTGTCAGAGCTCTGCCACAACACCAAGAAAATGACTAGACCGAATGTGGCCGAACCCTGACAGCCTGCATTTATGTAAACACAATACAGAAAAAACTGTAATATGAATTAGCAATTACCTCTAGCGATTTTCTCCAGTGTTTGCACTCCAGCGTCTTCCTCTCCCTTGTGTCTCCTGTGTTGTCCAGTCATCAACCTGCAATAGACTATTACTCACCAACCACAGCGAAGTGTGTGACATCCTGATATGCGTCTAGCCATCCACAATGTCCTACATCTGTCCTTAAGACATTCTCCTTCTGCGTAACAAAGCATTTTAATCGGTGTAATTTTCTTATGTAAAGGCTGACATTTTGTTCAAGAAAGAAAGAAATGTCCTACTTAAATCCAATGAGCTTTTTGTAGTCTACACCAAACATAAAAACCAAACCGCACTTATGTAGAATTGCAATAAAATATCATTTTTGGAACATGTTATACATTTTTAAGTGTCCTCTAGTCCTAACATGTCATTTTTGGCACATATGAATGTATACAATAAAAAAGAAATAAAGGAATACTTCAGATGTCTATCTTGTCTAATGTGCCATATGAACTTCACAGCAAAATGTACTTCATTTACATAACTATCTTTATATATGTATATGTTGTCTTTGTGTTAACAATAAAAGGACTAGTTAACTGAAAATAAACATACATTATTCACCCTTCTGCCACCAATATAACTTTCTTTCTTCCTTGAAACCCACTCACAAAAACTAAACTATCATGCAGCGGAAGTTTATAATATTTATATAACATTTAATATACTATATGTATTTGTATGAACCGGTTTAATGCTTCTTTTATGTTGTTTTTGCTGAAGCTCAAAAGTTTCTATTCCTATTCATTATCAATGCATGGAAGAGAGTGACAACTGCAGTTCTTTAAAACTATCCTTTTGTGTTTCACCAAAGAAAGAACGTCAATTAATGGTTTGAAATGACACTAGGGCGAATAAAATGTTCTCTATTTATTCAAGTCATTACTAAAGCAGATATATCAGATATTTTCTGCACTGCCAAATCAAATTGATCAGATTTCATCTCTTAAAGAATGACCAATGAACAGATTTCTGTGCAGTGTGACTAAAGCCTAAAGACGCTAGGCTGCTTTAATGTTTCCAGGACTGTAATAGCCACTGGGTGGAGCTGTCTCTCTGCCACACACACACAAACACACAAACACACAAACATCTAAAGAGACAGGCATTTCAGTTTTTTTTTGTTTTTTCTCATTTGCTTGTCTACCTTACTCTATCATACACACACACACACACACACAAGACACTGATGTTGCCGTTACTAAAAAGATCTGCCCTGCTTTCCCTGTATTATCCCTTTACCACCTGCAGAATGTGCCGGAGAACATGTGAAAATCCTTTGTGATGTTCAGCGGTGCCTGTTACTTATCACACCTTGAGACAGGACAGTTTCCTTGGCCTTAGACAGTTTCTCTTGGCCCCCTTTCCACGGTTTTACCGTAATATATGAGTAGGAGGTTTTCACTGTTACGATGAAGAACATCGTCTGAGTCTTATCTAACAGAGATGAGCTTCTGAGTCATTGTCTTGTGTAAATCACACCATGAAAACGGTGCTCTGTCTACTACTTGGTCCCCTATGGAATTATCCTTGCTATTATACTGACACCTGGGAGGCACACAGCAATTTTGAGAAACAGCGTTTTTAGATCATCTTCAGCTGTGCTGGCAGCGTAACCTCCAAACAATGGAAATGATTGAAGTAAAAAGGCAAACGTGTTTCAGGAAGTCATTTCTGTGGTGTGTATATCGTACTCTGTGGTGAACGCTTCTAATCTGAAATGAGACTCCTCGCTTTGGAAAATGATCTTCTACACTTGACCTTGGTGAAGATTGTCTCCTGCTTATGTGATTTTGGAAGCAGAAAGCCATTATACACAGATATGCACGAAGCGATCTTTGTAATTTGCTGAGTGAAAACAATTCACTGCTTATACCTTTTCCTTTCACGTTTCTCTTCTTGCCAGCTATTATCAAGAGGTTTGTGAAATGTTAAAAATCTTCCTTTTGTTATAGACTAGGGACAGGATTTTTTAAAACCAATAGCATTATAATATGTTGATTTGGTGCTCAAGAAAAAATATGTTTAATGCTGCTAAGTAGTTTTGTGGAAACTGTGATTCCTGATGAATTAACATGCAACTTGAGAAATTAAAATTCTAGCAGATAATACATTTCATTGCTAATAACTAATAAATAGCCAATATTAAGTCTTAATCTTGTCCAAATGAACAAAAAACACTATAATCAACCCTCTAAAAGCTATTAGTGAATTGAGGCATTGCAACATTATAATGTTCAGTTTGAAAAATGAATGTTTAGTTTCAGATTTTTTTATTTATGCATTTGGCAGACACTTTTATCCAAAGCGACTTACATTGCAGTCAAGAAACACATTTAACATTCTAATCAGTTATTTACTTTCCCTGGGAATCGAACCCATGACCTTGGCATTGCAAGCACTACGCTCTACTGTTTGAACTACAGGAAAGATGTGCTAAAAATGACATGTAATGGTGTTATTAAATTAGTATTTTTAAATGAATTGAAGATTAACTTTAAGTAAGTGTTAGGTGACTGCAATGGTAATCTAAATGTTAAAAAAAAATCATATTGTGCTGTGAGCTAGAGCAGTGGCCATATTCATATTCACAAGGTCATTTGAAGCATTTGGCCTCAGAATTATTAAGCAGATTTTAACACTTGTGTTCTGTCTGCATTAACAAGTAATCTTATTACTCATACTTGTCCATACTAGTACAGTGCAATGTCTATTTTCAGCAAGCTGAAGTTCCATTACACTTTCCTTAGTGTGTGTGTGTGTGTGTGTGTGTGTGTGTGTGTGTGTGTGTGTGTGTGTGTGTGTGTGTGTGTGTGCGGGGCTGGTTTTCTATAAGACCGAGATCAGTGTGATTAAAAAAAATCTCTTTCCATTTCGCTTTGTAAATGTCACCCAAGCAACACCGAAACATTTGCTTTTTTTTGCCTCCATTTTCAGAAGCATGTAAAAAGCAACCTGCTATAAAATTATTTTAATTACAAACTTGACAGAATGCCAACATTTCTGTGAGAAGTGTTTTTAAATAAATAAATGCCAGCAATTCAAGTATGATCTTTTACTTCTGAAAGGGCAAAATGCACCAGTGTTGCTCTTTCTGCACCTCATCTGAGAATAATACTATATATGTACACGATTCTTTATTAGAATTACATAAAAGAAACCATTACCTGCATTCTGTTATCTGTTATACAGCTGATCTGCATTTGCGGTACGAGTGAGTCATTGTTGGTAAATGGTCACAGAGGGTTGGTAAGGGACAATTTGTGCCTTTTAATCAAGCATTTTCTCATGCTATTGTTTCTGTAGTTCCATCTCTCAGGGCTTTGTTGTTTACTTCTTTTTGTCGGTTTTTGTAAGGATATTCATTCAACAAAAATGCGAGGTCAAATATTAAATCTTTTATCACCTAAAAAATGTCCTTATCTCTTTTTGGATGTCATTTAAATTCATTTCACATTCATTATTGACTGTTTTATCTACCCCCTTAAAATGATACACTCATTGTTAATGCAATTTACCTCTTCTAAATGTCTAAAAACTTGTCATTTCGGACATTAAACATACCTGATCTACTACAAGCTGATTAGTCTGAACATTTCTGCTAAAAATAGTTTTTTAATCTCCCATTGTTGATGAGTTTGCTATATACGGCCTTAACTCTCTTATTA
Organism: Rhodeus uyekii; assembly: GCA_037043235.1. Lineage (NCBI taxonomy): Eukaryota > Metazoa > Chordata > Actinopteri > Cypriniformes > Acheilognathidae > Rhodeus > Rhodeus uyekii. The sequence continues at coordinate 1,263,189 of JAWRVZ010000187.1, read as the reverse complement.
ATTATATCCTGACATTTGTCCTTATTTAAGCTACCTAAGTTTTTCATGGCTTTATTCTCATTGCACTATATTCACTACAAACTGGGCTACAATAATATATGAGCAGCACGTATGTAAAACTTTTTTTATTTTTCAGTCTGATCGCTGCCTTGTTAATTCCAAGAAAGTACTGGCACCAAGGTTTCTCACCAACACTTATGTAGGCGGTATGAAAGTGCCACAGAGAAGCAAGATATACAAATACACATTAAACATAATTAGAGTAATTACATAGAAGCTAATGGAAACTGGTCTCACAAAAGAACCTTTTATTTCCACACATTTATTTGAAAATCAATGTTTTTCTGCATCGTCTTGGCGGCTGTGCTATATTTTTGGACTGTTGGATGATTTTGATAATTGGCATACTATGCTAAAATGTTTCTCAGATTGTGTAAATTAAGAGTTGACAGATTTCACAGAAAATATAGTTTATGATGGACACAGCCTCCCGATATATTTGCTTTAGAATATGATTACATATTTTGAACTGATTTTAGAACACATATTGCCGAGCATGGCATATCACCACTGAAATGAAAGCTGTCCTCTATCCTACCAGTGTTGCTGTAAAATACAATAACGAGACAAAAGTAAAATTAACATATCACATGTAATAAATTAGTCTCAATATTTGAATCCTAAACATTGATAAAAACCGATTTTGCTGATGATGTCAGTTCAGATTTTAAAAGTCAATTTCTTGAGATGTTCGAGCCTTTAGTGAACAAACAAAACAAAATTCCACAATGGGTTAAAATGTTGTAGGTCCAACCCTCTAAGTTGAAGACATGATCACAAGTTAGTTATCATCTGGGGCCTCATGTACTAACACTTGCGTTGAATTCATACTGACACATTACGTACGGACAAAGCTGTGAATGTGCGAACGCACAAAAAAATCCAGATGTATCAATCTCTGCGTTCGAAGGATCCCGCGCATATTCTCTTTGTACATCCCGATTAACGTGAAATTGAGCGCACATGCACGAGCACAACACTCCACCCAGTCTCCTCCCTTCATTAAACTCATTTAAATATGGTAATGATTCCACTTGGGCAAAAGAAAGCAGTAAGAAAATGGCTAAAGCAAGCGGCATGAAAACGAAACTTTACAGAAAGTGAATTGGAGGTGCTACTATCGGAGGTAGAAATTAGAAAAAAAATATATTTGGAATTTTTTTCTCCGGAATTATTAAAAACAAAAGGAAAAAAAAATATGAGTGCTGTCAGTGCGTTTGGATCTGAAAGTCGCACTGTAAATTGTCTTGCAATTGTCTTTAGTGGATAACCGCGGTCTCCTGAAGGGTTGTTGTATAATTAAATGCAAATAAATAACAATAAAAAGTACTAGGGGAGCGCGGGGCACAAAGTAACGCGGGGTAAATAGTAACATAGACTTTTTAGATACCGGTAGTTGCACGGTCTTAAATGTGACGTGCTAACGGGCTTTTCATCACACTGTTTTCACACGTCTTCTGGCCAGCTTTCGAGAAATTGCAGCGAAGTTTGGATGAGAACCACAGGAAAAACTCTTTTGGCAGCATGTAAATATTTTTTGATATAGGCTAGTAGTTATTTTTCGATTTTCAAAGAATGTGTGAACGTATGTTAGTCCAATCTTATATTGTTATGATTACCATCTTCTTGGCTAAATGATGGTACCATTTTGAAAGACGTGAAAAACACATAGCGACTGCTAGCCCGTCCTGAGGTAAACAAGACAGCGCGGGGTCAGTTGTAACACTATGTTACAACTAAGCCACATTGAATAGGCTGCATCATTAATCATATATTTTGCATTGTATTAACTTATTAAAACGTCATGTCATTCATGTCATTACATTGTTCAAAGCATAACAAATGTAAAAAATAAAGGGAAAAATATATTTAATTCATAAGTTATTCTTATGATCATCAAGACGCAACTTTTTTAAACAAATAAAAATACGTGAATGAACATGCATTGGATAACATGGTGTTAAAACTAACCCGCTGTCTGTTACAACGAGCCTCGCTCACGGGTAAGAAGTAACATTTTACTCCTTGCGCTTTTGCCGATACTGCACAGAAACGGTAGGTCCAACGAACATGAAAACAGTGCTCATTTATAGGAGAGGCTTGTATGTTGTTTGTATAAAAATATGGTTTGTCTAACCCTATTACTTTGTTCATTATTTGGCTAAAACCAAAAAGTGTTACTTTGTGCCCCGCGCTCCTCTATTAGATAGAACCATAACTTTAAATGCATCACTCACCAAGAAGCCACCCATCGCGTACACAACCATGCTGTTTGATCTTACTACAATATTTGTTAGGCGTATTTGCGCATCACATATAATCTGCACATTTATTGAATAGAAATGTTTCCGATTCACATATGCAAATTCATCTTCAGATGGTGCCTTATATGTGTGTGCAGTCGATCGCTCCGTTTACATTAGGGAAACCGGCTATCGTTGCAAATTGCATTTTAATGTTTGGCTGGTCAACTGCATCATATATGAACCATCAAATGGGCATTGCGCGGCGTTTCGCGGCGTTGCGCGGCTCAAAGACGACTCGCTTATTTCTGAGCGGTCTGCCAGTTCTCTTTGGAAATAATCATTTGCCAGGAAACTAAGCGTTGTCAGCACCTGTAACGGAATGGGTATTGCGTGTTTCCTCGCTGTCTCTCTCTCTAGATTCGGACCCAATTAGATTCGGAGGATAGCCCTTGTAAATCTGACATGGCTGATTAGCCAGTCATCATCCTGGGCAAGAAAATCATTGTGGTCCCTAAAAACTCGTTCTCTTCGGATTCTGCCATTAGCAGTGTCCTCTATGTACACTGCTAATGTTCTTACTATATATGTTCTTACTTAATTGCATAATTTATAGAATATTCCCATAAGGCTTGTGTGACAATATATACGGTATCAATTATTTTATACATTGCAAATTAATAGCAATGCTTCCCACAGACTTGAGGAACAATTCGTTGTATAATGTTTGCAGCTTCACTTCATTGCCTGTAGGAGTCGCCAACGGACAAAACTATGAGAAATGAACTTACGCCAGCCATGAACTTGCCGTGGAGAAACGCACATTGTCACGTTAGTTTCACTTTTAGTGCATCCCACCGTGAGCGTGAAAGCTGGCGAACGCAACGTTTTTGTGCGTAAGTAGTGTTGATACATGAGGCCCCTGTTCATTTCATAATAGTTTATTGTACTTTTAGATAACCTACTCAATAGCTTTGTTTCTCTTAGCAGAAACACATCTCTCTGATGACGTTAAGAAAATATTTCACATATTTTCACTATTTCAAAATATCTTTTGGTTCCAGAGATAAAATAAAGGTTTGGAATGACATGAGGGTAAATAAGGACTATTTTTTCATTTTTTCATTTTTTTCTGTGTGCCTCCTAGCCATCATCATCCTCCTGCACAACGCTTAACAGGTGCACTGGTCATTTTTTGAGCTATGGATATATTCTAATATAAAAATATCAACATATGATTATGGTGCAGAACTCAAGTAATTAAAGTGTTGTACAGCATTCATTCAATTTTAGCACATGCTTTGGATGGATTTGAACCCACTACAGATTTTTTTTTTTAAATGACACAGATGGCCTCAATTAAATTAGTTTATTTCAGTAATCTATTTAAAAAAATCCTTTGGGTTCTGCTTTTGAAATCATGTTTTTTCACATCTTGCAGACCAATAGATTTGTGCTAATTAACTGAAACAGGAACTAATCCAGCATACCATGTTTTCTCATCTAAATAATCATCTTAAGTCATGTAACTTATTGGCTTATGAGATCAACAGAGTCGTTCAGGAACTGTTATGTCTACATTCCTGGTATTTTGTTTGTCCATCAGTTGTAGATGTAAGCTTGCAAGATAAAGTTGCATAAAGTTTGATCTGGTAATTGATCATTCCTCCTCCCAAACCAATTATAGGCTCAGATTTGCATCAGAATTACGTAATTACTTGATTAGAGTGGATGTTGAGTTAACTGAATGGTGGAGTCCTTGTAACAATGAAGTGAGTGATAAATTAGGGTTCAATTATGTTTAACGCATAGATTTATGTTCTGTTTCAAGGACTTTAATCAAAGCAGATCTAAACAACCAGTTCTTAAAGGAAACACAGCTGTTGCACTTTACACAATCAAAGGATGCTAATTTTTGCATAGTCACGTCTTGCTGTCTGAGATAGTTTGCAAGTTTTCTGTTACTGGAGAAGCTACATAAATAAATAAATTCACATCACCATGCCAACTTTGGATTCATGCCTGATAGCAAGTAGCAAGTAATTGTGCACTTAAAACAAAGTGTAATGTACAGCAATACATACATATATATTTCAGAAAAGGATACTTCACTCAGTAATGAAAATTCTGCAATTATGTACTACAAACCTGTATGCCTTTACAAACCTGTATGTCTAACTTTTATTCTTTGGAAAAAAAGACGATTTTGCATAGTTTGTTTTAAGCCATACACTTTTTGATAAATACCTCAATATTCAACATTCGATTAAATATACCCTCCTGGGCAAAAAAATAAAAAAATAAAATAAAAAAAGAGACAAAAGCCAGGAAAAAATGGCAAATGATTTAGTGGTCTTGTTTTTTTTTTTTTTTTTTCAAGATTTGTGTCAGTATGTTTACAAAAAAATATATTTTTCTTGACAATTGCTCAGTTTTTTTTTAAACCAAATTTTTTTGTAATGTGAAATTAAAGTGATTTAGACTATTAACATTATATTTATTATAATGTTTATATTATTTCTAAACATTATAATGTTACATTATAGTATAACACATTCACAATATCAGAATTAAAAGGGTCGGTTCACACAGAACGTGTTTTTGCTATAGAGATACATTTTTAAACATTGATTATAACATGTTTTCAGAATACCTTGTCATGTGCGAGTTTTAAATACATCTATCTAGTGTGTGTTTAAATCGAAAGACAAGGGAAAAGTAGTGCAGAGGAATCGAAAAATGCATTCTGTGTAAATGGCCACTAATGCCCAGGGGCCTCATGTACTAAGACTTGCGTTGAATTCATACTTACACATTACGTACGGACAAAGCTGTGAATGTGCGAACGCACAAAAAAATCCAGATGTATCAATCTCTGCGTTCGAAGGATCCCGCGCATATTCTCTTTGTGCATCCCGATTAACGTAAAATTGAGCGCACATGCACGAGCACAACACTCGACCCAGTCTCCTCCCTTAATTAAACTGATTTAAATATGGTAATGAGTCCACTTGGGCAAAAGCAAGCGGCACGAAAACGAAAGTGAAAGTACAGAAAATGAATTGGAGGTGTTACTATCGGAGGTAGAAATTAGAAGAAAAAAAATTATTTGGAACTTTGTTCTCCGGAATTAATAACAAAAGGAAAAAAATATGAAAATATGGGGGCATTTAGCTGATGCCGTCAATGCGGGTGGATCTGAAAGTCGCACTGTAAATGATCTTAAAAAGAAATGGTCTTATAATTGTCTTTAGTGGATAACCGCGGTCTTCTGAAGGGTTGTTGTATAATTAAATACAATTATAATATATAATTGTTATATAATTAATTTAATTAAATGCAAATAAATAAAAATAAAAAGTACTATTAGATAAAACCATAACTTTAAATGCATCACTCATCAAGAAGCCACCCATCGCGCACTCTGTCAGCTACCAGCTGTCACCCAACCATGCTGTTTGTAAGATGTATGAATCATGGGTTGACCCAGACCACCTTGCCACAATATTTGTTAGGTGTATTTGCGCATCACATATAATCTGCACTTTTATTGAATGGAAATGTTTCCGATTCACATATGCAAATTCATCTTCAGATGGTGCCTTATATGTGTGTGCAGTCGATCGCTCCGTTTACATTAGGGAAACCGGCTATCGCTGCAAATTGCATTTTAATGTTTGGCTGGTCAACTGCATCATATGGAAACAATCGTATGGGCATTGCGCGGCTCAAAAACGACTGAGCGGTCTGCCAGTTCCCTTTGGAAAGAATCAGTTGCCAGGAAACCAAGCGTTGTCAGCACCTGTAACGGAAGGGGTATTGCGTGTTTCCTCGCTGTCTCTCTCTCTAGATTCGGACCCAACTAGATTCTGAGGATAGCCCTTGGGCCAGAAAATCATTGTGGTCCCTAAAACTCGTTCTCTTCGGATTCTGCCATTAGCAATGTCCTCTAATATTGTCAAAGCTGCCATTGCCAGACTAAGGGTTGTGTCAATTTGCACGTGCTTTTATATGTTCTTACTTAATTGTTTACTTAATAATAATTACTTAATAATTAATAGAATATTCCCAAAAGGCTTATATATATATGACAATATATATCAATTATTTTATACAGTGCAAATTAATAGCAATGTTTCCCACAGACTTGTAGAACAATTCGTTGTGTCATGTTTGCAGCTTCACTTCATTGCCTGTAGGAGTCGCCAACGGACAAAACTATGAGAAATGTACTTACGCCAGACATGAACTTGCCGTGGAGAAACGCACATTGTCACGTTAGTTTCACTTTTAGTACATCCGACCGTGAGCGTGAAAGCTGGCGAACGCAACGTTTTTGTGCGTAAGTAGTGTTGATACATGAGGCCCCTGGTGATGACCAATTGTGGGGATTTCTGTGGTCGTGGCTCCTAAACGTTAGTTCTACATTGTACAATGAGAGTGGTTCAACGTTGGTCGTTATCTGTGACCAAAGATAATTTTCTGACAATGTCAGAAATTTAGCTTGATCATCACACAGTGTGTTTGCTGCTACAACCTACACACCTACTAGCCAATAATAATGCAACACGAAATTGCATATTGATCAACTCGACCTGGCACTAAAACTTAAAACTAATCACCTCAAGCTCTATTTCCCAAAACTGGTTGACCAAGACCAAGTTGTCCTCTTTTCCCTTGCCCTGACTGTGTCCATATTCTCCTGTTTCAGTGGTTCCTCTTTTTTCTCCTATACAAACTTGTTTCACAGCCTACATCTTCATCATATAGTCTACACATGTCATACCCACGTTTATTAGATCCACATCGAACAGTGTGATTTGTAATGCTCTTATAGGACTGCTGAAATCGCAGTCTGTAGCAGGAATAACAGACATCAGAGTGAGCAATATGTTATTTGGTGGTGTCATTAAAAGGATAGTTCACTCAAAAATCAAAAATTGTTATTATTTACTCAACCCATGTCTTTCCAAACCTGTTTGACTTTCTTTTTCTTTTTTCCGTGGAACAAAAGAACAGGTATTTTGAAGAACGCTGAGCCATATACAATCAGACACTGTTGGCTTTCATTGTAAGAAGAAAAAAAAACAATGTTATATGAGTATTTTGGCTCTTTGTTGTTTTATGACACACATAATATTTTCACTTTTTCTTTAGAGATGACTATGTAGGGAACTGTAATGATTTGGTATGAATTATATTTAAATACATCCTAAAAATGTATGAAACTACTCTTGTTGTCTGGTCTTGACTGCTTTCCTACCATGCCAAGGCCATACTTTGCATTAAAATCAGACAGACTTTTATGGAAATCTTCAAAACTCTATACATTTTCAAACACAGCATGCTGGGTGGAATTTTTCTTGGAGAAACTCGAACTGCTGCTATGCTCAAGGACGTTTGTAATGTCACAGTGCTTACAGTCAAAGTATCAGATTGGTATCCATCTTCACAGCATTGATGAATCTAGGTCAGAAACCATGATTAACTTAAGCCGGTTATCTCTGAAAAATTCTGAATGTATTTAACACTCTTTGTGACATACCTCGATTGGAATTGCGTTCCTTAGAATTTCATTCCACCAAGCCTTTTTTTCTATGTCCCCAGTTACCAGTCCTATTCATGGACAGCCTGTTCTCATTTCTTACTAATTAAAGTCTTTATCCTCTGAGGTAATGGAGTGGTTCAGACAGCCAAGCACTGATCTGTAACTTGCTGGGCCTGTCACCACTGGTCTAAGTGCTCTTTGCTGGGTCGCTGATGGGGAAGTGTAGGAATGCTGGCTGGAGGAAGTGGAGCTTTTCAATGCAAGCACATCCAAGGAACTTGTTTCATTCGTCTTATTCTCCAGCTGCCACAGTAAGCCACATTAATGCATGATGAAGAGTTGTGATGCTGGAGGTGGTGCGGGTTCCCACCGGGCAGTGAGTGTTGAGGTGAGTCGAGCTGTACTGGACTAATGCCACTGCCTGCTGCCCACCAGTGATGCCTCTCAATGGGATACAACTCTACGGTCAAGCATGACTGGAGAAGAGACGGGCCATAGCATGCGCGCCTAACAAACGTTTAAATGTGCTTGAGCGCATGTGCACACAGTCACAACATCCTTATGAGCTTCCTGTTACCTTGCTGTTGTTTCTGTGTCGTTTGATATTAAATAAACACATACTTGATCTATATCATAATCTGTTTTGGTGCAAAACAGAACTGATTAGAATGTCAGTGTGTGCCTTGTAAGTCGCTTTGGATAAAAGTGTCTGCCAAATGCATAAATGTAAATGCAATGAATGTTTCAATGCAAATATTTAGGGCCGGATTTACAAACAGCTTGCACTGGAACAACTGTCAGAATTCAAAGACACACAGTAAAAAAATTGGTCTTGAAAAGGAATGTACAAGATGAGTTGCATATGCATTTGTAGGAGTTTCCCTTTCAGACGCAAAATGTATGGGAAGAGAGTATTTAAATGAATCATGCAAGGTGATTTACTAAGGTTTATACTTATACATTTACTGGTATTTGCACTATTATATAACGCTCCAAAAAAGCATATCTTTAACCAGATGCTAATTTGTTCTGCTCTTGGTAGATTGTGTTGGTCATTATGGAAATGATTCAACAATATGTGTGGTCTTTAATATGAATGTTGGTCGCTTAGTAGATCACTTTCAGAACTTTCCACTCCCATTTTTGGGAATTTTGCTCTCACGCTAATTTGCCCTGTTTAGTACATCTGGCCCAGAGTCTAGTAACGTCTAAATACAGGGCACTTATTAAGGCACTTCTTTTTTTCTCTTTTTTAACTGATGGAGAGAAAGTGTTTCATGATCCTCTTTGCGAGAGGGAACCCATAATTCAGAATAACAATTTGGTTTTGTTATTGTGACAGACAGTCACTTTGGTAGCCTGCTGTTCCTCTGTGTACACTGAATGAAGTGTTGTGTCAGACTCCAGCTGAGATTATGAGCGGTGTCTTCTGATTTCATAAAGAGCATGGAGGACTGCATTAGACTCTTGGGGGGTAAAAACCGAATGCCTTTTGTCCAGTCGAAATGAGGCCACAAGGTCGTTGTTCATCATTGTGTACCTTCTACTGCTTAGTTTCCTTGTATCAAAGTAAATCAAGGTGGTATGACCTTTGGATTTAGAAGTTGCTATGGAGAAAATACTATATTTTTAGCCTAACTACAGACTTCAATTTCTGCAATCCTATAGCCTAAGATCGAACAAGTTTGGCTATGTGCGATGTGTATGTAGAGTGTATGATGATGACACCTATTGATTAATAGGCTATGAGACTAGTTAGCATAGAAGAATAAACGTCATCCGCATGTACTACTGGTAAACAAACAGACAAAGATGAATCACACTTAAGCAATTGTGGTTTTTATATGCGCTGAAAAAAGAAAAGGAAGATAAAGAGGAGAATGTAGCTAGGGAAAAGAGTCCAACTTGGCGTGTCAAAAAATTCTACTTATCTCTGAAAAAGTATATGGGCCACAAATTCTTCCACAAATTCTAGCATTATTTGCAAGACTGCTTTGACTGATCTTTTGCAAGATACCTTGGAAGGAAAAAGCAGATAGTGACTGTTCATCAAGCTATTTTAACTATTATATATGTATATATTCTCATTGCAGCAAAAAACAATTCTTGTTTAATATCGAAACTAACCTGTGAAACAGACAGACCAACTGTATGGTGACACATCTCTTTGTGTATGGCCTTTGGTGTGCTTTCTTTCTGATCAGCGGGTTATTACTTTCCTGTGTTGTGTGTTTATGTGTGTACTAGAACTCTGCTGTTGAATTATAGCCCACGTGTTGAGTAGGCTGGCTGGAGGTGGGCAGCACCAGCGCTGTCTCTGGCAGTAATGAGAGTACATTGCATGTTTGTTGCTGACCAAAGCATTCCTTCTCCACAACAAACAGCCTACTACCATCCCTACAGCTGCAAGAACAAAACTGAGCTTCTGTGCATTCACACATCATATCGTCACATCACTTATTCTGAATACATTTCCAGTTTTTAATATTCTTGATTATAATATATTAAATAATTTAAGACAGCATGTCTTCATTATACAGTATCTACAGTCAATCATAAATATTGACTGCAAATTTTGAATTGCACATTTGAAGTGGCATGGCCATATAAATAATGTTAATAACAAAGAGTATCTTATAGGAACAAGGGACATACAATGGAACCAAAAATGTTAATCATTAATTTGCAAACAAAGAAAAGCTATGATGTAAATTAATACTTAACTGTTTAACATTTAACATACTCGAATAAGGATTTACGTATAAATACACTGCTCAAAAAAATTAAGGAAAAAACTTAATCATCACAGTATAGCACCAAGTCATTTAAACTTCAGAGATATCAATCTGTCCAATTAGGAATCATAAGTGAAGGGGAATCAGATTCACCCAAAATAATGTTGCAATTGGTGGCCATAGATAATTGGTTTCTTGTCATTCCATCTGATTGGTTTTATTTAGTTTTGTGTTTTGTTAGGGTCCTTGTCACTGTCTGTAAAATGAGGCAATACCTGCAACCCCATCAGGTTTTACAGCCAGTCCTGCTCCTCCAGGATTGCATGTTCCTTAACAACGAGATTTGGTGTGTCTCCCAGCTCAATTTCAGGAGCATGGAGAGATTCCGGGGACAGGCCGTTATAAGAGGTGAACAGGGACGTAGAAACAACTACAACCTCCAGCAGATGACTGGTGTGCATGTTTCTGACCAAACTGTCAGAAACAGACTTCATGAGCATGACATGAGGGTCTGATGGTCTCTAGTGAGACCTGTGCTCACAGCTCAGCACTATGCAGCTTGATTGGCATTTTCCAGAAAACCATTTCCAGCATATGAGCACATGTTTCAGACGTGAAAGTTATGCTACGTGCAACATCATCCAGCATGACCGGTTTGGTGGTGGTTCAGTAATGATTTGGGGACGAAAACCCTTTGAGGGTCTTCACGTGCTATGGTTCCCTTACTGCTGCTAGGTAATGGGATGAAATCCCCAGAGCCAATGTCAAACCTTATCCTGGTGCAGTGGGCCCTGGGTTCCACTTGGTGTATGGTAATGCCTGGCCTCATGTGTGTGTGTGTGTGTGTGTGTGTGTGTGTGTGTAGGAAGATTTTAGATGGCGAAAGAACTTATGCAGTTGACTGGCCCTCATGTTCTCCATACCTGAATCCAGTTGAGAACCTCTGGGATATTTTCCATCGAAGCATCCGGTGCCTCCAAGTATCACCACAGACTGTTCAGGAGCTCACTGATCCCCTGATTCAGGTCTTGGAGGAGTTCAACCTGGACAGCTTCCACCATCTCATCAGGATCATGCCCAGTTGTTGTTGTGAGTGAATATCGGCATGTCAGAGCCATGCACACTACTGTCTTCTGTTGAGCTGAACTGAATGTTTCATTAATTGAGATACAATGTGTGGTTTAAGTGTTTCCTTCATTTGTTTGAGCAGTGTGTATACAATACAATGCAAAAGTCCTAAAAGGTTATTTAAGCCAGTTATTTATATTTTTGCTGTAAAGGCTCAGTACCAGGACCATTGCTTTTCTCCCTGTACATGGTACCCTTGGGAGATATCATTAGGAAGTATGGCATTAGCTTTCACTGTTATGCTGATGATATTCAGCTCCATGTTTCTTCATACCTGACGAAAGTTACCAATTCACAAAATTAACAGAATTTATGGCTGATATAAAAAAAAATGTAATGACTAGTAATTTCCTACTACTTAATTATGAAAATCAGAGATTCTAATTATTGGAACAAAAACCACCACATGTAATAACATATAACATAGCCATATGGTTTCTCTGTCAAATCTTCGTCGTCAGTTAGTAACCTGGCTGTGCTTTTTGATACAATCTCTCATTTAAATTTTTTAAAACTATATAAAAAAATATATCTAAATTACAACATATGCTCTCAGTGAAATATACAGAAACGTTAGTTCATGCGTTTATGACCTCAAGGCTAGATGAATACATTTTCCTGCACACTTAGTAAATAAACAAACTCGAGCTGGTCCAAAAAACAGCAGCAAGAGCTCCTGGTTCTGTCAACACTGCATTGGCTGCCTATTAAAAATTGTAAACATTTTAAAATCTTGCTAATTACTTACAAAGCATTAAATGGTTTAGCTCAGCAATACTTGAGTAAACTCTTTATGCATTATAGTCCTTTATATCTATTGCAATCTCAAAATTCTGGCCAGTTGATAATCAAAAACAACTGCAGACGGTCGATCCTTTTCCTATTTAGCAGCTGAACTCTGGAACAGTCTTCCTAGCATCGTTCAGGAAGCAGACACACTCTGATAGTTTAAAAACACATCTCTTTAATCTGGCATACACAATCAAGTTATATCATTAAAATCATGTAAACTGATTGCTAGGCTGCATAAACTAGGTCAGCCGGAACCAGGCACACTTCCCATAACACCTGATGTACTTGTTACATCATAAGAAGAATTGCATCTATGCTAATGTTAGCCTCTCTGTTTATCCCAAGGTTTGAGACAGTTCCAAAACACGCTCAACAGTTTTGAAACAAGCAGTTGACCAATCATATCACACTGATCCAGTCGACCAATCAGAGAACATTGCACTTTTCTGAAGGAGGGGCTTCATAGAGACAAGAACTAAACAGGGCACATTTCCCATACAATGACGCAACTCACTCTAAACTTCCATAGTTTGATTCATCTATAGAGAAATCTTTGTTTTGCTCAATTTCTAGATGTTCCATTCAGTCACAATTTCCCTCTTACGTCACTCCAGTGATCCCGCAGCGTACTAGACCATGTATGAAAATGTCACTCTTCAAAAAAAGCTTTATTTCTCTTGACAAACTAAGAGACAATGAATGGAGTTTGTGAAAGAAAGTACTGTATGTTGTTTACTTATAAGTCCGCATCATTTTAACAGGAGACAATGCCTCTAGCCACAGATTGAGAGCTGTAGCTCCAACTACAGAACTTTTTGAAACTATGCTTTCAGGAAGCACTTTGCTGGTACCGATGGAAAATAGTTGGCTAACAATGATTTTGGCAAAAGCACCCCTGAGCAGTACTAACATAATGCGAAGAGAGGTGTCCAATGATGTAAAATATGTGAAAATTTATGTTTTTTTTTATTTTTTTATTTTTTTTATTCAAGCATGAAAACATATTCTACTAGAATATGATAGTAGAGGATAGGACTTAAAAGGATAGTAGAGCCTTTTTAATGTATTCTGTGTTGCGCTTCCTTTAACGTTGCACCGTTTTAATCAATTATGGTTTGGTATCCCAAAAGCATGATTGATTAAATGGTTTAATTGCCTTTTATAACTCTCATCAAAACATACCGGTACTTCATTTTGTGTAGTGACCTCGCAGTGATGAGAAAAGTTTGCTCCTATTGGTGACGTTTCGATCTCTACCGAGGTCATCAGACGAGATAGATATGAATCCGCTTTTTAAAGTAGCAAAAGTGACATTTCTCCATCCCTCAGTTCTCAGTTGGGGAAAAATGCGATGTTGTTCAGGTAATAAGATGCTCAGCTGACAGCCAGATTGTGACAAATGATCCCGCTTGCGCCGAGACGCTCAATCAGGGATGCTAAGGGTTGGTCTGTAGCCTTACGTTTGCTCCTGAGTAATTGCATTTGAGACTTCATTAATCAACAAACAGACAATAAAGTAAACCCTCATTTAGCCCTGATGAAGCAGAGACTCTCTGGCAGATCTCATAGACTCACAGAGGAAGGAGGAGGAGAGCATCTGTTTGTCATCTTCACTGCAGACAGACCTCTGGCCTCATCAAGTCTGAGGGTGGGAAAGAGTTTTGCTTATTTACTGCAGAGGATATTTAAGACATTCGGACTTATGCAGGGAGTTGAGAGAATTATTATGAATGCTCTGCTGGGTTCATTCATAACAGTGCAGGTGTGCTGCTAAATGAGAAAGTGTATTCAGAGTTCCATAATTATTTCTAATTAATATATTTAATTATTTTCATTTTCATAGTATAATTTGTATTTTATACACACACACACACACACACACACACACACACACACACACACACACACACACACACACACACACACACACACACACACACACACACACACACACACACACACACACACATATATATAAAATACAAATTATACTCACCTAAAGGATTATTAGGAACACCTGTTCAATTTCTCCTTAATGTAATTATCTAATCAACCAATCACATGGCAGTTGCTTCAATGCATTTAGGGGTTGGTCCTGGTCAAGACAATCTCCTGAACTCCAAACTGAATGTCAGAATGGGAAAGAAAGATGATTTAAGCAATTTTGAGCGTGGCATGGTTGTTGGTGCCAGACGGGCTGTTCTGAGTATTTTACAATCGGCTCAGTTACTGGTATTTTCACGCACAACCATTTCTAGGGTTACAAAGAATGGTGTAAAAAGGGAAAAACATCCAGTATGCGGCAGTCCTGTGGGCTAGAGGTCAGAGGAGAATGGGCTGACTGATTCAAGCTGATAGAAGAGCAACTTTGACTGAAATAAACACTTGTTACAACCGAGCTATGCAGCATTTGTGAAGCCACAACACACACAACCTTGAGGCGGATGGGCTACAACAGCAGAAGACCCCACCGGGTACCACTCATCTCCACTACAAATAGGAAAAAGAGGTTACAATTTGTACGAGCTCACCAAAATTGGACAGTTGAAGACTATGACTATGAAGACTATAAGACTAAGAAAAATGTTGCCTGGTCTGATGAGTCTCGATTTCTGTTGAGACAATCAGGTGGTAGAGTCAGAATTTGGCGTAAACAGAATGAGAACACGGATCCATCATGCCTTGTTACTAGAGTTGAGTCGGATACTCGGCTGAAACGAGTATCCGGTACGGATAATGCATTTTTGCAGAGTACGAGTATTATATGAGTAATACGAGTCATTATCTGTGCTCGGATTGAATAAAAATCCTCATTGGGTAGCTGACTGTGTCTGCGCTGTGATAGGCTAGTCACAGCACGTCTCCCCCATACGTGCAGATTTGCTGTCCCGAGAACAGGTGAGAACGCTGAGACGAGAACAGGTGTCTTTCTCTCTCTATTTATCACTCAGGTTTGCGGGTCTTCCGTTAACGTTTAGGGTTTCTCCAGCTTCAGGTTTCAGGTTTATTTCGGTTTGTTTGTAGAACTTACTTATTAGCCAGTATAGTTCTGGTAAACGTGGGGTTTGTTCAGACGTGGTTCTTGATAGAATGTGACTAGCATTGCGTCTCTGCCTGTCGGATTTTTTTTTTTAACCATCTGCTGGCTCTATTCAGTTTTGACTGAGTGCCTGACACTTTCTTGCTGTATTTCATACAAAATAAAGGAATGCAGATCTTAAAAACAGTATCAGACTATTTGATCCGTAGAACACACAGTCCCCCCCCCCCACACACACACACACTGGAAATTGGAAATTAAGAAAATCACACTGATCATAACAAAATTTATAGTTAAAAAAGAAAGTTATGTTTAAATGAAAACTCTTGTTCATTACATTTTTCTTCATAATCGCAACCGCATGAGTTGTATTCATTGTTGCAAAACTTGTTCTGTATATAGTTTGTTATCGTGATCAAAACCATTGCTCTGAAGCTCAATGCTGATGCTGTCATGTAAATAGTTTTCTAATCAGCAATAAATATAACAATTTCTGAACGACCCATATCAATTGCATGATTAAAAATGACATACTGGTTAATCCCCGCCCACTTCCTGGTTAAAACCCGCCCACTTCCAGGTTAGGCCCCGCCCAGTCCGATTACAGATCCAGATAATTCATATGGTTAACAGATACAGATAATGCTGTACTCACTCATCCCTACCTGTTACCACTGTGCAGGCTGGTGGTGGTGGTGGTGTGATGGTGTGGGGGATGTTTTCTTGGCACACTTTAGGCCCCTTAGTGCCAAAGAAAACATCCTCTTTTCGTTCTTAGTCCTGACCTGAATACTATTGAGATGCTGTTGCATGATCTTAAAAAGGCAGTTCATGCTTGAAAACCCTCCAATGTTGCTGAACTACAACAATTCTACAATGATGAGTGGGCTAAAATTCAGATTTTGTTTTCCCTTAATAATAATAACCTTCATTTAAAAACTACATTTTGTGTTTTGTGCTATCTCTGACTAATATTTAAGTTTTCTTGATGATCTGAAACGTTTAAGTTTGACAAACAAACAAACAAGCAAAAAAAAAAAATGAAATCAGGAAGGGGGTAAACTCTTTCACACACTGCATAATCGTTAATTTGTTTATGTAGTAGTTTCAGCAGTTTGTGCCATAGACAGCACGACTAGGCCTTTCATGGGTTTTCCAGCTGGGTTCTGCTAGCTCCTGCTTAAATTGCATCATATAAGATCTGTCCCTCACCGCAGTCCATAACACACCACGCCAGAGATAAGACAGCACAGGAGTCCCCCTGCCTGTCTCCAGCGTAGCTTTCCCCTCCGCATAGTCTTTATTAAATGGCAGGCCAGAGCTGGTATGTCAGGCCCGACGTCCTCCCTTTGAAAGGCTCTCATCAGCACTGATCTGCCTGCTTGCCCATGGGAGCAAAGAAACTGTAGAGATGAAAGCTGGCCTGTCTGTTGTCACCTACTGACATGCATCCATGCGCTTACACATAGATATACAATGTGTCCTTGCCTTGCCTCAAGTTTACCTCAGTTGAACAAAGGTTAACTAACTGGAGGAGAATATTCAGAGAAAGAGAGAGAGAGTGTGAGTGAGTAAGTATGTGTGTTTGCAGGTATATGTGTAAGGGAATTCAATTTAAGACTTTTTAAAAGATACTTATTTAAGATTGGTTTTGCAACCAAACAATGATAACAAATTTAAATGAAGTCAGGAATTTGTAGCCTTTTAATATTCTAGATCAGAGGTGGGCATATCGGGCCCGTTGGGCTTTTTAATCCGGCCCGCCGAACTTGCCGAACCTGTATTAAACCTCCTTCATTTTACATTTCCCTGTAATGTCACTCTGTCGCGGCTACAAGCGGCAGTGGCGCAGAAGCTGTGGTGGAGAGTAGGCGTGTCGCAAACCACTCTACACCCCCCTTTATAGTGTTAATTCCGTACTAAAAAGGAACGAGCACAAAACTGATGTTTGCGCGCGCATAATTACATCTGCGAGCAGAAAACAGAGCTACACGTAAATACGGGTACCCGTGAGCTCATTTTTATCACTCACGCGCGTGACATCTAATCTGCGCGCGAACATTCGCCCGCTCTCGACTGCTGTTTTTTGCTCGCGTGAGCACTTTTATTTATTTATTTTTGACGTGGGGCGGGGCTTGCTCTTGTAATAGTGACATCAAACGTCATTGGTTAGTTCCCTTTTTCCAGAGGTCAGTTGTGATTGGACGCCTGTGATTGTCAATCCAGAGCTGAGGCAAAGATAGGATTCAGTCACATTGCATATTATGGTTTTTCTGTCGATTAAATTGTATTAATATTGTTTTGTTGTAATTTCACGTGTCCCAGTCGAGTGATTTAAGACCAAAACTATACTTTATACAGGTTTTCTAGGACTTCTTATAAGTAAATGCACAGGTACGACCTTCACCCCGGCCCCTCTGTCAATTTTGAGAAACCAATGTGGCCCGCGAGACAAATAGTTTGCCCACCCTTGTTCTAGATCAGTAGTTCTCAACATTTTTGTGCCTCATTGTTCACAAAAATATTCTAGGGCCCCATGCCTGACTTATCCAGTAGTTTACTAGGACTACAGATTTTTAAAAATGTTTTTATTCACAAACAAAATGTTAATTGGCATAACCAGAAAAATGTTTATTCATTATAGAGTTTTAAGATTTTGTACGATTTCATGACTTTTTCCATGCAGAAATTTGAAATTACTGAAACACTTTTAAAATGTGGCTACATGACAGCCAGGGATTTCCAAAACAGTGGGAACCTATCAAACCGAGCCTATTGTTCGATGTTACATTAGACCTGAACCAAACCAATGTACGGTGACAAATGAAATTTGCATCGCAAGCCACTCCAATGCTTATATGGCAGTGTGTGAATACACGCTTTTTATTTTCGTAATTAATTTTCAATTTGGAGCCAAGCAGACGTTGATTCACTCCGTTCTTCGTTCATCGCTCCTGAGTAGCAAAAAAGAGGTTTCATGTTCCCTTTCATGTATTGGTGTGATGGTGCGAGGTCGCAGTTGCTGAGTGTGCACGGTCTAGTCCATCAGCTGTTTTCCTGGGTGCAGTTGGGTTTCCCTAAAAGTGTAAACACAGGTGTGATGTCATTCCACCCCTCTGTTTCTGGATTCTGTCATTTCTGCCCTCATTTCATTCCAACATTGTTTTCCTCACATGTCTGGGCCATAGGCATGATGAGGTGGTGTTCATTGATGAGTCATGTACCCACTATGAAAAGATGACCGTTGCAATGTTAAGATCGTGACTGACTGATTAGTAGAGTTTAGGCTGCTAATGTAACCTCAGTTCCTCGAAGGAATACCCCTTCTCCACAACTCCTGTACCTCTGCTGGCAACCAGGAACCCATCTCGTCTCCTCATCAAAAAACTTAATTTGAGTATTTGCCTAGATGTACTTCAATCAAAAGAACCAGGGTTATTGGTGAATTTAAATAAGAAATATGTTGATTTGTAGCTGCCTTTTTAGTTCATTTATTTAGTTATTTTAAAGTCCCAGTGTAGGCAATAATTTTATCCTTTAAATGTCATCTTTGATCACCAAAATTACATATTTTACCTTTTTGTACTGTTTTTCCTGAATTTTTTCATGCCTTAAAAAAGCTTGTGTAATTTAGTATACACTGATTCATGAATATGATAATGAGCCCCACCTCCACTCAATCACACAAATTCAGAATACCTGATCCACTCAGTCAACTTTTATGTAGTTATGGCAAGTGGAAATACATGCTGGTTTAATTCAGCCGTATATGTTTGAACCAGAAACTGATTCACAAGAAGTGTAAGAGTGAATTATACAGGCTCTTCTATAAGTTGATGTATTTGAATGAAAATGCATTTTATGCATTGCTCTTTACAATGTCACAAAACAGTAATTGGCTTTCCTGTAGCTCAACCAGTAGAACATTAGTGTTTACAACAACAAGGCCATGAGTTTGATTCCCAGGGAAAGCAAGAACTGTTTAGAATTTCAATGTGTTCCATTAATGCAATGTAAGTCACTAGATAAAAGCGTCTGCAAAATGCATAAATGTAATAAATGATTACGTTATCAAACAGCTAATAATGTGTTGCTAATGCTATACAAACCATGTTCCCATTCACTGTATCAGTCTGCCTTTTAAAAATCTGCATCCTTAGAAACACTTTGAGAAATGTATATTGTTTGTTAGAACATAGTAATATATCTAATTTATATAATTAACCCAGTATATTGCTAAAGGTACCTGATTTTTCACATCAACAGAAAAATATACCAGGATAATATGGCTTCTGTTGAGACTCCCCTGTAAAGTAATTATATGCTAAAGCCCGCCGGCACGTTGAAGTGATTGGTTACAACACATTTATGACGTAAAGAACAACTGCAATTACAAATTGTATTTTTGACATGAAAACGCTCATGGTTGGTCTTAAACTGTGCTAAAAACACCACATAGACATTAAAAACCTGATGATTTTCACCTTTAAATCATTTAAAGTCATCTTTAGACTCCCTTAGAAGTTTGCTGAGGATGAGAAACACTGATCTACTCAATCTATGATAGAAGGATAGACAGACAGACAGACAGACAGATAATTTACCAAATTACATCAAAACATTTCAGTTTGTGTAAAATGCCATTGTTTTGAACAGATTGAACTGGTGAGTGAATGGTTCAGAATACCCCATTATACCAGGATAGTGCCAGAACATTTTGTGCAAAGCCCATTGAAAAACAGATGTTTCAATGTTCAAAACAGGTTAAGCTCAATCAACAGATTTTGTGGCATAATGTTTATTGCACAAAAAAGTAATATTTCCTTGTTATTTCCTTGTTAGGTTCCAGTGAGACAATTACAGTAAAGTGGTAGTAAGGATAGATTTTTGGAGTGTTTAAATGCAAAAAAGAAATGCTTATGTTTTGTCTATTTAGCTTATATTGAAGGAAATACTTTTTTCCTTGAACTGAATTTGAGACATTTTAAAACGAAGAACACTTGAAAACCCTGTCCCTCTTATTTCAGACAGAAGAGACAGCCTGGGTTGAGGCATTTGCCGAAAGAAGAGAGAAACTGTGATCTGTCCTTCTTTCCACCTCCTGAGAGGCCCATTTGAAGCATTAGAGCTTTGAGGGATGGAGGTGACTCAGAGAGATGTCAGAGTGGAGGGCACAGACACAATCCCTCAGCTTTGTGTAGAAGGACGGGATCTGTGCCTGCTTCTCTGCTGCGCTTACAGCCAGATGCCAGTGCGCTGCATGTCAAACAGCGAGCAAGGGCCTCTATCCACCTGACACACGTACAAACACACGCAAATCCTTCCCCCATTTCAATGGCTCTCCTTTAGACCTCTAAACTTCTAAAGGCTCTCAGCTGACCATGCCTCATCTCGATTCTTTGTTCAGTCTCCAAGCCTTTGCTTCTTCTCATACAGCTTAGCTCAGGGGTTTTGGTGGCTAGAGGTCCTTGTCACAGACTTCCAGGCTTCGCCACTTCAATTAGAAGAGGCCGAATGGAACTTAGTCAGGGTAGATGCCAAGTTTAATTTTACTTTAATGAAAATAACCATGTGAGGAGTAAAAGAGCAGGCTGTTCTGTAAATTTTTCAATAGAGCTGTCCTTGTAGCTCAAAAAGTAGAGTGTGGTGCTTGCAATGCCAAGGTCATGGGTTTGATTCCCAGGGAAAGCAAGAACTGATTAGAATGTCAATCTTGAATGCAATGTAAGTTGCTATGGATAAAAGCATTTGCCAAATGCATAAATGTAAATGTATATATAGATTGGCATAACTTATATTCGGCTCCTGAACTAATACGTGTTGTAATTTCATAATAAAAGTACCTGAATAACATTCATCGCTACAGTGCTCAGTCCTCTCATATCGCCTTGCACACTTTGACACCCATCACACAACGGCATGTTGGTTGGCCTTCAGACAGAATTTATTTGCCGTAGGAGAAAAAAAATGTTAGGAATATTTTCAAGATTTTACTAAGAGTGCTTTTAAGAAAATTAAAAAATAGAAAGAAAATGAATTAATGCTCATTAACATAAAATATATATTTTTATTATTGTTAATCTAAGATTTGACACCCCCTCTACGTGTGTCATCCCAACAGATGTGTTCCATACAGTACCAGTATATATATTGCATTTGTATAAGATCTTAAACACTACAAACTGTCTGTAATGAAAGGACCCTCACAGCATTGTTTCAATTGACATTTAATTATGGGGACCATGGTTTTACATAGAAAAAATAAACTTTACATTTAATCTCCCTGTTTTGGCACCCTTTTAGTACCCTGTCACAGCTTTTACCTGTTCTCTGGTTCTTTCCTGACTCTTTCTTCACAAAAAATCATGCGATTGATTTATTTTTTGCCAACATCCCCTTTGGGAGTCAGCTGGGCCAGCAGACGCTGTTTCATCACCGGTGGTGTAATACTAAGCATCTCAGGGCTGATGCTAAAAAAGAATTTACTTGACGTTTCAGCTGACAATGACCTCATAGACTTTGTGTGTGATACTGACAGTGTGGTTTCTTTCGTTTTTTTCAACACCAAGCGCAATGCTTTGTGGAAAACTTTGCTTACATTTGCAAATTATGTAGCGATTTTTTTATGATAAGGACATAGCGTCCAACATTCACATGCATGCAAGGTTTAAAATAGATTTTCTATTTTATAATATTTATTATAGTTATTATTATTTTTAGTAGCAGTAGCCGCAGAACTAGTTGTATACTCTTTTTCAATCTATTTTATTTTAAATTATAAAAACATATTCTAAAAGGGTTAAAACATGTGTCCAAAAAGCAGAGAATGGAAACTCAGACATTTAAAAGTAGTAACAAAGTAAAGTATTCTACCTTCATTAAAGGAGTAAAGTAGGTTGCATAAAAAACCTACTGTCAGCAACAGTTCTTGATAACCAGCCAACAACGTTATGTGCTTATTAAAGAAGATCAGCAGGTAGATTCATCAATATGACTCCATAAGTCTCACTTGCCTGAGTGCTTGCATTTAGTTTGGACTACATTTTCCAAGAGCACACAGACCTGAACTGATTACTGCACACCAAGATTTATTATTGGAACAAATGTTGCTATCCAACAAATAATATAATATAATACAGATGAACAAATAATAAAGCTTGGGTTGCTGAATATAGGATCCCTTAATTCAAAAGCACTTATTGTAAATTATATGATTACAGATAATAATCTAAATGTGCTGTGTTTGTCAGAAACCTGGTTAAATCCAGACAATTACATTACTTTAAATGAGTACATTTAAACCCCAAGATAACACTATAAAGTGCGAGTGTTAAATCGCACTTGACATTTGTGCTGGCTACTGTAAACAGACCACCAGGGCACCACACAGATTTGATCAAAGAATTAGCTAATTTCTATCAGAGATGCTACTGGCTGCAGATAAGCCATAATTGTTGTTGATTCTAATATCCATGTAATGATATAATGAAAAAGTCGCATCGGGATTGGCATTTAGAGACATTTTCACTGATTGCCGTAATCGTACCTTAGTCTTAGTCTTAATCTAAAATTGTAACAAGGAATCAATGTTGATGCCATTGAAATTCTGCAGCAGAGCGATGACATCTCAGATCATTATCCAGCCATGTGTACACTACCTTTAGCCAAAGCTGCAAAACTAACTCCCCGTTACAAATATATTAAAACTATCACTTATTCCACTAAAGATTGCTTTATAAATGTTCATTCTGATCAGTTTCATCTCCTCAGAATCCCTGATAGTTTATAAGAACTTGATATTGCAGCAGAAGCTATTAACGCTCTCTTTTTCAGCAATTTAGACATTGTTGCTCCTTTGCGCTTTAAGAAAATTAAAGAAAATAGTCCAACGCCGTAGTACAATGAGCAGACCCGGGCTCTCAAGAGAGCAGCCAGAAAAAGGGAGTGCAGTTGGAATAAAACAAAGCTAACGATTTTTTCACATTTCATGGAAAGACAGCTCTATTGCATAAAGAAAAGCCTTAAAAACAGCTAGATCTGCTTATTTTTTTACCCTCTCTTAATAAAAAATACAACACTAGGTATTTATTTGATACAGTGGCTAAATTAAAGAGACCTAAAGCTTCAGACACTTCAAAATAGCAGAGCAGTAATGATTTCATGAACTTCTTTACTAGCAATATTAGAGAGACAATTATAACCATGCAACCGTCTACTACAATATTGCATAACAGAGTAAATTGCAGTGTCCCTGAGGAAAAATTACACACTTTCATGGATATAGGAGAGGCAGAGTTGTCTAAACAATCCTCTTCTTAATAACATGAATTAATCTTTGTCATTAGGACACGTAAATAAAACTTTTAAGCTGGCTATTGTTAAACTGCTGGCTATTATTAAAAACCACAACTTGATCCTTCAGAATTAGTTAATTACAGGCTGATCTTGAATCTACCGTTTCTCCCAAAGATACTAGAAAAGGCAAATCATCACATCCTCACAATTATGTTGCTTTTTAAAAAGAAATGGAGGATTTTCCTACTAATTAATTCTGAAATAAATAAGAGATTCTTATTATTGGACCAAAATCCTCTGCACGTTACAACCTAAACTATTGTCTAACACTTGATGGCTGCTCTGTCAAATCTTTGTCATTAGTTATAAACCTGGTTGTCCTAATTAATGTAAATCTTTCATTTGACAGCCACATTTCTAGCATCTGTAAAACTGCATTCTTCCATCTTAAAAATACATCTAAATTACGACACATTTAGAACTGGTTATACAGACAGGGCTTCAGGATTAGGCTTTACTTTAATTAGGACATACTTTTATAAACATGCCTTGGTGAAAAAAAAACACTAGCCGACACAATTTAAGATCTGTCATTGCAAGTTGATTTCAGATAAAATAGCTCAAACATGCATTTTAGTCCAGAAGGATCAAACCTTATCTGTGAATCTGGGTGTCAATATACAATTAGATATGATGTGTTCATCGCCAATCAACAATATTAGTACTGTATTCAGTCTTAAAATTATCTGCAAATATGCAAACATAGATTAGTTTAGCCATGCGTATGACACATCCTGATTTTCATAGTCTATGCAATGATCTTATTTACTCTCAGAAGGGAGATTAAATCTTGATATGCATAAATGCACATTGACAAAGTGTGACCTTTATCACACATATATACTAACTAAGATACTTATATCTCAGTCACGGCTTTGATTTATTTTTTGTTTCTGACAATTTTCAGTTTTCTACTTGTTTTTTTTTTTTAAATGTTTGAAATATTTTTGATGAATATAACAGTACAAGAAAGTAAAGTAGCTAGTGCCAGAAGGATTTGGCTTGTTTAAAGCATCCAGTTTTGTGTTTTCTTATTTTGGAATGCCTTCATATGAGCAATGGACCGAGGTGTAATCAGATTTTATGACTGACGTCTTGCCTTGAAGCTTGCTAATTTTCACAGTTCGCCCACTTGTGAGTCAGTTTCAAACATTAGTTGGGAAGCTCAAACAAAGCTCAAAAAGAGTGTGTGTGTGTTTTTTTAAAAGTGGCATTCAGTGACTGACTCACATTTTGCTGAACTAATGCCATTATGTCCCCTCTTAGATAGTTTTAACACGGCAGTTTTTCTTTTTTATGAGTTTCAAAGTGCAAAGTATATGTCAAACATGGAGCTTAGAAGTGTTCAGCAACAAATATCGCTGGGTCGCAGTCTGAGCGTGAGTAATCAACCACTTTACTGTGCACTTTAAGGAGAATCTCCAAAACTGAAAGCTACAGTTACGAACCCTGAACACAATTAGCCTCAAACACACCAGCACTTACCACCCTCACAGGTCACACTCTTCATTTATCAAGAGTATTCTCCTATTCTCCTTAATTCATGTGCATGTAATCCCTTTTCAGTCCTTCACTAAACATAACCAGAAGCTTAAGAGGATGAGGCGAAGGCCATTTTATCATTTCAAATCCCATGGAGAAGGATTACGACAAGCATTTTCGGTTCGGTACATCTTGTTACCTTCTATCAAATTGTGAAATTGTGAGTCAGTCATGATAAACCAACCACAAAGGTTTATATGAAGGCATTGGTTCCTGTTTGTGTCTGTGTTACCCATGTCAAAAATTAGATCTCCATTCTTTGAGCTACTATGTGGATGCAGTTGAATCTCATTGAGGCATTAGAAGAATGATTCTCTGTTTAATTAGCCACTGAACCCTTCAAGAGATAATTATTCTTGCTGCATCCAACATGTTATTTAGACTCCTCCTGTGCGATGCAGTAAACAGAAAGAGTCTGTGAAACCGAAGTTGTGACACACACTAATTAGTCTTTTTTTTCCACTGTTGTCTGTACTGGCATGCTGCTGTGAATGCATTGGAAATGAGTCAAGAACTTGGAGCTGTCAATCTGAGAATATTACTTTGATGTTTTGAAAACTATCTAATGACCATGTCTGTCCTTTTGTGAAATGTCTGTAATTGTTTATGACTTTGCTGCATAGAGTTGTGCGGGTTTTCTTCTGCGTGGAATGAGTTTGATGTACAAAGTCTTAATGTAACCGTATTGCATGTATAGTCTGATAGCTTGAATGTCATTTAAATGAGTCAAATAGGAACTTGAAGTTAAAGAGGATTTAATAAATCTTTTTTTTGTCCCCAAAGAATAATACTTTTATTTGCAGGCATGCATTAGGCTGATCTTTATATCTAGATTCTGTTCTTTTTAACTTTCTTTGTTTTTGACATAATGATAATAAGGTCAGCAGATGAGCATATTAGAATGTTGTGGAGTAAATGCTGAGATTAAGTGCCATTTTATGTTTCTGATGAGCAAAACAGCCGAGAATAATCTGTTATGTTGGGAAATAAAAGAGAAAATATTACATTTAGTGTGCTAATGTACACTATTGCTGGCTAATATTTAGCAGCAAGAGGTTCAGTATTTTCCTTCAAAAGGTTTTTGACTAGAGTTTATAGTTTAATGCATTATATTTTTAGTGTGTGAACCACTGGCAACAAATTATTTACCTAATAAAATGAAATAATTTAGATTTGCAACCCATAGAAGTATAACCCCTCTGGGTTATAATTGCCTTCTTTGTATTTTTGTATGCTAAATCATGTTTGTGTCTCAGACAACTTTGTTGGGCCATATCATACATTTTTTCTGTTTAGTATATGCTAGATTATGCATAAGCCTCTTTAAATATGTCTGGAAGTGTAATTTATTTTAAACTCTATCTCTATGTCTCTTCAAGTAGCCCCAGAGGCTTTCTGAGCTATGTGATTTAAAAAGGTCATTAAATTCCTCTTGGTTACTATATTGAGAAACCGTCTTGAACATTATATAACTCTGGGTAACTGGGTTCATAAACTGCCGTATAAATACTTCTATAAACTCAGTTCAATGACCCCCATCTGGACCTTATTTTATTTTCAATACTGTATTGTGTACCAGTAGAGTATTTGCCCAGAGGGTCAACACCTGCTAACATCTGGCTAAAAGCTAGCCATTCCCACTAATCAGCCCTAGCAATAGAGATTCTGGAGAAAGAGATTCACTACTGAAGGCAATTAGTTTAAAAGGCATTACTTGACATTTAACTCCTGGCCTCTTTATGAGTCAGTGAAAAGCTGACATTTGTATGTGACTGAGGCATCGCTGGGCTGCAATTTGGCTGACAGAAGGGTCCAAGACCCACAGACTGGGCCAGGGCTGTCTGCACCTGGACTCAGAGCAGACAACCAGAAGGGGGGAGGCAGTAGGTCAGGCTAACTCTTTAGGCAACCCAATGCTCAGTAATTGGCAGAGAACTGTGAATGTACTGTACAATCGAACTGCAGAAGAGTGTGGGGTGAAATACTTCCATTGCTGTTGGATGAGGTCAAGGTCTTATTCTAGAAGGAGAAAGAGGTGGATCATGTATAATGGACAGAAGTCCCAGAAAAGGAGTTTATGAGGAACGCTGTACAACGATCTGTACTGTTACTTACATCCCAGTGTTACTCTAGGCTAATAACCAAAGGTTTGCAGATTCAAACTATGCAATGAGTGATCTTTGAACTTAACACTAAATTCCGGGGAGATTTAAATAACCCATAACTACATGAGCATCAGATTTTTCTGGATGGCTGAAATAAACATAATATTTTAAGAATTAAATGCCTTTTATTTCCCTAGTTGAATTTATTATTATAAAAGACTCTTATTTTTATATTTACTGTAAATTACTTGTAAAAATGTATAAGTTCATCAATTAAGTGAAACATGAAAAATAACAAAAGTCAAAATAAAAGATGATTCAAAACTTTTGATTAGTAGTACAGTAGTACCTAAAGATACGAAAGGCTCAACTTACGAAAAATCCAAGTTACGAAAGCAAAGATGAAAATTTTTACTGCTCTACATCAACATCGAAAAGTTTTCAAGATACGAAAGGTTTCTGAAAGTCCAAGATTCGCCCCATAACAATTTTGAAACCCGCGCCGCACGCCGCCATCTTAGTTATAGTAGACTCGCCACCATCCTCCTGCTCTCCCATTGGTTGCTGATGCTAGCCAAGCCATGAGATCCTTCTCTCTAATTGGACAGCATCCCTCCCATCATGCATCTTCTATACGTACGTGCTGGCGTGCTTTAGCTCTGGAGACAAAGATGGAGATCATAAAGAAGTACGAAGCTGGTATCTGCCGTTTGTCCTCCTCCTCCTCTGCCGCCACTTTCGGAGATAGCCTCACTCGAAAGGTAAGCTTCGACTGTGTTAAGGTTCGTTAGTCACGGAGAAGGAAGGAGGCAGGGTCAGCTTACTGAGACTCACAAGCTTTTATTTCTTTAGAGTCTTAAATAAATCAAAACACAAAACAAGACATAAGCAGGTGCGTTTCACTCCCACTGTCCCGCTTCTCTCAGCTGAGTCACGCGTCTCCCTCTGAGTTCCGTGTCACTCGCAATCTCTCTCGGTTTCGGTTTCACTTTCGTTTCGCTCGTGAGCCTCGCGTTCACCGCTTCCGTGCCGACTCGCATCTCGCCCGGATCTCTCTCTCCGTCTTTCCCTTCCAGGCTGTTTATATCCACGCCCCCTTGCCACATCGACATTTTACGTTATTTCATTGTTTATAGGTCAATTTAGCTTTATTATGAATTTTAATGGGTTGTTTTCAGAGGGCTTGGAACGGATTAGCCATTTTACATGTAAAATGTGTTCCAAGATACGAAAAACTCATTATACGAAGGCCGCCTCGGAACGGATTAATTTCGTAACTCTAGGTACACTGTATGTATCTTTTCTGTAATCACAGCGCTCAATCCAACTCTTTTACTTGTGTCACTGTCTAATAATTCATAATTACCAGTGAATCACTCTCTAAAAAGTATCAATCAGTTCATAAATTCATTCTGAAGTAATGAATAAACTTGTCAATTTTATTTGAGCTACTTGTCACTACCGGAAGTTACAGACATAATTTTGACAAAAGGGCACCCACCTATGAACTTTTCATAATTGCAGTGCTTTGAAGCTTTGCAAAAAGAGAAAAAAATAGACAAATCACAATGATTTGTTCACTACAATTGCAGGTCTTCTGAAGGTATCCTATGCTTTTTATAAGGAACATACACAAATTCTAATCATTAAGTTTTATTGTGGTGTAGAACAACTTCATTAGTCTATTTTTTCAGTAATTCTGAAGGAGCTCCATAACCTCCTGCATCTACAGATTCTTTTTGTTGCTGATCTTCAGACCTTCAGTTTGTTGCAGTTCATTTAGAGAGCTGAGAGTTTATTGCAGTTTGTGCCTTAAAGCTAAATTTGTATCTTTTTGAACCATGAACATGTAAAATGTCAAATTTAAATAATACCACTTATTAAATTTGAATTTGACATGGACCTATAGGATGAACCCATAGGAAATTGGCTTAAAATTTGAACTGAGATTTCAGTGCATTTCATTTTTTATTTGAAGCACAATATTTATTGAAATTAAACAAGTTGCATACAATTTAGTTTTAAGCAATAAAATGCAATGTCCAAGGCTGCATTTTAGTTAAACACACAGCAATAACAGTATTAATGTGACATTTTATTACTTTCAGCAGCAATTGGTCCAGTCTTTTTTATGTCAATGTTGAAAACAGTTTAATGCTTATTTTACATTTTTATGCATTTTACAGACACTTTTATCCAAAGCAACTTACATTGCATTCAAGGAACACATTGATTCAATTCTTGCTTTCCCTGAGATCGAACCCATGACCTTGGAGTTGTAAGCACCGATGCTCTACTGATTAAGCTACAGGAAAGCCTAAAAATATTTTTCAGGATTCTTTGATGAAAATAAAGTTCTAAAGAACAACATTTATTTGAAATATAAATCTTTTTTAACATAATAAATGTCTTTATTGAAGGTATTAATTATTAAAAGTATTGTTATATTTTTAAATCTTACTAATATACTTATTTTGTAGATTTTTTTTATGCAAAGTGACGTATACTGCATAACATATTTGATCAGTTCATGCGTTCCCTGGGAACTGAACCCAATCAAACCCCTGACAAACCATCTGAACTATAGGACAGTTTAATAATTATATACAAATTATAATGTTTTCTACCTCCATTCAAATTCAATTCATGTTCAGCAATTGAATTCTCTTAATTCAAGTCTGGGTAGCACACAATCCATCCTGCTGAATGGCTTATGGTAATGCTTTACCTGTTGTGGGGAGCTGCCTTTGTTACTCTCTACTTATGTACTGTGGAAAGTTTAGATAAAATGGAATGGTGCCACCAGTTTTAAAACATTTTGTGCCTTATGAATAATAAGTTTTAGAAGAAACAAACAAACAAACAAGCCAAGAATCTACAATTACAGTTGTGTATGCAAACTGTTAAAAAGAAGCCTGACAGACTCCCCATTTCACTCAATCATTCTTCTTCTTCATAAAACACTCAATCATCCTTCTTCTTCATAAAACAATTTTTAAGAAAGCTCAAAGACCAGTGCAACCCTGGATTAGTGCACATAACAAGGATGTCAGCAGTGTTTTGATATAATATAGTGCCCTGACTCAGAGATGTATTGCTCGACTTGATTTATTGTGCGTGAAACGCTGACTACAGTTATTGGCAGGGTTTACTTGACCCCGCATCTCACGCCACATATACATAACCGGCTAATGGTGATGGATCTCCTCCGCTGACTGCAAATGCAATCTATTTTCATGACATCTGTCAATCAACCTGGGCTCACCATAATCAATTTCAGTTCTTGCTAGCTCTCTGAAGTGCTGTGCGTCCAACACCCATGGGAGGAAAGCTGTTTTAAGCTTGTTTTTTTCCAAGTAGGAGAAATTGCGATCAGCTTTCTTCTCTGCATTAATATGATGCTGCCCAAATTTGTTTTTATCTAAATGGCTGTAAGTATTAGCTCTAGTTGTGACCCCTGTAAACTAAAATGAGAATTGATTTATCTGAAAAGAGCTTCCAGTTTATGATGAAGATTATTCCACTCCCTTGACAAATAGCCTGATGCCACTCTCTCTCTTTCACACACACGCGCACACACACTAGGGGGAAAAAAAAGAGAGAAAAAAACACTATTATCACTAACAACAGCAGTACAAACAATTGGGAATGCACAGAATGCCTCCAGCTCATGGCAATGAAGCAAATATAAATTAGCTTTGCTGAGATCCAATTAATGTAATTAGGATTCTCATTCGCTGAAATGAAAAGCAGTGGGAGTTAGCTGAGGACACGGATCGGCAAACTTAGACGCATGTTCCACCATTGGCACGCGAGCAATATTGAGGGAGAGGGTACTGAGTGCCCAGAACAAGGTCAAAATCATATACTATAAACAAAATATAAAGTCTATTCAATACAGGCTAAGAATTTGTTGCTGTACTTATGACAAAGCTGCATATTTTAAAGCAGAAATTGTGAGTATCGAAACATCAAATTAATGAACCACATGTTATTTTGTGATTCCAGAAATTTCAGGAACTTGATTTATATTTAACTAGATTATTATAATATATTAATAATACTTTATTATTTGCAATACTTTTATTTCATCCTGTAGGCCCCTTCAAAGTTTGCTGTGGCCCACTAGAGTGGACCCCGGTCCTCTGGTTGAGAACCGCTATATACACTCACCGGCCACTTTATTAGGTACACTTGTACAACTGCTCATTAAGGCAAATATCTAATCAGCCAATCATATGGCAGAATTTCAATGCATTTAGGCATGTAGACATGGTCAAGACAATCTGCTAAAATTGAAACTGAGCATCAGAATGGGGAAAGAAAGGCGATTTAAGTGAATCTTAATGGTTCCATGCTTGGAGTGAAGTAAATGGTTCTTTTCATAGAAAAGATAGATACAAAACTGATCGGGAAATGGTTAAGTAAAATAAGTAATCCAGTTTCTTTATATTCATCCATTTTACTCTTACAAGACATTCCGTTTTGTTTTACCTATTTTTTTGTTTAATTAATAGGAGGTTTGGGGAACCAGCAGGGTCTCTGTTAATGATTTCTTTTCACCATACATTGATCTTTGAAATGTGTAATACAGTCTGTCTTTGTGCAGTTGCTTAAAATGAAATTGTCCGTGCTAGTGATGTTATTTTTTTCACTGCTTCATATGCTGCAATTCAAATTTGCATTTCATTTTCACACTGTTTTATGTTAGTAGGTTGTAGTTGATAGCTCTCATTGAATCACATATTGTGTGGTTCTATGAGGGCATGTGCGTATTGATTTCTGAGGAATTTGTTTATTTTTTTGGTCAAATTCCAGTACACAAAAAATTGCACAGATAATTGAGCCAAGGCCATAAAAAAGTATAAAATGAGAAAACAGATTAGGATTTTTTTGAGCAGGCACTGCCTCTTCTAACACAACAGGGTTGGTAGAAATCAACAACTTGACGACACCCATTATTCTTCACTTCAGGAAAGAAAAAAGTGACATTTAAAAGTATACAGTACTGTAAATGTATAGAAAAGTTTCCACACATAGAAGATGAAAGATGTGCAGGTGTGTATTTTTTAAAGGTTACTAGCTTCTTTTTGTATATAGCGTTGTTTATAACAGCAGTGCCTTACTGTCGGCTCCATTTCTCTTGGGCCCTGGGTGATATTTATGTTTTGTGTGGCGCCTGGGGGAACATCTCGTTTCAAACTTAAAAAATGCAAACTCTGCAACTCTGGCTTGGAAGTATCTCCTATTTCAGATATCTCATCTGGAGGTCATTCTTTCTCAGCATCCCACCATCCTATTTTGGGGAAGATGCCGATAGAGAAAGGGTAACAAGACATTTGGAAGAAATGGGAGTATCAATGCAGTGGCACTAACTCTTATTTTTATATTTACTGTAAATTATAGGTTAAAGGTTATGTTCATCAAATAAATACAGCCTTAAACATGAAAAATAACAAAAGTAAAAATAAAAGATTATTCCAAACTTTTGACTAGTGTATATCTTTTCCATAATCAAAGCCCTCAATCCAATTCCTTTACTTTTAATACTATCTAATAATTAATAATTACAAATGAATCACTCTCTAAATTGATCAATCAGTTCATATATTCAATCTGAAGTAATTTCATGAAGTTTGTTGGCCTTAAATAGATTAATCAATGTTATTCTATCTACATGAAGTCACAGACATACTTTTGACAAAAAGTCACCCACGTATGAACTTCTCACAATTACAGTGCTTTGAAAAATCATGAACGTATCGCAATGATTTGTGCACTACAATTGCAGGTCTTCTGAAGTTATGATATGTTTTTTATAAAGAACATACAAAAATTCTAACCATCTAAGTTTTATTTTGGTGAAGAACAACTTCATTAGTCTATTTTTCTGTAATTATGAAGGAGTTCCATTACATTTATGCATTTGGCTGATGCTTTTATCCAAATTGACTTACATTGCATTCAAGGAACACATTGACATTTTAACACGTTCTTGCTTTCCCTGGGAATCGAACCCATGGCCTTAGCATTGTAAACATCAATGCTCTACTGGTTGAGCTACAGGAAAGATAATAACCTCCTGATTCTACAGATTCTTCAATGATTTCACTTAGCAAATCAGCTGGAATTTAATTCTGTCCCTTTTCCATCCTTGCTGTTTTTGAGACATTTATGTCTTGTAGGGGAATTACAGTTAAGACCCATGTACCAGATGTGATGAATAAAGACCAGGAGTAAGAAGAGCAGTCAATTGTAGAAATTTTAGTGAAGAATTGTTTGCAGTTTCATCAGCAGAAGCCAGCTTCAAGTCTCACAAGGAGTTTGTAGGCCGCCTCAAATACAATAACATTTTTACAGAAACTATACTCTAACAGAGGGTGCTAACTACGTCATTACTGAAAATTAAATGAGTATGATTGGCTAAGAAAAAAAGAAAGGTAAACAAAGCTAGTAATTTTTCCACACAAGAGCAGACAGTCAGAAGCATATCTTTGTTGATCACATGGTTGACGGGTAAAGTGACCTTCCACGTTGCATCAGATTGTTGAGAACAACAAGTCATTCCGTCTCCTTATGGTGCCAGTTAATCACCTCACCAATACAGGACATATTAACGCTCACACACAGATACACACACACACACACACACACACACACACAGAGACAGAGATACACAGGACTCCAAGGCTGAACTCGGCTCAGGCTCCAACTATCAACAGAAAGACTTTGATAACATGTTCTGAGACAACATCTGGTGAGAAATACAGACATTATCTATCCTTATTCTTTGGGAAAATACAGAAAAGCAAAGTAAAGGCTTTAATTACATGCTCAATAGATTAAAGTGTACATAAATACACTTAAGTCATTAAGCAAGTACGTATGTCATTCAAAACATAAATTATAAATCACTAACTTGATTATAAACTCACTCATTACAAATCATTAAAATAAGAAGAATAAATATATACACAAGCGGCAATGGATTTCTGAATCGTCTCTATCAGTCTAAAAAAGGAGATCTTGACTAATTCTAGCTTTTTATATTTTCAGTTATTTTTCAGTTTATACCAGTTAATTTAGAGAGCTGAGAGTTTGTGACTTAAATTTAAGTTGCTGATCTAGGAAAATGTTGCACTTGTCAAAATGTTGAAATCAGATTCTGCTATATGTAGGAAACATATTTTACATTGAAGATATCACAAATTCATTTTAGGACTCATTGGTAAGACTTTTTTAAGTCTTAAAAAAAAAAGGCAAACTAACCCTTGCTATTTTGCCACTGAATAATAATATGATGTTAAAAATAATATTAAAAATGTTCAAAGAGCATGACCATTCATTAATTGGAGGAGTGCAAATACACTACCGCAGACCTAGTATCTGGATCAATTCATCATGCAGACTATTGACTCATCAAAACAGTTTAAATGTTAATGTTATTTGTGCATTGCATAATTTATATCACATTTTCAACATTAAAAAGAAACTAGTTGTGAGGGATAGAAATGTATTCCCTTTTACCTTAAAGACTCAGGAAAGTGATGTTTGAAATAACTTATGACAGAGAAACATCTAGAGTTATTTCACATCAAATGGTGACAAAGATTAATGTAACATTAAAAGTTATTAAGCTTGATCTTTTTCTGTAACTCTTGAAAAATTATAAACAAAACAAGCATGGCAATTTGCAGTTAAGGTCAAATAAATGTTAAAAATGATTACTTTCATGATGTTAATTTTATGTAATTACCATTTTCATCTTCAGAAATTGTAAAATCTTTCCTTTTATATTGGCAACATTGACCTTTGCATTTTGGGGTCTGACCTAAAAGAACATAAGTGGTATTACTTTCAATACTGATAATAGGCCGTTTTTGTGGGCTGAGATTCATGTGGTCATGAAATTCTGAACACGTCATACACAAGCGCAAGATGTCTTTCACAGGAAGAAAGAGCGCACAATTAAAATATCCACTCAATTTTTATTCCTCCCAGACTCATTCTTTTCTTTAAGAATGTGCTTGCAAGTCACCATGCTGCAAACAATTAAACAGAAGACCATGTTCTTTGTGGCACAAAATTAACAGCTGTTTTGCTTGTTAATTGAAATGAATCCCAGTTGACCAGGAAGGAGCCAATTAACTTTTCGCTTTCTTCTGAATGGGTGGCACTGAGGGATATATTTGCCTTTTCTCACTTGATAAAAGAACACTCATGGTGCAAATGATCTCTTCTCTGCTTCAAACTGTAAATGCATTCTGATTCATAGCTCGCATGAAGTGTTGCATGTTTTGTCAATGTCGCCTCTGTTCCCTTTTGGGATAGAAGCTTAAGCAAGGGTGTAATGAGATCGTGGAAAGGCGTTATTTAAACTCCGATTGTTACTCCTGATGTGGCTCAATACTAACTACACACAATGGAAATGAGTTATTGTCTTCCTCTTAACAGAACATTCTCTTGTCTCTATTATTGTGTCATCGGTGTTGTATACCGTGGTATACCGCAATATTTGGAATCAATAGGATTTATTTCCGTTTGACTGAATTAATATACAGTAGTACCTCAAGATACGACAGGCTCAACTTACGGAAAATCCAAGTTACGAAAGAAAAGACGAAATTTTTTATTGCTCTACATACGAAAAGATACGAAAGGTTTCTGAAAGTCCGAGATTCGCCCCATAACAATTTTGAAACTCGCGCCGCACGCCGCCATCCTAGTTATAGTAGACTCGCCACCATCCTCCTGCTCTCCCATTGGTTCCTGATGCTAGCCAAGCCATGAGATCCTTCTCTCTAATTGGACAGCATCCCTCCCATCATGCATCTTCTATACGTACGTGCTGGCGTGCTTTAGCTCAGCCACTCCGCACCCGAAACTTTAAATTTTTTATGTGTTTTCGTAAAGTTAAGTGTACGTACGTACGTACGTTATCTGCCATTTGTCCTCCTCCTCCTCTGCCACCACTTTCGGATATAGCCTCACTCGAAAGGTAAGCTTCTTTTTACGTTATTTCATTGTTTATAGGTAAATTTAGCTTTATTATGAAATTTTATGGGGTGTTTTTGGAGGGCTTGGAACGGATTAGCCATTTTACATGTAAAATGTGTTCCAAGATACGAAAAACTCATTATACGAAGGCTGCCTCGGAACGGATTAATTTCGTATCTCGAGGTACCACTGTAGTTGTATTCAGCAAAGATGCATTAAGTCGATCAAAAGCGTTCTATTTCAAATGCAATTCAAATCCTGACTCCTGAAAAAAATAATATCAATGGCAGTTGTCCTATGAATAGTTTTACATAGGTGTACATATGAACAGAAATTATGATATTTAATTTGATGTGCCTTTCAGCAAAGAGTATCTTTTACATTTGATCATTTCACCAGTTTGAGTTTATCAATTTTGAGTACAGGATGAACATGGTTGTGTGTGTGTTTATGTGTATGTTTTGTTCATTAATGCAATCATCATGGAATGCATTTCTTAATAGATAACCATTTTATCATGGCGTGTGTTGTCAGGACATAAAGAATTGAGAAAGAGTTGAATAATAGGGTGTTAGCATTAGTTCAGAGCAATTCCATTGAACTCCAGTGACCAAAACTCAATTGGTGGCTGTTTCCATTTGACGAGCGATTAACCAGAAGCTCGTTGCCCAAGCAATTGACTTGTCACCAATCTGAAGACTATCCCTGATAAGCATGCAGGTGAAGGGGGGAAGAGGATGTTGAGATTGATGCTATTAAACTAATTAGTACACAGAGTTTCAGTCAGTGCCACTGGAAGCTTTATCATTTACTCACAACTGCCTACCAACAGATGCAAAATCTGATTACCTTGTTTGCAGGACCAGCAGACAATCTTGCTTCGACCTTAACCCCAATTTACTCACTAGAATATCAATAGGGTCCCCCCCCCCCCCCCCCCCCTATTTTGTTTTAAGGCAGCCGTTTCAAGAGTATTATTATTTAATGTGTAACAACTGAATGTGAACCACAAAAAGGCGAAAGTAATATTTCAAATGGAGGCAAAAATAAATTATTTATTTGCTTACTGATACATATTATAGACTAAAGAAAATCCAACCTTTTCTGCATTTCAATTACAATTTTCATTGTGAAAATTAAAGGGATAGATGGTCGACCAAACAGTTAATGGACTATTAGCTATTAGCATTCATACTGGCTCGTCTATTTGTCCTGTTCTGGGATCCTGTGTGTGGAGGGGAGTGTTTTGTTCAGCTCTGTTTTTCTGGATGTCTTAATGTGTTTCTTCATATTTTTGCCTGCATTTTTTTTTATTTATGTTGTATAGCTGTTTTTGGCAATGTGTTCATTGTCATACTCCAAAATGATTTTATTTTGAATTTCTAAATTATTTTATTATTTTTCTATTCTCATTCTATAATTTTGATTAGATCACATAACATTTTAAGCTGTCATAAAGTTATGTTAAAATTTGACACTCACGTGTTACAACATGCAACTATGGGGCATGTTGTCACATATCACTTCTATTATTTTGCTGTAAATAATGAAGTATACACTGTATTAATGAAACAAGACAGCATATTTCTACCAGACGTGGAAAAAACAACAACTTTGAAACCTAAGTAGTTTTGCACAAACTGAGAAAGTCAAAAAAGCATCAGGTACACCCACTCTCTATTACATACTATTAAAGATAGGAGCACAGTAGGCTGCCTGAAAATCCATGTTGGCATTAATTCTTG
Organism: Rhodeus uyekii; assembly: GCA_037043235.1. NCBI lineage: Eukaryota > Metazoa > Chordata > Actinopteri > Cypriniformes > Acheilognathidae > Rhodeus > Rhodeus uyekii. The sequence goes on along the minus strand of JAWRVZ010000187.1, from coordinate 1,224,899 downwards.
ATTTTTGGCTTACTGTTGGCTTAAATGTAGATATTAATCATTGTGTGAGGGAGTTTTTCATTCCACAGGATGTCTTTAATCCTAATATTTCTGATATGTGACTTGCCTTTGTTATGTGGGTGCACATGAGAAACCCTAGGTTAGTTGTAAGCGCCAGATAAGGCCTTTATCAAATAGCTGCAATGAGGAAATTGATTGAAAATGGTCCAAAATTGTTTATGACTCTCAGCTAACACTATTTTATTTCATTTCTTTTCAAATTGTGTCACTGAACAATATCACTATATATTCCAAAGCCTTGTTAGTGTGACTGGTTGGCCATGGTGGGAGGCACCCATTGAAGCTTCTCTAAATCTTCTGATACCGTGGAATGTCTTGTATTTATGAAGCATTGTTTGGACATACTCTGCTCTGTTGTAAGTCAATGCCAGAAAAGGTTAGACCCCCACTCCCTCAGCTGCTTGCAAATTGTTGCCAAGCAGTGGGCAACCCTGTTGGCATGGCGACAAGTGTTTGTTTCCACACAGCCAGGGACTCTAAATAATTCTGGTGTCGTGGCGGAGAAGGAGACAGCTTGTGAAACAGAAGGCAGATTAGCAAATATGTCCAGGTTCGCTGGGTTATGAAATTGTTGATGGTCCAGTAGCATTTTACATTATTATTCTTTTCAGTGTTTTCTTGAAAAAGAGGGGAAAAAGAGGGAAAAGTGATGTAGATCCACCCACTGTAAAAGAAAAACTATAAATGAGATGTGTCTAATACCTCAGTTGTTTCTCCAAGATACCTTTCTTTGGAAAAATATTTATTTGATGGTAGATCTGTATATATCTGTCACATAGCTGTCAAAGAGTAATTAGCTGAAGTGAAGTGAATGTACTTATTCTAGGGTAAGTAACATAAGTAATCATAAGCATTGTTAACGCTTTGAGCGCAGAGCGGAAAGCATGAGGGGCTAAATGAGGTTTATGACATTCTTTCTTATCAGGCATGTGTGTTATAGGGAGGCGCAGAGACGGATACATACATTTTATTTAAACACAGCTTCGGGGTACACAGAGTAACACTACACAGTGAAGATGAGAACGGACGCCGACTGGTAGAAACACAGGGATTGAATGCACTGATGAAGATAAGAAACCTTGTTAGTCTTGTCACCTGTGACTGATTGGTGTGACAGGTGAAGGGAATGAAACAAGGGAAAACATGCGAGGGAACAGGGCAGAGTCGAAGGCGGGAAGAGCCATGGTGATGGACCCTGGGGACCACCAACTTCGAAGACACCCCATCAGAAGGTCCAGGTGGAGCCGATGAGCTGACGCGAGACCGCTGGTCCTGGAGATCGAGGTGGAGCCATGGAGACAAGCATCCAAGGTGGAGAACCAGAGGACAGAGGTAGAGTCAGTGGGTCTGAGGACAAAGGTGGAGCAGGGGGAAGGAGGAGCCAGATGGAGCTGAAGGCGGAGGTAAGGTAAGGTAAATTCTGGAGATTTGCCTTTGGGGGCGAAGTGTCCCAATATCGGGTTCTTCTGTTCAGTCTAGCTTTATCACCCCGCATTTTCACCAAATGCATGGCCACAGCACTATCACAGTTGAGTTTTCAAGGCATATCCCTCGTGCAGACTCACCACTCATAGTCAACACCAACCCTCCCACGAAAGCAGAAATACTAAAAGCCTTGAAGATGGGAAAAATGGGAAAGCAGCTGGCCCAGATGGAATTTGCCCAGAGTGAATTCAGGCAGACCTTTCAACCACCGTCAGCATGCTGCTGCCTCTACTGCAGAAGTTTTGGAGGGAAGGAAGAGTACCAGCAGACTGGAAAAAAGGACACATGGTAAAACTTCCCTAGATAGGAGACATTGGATCTTGCAAGACCTGCCACAGCCTCATGCTACTGTCAGTACCGAGCAAAGTACTCACCCACATTATCCTTGACTGGCTGAAAGATACAGTGAAAAAAAAAGCAAAGACATTCATTTCACATTCACAAGTCATTTACAGATCAGATAGCAACACTCTGAATCATCATCAAACAATCCTTGGAGTGGCAGTCACCGCTATACCTCAACTTCATCGACTTTAGTCAAGCGTTTGATAGTGTGGACAGGGAAACCATCTGGCAGCTCCTCCATCATTATGGAATCCCTCAAAGTTTCTTCACCTTGATACATCAACTTTATGAAGGCGCCACATGCCAAATTATCCATAACGGCAAATTTCCAGAGGACTTTGAGGTGAGAACAGGAGTCTGACAAGGATGCATGCTCTTCCCAATGATCTTCCTTTTAGTGGTCGACTGGGTGGTGCATCAGACAACTAAACAGAAAAAAAACGGAATCCAGTGGTCCCTGACTCATTTCCTTGAAGACCTGGACTTTGCGAACGACTTGCCTGATGTCCCAGAAATGCCAACACATCCAACAGAAAACCAACAACCAAGCCCAAGAAGTATCCAAGACCAGACTACAGATCAACCTAGAGAAAATTCAAATCATAACCCTGTTAAAAAAGCAGCAGAAGAAGAAGTCACCTCTTTCACCTACCTGGGCAGCATTATATTAGTAGCAGGTTGTTCTGACGAGGACATCAAAGCCAGAATCGTGAAAGCCAGATACGCCTTTATTACTCTGAGACCAGTCTGGAGGTCAACATCCCTATCTGTCCACAACAAAATATGATTTTTCAACAGCAACGTAAAGTCTGTCCTCCTTTATAGCTCAGAAACCTAGAGAGTCACCACAGGACATCACCCCCACAGGACATCACCCGGCAGGCTTTGCAGTGGAACCACCTGGGAAAGAGACGGGTTGGTCTCCCTAAGAACACCTGGGGATGATCCTGCAACTAGGTAATGAAGACGTGCAACTTGTCGTGGGGTGAACAGAAAAAGACTGCCCAGAATAGACTGTGATGGAGAGCTGTTGTTGAGGCCCTTTGCTCCACGAGGAATCCAGTGAGATAAGCAAGTGATGATTGACAATGAAATAGTTGCCCAATTATGTGCGATTGAAGCTTAAGTCCCGTCTGACCATGTTAGTTGCAAGTCTGGGGGAGACATTTTCTTTCCTTTTTAAGACTGGTGAGACGAGCAGAAGTATAACTGAGTATATTTAAAACCGTCAGAGAGTACTAATAGAGAAATATTCACATGTTCTATTTTTTTTTTGTGTGGATTTGGTGAGTACACATTTTGTAACGTGAATGTATTGATGTGTTCATTTGAGAGAGAGTGAAAAACGGATTTGTTAGGATGAGATGGAGATAAGTTCTACCTTTACATTGTAAAAGTGATATAATGGTTAAACATTTTGGGTGCACTGTCGCGCACATTTTGCACATGCGCCAATATGCTTTTCCGTGCGCGGTCCGGTATCATAGTGATCATAGCCACGGACCGGGGGTTGGGGATCACTGGCCTAGAGGGTGCGCCCCGACCAGTCGACAACCGAGAGTCAGGTGAAATTGTTCAATTATTATCAAATTGATTTGAAGTTTCATACAGTTGTGAAATGTTTTACCATCATTTGATTAGATTTTTTTTAAAATAATCAATGTGTACTGTAATTGGTTAGTTTGATAAAAAATTTGTTGATGTTGCACCAGTGTGGACTTCTGTACACCTCCACAGTCAAACCTATTGGCTTATGGTTAATATTAGCGACAAGAGCATATTAGTGACCCTTGTGCTACACTCGCTTACATGAAAATGTTGGGGTTAAAGTTGAAAGCAATAAAGTGTGTGCTTTCTAAGTTCAGAGTGCACACGTGCTTCATGACGCAATCACACACAGCCTTCTCACAGCATTAGTCGACTCAGCATCTCGTTCCCTTTGCAAGGAACCAAGGTTACAATCATTACAGTGATGTTTCCTGGGCTAATTTTAAAAAAAAAATTGTTTAAACTATATGCTTACAACCAACTCTATGATTGGTGGATGAAAGACATGAAAGAACATCCTAACAGAAAACCCTTGCGACATTCTTCTGTGGCTGAACATTTAGTGTGGATAATGAACATTTTACAGCTTCTTGAGAGCAGCGTAAAAGACCAAACACATTTTAGAATTTTAATGCCTGTCATGTTTGACTATTTTACTGCTCTTTACATTCTCTTGTACATTTTTTGAGTGTGACCAGCATGCAAAATACTGCTCTGCTTGAAAGAAGATGGCTTATTCAAGGTTTGCCATATCAGTTAAATGCCCTTCAAAGACATGCTTATTTTCACATATCCTTTTAATAATTGTAGCTCAACTGACAACCATGCTATTAATATTTATTCCTAAAAATTATACAATATAATACTTATTTTTATTATTTTAATTATTTTATTTCATTTATTCAGACTTTCATGAATTGAAATTTTGAAGTGAACTATTTTTGAGTTCCATAGGATATTCTTCTTAAAATTAGTTATTATATTCATAAGATGTGCATTGGGAAATTTAAGGTTTTTATTTTATTGTACATTTAATTTAATTTCATTTAAGTTATTATTATTAATTAATTATATTATCATAGTATTGCAAGCAAGATCTGTCCTGCTTTCAATATAATATTATGTCCAGAGGACACTGCACACAAAAAACCTGTATGTACATTTAGGTGAGGCAGTTAATGTTTCTTTCTTGTGTGGCAGGCGACAAAAACAGTGCTCTTCAAATGATTGATAAATGACTGCAAAATGCCATTCTGACAAGCCTAACAGTCTTTTGACACAATACCAAATAATCAAGCAAGCCTTTTTCTGGTTTTTAAAACTTGTGCATTCACAGGTTACAGGTGACAACGTTGATTTATGAACTGTCACACTCTGTAATCTGGAGTTGTTCCCCTGCAGAGCTACTGACAGGAAAAACAAAATATGAACATTTTACCATTTTTTTCCATTTCTAATTCATGCTGTTTAATGAGAAAAGACATATACATTGCTCTCAGTAATTTCTCATTCTCAGAATGTTTCAAATATATATATGTGTGTGTGTGTGTGTTAAATACAAAAATAATTCAAGTATGATAGACATCTGCTTTCAGTATCTTTTTAATGTTCAACAATTTCATTGATTTGTATCTCGTATTGTTATGGAATTACACTTTTTTAACTCTGTAAATGATCTCCCTCACTCTGTTTATTATCAAATGTCATCGGTTTAGTCATTTATCAGCAGTATAAGCACATCATGATTTGTTTGCTCCTCAAAGATGAAGCTTTGATGTAAAGAGTTAAGAAAATGTCACGTCCCTTCACTCTGACCTTTCAGTCTTGTGTTTCCTGACTGGAGGCTCAGTCACGCCGGTAGTATGGTTCAGTGCACATATCTCAAAATGACTTCATGCTAATTGTTCATTATTTCATTATGTGGTTCTCTCACCATCCTTTGTGACTCAAAGCCTTTAAGGCCAATTCATCAAGATTTTCCATGCCATTCCATTCAGCTAAGCCATTTCACTTCTGTTTTTTAAAAGAGGATGATATACCAGAGGTTCACATATGGTTTCCTGGATTACCAAATTTTTTTTAACCAAATTTGCTAAATGTATATAATGTGATTTGTTAAAAAACTGTATTTAAATTTCTCTTTGGTAGGTAAATGCTCCAGGGAATAGATATAAAATAAATAAATAAATACTATTAATCTAATATTACCTGTGAATGTTTATTAGATTTTGAAATTTAAAGGAATAGTTTTCCCCAAATAAAACATTTTATTTACTTACTATCATGTTGTTCCAAATCTATATAACTCAAAAAAAGGTGTTACGAAATTTTTTTTGAAGAATACTAATGCTCCTCTCTAGGAGCTCTTTAGCTCCAAAAAGGACAAAGCTGTTTTTTTAAGCCCATTGAGTTGTTTTGTTGAGGAACAGACTGCTTTTGCTTGATTAAGAACTGAACATCTTGAGAGCTGTTACAGCCATCCATTCACATTTATTGTGTGGAAAATATCAGTTTGGACATTCTGCTTTATATACAGTGGGTACGGAAAGTATTCAGACCCCCATACATTTTTCACTCTTTGTTATATTGAAGCCATTTGCTAAAATTATTTAAGTTCATTTTTTTCCCCCCTCATTAATGTACACACAGCACACCATATCGACAGAAAAACACAGAATTGTTGACATTTTTTCAGATTTATTAAAAAAGAAAAATTGAAATATCACATGGTCTTAAGTATTCAGACCCTTTGCTGTGACACTCGTATATTTAACTCAGATGCTGTCCATTTCTTCTGATCATCCTTGAGATGGTTCTACACCTTCATTTGAGTCCAGCTGTGTTTGATTACACTGACTGGACTTGATTAGGAAAGCCACTCACCTGTCTATATAAGACCTTACAGATCACAGTGCATGTCACAGCAAACGAGAATCATGAGGTCAAAGGAACTGCCTGAAGAGCTCAGAGACCAAATTGTGGCAAGGCACAGATCTGGCCATGGCTACAAAAAAAAAAATATTCTGGTGTACTTAAGGTTCCTAAGAGCACAGTTTTCCTCCATCTTTAAATGGAAGATGTTTGGCACGACCAGAACCCTTCCTAGAGCTGGCCGCCCAGCAAAACTGAGCTATCGGGGGAGAAGAGCCTTGGTGAGAGAGGTAAAGAAGAAACCAAAGATCCCTGTGGCTGAGCTCCAGAGATGCAGTCGGGAGATGGGAGAAAGTTGTAGAAAGTCAACCATCACAATAGACCTCCACCAGTTGGGACTTTTTGGCAGAATGACCCGACGGAAGAATGACCTCTCCTCAGTGTAAGACACATGAAAGCCCACATGGAGTTTGCTAAAAAAAACACCTGAAGGACTCCAAGATGGTGAGAAATAAGATTCTCTGGTCTGATGAGACCAAGATAGAACTTATTGGCCTTTATTCTAAGCGGTATGTGTGGAGAAACCAGGCACTGCTCATCACTGTCCAATACAGTCCTAGTCATGCTGTGAAGGTGTTTTCAGATGCAGGGACAGGACGACTGCTTGCAATCGAAGGAAAGATGAATGCAGCCAAGTAGGGATAACCTGGAAAAAAACCTTCTCCAGAGTGCTCAGGACCTCAGAGTGGGCCGAAAGTTTTCCTTCCAACAAGACAATGACCCTAAGCACACAGCTAAAATAACAAAGGAGTGGCTTCACAACAACTCTGTGACTGTTCTTGAATGGCCCAGCCAGAGCCCTGACTTACACCCAATTGAGCATCTCTGGAGAGACCTAAAAATGGCTGTTCATCAACGTTTACTATACAACCAGCCAGAGCTGGAGAGGATCTGCAAGGAGGAATGGCAGAGGATCCCCAAATCCAAGTGAAAAACTTGTTACATCTTTGCCAAAAAGACTCATGGCTGTATTAGAGCAAAAGGTGCTTCTACTAAATTCTGAGCAAAGGAATTTGAATACTTAGGACCATGAGATATTTTAGTTTTTCTTTTTTAATAAATCTGCAAAAAATGTCAACAATTCTGTGTTTTTCTGTCAATATGGTGTGCTGTTTGTAAATTAATGAGAAGAAAAAAAAACTAACTTAAATTATTTTAGCAAATGGCTGCAATATAACAAAGGGTCTGAATACTTTCCATACCCACTATATATATATATATATATATATATATATAGAAAAAAAATACACACACACATATATATATATATATATATATGTGTGTGTGTGTGTATTTTTTTTTCTATTTATATATATTTAGACTATAGGTTTACAATACTTATCTACTGTAGAAAAATGTTGCATTTTCATGTAGACTATAGCTGGTTTAATCTTATCTTCCAGTGTAGAAGAAGAAGAAGAAGAAGTTTCATTTATATAGCGCTTTTCCAGAGCTCAAAGTGCTTCACATAGTAGGGGGGTGTAGCGATCGGGGTGTGCGAAGCAGGAGAACCACGAGGACGAGAACAGGATCAGAATGAAAACTTGTTTAATAGTAAACAAAACAAAACACTTTAAATAACAAAACAAATAAGCACACTTGTGCAATAAACTAAACGTAAACCAAACACCAGAATATAACTCAAAAACAAGAAACACAGCAGGAGAAACAAGAAACATCCACACGACCACCATTACTTAGTTAACAACTGACAAACACCAGGGAAATGCACAAGTGATATATACACAAGGGGAAACAGCAACACCTGGGAGACTAACGAGGAAGTGATTACAAGACAGGTGTAGGGAGTGAAACAATAACCCGAGAGACAGGAAGTGGAACAAAGACAAGACTGACAGGAAGTGACAAAGAAGACCCAGACAGACAGGAACAGTGTTACATAACGCCCCCCTTCCGGTAGGCGCGTCCTCGCGCCGTCAAAGTAACAACTGCGGAGGGTGGGCGGGGGACCAGGCGGGGGACAGAATGAGACTCGACAGACATGAAACCAGAAGGAACCCAAAGGAGACAGAACAAGAACCAAGGAAAAACTATGTGAAAAAGATAAACAAAAAATAAACAGACCTCAAGACATCTTGAAAAATAACTCAAAACAGTCCTTAATGAAAAAATAACAACTAAACAGTCCTGACACATGAAAAAGAAAAAATACAGAGTCCATGGAGGAGCGGGAAAGGAGCCCGGTGGGCTCAGGCAAGACTGGCGGGTCAGGTGGCGCCGGGGGAATGAGCCAGGCGGGCTCGGGCAAGGCCGGCGGGTCAGGCGGCGCCGGCGGGGTGAGCCAGGCAGGCTCGGGCAAGGCCGGCGGGTCAGGCGGCGCGGGCGGGGTGAGCCAGGCAGGCTCGGGCAAGGCCGGCGGGTCAGGACAGAGTTCTCTGAGCTGAGAGTTCAAGAGGGCTAGAGTCACGGGTGGCGCCGGCAGGGCGAGACTCACAGGTGGTGCCGGCAGGGCGAGAGTCACTGGGGGCGGCGGCAGGGCGAGAGTCACTGGGGGCGGCGGCAGGGCGAGGCGCACGGGTGGCACCGGCAGGGCAAGAGTCTCTGGGACGGCGGCCTCCGGGCCGGTAACGGGCTCTGGGACGTCGGCGGCTCTGGGGTGTCCCGGAAGTCCAGCGGCGGGTCGGGCCACCGTTCAGGCAGCTCTGGCGGGTCGGGCCACCGTTCAGGCAGCTCTGGCGGGTCGGGCCACAGTTCAGGCAGCTCTGGCGGGTCGGGCCACAGTTCAGGCAGCTCTGGCGGGTCGGGCCACAGTTCAGGCAGCTCTGGCGGGTCGGGCCACAGCAGCTCGGGCTCTGGTTCTGGCTGGCGGATCTCTGGATCGGGCTCTGGCTGGCGGATCTCTGGATCGGGCTCTGGCTGGCGGATCTCTGGATCGGGCTCTGGCTGGCGGATCTCTGGATCTGGCTCTGGCTGGCGGATCTCTGGATCTGGCTCTGGCTGGCGGATCTCTGGATCAGTGGCCGCGGTAGAAGTCTTTTGTTGACTGGTTCGGAGCCAGACACTCACCTGACACTCGTGCACTGCTTGCTGCCAGCACATGCCGGTAGTGTCAGGGAGGTCTCGAAGCTGGAGATGGTTAGCTCCGAACCAGAACAGCTTCTTCAGTACGTCATCACTTAAAGATGAGAACGTGGCAAACATACGGAATTCCGTGGAGAAGTCATTAAAGTCCAGATTCTCCTCAGCCAGTTGGAGGACTTTTGCCAGAGAGTCCATGTTGCCACACAGTCCTTTTTGGGAGACCAACCCTGGTCAGTTGTTCTGTAACGATCGGGGTGTGCGAAGCAGGAGAACCACGAGGACGAGAACAGGATCAGAATGAAAACTTGTTTAATAGTAAACAAAACAAAACACTTTAAATAACAAAACAAATAAGCACACTTGTGCAATAAACTAAACGTAAACCAAACACCAGAATATAACTCAAAAACAAGAAACACGGCAGGAGAAACAAGAAACATCCACACGACCACCATTACTTAGTTAACAACTGACAAACACCAGGGAAATGCACAAGTGATATATACACAAGGGGAAACAGCAACACCTGGGAGACTAACGAGGAAGTGATTACAAGACAGGTGTAGGGAGTGAAACAATAACCCGAGAGACAGGAAGTGGAACAAAGACAAGACTGACAGGAAGTGACAAAAAAGACCCAGACAGATAGGAACAGTGTTACATAACGCCCCCCTTCCGGTAGGCGCGCCCTCGCGCCATCAAAGTAACAACTGCGGAGGGTGGGCGGGGGACCAGGTGGGGGACAGAACGAGACTCGACAGACATGAAACCAGAAGGAACCCAAAGGAGACAGAACAAGAACCAAGGAAAAACTATGTGAAAAAGATAAACAAAAAATAAACAGACCTCAAGACATCTTGAAAAATAACTCAAAACAGTCCTTAATGAAAAAATAACAACTAAACAGTCCTGACACATGAAAAAGAAAAAATACAGAGTCCATGGAGGAGCGGGAAAGGAGCCCGGTGGGCTCAGGCAAGACTGGCGGGTCAGGTGGCGCCGGGGGAATGAGCCAGGCGGGCTCGGGCAAGGCCGGCGGGTCAGGCGGCGCCGGCGGGGTGAGCCTGGCAGGCTCGGGCAAGGCCGGCGGGTCAGGCGGCGCCGGCGGGCTGAGCCACGCAGGCTCGGGCAAGGCTGGCAGGTCAGGACAGAGTTCTCTGAGCTGAGAGTTCAAGAGGGCTAGAGTCACGGGTGGCGCCGGCAGGGCGAGAGTCACTGGGGGCGCCGGCAGGGCGAGAAGTCTCGGGGGCGCCGGCAGGGCGAGGCGCACGGGTGGCACCGGCAGGGCAAGAGTCTCTGGGACGGCGGCCTCCGGGCCGGTAACGGGCTCTGGGGTGTCCCAGAAGTCCAGCGGCGGGTCGGGCCACCGTTCAGGCAGCTCTGGCGGGTCGGGCCACCGTTCAGGCAGCTCTGGCGGGTCGGGCCACAGTTCAGGCAGCTCTGGCGGGTCGGGCCACAGTTCAGGCAGCTCTGGCGGGTCGGGCCACAGTTCAGGCAGCTCTGGCGGGTCGGGCCACAGTTCAGGCAGCTCTGGCGGGTCGGGCCACAGTTCAGGCAGCTCTGGCGGGTCGGGCCACAGTTCAGACAGCTCTGGCGGGTCGGGCCACAGCAGCTCGTGATCGGGCTCTGGCTGGCGGATCTCTGGATCGGGCTCTGGCTGGCGGATCTCTGGATCGGGCTCTGGCTGGCGGATCTCTGGATCGGGCTCTGGCTGGCGGATCTCTGGATCGGGCTCTGGCTGGCGGATCTCTGGATCGGGCTCTGGCTGGCGGATCTCTGGATCGGGCTCTGGCTGGCGGATCTCTGGATCTGGCTCTGGCTGGCGGATCTCTGGATCTGGCTCTGGCTGGCGGATCTCTGGATCTGGCTCTGGCTGGCGGATCTCTGGATCTGGCTCTGGCTGGCGGATCTCTGGATCAGTGGCCGCGGTAGAAGTCTTTTGTGGGGGGGAATCTTCTCAACCACCACCAATTGTACACCAAGTGTACTTTATCCAAATTACAGAGTACATTGCACAAAGTTTGAAATCCATTTATACGTTGTCTTTTGGATTTTCATTATAAATTCAGCAACATATTGACAGCTGCTGTATAGTTTCCACTAAGGAAACCGTTTTCAGCTCCATTATTGTCCCACAATGCTGTTTCACCACCAGTCTCCTACAGAGAAATAATTTTTATCTAGCGAGCTGTTTAAACACTGAGCTTTACTTTGGTCACTACTTAATACACTCAACATATCCTAGAAATTCTTGCATCATCATGCAATACAAATATGTGCTTTACAGTAATATGTGCAATGACACATAATAGTGATCTGAGCCCATTTGACATCAGAATTATCTTCTGAATTACGTAAATAAACTGCTGTTGACATGCAAATGTCAGCTATTCAGATCGTTATTTTGAAAGTTGTACAGTTTTTGAATTAATGGACCCTTAGATGACCTTCATTTAAAAAACACAGTGCCGGTCAGCTATTTTGTCAGTCTCTTATCACGCTGTCTGGAATCTTTTGAAAGTTAAGACCATTTGGGGGACAGTACTCATCATTCCCGCCCTCATAAAAGGTGAAATATGAGAACATTAAAACATTGCTGTTAATCTGTCTGTTGGAAGCAGCACCATTAATCTTAATTAATTCACTACATTATATTTCTCACTTAATTACACATGCTACAAAGGAAAATTGCTCAGAAAACGTGCCTCTCGATCCATCATGGCTGCCAGCAGGTTGTGCTATCTCTAGTAATTACCAAAGGTTCTCACACCAGGGACATGAGAATGTCTGGAAAATTGAGGATCCTATTATCAAGCTGATGGCTGTAGACTTAACTTCTTGTCAGTTACTCCCTGTAGAATATAAACATGAGCCAAGCTTCATATTCTTGTGAACATACTTTCTGAATTCAGTGCAGGCTTACATTGACTTACATTACATTGACAGGTTTCCATTATTGTAGAATCTTGGTCTTTTGTTTGTTTGGTCAAGACAGGTCTTTTTTATTTATTTTAAAATTATACCTTGTTTGATGGAAAAAAGACGGTTTATCTACGTCATATAAACATTTTGGATCCAAATGGATAAAGAAAGAGTTGAAGATTTTGTGAAATCAGCTTAGTTAAATGAGAATTAAAATGAGAAGGGAAAATTGAGAGAACACGTCCACAAATTTGCTGGAGTTTATCAGTCAGCTCACTTCCTTAAAACTTTCTTTTTTATTTACTCATTTATTTTCTTAGTTGACTGAACTTCTGTTAATTTTTGATAATGCTGCGTTACACACTGAATGCACCTGTGAGTTCAGCTGCCGCTTTGCAGAAGTAATGAGTCCACAGTGCTGCTTCACATTTAAACTTGAGAAAATAATCCACTTGGAGCCAAGCCCTTGTATTGTTTAAAAATTCATCTTGCATCCGTCTTTCAGAAGTGGAAACTAGCCATAGGACTTTTACTAACTGTCAGTCAAAGTTGCAAAGTGTGGATTATATTTAGAAACCTTTGGTGAGTGATACTATTCTAGTGGATTACATGAACAAGATGAGCAGCATGTACTGTACATGTTCTTTTTCCCCCCCTTTAATATTCTCATGTAAATGTTCTGAAACTAAAGCACCATTACAGCAACACCATTCATTCTTGCTTCACTGACACCATCAATCTCCCTCATCACTAATTAGCCGTCAATTTCACCACCACTTGTTTTTCAATGAAAGGACAATGTCAGAATAAACCTCCATGACTCTCTATTTCACTACCCACTATGAAAAATAAATCAATTAATTCATTGACCTTGATTAACCCCCTAGCGTTTGATTGATATTCTCATCAGTGGCAGTAAAAAATGTCCTTGCATAAGCACTTGATAAATTCAAGTTTTCAGTAACTAAGCTTTCTATTGAATGACTGCACAATATACATTAATAAGAGTTGTACACTGTATGATTTTGTCCCTCTAGCATTTAAATATGCATTCACTAAGGTTTTTAGGTTATTTTTAAAAGGCATGTTACCAGGACTTGGCCAGGACTCCTTGGAAGAAGATCATTTATATCTCAAAGGGAACTTCCTGGTAAGATAGAATTTGACCCATAAAATAGAATAGAATATTAAAGCTATTTAAATATATATTATTATGGACCATTATCGTGGAAGTCTAGTAAATGATTCTTTGCTGTTCCTGTATAAAATTTATGTTAATAATATGCAAGTAGGCTCTGGGCAAATACTGATTTTTCTAAAAACTTCTAATTGGCATCACTGACCATCCCTTTGCTTGAATGAATAATGAAATAAAGTCTGCCAGTGTACGCAACACGCTCTTGTGAGCCCCATTAGGAGTCTTCAATGACAGCCGTAATATCACCTCTGATTAGTCACCTCTAACTCCAGCTTCATCGCCCTTCAACGAACACATTATTTTTACATTGTCAGAATCACTGTGCATATCAAATTGGGTCCTATAAGTTTTAAACGGCCATCTAAATTACACAGCCACATGAGGGTTGATCTCAGCATTGACCGCTTTCAATTGCTCATTCCTGCATTTAAATGAAAAAACATTTGCTCTGGAGAAATGCATGCATGCCCCAAATTCCTATATTCTCAGCTACCTCCTCCTTTTCCGCCTCTCTTAATAACCTTAATCAGGCCAATAACGTAATGCTTTGATGAACCGAGGCAGTCGGCTCAATTACATTTTGCTGACATGGCTGCTTTTATAACAGAGGCCTGCGGTACTGCGGCCCAATCACCTGTCATCCATCAAGGAGGGGGAAATATTTGGAGATCCCTCCTAAGATCTGACAGTTCAATGCAGCGAAGAGCAAGGTGACTCTTCTGTTTTAATTGCTTTCAACTTTATGACTTCATGTCTCTTGTCTCATGAGGCTGTTGCACTCACAAGGTTTTCTGGTGTGCCCTGCTGGGTTGTTTGGTCCTGAAGCAGGTCTGTTTGATGGAAAAGTTGATGCTGAGTGAGTGAATTACTTGTGCCGATGGTAGATCAAGGTTCATCTGGAAAATAAAACCATTAAGACAGTTTTGACATTACAAATTTCTAGTTCAGTTCATTTTAATAGATCAAAGAACACTGTGTCCAACTGGTTCCTTTGAACTACATTTTCTAAATAAAGGAATGATTTTAGATTGATGGTGTGAATGTGAACAGAAAATATGGTTCAGACTTGGATTAAGTGCACAAGGGACACTTTTCTGATAGATTTCATAGTTCTTAAAAGCTAGATTTCCATTTCAGCGTAATTGCATGAAAAGTCTCAACAGTAGGTTCTTTAAAATATCCTCTTTTGTGTTCCACAGAACAAAGAAACTCATACAGGTTTGAAACAGCATAGAAATGATAACTCATTTTTTGATGAACCATCCCTTTAAAAAATGCAACAGCCAGTCTAGTGTCTCTTTTGTGCTTCTCGTGTATTACTATTTTGCTCAGGCACAGAAGAGAAATATTTCTCTTTCACTTGTATCTTTCATCTTATTTTTTTCTTCTTCTTTTAAATCTCTGTGTTTGACTTAGACCATTCTCAGCTTTGTGCCCCTCCCCAATCCCATAATCCTTTGCTCTTTTCTCATATCTCATCTCAAAGCACAACATTCAGCTGCTTTCTGCAATTAATTCCAAAGCTGCCTGTCATGCTCCCTCTCCCTCTTTGTGAATTTGAGTTGGTGAAATGGGAAAAAAAGGTGGCTTTAAAAATGTTTCCTTTCAATTAATTTCAATTTTTTTCTTCCCTCCCGTTTCCTTCAAAATGCAATTAATTTAGTACTGCAGTTTTGCACGATGGCTCGCTTTAATAAGAATGCGGAAAGTCTCTTGCTCTCAGATAATATAGCAATCAAATGTTTATGAAATGCCACAGTGATTGCAATTAGAAGTGGATCTGTGTTACATTGGCTCTAGTTCATCATATAGGATATGAAATAAGATTCGGAAGTTTGAGAAAGTATCTGTAAAACAGGAGCATGCCATCCAGAAATTAATTGAGAGCAGCTTTCAAATGATTTAAGTTTAATTATACTTTTTGAATTGAAGTAGCAAGCAATTGCATTTGAACTTGAAACAGAATTGGAATTAAATTGAAAGAAATTAATGTGTTATGAACGCTGATGAAGGCCACAATCAGTCACTCACCTGAGTTTAGCTTGGACTGATCATTTCTAAGTTAGTTTTCTAGCTTAATTTGTTCTGTCTTCCTCTGTTTCCTGCCTGCTTGTCTCCAAGGTTACAAATTTATTTAGCATTCTGTTCAGGTGTTTCTGGTTAATTAGTTCCTCTGTTTGCTGTGTACTTAAGCCCTGTGTTTAGTCATGTTCAGCTGTCTGATATTGTCAGTACTATGTTGGTAGTTATGTTCTAATTCCCGGATTTCTGAATGTTTTATGAAGATTTAAGTTTGTATTTTTTCTGCAACCAGCACACGTGACAAGTACTGAGAAAAATCAAAATACAAAATCAAATACCAAAATCAAATAGCTCTTTTCTTTTCTAATTTATATAGAAAATATTATTTATTCCTGTGATGGCAATTTTCAACATAACTATTCAGTCTTCAGGATTATATGATCTTTCAGAAATCATTCTAATATGCTGTATGATGATATAGAAAATAGTTGTACTGCTTCATGTTTTTGTGGAAAACAAGATGCCATTTTTGCATCTTGATGTAAGAAAGATGTTTTTTGTAACAATGTAGAAGTCTGTACTATCATTTCAATTTAATGCATACTCCCTGAATAAAAGTATTAGTTTCATTACTCCAAACTTTTGAATGATACATTAGTAGTGCACATACATTTAACAGTTGTCTTTTAATGTAGTGCAATAACTTATTTTGGCTTTAGAACATTAATGGTGTAAATGCATTTATTTAAAATTCATATCGTCTTTATAATATCCCACCCCGACAATATAATCGGGTCTTAATTTATAGATCTGCCTTTATACACTGCTTTAAAATTTCAGGGATATCAATCTGTCCAATCAGATTGCACAGGCAGTTCTGCTCCTCCAATGATGTCTGGTATCTGCTCCTTTGTGCAAGGAGAAATGGGAGGAGCACTCCCAGAGCTCTACAAAATGACATGTTTCTGACCATACTGTCAGGAATAGACTGCTCAGCACTGTGCAGCTCGATTGACATTTGCCAGTCAATACCAGAATTGGCAATCCCGCCATAGGCACCCTGTTCTCTTTGCAGGAGAGCAGGTTCACATTTGAACACGTGATTAAAGTGAAAGAGTAAGGATCTAAAATCATCCAGCATGACTAGTTTAGTAGGTCAGGATTGATCTAGTGAGTAATATCATTGGAGGGCCCCACAAACCCACACCTGCTAGCCAATGGTACTCTTACTGCTATTAGGTACCAGGATACAATCATCAGAGCCATTTTCAGACCTTGCTGGTGCAGTGGGCCCTGGGTTCCTCCTGGTGTATGACAATGTCCAGCCTCATATAGGTAGATTGTGCAGGCAGTTTTTAGATGGTGAAGGCATTAATGCCACTGACTAGCTCTCATTCCCCAGAACTGAAACCAATTGAGAACCTATGGGAAATTATGTATCAGAGCAACCAAAGCTGCCAAGAAACCGAAGAGTGTCCAGGAGCTTACTGATGCCCTGTTCCGGGTCTGGGAGGAGATCCCCCTGGACACCTCATCAGGAGCATGGCCAGATGTTGTTGTGAGTGCATACAGGCATACCATACACACTACTTACTTGCAGTATTGGTTTCTGTGATGAACTTATTGCAATTTGGATCATCCTGTAGCGTCAGTTTTTGCATAGATTTTTGGTATGATTTTGAATTCAGCCCTCAGTGTGTTTTGATGATTTTGGTTTCCATTGACTGTTGCTATATAATTTTATTCTTGACAAATTATAGAATGAATATACCGTAAAAAAGATTTTTAAATTGAACATTTCATTCATCAAGATCCAATATGTGATTTAAGTGTTACCTTAATTATTTTGAGCACTGTATTTATGACATACAAATGTAAAAACTGAACTAACCCAGTAATTTACTTTCCTAACAAGTCAACTCAAATCTAGATGACCCATAAACCACACTTTGAGCTGCCTTGATAAGGGTAGCATTTTACAACATGTTAAAAGACTTTAACAAACAAATAAGGATTACAAAGTGACAGAAAAAAAAGAACATCGTTGTTCAGGTGGGTTAGCGGTGGCTTTGCTCTCAGAGGCTGTGGTAATTTAAACCTCTCCCACACTGGGGCTCAGTTGGGTACGTGTGATGGACAGATTCGTTGGAGATAAGACTAAGCTCTTATGCGTATCCTCCTGACCCTTTCTGAGGGCATGTCAACTTGCTGAGCTGTGCGTGAAACAAAGTTTAGAGAGAGAGTCAGGGAGAGATTTCTGACTGTGATCAAATTGTCTGCTTGACAGGCGGTTGCTTGGGGGTCTGTACAGACTGCTGTGAAGGTAAGACTGTGGCTGGTCAATTTAAGTTTTATTAAAGTCACCATGAAATGGTGCAGTAAGGTCTCTTTTCTGATGGTGTGGTCACTGGCTCAAGACAGGCGGGAAAACCTGTCACTTACATGAGGTCACAGAAATAGCAAAGCACGATGATTGAAAAATCCAATCAATTTCCGATTGACAAAATCAAGTCGCACCAAGTCCCAAATTCCACTGTTTTACTTGAATATATGGCACATTAGGGGGTAACGACTATTGCAGCTTCATGCCTTTAAGCACCAGACTCTTTTTAAAATTCTTGATATAGTCTCTTGTATTTGCAGGATCCTAAATAATCACTTAACGATTATTTGTTTTTGCCTGAGTTATATGAATGAGGCATGGTCAGATTTGAACATGCAAAATGACAGATATTTTCCTCTGACTCATGTTTGCTGTCACAGAGATGGATAAGGCGACACAAGTAACCGTAACAGCCTTACAAACTTGATAGATTTGTTGTAAGATAAACCAATCCTTCTGACAAATGACGCTATGAAAACCTTCTCTTTTAAAGCCAATTGTTTCCTGCTAGTGGTGTAATATTGGTTGTTAATGGGATGCTTAGCAAGTTTCATGAAAGGCAGGTAAGCTTTCAGTTAAGGAGATTTCTCATAATTGGATGAATGATGTTTGCAAAAATGGATGAGACGCTATAGAAAGTATTAAGCAAGCTTAAGCCAACAAGAATTACAGATGCATGCTCAAAAAATCAAGGCTGATGGATTTAGTGTTGTATGCACAAAAGAAAAGATATTCAAACAATGAAGAATGGGACAAAAATCATGTTGCTATGATTTTTTCAATCTTCACCAAGGCTACATTTTGTTGATTAAAAAAACTACATTGTAAAATATTATTAGATATTACAAGATATTTAGTTATTTAAGTTGTTGATCTTGTTTTGATTCTCATGGACTTTTAGTGTGTTTTTCTCTGTCACATGTTCTCCTTTGTCTTATTTTCTCACTAATGAAAACAGTTTATTAGTTTCTATGGACAATGATTATCCTCACAGCTGCTTGTTATTTAGTTAATTATCTCTGTTTATTTACTTATGTTGTTGGTTGGTTCTATGTGCGTTTTGCATGTGGACATGCTGTTACATCAACATTATCATCATCGTATGCGATGCGGAGATACACGAGGAGAAGCTAGATTCATTGCAATTTAATTTATTTAAGCCAAAAACAAAACACTTTGAAAAACTAACACAAAACAGCTCTCTCAAAAACTACTACATCCACACACTCAGGAACACAACATCATAACGCCAACGACCGTAAAAGACATGAGAACACAGAAGGGTTTTAAACACAAGGAGATGAGGAACACCTGACGAGACTAACGAGGGGAGTGATTGACACAACAGGTGTAGGAAGGGCTCAGGAAGATAAACAGAAGGGAACCGGTTGTAAAACAACATAGCTCGACTGTAAAATTTATAAATTGAATACATTTTAATTAATAAGATAAGAAGTGTGTATAAATATACAATAGACACCTCTATTCCATGAGAGTTTTTTCTTCAACGCCCCATCTCCTAGCTTCTGTCTATCCTTATCCCAACCTGGCATGAGTGGAGCACTCTGGTTTCGGGCCTGTAATGCAGTCTTTGTTCAGGGAGGAAGGAGGCGGGAACTGGGAGACGTTTAAACAGACTTTAATGTGCAAAATAAAACATAAATACAAAGTAAACATAATGGCGGCAGTCCCTCACGGACTACTGCCACCCACACAAACACAACATAAGTCCCAGGCCTGGTCCTCTCTTGTCTTCCGCTGTCGTCGCTCCTCCTTTTATGTCTCCGCTCCTCCGTGAGACGAGAGACACCGGTGGCTTTGCAGGTGACGCTCATTCCCAATCACGCCACCGGCTCTCGTGATACTCTCACGGTCCCTCGACCCCGTCCTGCTCGCCACATACCCCCAACGCCCTTTGCAGGCCGGGGGGTACTCCCGAGACTGCGCTCTACTCCCTCCCCCCTCCTCCGGGGGGGGGCCGATCACGGCGGTCGTGGTACCTGGCGGTAAGGACAGACGAGGCAAGGGAAAAGGAAACGGAGGCAAGAGGAGCGACAGAGACAAGAGAGGGGAGAGAGGCTCCCCTCCGTGATGCTCTCACGGTCCCTCAACCCCACCCTGCTCACCACAGGGCCAAATTCCCATTTGTACGACATACCAAATACACATAACCCTTACTCTATTTAGTTACTCTTGAAATAATGAAAAATTCTTCTTCTTCTGCATTCATTATCATTGTCAGTAGCTTGTTCTCCACGATATTTACATCATAATTCCGATGTTCACCAGCTTTATTCGGTCTCAAACCTTCATGTCGTGTTCAAGTTTTTATTTCATCTGAGACTACTGTCAAAGTGTAGATTGAGTGAGATGAGTTTCCTTGGAAAATTATCTTTTTATCAAGAGTATGTCTGAGAGCTCGATAAAGCACAGAACATACTGCACCTCCACACACTCTTAAAAATGATACTGTGTCACAGCACTCAGGTCTTACACACTTGATACCCACTTGCATCTATTGTGCAATTAATAGTGCTTTGATGCATGACTCCGTTCCTACATGTCCAGGGTCATGTGCTATAAATGGCAGGATTTTGAGCTGCCTGTGAAGATTGATTTATTTATCTTTTTTGTGGCAGAAATCTCATGGCACCTTTAGGCGCAAATTCTGAATTCAGTAGTACATTTTTCAGCGTATTTGCATACTTTACAGCACATATATTTGCAGCTTAATGTAACTTGCAGGTGCAAGCTGAACCAGTGAACAATAACAAAGTGGCACTTCAGTTCCAACAGACGGCTTGTTGCTCTGTCACAAATACTGTTAAAATATTTTCCTCACTTGATGGCTGTCACTGCTCACACTCAATTATCCAAATGGCAACAGCCGTACTGTAAAAAATCTCAGTTAGTCTGCCACCACTTGTACAGTTAATATATTTAGCATTGGTTAGTATGCAGGGGAGAGAGTGTCTGTGTGTGGTTTGAGCAGATGATAGCAATTCATGCCCACTTGTAGCTTTCCATATGAGGAGAACCGTACACTTACACATGCCTGCCTGTGGCTGTGATTAGTAACAATTTGTTAAGGTTGATTAGGAATGAATGTGTAATAAAGTCAATTGTAACCAGCACTGCACATATAGTGGGACAAATCTTGGCTTTCCAGGACTCCCTCTTAGAGGTTTTAACATAGGCTGTATGTGCAGTATCTGATCTATCCGACTTAGATGATCCAGAATTTGCTTCCTCTGGCAGTTTTAACTTGGAATGTTAATATACGAATGTTATAATCTACAAAACCTTTTGTAAACAAAGTAGACACTTAGCCACTCATTCCCATTCACCCAAATACTTACCCACCACACCTGTCACACCCTCATTAAACACCATATATAAGCACCCACTACTTTCCCACTACTGGTTTTGTAGAAATTATTGTGAATGGCATTCACAGATCTTACTCCATGATTTATGCAATGAATCAGGCTTTTTTGTTGTTGCTATTTTTGTTTTATTTGATGCAAAAAATATGTAATATTCAAAGTATGCTGCATGTTTAACATGTCTAAGCATCCAAATCGTGAAATGTCTCTTCTTCAACTTCAGGGGTAGGCACCTTTTAGAGCTTAGCTCCATCCCAAATCAGGCATATGATGTATTTTATGACATAACATATTTTTAATTCATTCTGCAGTCTGAATTCATTCTGAAGTCTTCATTGGGTGAAATTTGTTTGAAATGTGTGTATTCTGTGGTGCACATTTCCTGTTTAAACATACTAGTGTATTGAACACACTCCACTTCTATCCCTCACAGCCTTATTTTCTTTCCTGTTAAAAAACTTAAATACGGAGACCTTATCTGTTAAAATAGATCTATTAATTATTACAAAATTCCATGACACAAGAATTTCATTATAAATTAATTTAAGGACACGCTGTTAATTTATTCAATATCACTTATTTAAAAAAAATTAATTGTAAAACAGAAAATTATGACTTCAAGTCATGAAGAAGTCATGCTCATCTTAGAACAGGTTTATTTAAAGGAATTACTACCCCCCAACAAACAAACACCCTCAAGTTGTTCTACATTTGTATGAATTTCTTTTTCATTGCATGCATGATTTGCAGTTTTAATGTCTTTCTTGAATTAATGTATAGATACGACCAAACTAAATTGAGTCACTTCATTGACCTGGCTCTTAGAGATCAGCTTGGGCTTTATCAGAATTTTTTTTCCCAAAACCATCATAAGCCTAAGTAGATCGTAGAACCATTGTCATCAATGGTCTTGAAAATCAATGTTTTTGAAAAATGCACCCCTGGTCTATAACCCAGCCTTGATGTCCTACACAGTCATAAAGGAAATGGTAGGAATTATATGAGTTCATTATGTTCTGATTTGTACAATTTAGCGTTTATTCTTTCACACATCCCTTTATTTCATCCTGCTGTCAGTTAGTCCTGCTTACTCAGACCAGCAGTAATTGGCAAGGCAGTGTTATCGTTCACCTTTAAATGCTCACTCTCCAACGATATCGATGAAAACCTTAGACCATTCCTCTTCATTATAGACTCCAAATTGCCAATATGCAGTTAAAAATCTTCAAACCTTCAGACCATTATGGACACGCTGTGCTCCCATCAATTGGCTCACTGTCGATTCTAATGATGTTGATTAAAGTTGTGTTTTAGTTTTGGGGAGTCTGTCGCTGGACAAGGGCAGATGCTGGTTCTCTTCAAGAGATGCTTTTTTGAACTCATGTCGAGAGCTTTTGAATGGGATATTGAAATTATACATCTTCATTGTCTGAAAATCCATTAGCAAATCTAACGTTAAGTGCATACAGAGCTGAAGTGGCTAAAGTGTCTCTAATAATGCAAATAATTCCATTGTTCATAAATTATTCCAATGATCAAACTGAAAGCTAAATGGAATAGAACAATAAAAGCAAGTGTTTAAATGTAAGCTTTTAAATACTTTTCACTGATTCGTTTTAGACTTGTGTATTATAGCCTTGAAGGAGAAGTAGTCTCTTCAGACAAATTGTTTGAAATGTTTCTTGTCTTCATCCATTTAAATTAAGAATTCATGTTGTGTTGATAATACTAACAAGCATTAAATTAAGTCTTAACTTTTGGTTTTCAGGTTTTGTTTCTATTCTTTTTTTGTCTGTTCATTCCCCAGGCCCAGTTGTTATGTTAAGTATTTGGATGAGCCACGTTCAAGGACTTCTCAAATCAAATTTCTAAAATCATGTTTGTATTATGCCTAACAAAACGGTATGTTCTTCATGTATTTGCTTGCTTGAAACACCTTTGGACGTTTTTCTAATCTTATAAAGACTGATTAGAAAAACTATTCCAACTTGATAACATTCTACAAACGTCCACCATGAAAAATGTTAGCTCGCCTCTCAGCTGCAGTCACTAATATCCAGTCTTTCGCTTTGTAGTTATTGCTCTTTACTTGTTTTCCCATAATTCTGTTGCACTCAGAGCATCTATTTGACTAAAGAAAATCCTGATCTACTCAGATCATTAGTGACAGGAATTGAGATAAGAAATGATAATATCATCACTAGGCCTTGTTATTGTATTTTGTTGCCTCTTCTTTATTTGTTCTCTCTATTCTCTTTGGTCTGGCAAGCTTCTCTTGTACCCTAAGGGATCCGTTCCAGTTTCTGTCCTTTTTTGTTGTGCTGTGTACGCCACAAAGTGGTCCATGTCTGGTCCGTTTTAGTTGTATTTCAACTGCAATTGGTTCTCGATTTAAGTGCCAGAACCTCTGATCGTATTTTTTTAGTGGAGGCTGTCACTGTAGCAGTTAGTAAATGCCGAATTTCTTGTCGTCAGCAGTGTAATTGTAAAATAAAACAAGATTGATAGATTGAGATGTACTTCTCTTCCTACCATACATTACAGATTGAATTTCGGGTTAAGGGGTTTTCATATTTTAAGGTGGGAGGAATTGTGCAGTAACATAGCTACATGTTACATTTTTCTAAATTAATATTTGTTGAATATGTATGGAAGCTGATGTGTGCCACACAAGAAAAAAAACTGAAATTATGGCATTACAACTTTATATAATTCTGACATAGGCTAAATGTTTAGTAAATTATGATTTTGTGACTCATAATGTCAGGTTGGGCGAAGGGATGGAACGAGGACTCAATGGTGCAACGAGAATGGGGATTTAATAAAACAAAATAGAAACTGAACAAAAACCACCCCGAGGGGGAAAAACAAGACTAGAACATGGACTCGAACAAGACTAGACTTCACTAGAAACTGGACATAGACAAGGACAGCAGGAACACAAACATTCAGTGACGAGAAACCAGCACAAGACAGCAGACACTGGGAGAATAAATACGCACAGGAGGAACAGAAATTGACTAGGACACAGCTGGGAACAAATCAAACTAATGACAATGAAACAAGACGGACAGGGTAACAGACAAGACATGAACACACAGCCAATGTGGACGCGCATCGCTGCATGTTCACATTAAACAAAGACGACGTGCAGCTGGTGACAACAAAACCATGCATGTCAAGAAAACACAACATGAAAGCACGCGGCCGATGAAAACATGAACCGCGTGCTAAACATAACACACAGACGAGAGAGAGTCTCAGTGAGAGTCCCAGTCATATGACATAGAGCACGAAAAAACACCTGTTCTCGTGCGCTCACAACAAGGACGAACACACGAGTCATGAATGCTCGAATCTCGACACAAAACCGAAACAGAACCAGACCAAAGTATCGGGACTGGACATCATAACTTGTACACAAGACGGCACACAGACAAGCGTGCACGCGACCCGCACACTTGAAGACACGCGCACGCACACACAACTCGAGACATTACAGTAGTGTCAGAGCTCTGCCACAACAACAAGAGATTACTAGACCGACTGTGGCAGAACCCTGACACATAATGATATTTAACTAAAGTTTTATTCATATTTTGCTCATTATAATGATGTTTTCTCAAATGATGTTGACTTTTTATTTCATAATACTAACTTTCTGTGTTTCATTATTAAGATGTTCTAGAGCATGATTTTTTTTCTTTCTTGTGTGGCTCAAATGGGCATCCATAAATATAATTTCAACCAAGGTTTTCAACTCAAATAGTGTTACAGTACTTTTTTGCTAAGTCAGACAATATATTTTCCAGCATATCATGTAATTCTCCTTACAAAACATGAACATTATGCTAATGCTTAAAAAAAAAAAAAAAAAAAAACATCAGGTACCGATGTGCCAGTGCCATATGCACTATCATTGCAGTAGTGCTTTCTTTTCATGATAACAGTTGTTTTTTATATTTTGATCTCTTAAAATGGGGTATTCAAATGGACTTTGGTTATTGTAGAGTAGATTACATGACTCTATTACATGCAAGTCTAGTCTAATATAGTTGTGTAAGCACCATTGAGTCAAAAGCCAAAAGTATAGTTTTTGCCCAAAGAAAAGATAAACACCCTAATCATTGTTACCATCTAGCTAGAGAACATTACATTTCCTTTCTCATACCCCTCTTTCATCATTCGATTTCTTCTTCTATCATAACCCTTTCTCTGCTACAGTATCTCTCCTCTTATCTCCTTTCTCTCTCCTTCTATCTGCAGCTGAGTGTAGTGGATGCCAGCTGAGAGCAGATCTCTGTCCACGGGCCATGCCCCAGCCCCTTCCTGCTTCCTACTTGGAGCCAGCTTGCATCATGCATCATGGATGTGTCGCTCCTCTGTGTGCGGGGAAGCAGGGATGCCGCGCTGGCAACAGCAGTTTATTAATCGGGTCAGGTGGCCGCCTCAGGCAATCAATAGAGAACAGACGGCATACTGGCACATAGATGCACACTCTTACACACGAAGTAATGTGTTGTGTGACTAGCTTTTGAGCTAGTGTATAAACTGTCTCTCAAAACCATCTCACGTTCTATGAGGGCTCCCCAAGCACATTTTTAAACATACTTAACAATTGAGTATCAGGTTGATATTAAATAATAGAGGTGGGAGGCACACCATTTATATATTGTGATTACAGTTTTGCTGGAAATTGTGTATTAAATGGCTTGTTTCAGAATCTAAAATCTGAATTGATGAGCCACATTCAACTAGATATGTGTCATGGGTCCGGGTGCGAAGAAGGCACAATGAAGAAGAATAATCCATTTAAAGGCTTTTATTTGAGCAAACAACAGTGAAGGGTAAACACACGCAACACATTAACGATAACCGACAATTAAGGAGTGCACAAGGAGAACTAAATATACTAACAGTGATGAACCTAAAGACAAACACATGTGATGATTAGTGACTATGGAAACTGATGGGTGACGGAGAGTTCTGGAACAGAAAACATGTGACAACAAAAAGCAAAATAAGAGTCCTTGAGTACCCCCGCGAAAGGCGCGACCCTGCGCCGACGAAAGTCCAAAAGGGGTGGGGGGGGTGGGCATCCTGGAGATCGGGGTGCAGGGAGTCAGGGTGGTCTCCAGGGTGGTATCAGAGGATCCGGGGCCCTGGATGGTACAGTCCTCCAGGGTGGAGCAGGAGGATCAGGGACCCTGGATGGCGCAGCCCTCCAGGGCGGAGCTGGGACTAAGTCTTTCCCAGGAGGCTCCGCCTCCTTTGTCCCACCCGCCCTCGCGCAGGCACTATGGCCCCCCCCAAAAAAAAATATTTAGCATTAGTCCCGGGATGGAGGCTTGGAGGAGGCTTGGGTGGAACCGGCAATGCGAGGACAAGGCAGTCTGGAAGGCCCGGAGGGTCTGGGTGAACTGGAGGATCTGGAAGGTCCGGAGGAGTTGGAAGGTCTGGAGGGTCTGAAGGGTCTAGAAGGTCTAAGGGATCGGGGGGATCAGGCCACGGGAGATCCGGAAGATCCAGGGTACCTAGTGAATCCGGCCACGGCAGGTCAGGCTCTGGCTGGCGGATCTCTGGATCTGGCGCTGGCAGACGAGGCGCGGATACTGGTGCCGGGCGTCGAAGCGTGGGAACAGGCGCCAGGCATCGAGGCGCGGGAACAGGCGCTGGCTGACAAGCGGCAGGGAACAGGCGTGTCTGCCTCCCCGACACAGAAGGTGGAACAGTTTATGTACAGAACCAGGTTTAGGAAGTCTTGGAAGACCATGGAAGACCATTCCCACTATGAAAGAAAAAAAAGATGCTTTGGTAAATCATAGTTATGACATGAAGCTGTAATCATCAGATAGAAAGTGAAAATTTCTAGATAAAAAGCTGAAATTGTGACATGAAAAGTCATATTTCTAACACAATGTGGACAGATTTAGGTTTAAAATTGTCTACCAATTGAAGTTAGACAGGATTCAAGCATTCATGTTTTGAATCAAGATCTATATTTTAAAATGACTTTTAAGGATATTGATTTCAAATATATTTAGACTTCTTTATTTGTATAGCAGTTTTCATACATAAAATGTGGCTCAATGTGGATAGATAGTTTCATGTGTAAAATACAACAATTAAAGCACACAATACTGTCAATGCAATGTCAATGCATTTTATTCACAAATATTTAATGATGTGTTGATATTTTGTGAAATTGCATTAACAGTGTTATGTGCTTTCAATTTTTCTTTTTTTACATATGTAACTATCTATCCACTTTGAGCTACACTGTATGTGGGAAAAATGTTATACAAATAAAGTAGTCGAAATATTTTGTAATTTTTATCACATAATTTAAACTTTATCACATAATTATGACTTAGCATCTCATATTTTAGTGCCACTTGTTTGACACTTAATGACTTTTCCTAATATTATGAAGACTGATAAGAAACCTATTACAACTTGATAACATTCTTCATATGTCCTCCATGAAAAAAATAGAACTTTCGTCTTGGAGGTTGGTGTGCTATATCCAGTCTTTCACTCTGTGGTTAGTGCTCATTTATTGTTTTCCTATAATTCTGTTGCATTCAGGCTGCATCACGCACAAATTCTACTTGACTAAAGTAAATCCAACCCTACTCGCGCCATTACTCACAGAAATTTTACATGCACAGAGGGTAAAAAGATGATGGTAAAGCTGACCACACCATCCAAAAACCATTTCATCCCACAATTTGTCATGTGACTCCAGCCCAGCCCATTTTTATGGCTGCAGTAGATTGGGTTAACTGATGACACATTCAAACCCCTGAGCAATTTATTACACTTTCAGTGGTTTAACAGCCCCTCTCAGATATTGAGTTTTGAGTGCTGGAGATGCAAACTTTAAGATCCATATGAGAGAACAGTTAGATAAATGGCTTGAAGAGGCCATTGGTTATCTACTCTGGTAATATATTTCTAATCTCTCTGACTCAAATGATTGCAGTTTTCTCTCATTTTTTAACAATACTTAAAAATACTGCTCTTTATCTGCTTTGTAATTCAGTGTGTTGCCATGCCAAGAACACAGAGTGCATGGACTTTTAGTGAAAAGTATATGTCATTTTTGCTCATTAACAAGTATTTCAGGTTGTGCTATGCATTTGTTGTCCGTGTTAGTGTTTTAATAATATGTTAGTAAATGTTAAAACAAACATTAACCAAGATTAAGAAATGATGTAGAAGTATTTTCCAAGTCAGGAGGCCCAGGTGGTCTTTGGGTGAGGGGCCAGAGTTCCGGAGGCGGCGGCAGGGCGAGGATCACCGGAGGCGCCGGGAGGGCGAGGAGCTCGGGAGATGCCGGCAGGGGTTCTGGGAGGTCTGGGAGAGGGTCTTGGAGGTCTGTCTCGGGTGGCTCGGGCCACAGAAGGTCTGGCTGGACCGGCGGCGGAGGCTCTTCATTCTCGGCGGCCATGGGACACAGTTCATTCTCGGCGGCCACGGGACATAGGGTCGTCCATAGTTAGATAGTCCTTAGGCGACTTCATCTTGGTCCTTTGTGGGTGACCTACCCAGGTCGGTGATTCTGTTATCGTGATTGGTGCTGGTGTGTGATGCGGGGAGACAAGGAGGCAGGCAGAACGGGAGTTGCTGCTCAAAAGGGTTTAACTAAAGATTCTTTAAATAAGAACTCAAATGGCACACGATGGTGCAAACTTGGAAACCAGGGAGGTACATCCACACACGTAAAATGACCATATAACACTACAGTCACCGACAACGACAAGGGGGACACGAGAGGAATTTATACACAAGGAAATGGGAAAAGCTGTCATGATTAACAGGGTAATTAACTAACAAGACAGGAGGGGGAAGGATCTGGAAGACACAGAGGAACCCGGATGTGACAGACGCGACAGGACTGTGACAAATACATGTATTCCGATATGCTTCCTCAAAACAGAGAATGAGCAAGTAGATAGTTGAGACTATTTCTCTTGCTTATGAGTCGGCTGGGTTGCCTTCCCTTATGGCGATCTAAGCTTACTCAACTCGGAGTGTGGCTGTCATGCAATCATTTAAATAAGATAAATAAAATAATATATGCAAAAATAAGACAAAGAAAGTAATATACAGTAATACCTCGGTTTACGAGCGACTTGGTATACGAGCAAATCGGTGTACGAGCATGGAGGGTCGAATCGGTGTACGAGCATTGTATCGGTGTACGTGACAAAATTTTTGAAGCCAGAACAGCAATCCGATAGTTCTCAATAAAATCTCTGAATGAGAAGGAACCTGTCTGATTATTTAAAGAAGCAACGAAACAATGTAGTGAAATATATAAGCAGTAACACCCCGCCCCCCCACACCCCCTCCCCTCTCCTCTCGTCTCGATCATGCCAGCAGTGAAGAGGTAAAATGCGTTACAGTAAATAGTTAATGACAGTTAAACTCAAAAAATACTTAATTAGTATTTATATGAGATCTTAATGGTTATAATTTTAAATGTAATTAATAGGTTAAAACCCCAAAAATATTTAAAATGGTCGTGTGGAACGAATCAAGTGATTTTTAGTGCGTTCTTATGGGGGAAATTGTTTTGGTGTAGGAGCATTTTGGTTTACGAGCTCGCTCTTGGAACGAATTAAACTCGGAAACCGAGGTATTACTGTATTACGGTATTACTTCGGCTACGAAGGTAACCTTGGTTCCTTGAAAAGGGGAACAAGACACTGTGTCACATTGCCACACCTCCTGCGTGCCTGCCGGCATCTTACTTCAGACACGCTAACCATTCTCATTATGTTTTTTAAGCAGTGTTTTGTTCCTTTGGGGAATCAAGCTTACAATCACAACTGAGATGTTTAGATTTTTAGAAACATGATGTTAAATTGTTTTAAAAAATAGCTCCATGTAGCCTATCTGGTCTAATTGTTTGGGCTGATACTGCTCTCCTCTCTTGTATGCTCTCTGGACAGGTATATTTATGTTCACAAACTGTATATTCACAGCATTCATTCGATTTTAGCCTCTAGATACAGACATCTGTCAACAGCCAAGCTTTAGCATCACTTTGAATAGTTTTTTTTTTCTTTTCTTAATTAGATTTTGGTGCATGGGTGTATTATACACTGTAAGTCATGTTTATTTGACATTTCTTCCGTATTCGTGAAAGTTCCGTATTCGTGAAAGATTAAATAAGTTTAGTTTATTTAAGAATATAAGTATTTTCTTCAATTATGATGCTACAATTGCTTGGTTGAATGCAATTGTTTGAAATATTTGGATCTGATTGGACTTGTCACAGTGCAAGTGTGCTCTCTTTTTCTCTCTTTCTATTTCACACATATTCACACACACACACACACACACACACACACACACACACACACACACACACACACACACACACACACACACACACACACACACACACACACACACACACACACACACACACACAGTGTTAGCATTGAAGTATCAAAAGTATTCAAAAAGTTATTTATTTATTTAAAAGTTATACATTTTCTGAATATTTAGTTATTTTAATTATTGCATTTCCATGTTTTTCCTTTTCTTGCTGTATATTTGTGTGTGTGCGTGTGTGTGAAAGCATATCACTCATATCTCTTTTCAGTGTTTTCCTATCAAGGCTTGACTCTCATCCACTCGCAGAAACCAATAATTTAATAAATTTGTTTGTTGTGATGAGAATGTGTTAACTCAAACTAATGTGATTAATCACAATCAATAGTTTAATTGATTAAATTAAGTTAAATTAAGATCAATCTAGTTGTAGAATAAGAATATAGAGTCATATTCCAGAAATAAATAGCCTGCTCAGATAATTTCAAAATCAGATCATTTCTAATATTAGTTAAGTAAGTTATTAGTTAAGATAAGTTATTGGGACATAAATTGTGAAGAATAGACTATTGGTTAAATAAATATTAAAATTAGTATATGGCATAGCCAGCTTTTAAACTGATTCATCATTGTCTCACCGCTTATGTTGTGCTTAAGTTGTGTATTTGTGTCTGCCAAGTGAATAAATGTGAATGCATTGTAAAAAGTCTTATTATGCTGAATTGAATTATATGATAACTGGTGGTGTATATTGGTGTTTATTGTGGGTGAAATAATTAGTCCCTCTCAACCGACAGCACTGATTAATGAAACACCATTTAGCTATCATGCTGTTAGAGTAGTTTTGAGCTAGTAACTCAAAGATATTCACTATTTTATCAGATACTAGGTGAGGTGCCTTTCATGATAACCATGATTTTATTTTTATTTTGTCCTGTGTGTTAATCATTGAACTTTGAAACAACCTGAACAGAGTGCAAACACATTAGTGATTAAAATAAAACATGAAAATCTATAAATATGTTTGAGAGATAATACCATGTAAGTGTTTCATGGCACTCAAAAGCTAAGAGAGAGAAAAAAAATCGGACAACAATCAGACACGCAGTTAAACAAATTGCAAACGTATATAAACATACACAGTGTGCATACACAGCATAATTGAGCGGTAAATCCCCTGGCCAATTGAAATGCTTTTCTCCAGACTGCGTAGCAAAACAAGGCCTGTTGAATTGCACGAGTCCCTGCAGGAGTGAATTAATTCTCTTCTGCCCACTCTGTGCTTGGTGAAGGAGAGTGGGAACGGGCAGGAGGGAAAAAGAAAGAGATGAGAGAGAAATAGTGGAGTGTTCATTCCTCTACAGTCTGTCCGAGGAGAGATGAAAGGCACAAAGTGATACAGAGGTGGAGGGGAGGAGCGTATATCTTATTACCCAATACCTTCTTCAGGCTTTTGCGACTGATTGGCAAGGCGGTCTCATTTGTATTTATTTGATTAAGGCAATGCATAATTCATTACCCAAACAGGAAAAAACACATGCCTTCGGCAAGCCATTCACACTCTTCCTGATCTCTGCATTGCTCTTTGAGTCTTTCAGGGATGGCGCTGGAGATTTTTAATCCAGCGTGTGGTGAGTGTTTACGCGGGTTCATACACTCGCCTCCTTTGGGGTTTTTTTTGTTGAAATAACAGACTTCTTAAGCTTGTGTGGGGAGTACTGTAGAATCTTTAAAATGCTGAGGAATGTGTTCCCATGGCTCTGTAGAGGTTAATGATGGCTCCAGGGTGTGGCGGTAGTATTGTATTTTTTTCACCTGACCATCTCCACAGCAACTCAAGGGAACTGTTCAGTAAAGCCTAGACATATGGTTGTGTTTTGTGAGCAGCCCAATGTTGACAGCAAAGATATATCCTCAACTGGAAGCACTTTCTCAATGCCTCAGTACCTGGAAAGATGCTCCAAACATCAGCTTCTTGGATTTTAAGGAGACCTCTGGCCTTACTGTGGAATAAAAATGAAATTCTGCCATTGCTTGTTTAACCTGATGTTCCTGTTTTTTAAAACCCATGTATTGCCACTGAGTGTTTATTGTAACCAGGAACTGTCAAGCTCCAAAAATGAAAGAAGATCATGTATAAAGTCAGTGCAGAACTCATGCATTGTAATAGAAGACTCTGTATTTGGCACAATGCACACAAGAGAAAATTGGATGTTTGTGTACAAGTGATAATTATATACATAGAGTTTCTGTTTAATCTCATAGATGCACAGAATATTTAATTGGGAATCATTCAAACAAGACTCAGCACATCTGAGGGAACATCTAGCCTGTACACTCTCAAGTCTATATTCTAAATAAATAGACGTGTATATACAATATGAATAGAGAGAAAGAGTGAGAGAGAGAAAAAGATGTTTAAAAAGTTAATGACGTTTATTAAAAATTACTGTTGCACATGCTACATGGCCCGTGATCAAAGGCTTAAACTGATAGCTTTGCTTGCACTACACCTACTCCTCAACTAGATAGCAGCAAGGAGCAAGTTCAGCCCTAAACATGCATCACAATTTTATTTAAATGCAGGGTAGTGATCTGTAGCAAAGCGAGAGTAGACTTTTCCCCCTTTTACACTCTCTCTCTCTTCCTCCTTTCTCATGTAACATCAGATTTAAAACTGAAATGGCAGATCTTACTATGAGTACAAGAGAGGCCAGAAATGCGTTTGGTCTAAAATACTTTTAACATTCCTTTCACATGGCTGCTCGCCACTGAGGCCATCTAGAGCTAGTCGGGTCTCGGCAGCATTGTGTTGCATAGGCGTATAAAAGCGTGTACAGCGGCGGGTAGCGCAGCTTCTCAACCATCGCTAAAGCCGAGCACATCAAAGCAAAGCTGGGAAATCAGAGGAATCCCTGCATCAGTTCAGATAAGAGCTAAGTTCCATTTAGTGGCTTAGCCACATAGGGGGAACGGCCTCTCTTTTTCTCATCTCATAGCTGTTAGACTAGCTGGCTTATCTATCTCCCAGCTATGCGTCTTGGTTTATTCAGAGCGCTGTTTACCTGCCTTTCTCATGGCTATTTTTGTGTTTGCCGCAGCTACCTTTGTACTGTCAGTTTGCCATTTTCTAAATTGCTGTATAAAGGTCCTCAATTTGCAAATTGCACACGCACACACTCACAGATCAAAGCTCACGATGAGTGTTCATGTGTGATGTTGCATGGAGGGTTGCTGTTAATTGACATCCTTAATTGCTTTATTGAAAGTCAGTTCCACAGAAAAGTACCGCTGAAAAGCCTCTCTTGATTATTCAGATTGCTCATAAGGATAATGTGTTGAAGTAACTTGCACTATCACAAACCACTGTGTTATGACTGTGCGTCAGTGTCGAAAGCTTTTAAGCTATTTGGGTGTCTCTACATTTTTGTTTCGAGTAGCAGTTGACACCTTAACGTTGACCTTTCAGCCTAAACTGTTACCCTCAGGTTCTTATTAGTTTATTGTTCAGTTCTATCAGCTATGCTTGTCATACACTTGCACTAGGCGAGCAGTCATGCATTCTCGATCAGCAACACAAAAAATGACACTTCATTTTCAACTCCGCCTCGGCTTTAAGACACGAAGAGCACGGCTGAAAAATGAGACGCACAATGGCTCGTTTGTCTGCTACCTTGGACTGTTTGTGCAATATGTCACCCCTTCCTTTCTTTTATACCAAGCAACGTTAGTGTGAAGGCACTCATAATGTTTCTCATGACAGATCAAATGGAAAGTGACAGAGGGAAGTTATGTATAGCTAAAGGGACACCATTACACATGGTAAAATATGATCCAGGCTTTGCGCCGTGTCTGTGTTGTGTACAAAGTCTACAAATGGCTTTTAATATACACTTCTAAGTGTCATTAGGGTTTTGTGTCGCTCCCCTTTTGTTTGCAATGCGTGGCATACTCCTTACAGTCTTGCTTTTGCATAGAAATGGCCATCAGTTTTGCTTTGTGCAGTCAGGCATGTTGCTTTGCGTAGTTTGTGTAGAGGCAGGAGACAGTGCCTGTTCAAAAGTGTATGATGCGATTTAAAAAGAAATGGAGCAGTTAAGTGAAAAAAGTCAATTTACTTTTGATGTGTATCAATTTGAAAATGAAATTAACTCATTTAATTTGGTGGGTTTTAACACATACAATTCCATACAAGTTCCTTTTATGACAAATCAAAAAGGAGACTTTAATTTAGTCTTTTGTTTCCGAATGAGACAAAAGGCATTAAAAAAGAACGTTTTGATTTGTAATCTTTTTTTTGACATGTTCTATCTGGAATATCTAATGGATTTTTAGAATAGCAGTTTCCAATTAATAAACAACTCAACTTTTTTTATTATTATAAAAAAGGATTTTTCTTGTTTTAATCACAGATTACCGGTAGCTATCATTATCATAAGGTAACCTTTCAAAATAATAATGTTCAGTTAAGTACTTAAGACAACATGGGAAGACAGATTTTTAGATTTAAATATAGCTGTAATCCAGATTTTTTTTTTTTTAAGATCTCAAAAGTCAGACATTTACCATAGAGAAAGTCTGAATAATGGAATTGTTTTGCACATAGGTGAGTACAGTAACGTCACTGGTTGATGGTGCTGTGTGATTTGTTCCATTCGCTCACTATATTATGACATGTTGGGTTTTGGTTGGTTGGATTATACTGTCAAGACTAAAATTTAAATTTATATATAGGTTTATATATCAACCTCCCCCTGCAATGATCTTTTATGCAATGATGGCAATTATTTTCAAAATGAGTGCATTCTGAAATAACAAATTTGGCTAATCTAAAACCATTTTAAGGAAGGAAAATCATGTGAGAATAACTGTGCGGATTATGCAAGATTTTCAAGGTAGTGACTGAACCATTTATAATTGCTACAATGTTTTGAATTAAAACAAGAGAAAATTCAGTACTGAGGGAGAAATAATATCTATTGAAATTTAATAAAAAATAATATAAATAATTAAATAAATAACACTGCTTTATTTCATGCAGGACTCCAGGCAATACCTTCTCTCAAAAGAGTTTAATCCCATGTGAAGCACTGCAGATGCTTTAAAGTGCCATCTGTGACAACTGCTACTGGCTGTTTCAGAGTTGTGCAAGAACAAACACCTTCAAACAATAACAGTTTATGTAACCACCTACTGTAAAGGTTCTTAAAGCATGTTCTTTGGGTTTATATGCTGTTTTTACAATTATCTGCTTGAATCTATCATGTGAATAGATGCTTCACTCATAAATGTTTATTGACACCTTTAATACGATTCCTCAAGTAATGTGTTGGTGGACACTATTCAGAGATTTATATGTATTCACATATAATACATTTGGTCTACATTTGGTAAATTAGCTTGAATTCGGCCAGTACTTCTACATTCTAATCACGTTTTTGCTCACCCCTTAAAAAAAAGGCATTTTTAACGTGCAATAAAACAATTATCTGCAGGGTATTTTGAGCGAAAACTTCAAATACACACTCTGGGGACATCAGAGACTTACTTTACATCATGCAGAAAGGGGGATAATAGGACTTTAAGTGTTGTTATCAATTACATTTTGCTAAATATATAAAAAATAATAATAATGGGTCAGGATTTGATATCCTAATAGATTTATAATAATACTTCTAGTAATAATAATAAATTACTGTGATTTCATATTAGCATCTTCAGGAACATAAATGAGTGCTAAAATGAGGAGATATGAAATTAAAATGTTGAATTGCCTCAAGATCTCTGACATGCTGCATGTGAGTCCACCTGATCTTTGAACCACATCAATGGTGTGTATTGTGTACAATGGAAGATATTTTTGAAGTAGAGGAATGTTTTGGGCAGCACAGTTTTTTTCCAGTATCTTTCTAAAGATTTTAATATGTCAATCCTATGACAGACTGACATTGGAGCATATTGCTGGCTCAGGTTAAAGAATGATGAAGACAGCTTCTAATACCCATAGCTTTTGCTAAATCCATGTTTTAATTAATACAGGCTTAGGAGAGATGATTCATTCTGCCAGTTATTAAGAAATACTTTCAGGCTTTTAATGCTTAATTTTCCCTTGTTCAATTTATTCTTATCAGTGGTATATTAATTTTTACTTGACCATGAAGGCCAATGCTGCGGAATTAGGTAACACCTGAATACAGTGTTTAACACTAACCATTTATAATAATGTGCAGATACATGCCTTTTTATTGTATATTGCTAATTACATAAGTGTTGAGGAAGACTGTGAGTTCAAAAGGTCTGATTAGCAATTGTGAGTACTTTTTCTAATTTAACATTTTTAATATGACTTATATTATCAGCAAACCATTTTGAATTGAAGAATCAACATGCTGTTCTTGAATGGAAGCAAGAAAATCTGACCATCATGATCAATATAATAAATTTGCACATGTGAGTGACTAATCACAGTGGTTTTACAATTATTTGTTCAAATTAAAATCACAACAATCACAAATGTACAGTAGTGGCAAAAAAAAAGAAGTGATGTCCGGAGGAGATATATATATATATTTTTTTTTTTTATATTGGGAAAATATTAAATATTTTTTTAAATAAGAGTGAAGAAAAAAACACTAAATGCACAGGAACAAGCACACACTGACTACAACATAATAACTTATGTATCTCTTGTCTGTGCATGTGCTGATAATTTGTTTGTTAGTCTGGTCAGAAATGTGGCATGATTCATTGTTATCAAAAATAGAACTACACAATTTTCTTAAAAATATCTTTATCCAATTTTAATAATATTTGAATAAAGGATAACGATGTCAATTTTCTAAGAACGGACTACTTTCTTTTTTAAGATCTTTCATTTATTTCAAATGCATTTCATCATTTTGGGTTGAGTGTCTGAAACTCCACAGAACATGCCATGTCATGTCACTGCTATCAGCAATACACCTCTCTTTACTACAACTAAAACAATCAAGTGTGAGCTATGAAGAAGCTTCGGGTAATACTCACCTTCTCACATGCTCCAAGCTAGATCAATATGATCTTTAATTAAGTGAAAAGGAAAGGTTTAAGTACACACAGGAAAGAAAACAAGAATGAGATAATATCTCTGACTAGCTTGCTTAAATTCTTAATGAAGCCTTTAATATGATTCCTAATATGTTGGTGGAGGTAGCTTAAGGTAGCTCTGAGTAGCTTGTTTATTCGTTTTCATAGAATTATAATTCAGATTAAAATTGTTTAGTTAGCTACAAATGTACAGTGTCTTAATTATTTTCCCTAACATTGAAATATGCAATTATTTGCAATTAATTTGTTTGGTTAATCACCGTATAATTCTTAATTCAAGTGTTAGCCTGGTAAAGTCCAGGGATGGTATGGTGTGACCATGTCTACTGTTTTGAGTCAAGTCAAGCCACCTTTATTTATATAGCGCTTTTTACAATACAGATTGTTTCAAAGCAGCTTTACAGTGGTCACATGAAAAAAATAGAAATAAAGTTTTTTGGGGCTGAACAGCAGCTCTAGAAGAGCAGGCAAATCAATAAAATTGAAGAATATTAAGTGTTACGTGTCCCCAACTAAGCAAGCCAGAGGCGACAG
The DNA here is from genome assembly GCA_037043235.1 of Rhodeus uyekii. Taxonomy (NCBI): domain Eukaryota; kingdom Metazoa; phylum Chordata; class Actinopteri; order Cypriniformes; family Acheilognathidae; genus Rhodeus; species Rhodeus uyekii. Next base: position 1,186,609 of record JAWRVZ010000187.1, on the reverse strand, counting down.
TGGCAGGGAACCAAAACTCCAGCGGGTGACGGAATGAGTGATGAACAGAATGGAAAAAAAAAACCTTGGGAGAAACAAGGCTCAGTTGGGGGACCAGTTCTCCTCTGGCCAACAGTCAAACAGTGTATGATTATTATATTGACCACAATTCAAGTCAAATATTAAATCCAGTTTGGTCTGGTTGGAGATGGATTTATGATCTTCACAGGGGAGGGTCCAGTAGAGTCACAGTCTCTGTAGACACTTCAGGGCTGTGTTGTGGCTGTGTGGAGGCCCAGGTCCTTTATTTGATGTGGATATGGCCCGGATCAGGCTGACCATGGTGACCTTGGAATAAACAGTGACTAATATCAGCGTAGATGCCATTCTTCTTCTTATTTAACGAGTTCATCAGATGTTATGGGAATGTTCCCGGTTCCGGCTGACCTAAATTATGCAGCCTAACAATCATTTTACATGATTTGGATTAAGAATGTATGATAATACATAATGACATAAACACATAATGTGTTATGTGTATGCCAGGTTGAAGAGATGTGTTTTTAGTCTAGATTTAAGCTTACAGAGTGTGTCTGCTTCCCGAACTACATTAGGAAGACTGTTCCAGAGTTTAGGAGCTAAATAGGAAAAGGATCGCCTGCCAGCAGTTGACTTAGATATTCTAGGTATTATCAGCTGGTCAGTATTTTTGGATCACAATAGACGTTAAGACTATAATGTGTTAAGAAATCGCTCAAGTACTGTGGAGCTAAACCATTTAATGTTTTGTAAGTAATTAGCAAGATTTTAAAATGTATTCGGTGTTTAATAGGAAGCCAATGCAGTTTTGACAGAACTGGGGTAATATGCTCATACTTCCTGGGTGCTGCATTTTGGAACAGCTGGAATTTGTTTATTAATTGTGCAGGGCAACCACCCAGTAGAGCATAACAATAATCTAGCCTTGAACTCATGAACGCATGAACTAAAATTGAGAGCATATGTCGTAATTTAGATTTATTTTTAAAATGGAAACATGCGGTTTTACAGATGCTAGAAACATGGCTTTCAACTAAAAGATTGGTATCAGCAACTCGTTTTAGTGAAATGAGTTGTTGTCTTTGCTGCAGTTTATTTTTGCCTCTTGCATTAACTCCCCCTCCCTTTCTCCATCCCTACTCTAACTCCGAGTTCTTTGCTGAGATACTCTGATATTCTTTACCATGAATCACAGCAACACCTCCCCTTCCGTCTCTCTTTCCCCCTCTTCATCTCTGCATTGTCAATCTTTTATCTTCCTGCTGAGAGAGGAGCAATCAATGATATGAACATTTTGTAACTGCTGACAAGGAATTGTACCTTAAACTGTACTGCATCCTAGAGGCCTTTGCAGTGTGTGCTTTGTTTATGTTTTAGTGATGTAGAGTCAGAGAATCAGTTTGATAAGGCCTCGCGTAAAAGGAAAAGAGTTAACATAGCCCACAAGGCTATACGCGGTGGTCAAAAGAGAAACAGAAAAAAGAGCACAGAATTTTTTTTTATTCGGTGATTATTATTGGCTGACTAACACATTGAGCACATTTATTGTTTAGTTCTCTTTTGAAAGGGAACTCATGCTTCATCCCCTTGGGGTTTCTATGGGGAATACCTCCAGTATCTCAAGCATGAGTCTAATCATGACAATGAACTTGATATTGGCAGGCAGCTGCCTATGACATCACTGGTGCGACCATGAGTATAAAAAGGGTACCTGTTCAATACGTCATCCACTAATCTAAAGGAGACGCCTGCAACGATGGCTCCACCAGAAACCTTCCTTGTACCCTTTCAAGGGAACTTGCGCTGCGTTGAACGCTAGGGGAATACCTTGACTATAGTCTCGTGAAGCATTATGTAAACATACGAATGATCGATCGAGTGTGAGTGATAGCCGCAAGTCAATCAAACATTTGTGCAGTGCACGTCTTCCTGCCCTCATTACATTTTAGGTGGGAACACGCACTCCAATTGGAGTATTGTCCAATTTATTTTTTTCTCTCTCTCAGAATCAGAATCAGAAAGAGCTTTATTGCCAGAAAGAGCTTTAAGTGTGCTTGTCAAGGAATTTGTCTTGGTGTTGAAGCTTCCAGTGCACATATACAACACAACATGAGTTTACATAGCAAATAACAATACATAACATACACAGTACATGAGGTCACATGCTGGGAATTTTTGTATGGAGTGGGAGAGGGGATAGATAGCAGAACAAACAAACAAAGACAAGACAATCACTGAAGAGCTAAAAACCGAGGCTGCCATCCGCGGCGCCATCTTGTTGTACTTGTTGTACTCGCTCCTTGCAAGGAAGAAACGCTTGCTGATGTGTGTTTCCACCCCATGTTTCTCTTCCTTTGGTAGAGTTTACAGTAGAAAATACACTCTATGTGTTTGTTGGGAACAGAGCATGCTCGGTCAGCACTTGAGAGCAATCACTGCAACCAGCTACCGTTGCGGGTGCTCTGCTCCCGCCCGGGGGTCTTTGATACTGAGTCCGCCCAGGCTCGCACACCCCAGGGCTCGGGTCTCACTGTAGTCAAGTTTCTGTGGTGATATAGGTCCTGGGGTTCGCAAATGGATCTGACGGTGGGGTGTGAGATGGGCGCTGCCTTATGTCAGCTCTTACTCGGTTACTTCTGACCAAGCAGAGGCACCGGTGCTGGCATTCCTCTGTTTTGTTGGGTTTCGGTTATGATGTCTGCACGGCTTTCCCCCATGCACATCAATTCCGTCTTGCTAGCCATCAAAAGAATTTAACTAGGCCAGTCACTCACTGTAAAGCACTTCCAGCGAGTGCCGGCCTGCAGCTTCTTGCGTTATCCTGCTCAGGTTGCTACACTTGAGGTCGCTACAGTGGTGGCTCAGAACCAGAGGGTTTTCCCCAAGGGGCAACCCTTTCCGCACTATCGCGGAGAGGCCTATGCGGCTTGGATATGTGGAAGAAACCCTGGTTTCTGTCTCTACAACCTCTATGGGGAGCTCCTTGTTGACACGTAATGCTATTCAGATGCATCGCTTTCTGGCTGGGGAGCAATCTTGAGGGACCTTAGGTCTGAGGTACGAGCACCAATTGTCCTGGCACATAAACATGCTAGGAATGATGTCTGTTCAGCGGGTGCTTCAGGCATCCCTCCCAGACCTCAGGGGTCACCATGTTGTTGTCCAAACTGACAGAACAGCACAGGTTTCACCAAGGGGATTTACGTTCGCGACCACTATACAAACTGGCCTGGCGATCCTCCTTTGGTCCCGAGGGAGACTGCCCCCTCTACGGGCAGTTCACATCCCTAGGACCCAAAATGGCAAAGCCAAGGCATTCCCCTAGTGTTTTCAACGCAGCGTCTTGTTCCCCCTCAGGAAACTATGGTTGTATTATTGTAGCTTGACACAATAGTTTGCCATAATGTGAAATACATATTTGTTTAAGTGACATGAGTAAATGCATGCGCACATTTAGTCTAGAACTGCAATAACCATCATGTTTACACAGAGCCCACAGCACCTTTGCACTTATTCCGATTTCTTCAGAGATCTAAGTCAATAAATAGGAAAATAGAGTAACTTGCTTATTTGAAAATGTTTGTCATAAAGTAGTAACTTTACTAATTATTTGGAAAATAAATGTTAAAGTTAATTTTATTACATAACTCAAGGTAGTGAGTGTGATTCACAATTATAAAAAAGTGCTGCTCAGGATATGATAAACACTATTAAACAAAACTGTATGTTAAGTCAGAATTTTAATCTCAGTCTCCAAGCATTCTAAATGAAAGCTTTTTAATTTATTTTTTTCACCCTGCTGAAGTGAACTTCTGTCAGTATTCCCATTCATCTCAATTAGGCGTCATGCACCACTGAATCATTCATCCTTGAACATTCATTAAGGAAGTAAAGAGTGAACTTTGATTTCACACTGACATCAAAGATTCTTAAAAAAGCAATCTCAGGTGTGTCTGTTTATATATTATATAAAAAATAGTTGATCTGACATAATAGTTCATCAATATTTGTATTAGCACAGTCTCAGTGTGAATGATAAGGTTGTCTGCAGGCCCTCTGTGTTCTCAAATAACAATAAAATGTGAGCACACAGAAGAAGTGGCGTCGTTCGCCACATGACATTCGATCGCCTAATGAAATTTAGGATCATCAGTCACGCATGATAATGGGTAATTGAGTTCACATTTAGTCAGCTATTTATAATAAGCAAAGCCTCGGCAGGACATGTGGAGAGAGGATGATACTGAGAATAAAGGGAGGGGCAGCATGGGATAAACATTATGGAACTAAAGGGATGCATCCACTGAGGGCCACTGCGATCACTTATGACCCTCATGGATGGGTGAACAATTTGACATGTGTGACAGTTTCAGGAACAATAAGTGCTCCCTCCATGACTCTGTCAGTGGGATGTGTGGCAGATATTTTGATGATATGTCATGATGCCATGTGTTTCATATTTCAGAGTCAAGGTCAATTACCTGTTCAGATCCTGAAATGAAAGGCAGTGGTGCTTCAGAACATGTTAAAAAAATAGACTTGATCATCATTCAAACATTTCAGGTTACACATGGAACCATTGCTCAAATTAGTAGGATAGGGAACAAGACTTTGTGTCCTTTAGGGGACACAATGGGGAATACATCCGTTTTGACAGGTATCTAAGCATGAGTCTAATCTCGACAATGAACTTGAGCCTATGATGTCACCACTGGTGTGTCTGTGAGTATAAAAAGGGCAACTGTGCAATATGTCATCCACTTAGGGGACACAGTATCTTGTTTTCTATTCTCAGGGAACCATGGTTACATGAGTAACCTGGAACATTCCCTTCTGATCTATTGGCTAAGTAAAAGGACTCAAAGGAGTCCTCATCCCTAGGCACCAGCAATGATCAGAGACCAGAGCTTCTCAGAATGGAGGCCTCAGGAGCATAATCTATATTTAGTTCATATTGGAGTCAGGCTTGACAGAGGGAGTCAGATTGATGGAGGCTTGATAGAGAGCCTAACATTTGGAACTTGCAGTACTGAGAAAGCTAAACTCAATCCACTATGTGGGAGTAGGGCCCTCACTTAATAATCCTTACTCTCTTTAGCAAGAGTTCAACTCTTGCCATGGCTAAGGAGGCCTCAATGAATCTGGCTGTCTCTAGCGAGATGAGGCGTGATGATGCTCATCCCTCCAAGAGCAGGGCCTCAACACTACAACACTCTACATTCAAGACAGTTCACAAGGTGACTCACAGAGAGCCCACCACTCACAGATGCTGTGCAAGTGGAAGCCTCAGTAAATATAGCTCTCTAAGGGAGAGGAGGCGTAACATCGCTCTTCAGAGCTAAGGAAGCTCAAAGGGAACCTATCAACTTAACGAATGCCCCATGCTCAGGTATGGGGCTGAAGACGATCTGAGGATGGAAAGTCAGACTACATCTAACCATGCTCATGCATTCAGTACATGAAACTCATGTAAAGCATATCAGAGCATCAAAGGGAGCCTTCCAGAACTTCTCCAGTCCTCAGATCAAGACAGGCCAGCCCTCTTTGTAGCCTGAGACATGAGCCTGGGCTGGGGCAGCATGCAGGTCTTAAATACTGCGGATTGGGCTCTCCCTGGTGCAGGTCTTTCAGGAAGTCAGCCTGATAAGCCTATAGTATCATATGCAAGGCTAGCCCAGCGTGGCCCACTGCTGCATATGCTCTTTCATTCAGACGTGATGTAAAACGCAGCGGACTGGTTGGCATAGACGGCGTCTTCAATGCAGATGCCTCACCCATCAAGAGATAGCTGGCCAGGTCAGGTCTGGCCTGGTCATGTGCGGGCATTGTGAGTTACACAGACGCAGAACCAGGGGCGAGGAGTGGACACTCTCCCGACAAAGTGAATGATGACTCATTCTCATCTGGAAGCTTACTCTCACCAGCCACCGGTGAGCAAGAAATGCTCAAACCCATTTAACTCGTCTGTGAGCTCCACCTGCGAGCCCCACGATTGCCGTTGCCCGCTCGACCCATGAGGAGCAGATAGTTTCCCCTATTCTCTCGAGAAACGTGAAAAACTAGAACACTGCTTCTTTAGAGAAAAGTGCTCACAATGCATGTGACCAGCCCCCTCAAGGACTGTGCGTGCATGCTCCTCACCCAAGCACAAAACACACATTTCACGTCTGTAATCAGGTGTCAGAAGCACTGACATGGATGAACCCATGCCTGAAACATGAATAGCTTTTACTTGCCATAGTTTATACCAGGGGTGCCCAAACTTTTTCCTATGAAGGGCCAAAAATCAAACTTGATTGAGAGCCGCGGGCCAAAAGTAAATTTTGCATCATAAATCAAACTGTATTACATTAAAGTTGCTATGGGTTTATTTATTTCATAATATTTAAAATAAATATAAAACAACTTTAATCTGATTAACTAATGCAGTTTTTTTGTAAAGCTTTGCATTTTAATGAACAATTTAAATGGGCAACAATCCCCAAGTGTTCAATGTAAAATTCAATGCCTATGTGGTTGCAATGTCAGTGACCTAATGAGAGATATGAAGCTGGTCCTTACTTTTCAGAAGTTTTTCAAGATTGGGCTCTAGCTGACTTACAGACAAAGACCAGATATTATGTAGGTGAGAGTCAGTTATTTGGCTTCTTAGTTTACTCTTGTTAAAGTTCATCAGACTGAAAGTCTGCTCACAGAAGTAGGTACAGTAATCCCTCGCCACTTCGCGGTCTCAGTGCATCGCGGATTTTTCAAAAATATTCATCAAAAAATAAAATTTCAAAAATACCGCCATGTGCAGCCGTATTGCGTAAAGCAGCGTTGCTTAATCGTGATGCGAGAGAAAAGGTTTCCCAGGATGGCAGAAAGAGAGAAACTATCTGAGGCTTTGTACACGCCCACGGCACTCAGACAAGACACGTAATTGGTTCCCGGCGCGAGCTCGACCAATGAGAGCACGAGGGGAGGTATCCCGTGAGCTGATTGGCTGATCCTACTTTCACCTATCGCGATAGTTCCGGTCCACATTAACCGCAATAAAAACGAGGGATCACTGTACTGCCAAACAGAGACAGCATCACTGATCAATGATGATGAAGGATGTAGCAGCGCGCTCTGTTCAGATCGAAGTCCAGCAAGCAGCTCGTGAGCCTTCTGTTTTCGCGTCTCGCCTTTAAAAACAGCAACAGACTGTTTGCAAACTAAACATTCTACCTTTGATTTGACTTCTGTGAATAAAAACTCATCTTCCCCAGCTTTTAAAAAAATATCTCTTGTCTGTGTTGCCACTGCCTTGATTTCTCCATTATTGCGTTTAATTTGTTGACGTTTATTGACGTCATGTGTCGCAAAGCACGCAGTGCTGCGCCGCGCCTTGAATTGCGCATTTACAATAAAAAAAAAAATATATACCTTTTTAATTTTAATTTCAGTTTACATTGTTGTAGTTCAACTATAAAACAAACAAAATTGTTATGTCAAATTAGAAATGACAATCTGTGTAGAAGGTATCTCTCTCTCTCTCTCTCTCTCTCTCTCTCTCTCTCTCTCTCTCTCTCTCTCTCTCTCTCTCTCACTCTCTCTCGCTCTCTCTCGCTCTCCTCGGACGGTACGGCGGGCCAAATCAAAGGTTACCGCGGGCCAAGTTTGGCCCGCTGGCCCTAGTTTGGGCACCTCTGGTTTATACAGACAAATGCTTCAAACAAACGATCACCTGTCCTCTGTATACTCACGGTCGCACCAGTGGTGACATCATAGGCGACTGCATACCAATGTCAAGTTCATTGTCATGATCTGAGTTATGCTTCAGACACTTGTCATACCAGAGGTATTCCCCATAGTGACCCGTAGTGGATGCAGCATAGAGTTTCAAAAAATGAACATGCTTTTAGACAGCTTCTCACTTTAATAAAATGTAATTTTCTTTTCTGAATGTGTGATATGTAAAAAAAAAAAAAAAAAAAAAAAACATTGAGGGAAATATTGTTTTGGCTGTTTTGTTATTTGGCATAACTCGCACTTATCAAGACACAATCTAGACATATTTAAACAGAAAAGTCTAGAAAAGCTTTTTAGTCATGTCACACATGGTGAGAATAGAATAGCTCTGGTGGATTTTCTAAAGATAGTAGCATATGGCACCCCTTATCATGGTATTTCTGATCAATTGAGCTCCGGTGTTGAAAACAAAGAAGATTGGACAGAAAAAAAACAAAATTGTTGCTTTCAAGTGAAGAATAATCCTAATGAGTATATCAATAAATTGAACACTGAGGAAGTGATTCCTTTGAAACAGAGAGAGATGCTTTTGAAGTGAAAGTGATTATTGAGTAACAACAATAAATATTCTTTCTTTGTTCACCAGGGCATTGAAAAATGTCCTCCAAAACGGAAAAGTTTCCTGAATGAAACGGATGGAATGCGGATATAAACTAATGAATAGGTCTATTGATTTATTAGCTTGCTAAATACTGGAGGTACAACAAGTCAATAACTTAAAATCTCTTGAAGAAGTAAAATGGCATCTCCTAGCATCTCTCAATTGTCTAGAAATGATGTTTGTCTTTATCGCTCTGATGAACTTCCTCCATCATGTTCTTGCTCAATGAGAAAACACATCGGTGGTCGTCTATATAAATCATTCGGGTGGTTTGATCTCGCGCCCACTTTACAAACTGCTGCTTCAAATCCTTCTGTGGTGCCAAGGGAAGTTTCTGTCACTAAGGGCTGTTCACATCTCTGGGTCGAGACTTGGCCGAGGCTTCGTCTGTACTTTTTCTCAGATTGCTCTGCTCCCAGGAGTTCTGGAGAAGTTCAACGGGACAGGGTCCATTTCACCTTGATTGCTCCGTTTTATCGGACAGAGGCCTCCGTGACGGCTCTCCCCAGGAGATTCAGGTCAGGAAGGATGTGCTTTCCCCCAATGCAGGGTCCCCAAACTACGGCCCGCGGGCTGAAGGCGCCCGGGAAGCCCTCTCATCCGGCCCGTGGAGACCTTTTTGTCTACGAAAAACAACAACATAATTTTACGTGTATCCTGCCAAGATCAGCCGCCGCTTACGTGGATGTTATGTTTTTACTGAATTAAAATAGAGGTGCTTGGAAGCGCATTCCCTTTCTAGAGTGTGAATGAGATGTTACAATGAAATGCATATGGGAACTTCACGTCATTTCCAAAACCTTATAGGATAACGCCAGTTGACAATTGGCCAATCGTAGCGTGATGCGGATCTGGCAGACAGACGGTATAAATAGCATAAGTGCGACGTGTCAAAATATTTCCTTCACACTTCTCTAAGCGGAATATGGAAAAATAACCGAGGTTACAATAGTAAACGGAAAACCTTATCCGCTGCTTACTTCTACTTCTGGTCACCGTTAATGAGATTATGTACCGTTTTTGCCCGGATATAATCCTCAGACGCGTTACTTTTGCATCTCCATATAGCTCGCGGGTGTGATATGTAAAATGTATAAAAATATTATGTATAAACATATAAAATGTGTGATATAGCCCGCAGGACTGGTGGGTTACCACCCCCCCCCCTTTTGCATCAATGTACCGTTCAATCTTTTGAACAACATACATGTGTCATTTTCAAGAATAAAATACGTGAAGAACAATTTGAGAACAAACTTGTCCGATGATAATCTCAGGTCACTGTTGATGTTAGAGAAATCAAATCTAAAGCCAGAAATGTCTGCCATTTTGGCGTCCAGGTAAAAATTTCACCATTCCCACTAATACAGGTGTCCATGTGTAGTGTATCAGTGTGTTATTAAGTAATAACTGAATAAAATAATATTAAATAAATAATTAAAAACAACATCCATGTTTTGATTCTTTTTTATTTGGACCTTGAGTGTGTAGTCGGCCCCCAAACTGCTGTTTGACAGTTAATGCGGCCCTTGGGCTGAAAAGTTTGGTGACCCCTGCCCTAATGCAATACTGCATCCCTGCCCGGAACTGTGGGGGTCGGAGCTTGGTCCCTGAGGGTCATTATGCGGTGGTCAGCTGCTTGACCCAGTTAACTGCCCGTACGGTACAATGCTGGAGTTCCTGCAACACCGACTCACAGCTGGGTTATCCCCATCCACCTTAAAGGTGTATGTGGTGGCCTTCATTGCTTTCCATATCTCTTTGGGTGGAAGGTTTGGGGTGAAACCCACTGGTATCCTGTCTCCTCTGTGGCACAATGAGACCCAGGAACTCTTCTACTTGCCCTTTGGTTATTGGGTGCTTATGCACGAATTTGACAACTGTTTGTATGTTTGGGCACCCTAAACAAAAAAGGCGGCCCCCGGTGTCCAAGCAGAGATTGAGTGAGTGGCTGGCAAAGGCTATTTCATTAGCTTATGAGTCGGCTGGGTTGACTGCACCCTTGGCAATCTGAGCCTTCAATACTAGGAGTATGGCTAGCATTCAGGCCCTTCTGTCAAGAGTCTCTTCCTTATGTTTGTGATGCGGCAGTCTAGTCGTCTGTGTCCATGCAGAGGTGTTCCCATAGCGCATTGACGCAGCGTCTCATACCCTATAAAGGGGACTAAGGTTACACATGTAACCAAGACGTTTTGTATATAGTTTTCAATAGTTATTTTTTGTATTTTATGTTGTTGTTTTTTTCGTTGATGTTGAAAATGATAAAACGGCCCACATATTTCTAACCACCAGCACCACCACTACCATTACGTCATGTTTCTTTGTTCTGTCAAGAGGACATAGAAGAGCACATGTCTGCCGCAGGCTCAAAAGTAATTTATTAAGATGTCATGCATTCTTATACTTTTTGTCTTTCCCCCACTTTGTTGCCGGTCGGTCTTGTGAGGTTTCTCCCTTGGCATCTGTCTTAGCTGCAACTTTCCAGCCCTTTCGAAAGTTAAACAGCTGAACACTTTTAGCCGATAATTGCACAAGCAGATCAATGGGATGGACGGGGGGAAGATAGCATCGCACACTGATCTACGAGCACTGTTGATCCAGCGCTGATGGATGTCAGAGAGGAGATTTTTGAGCTGAGCCTCTGGTGCGGGAAGACACTCAGGGGGACAGAGGGAGCAGAGAGAATGCCTCAGCACCGATCACCGATCTCCCCGTTAGGTCCTCCACTGAGCTCATGTCAGCCCATGCGGTTACATCAAAGTGACAGCCTCTTAGAAAGATCTTCACCCTCTTCTCAATTGATTCTAATCTGGCTTTAAATTAATGTGCTGCTTCGACTTGACTCATATTAAGACATTAATGTGCTGCTTCAGCTTGACCCATTTTAAGACATTTTGTGTAACCAGACGAGTCTAAGCTGTGTGTCATACTACTCACTTACAGTATACTGTAGCACAACTGTGCAATCTAAGTTTTTATCCACATATTATTGCATTAAGGAGAGTGAGGAAAAATGTGTCTCTTGTGTTGTTCTCTTTGCAAGGAGAAATTAGATATTTCTTACTTATATTTTACTTCATCAATCTGCAACAAAAAACAACCCATTTAATTACTTTAAAATACACTATCATTTAAAGTCCCCCTGATATCAAAAATGTTTTTGGTTTTTAATATGGAAATTTTAGAACAATTAAACAATTCACATTTAGAAGATATAAGAATTCAAAACAAGCAATCTCTCTCTTCTGCCAGTATGGATGAACAATTTTGCAATTCAGGTTCTCATCAGATTTCCTGTCCAATCAAATGCTCTCTAGAATCTGAAGAGTCCTGGCCCCTACGCTATAGATGCTGAAACTGTGGCTAAAACCGGTCACTTGTTCACACAATTATTATTTTTTGCATGGTGATTGGTATATAATGCACTACACAGGGTAGAAGTATTCAGACAGTGTAAATATGCTTGTCATTGGAGTGAAGGAAGTCTGGTTTCTTAATAATGTCACACGAACCGCTGCAGAAGGCACACAGTCTGCTCCGGTCTAGAGACATGATAGAACAGAATGGATCAAATTAGTTCTGTTCAGAATGTTGAATTTTAAAGTGATATGGAGGGGAAAAAACGTTAGACTCTGCGTTAAAAACAGCACTGAAGACTTAACATTGCAGCTATCATTAGCTGTCAAATACAGCTTTGCCGAGCTGTGATATAAATAAAATGCTATTGGCTATTTAAAAACAGGGGTGGAGCTTCATGATATGTCCCACTCTGACTCCCTGCTTCAGTGGAAATTGCATCAACAACCTGTGATCTGGGCTCTCATTGGTTGTTAATTAGTTTTGGCACCTGTTCTGTGTTACCTTGATTACTTTTCCTATGAGTTCTGTTAATTGTTTTGAGTTGTAAATGTTAAAATGGTTGTGTTTTAAGTGGATTTCTATTATTCTGCTGCATGTTCCAATTTGAATTGTTAAAGTTGATAATTTAGAATAATTTTGTTTTTGTCTCCTGTGTTGTGTGCTCATTACAGCCACTGACCCTGACATCAGGTTTTGTAGAAAAAAAAGATTATACTTTTATTCACTGGCAATGTATTAAATTTATCAAAAGTGAAATTAGGCTTTGTATAATAATGTCTTTAAATGACAGTTTATGAATAATTTTTATGGATAAACAGTTACTCACACGGAACAGTGAGTGGGCGTTGATGCTCTTTCCCATGCAATGACATTAGTTAATCATAACAGTGACTGTTTACTGTCAAGCCGTAGAGGAGCTGCCCCTTCAAATTGGATAATTTCAGACAGAGGGTCAGAATTAAGGTTGGAAGTAATTGTTTTTAAGCATATATTAGTGTTGTGTGCATGCCATAAACTTTATTAACTTTCTAAGTGAAGCTCAAGGAATATATTTAAAATTTGAAAAAATCCATGTAATAACCCCTTTAAAATTAATTTTAACAGCCATGTAGAAAAATTACTTATTTTTACTTCCTTATTATTACGAAATGTGCTGGTGTGCGCTGTGAAGAGACACGACGAGGAGCAGTAGAATCCAACTCAAAATTCCTCTTTTATAAAAAAAAACAAAAAAACAAAAAACTTTAACTAACAAAACAAATAACCACACTTGAGCATAAACTGAACTTAAAATAAAACACTGGAAACTCAGAAGACCGGGACAGCAGAGACAAGCCAGCATCCACACATGAAAGCATCAACATACTTCTACCACCAACCAAGACAAGGGAAACACAAGTGGGTTTTATACTAAAGGGAACGAGGAACACCTGGGAAGATATGAGTAAGTGATCGCACGACAGGTGCAGGGAGTGTAACAATGACCTTACAGACAGGAAGTGCTCAGATTACATGATTGACAGGAAGTGTACCCAAGACCTCACCAACAGAAAGTGACAAAGAAGACCCAACAGACAGGAAGTGACAAAGAAGACTCAGACAGACAGGACCAAAGGTGACACTTATAACCATCATTTGCAGCTGTATAAATGCGAGTTTAATAATATAATATAATAATATATAATCTAAAAGCTTGCTAGATTGCTTTTGTGCTGGTTACAGCATGTACAGAGGTGATGGACCACTCGTTGCATGGTTAACCTACAGCCCAGATCTTTAACAACTAGACTCCACAACCCTTATACATTACATGATAATCTGCAGAGAAGACTTTTCAACGGCTGGCCTTGTTTAACACAGCAGAACATTGCCAGGCTGTGCAACCTAATCAAGACGGCGAGTGACTTTCTCTCCCCAAAGTGCGTCTGAATGGCTACGAAAATGATCAATTTAAAAACCATGCACCTCACGGTATTAGTCCAAAATCTGACAGCCTTCCGCATCTATCTTCACCGGGGTATGTGAACACTGTGGTGCAGCATCGGAGGAAAGAGGCCAGCGCATCCCGCTTTTAGATTGCAGACTTGATTACCTATTGATTTTCTGCAGCATCCCCATTATGAGTATATCTGTAACAAATGCATAGAGCTCTTTTTTTATCTTATGGCACTTACTGAGCTCCCATCTTATCTAAAAGCCTGCTGATTATTCAGTGGAGTTAGACACTGGCACAACAATATGTTTACATGAATGATTAGTCATTTTTCCAATTTTTTGATCTTAATTACTACTAATGACAATCCCATAGCTTTGAGGAATTAATGAGCATTATCAAAAAGCGCTCAGTGATGTTTTTCATAAATCATTAATTGACATTAAGCATCCTGTACGTTACAAGCCACGCTTTCATTGACAACCATCCAGTTCACCCACGCATTATCAAATGTAAATTCTATATATATAACACATATATGTACACGTGATACATTTGCTGACCTCTCAAGCCCCTTGTTTTAATCCTCCATGCTTTAAAGTGAATGATAACAGGAAGCCTGGAAACTTTGAATTAGATCACAGAAATCAGGCGACAGTATCGCTCCCTGCCTTTGGTCTGATGCACGTTGCCATAGAAACCCTTCAGTGCCATATCCTTCAAAACAATTAGAATTCAACACCGTTGCCACTGCCAATGCTCACCGCATCACACTCTGGTCCAGGGTTGTGGATGGATTGTGCAAATTGCATGCGGTTGCATCTCTCTAACACGCTCTCTCTTTCTCAATATAGAATCAAAAGCTTATCAGAAATAGAACCGAGTCTATAGAGGCTGTAAACAGGGTGGCCGCACATAAATAGATCAGGGAAACTGATTAATCGTTGGTTCTCAGTTGTATAATAGTATATTGGCTGTATCAGTTTTGCTATGTATTCATTGGCTGGTTCAGTGCCCTTTTGCACAATCTAATTTACTTTAATGAGAACACTGCTGTCTGCAAAGTCACATTTTCCAACTTGATTTTAGACAAATCAATGCTTTGAGCATGCTCTCAATGCTTTAGTTGCAAAGAAAAAAAAAGAGTGTTTAAATGGATTACATCTCTAATTACTTGGAAAGAGACAAATGTTTTTTCAAGAGACAGGATTGGGTATTTGGATTAGGTGACACTTGTCTGTTTGTGCTAAATACCATACACTAATTAGCAATTTTATGACCATTGTAAGGGATATTTTAATAAGTCTGGGCAGATCAAATATATCTAATACCATAATTTGTGTAACTACCTACATTTTAATTACTGATCAAAGCAATGCAATTACAGAAACTTTAATTAAAGTAAATATCTTTAGTCTGTCTGCTTTTAAAGTTTATATTAAATACTCTAGTATTGTATGTTAGCTCAAACACTGCTTTTTAGACGGGCTAAACTTTTTTTTATTATAAATATACAGTTATAAAGTACTTACAAATCTTTTGCACACTATGAGTTATGAGTTTATATCTTGTAGTTTCAACATTGTTATTAATAGGCTATATACTGAGTCCTTCATTCATTGTCACTGTAACCAACAAATTATTAGTGTTTATTTTACTCATATGTGTCAGAGAACTGTCATTGTTCTCCAGCTTTCCTATGTACTCCTTTGTCATCTTAGTCAGCTGTTATGTAAATAAACTTCTAGTTAGTCTTGTCAGCTGTGTCTTGTTTCTGTGATTGATCCCAGTGTATATATATCCTCAGTCTTTGTCCATTCACATCAGTGCAGTGTCGTATTAGTGGCTATGTAATGTTGTATTCAGTGGTGTATTGCTTATCTCTTCCTCATCTACTGAGTTTTTGCCATTAAAAGACAATTATCTTTATTTCCTTCTTCTTCGATACTCACTGTACCGTGACAATATGTAGAGTTAGATATAAAATGTGTATGCTTTAACAACTTATTAACCATAAATTCTCACTTTAGATTAGGTCACGGAAAATTAAGTTATTTAAATGAACTTTTATTGGACATTAATTGTATTAGCATTTAGTGTTCCTGAAAATTATTACAAATACACTATTGTAATGTGTTTGTTCAGTTTTAGTGCAGTTTAGCCTGTTCCCTTTGCTTGTTTGTCTCCATGGTTTTTGATTGAGTTATTAAATATTATATCAGTGTGTCAATACTGCTTTTTTTGTCTATGCGAGTGTAAGTAAATGTACAGTACATGTGATAGAAAAATATACATGTAAATGCTCATGAGGAAAAAACGTTATATTGCTACCATTAAATAATTAAAGAATCCTGAAAAAATGGTAATTTCCAGAAAAAGTATTGCAGCATGACAATTTTCAGTTTTGATAATAAGAAATGTTTCTTTTGCACCAAATCGATTACTGAAGGATCACGTGACAGTGAAGACTGCAGTAATGATGCTGAAAATTCATCTTTAACATAATACATTACATTTTAAAATATATCCAAATATAAAAAAGCTATTTTAAATGGATTTCCAAATATTACTGTTTTATGTTTATATATGTATTTGATCAAATACAACCTTGGTGAGAATGAGAGGCCAATACCAAAATTCTGAACTCTGTAAACCGTAAAAAGAACATCAAGTGTTCAGCTTGATACAATACAAACACATATATACAAACGGAACATTATCCTGGCATCTGCTTTTTTATATGCAATCAGGTTGTGTTTATTTTATCACAGGCAGTCAGACAATATGTACAAGCTTGTTTTTCGATCCATTTGTTGATAAAAGCCACCAATGCAGATACCTATTGGCTTGATGAGCAGATTTCTAAGTGTTCACAAAAGGTCAAAAGTGTCTTCTACTGAATTGAGCTGAGCTGTTAAAGGTGCCACAGTGGGCTGAGAGACAGCCATTACCAGGGCTGATTGATTAGCTGCCAGCAAAGACATCATCCTGGGGAACGGGAAAGCCACGCTCCCCTATATTTGCATTCCCCACTCTGTTCTGCTGGGTTGCACTCATTGTTTTCGATTTAGTTAGCAATTCACCATAGATTCAATCAATTAAAGCAACATTGCTTCAAGCTGCCATTTGAATGGAAATATTAAATTATCCGCCTAAGTATTTTGGCAAACCTTGTGCGGTGTGCATTATAGAAGCATCTCAACAGATGCTTCAGAACATATTTCCGCAAGGTGTCAGTGAGTAACATAAGTTATTTTATTTTAAAGTTTTTCTGTTTTTACTTTACTTTGATTATTAAAATGTAGTAGTAGTAGTGCTGTATGTAGGCTTACAGAATATAGCCTTTTTAAAGTCTTTTAAAGCAAAAAAACGAAATGAAAAAACGTAATATGTTTGCAGTTATTTAGTTATTAAGTTCACATAGAGTCAGTTGTTTTACTTTAAAAATGTGCATTGCATGTCTGAATGTTCTGCCTACTGCCAATTTACTGAATAGTATTTCGACATCCCTGGTTACCAGTCAGCAGAAAACACAGCTTATTGCAGCCATAGAAGCCAGCAAATGACCTGGTCTGAGATTGCAGATTCTACTGGAACAAAAATACCATGGCATCCATCTAAAAAGTTCTGTGACTATAGGTATATTAAAACACTGATAAATCAATGCATCAACTTACATTGTCAGGGTTGTCACCCTCCATTGTCAAATGTGCTGATTCCTGTTGTATGTCCTCAATCTGGCAACCCATGTGAGCAGTGTCTCAGGAGGAGAGGGTGGGGCAAACAATTATCTCCAAAATTTTGAATTTAGACTCCAGTACCCATTCAGCCATTAGCTGTCAATGTTTAATACTGCACCTTTAACAATTTTTTAAAACATTAATTTTTTAAAATCAGCTTGAAGACTACATAATATAGTATTTATGTATATAGTATCGTATATTAGTAATATAG
Source organism: Rhodeus uyekii (assembly GCA_037043235.1). Taxonomy (NCBI): domain Eukaryota; kingdom Metazoa; phylum Chordata; class Actinopteri; order Cypriniformes; family Acheilognathidae; genus Rhodeus; species Rhodeus uyekii. The sequence goes on along the minus strand of JAWRVZ010000187.1, from coordinate 1,168,967 downwards.
TATAATACCTAATACTAGGTGTTTGTTTGAGCAAATTGTTTTTGAGCAAAATGTAATTCTTTGGTTATGACCAGTATGATATGACCTGTTTTGCATTCTGGCACAGTGACAGACTTTCGCATCTTTCATTTAGTCACATCTTTTCATTTACTTCTTAAAAACATGCTGTATGTGCAGAATTAATTGATCTAATCTAATTTGTCTCTTATCGATGGACGCAAAAGAACAAAAAGGACTGAAAACCAAAGAGACACTGATATTGTAGGAAAAGAAGGTATCGTGTTGAACAAATCAATACTGAATTGGCTTAAAGTCAGCAGCATCTGCTAAAGCTTGCGTGGAGGACTTATTGCAGGCTGATTTTGATCTGGCAACTGCGTCTAAAGAGTGTACTGATAAAGAATTCAGCGCCGCAGAACCTGTGAAGTATACCTTGGAGTTTTCCTCTTTCATCAAGACAAGACAATGAAAATGGCTGGCAGGCCCTGATCCGGCTTGAAAACAGCTGAAGCAGTGGTTGTGTCTCAAGACAAATACCCTTCTGCTTGTTCAATGGCATGCCTCCTTACTCCAAAAAAGGTGTGTCACATAGTTTTTGTGTGTATGACAAAGAAGATCTTACCACAGACAAGCAAACACCATATCACAGAAAAAAAGCAAAGGGTATCATGGATTACAGGGATTATTGGAAACACCACTTTGTTGTGGAGCTCCAGAGCTGTAGTACTCTTTGTTGACTTGCCAAACCTTTGTCACAAAGTGTTGCCTTCGGTGCTAGCCAATCTAAAAAAGACAAAAAATCTTGTTAAAATATATTCATAGTTCAGCACAAAAAGAGAAAATAACTGGGAACATAACCTTTTCAAAGTGTTAGTTTGCCTAAAAATGTTTTTTTTGTTGTCTTTTTTCCCATGCAGTTATGGGGACCAGTGCTTTCAGTCTTTGAAAACTGTCACAAAAGAATAATTAAAGTATCATAAAGTAACATATCCATATACACTCACCTAAAGGATTATTAGTAACACCATACTAATACTGTGTTTGACCCCCTTTCGCCTTCAGGACTTCCTTAATTCTAAGTGGCATTGATTCAACAGGGTGTTGAAAACCCTTGTTTATTGTTGGCCCATATTGATAGGATTGCATCTTGCAGTTGATGGAGATTTGTGAGATGCACATCCAGGGCTTGAAGCTCCTGTTCCACCACATCCCAAAGATGCTCTATTGGGTTGAGATTTGGTGACTGTGAAGGCCATTTTAGTAAGGTGAACTCATTGTCATCAGAGGATGGGTACATGGTGGTCATAAAAGGATGGACATGGTCAGAAACAATGCTCAGGAAGGCCATGGCACTTAAACGATGCCCAATTGGCACTAAGCGGCCTAAAGTGTGCCAAGAAAACATCCCCCACACCATTACACCTACACAACCAGCCTGCACAATGGTGACAAGGCATGATGGATCCATGTTCTCATTCTGTTTATGGCAAATTCTGACTCTACCATCTGAATGTCTCAACAGAAATCGAGACTCATCAGACCAGGCAACATTTTTCCAGTCTTCAACTGTCCAATTTTGATGAGCTCGTGCAAATTGTAGCCTCTTTTTCCTATTTGTAGTGGAGATGAGTGGTATTTGGTGGGGTCTTCTGCTGTTGTAGCCCATCCGCCTCAAGGTTGTGCATGTTGTGGCTTCACAAATGCTTTTCTGCATACCTCGGTTGTAACAAGTGGTTATTTCAGTCAAAGTTGCTCTTCTATCTGCCTGAATCAGTCGGCCCATTCTCCTCTGACCTCTAGCATCAACAAGGTATTTTCGCCCACAGGACTGCTGCATACTAGATGTTTTTCCCTTTTCACCCCATTCTTTGTAAGCCCTAGAAATTGTTCTGCGTGAACACCCCTAAATGCATTGAAGCAACTGCCATGTGATTAGTTGATTAGATAATTGCATTAATGAGAAATTGAACAGGTGTTCCTAATAATCCTTTAGGTGAGTGTAGACTGTTAAGTCTGCTGATGCAATTTGAAGCCATGTGAAGAAAAGACTTGTATGTATTTTGTATATATTTTTTACTTCAGTGAGCTCACTGTTTGTGCCTATTATTAATATATTGTTTAAATTAGTAAATTTTTAGCTAACTGACATTTCTGAACTGACAAATTGAAATAACTTGGACAAAGTCACCTCTGATAACAGATCAAGTCACCAGCAGGCTTACAATAGCTCTGAGAATTTCATCCTACCTAACAGCAGTAAGCGAACCATTGGCTGTGTGAGCCTCCAAGGATATTCCTCCCCAGACCATTATTGACCCATCGCAAAACTGGTAATGTTGGATTATGTTACATGCAGCATGACATTCCCCACGGTAACTCCAGACACTTTCACATCTTTCTCGTGTGCTCAGTGTGAACTTGCTCTCATCTGTAAAGAGAACGGGGAGCCAATGGTAAACTTGACAATACTGGTTTTGTCTAGGCAAATGCCAAGGCAGGTAAAGTGCTGAGTTGGTGAGCACACAATCCCACTAGAGGATGTCGGGCCTTCATGCCACCCTCATAAAGTCTGACACCAGTACCCTGCTGGAGAAAATTTGGTAGGTGCTCCTCCTGTCCCTCCTTGCACAAAGGATAGGTTCGATTCATGTTCATCTGTTTTGGAAAACATACACATTCATCTGCATACACTTTTAGTGCAACTCACTGAACATTTTACTTTGAAAGTGTCACAAAAACACAATCACGTTATACATATTGCCACAGTCACGTATTTCCAGTGAGGGTGGGTTGTATATTATTGTGTACACTATGGGTTTTCATAGATTATTCGCTCCTTCTCTGTATTGTCGCCCATTTAGGGAGAGCCTGATTGAATAGGATGAAATAGGCAGCTTCATCTCATTTTGTGTCTTTTCCGTATGGGTGGAGATCTGTGACTTCATCATCCACTCGCAGAGATACAATTAAGCGTGTCACATCTGATTGCTTAAAGCCAACATACTCACTCACTGAGACAGTGACACAAGCACAATCAGAATACTTCAGAGTAAATATTAAATAAATAAAAAAGCAGCGCCTCTCCACCTCAATGTAACTTTTTTATATACAGTGGAATCCGGTTATGGCGACGTCCTCGGGGGTTGCAAAAAAGCATAGAGATAACCGATGATTGAGATAACCAACACCCAATTTGGCGAATTATTTGATGAAGCGATCGGCATGCTATAAAAATGTACATACACTGTATATGTTTGCTAACAACAAAAGGCATATGTGCACCAACTAACAGCAGAGATTTACCAGTATACAATAAAAAATACCTTTGATTCTCGATACAAACCTTTAATTATATTCTCCAACATTGCAACAACTCCAACACAATGATCGCTCACAACGTAAACACAGTTGCTCATAACATATTCATCATCACGCTGTACAAGATTTCTTGCGTTCTGCCGGTCTAATATGCTTTTTCAACAAATTCGGCTTCCTCTCGTCTTGTAATAACCGCGTTCTTCAATCCGTAGCGACGCTGAGCAGAGCGCACATCAGAACAGAAGTTCTTCCCGCGGCACTGTGAGACAACCGTCACTGGAGATTCACGTGCGATCCACGTGCAACGCGAACTCAGCGCATGTGCAGTGAACTAGGTACAATCTTAGTTACGAGATAACCATGTGAAGTGGCGAATTTGTCCCTCTTTTGTGCTCGAGATAATAGGGTTCAGCGACATTAAAGAATCAACGTAACCAATGAGAAAATGCTTAGACAAATAGGGAGTTTGATGGTTCCACTTCAAAAACGTTGACATAATAGGATTGGCGAGTTAACCATGAGTCGAGATAAGAATGCAATCCACTGTAGTGTGATTTTGAAAAGTAGCATTTGATGTTGATATACACTATATAGGCAAAATTAGGTGGACCACTTAGGTTTGGCCAGGCTCCGTTCAGAAAAGTAGTAGAAAAGAGTAGAAAAGTAGAAAAGTAAAGAAAACTCTTAATTAATATTTTATTTTATTTTATCTTTCACTTTTATATGCAGTCCTGTGCAAAAGCCAGATTAGTATTTTTACCCCACTTACTAAAGAGACAACAGTGTTCTTAAGAACACGCAATAATATTTTTTATTATGGCATTTGAGGAGCATTCGGGCATTCAGGAGTTGTGGCAAAAGAACATGTTTCCTTTCGTGGGAACTCGTGTTGCATCGAATGATGGCACATTGGGGAATGAAATGTCCACTGCGCACACTGACTAGATTAAATTAAACATCTCGAGGACTTAAAACTTACAGCAACACTAAAGAGGCTGGATCAGAAGACAACAACAGGGTATCAAGGAGGAATGATTGATCCATCTACTTGATGCCGGAGAGGTTCAACCGCAAATCCACCTCTATTGCGACCAATAATTGTGTCATTGGTGAGTGGTCGATGGCTTTGGCAATCTCCTTGGAGGTACAGAGTGACAGGTAGCATGGCTTTTTAATGTCATCGAGCCTGACCCCTTAACCCTCATTGAGGTCTCTCAGCAAGACTGCCTGGTACATCTGCATGATAGCAATAGTATGCAATGATGAATGAACACAACTTGTCGCCAATATATATCTTGCCCACTAAACCGGAAATTGTTCTGCATGGCCCTAGTGGACAGTGTCAGGGCTTTCATGCATGACATGGTATCGGTGGAGAGAATATATGCCAAAGTTTCTTCCCGTGGCATAATTCCATAGCTATTCTCTTTTAAGCCCATTCTGCTAGAACACACGAGACGAGAACGGCTTCTTCGATTTTGAAAACTCAGCATGGAGATTGTGGAAGAATGGTGTCGACATACGTAAGTATACGTCTGTAATAAGACGTACAACAGTAAATTACAGTTTCACACACACATAGTGCTTGGTGAATAACAGAAGCGTATGCTGTTGTGCCAGCTTACCTTCGTAAGTTACCTACGTTCCACGCTTTGCTGTCACACACTACGTCACAGTGCAATGCCAATCAGGACTGTACTAGTTTAACACGTGCAAGTTCCCCTCGGAAGAGAACAACTCTTGGACATTGTTAGTAGACAAAATTAAATAAACTAGTGTGAAAAGTGTTGCTTCATAAATGAAGAAGCTTCGGTTAGATTTTTTTGGAAAGTGTCCTTTTTACAGTGCAATTGTATATTTAAGTACTTTGCGATATTAATGAACTACATATACTTACTATCAGGGGCGTCACTAGGCCCTTTTTAGGGGGGCTTCAGCCCCCATAAAAATATATTTGATTAATAAATTTTTGATCGCTTCAGTCCCCTTTAAAAAAAAAACTCATTTGAAACGGCGGCAAGCTGCGTCAAGTTTTGGCTCCTCCCCTTATCTGAGTCTGTTTGGTTTTAGCGCATTTTTCAATCTGCAGGGGCGCCGAGCAGAGTGAACATCAAGGTGTGTGTCGTGTGTGCGTGCATTTATTGATAGATTGCTAATGCTATGATATTACACCTGCATCGGTGCAGTTCTTTGTCATAAATGCATTGCAGTTTACATAATGTAATGTTACTGGAGTATTGGGAGCACACGGGACGGCTCGGTTTCTCATCCAATACCAATAATACGTTTCGCTGCGTTCACCTAGTTTTTCCATTACTTCTGATAGTTAACCACAGCCCCCACTTAATCCATTGTCCAGCCTCATACCTGTGTTGTTTATATTGCTGATATGGATGATCAAAGTTTATTGCTTTTATGTTATTTTCTGGTTAAAATTTTATTTAATTTTGTCAGAAAAATTCCTATCTAAGGTTTGTATGCGAGCATAGAAATGCAAACAGTAAAATGTTGTGTTTGTACTGGAAACGTGTGCGTGTGTTTGTACAGTGAATGAATCAGGAGGTCTTCATTGTAAAAAAAACACACAAAAAAAACACATCAACATTCCCTATTTTCTAGTGGTCACATCCAATAATTATTTTTTTATTACAGTGTTGTATATGGCTCAGTCAGTACTCCTACACCCATATATGAAATACAGGGAATACAATGGAATAGTGGATTGCAGTAAGGTTAGTAGCATACCACCCTACCCTAATAGTCAAATAATATTTTTTTAATCATACCCTTATTGGGGGCTGAGCCCCCCTAAAATCAAAATCTTAGAATCGCCCCTGCTTACTATAGGGATAAAATGCATTGGTTTAGGGTGAAAATGTATAGTTATTATTATAGAAACTACATGCAACGTGTAAGAAGGACATTGTAAAATAAATAATTATTGAAACATCCATATATACAGTAGATTCTGGGTCAGGGTCCCACAGGAAAGTATGGCCACTGCTCTGCAAACCATTTATTTTATTCAGTTACACCCCCCACTTAAACTCTCTAACATAATGCTTGTTATGTGCATATATAATCTACTTTTGTTGTTCCCTTGTCACTTGCAACCTGCATTTTTGTTATTTATGCACCTGTTTGTGTCTCCAAGTCCCTATTTGTCATAAACTCTGTGTTTATTATGAGGCTCTCAGTATTTTTTTTTTTGCAAGGCTTAATTATGCCTCATTATGTTAATTATGTAACATTACAGGACTCATGTTGTCTGTTGGATGGATTAACAAGAATGAATCATTAAACATCCCTTAGAAACACAGCTAAAATACCATGCACATATAAACCTGAGAAATCAACAGCTTCAAATAAAGTGTCGGCTCTGCTGCCAGAGCTTGAGCTCATTGTGTCAGTGACTGGATGAGCACCAGATAAAGAGTAGTGCTAATGGCCCACTAGACTGTGCTGGAAAAGGAAAGGAAGGGGATATGGCCTGTGTGACCCAGCCTCAGAGCCCTTCTCCTGGATGCTGATTAGCTGGTTCACCTCTCTGTGCTTAGGCCTGTCAGGGGTTCCGCTGAGCCAGGTCTTTCCAGGGCCTCCAGGGACCCGTGGAGGGGTTATATTTGTGCTGTCGCAGGACTCGCTAATCTTCCGCTCGCTTCTTGCAGTGAGAGCGGGAGGTGGACGTGGTCTATGGCATGTATGATTTGAGACTCGTCTCACCGATCAAGGATCAGCTAGGACTAGTGCTGCCCTCTGAGTCTCTAATTCAGTTTTTGGATGAGACAGCAAGACCATTTGGACTATTTGGCTTACTAGGAGGCTTTACTGGGAGTGCTTTATATCTATAGTAAAAATGAAGCTGTGCCTGACAGCTGGAGGATAGCGTCAATATTAAGACTGTCAATTAATTCAAAACTGATTAATTGATTAGGCCTCATATGTCAGTGTTGCTGAGAAAAGCTTTCAAATGTCACTGTGTTGTTTACTGATTCACAGTGAATTATTCAAATGGAAAAAGAAGCCTTTATTACAGAATCTATGTTGTTGCCTAATTTATTTTAATTAATTAATCACATTATCTTAATGTGTTTAATTGAAATCTCTACACAAGATATAAAGTAGAATTACATGTAATCAGCAATTGGATGGCCTTAAATAAAAGTTAAATAAAAGTATGAGTACATGTGCAATGAGTTCACGTGCATATACTTTATCTTTATTACATATTTCTCAAAATCATTTTTCCCTTTCAAAGTGCTGTGGGAATGCCTTTGCATGACTACGTCGCGAAGCATGTGTGAAATCAGTCTAACGCAGTGCTTCTCAATTATTTTCTGTAATGCCCCCCCCCCCCCCATTTTAGAACCCTTCCCCTTATTGTTTCCATGGTGACACGTGGCGTGTTGTGAAACACCGCAGCCACAAAAAGCGCTGTTTGATAGATTTATTTTATTTTATTTTTTTAAATAAAAAATACTTGGCTACTTGTCGGGTGTGTTATCAACTACCTGATATTCCAATTCTCAAATATGTAGAAGTGAATGTGTCGTTTAAACTCTTTATAATGATCATGTCAGCTGATCTATGATGTGCGACGGGCACCGCAGTTCAGAGAATCTGATCTGTCTGATTTACGACACGTAAATTCAGTCCCTTCTCTTGAAATACATGACAATAAGTGACCGGTGAAGTAGGAGAAGAATAGATTAGATTAGATTCTACTTTATTGTCATTACACAAATACAGGTACAAGGCAACGAAATGCAGTTTTTGGTCTGACCAGAAGTGCAATAGCAGCAAGTGCAGGATATATACAATGTTAGCATAAGTACAGGACATGGATATGTACACTATATACAGTGGAGTTCCCTTATCTCGAGTCACGGTTAACTCGCCAATACTATTATGTTGACGTTTTTGAAGTGGAACCGCCAAACTCCCTATTTGTCTTATTATTTTCTTGTGGGTTATGTCGATTCTGTTATGTTGCCGAAATCTATCTCGAGCACAAAAAAGCGACAAATTCTCCACTTCACATGGTTATTTCGTGACTAATTAGCGTACCTAGTTCACTGCGCATGCGCTGAGTTTGCCTTGCACGTGGATCGCGGTCCGCTCACGGTTCACTCCCTGTCGTTGAGCTCGTCTGAGGGATAACGCTGTAGCATCCCGCACGTTTTTTTGTGATTTTGTGAGCAATCTTTGTGTTTGCATTGTCGGAGAATATAATTAAAGGTTTGTATCAAGAGTCGAAGGTGGTTTTTATTGTGGTGGTTTTACATATGCCTTTTGTTGTTAGCAAACATACACTGTACTGTGTATATGCACATTTTTTTAGATGAATGCCGATCGATTCATCAAACATATCGCGGCAACACTGTTGTGTATAAAGACACCAACAACTCAAGCATGTACATTCTCATTTAATAACTCACATGATGTACATCAATAAATGTTCCTTTTTCGTTCTTACGAGGGTTGTTGTCATTGGCGCTTACAATATCTTACAATATGTCCGGAGGCACCTGAAATGCCTGCCAGAGAGGAGAGAAAACAGTCTGTGGGCTGGGTGAGAGGAGTCCTTAAAGATGTTGCAACCTCGATGCAGACAGTGTTTCCTCTGGATGTGCACAATGGTATGTAATGGAGTCCCTGTGATACACTGGGCAGTTTGCACGACCCGCTGCAGTGCCTTGCGCTCCGCAACAGAGGAGCACCCACACCATACTGTGACACAGTTGGTCAGGATGCTTTCTATTGCGCAGTGGTAGATGTTCACTTGGATTGCCGAGGAGAGCTGATTCTGCCTCAGTGTCCTCAGGAAGAAGAGGCACTGGTGAGCCTTCTTGACCAGACTGAAGGTGTTGGTTGTCCAGGACATATCCACTGAGATATGGATCCCCAGAAACTTGAAACTGGAGACACGCTCAACGGCCATTCCATTGATATGGACCCATTAGGAGACAAGTCGTCACTCATTAACCAATGATTAACCATAGGTTGCTGGTAGGTGTGTTGATTTGTAGTAGAAAGTTGAAGTAGGAGGGTAATGAACCTGTGTTAGATCTGTGATCAAGTGTCAATGCTTTGAATTTGCATTTTTCCAATTCAAAGACATGGCATTTTGAGCTTGCTATTCAAAAACAAAAACAAAACAAAAAAGAAAACATGAACCATGACTCAGCTCAGAGTAGCTAAAATTATAGATTACAAGATTCTTAATACCTTTGTCGTTCCATTTTTCATTTTTTAGATAATCTTTATAGTATGGTTTGCAGTGTCATAATGTGTATTACATAAGGGATAGTAAGGGAAATTCTTAAAAGCTCTAAAAGAGTAGCTTGGACATTTTGCAAGACAAGTTGAGAAAGACAAGGCTGAGTAGATGAAGGATTTTTCATGTTTGAATGTGCTTTTACATATGCATATTTATACATACATGAGGAAGTGTTTTCTAAATTAATATTTAGAAATTCATGCTTAAGAAAAAGTGATTCATAGGATGTTTTAATATAAAGGAGAGTTACCCAGGATTATCTCATGCCCATAAAAGAAGGATATGAATTATAATTGACACTCTTGTGAATATTTGCACTTAAATTCTAATTCTATTGTAATTCTCTTCCATTTTCCAGGCCCAGCATATCTGAAGCGTATACAGCATATTAATTGCTCATGCTTGGATGAATCAGGAGTGCCTCCGTGACTTCTGTTATTTCCTGATCATATCCCAGTTGTAGTCATTTGTCTACATACTGCAGGCAAGCGTGATTAATTAAGGTTTAGTACTTTGATGGGAGATTACTCAATTTATTCATTAGTAGAGAGATTGGAATGTCATTTACTAAACATAAGGTACTATATGTGGCATCGCCATATCTTTCATATTCTTTACAGTTTCTTATCCCATGGGCAGTAATGTGATTGCAAATGTACTGTAATCTGTAACTTATTGTAAATCTCATTAGGACAGTAATACTAGAATACGTTTTACTACTACTGAATATATTCACCCCTTTGGCATGTTTTGCTGAACAACAATGAATCACAGTTAAAAAATTCCTAAATTAATTATTAATTTTAAATAAAAAATTCCATAAGTATTATGAAGTCAATAGAAATAGCTGCCCAGCCAACAAAAATATACAAAAAGTACAAAAAAATATAACATTTCTTTGCTAACACTAAAAGTTATGACAAAGTTGTGAAAAAATCATTTTGTAACGCTGCTTAAAGTTCAGGGAAGGAATACAGAGGCGGCAGTGTGAGAAATAATAACAAGGTGCACATTCTGCACTCAGTCTCTCTCTCTCTTTCTCTCTCTCTTTCTCTCTCTCTCTCTCTCTCTCTCTCTCTCTCAAGGTTCCTCCTGGTGTTCTATGTCTTCTTTTCACTTCCTGGTGGCTTGTATCTGGTCACTCGGGTGGAGTGTTGTTGCAATTGTTGCAACTGCAACAAGACACAGATATTTGTCATTTTGCACTTGGCCTATTTACACACTGCCTGTTCCCGGCCTCTCTCTCCCATTTCATGTCTAGCTGAACCACATTCCCCTCACCACATACCTCCACCCCTATTCCTGGAGAGTAAGTCAGCCACAGCCATCTGCATACTCAGCCTGTGGATCACTTTAGAATCTAAAGGGTTGTAATACCAGTAATGCGCATTGGTATCCTTCACATGGTGGAGCCACCACAGGGGTGTGTGGTCTGAACAGAGAGTGAATTTCACACAGACTAGCCTAAACTGGAAGAACACTGCTCCATCCACTGGACCGGATCTACCATTTCCTGTTTAGTGAGGTCAGTCAGCAGGATGCTGAGGTCCGAATAATTAGGCACAAACCTTCTATACTATCTCGCCAACCCCAGGACATGCCTCACTTCTTTTTTGGTCTTGGGTCGCAGGCAATCAATTGACACAACACCTGTCCATGACCCAAATGGAAGCCCAGACCCCTGACCTCCACAAGCCCAACTGCACACTTCCTCGGGTTGGCCACTCTCAACGCTCTCAGAATCGCAAGCAGGAGCTCCATATGACCCTGCCAGTCATTACTATATATGATAATAGTATCCAGATTGGCAGCAGCATATGCATCATGCGGCCATAGAATCTACTCCATGAAACACCGAAACTTGGCCGGTGCCCTGAACAACCCAAAGAGAAGTGTAATAAATTGGTGATCTAATGGTGAATCTAACCGTCATTGTGAAGACAATTTTTTCTTTGAATGAGGGCAATTAGGGGATCTGCCAAAATCCCTTAATTGAATCCAGTGCTGAAAAAAATCTAGCCGTACCAAGTTGATTAATGAATTCGTCAACCTGCGCCACTGGATACATTTCAAATTTCGACACGGCATTCACCTTGCAATAGTCCGCACAGAATCTTATTGGGCCACCAGTTTTAGGCACTATAACTATCAAGCTTTCCTAATTGCTGTGGGATTCTTATATTTCTCCTATATACAGCATTGCATCAGATTCTGTCTGAACCACCTTTTTTTGCCGTTTAGGTAATCGATATGGCCAGCTTCATACTACTACAATGCCTGGCTTGGTCTCAGTATGGTGCTGAATGAGATTCCTTTGTCTAGGCAGGGGCGAGAACACAAAAGTGAATTCTGCTTGTACCTTGGCAATATCAGTGAGCATGGAGGGCAAGAGGTGATCTCCTTCTGGGGACAAGGCAAGAGATTGACTTTTAGTGTTCACCTCTGGCCCGAGATCTTCCTCTCCACTTACTGCTGTCACTAGCATCACTGATCCCATCTCTTTAAAATTTTTAAGGAGGTTGAGGTGGTATATCTGACGTGCCCCACTCCTCTCTGTTCGAATGATCTCATAATTGAGATAATCCCCAACTCTCCGTCTAACCTCAAAGGTCCTTGCCACTTGGCGAGCAATTTGGAACTGGATGTAGGGAGCAATACAAGTACCTTATCTCCCAGTGCAAATTCACAATGACTAGTGTCCCTTTTGTACAGCCAGCCTTTTGTGTTGTCCTGGGCCTGTAACAAATTCTCCATGGAGAGCTGTCCTAAAGTTTGTATATTTGTTCTCAGATCCAGCATATGCTGAATTTCATTGTAGCTTTCTCAAGATCCGTCCTCCCAAGTTTATTTTAAGGCACCCAACACCACGCATCCATAAAGAAGCTCAAAGGAGGGGGGGGGGGGGGGGACTCTGTGGTTGCTTGCGGGACCTCACACACAGCGAACATAGATGTTTTTATACAACAATGAATCACATTTGCTTTAAAAAAGCCATTTTTTTATTTTATTATTAATGTTAAATACATTTTATAAGTACAGTAATACCTCGGTTTACGAGTTTAATTTGTTCCAAGAGCGAACTCATTACCCAAAATTATCGTACCCCAAAACTATTTTCCCCATAAGAATGCACTACAAATCACTTGATTCGTTCTACACGACCATAAATGCCCATTTTAAATATTTTTTTGGTTCGTTTGGTTTTTTGCGAATTGATTTAATGTCAGACATCTTGTAAAGTTTGTGTAGCATTCGTGACAGAAACGCAGTTCCTTGATCAGTGAGAATCTCTTTTGGGAATCCCACTCTGAATAAAGGGTGTTGCAACACTTTTTGCTGAAATGCTGCGGAGTGAGATTGCCTCTTAGTATTGAGTTGTATAGTGCACTATCACTAATGCAAATCAATGACCCGTGCTGATTGTTCTAATGGCCCAATGAGGTCCATACCAATTCATACCTGCATAAGAGAAACAGGGCGCAAAGGCTCTTTTGGAGAGGCCAATGGATTCATCAACTGACTTTTTTTATGACAAGCCGTGCACCATCTTCGCACATTCTCGTGAATGCCCAGCTAAAAAAAAAAAAAACTGTCCATGAGACGATCTATTTTTGCTGATTGTCCTAAATGTATAGCCATAGGATTACAGTGAGTGGCCTGGAAAAGCATTTCTCGATAGCTTTTTGATACCAAAGATTAGATTGTATTTTGCTTTGAATATTTAAATACTTGAAACCATGCAACGGAGATTCCTCTTCCTATGTCTTTTGCCCCTGCCAAGCCTAGCCTCTAAATCAGGGGTCGGGAACCTATGGCTCTTTTGATGGCTGCATATGGCTCGATCGCTCCGCTATTTTCACCCTCGGACGACAGGTAGATCATGCCACCCCCACCCCAAAAAAAAGAAAAAAAAGGGGTATATGGCTCTCTCAGACAACAAGGTTCCCGACCCCTGCTCTAAATTTTTCTCTCTGTATCCTTCAAATGGTGATATACATTGTTATGCTAAGATGTATTGCTATATATTATAATATACATATTGTTTCTATCATATTTTTCAGCCAAAGTCTGTCCAAATCTAACTCCGCTATAAAATATGCTAACTAGGTGGGAACAGAGACAAAGAAAACTTTCCCAGTCCCAATTTCCACCTCCGTGATTTGATTGCTCTCCAATTAGGAATGGGCAGGCCCCTGTGTGTCCTTAAGAATCCCAGACACAGGGACGCTAACGCTTTTACTCTATGCTCCTACTCTCTTACTCTGCTCTCTTCTGTTCGTCTTCATGCAACTCATCCAACTCTTCGAACGCATGCATCCTCGCTCAACAGCCAAAGAGACCAGTGCAAGTATATCTTTAGATCTTTAGATGCATTTTAAGTCGATGTGCCCCAAACAAAGCTCTCTCTCTCTCTCTCTCTCTCTCTCTCTCTCTCTCTCTCTCTCTCTCTCTCAATTAAATTGGGTATGTTTTTTTTGCTTTTAGACTTAGTCATTTGTTTCTGTGTCATGTATTAAAGTCTATGTATCCACACTTGATTGTCTCTGTAATACTCAGGAATAAGTCACTTTTTTGATTTGATTTTGCTGCATGATTTGGTACTTTTAGTATGATAAAACAGGTTATGTATGTAACCATAGTTCCCTGAAGAGGGAACAAGACGCTGCGTAGAAATGCTATGGGAATGCCTCAGTGTGATTGTCTTTTGAAGGAAAATCAAATCGATCGCATGAATTCACATCGAAGGATGATGACGACATGAACCAGGAGGGTAAAGGTGCGCCGGAAACAGAAAGTGGCAGCTTAGACGGTGTCTGAAGCAAGGCTCCTGGCAGGCATGTAGGAGATGTGGAAGAAGACACAGCGTCTCATTCCCAAGGGGAACTTTCAAGGGAACTCACACTATGTTGAAACACTAGGGGAACAATATAACAGTGACGAGGGACTGCCGAGTGAAAAATAGCTCATTACATGAGCACCCCTTGTTCTTGGAGCGGAGTTGCAGGTCCTTCAGCCCCCTGAGCAGCAAAACAGATGATTTGGTTTGCGCCAGTGGGCTCTATGGTAGAAGTGTCCATTGCTCCCACTGGACACAGCAGATCATTCCCTGGTCATGAAGGGAGGACAGAATGCCTGCAGTTTGAAGGGTGAGCCACGTTAGTGAAATTGAAGATCTCCTAAGATATGTGATGTAAGGGTTGTAAGAAAGAAGAAGGTCTTCAAGAGAACTTTAAAGTCAGAAACTTGTCAGAACCTCCTCGAAGGTTCAAGAGGGGGGCCAGGGACAAGCCCTGGAGCACCAGCAACCATTCCCAGGTCAAAACCCTATTGTGTACTGCTGCCCTCAGCCTTAGTTTGGCACAAAGGTAACGTGTAAGTAATAGGTCTATCCCAGTACCACCCAGAAATCCACTAAACGGCAGAAAGAGTTTTGTCATTTGACTCCTAAACTCAGTAATAGCCTTCCTGATAATGTCCTCAGACTCACTCTCCGTTTAAACCAAGATTAAAGATGCATCTCTTTAGCCAAGCATTCAAATAATGCAACTCATAACCTTGTACTCCATTATATAAGATCAAACTCATTTTGTGTTGTGAAAAGTGAAAGACAAATGTGAATTGAATTGAATGTTTCTGAATATTCAAAAAGCTAGAAAGTTAGCCAATGTTCTGAAAACATTCCCTGTGGGAATTCCCAGGGGAAGGGGTTTCAACTATTACCTCGGTGCTTCATTGGTCACAGCTTTAAAAGAGAGAAAATGTGTTAGAAAATGTTTGCCACAGTTTGCCAGAAGCCATATAAGAATCTCTGAAGCCAGCTCAGACTCTGAAGCTTTTTTAAGGTCTGATGTGCCGAAAATGGATGTCCCCTCATTGCAACCTGGCTGAGCTGTAATAATTTGAGAAAATCAAAATGGCCAGATGTGAAAAGCTGATAAGAGAACTATCAATGCAGTCTCAGTTGTAATAATTGCCAGGTGTCTACTGTACCATCTACTGTATTTTTACTTGAAGAGATGTGAATAATTACGCAAACAATTTATTTGTGTCAAAAGCTTTTTTGACCATAGTTACAAACAAAGCCAATGTGGAACTGTTACACAGAAGAACATGGTGTTGATTTGTTCCTAAATGATTTAGTTTTGTCACTGAACAATTTCAGTGAATAATTCTGTGATTTAAATAACCACTTGTTTGTTTATTTATTATTTTTATCAGTTGAATTAATTATTACGACTTCTGGCATTACAACTTACCCTGCAGAAAGATCTGCTCTGCATATCAGAGCTTTTTTTTTTTTTTTTTTTTTGCAAGACTACAATTTGTAATTTTGTAATGTTTGTGATCCAAGAGCAAAAACACCATTTGCATGACATCTTTATTTTAAGCCCCAGCAGCATCCGCTGTCAGTATTCAGGCTTTGCTTTGGCTCAGCAACACCCCTTTGAAGTTAAAGCCATTTCAATCCATCTGTCTCTGCACACAAAATAACAATAATGCAGTCATTAGCATAAAACCCAACTACCATCCGTCACTCTCTCAAGGTTATTACTTCAGCACATGTCCCACATTATTTGCCATTTACAATATGTCAGAGCACTGATTGTGTTGTAATAATACCATTGGATTGCCAGTTGCGTGACAACAGAAGTGCTTCATAATTGAATTTTTTGGCAAGACACTATCAAGTCACTGCTAGAAACGAGCAATTAATCAGTATTACAGGGGAACATGACACATAACTCGCTCGGGAAAATGTGCACTCAGAAGATGGGTGGAAGAGTTTAGCTGATGAAGACGTAGCAGTAGTTCTGCAAAAATGCCATAGAAACAGCTGCTGCAATTTCCTCTTTTATAGGCAGTGTAAATGGTCTAAATGTCCTATTATGCTTACAATGAACCAGTTTTAAGCCAGGTTCAGATAACGCTTTATTACTCCCTTCACAGTATACTAAAGCTTGAGTCCCTCACCCTTAGTTCAGAAATATTTATTAGGTCCAAATATCAGACACTAGTCCTCATCATGTTTGACTTTCTAATTTTCAGAGAAGGTCAAATATATTATTCAGATTTCCACTGATTGTGAGTGTCTGGGTTCATCTAAATATGTGTTGTGTTAGAAAATAAAATGTTGATTGCTGTGGCTTTAATCTGGTGGATATTTCACATACATTTCATGCTGTGCAAAAAGCAGTTCAATGGAGCTCTTTTCCATGCGGTCTCCAGCTAAAGTGAAGTGAAGTTTTTTTTTGGAAGTGGTTTGGAATTTGGAGTGGTTGTCGTTTTATGTATTGCCAATTTAGGGACCAAAACATCTTTATAGTACAGATCATATCTTTGTGAATGTTTGCAATTTTATAAATCCTTGAAGGTGAGGCATTTGTCACGTTTATGTTAGATTCACGTTACTCAGGACTCTTAGTTTGCCTTTTCCTTGTCACATGTTCCCTGTTCCTTTTCTCACTCATTAGTTCCCATCGTCATCAGATTATTCACAGGTGTTTTGTGTTTCAGTTTAATCACAGCCAGCATTTAAGTTCTCCTTGTTCACTCTCCAGATTGTCAGTTCTTAAAGTAAAGTTATGTTGAATGTGTATGGTTCCCAGTGCTGTGGCTGTTCCATGTGTGGATGCCTCCGTTTTTTGCACTCCCATGTGCTGTTTATTTTCTGTTCTATATTAAAGTGTTTTCTGTTCTTGAACTCCACGCTTCCGTCCGCATCGCACGCCAGCTCAAGTACACTTATATATAACAGCATTATTGTATGTCCACACTTGTGCTTACTGCTTGTTTGTTCATTTAGAGCTTTTTACCCTTTTAGCAACTTTTGAAACCATCAAACTCTTTCTAAAATATATTGTATGCACATTTAGCATTTTCCAGAAATATAATATGATAATTAACTTTACGTTCACGCTCATAAACATCAATGTGCATTTCAAATCTTCATAATTATTCTCAGTAACAGATGGTTTCATACAGGTGACAACAAACATAGATTTTATTTGCTCCTTTATTTTTATCATCTCCATCCTTTAAGGGTATAAAAACATATGCAACATTAAGCCATGACTTTATTGATAGCTAACTCCCAATGCAATAACATATTGCCTCTACCGAGCTTGACAGCTGTGTCAAATGGAACACACACATTTGTTCTGGTGCTTGATGTTACACTGACCAGCCAATAATTGCATTGACCCCTATAATATGCTAGCTGTGATGTAAATGGTTTGCTCTCTGGGTGCCTTTAAAAACAATATCTCTCGTATAACTTTGAGTATGACAGGTTTATTAAAATGGAAATACAGCCAGTCAAAATGATCTTGTAAAGATTTAAACAGTTCATTTTAATAAGCATCTTGTCTGTGATTTGTCCCAGATGTAAGTGTGAACCTTACAGGGTCTTTTCTTTATCAGAAAGGTCAATAAATGTAAATGGAATCAATTAAGTCTTGCCTGTTTTGCAAAATGCTGCCCATAACTAGGAAGTCTGGGCCTCCTGACTGATTAATTTTGTTACATGTCTGTCGTATCTTTGTTTACATCCTGGTTCCTTCCCTGCTCTCCCAGTGTTTCTGCACTCACTTCTCTTGTCATCAATCACTTCGTTAGTCTTGTCGGCTGTGTCTTGTTCCCTCATTCAACATTTGTGTATATCGACCCTGTGTTCCCCTTCAGTCTTTGTCTGTCGATGAACGTCTATAAAGTTTGTAAGTCAGCTGGAACTTTTACAGTTGTTTTTCCACTTGTTGGACTATTTGAAAGTTTTACACAAGATGTGCCCTTTTTTTGTACTTTTAAAGTATTCTTTTGAGTTTATTATTAAAGCTATTTCAGTTTATTCCTTGTGCCTCCGTGCCTTCATTCTCCTCCAACACAACACAATAAATATATATATATATATTTATTGATTAATTTAATTTCTAATGAACACTAAAATATATATTGATAGATTTAATTTTTAATGAAACACTAGACCCCACCCAAATATATATATATATATATATATATATATATATATATATATATATATATATATATATATATATATATTTGTAATTTCTGTTCTGTTATTAATAATGGTTGTTTTAGTATGCAAGGTGGTCATGCATGTATATTTACAGCCATGGCATGCATGTTCAGTGGGTGCAGAAGCCAGGTGGAGAACCCCAAAAATAGACCTAAAAGTAGTTAGCAGTGGTTCATGCGATGTTTGTAAAAAATATTGTGTTGTACTTTTGAACGGGGCTGTATTAACTAGTGCTGGCCGAATAAAAGAACCCAACCAAAACCACGCTTGTTATTGACTTCAAGTGTGTTACACATAGACAGACATAATTACTTGTATACAGTACAAACTGTATATTATAAAACCTACTCATCACAAAAATCCTTTTATAAAAGTTTATTGGATAATGCCATCTTTGTGGCGAAAATATGTTCCCATAACACATGGTTTACCTGAACCACACAAACATACACTTTGGCTGAATTGTTTGTTTTAGCCCCTAGAATCTTTTCCAGTTTTCATCCTGTTAGCTGCAGCCCAGAATGCCAGTTGCCATTAGGATAAAATAATGAAACAAGCAGCAAGCAGTGGTCTGTTTTGACTTCCCTAAATTTTATTTTATTTTTCAAATTCACTATTTGTGTGTGTTCTCCATTTACAAAATTGGCCCCCTCTGAATGTCTTTAAAATAAATCCGAAGGATATTACAAGGTGTTTGTTGTAGTAGCTATGAAACTATTTGTATAGATGCAACCTTGTGTACACTTAACGGGCATTCATCATTGAAAGTCTTTGGTAAAAAAGTCTCTCTTTAATTATGACATACTTGCAAAATATCTTAAATGGTGGCTAAAAGCAACACCCATTATCTGTCTTAACAGAGTGCTGTGAAAAGATTATTTTATAATAACACAATGTTACAACATGCCAGTAAATTTTGAGAATTTTCAGATCTGGAAAAGCTTTGAATGTCAACATCAAATGTGTCTCTGTTCTGGGTTGACCATCAGAACTGGTATACAGACTTGAAAGGAAAGCTTGAATGATATTATAGATTTCATACCCCAGGGAAATCAGAGGCCAGTGTCCACCATTACAGAAGCTGAATAGCCCAGACACATGGATTGCATTCACAGAAAGCTTTGAGTTTGCCTCTCACTTGTTTCATGTGCCTCCTGCAGGAGTTGAGAAAATAAGAATAATATATAATATATATATTCCTGTTCCTTCAGAATTTGAGGGCTGTTTTCATCTTGGCCTGTCACACTGGTTGTAGAACATTAGATAGACAACAGAAATCTGTCTGCCTCTCTGTCTTAGCTGTCTCACTGTCTGTCTGGCTACATAAACTATCGGCATTTACAGTGGTGTGAAAAAAACGTTTGTCCCCTTCCTAACATATTTCTTTTGCATATTCTTCACACTTAAATGTTTCAGATCATGTAACTAATTTAAATATTGGTCAAAGATAACACAGGTAAACACAAAATTCTTTTTTTTTTTTAAATGAAGATTTTTATTATTAAGGGAAAACAAAATCTAAACAAACATGGCCATGTGTGAAAAGTGGTTGCCCCCTAAACCTAATAATTGTTTGGTCCCCCTTAGCAGCAACAACTGCAATTAAGCGTTTGCGATAACTTGCAATAAGTCTTTTACAGTGCTGTGAAGAATTCATGGTTTCTTTTATCACAGCGTGTCTTCCAGGAACTGAATCAGCAAAACATCCCCAGACCATCACACTACTACCACCATGTTTTACTTTTGGAACGATTTTATTTTTCTGAAATGCAATGTTACTTTTATGCCAGAAGTAATGGGTTACACACCTTTCAAAAAGTTATCTCGTCAGTCAACAGAATATTTCCCCAAAAGTCTTGTGGATCATGAAGATTTGTTTCTGACAAAAATTAGAAGAGCCTTAATGCTCTTTTTGCTCAGCAGTGGTATTCATCTTGAAACTCTGCCATGCGGGCCATTTTTGCCCAGTCTCTTTCTTATGGTGGAGTCATGGACACTGACCTTAATTGAGGCAAGTGAGCTTTTGTCCCCGTTGTTGTTTAAATCACAGGACCGGACACCAGTAATTTTGCCAAGAGATATCTTATTTATTTTTTATATATATATGTCAAGACATAGGAGAGAAAGAGTATGCTGGAGAGGTGGTCTTCTTCCGTCTTTCTCTGGTTCTCTGTAACATACGTTGGGGTTTTATACATTACCAAAGTAACATCTGGCATGACCAGAGAAACAATTGGCTTCTGTTAAAAGTATAATTACATTACCAGAGGAACAGTTGTCTTCTGTTAAAAGTGGAACGCATACATCCTATGGCCCCTAACATGTGCCTATCATGTGAGCATTATGTCCTGTGAAGAACTAAAAATGCATGTTCCCATGCGCATATAACACTCAAACATTTGTTCATGCAAACTAAAATCTAGCTTTTACACTAGGAATATGATGCAAGAAATTATGAATAAAATAATACAGATACATAATAAAACTGATTTTGAATACTAATAAAGAAAAACAATACTAAGTAATAAAATGTAATCTTCATTGGTCAGCCATGGGAAGGTCCACCACTGTTCCATGTTTTCACCAGTTGTGGATGACAGCTGTCACTGTGGTTTGTCACTGAGTCCTAAAGTTTTAGAAATGGCTTTATAACCTTTTCCAGACTGATAGATCTCAATTGCCTTCTTGCTCATTTGTTCCTGAATTTCTTTTGGTCTCGGGAAAATGTCTAGCTTTCTTAAATCTTTTGGTCAACTTCACTTTGTCAGGCAGTAATTTCTTGATTTCTTGATTGAGAACAGGTGTGGCAGCAACCAGGCCTGGGTGTGGCTGGTGAAATTGAAATCAGGTGTTATAAATGACAGTTATGTGTTAACAGTAGAAACCAGGGCATCCGTTATGAGAACAAGCAGCCTATTACCTCTCGGTGTTTACAATTTACTACCACCCTTTTTCATGCATACATTAGAGCTGGCAATTAATAGACTTCCATTAGAAAATTAGGGGTTGTGTTTTTTCATTACTAAACTGCATTTTGCACTCTTGGAAGTCGAAATGCTGCAGAAAACAACTAATGTGATCCACTTTCAATTTGGCAGTAAATATATTACACCACATCCTTGTTTTTGTACATTCATACAAGGACAGGGATGAGTAATAGGTGTAGTTTTAATGATTTCTGTAGATATCAGAACTCAAAATTCAGTGTCCTCATTGAAATGAAAATAATTATTTTGAACCAATGTCAGCTTGTTTTTTGCTTGTGCAATTTCACAGCACTTTTGAGTCAGAGTAGTGTATACCTAACTTCCCTAAAAAATGTCAGCTAAAAGATATAAGCAGGCACCCATTACTCAGTGTTGGACTGTTCTATAGGGATTCTCTGTGTGTGTGTGTTTGTGTGTTGACTTGTTTCTTGAGAATTTGGGTGTTGTTCTTTATCTTGGCCTCGGTGTCTAACTGTGTCATTGTCTGTCTGTCTGTCTGTCTACTTATCTGTCTACTTATCTGACGTCTTGAGAACATATATGTGATGCTTTCAAAAGTCATTCATTATTAACTTGATTCATTCCTTAGGAGAAACATTGGCAGTATATTCACTGAGATAATATTGCAATGCTTTTTTGCTAAATTATTAAGTGATTATAGAAAGTAATTTGCTGCACATTGTTCTGCTCTTTTGGACCGGTATTACTGTTCCCATGAAATATAATATTATTTCTGCATGATGGCTTCACATCTACCCTTTTCATTTTGAGTCTAATATAGGTACATAATGGTCCAAATGCAATAGGCATAGCAAACGACATCAGATGAATGGAAGTTAATTGTTTTGCATACAAACAGCACAAACCCCTTTTCCTGTGGAAGATGTAAACTGTAGGCTACATAAAACAACCTATAGGCATTTAGGTTAATGGAGAGACGAAGAACCAGGGCATCCGTTACCAGAACCAGGAGTCCATTACCCATCTGCATTTACATTTCACTACCAACAATTTTCATGCATAAATTAAAGTAAATTAGGAAACTAGAATTCCCTTCCTCTCTCTTGCTTTCACTATTTTACTTAAGTTGCCTTATCAGTCCTTGTGATGTGTTTGTGTTTGTGTGTGTGTGTGAGGGAGGATGTTGTGATCTTTCATTACTTTAGACTATGCAGTAACACTAAACTGCATATTTCCCTCATTTGAAGTCAAAACAACTAATCTGCTCAGCTTTCAATTTGTCTTCTATGGCAATAAAAATATTATGGCACACGCTCGATTTTGTAGATTTATACGAGGACAGCGCTGAGTAATGGGTTTAGTTTTAGTGATTTCTGTACATACCAGAATTCAAAATTCAGATTGCTGAATGAAATGAAGAGAAAAAAGGTTATTTAGAGTGAATGTCAGGCTTCTGCAATTTCACAGCACTTTTGAAACAGCACTTTTATGTCGACGTTTTTGAAGTGGAACCACCAAACTTCCTATTTGTCTTAGTATTTTCTTATGGGTTATGTCGATTATTTTATGTCACCGAACCCTAATATCTCGAGCACAAAATTCGACACTCTAGGTACCATCATTAGTCACGAGATAACCATGTGAAGTGGCGAATTTTGTGCTCGAGATATTAGGGTTCGGTGACATAAAAGAATCGTTAAGGTTTGTATATAGAATTAAAGGTTTGTGTTGAGAATCTAAGGTGTTTTTTATTGTATACTGGTAAATCTCTGCTGTTAGTTGGTGCACATTTGCCTTTTGCTGTTAGCAAACATATACAGTGTATGTACATTTTTATAGCATGCCGATCACTTCATCAAACAAATCGGCATATTGGCTGTTGGTTATTTCGATCATCGGTTATCTGGATGCTTTTTTCAAACCCCGAGGCCATCGACATAAGCCATTATTCCATGTTGGACTGTTCTATATGTATTCATATAAGTTTTAGGGGCTAACGCTAAACTGGACTGAATGTCTTTAGTTGATGTTTATCTTTGCTTACAACTTACACCATCTGTCCATTCCTCTGATGCCTGAGCCAAAAAAAAAAAAAAAAACCTTAGGATGTGCACGTTTATCATGGTCTAGTGGTGCTTTCTGCCATACGGTGATTTTGAAGAGACCTAGGGTTAAGTGCCTTGTTCACACTCGTGTGAATGAATCAGCCCTTCTGGGGTTTGAACTCAGAACCTTTGTATTCACAAATATTTTAGCACTCTCTTACCACCTAGCTGGAGCTATAAGTAGAAGCATAGTTGTAAATGCTGGGTTAAAACCCAGTCTATTAAACATGGCTGATTCATGCTGACTCTGTTAATTGAAAAATGAGTATTAAATAAATTTCAGTTTGCTCATGAACGCCAAACTCTTATGTATCGTATGGAACCAAATGGATATAAAAAGCACTTAAATATGCATAGTCTTCTAAACATAAATAATGTGAATTATGGTACCATTTATTTTAGATGTTATACAGTATATAATGCCTATAGTATTAAAGAGATACTTGAAATGACTTGGTGCTTTTTTTTCTTAAGAGAAAAAAAAAAATTGGACTGTATCTTAATTTTTTTTCACATGGATACTTTTCACAGTGCACATAGGGAAAAAAGCTATATAACTCCATTACTCTTATTATTGTGGTAGAAAAACATTTATCTGCCATTCGTTGTTATGTCATCTCTTGAATAACCGGCCAGTATACTGGCACACAATAGCAATGTGCGTTGCCAGAAGGAGTCCGGATTTCAAAAGCGCCAGCAGGTGCCTATTGTGCTTCATCCTGAGATCTATCCATAAATCCACCATGATATTTGTCCATCTCTTATCTGAGATTCTCAGTGAAGATGTCCTCAAGGTCCAGGAATGAGACGGAATGACCAGACCAATTTTTAGTGATGACTTTGTGGAATTAATGTTTTTTTGACATGACATAGATTTGACACTTTTAAACAGATGCACAGATTTGTAAATGTGCCATTGTAAAACCAAGAATATGAAATTAGAGAGACTTATTTTCCGATCTGTCATATATTATTCCACATGAAGCTTTTTTCATTGTTTAGACTGAGATTAATATCAGGTTCATTGTTCATCACAAAGCATCTGATTATGTGGCTCTTCATCATTCAAAGATGAATAAATTAATCTAAAAATGGGCTTGGAAATGACAGCTATTGTGCCCCAAAAAAATAATGCAAAATGACCCACAAAAGATGAACACGTCCCCTATTTATTTATTTATTTATTTATTTATTTATTTATTTATTTATTTATTTATTTTTATTTATTTATTTATTTATTTATTTATTTATTTATTTATTTATTTATTTATTTATTTATTTTCAGATGGAGAAAATGGATCTTTAGAAATTGTAAACAGTTCCTCTGTTAGTTTTGAGATGCTGGTGGTAATATTCCCTTACCCATGTTTTGATTGTATTTTTTTTATACCTTCTGTTCTCTAAAGCTCTGTGCAAATTTCACATTTATAATTCATGAGAGGACAGACAGTATAGCAACTGGTACACTTTAGTTTGGATCCACACGTATTGTCAAAGGGATTGTGCATTTTCAACAGCAGATGCCAGATGACAAAAAAAAAGAAGAAGTTGTTTATTGTTCTTACTTGAAGATCTCAGAAGCCAGTGATTTAGATCCAGGTTCAGGTGAATTTGTCAGTGATTTTTCTTTTTTCAGGATTATGTTACACCAGTAGGTGGCGGTAAGTGACTGCATTATGAGTGAGTCATCGAATCAGTTATTTGACTGTTTTTAAAAAAATTGATCTTTCTTTCAAAAATGAAAGTGGCTGAGGCTGTGTCTCAAAGGCTGCTCACATTTATCGGCCACATAAGTCATCGAGGCTGTCTCATTTCAGAATGTGTGCGTTTTAAGACAAATACAACCTCCGGAGTGCCCAGCCTTCAAAATGAACTATGTATTAGTCATTGAGTCATTCTAAACGATTCATTTAGAGATTAAAAATCATTACTGTGGGTTATTCTGTGTTGAAGAGGTCTTGCTGTAGTTTTGTTATGAACTATTTTTAGTAGAATCAAAACAGACAACTGGAAATGTCTAATATGTTTGTTTCTAAATATTAAAGTCTTTTTTTTTACGGTTTTATCAAGGCCTTTCACACCAAGTACAATAACTAAATATAAAATCCTTATAATCACTCTTATTCTGAGTGTCACAGTCGCGTCACGTCTGTCACTTCCGGGTTTCCCCGTGTCTCCCCATTCCTTCCCACGCCTGTCTTGTTAGTTAATTACCCGATTAGTTTGCCAGCTGTCTGTAATCTCCTCATGTATTTAAACCCTCATGTTACCCTTTGTCTTTGTCGGTTATCGTCAGTGTTCATGGGTACACTTAGTGTGTGGATGTAGCTCCAAGTTCTCCATGTGTTCTGAGTTTTGCACCCCCGTGTGCCGTTTATGTTGAGTATTTAAAGTGTTTTTGTTTCTCCGTTTCGTTATTAAAAGCCTGAGTGTTGCTGCAGAGCTGTGTCCCCTTCTCTCCGCATCACACACCAGCCTAGACCATAACACTGAGAATAACTGAAACAATGAACACAGAGGAACAATATCACTGGAGGCCTTTGGTCACATCCATCAGCTGGAATCCAATCCAAAATGACATTTCCAAAAAGAATCACTATACTTTCAAAAATAATCACCACATTTTCTGCAATAATCCAAAAAGTCTCTTATCTTGATCACTAAAAATGGAGCAGGGAGCATTTTAATTTGACATAATATGGAACGCTTCTTTCACATTGCCTCAGTTGCTGGTCAGTTGTTCCCCCTGCTAGATTACAGAAGATGGCAATTAGGCTATCTAGGCAGAGCAGTCTGGGCAAATGCAGCCCAGAGGCTGTCATGTTTGCTGGGGGCCTCTGGGGTCCATCGCGGGATTCCCGGCCTATGCAGTGGGTGGAACGAGTGAACTTTGTCAGGGATGTTCCAAGCAGCGGCATTCTGGAAGAGTTTGAGACATACAGAGGAGGGTTGGTCCACCGAGACTACAGCAAGGAAGGCAGGGTTCATGTCAGCCTATTATTTTGAATGTCTCTGACATGAAAAGGTGAAAATGGCAATTAAAAGGCATGCTAAAAATATGCTGGCAATCCCCCTATCAACCTCTGTCTGAAGCTCCTAAGCTTGAGTAAGCCTGATTTGTGCTCCTGTTTATTGGTTCAGGGGTTGGCCTTTTGTCAACTCGCATCGGCTCAGCAGTTATCACATTAATTTTGATTTGGTTATGCATGTGTTCCTGACTCTTTCGTTTAACCTTGCTGATGAAAGGAAATGTGAAGTTTTCATTAGCACTCATCAGTGTCTGTGTTCAAGGTTGAGATGAAACTTGTTTAACTTTTTATTTTCATTACATTTTTGAGTACATAATTAATATTCTACTAGAATAAATCTTACACAATGTGTTTCTTTTATGTAGGGGAGACCTTGATTACTTGCACTTGTAACATTTTGTTATTAGAGCTATCAAAATTAAAAAAATGTAATCAAATGGCTCACACAGGCTATATATTTATTTTTATTTTTTGCATCAATGTGTCATGCAATTAACTGGTACTTACAGTCTGAATTACTTCAATGGTATGAATATTAATTTGTTTTGAATATATATTAATTATTATTCTTTTTGTGGCTTTTGTAACAATTAATGTCAGGGCTCGGGAAGGATGCTGTTACCATTTGCCCTGGTTGTGGTGTTATGTGTGCACTTCCTAGCTGTCGGGTCTTTGTCACTTCCTGGTTGTCTAGTCTTCATTGTCACTGTCAGTGGGTGTGTTGTTTATCACGTGGGTGTTGCCTCTCGTTCCCTCCCTGTACCTGTCTCGTCTCGTCTCTCATTAGTGTTCCCCCAGGTGATCGTCATCTCCTAGTGTATTTTACCCTTTGGCTTTTCCCCTGTCTTTGTCCGTGGTTGACGGTTTGTGGATGTTTCCTATCGGTGTTTCATGTGGATGTTTTCCCCCTTTGGGATTGTTTGTTCTCTTCCTCTTGCCCCATGTGCTCCTCGGTCATCATGTTCATAATCATTATGTACAGCTGTGTCTTGTTTCGATAATCTTCCCCTGTGTATATCTACCCGTATTCTCCTTCAGTCTGTTCTTATCTATGTAAGGTCATGTGTTTACCTGCTAACTGCTCCTTTTTAATGCATCATTAAAAATATTATTTGTTTATTCCTCGTTTTCGTGCTTCTCTTCACCACATGAATTGTGACAGAAGATCGGACCTTAAACAGACAGCGATGATGTATGTGACAGAGAGGAGAAAGTGGGCAGAGCATCATCTCCTTCTCTCTGGCAGTATGGGTGATCGCTGGAGCAATTAGTTGAGGATTTTCGGGAGCTGGCCTCTTTGGTGATCTGGAGCAACACTGCGCCCAATTTTCTGGTTGGGACTGGATGACAAGCTCTTTCAATTCCTGTCCTCTTACTAAGCGGTTCTGATTTTGTTGTCAGGGAAGTAGAGGTCATGTTGTAATGGCCACTGCATTACTGTGTATGTGGGCAACAAACACAGCTTCACCAGAGGCTTGCACCCCAGTCCTCCATTCTGAACTTTCTGGAGCATCTGAGCCTGCTCATGAACCCTCTGTAGCCCATGAGAACGCTCCTAAGCATCCTCAAGTCCCAGAGCCTGCTCCAGCTTGCAGCTCATCAGCTCCTGCCAAGAAAATGTTGGGGCAGGGCATACATACACCCCCAGCCCCTTGAACTGCCTTCACTTCCAGGGTCCTTTGAATGGCTGGCGCCACCCTTGAGATCCCTAACCTGATCCTCTGTCCCTAGGACTCCAGGGTACCCACCCCTCCATCCTTGGACTTGGACTATAACTATATATTTTTTTTCTTCTCCCGCCCTCCACTCCCCTTTGGACTATCTTATTACACTCCTCTTCCTGATCCAAGCCCCCTCCTTAGTTGTACCATGTATGGCGCAAGGCCCCACCTTTGGGGGGAGGAGGGTTATAATGTCGGAGAACTGGTTTGTTTGTTTTCTTCCTGCTTCCCAACGTGTTCCTCTGCCATCATTGTCACATGTCTTTGCAATTATGTAAGAGTCTTGTTTCGGCAATCTTCCCCTGTGTATAGCTATCCCATGTTCTCCCTCAGTTGGTTGAGCTGCGTTTTCGTCTATGTAAGGTTGTGTTTTTACCTGCTCCTGAGTTCGTCATTAAAAAGACTATTGGTGTTATTTCCTCATCTTTGGGCTTCTCTTCACCACACAAACCATGACAACATGGCTTTTTTTTCTCTTTTTGTTCTCACAAAACAGACATCTATACTAAGCATTTGGTGGTAGTGGTTTGGTAGTGTCACTCCTTTTTTTTTTTTTTTAACCAGCCTACCCTTGCCTAGCGTACAGTAGTGCAGTGGTCCTCAACCTTTATTGCGCCGCAGACCGGACAACGTTTTATAATATTACTGTGGACCGGGGGGAGGTTTCTAAAGTGGTTTTGCACACAGCAATGCATATTTTCACAAATTGTGCCTCCATAAAACACAACTTTCTTTGAAAGTAGTGTTTTTTCCCTCTTCTCCAAGTGAGTGCAGAGTTATTAGTCATAGCACTGCCAAAAGAATGTACAGTTTTTACTGGAGCACCTTTCACCTCATTTAGTATGTCAACACTCAAGCAGATGTATTATTCATAAGTTTAATTTCATTATTTCCTCTCCAAGTCCAGGAATATTTGTCTTTTCTTTTTTATATAGTTTGTTTGTGTATCTAGGTCAATGCACTATGATATAACATGAAGAACAAGGAGGCAGATTATTCCTTGTGATGTTTTTAATGCTGTTCAGCAAAATGTTTTGCAGCTTAAACACTGAACTGATAAACAGTGAAATAAAATATTGTGGTCATTAAAGTTGACTTCTGTATCAACAACTACCAAATACAATTCTCGATAACTTTATTGTTTTTGTAAAAGCTATTGAAATTAAATGCATTTTGAATGAATCCACATCGCCACAAGGCTTTAAAAAACGAAAACTAGTGTGTGTTCTTATGACATTCACATATATTTCCTGACATTTAAAAAGCTTGAGTATATGAATGTGAATATGTCAGCTATTGTTCCCTGTTGTTGAGAGTTTTAGCCAAAAGGGCATGTTAAAACTAGTATAAAATAATATGATAAATGATTTTAAAAAAAGCAGAATGATAGTCTGAAGATTGGAAACTGTCATCATTCAATGAGCTGTTCACTAGTTGACTGAGTGGATAAACAGCTTACATAACTAGTGAATGGCAGTTTAGTGTTTAAATAGCAAATCTTATTTGTAAATTTATTTATCTTATTTATTAGGGGCCAAGCACCGAAGGTGCGGAGGCACCTATTGTTTTTGTTCCGGTTCTTATTATTAGGGGCCAAGCACCGAAGGTGCGGAGGCACCTATTGTTTTTGTTCCGGTTCTTATTATTAGGGGTTCAAACGCGAAGCGTTGAAAACCTATTGTAATTGTTAAGATTTTTATTATTATTATTATTATTCTGCCGTACTTCTTATCGTGCAGACCAAACCGTAATGTCTAGAGACTTGAAAGTTGGCCAGAAGGTAGGTCTCAATTTGGGGAGAACGTATCAAAATATGACCCCGATTGGCCAATAGGTGGCGCTACAGCGATCAAAATACCTAAATTGCTAATAACTCATAGACAGTTTGTCGTACACTCAAGTGTCTTATATCCCTGGAATCCTTGGCTCAAGACTTAAAAAATGTATATCTCCGATTTCATTTCCGCCTATAAAAATTTTCCGCCATTTTGAATTTTCTAAAAAAAAAAAATTTCGAACTCCTCATAGGCCGTTTGTCCAAATAACGTGAAACTTCACACATATCATCTAGAGACTCTCATGACCAAAAGTTATTCAAATAATTTCGATCGGTGATTCAGGCTTGCAACAACACGCTAAAACGTTCGCATAGTGCGGAGACACTTTTGCTAAAATCGTAATAACTCTGGAACGCAAAGAGATAATCTCAACAAACTTCACATAGTCATGTATAAGGTCATTTTGTGGTCACACCAAAAAAACTGGGCCAGTTGACCACTTGGTGGCGCTATATTGTGAAAAAAACACTAAATCACCTGTACAGGGTCACATGTTTATCTGATTGACCTGAAACTTGTCATGCACGGTCTTTGACCAAGGGTCCCTGATGGTCTATGAGGACATTGGTGTATCTCAAAAAACATGGCCGTCATCGGCCAATGAACTTTGAGCATCAATTAGACCAGCCTAACGAAGGTCGATCGGAACGAAACTCGATGGGTGTGTTTGACGCATGGCCATAGTGGTCTGTCAGAATTTTGAAAAAAATCGGACACTAGTTGGCGCTAACAAGTTTTTTGCGTCTCTACTCACGTGGTATTTCACGCATCCACAGAATATTGATATCATATGATAGATCTCCTCATACTGAACAACTTTGCCTCAAAAACCACTGCTGTCAATCAAATTGTTTGCGAAATATTGGAGATTTTTGAAATTTCAAATTTTTCGAACTCGTCATAGGCGGTCAATACGATTGGCTTGAAAATTCATACGCATCATCTAGGGACACTCAAGGCAAAAAGTTATTCAAAGAATTTTGATTAGTTAACCCGTTCAGCAGATATAATTTTTCATATATTTCAGATCTGGCCTATTGTGAATAAAAAGCCTATATATCTCGTCCACAAACAAGAAACTTCACCAAACTGTGTAAATGTTAAGAACAAGTCATTTTGAAGAAATGTGTCGGGTTTCATGTATTTCTGCTGCTCATAGGGCTCACAATAAATTATAAACACTCTCTATTTTAAAATCGTAGAAAAGCTGTAATACTACTTTTGTCCACAAGAGGCACCATCAGGCTAGAAAATCTTTTTATGTGGAGAACAAGTCAGATTGACATAGACTGACATAAACTGACAGAACAGTTCAGATGTTCAGTTCACAATATTAATATCATTTAATCTTCTCAGTCTGAACATCTTTGAAAGATGTCTATTCACACAGAGTAGAAACTTCACAGAACTGTGCTCATTAGGTAAACTAGTCAGATTGACAAAAAAGGTCATAACAGTTCAAATGATATGACGTGTAGTGTTAAACATATCCACATTACTATCATTTGATAGATCTTCCCATACTGAAATTTTTTTTAACATGTCTATATATCATTTACACAAACTAGAAACTTCATAAAGCTCTGTTTATGTGGAGAACAAGTCAGATTGACATAGACCGACATAACTGTTCATATGTTCAGTTCACAATGTCAATATCATTTGATCTTCTCATTCTGAACATCTTTGAAAGATGTCTATACATTGTTTACACAAAGTAGAAACTTCACAGAACTGTGCACATTAGGAGAACTAGTCAGATTGACCACAAACCGTCATGACAGCTCAGATGGTCCTGCTACGTTTGAACCCCGGTCATTGCTGCTAGCAGCTATATTTATTATTATTATTCTTTTTCTTCTGCCATTGAAGTCTATGACAGCCCATAGAACCGTAAGCGGGAAAATGAAAAAAAGTTGGCACACTCATAAAGGACAGTCAAATCATTGACCATAGCAAAATTGAAGTCTCTAACTCAATGTCTCTAGCGCCACCAACTGTCCAAAGTTGCACTCACGTTTACGTAAATAACTTTTGAACCGTATGTCCTAGAAACAAAATTCTTTTGTCCACTGATTCCTTGGCTCAAGACGATTCGATTGCACCCTATGACGTCATTTTCCGTCATGAAAATTTTCCCGCCATTTTGAATTTTTTGAAAAACCTACTTTTTCGAACTCCTCCTAGGCCGTTCGTCCGATTTTCACGAAAATTGAACCACATCATCTCCAGACAATGTGGACAAAACGATATATAAAGAAAGTTGATTCGTCAAACCGTTTACGAATAACTCGCGAAAGAATCCGAGGTAAAAGTTGCCAAAATGAAATTGAGGCTTTATCTCCGCAATGCATTAGCCTTTTCTGACCAAACTAGGTGAGTATTATGTCAATCATTGTCTGAGGCTACCTGCAGAGTTTTGGCGCTGTGTCCCCTAGTGGTCAGGAGTTATGAAAAACTGACTTTTTTGCTTATAACTTCTGAACCCTTTTGCCAAAAATCATGAAACTGGTCTCTTTAGATCCAGTGGGTCATGCCGAGT
Source organism: Rhodeus uyekii (assembly GCA_037043235.1). NCBI lineage: Eukaryota > Metazoa > Chordata > Actinopteri > Cypriniformes > Acheilognathidae > Rhodeus > Rhodeus uyekii. The sequence goes on along the minus strand of JAWRVZ010000187.1, from coordinate 1,136,152 downwards.
CCTGGGATACCAAATATTCCCATATCGGCCATTTTGAGCGTCTGCCAAATCGATTTTTCTTATAAGATGCTATGTTTATCAAACACATGACTTTAGTTCTCTGTCAGCAATGGTTTACCCAATTGAAAGCAAACTTTGCATGTGTCAATGTCACCACACTCTCAATGTACCACATGAATTGACACTACAATTTGGTTACAGCGCTGCCTGTTGGTTGAATGTGATAAACCATTAAATCGAATTACTAAAGACCGTATTGTTGATTTTTCAGCCATTTAGACTTAAGTCATATTGAAATGTCTTTAGATTCTTACTGCCGTTGGTCTGATGATGCCAGCCATGTCGGCATGACATTTAATGCCCTCCTTGCGCTTGGCCCCGTGATGGCTGCTAGCAGCTATATTTATTATTATTATTATTCTTCTTCTGCCATTGAAGTCTATGACAGCCCATAGAACCGTAAGCGGGAAAATGAAAAAAAGTTGGCACACTCATAAAGGAGAGTCTAATCATTGACCATAGCAAAATTGAAGTCTCTAACTCAATCTCTCTACCGCCACCAACTGTCCAAAGTTGCACTCACGTTTACGTAAATAACTTTTGAACCGTATGTCCTAGAAACAAAATTCTTTTGTCCACTGATTCCTTGGCTCAAGACGATTCGATTGCACCCTATGACGTCATTTTCCGTCATGAAAATTTTCCCGCCATTTTGAATTTTATGAAAAACCTACTTTGTCGAACTCCTCCTAGGCCGTTCGTCCGATGTTCACGAAAATTGAACCACATCATCTCCTGACAATGTTGACAAAACGATATATAAACAAAGTTGATTCGTCAAACCGTTTACGAATAACTCGTGAAAGAATCTGAGGTAAAAGTCGCCAAAATGAAATTGAGGCTTTATCTCCCCAATGCATTAGCCTTTTCTGACCAAACTAGGTGTGTGTTATGTCAATCATGGTTTGAGGCTACCTGCAGAGTTTTGGCGCTCTGCCCCCTAGTGGTCAGGAGATATGAAAAAGTGACATTTTTCCTTACAACTCCTGAACCCTTTGGCCAAAAATCATAAAACTGGTCTCGTTAGATTCAGTGCATCATGCCGAGTCGTGCGATACCAAATTTTCCCATATCGGCCATTTAGAGCGTCGGCCATTTTGAATATTGTCATAAATTGCTATATTTAACAAATGGATTGGCGTATCGTTACGAAACTCAATATGTGTCTTCGGCACCTAATCTTGATACGGCACAAAAAGTTTGGGGGCAGCGCCACCTTGTGGTCAAAAGTTATAACCAAATTTACAAATATGCTAATAACTTTTGATGACGTTAACCTATTGTAAAACAAATGGTCTTAATGTGTTCATTGGGTCAAGCCGAGACCATAGATACCAAATATGTTATATTCGGCCAAACCTCCGATTTGCCATGTTATTTTTCTTTAAAAACCTACTTTTTCGAACTCCTCCCAGACCGTTTGTCCAATTTTCACCAAAATTGAACCACATCATCTCCAGACCATCATGACAAAAAGTTATCCAAAGAAAGTTGATATGTCAAACCGTTTACGAATAACTCGCGAAAGAATCCGACGTAATGGTCGCAAAATTGAAATTGAGGCTTTATCTCCGCAATGCATTAGCCTTTTCTGACCAAACTAGGTGTGTGTTATGTCAATCATGGTCTGAGGCTACCTGCAGAGTTTTGGCGCTCTGCCCCCTAGTGGTCAGGAGATATTAAAAAACTGACATTTTTGATTATAACTCCTGAACGCTTTGTCTAAAAATCATGAAACTGCTGTCTTTAGATCCAGTTGGTCATGCCGAGTCCTGTGATACCACATTTTCCCATATCGGCCATTTTGAGCATCTGCCATTTCGATTTTTCTTATAAGATGCTATGTTTAACAAACACATGACTTTAGTGCTGTCAGCAATGGTTTACCCAATTGAAAGCAAACTTTGCATGTGTCAATGTCACCACACTCTCAATGTACCACACACTACAATTTGGTTACAGCGCTGCCTGTTGGTTGAATGCGATAAACCATTAAATCGAATTGCTAAAGACCGTATTGTTGGTTTTTCAGCCATTTAGACTTAAGTCATATTGAAATGTCTTTAGATTCTTACTGCCGTTGGTCTGATGATGCCAGTCATGTCGGCATGACATTTAATGCCCTCCTTGCGCTTGGCCCCGTGATGGCTGCTAGCAGCTATATTTTTATTTATTATTACTTATTTATAAATATTATTAGTTTAATTACATTTATCATGAGTTGGTTGTGTTCTAGTAAGAAAAAATGTTTTATTGTTTTTTTAATAGCACAGAACTTGAATGTGCAAATTAAGGGTGAATATAAGCCAGGAACTTGGGTGGTGAACTTCCTACTGATCTAAAGAGTGCATCTATATGCTATATGCATCTCTAAGAAAGAAGCTTTGCATAATCAAAACATTTGAATGCTTAGTCATAGATAGAGAAAAAAGACTACCGCACAGCTATACAGTAATGCCCTAAGAGCAGGTGACAGTTAAACTTAAAGGTTTATGAGCACAATGATAGGTGTCAAAGAAAAGAAAAGAAAGAAAAAAACGCTTGGGGCATAATTTTCCTTTTCATGACACATTCCTTTCACATCTCTCAGCCTGATTCACATTCAAAACATTAAACATTTAATATACTTTATGTTAGGTATAAATAATTTTAACAAAATGTGAATGGTAAAATCCTATCGCATGGTCTAGTAGGCACAGAAACCACTGCAATTAAATTGATGCCTTTTACAGATACAGGCTAATTCATCATCAATTGTGTTAATATAATAGAAAAACTGTACCAATATATAATATGGCAATGCAACAATTTTCCTATTCATTGCTTGTTATATGTTACTTAACCTGACTCTAATGGATTGTAAACCTTAACAAATCCAGTCATTGTGTGTTCTCATTCTAGAGCCACTCTAAACATTTTATTTCATTACCAGTTTTTCTAGTGGCCGAATAGAAAAGTTATTATGATTATTATTACAGTCTTAATATGGGTGGAGAAAGCAATACTGGGGATTTAGAAAGGTTAATATGACACTCCATTTTCCTTATTTAAAGGGAGGAATTTTGTATTAGCTGTAAAACATGATAACAACAATATTCTCTGTCCGTTCTCATCTGTTTAATGTTGTGTTTCAGCTATTTCCCTAGTCTCCATGGTTTTGATCATTAAAAGACATTTATTTTGAATTCTCTTTATTTTCGTGCTATTTCTACACACTCAACTGTCACAGAAGAACAAACCTTAAAAAGAAAAGGACTGGCTGCAAACCAAATCCTCTCCTTCCATCAGAACTGACAACCTCTGGAGCAGTATTCACCCATCTGGTGAGTTGGAGCAATGCTAACCTCAGTGCCCAATTCTAGGGACTGGACAATGTAGTGATTCTGGCCCAGTCTCCTGGTTTTTGGCATTCACCTTTAATTGATCTCATTAACTTTATTCTCTGGCTAAATGGTTTTTATTTCGAGGTTAAAGAGGATCTTAACAATCCCATCTTGCAAGCATTTGGGCAATCCAGCTCACCAAGAGTCTCCAATTCAACCCTTCACATCCCTGAACAACGGGAACCTCTCTCCACTCCAGCCCTTCTCACACCTACTGCATTGTCCATCAATTCAGCATCGTCACTCACCAAGTCAGTTCCCAAGTCTGCAATAGTGAGACACACCCAAGAGCCCAATGCAGACAGCATAGTGATTACCATTATGGTCACTGCCATCTTGTATGTGTGGGCTGCCTGCAAGAGGGAATGCTCCAGAATGCTCTCCAGAGCTCAGTCAGGGGCTTGTTTCAGATTCCACTCCAATAACATGAGCCTGCTCCACCCTATAGCCCCATGACTCATTTCCCAATAATAATTTTTTAGGGGGCTATACCGTCATTACCACCAAGGAGGCCGTTCTGATTTCCTGTTCCCTCATCTCAGCCAAGAAGAAAGAGGTGCCGGCGCCACCTTGAAGGCTACCATTTTTGTTGGACCACCCCTTTATTGTATGTATTGCGGCACAAGGTCGTTCCATTTCAGAAGCACTGAAAGTACTGTCACAGTTTGTTTGTGTTCATTCAGTGTCACCATGTGCTGATTTGTTTTGATCCCAGTCACATTTAACCTGTGGTCTCCTTCCTTCTTCTCCCCTCCCCTCTTCTCCTGAGTTTTGGTGTTTAAAATTTTTTAAAGGTCTTTTTTGTTAAGACCATTATTCAACCATGTTCTGTTAGATGTCGCAGATGTTATTTCTTAGATATCTTCATTACATCATTGACTGATTTTGCTTATTAATTAATTAATAAATTTTCATTTGAATAGCTATATGTATACTCAGTACTTTAAATAGGACAATAAAATAGGACTTATAGGACTTATAGGACTTAAATAGGACTGTGTAAATAGGAAAATATTCGTTCAGTATAGGAAACCTCTCTTGTTTGGAATAGAATAGAAAGTATATTAATATAAGACAAGCTAATTTGTTTGGTTGAGCATGAAACTGGCAGTGACATCATGTCATTCAAAATTTTTGCTATTATTTCATCAGGTCGATACAGGATGTTACAAAATCACTGTTGTGTCTCAGCGTACAACAACATATTGGTCAAAGCCACTGAACATTCTTAATGTGTTTGTTTTTGTTTTAACTGTACTGTTTGCTTGAATTGTGCCTCCAGACAATGAAGTTAAAGCACAACTAGCACTTATGATGACCTTGTTATCTTGTTTTGTTCACAAGATGTTCTACTGTTTATAAGAAGGGAAAGTTTCTTATCTCCCAAGAGCTGGAATATTTTCCTTTGTGTGAATGGGGTGGTAATTGTTAAAGATAAATGAACAGTGAAACTCTTTAGTGACACTGTGTACACAAGCCTTCTGCATTTTCACAGAAAAAAAAGAAAGAAAAACTGAATGAAAGCGGTGTGTTATGGCCATATAAAGTTATGTCTTCAGGCCAACAAAAGGGTGGGGGCGCGGGGGTCAAGTAAACATCCCTTGCAAACATCTTAAATACACAAGTATATGGGTATTATTTCTGAAGAGATGCTGCATCTACTACAGCAGCATAAAGGCAGCTGCAATTACTGCTGCATCGTGACTTAATTACTTACTGCAGGACCTCTTTTTGAGATATTGTTCGAAAACACACCAATCTTTAATGCATTCAGACCCTGTGTTCCAATGTTCTCTCTAAAATGTGTTGGCACAAAAACAACAACAAAAAATATGCATAACTGATGACGTCATGACAACTCAATGACACACAAGGTACATTGTGTTAGAGGCACTTCATTTGTAGCAGAAGCACAATTTTTTAAGTTGAGTGCTCAAAAAAATAAAGTTGATTCAACTCGTGGGGGTTATTTTATGTATTTCACTTAAAATCCACAGCTATCATAGCACATTATAGATATAACTCATTTAGGGCAAGAGTCCAGGCCACGGCGTAGAGACCACACAACTAATGACTGTGTGGTGACTGTTTATGGAGGGTGTGCTTAATGGTTGCAGGTGCAGGTGTTTAGTATAGAGGGTTGTTACGTTAGACATATTAATGTTGTGTTTCTTTATTTATATAATGAGTGGTGTTGGATTTATGTTCTCTTTCTCTCTTCTTTCTATGTTCTCGTTGATAGAGCAATGACCACCACCTGTGTTCATTCACCTATGTGAGATGCATGCGCCCTGATTGGTGCGTGTTTTGAGGAAACCGGTATAAAGCTGCAGAGAGGACGCTGAGGAAGGAGAGAGACAAACACAACGTTTGAGGTTAATCTGCCGTCCAGTCCTACACGAGTTAAGCACTTATCGCACTGCACTAGCTGTTAAGTTACTATGTGTGAATGTAACGTTTACATGACTTGATGTCATGTACAATTAAGTTAAATGTTTGTGGGTAATGTAGGGTGGAGGATCCTCCTTTCTCTTGTTTAATGAATAGTTAAGTATGTTACTTAACCTTTTAGGTAGAGGTGTTTTTAGTTTATTCTTGTTCGGGTCCACCTCCCAAGCTAATGTTTGTTTACATTAAGGTTTATTTAATTATTTTTGTTTACTTTCTGTCCCCATTTGATGAGACAATACAAGGTAGGCATTCCATCTTTTTCCTGAAACCTTTATTGTTTAGTTGGTTTGTTACTTTGGGACTGGAGAGTTGAAGATCCTCAAGGTCTCTCTCAATTTTTATTGTTCGTCGCTCCCTATTTACAAATAGACAAAAATGGTGAGACATAATAAGGTGAGTACGTCTTATGAGGAGATCCGCTCACGGAGTGCGCGGAGTGTACGAGTCTGGTGCTGAGGGTGTGCATGACTCTGTGACAGTACCCTGCCCCCCACACATGGAAGGTACACTTGATAGCATCCTGGTTCCAGAGCAGTTCTTGGGCCCATATGATGTACCCAAGTAAGTGGATGGATCTTCGATGGAACTCGTACTTGTCTAGTTTGAGATACAGGTGGAACTGGCGAAGCATGTGGAGGACCTGTCTTCCACTCATCCCCCTTGCGGATCTGAAAGAGGTTGTAGCTCTCCATGGGTCCAAATTTGGGATGGTAACAGGAGGCTGGGCATTACAAATTCATTGTTATTAAGATAATTTCTACTACTTACTTCATGAGTTCACACTTAAAAATAAATCAGATAGAATAAATTTTTTTGGCAGGCTGTCCAAGGAGATGACTCCAATCTCTGTATTTGACCCAAAGAAAGTGTATATCTCCTGTATTGCTAGCTGTATTACAAGCCAAGAGTGAGGAGTCAGGATGGTGAAAGGACCAGAAACGTGGACATACTGTTTGTATGTGTATTCGAATAGAAAATAACTTTTTGAAAATGTTTATAACGTGTATTCTTCTGTTTAAAGTTATCCAGATGGCATAAAAAGTGCAAAATTCAACGAGGGACAAATTCAAGAGCTGTGCTCTTACAGGGTTGAAATGGTACTGTGTGGAACTGTGTTTGCCATGATGTGGTGTCTATCTCTCCAAGGTCATTTCAGTCAAGCCATAGTTTCAAACTGGCTTTGAGGCTGTCCTTGTTAGAATTCCTCTCCTTGAGAGTGCATGCCACTCTGAATGCTGCCCATAGAAAACCCGCTTCAGCAAAAGTGATTCAACAACACAACATGTACACAACATGTCCAGACCAGCGGAACTATGCCGCAAGCAAGGCCTCAGGGATGCCGGAGTACCTAGTATTTTTGACTTTATCCTGCCATCTGACATCGGCAATGATGGAGACAGCACAAATGGAACTGATCTAGTCTGGCAATCTGCTGGTGATAAATGGTTCAGGGCTCAGATCCATACAACATAGCAGTGAGGATGAATGCCTTATACACTGCCCTCTCTATGTCCAGCCGAATGTCATGCTTGTCTCATATTCTCTTACACAGTCAACTGAAGGTAACACTAGCTTTTGAGATGTGGGCACTGATGTCGGAGTCCACTGTCGACTGATACAAAGGCAACTTCTCAACAGCTGGTAAACCTGGGTCACCTTCAGTAATGACCGGTGGATTGGAGTTGAATTTTTTCACCACTGAAAGCTTGACTTCTGTCTTATTTAGACTGACAGAGAGCCCAAAACGTGAAAATGCAGATTGAAAACATTCGAATAGTGACCGTGCTTTGGTAGGGGTGTGTGCCACCAGTGCACATTCATCTGCATACAAAAAGTCACACAGGCTTCTAGAATGTTGTACAGACAATTAAACCTTTGAGAAAACCAGCATGGAAATTCACCTTTTAAAAGGGGCAGATAGCTTTAAATGCATTTAGAGTTTGTAAGCAATACTTGCATTGGGTTTCTCGTGTGTGCAGAGTTACCAAGCCTTGCGTTGCGAGAGTTTCTTTTGTTGGATGCTGGTTTGTTTCTTGGGTCCTTTGTTTGAATCGCGGGAGATTCAAATGGCTGTTGGTCTGACGGTGCGGTCGTCGTAGGGGGAAGGGCTCACCCAGGGGAGCAAAATTATGCAGGAAGGCAGGAAAAGTTTGAAGAGAAGAGGCAAGAGAGAGAGATGTTTGGATCTCAGGATCTCAATCGCTGGCTTGGAGGTGGATGCTGGGAAATTTCCTTTTGTCTCTGTTCAACTTAATTTGCATCATTTATGATCCTGTTTGGACATTTCTCAGAGTTTGATGCAACAATGGTTGAAATTATATAATGCATTTCAGTAGGATTCAGTGATAGATTCTATGATTATGAGAGACTATGATTCATTTCATAGACAGGAATCAGATGGCTGTGGATGAGTTTACATAGAGTATGTAGGCATTTTTGTATATCCCATGTGTGTGGGTGTGTGGTTGTCAGGAGATGGGTGTGTGCGTGTGTGTGTAGGTGTTCATTCTGTGCAATGTGTGTGTGTGTCAGGAGATGGTCGGGGGAGGCCTAGGGAACAAAGAGTTTTATTGTCCCCAGGGCCATAAAATGACTGTCTCTGTAGAAAATGCAGCATTCTGAGTCACACTCTGTTCATTAAAAAGTCACAATCAAATATTTGTTTTTGATCGATCAATTTGAGACACCGTCCAGACGCTACAATGTCTACAAGCCTAAATAAATTAAAAACACTGCCATTTGTACAGAAATGGATTGGAATGCCTATGTCATGGTCCTTAATAACCACGGACAGCATCATGGAAAAGAAAATGCTGAATAACATTGGAGTGAGCACACAGCCCTGTTTGGTGCCATTGGAGATGCCAAATCAGTCAGACAGCTCGCCATCATGAAATGAATGGACAATATTAACATATTTTTCTGGGCACAGGGTATCTGCTTAATTGCATGTGCAAATTCTTACTGTGACGAAACATTATCGCTAAGCACTGATTCATCAAAAGGTTAAAAATGATCAACCCTTTGCCTGAGGATCTCAGCCTAGTCAGAAAGTAGGGATCCATCAGTGGTTTTTACAGTGTATGCTGACTTCTTCCTAGTGCTGAATTTATTGTTGAGAGCTGTATGCATGCCGTTCAACAGAGCTTTGGCTTCAACATCCTGGTTATCAAATCAGTCCTTATGTGGTAAGCATCAATGGTAGCTTGATTGTCCAAGGTGCTGAGCCTGTCTAAAAGAATCTGACAGAAGGTAATATGGCATGAGTCAACACAAAGCTTAGAAACATCCAGTCGCTTCCACCTTTTGGCCCTATGTTGACATGATGGAGCTTGCATGTGTCACATCACATCACATCTCCAGCTGAAGAAAGCCAGGGTTCTCAATCCCCACTGGCTGAGTGTTGGCCCAAGATTTTCGGTCATGCAATGATGTCATGTCCAACGTGCACATTAAAATATCCCATGAAGAAGAGTCAGTGTTTATGAGGCACTGTTAACGTGTTCATCAAAAGACATCTTCTGGTCATCACTGGCAGTCATTGTGGGTGCATAGGCACTAATCAAGACAGCATTGTGGCCATTCTTGAGCATCAGCTGCAAGGTAATCAGCCTTGGCAACAGGCTATGCCGTTGTGATTTTGGTTTCTCCTTCTCACTGAGAGTAGCAATGAGCAGGTGTGAAAGACAATAATCACATGTTCACATTGATTCATCACATTTAACAACACATACAAAGAGCATGACATTAATTTGTAAACTAAGGTACATTATTTTCAATTTTATTGAATGAATATTAGTTACATTATGTTGTGCAGTTGTTTGATATCTGTATTTTAAACAACGTCCAGTAAAAGAGTAAGGAAGGTAAGGAGTTTTAGAAACTAAAATGGTTCTTTCAGTACAGCTCATAATTTGCAAACATTGCACACTGAATACACTTTTTGAGCTCTGAAATGTTTGGTTTATGGGTGTTAAGTTGTATACTCAAGTGGCAATCTTTGTAATTGCCAAGGCATTTGTCTTTATGACACCAAAGTGACCTTTCTATAATAATATCTTTTCACATGCCAACACACTGCAGCCAAATAAATTTGGATTGGTTGCCTCTATCTGACATGCTTCCAGAAAGCTTTCTTTTATAAATAGCTGAAAGTGATTTTTGTCTCTTAGAATTAACCATCCAAAACACTCATGGAATAAAATAAAGGCAATATCGAGGAGAGAGAAAAAGAAAAAAAACTTGTATCTGCTGGTATAAGAGATGACATCTAATGGATCTAATGCTGTTAGTTTAATTTGCAGTTATAAAGGCCATGTTGATGTGCCATAGGATTCAGCAGTTGAAGAGAATGTGGAAAATGCTTCTCAAAGGATTGTTTTTCTTCGTCTTTATTTTTTTCAGGTTTTTTTTTTCTTCCATTTTTTTGATCAGACAGGTTGACACAATAAGTATCCATCTTTGTTTGTCAGACACATTACCAATTACCATGGAAGTAAATAACTCATACAGTTATTTAATGCAGGTCACATACTGTGACTTCAAAAAGTATAGATACTAAACTTCATGCTTTAATTCCATGGTAATCATGCGTTTCTTCTTCTAACTACCATCCTTACTACTCACTTTCTTAGAACTCATCGCTATTATGAAGAATAATGTTCAAAATAGAGAGAAAATCAGCTACAGTGAAGTGAAGTCAACGTGCGTCGGGATTGGCGTCAGTACGGGTGCTCGTATCCCAGATATTTACTCGTATCAAGAAACAAAAATCTGCCTAAAGGCTTGCTCGTATCTTGGAATACTCTTATGTAGAGACGCTCGTATCTCAAGGTATTATTGTATTAAGAGTTTACATCTGTGATTTACATGATTTATAGCAAATTACAAAATAATTAATCTAATATAAAGTCTCAAAGACAATGGTCTATGTTGATCATTCACCCATCTACTGTGCTGCCATCCTCTTTTCAGTAGCCGTATCTTTCTTCTAATATATTGTCCCATATTGAACATTATGCAAGTGTGACACATCAGACAAGTTACATGCTACATGTGGCTTAAGTATCTTAAAAAAATATTTTAGAGCATTTAAATGATGGATTTGCTATGTGCATATGACGTGTTTCACATGGTTTCAGAATCAATACACATCTTGTATCCCCCCGATTCCGCAAGGAAATTTTCAAGGAGGAACTTTCTCTCTTTGTAAACCTCAGAAAAGGTCAAAAAGTGGGAAAATGTGAAACAAGTTCAATTATTCACAGAACTAGGCATCCATGGGTGTTGGATGCAGAGATGAAAAGTGGGAGACCTCCAGAAGAGCTTTAGTTTTCCATGACAGAGATGTACAAAAGACAAAAACACGTACTTCTCAGAAATCTGCTTTGTTCAAATGGGTGGCAGGAAGAGAGTCTTGCTGACAAAAAGAAACAAAGAAGAAAACACAATCTAAACAATATCATCTTCATATCATCTCAGCTGCAGATTGCCCACAGGCATCCAAGAGACATAACATTGTAGAGGAGGATTTTATTGACTGACTAGAGGAAAATTATATTTTTTGGACTCATTTCTACCCTCTGTATTTACAAGTCTAGCATAGCACAGGATACTCAGAACACCATCTCCACAATGATGCTTGAGGGGATGTTGGGACTAGGGCCTGAAACTTACAGCAAAAGCTACACAGTTACTTAAATCTAGTTTTTTATTCTGGGTATCTAGAGTTCATAGATGGTCCACATTCATTCTAGATGGATACAATGCATATTTTATCAAAATGGCAAATTGTTTTGCTTTGAGAGCGGCACAATGTTGGTGGCATAATTTATAATGCGCATCACCTGTGTGCTGCAACGGCCTTGTATCTCATGGAGGAGCGGTGACATAAAAGGAGCAGTGAACAACGAGAAAGGACCAGGCTTGGATTTTAGTTGTGTTTTGTGTGTGTGCGTGTGTGTGTGTGTGTGTGTGTGTGTGTGTGAGAGTGGTAGCCATCCGTGATGTCAATTCGCCTTTGGTTATTGAAATATAAATAATATTACATTTGATTTTTCACTGCAAATCTAAAAGGATATTTTTATAGTGTACGCCATATACATGTATATGTAGCTCTAGACTGCAATGGTATGAACTTTAAATGACATTTAAAGCTTTTTGAGGTAAGGTCTTAGCATAATTTTTGCTCTTCACACTAAGTTTGGTGATCAGCTGTCCATTCCTCTTACCTTTCCTCTTTCATCAAGATGGGAGATTTGAGGGACGGCATCGTTTCTCACTTCTTAATCTTGACACCCCCAATTATTGCCTCTCCTGCCTGCTAAAGATTAGTCAAAAGCCTCTGTGTCCTGAGGCAGGCCATATTTTCACAACCCTGTCAGTTTCATAGTGCCATAACTCAGTATAAGGTCAGCCAAGAGCCACACATTTAAAGAGAAACAGGCCTGGGGTTAATTGAAAGACTTTGTACCTGGCATCTCCCTCTCTTCCAATAGCACCATAGTCCCAAGTGCTGAAACAGTCCGCTAGGTGTTAAAGCCATCATGCCATTTAATAGGATCCTCTTCATGTAATGTAAAAAGCTTTTACCAGGCCACTCTTTCAAATGATGTGTCTGTAGCTGGAGGGGTCTCATTGTAGATATTTCCCCCAGGCTTGAGATGAGCTCGCTTTAGCAATTCTGTGACTTGGCGATGCTTTCGAATAGTCTGGGTTTGCTAAGACAAAGCAAGGACATGGAGCAATATAAAAACTGTCAGTTTACATGACGAAGTGGTGTTGTGCGAAATGATTCTAACAGTGCTTTGTTAGAGAGGTGCATTTTGCTGCCGCCATGCTCAATAAAGCTAAATAAAAGTGCAGATAAAAGGGCCAGATAGAATGCGATGCCGCATCCATGCGGTGACGGAAAGTGGCTGCTGATCCATGGCCTCTATTATAGCCGGTGCTTAGCGACTCAAATGCTCTCTCTTGTTGCTCCTTTCACCCTTGAAGACCTTAGTCCTTGTGTGCCTGTGAAACATGTTTAGACCACTGGCCCACAGACTCAAGCTTCTTCATATTCCTCCATTACATAAACTAGTGATATGTATACATTTGTTTTCACACACAATATCAATCAAACATGTTTAGCTATTTTAATATACTTTTAACATTTACCATGTGTCTAATACAGTGAGGCTAAAATTGTTGGCACCCCTGAAATTTTTCAAGAAAATCAAGTATTGCTTAAGGAAAAGTATTGCATTAACACATGTTTATTCCCTTTGTGTGTATTGGAACACAATTTTTAAAAACGGAGAAAATTTGAGTAAATTTGACATAAATTTACACAAAACTCCAAAAAATGGGCTGGACAAAATAATTGGAACCCTGTCAAAATTGTGGATAAATAAGATTGTTTCAAGCAAGTGATGCTCCTTTTAACTCACCTGTGGCTAGTAACAAGTGTGGGCAATATAAAAATCTTAATAATAAACTTAGTATTTGCATTGTGTGTCTGTGTATGCCACACTAAGCATGGGCAACAGAAAGAGGAGAAAATAACTGTCTGAGGACTTGAGAACCAAAATTGTGGAAAAATATCAACAATCTCAAGGTTACAAGTCCATCTCCAGAGATCTAGATGTTCCTTTGTCCACATTATCAAGAAGTTTGCACTCTAGCTAATCTCTCTGGACGTAGATGAAAGAGGAAAAAAGAAAGAAAGGTTGCAGCCCCAAACAAGTTCCAAAGAAATTCAAGCTGTCTTGCAGGCTCAGGGTTCATCAGTGTCAGCACAAACTATCCGTCGACATTTGAACAAAATGAAATGCTAAGGCAGGAGACCCAGGAGGAACTCACTGCTGACACAGAGACATTAAAAAGCAAGACTAGTGTGCCAAAATGTACTTGAGTAAGCCAAAATACTCCTGGGAAAATGAGACCAAGATAGAGCTTTTTGGTAAAGCACATCATTCTATTGTTTACCGAAAATGGAATGAGGACTACAAAGAAAAGAACTCAGTACCTAAAGTCAAATATGGTGAAGGTTCAAATATGTTTTTTTGTTTTGTTTTTTTGCTGCCTAGAGCACTGGGTGCTTTGATTGTGTGCAAGGCATCATGAAATCTGAGGATTACCAAATGGTTTTGGGTCGCAATGTAGGACACAGTGTAAGAAAGCTGGGTTTGAGTCCGAGATTGTGAGTCTTCCAGCAGGACAATGACCCAAAACATACTTCAAAAAGCACCTAGAAATGCTGAACGCTGGAGAGTTCTGAAGTGGACAGATCCAGTCCAGATCTAAATCCCATCGAACACCTGTGGGGGGATCTTAAAATTGCTGTTGGGAACAGACGCCTTTCTCATGAGTGGTCCAAAATTCTGGGTGAGAGGTTTAAGAAGCTTATTGATGGTAAGTGATTGATTTCAGTCCTTTTTTCCAAAGGGTGTGTAACCAAATATTAATTTAAATGGTGTCAGTAATTTTGTCCAGCCCAATTTAGGAGTTTTGTGTGAAATTGTCAAATTTGCTTTTTTCCCCTCCCTTTTTTTGTTTTGTTCTAATACACAAAAAGGGAATAAAAATGTGTTTAGTAAAACATGTGTTAATGCAATACTTTTAATAATAATAATAATAATAATAATACATTTTATTTAAGGGCACCTTACAAAATACTCAAGGACACCTTACATGCAGATAAAACATTAATTACAAGCAAGAAACAAGCAATTACAAAAAACAAAAAAACAAGTGAACAATACTTGATTTTCTGGAAAAATATCAGGTGCACCAACATGGCCAATTTTGGCCATGACCGTGTATAATACTCTATATATCATAGAGTGAATAATGTTGTTTACTAAATTTAAAATAAAAATGTTATTAAGGATTTCAGATAGATTTAAAAGCACATTTATCACATACAGTTGCTTAAAAAGTTTTAAAAGTTGCATTCTGCACTATAATTGTTACATGTTCATTAGTTTTGAGTTTCTTGATTTTGATAAATGGACTGTTATTTTGAAGTGTTTTTTTGTTTCCATTGTTCCCTGTTCACTTCCTGTGATTTGTTCCTGTTTTACATTTGTTCCCTTGGTTACTCTCATTTGTTTCCTCAATGATTCATTTCTATCACCGCTGTGTCTAGTCAAAGACAACACTGTTTGAATTATTTTTCTCAGTTTGGATTTTTTTCATTATCTTCCCTACTTGGACTTTCTTTCTCGTGTGAATTATTCAAATTCCCTACCTCCCTCCCTCCATCCTTCCGATAGATAGATAGATTCATATAGATCCAGATAGATAGATAATTATTTTATGTTTGCCTCTTATTTGACTATCCAATGAAAAGGTGCATTTATATGTTAATTTACATGCATGTAATACATGCTTTCTCTTGTTGTTCTTACCCCACAAACATAGTTTGGTTTGATTAGCAGATGTTAACAGTTTTAACTTTTTGTTCTCACTCCATGTGTGTCTTCTCAGACTCGACATGATGATAAATGAAAGCCTCCCTGCGCTGGGCCAGTCGCCAGCTGACTGTGGGAAACGGATTCACCCAGTGTCAACATGATTGGCTCTAGTGCTGCAAGCATGTTTGAACGGCAGGCACAGACGCATAGCTCCCTCTGTCTCTTGCATCCAGGAATCCAGGTGTGTGCAAGAGGCCGTTAGTGAGTGCGGTTGTGGAAATAAGGTTTGTGTGTATTTTACCGATTGGGTGAAAGAAAGAGATAAATCGTTCACCAGAAAGAATCAGTCACCATTATTTTCTAACATAGTCTGACTTTGAACTTGAGGCATGAAGTCTAGTCCGAATTGCAGCTTATCCTGGCCAAGAAGAACAGCCCACTTGAGACAGTCTGACCGACATGTAAAATGACTTGAAATATAATATATATGAAATTGTACAAAGAAAAGGACCATTTCTGTGTTCAATATGCATGCAGCCGGTCAGTGAACGGACTGTGGGTGGTATGTGGGTGTGCCGCCTGAGGCTGAGACTCGGACTGTGCTGCCCATCGCAGCCTGATTCTGATAGTCATTTGCATATGCAGAAGCTCATCAGTTGAGGAAAGGGTGACCACCAGAACCCACACATAATCCTCCTCATCACACTGACCCTGGTGCTCTCATCATTAGTCACTGGCGCTAGAAGCATGCTGTTCAACAAAATAAAACAGCTACTGTGACTCCTCCATGCATCCTCAACGCATAACTTTAAAAGAAATGGAACAGTGTAGTGAATCTAAAATAATAATAATTATTAATAACACTGAAATAAAATAATAACACTGCAATTATTATTATTGCTTAGACCTATGTCTTTTGTCTTGCATCATTTTTGATTGGTCAGGCTTTTTATAGCCCATATATGAAGCTAATATGACCTAAGAGTTGTGATGTACATTATTTTCCTCTTCTTTTTTGCCTGCTGAACACTGTAAGTAAATCATTGTTTCTTTTCTGTGAGTGATAAGAATTGAACTTTGAGTTGCAAAACCTTCATTTGTGGAACTGTGACCACATTCGGTCTAGTCATTTCTTGGTTTTGTGGCAGAGCTCTGACACCACCGTAATGTCTCGAGTTTTGATTGTGTGCACGCGGCTTGGAGGGTTCGAGTCGCTCACGCTCTTGTCTGTGTAACGTCCTATGTGCAGGTAATGATGTCCGATCCCCAAACTGGTCTTGTTCAGTTTAGGTTTTGTGTCGGGGTTTGGACATTCATGACCCGTGTGTTCGTCCTTGTTGAGAGCGCGCGATAACAAGCAAACACTACGTCTTGTGAGTGGGCGCGGTTTCAAGCTCTCGGGTCTTTGTGCAGTGTTGTAAGCACGCGGTTTGTGGTTACACCAGCCGTGTGCTTTCAGGTTGTGTTTTCGTGTCGCGCGCAGTTTGGTTTTCACCAGCCGCGCGTTGTCTTTGTGTTTTTGTGAACATGCAGCGATGTGCGTCCGCATTGGCTGCGTGTTCATGTCTTGTCACTGTTACCCTGCTCGTCTTGTTTCATTGTCATTCGTTTTATTTATTCCAGCTGTTTCTTGTTCAATCATCCCACCCCCTGTGTCTATTTAATCCCTTCGTATTTGCTGTCCTGTGTCGCTTCGTTGTCATTTCTAGTCATCGTTCGTGTCTTGCACATCTTGTCGTGAGTCAGTCCTGTTATGGTTTCTATATGTTTGATTTTTGTTTCTTTTCTTCAATAAACGCCCTTCCCACCTGCATTGTGAGTCCTCGCTCTCTCCAAACCTAACAGACCAGGGAACTTTCCTGAAAAGGGATTTATATACTGGATGTGCTTTACTTGATGCACATTCATGAACATTGTAACACATGAGATTGTGGAGGGACTGAATAACCCTCTTTCCTTCTGAAGTGAAATTGAGCTGTTTTTTACTGACCTTTTTTGGAAAATGTTATTTTTTGAAAGTTTGAGCTAAACTTGTGAAAATGTGTCAGTGTGGTAAAAGGACTACTTATTGTTATTTGTTGTTGGAGATTCAATCGAAACAATGACAAAGTTGTTAATTTTCTCTCTTTATTGTTCCCTACATTTTATTCAGTTTCAAATGGACTGAACTTGCAAAAAACAACAGTTACATTTCAATCACAATACATTTAGCTTTGTATCACAGTAATCACAGTGTCACGGAACATAAACGGGAGGACTCACGTGCAGGCATAAGGTTACTTTAATAACAGAAATAAACATAAATACGCAAAGGAAACACCCACGAGGGGGGAAAACGGTAACTGAAACATAATAACAATACTCTCAATAAACATAACAAACCGGAGATCAGGGACCAGGAGACACGGGCAACGACAACGACGCGACGTTGGACAGCAAACACTGAGGGCTATTTATAAGACACATGAGGGAAGGTAGTGATGAGAGACAGCTGGGAATGATTATGGGAAACAAGGAGGCGGGGCAGACACTAACGAGACAAACACACAGGAGAGAGAGCAGTGCCACAGTTCTGTCCACTAGAACACTAATAATACTGGAAACAGAGACAGAACCGTGACACTACCCCCCCTCTAAGGAACGCCACCTGGCGTTCCAACATGAAACAAAAACCCAACACCGGCATCACCACCAAGCATAAAACATAAGACAGGGAACTCAAAGAATTACTGAAGACCAGGGAAGGGAGGGCGGGAGGAATAGGAAAAAAAAAAGAAAAGAAAACACGGCTCCATGAAACGGTAACATATGAAAAGTCCACAACCTGGAAAGCAAAAACAAAAATTAAACCTAGTCCAGGAAGGGGCCGGTGGAATGAGCCAAGGAGGCTCGACCGGTTCGAAGTTCCTGGCTGAGGACCAGGGAAGAACCGACGGATCAGGTGGGGCCGGCGGGTTGAGCCAGGTGGGCTCAGGCAAGGCCGGCGGATCAGGCGGGGCCGGCGGGTTGAGCCAAGTAGGCTCAGGGAGAACCAGAAGGTCTGGCCGCAAGAGTTCGGGGTCTGGCCGCAAGAGTTCGGGGTCGCCCGGCAAAATGGGCAGCAAGAGTTCGGGGTCGCCCGGCAAAATGGGCAGCAAGGGTTCAGGGTCGCCCGGCCAGACCGGCAGGGCGAGCAGTCTCGGTGGCGCCAGCAGGGCGAGCAGTCTCGGTGGCGCCGGCAGGGCGAGCAGTCTCGGTGGCGCCGGCAGGGCGAGCAGTCTCGGGGCAGCCTCTGGGACTGACGGATCGGAGGAGGCCCTTTTCCTCCTCCTCCGCTTACGAAGACGGCGAGCGGGCTCTGCGACGGCGGCCTCCTGCCCGGCAGCGGGCTCTGCGACGGCGGCCTCCTGCCCGGCAGCGGGCTCTGCGACGGCGGCCTCCTGCCCGGCAGCGGGCTCTGCGACGGCGGCCTCCTGCCCGGCAGCGGGCTCTGCGACGGCGGCCTCCTGCCCGGCAGCGGGCTCTGCGACGGCGGCCTCCTGCCCGGCAGCGGGCTCTGCGACGGCGGCCTCCTGCCCGGCAGCGGGCTCTGCGACGGCGGCCTCCTGCCCGGCAGCGGGCTCTGCGACGGCGGCCTCCTGCCCGGCAGCGGGCTCTGGTTTGCTCTTCCTCCTCCGTCTCCGTTTCCGGATCATAGGAGGACTGGGGGCTCCACTGACCATAGATGGAGTGATGGAGTGGCCAGTGGGTTGGGAGTTCAGTTGGGGATTGGTCTTCTGCTCCCTGAGATGGAACACGTGATAAACGAACTCCCAAAAGCTTAGGTCCCCCAGCTTCTCCATCTCCCAATATATGAGAGGCCGATCGAGGCAAAGGTTGAAGACCTCTTTAAGATCGGCCTCATTATAGTCCAGATCATCCACCTCTATAACAAATCTACAGGCAAATTGCCTAATGTCTGCCCCAAGCTGGCGGAAGTAGCGGGAAATGACGCGCTGCATCATCTTGTCATAGGCGGATGAGGGAGATGGAGAAAGGAAGAGACTCATTTTACCACAATAGTCCAAACAAAAACAAAACAAAAATAGTCCTTTACCGCTGAGTCCTTAATGGTCGCGTCGTTCTGTCACGGAACATAAACGGGAGGACTCACGTGCAGGCATAAGGTTACTTTAATAACAGAAATAAACATAAATACGCAAAGGAAACACCCACGAGGGGGGAAAACGGTAACTGAAACATAATAACAATACTCTCAATAAACATAACAAACCGGAGATCAGGGACCAGGAGACACGGACAATGACAACGACGCGACGTTGGACAGCAAACACTGAGGGCTATTTATAAGACACATGAGGGAAGGTAGTGATGAGAGACAACTGGGAATGATTATGGGAAACAAGGAGGCGGGGCAGACACTAACGAGACAAACACACAGGAGAGAGAGCAGTGCCACAGTTCTGTCCACTAGAACACTAATAATACTGGAAACAGAGACAGAACCGTGACACACAGTACATTTAGTTTTTATTAGTTAAACTGAAACTTTTCATACTAATTTTGGGTTATTTTGAGTCACCTATGCTAAGGAATAGGGAGGCGTCTTGCCTATCCTGTTACATAAGGGGAGGGCGGATTTTGCAGTAAATACTACTTACCTTCCAGGTTATCTGCACACACAAACTTCAGGTGGCAGCCATGTATAAATTAAATCCTGAAGCCCACCTTATCTCAGCTTGAGCATTACCATACTGTAGCACGATGGGCACAACCCTGCAACCATCATTGGTACAAAGACTAAAAGTATTGGTTGGGATGACTAGGATCCTGTTGCTCACTCAGTCTTCCTTAGTTTAGTGCTGAATATTTTCCCCACAAGGCAGAGGCATATTTTCCTCCACTAAAATGATACAGTAGGCTTCATAGGGTTTGTATAGAGTCCGTGTCTCCTACTTAATTAGATGCCCTGGCCTGGTCTCACAGCTTCTGACAAACTTCAAAGTTTGCTAGCCTCCAAGGTTTGTGATTGCTTAAAGCATGACATGTGTGGTGGAGGGGATGATTATTAAGAAAAATTAGCTCCTCTCACAGCGCTGTCAGAGAGCTCAAGTTAGAATTACTGGCTTTGAATCTACATTTAGACCAAAGAGGGTCTCAAGATAGTTGTTTGCTGGGAACGATCAGAAGTAATAGCTGAAAATTATACAGAAAGAAGTGGACAGAATGTTTGCTGGGTAAACCAAGCATGATGATTTTATTCAGAGGTTTAGAGGTTACATTATTGCGACAGGCACTGAGGGTTCATCTTGCTAAAATATTTAAGTGACATGCCACAAGAGACCTTGGTAAGATCACTTTAATGCACTGCCTCTGAAGCTTATGACTGTTATAAAATGGTGGCATATAAAGCTACAATATGATTACAGAAACTAATGTTCAATAAAAAATATATAGAATTTGTTAGTAATTATAATCAAAATAAAGGATTCTTCTGCCAAGAAACATAAATCATTAGGATAACTGTTGACTTTCTACTGCTTCTTGCAACATACATTTGAAATTCAGAGTCTATATTTGTTATTTTAAGCAGATTTGATTTTAGAGATGGAACTATGTGCTTTATAAATAAATGAAGATCCTATTTTCCTTCTTAGTGCCCTTGCATATGCATAGCAATGAGTAGGGTATATTTTCACCCATTTCCAGACAGGGCATGGCATCAGTAAGCACAAAAAAGTTTCCAGAGTAGGAAAAGGTTGGAGGAGGGCAGCCATAGCCAAACTTTCACATAAATAATGGAGAAGTGGATGGACAATGAAGAGTGCCTGCCTCTTTTATTGTTGCTTTCTGTGGCAAATTCATCCTGCTATTTTTTTATTTGTCTTTATTATTTTTGGATTCTGCACTGCAGATGAAAATGAAACCCAGTCATTTATTCTACAGAAAAAGGTATTGTGTGAGTTCAACTGTACATCTGGCTCAAGATCCACCAAGGACATGCCCTTGTGTTGGAAACTGTTGGTTGGGTGATTTAGTGTGGTGCAGTGCTGCTCCTTGAATTTTTCCAAGCCCAGACAGAATCTGCACCAGTAGAACTCAGCAGAAGAATCCCTTATGTGTTCATTTATTAAATGCTTCGAGTAATTTAGCTTTCAGCTACAAATAAAAAGTGTTTTAACCATTGCACCATATATACTTGAGATATTGGTGGACATATCTCTATTGGCCAATAATAAACTTTAATATTTTAATATTATATGTATCAACTTGATAAAATAGGCTGATATATTGAAGCCAAAAATCATCGTCTGGCATTAATCATTGATTGATAAGAGGAAAATTGTCTGTTTTAAGATAAAATGGCTGCTTCATGAGATTGCGTGGCACATGACGGCTAATTCACTCCAGTAGTTAATTGTGTCTTTGTAATTGTCTCTGGAGACCTCAATATATTAGCTAAGCTGGAAGCTCTGCGTAGACTTAATCACACCACAGGAGGGGACCACGGACTGCTTCTCTGCCCAAAAACTTTGTGCAGTCTTTTCGACAGCCACCAGTGAGGTTGTTATATAAATGAAACCCTCTTCCACACTAGGTATTTATCTTCCTGACAGCTGTATCCCAGTTGAGCACTTATCAAAGGTTTCGCATCATTTTTAGAGTTTTATTTGGGTTACCTCCGAGCCCAAGTGCACTCAACCAGTCTGGACATCCAATGGTAGTTAGACAATTGGTGATCATCGTGCATTGTTTCTATATTTGACGGGTATAGTGGTGGCTCTGCCCCATTTTTAGACACACTTCCTTTGTAACAGTTCACCGGATATCTCAAATACATTACAGGTGAAGATAAGTTGTTATGGCTTACAATCATTTTTGAAACCCTACAATCAATCTTAGATGTGATCTACTTAACATAGCTTATACTTAAAGTGTACTGGGGGAAAGATGTTAGAACAATACCTTTTAACAACAAAATAAGTACAGTGGTACCTCGAGATACGAAAGGCTCAACTTACGAAAAATCCAAGTTACGAAAGCAAAGAAGAGAAATTTTACTGCTCTACATAAGAAAAGTTTTCAAGATACGAAAGGTTTCTGAAAGTCCGAGATTCGCTCCATAACAATTTTGAAACTCGCGCCGCACGCCGCCATCTTAGTTATAGTAGACTCACCACCATCCTCCTGCTCTCCCATTGGTTCCTGATGCTAGAAGAAGAAGAAATGTTACATTTACATAGCGCTTTTCCAGAGCTCAAAGCGCTTTACATAGTAGGGGGGGGAGGGGGGGAATCTCCTCAACCACCACCAATGTGCAGCATCCACCTGGATGATGCGACGGCAGCCATATTGCGCCAGAACGCTCACCACACACCAGCTTAGTGGTGGAGAGGAGACAGAGTTATGAAGCCAATTAGTATGGGGGGATTAGGAGGCCATGATGGACCAAGGCCAATGGGCAAATTTGGCCTGGATGCCGGGGTTACACCCCTACTCTTGCGAAAGACATCCTGGGATTTTTTATGACCACAGAGAGTCAGGACCTCGGTTTAACATCTCATCTGAAAGACAGTGCTTGTTGCAGTACAGTGTTCCCGTCACTATACTGGGGCGTTAGGACCCACACAGACCACAGGGTGAGCACCCCCTGCTGGCCTCCTAACACCACTTCCAGCAGCAACCTAGTTTTTTTTCCAGGTACTAACCAGCCTCAACCCTGCTTAGCTTCAGTGGGCAACCAGTCTTAGGCTACAGGGTGATATGGCTGCTAGCCAAGCCATGAGATCCTTCTCTCTAATTGGACAGCATCCCTCCCATCATGCATCTTCTATACGTACGTGCTGGCGTGCTTTAGCTCTGGAGACAAAGATGGAGATCATAAAGAAGTACGAAGCTGGTATCTTCCGTTTGTCCTCCTCCTCCTCTTCCGCCACTTTCGGAGATAGCCTCACTAGAAAGGTAAGCTTCGACTGTGGTAAGGTTCGTTAGTCACGGAGAAGGAAGGAGGCAGGGTCAACTTACTGAGACTCACAAGCTTTTATTTCTTTAGAATCTTAAATAAATCAAAACACAAAACAAAACATAAGCAGGTGCGTTTCACTCCCACTGTCCCGCTTCTCTCAGCTGAGTCACGCTTCTCCCTCTGAGTTCCGTGTCACTCGCAATCTCTCTCGATTTCGGTTTCACTTTCGTTTCGATCGTGAGCCTCGCGTTCACCGCTTCCGTGCCGACTCATGTCTCGCCCGGATCTCTCTCTCCGTCTTTTCCTTCCAGGCTGTTTATATCCACGCCCCCTTGCCACATCGACATTTTACGTTATTTCATTGTTTATAGGTCAATTTAGCTTTATTATGACATTTAATGGGGTGTTTTTGGAGGGCTTGGAACGGATTAGTCATTTTACATGTAAAATGTATTCCAAGATACGAAAAACTCATTATACGAAGGCCGCCTCGGAACGGATTAATTTCGTATCTTGAGGTACCACTGTATATAATATAATGTACATTTTCATTAAGTTCAATCAATAGTTCACCAAAAACTTAAAACGTTGTGATCATTTTGGAATTTGAGTCATTCATTAAATCAGTGAATTGAATTAATTGAGTTTAAGCTTTTGCTCTTTGAAATTTATTGTTATTGCACTTCTTTAGACGTTGATTCGAAGCCATACATATTTGATACAACATCAGTGATGGATGACATTTGTGGGTGACTATTCTTTTAATGTTAGGATTCCTTAAATTTGAATGTCTGCTCAATAAACCAGTGTAACCAACTGCGGCTTAATAGAGTAAATGTATCAGCTTTGCTAAGAGCCTTCTGCTTATCAAAATCCTATTTTCCACAAAAGTCATTCTCAATTCAGCAAATGCACAAGAGAGATGATATCATAGCTCTTGCCATCTTGCTCTGCTCTCTAGACCTATTTGCCAGTATATTTGACTTTTTGCCATTAAGTCTAGTCCCCATTGCTGTGTTTTCTAGCCAAGACCAAAAAAATTAGACAAGAAACGTCTAGTCGATATGCAACGTGACCATTTTATTTCACGTGCCCGTTAGTGACGTATTCATCTAAAATATTATATTTATGTTAAATACTTATTAATTTAAAATGCATTTTGCCTCTGTGAGCTGTTTGTCTCCTCATCTTTGCTTATTATGATTAAAAGACTATGGTTCTCTTCATCTTTTTCGCTCCCTTTCCTCCCTTTCCATTCCCTCTGTGGGAAATTGATCCAAAGTATGAATTATCAAATAAGAATCACCAGTTCTTCAAATGGAGATTTGTAGAGTTAAAATGCCTCCAATTTTACCATTTACAACAAAACACCTCCAAAAGACCATTTTGAGCAGCATTAATCAATAGGACAAAGAAAGTGAACATCTGTGACCAAATCTCCCTATCAGCCATGTCATAAAAAGTCACGGCATTTTCACAGAACACCAACGTCTGATTTCACAAATCTGTACAGAATCTGACATGTTCTAATCTTACCGGTTAATGAGCTAATCCGATTTGCATAATTATTTTAAAAACAAAAATCCACATTGATTTATTAATCTATTGCCGTTAAACCCACCCCAAACATCATGGAAAGAAACCACAACAACAACTGTTGTCGTTTTACATGATTCTTGATCAGAAGAAGATTATTGATCAAACCTTATGCCATTTAGTCAAAGGTATGGCAGCACAGGACTGTTAGTCTCTGTAGTAGTTTCTCTAAAACATGTTTTGCTGTAAAAATGTTGCTCTAAAAATGTTTTGCTGTAAGCAGGTTGTCATGCAGCTAATCACAATATTAAATATAAGCATAAAAAATTTAATACAATTGCTTTTCTTGTACAGTGTCGCTCTGTCTTCATCACTCTCTCTAAGCATGTTTATTATTAGAGGTCAAAAATCACAAGGTAAACGATACAATACAAAACAAAACAAACAATCAAGAATAAGAAACTCAATTAGCATGCAATTACATGCAAAAAAAATATATAAGGCTGCTCTATAATGTTGACTCATTCGATTAGCTTTGGCTGCAATGGAGAAAATACAGAAAATGAAATGTTAAAAAATAGATTTTGACACAGAACTAAAAAGAATAAATGACTGCTGTGGTTTTAAGCAATTTGTATTTGGTTGCAATTGGGGAATGTGAGTTTGCATGTGCTTATGAGAAATGTATTAGCCTGCCTCACATCACAGACTACTTCATCATTAAAGAACCGATATGAGTGCTTTTCAAGCTTGTCATTTAGTCTGCAGCATTTCACAGGCACAAAGGTGGAACATTAGGGATTTTGGTGAAGAATTACTCAAGAATTTCCTTTGAATTTCAGGGTCTCAGTGAGTGATGGACGGAAAGCCGGTTCATATGTTGATTATATCTAAATCGCCTAAATCATATCTTAAACCCAGGACTATGGTCTTTGAACTTTGGCAAGCAGACAAGGCGGATATTAGTAAAGAAAGAATGAATGAAAGAAAGAAAGAAAGAAAGAAAGAAAGAAGGAAAGAAAGTTAATTATTTTAAAATGTCAGAAAATGTTGTGAGGATGAGTTATTAACCTGGCTTTAATCATATCACGTTTTTTTTATTGTCTCAATTTAATTACCACACCAATTGAAAATCGTCCACATTCTTCTCTTGGTTCTTAAAACTGTTCAAGTTCTCATTCAGAAAATCTTAATGTCACAAGAAAATAATAAATGAAACCAAAGGCACTAATTAATATCAAATCCTTCAGAGGGAAATAGATTAATTTCTGTAACATTTGTCATTTGCTTAAAACATTTATCCTAGACAAGATTAGAAAATAGGACGAGTGAACCGGGGGCCAGTGCTGATGGATGATGTGGTCAGGAGTAGTCATAAATGCACCAATGTCAAAGCTCTCCCTGAGTCGGTCTGAACGGGTGACTGCGTGCTTGAAGGGTATGCTGCATGTGACGGTGGAGACGTTCACACTGTGGTCTTGAAGAATGAGAGGCCAGGGACACTACAGTCCTCCTGTGTGCTTCGAATGAGCCTTTGCACCAGTTGCTCTCTCCCTTTCTCTCCCTCTCACTCTCTCACCCTGTGGAATCCTAATGACTCTTTTCCGCTGATCTGTGAAGGAAAAAAGAAAATGGCCCCATTTAGAGGGAGAAACGGCCAACCTGTTATTTCTTGTCCATTGTCCCGGCTTTAATTGGGAAAATCAATTTGTCATGACACTTTGCCAATAATGTAATTCCCCCTTTCTCCCAGTTTTCCTCATATGGTATGTACAGCAGCTGGAGGATAGCTGAAGAGGGTGAATATTGTGACATCTCTGTAGTTTGTTTGTCTTGCATTTGTCACCTTCCTGTTACTGTCATCATGCTTCATCATGACGTAAACATAATTGTGGCGAGCAACTGTGAGAGTGTCACAAGAGCCGGTGGCGTGATGGATAATGAGCGTCACCTGCGAGCCACCGGTGTCTCGTGTCTCACGAGAGGCATAAAAGGAGGAGCGACGACAGTGAAGAACGAGAGAGGACCAGGCCTGGGACTCGTCCGTGAGGGACTGCC
Organism: Rhodeus uyekii; assembly: GCA_037043235.1. Lineage (NCBI taxonomy): Eukaryota > Metazoa > Chordata > Actinopteri > Cypriniformes > Acheilognathidae > Rhodeus > Rhodeus uyekii. Next base: position 1,109,318 of record JAWRVZ010000187.1, on the reverse strand, counting down.
GCCATTACTTTAATTTTGTATTTATGTTTTATTTTGGAATTAAAGTCTCTAAATGTCTGCCGGTTCTCGCCTCCTTCCTCCCTGAACATTGAACAATAATCATGCAAATATACAGTGATCCCTCGTTTATTGCTTATTGTTCATTAATGTGGACCAGAACCCCCCACGATAGGTGAAAATCCGCAAAGTAATATCAGCCAATTAGCTCATGGGATACATCCACTCGTGCTCTCGTTCGTCGATCTCGCGCCGGGAACCAATCACGTGTCTTGTCTGAGTGCCCATGGGTGTGTACAAAGCCTTCTCTCTTTGTTTGGCATCCTGGGAAACCGTTTCTCTCGCATCATAATAAAACAATGCTGCTTTCTGCAATACGGCTGCGGATATGGTGGTATTTTTGAATTTTTATTTTTTGATGAATACTTTTGAGACCGCGAAACTTGAACCGTGAAGTGGCGAGGGATTACTGTAATGTGATATATGTATTTGGCCAACTAGTGTATATATTTTTTCGATACATTGAAATATATGCAAAGACTATTAATGGTTACTATTTATGGGAGGAAAATGGGTGAACGCAGCAGAAGCAAATGACAAATCATAGTGTCCATGACAACAAAGAAGGAGTGGGAAACTGGAACACAGATACTACCGAATGCAAACTAAAAGTCCATGAAAGTGAAATTAAGACCAACAGAACCAATAATCCCTGACAATTGCTGAAAGACTCAATTAATTAATTCAGTTCTCTTTCATGAGTTAATGCAAGCTGAACATTCAAAAGCTTTTACCTTTCTTTTGTTGTCTGCCTAGATACAAATTTTATATTTGAAAATATGATTGTATAGAAGAATAGAAGTTAACAGTAAAATACTTTTTTTAATTAACTCACAAAAACACGTTTTCAACATGGGTTTTTGTTGTTGGCGTTTCAAGTAGTTCACTATATGTTATTGTTGCATCTCTTAAATTTTGGCTGTACTGTATTGTTCTGATGACAATTTACGTCACATAACGTATCAGGGTATCCTGTAGCTCAATCAGTAGAGCATGACGCTTGTGGGTGGGAACTTGTCGCATTGTTAGCTAAGACCCACAAAGTTTGCTGTACACCCCTGGATGTAACGGTCTTACTCAGAGGCACGAAATCCAAAATCTATCTTCACATCCCCAAACTCAGTCTCAGCGGGACATCAGGAGGGGTAAGCGGGGGATTTTGGGTGGTGTGCTTTATCTGCCCGTGGCCGACATCATGCTTTATATGAGCTCGCCAGCTGACACGTGTCAGAAGCTACCGGGGGGAAATTTATTAGCAGCCTTATCTCCTTAAGCACGGCTAACTGACAAAAATTCGCCTCAATCCAATCAATCACACGCGTCCTCCATGAGAGGACACTGGGCCCAAATCCACTGAGAGATCATGTGCTTATTACTCAAAGCCTCAGTCAGGGTGACACGTTGAGAGAGAGAGGGATAGTTGGAGGAACGATTGGAGGAGAGATCCCTAAGTTTTAGAGAGGCAAGAAGAGCCAGCTGAATCAAAACGGTTTGTCAAAGTTGAAACTGCAATCAAACAACTATTGTCCATGATAGGGGTACAGATGGCCCTTAGATGCACAGGGCTAATCTGAGTCTATTCAAAGGCCACTCAAAGAAACCGCTAAATGAATGCGCTCACTGCAAGTAAGCGATGTGTACTGACACTGATACAGGTGTATTAGCCAGGGGTGATTGGCTGTTCTTAAACAAACTAGGGAGAGGAAAATGAGTGTTGTGTCTTTTTCGTGTTTTGTTGACTGTCAACACTGTGCAAACAGGACACATTAGCATTGACAAATTTCCAGTCAATGTTAATGTTTCCTGTTTGCACAGTATTGATAACTGCATAGAGATCAAATTAATATTAAATGTGATTATAGTAACTATCAAGGATGGTGAAGAGAGGCCTCATTTGCCACAGTAAAGGAGCTAAAATAGCTGCACAACCACGGATAATGTTGTCAGATATGGTAATCAGTGGATCCACAAACACTTGACCACATACATGTGTCATGACCATACCCTTGAAAGTGAATATGGCATAATTGGTTTTCAGGTTATAATAATGGAAATAATGAATGTACGGTATTACCTCAGAAGGAGTATGCTGACAGACGTCATATTTATTTCACTTCATTGTTTTCATAAACTTCAATCAAGCTTCTCGAATTGCATTTTAATACATGATGAAGAATATTTAACTGAATATTTTAATTGAAGATTTTAATGTTTTGAAATAAAACTCATGCACATTAAGGTTGCATTTAGCAGCATCAATGCACAGTAAAGAATTTTAAAAACATTATTATCAGTGTTGAAAAGAGACACTGTTATGCTTTTTTTAAGGATTATTTGATTCTTTGAGAAAGTTCAATGAGCTGCATTTGTTTGAAAAATAAATCTTTTTAAACTTTTTACATATCTTTAATATACTTTTTAATACAAACTGTATTGTGTATTTGAAACTGTTTTAGGCACACCTTATGAACATATCAGTTAATAGTATAACCTAGTCAGTATCATGATTCAATCAAAATTATCTAATACAAGCATAAAAGACTCAATCCCCATTCATTGTAGCTGCAGAGCCAAAAAACTACCGTTACATGCTTAAAATGTAACCTTTTGTGTTCAAGAGAATAACGTTTTCCTTTGTTGTTGTTGTTGTTGTTGTTGTTGTTGTTGTTTTCAGTGAACTATTCTTTCAAAGCTCATGGATTAAAATTAGCAAAGAAAACTCTAGAAAACAGCCTGGTCCCATGCTGTTTGTATTTATCATACTTTCCATCACTGTCTCACCATTCTTAAAGACACATTATCTTATTTTTCATCACCTCCTTGACTATTGCAATTGTCCTTTGACATTATCTTCCAACCTGCAAAAAAATCTATTTTATTTTTGTCTTCAGAATTAGCATAACAGCATGCATAACAGCTTGTAGTTAGAAGAGAGATGTGTTCCAATTAAAGAAGACCTAGCATGCTCATTTAAAAAGTCTTAATTTAGTTTTTGCTTGAATGTTAAATTGTTACAATTTACATTTTTGCAGGACCTGTCAGGGTTCAGCCACATTCGGTCTAGTAATCTCTTGTTGTTGTGGCGGAGCTCTGACACTACCGCAATGTCTCGAGTTATGTGTGTGTGTGCACGGCTTAGAGTCGTGTGCACGCTCGTCTTTTGTGCGAATTATGATGTCCGGTCCTGATTTTTTGGTCTGGTTCAGATTTGGATCGGGATTCGGGCATTCATAACTCGTGTGTTCGTCCTTGTCATGAGCGTGTGAGAACAGGTGTTTACACGCGTTCTATGTCTTGTGAGTGGGCGCAGTTTCAAGCTTTGCGCGAGCCGCGCTCTCTCTAGTCTGTGTGCAGTGTTGTGAGCATGCGGTTGGTGTTTACATCAGCCGCGTGCTTTCATGTTGTGTTTTGTCATGCGCAGTTTGGCTGTGCGTCATCTTTGTTTAATTGGCTGCATGTTCATGTCTTGTCCGTTACCCCGCCCTTCTAGTTTCATTGTCATTAGTTTGATTTTATTCTAGCTGTGTTTCTCATCAATTGCCTCTCCTTCTGTGTATTTATTCTCCCAGTGGCTGCTGTATTGTGCTGGTTTCTCGTCGTTTATAGGTTGTGTTCATGCTGTCCTGTTTGAAGTCAAGTCTTCTAGTCTTGTTTTCCCCCTTGGGGTGGTTTTTGTTGAGTTTTTGGTTTACTTTTGCTTAATAAATCCCCATGCTCTTGCATCTTTGAGTCCTTGCCTCATCTACCTCCACACACACCTGACAGGACCTCTCTTTCCAGTCTGTCGGTAATGGTCTGTTTAATTATGTTCTTTGTGAAGCCCTGCGTTCCTGAAAAGTACAATGTGCTCTGATTGAACAGCTGGATGAATGTGTTGTTAATGGTCAATCCTTACCTGTCACAGTATCATCATGTTGTTCACATCCGGGTCCCTTTTGTGTATCTTCTATGCCCTTCCTGCACCTGTCCTTGTCAATCACTTGTTCCCGATCATGGAAGGGTGAACCGTATTTATTCCCTGAGTCCCTTGCGCTGCCATGGAAGGCTGCGTCACCCTGGCTCCCTGATTCCCCGGTACCACCGTGGAAGGCTGTGTCACCCTGGCTCCCTCCGGCGCTACACTGGTCCTCCATGGCCCCCATGCAGTACCGTCCTGGAAACCACCCTGACTCTGTATATCCCGGTCTCCAGGGTGCTCTTCCCCCCACCCGTGTTTTATCTGATGACTTGTCTGTCTAGTCCTCCTCCTGTTCCCCCTCCCTTCCCTCCGCAAGGTGTTCCCCATGCGGTGTGAGGTCATGCCTTTTGGGAGGTATATCTGTTTATCTTGCATGCCCTTCATGCACCTTTCCCTTGTCAATTACTTACCTTGTTAGTCTCGTCAGGTGTTCCCGATCTCCTCTTGTAATATCTGCCCTCTCAAATTCCTTTGTCTTTGTCGATCGTTGATGTTGTTTGGTGTTGTTATTCCGTGTGTGGATGTTCTTTTCCCTGTTTCACGTACCTCTGTGCATCTACGAGTTTGCACGAAAAGTGCCGTTTCTGTTCTTATTTAAAGTTTTTTGTTCTCCTCCTTGCTCCGTATCGTACATCACACCCAACACTGAAATTACCATAACAGTATTAAATCGGGGGGTGGAAAAACATCATCTCTTGGACTTGGCAACATTTTAATCCACCCTAACCAGGCCTTGTCCCCTATATTTTGAATATATTTGACTGAAAATAATTTAAATGAGGAACATTATGATGTGTATGTTCTCGGAAGAAAACTCAAGAAAACTACACTTGAGATGCTTTGGGGAGATCAGAAACAGTGCTAAATGATAAAAAGAACAACACCCTTTGGAGTGGACTATGTGCTTTGTAACTCTGCAGATGTTACATGTGCTCAAAATTAAAGAAAGTGTAAAAAAAACGATTTTAGCAAAATATGTCCTCTTTAAAGAAAAGTGGGGATCAGACCAAAGAGAGAACTGTCAAAAGAACTGGTGTGACAGTTCATGATGGAGAGGGAATGCTATGAAGAACAGCCTCTAATAACATTGTACCATTGGTCATGAACACCCTGTACCCTGCGGCAGGGTAATCTGATGGACTATAGCTATCAGTGTGCGTTGGCACACAACTGGTGCCCTTTTTTGTGCATTGTCACTGCTGTTGTGTGAATTGGTGTCATACTGTTCTGAAGGCTGAACCTCAGTTCCTGTGAAGTGCATAATATGTTTTGGAGTCCAGAGAAGCCCATGGCATTTAGCTGGCCTATGTAATGACGGTTCCCTGGGTCTGTGCCTCTGGAACCTCATTCATGGACCCGCATCAGCCAGAAGAACACCTGACACTATATGTCATAGCCTTTCAGAATATCAAACTTCCCTTCCTTTTAAAGAAGTAATCTGTGTTCTCCAGCAGTAAAAATGTCACACCACTTATATTTTATTATGTATGTGCATGCATGTTGCATTTTGAAGGCTAAAGGCTTTTGTCTGTATATTCAATTTCTTCTGTGAGTCTCATGAATCTTTATTAATTTAATGTCAAACCATAAGATGTGTAATTGTGTCAATGTTAAATCTCACTCTCTCCATATATATATATATATATATGGAGAGAGAGAGAAATATATATAAATATATGTGCATATGCTACTATGTAAACAGTGAAAATTTGACCCAAGCAATTGCTTTACAAAAAGTTCTGCTATTGTAAATCAGATGATTATACCTGGGTTCTTTGATACCATGTAACTTATTTTATTTCAAACAGCATGATTGTAGTATTTTTCTTTAAGATAAGAACATATTTATAGGTTTAGGTATTTATAAGACCATAAATAGTCTTATTTTTGGATATTTCTTGCATGACTTTGTTATTTGGAGAGGATTTAATGGTGCTCTATGTTGATGAAAGGGCCTGTCAACTTTTTATCATTCCAATGATCGTGGCTCTATCTGTTCATTACCAGAACCTTGAGGAGGAATGCTGACAGGCCCAAACAGCCTCCAGTCCAGATGCACCGCCTCAGCTCCATCAATCTTCTCCCTGTACTCGCCTACAGACTCTTTCTGACACACACATTCACTTATCTCAGCTCCATTCTCTTACACACATACCTCAAAACCACCAGGATCAAATGTTGGGATAAATACACAAACATAACATATAATATAAATGTGTAGGCTTTATAATAAATATTCACTTGGGCTGTACACATCACCTGACTAGAAATTCAAATAAAGTTACGATGAGACTTCATTTTAAAGTGACGAGTTTAAACGTTGCTATATGTATTTACTATTGTAATAACAGGAAACTATGCATATTTGCAAGCAACTAACCCTAAACCACACCCTCACTCTACAGTAAGTACATGTAGCTAATTATCATTACTCAGTACATATATGGGTAAAGATATATGAGTACAAAATATACAAAAAAAAGTGCAATAAAATATCCCAAGAAGTCGAACAGAGAGATATGGAAGGATGATTGTGGATTTTCAGTCTGCATACAGTACTTTAAAAAAACACTTTGTGATTCTACACATGGGCACATATTACCAGGGGTCCAGTGCTTAATTTGTAAATAAATAATTATTATAAATCAAAAACAGCAATTAAAAGGTACTGTGACCGACACTAACCATACTACTTGTTTTCTCGGAACATACATTGACATCATTAAAACGTGACGGCACAATCATTCTATGAAACACAATCACACCAAAATCATTCAGTTGATCAGTGATAGTCTCTCACCGACAGCGATGGTTGCCTTTTCCTATACATCAAGTTCTGATTAATAACTCACGTACATTGATTGTGTCTCCTGCTAATCCTAATTAGAATTAGCAGTTCCACTTTCGGATCTCTTTTGATCAGAAACACCGGCAGATTTACTTGTGGATATGGAAAATGAAAATATCCTTGACTGTCTTTGTGACATTTTCGCCATATTAGCTTAGAATACTTCATCAGGGATCCACTTTCTCCCAACCTAATGCTTTATTGCATGCAAAAAAAAAGAAAGAAAAAAAGCAGTGCACCAAGCAATGTGATTTTATGCTTAAGAAAGATGATCAAAAACATGCTGAGGGTCAATAGCCAAACAGAACGTCCGAATACACCAGCATTAACCCACATTCGCTCTATGTTGCTCTGTGTGCATTGACGCATGGACGTTTAGCTTCACGCTCTCAAGCTCAACTTCCGTAGGAATGTAGGGAAAACCATCGTTCTGCTCCGCTCGTTTACCAGCAGTGTGCACGTGAGACATTTTCCAGAACATGATCCGGCTCAAATTAAGCACTGCAGGGGTCACAGACTGTTTATGGTCTTTTGAATAGCATACACCTACTTTTAAGCCAGATTGTTTAATGTAATTAAACAAATTAATTACAACCCTGATAACACGCATACATCTCAGAGATGTCTATTTGATGTGCATGTTTACATTTGGAAGAAGTATGTTTTCTTCTGTGTCTGGGACGTTTTCAGACGTTAAATGGACATTTAGATAATGTATTTAAGATGTTTATGATTTAGAATTTATGAAAACCTGACATCATAAAGCAAAGTTTCTCAGATGTTTGTACACTGCAGATGCTTTCCAGATGAAGGACTCTTTAACAGACATCTTGTAGACGTATAGGTGCTATCTGGGAATATACTTAAAATATTTATGCTTGATTGCATTACTTATAAAATATAAGCACATTCTACTAATTTGTTGACATAATTTGAATGTGTTTAAAAATAAATTATTTTTTAAATAATTTAAGTTTTTCTCCTGACCACGCCTTTGTTTTGGTGCTGCGCGGTGGGTAATGATGCCATTTTGTAGAGGTGCGAGTGACTCAAGAGATTGAAAAAGTTTTTTAGCAATCATTGTTTGTTTAAATGATGGGAATTTTTTCTCAGGTTAGCAAGCTAGCAAGCTAGCAAGCTAGTCAATGCACTTGAACTCCTAACAAGACTTCTTTTGGTCTGTTTTGTTTTGTTTTAATTTCTGTTGTTTCTTTTTTTACTCGTGGAGATGCTGTTGGGAGTGTTAACTTTTTTGAGCCTCTGGCCAGCACCAAGTAAAGTTTATTTATGGGCTGAATACAAAAACAGATCTTATTTTGCATTGCAGGTCAATAAGATATGCTTTGGAAGTGCAAGTATTGCCCTCATAACTGAGAGCACAGGTATTTAAACATTTAAACATTATAGGCTCAAACATGGAAGTTGTATAAGAACAGAAGGTTGGTCCTTGTCAACAATTGGATTGTATGTACATTTATATCACTCTATGCCCAATATGTACACTTATCCCTCCTTCAAACCAAAAATCCAGACCAGCAGTGTGTCATGTGGGTTTACTGAAATTGAGGGCTGTTTACTGCGGCTGATTATTTGATTAATCTGGTGCACATTTACATTTAAACCATAAAGTCATGTGCCATGATAAAGACAATAACTAATGTTTGCTCCTCACAGAAAAGTTGTCAATGGCAAGACTAATATCAGCTAGATGATGCTTCAATGCTCAGCTCTTTCTACAATAACCGGTCATGATTTCAACAGTAATCCATGCCATAGAAACATAATTTCCAGTGCAAGTATATGAATGGCTCTCAGTAGAACATAACATGATGTCATCTCGGAATTACGATAATAACGGCATGGCGGGAATGTGGCATATGACTTTTAGTATTTGACAACAGCATTATCTGACATGATAATGTCTTTGTCTGCATTTTTCTTCCTCTGTTAGGTTCCAGCTGACGAGAACTTCTACAAACAAACTCCAGTGAGAATCCTCTGTGTTTATCAAAAAAGTCTTCAGCTAAACCCATCAAGAGTGAGGAATTCATCTTGGAAGGATGTTTGGTGACGAATGAACTGACCAACCTTAGGCCTTCTGTGTCGTTTTTAAGGATTTATGCCCTGCACCTGGACTACCCTAACTGTATGAAAAATACTTTATATTTTATTCAACAGGTAATGTTTAATTAAAAATTATATTTTATTCAACAGGTAATTACAAATTAAATTCTGCTAATATTATGAACTTGTGGTGTAAACAAAACATACAGTTTTGATGAATTTTTTGCATGTATGTGGTTCTGAGATAGTCTGTTCATGTGCTTAATAATACAATTATTTGTTAAAACTAGGTTTTTTTCATATTTTATAAGGAAAATGAATTTAGAACATGAAAAAAAATCATGTTTTGTATTTGAAAATGAAAAAAAATGCATGAATGTACCTTCTTTTGCTTTTTTCTTACATTTTTCTAGTTTAACAATCTTGTTGTTGATCAATTTAACTTAGTATGTTAAACTTAAATACACTTTGTATAAAGTAATTTATATATAAAAAAAATAAGTTAAATGAACACAATTTTTTAAGTTCACATTACTTACATTTTTTTTAGGGCAACCAGTTTCATCAGAACATTCTTCAATGACCATAGCACAATATCAGGCCACACTGTGCTTTCACATGTGCTTTCCAAGGTCTGCTTCCAACTTCCAATTCTGTGCTGTAAAGAGTAGCCCAGTTGCCATCTACTGTTCTCTAGTTGGTCTTTGTCCCTCTTTCACAAAAGGCATTCATGTTCTGCCATGTTATCCTGCAGATGTTAAGGTTACTGCAAAAAAATCTTCTGCTATCATCCTGAGGACTGGTCATGTTGGGGGGCAGGCTGGTCGTTGTGCAAAACCCCAGCAGTGCAAGTTAGAGACCTCCATAGACAAACATGATATGGAACGGAAACATGCACCCTGTGAACAAAACGTAAACCTATTTGCCACATCCAGTTTGATAAACTTGTTTGCAAAACATTCAATTTTATGTACAAGTAAATGCTTGATTTGTCCATTGTTGTGATTCCTTAAATAAAATGATGCCACTTCTTTTCCAAGAGTTCCACGTGCTCTGTTTGCCAATTTTTTTTAAAAATTTATTTCATCAACAGTACAGGCTAAATTAGAGTTAGTTATCCTCACAAATCAGATGAGACACTTGGAGCTGTCTGCTTGCCTCTTTTAAAGTACAGCCTGCCTTAACTTCATAGTATTTACAATAACAGAGAGAGCTAATGATGTTGAGTTCCAAGCCTGTTTAGTCCACTCTGTTTTGTTACTGGCCTTATAATCCTTTATGATAAGTAGAATAGACTAAGCCCACTTCTACCAAGTTGTTCAGATGACACTGCATTGAAATACATTCGTAGCTAAAAGTGTTGTAGAGAGAATGCTGACTGATGTATTGAAGGATGATGCCAGATACTTTTGAAAATACCCAAGGGTTTCATTATTATTATGGTACTTAGCTTATGATATACAACTTTCCTATAGCTCAATCAGAAGAGCATTGGCACTTACGGTACACAGCCAAGGTCATGGGTTTGATTCCCAGGGATTGTAAGAACTGATTAGAATATCAATGTGTTCTTTGAATGCAGTGTAAGTTGCTTTGGATAAAAGTGTCTGCCAAATGCATAAATGTTTGTGATATGATTTTTTTTTATGTGCAATGTGATACAGTGAGGTTTATTATTTATTTTTTAAATTAAACTCAGACTGCTTTACTGCATACTCAGTTTACTTGAGCTGAAAATTATATAATACAACACAATTCTTGAAAAATTAGCATGAATCTTGTTCAGCTAATTTTATTTCCTTTGGTGTCAATGTAGCATTGCTAAAACTGCATGTAATTGGAGTATGTGAGAATAAATGCTTAAAATGTATAGTTATTTAGTGTGCTTTGAACAAGATGAGAAAATCTGAAGACCTATTTCAACCCTAGGAATGAATATATGCCAAAAATTTAAATTGTCATTATTTACTCACTATTTTTCATATCATATGCTTATACTGTTTTCCGTTTCCTGCTAATTTATTTTCACAATGACAGTCAAGCTCCAAAGAGGGCAAAACATGTAAATATTAATTATACCATAAAATTATATAATAAGTATATACTATTTAGAATCCCACTGATACATTTCTGCGAGGAACAGACCTTAAATTGAAGTTGCTATAAATCTCAACTCCTACAAGATCTAGTTTGGACTACAAAATCCTAACGGACTACAAAAATGGCCAGTTTTGACCTCATTAATTGCACACACCTGATTTAAAAACTGCAGTGGAGAGCAATGAATGATAACAAGAGAGAATCAGTCAAACATGACTTACATTTCAGTGTTTTCCTCACACATAACTGATGATTTCAGAAGATTTTTAATATGGTGCTCAAGTTGGATATACTGTTGTTTTTAATGGAGCTTGACAGTTTTGGATTTTTGTATGAAGACTCAAACATCATGAATATTTAAACATCATGAGGGTGAGTACATGTTGACAGTTTTCTTTTCTGAGTGGGTTTTTTAATATTGTGTTAAATTTGGATAGAAGAGTTTATCTTTTGATTTTGTGGTAGCGGCCATTATGGTGAAGAGTGCAGCTTGTGGTTAGGTTGACGAGAGTACAGAAATTTCGATTTGTTGCTTTATTCAAAAAGCAATTACTGGGTTAATGGAAATGGAATGACCAGTCTTCACTTTCTTGCACTTCCTGTTAACACCATCCATTACAAATGGCAACAGATTATATTTAGATTGCTTATGTGTACTATTGCTACCTGGTTGTTAACACTGTGGGTTTAGCTATTTCTTTAAATCTGTAAATATATTAAAGTAGAGCTCACGGTTTAATTTATTTTTTCGAAACACCATTTAAAATATTTGCAACCACTGTCAATAATTGATTTAAATTTAGCCAAAGAATTCTGAGTTTAAGAGCAATTCTTTGATTAACAGTATGAAGTTGCTTGGGCATTTGAATTGGACATGTACAACTGTCTATGTGATTTGCAAACTTATATCTGATGTCTGCAATATTTGAAAAACTAACTGCTATGAATATCAACACAAAAATAGTGACAAAATTAGGATATCGCTAAATATAGAAAACACAATGAATCACAATACTGCACTGTAGTACGTGTGCGTGTGTGTGTGTACGCACATTACTGCTTTAAATGTTCTGTGCACTTATGGAAAGATTTAGAAGCAAACATATTGACCTCGGCAGTCTTGTTTATTTTGTTAAGAGTTACATTGCATATGATAGGCAGTGCTGTTCAACCTCATATTCAGCACTTTTTCCAAAAACTTAATACATTTATTCAGCCAAGCAGTTTTCTACCTCTCTTGTGTTTGGTCTAACACTTTCTGAAATCAAAGAAGTTACAGTAGATGTGGGTCAAAAGGCTTGACAACATCACAACAAAGTCATCTACACTGCAGAACAGCTTTCTGTCTTGGTGCTGTTTTCCATGAAATTGAGCAAGGTACTTAAATCTTGGTCAAGGTAATTAAATCTAAGTAGAGCTTAAATCTAGCTGGCTATTTTTGTTGTTGTTGAGAAAATGAGTTAAGATAGATCTAACACTTCGCCTTGTGTTGACATTGTGAAACTGTATGATTTGTAAAGCATGTGTATACAATATACACCGCTCAAAAAAAATTAAGGGAACAATAATATCATATGTTTGGATCTCCAAGAACGAAATCTTAAATTTGAAAATCTTTATCTTTGCACATGCATTCTATAATTTGTTAAGATCAAATTAGGGTTGGATTCAAAATCATACCAATAATCAATGTAAAAAAAGTTACAGGCTGATGCAACTTGCATGAAATTTATCACTGAAACTTATAATGTGAGTCAGTAGATTGTATAACCCCCACGTTCCTGTATGCACTCATGATAACTTCTGGGTATGTGCTTCATGAGATGGCAGATGGTGTCCTGGGGGTTCTCCTCCCAGACCTGTATCAGGGCATTAGTATTAATACATTTCCATTTTTATTAATAATAGTTTATTTACAGTTATGTTATAATACATAATCATATACTGCTTACTTTCTCTAACACTTGTTTAATAACTTATTTGAAAAAATGATCAAATAAAACAGCAAACTAATGTCAATAGGCGGTCCAGTCATTTATAAAACTGTGTGTAGGATCCCTACTAAAAGTTTACCTGCACCCAAAACCCAAAAATGGTGTACAGAAAAAAATATTCTGATTTATAAAACGTATGTACGCACACATGTAAGCAACGTTGCCTTCATAATTCACAGATCAGCCGCAGATGTGCGTACGTGAAGAAGCCTCATATCCCACCCTGTACACGCCCATTTTTAACCATAAAAAGTCAATGCAAATCACCTCATGATTGCTGATCGGCATGTAAATAAGTATGTTGTTAAAAAAAACAAACATAATACAATATTAGTTCCTTGTTGTTAGTGGTAAATTATTGACCTGGAAACATTAATTATATCCAAAGATATAGGTATGGAAAGACGTTTTACTCATACTACTTATGAATGGGAGATAATTCAACGTGCCTTCTATGTAAAAGAGCCAATCGCTGATTGGTAAGGCATTGCAAATTTAACTGCTGAGTGAACAGACTTTCCTTGAAAGGAAGAAGAAGAAGAATAAATGTTACATTTATATAGCGCTTTTCCAGAGCTCAAATCGCTTTACATAGTACGAGGGAATCTCCTCAACCACCACCAATGTGCAGCATCCAACTGGATGATGCGACGGCAGCCATATTGCGTCAGAACGCTCACCACACACCAGCTTATTGGTGGAGAGGAGACAGAGTGATGAAGCCAATTAGAGCATGGGGGGAGTTAGTAGGCCATGATGGACCAAGGCCAATGGGCAAATTTGGGATTTTTAACGACCACAGAGAGTCGGGACCTCGGTTTAACGTCTTTTCCGAAAGGGACTTTGATATAACTAAAACTCAAATGCATTATTTGTTATATTGCGTTATGTTATCATGCCTAAATAATTATAGCTGTAGGCAAATATTCTGCTATGAGTTATACTTTGAATCATTAAACCACTTTTAGGTTACTAGTTAGACTAGTTAGTTGTACTACTGAGACCAATGTACCAATAGTTGTGTCGTTTGCTAAAATGTTAGAGAAGACTTCAGAGTGCAAACCATGAATCAGGTGTTATTAAAGGAAAGCACACCGAGAGAAAGCTCAATCACACTGGTGTGTTTTACCCATAACAGCTGTGCAGATTTTCAGTGCTTGGCAGTGTGGAAATGGTTATTATAACACACACTTCATGTTTTTCATAAACCCTGGGGAGATCGAAGGAACCCGTGGGAGTCTGTCTAATGGGATTTTCAGGTACCAATACTTCCCTTCCCAAACCCATCTCGGAGTAGCAGTTGGGAAAAAGACAGTGGCGAATGTGAAGTATGTCCTCGTGGGAGAACGTATGAGATTGGAGGAAGGAAAAATGGCTCTGTGATGGAACGTGATTCATTCTGAAGTGTTTTGATAGCGAGTCTCAAGTCACAAATCTCACACGAGGACAAGGGTCCTGTAAATATTGTCTCCAGACCATCAACCCCACCACATCAACCCCGGCTGCAAACTTGTACCGCAATGATTTAAAACTACCTGACATAAAACAGTTGAGGATGACTTGAGGATAGTTTAAATGAGTGCATGAGGTGACTTGGTATGGTGGGAACAGGACTTTTTTAGATCGGTTTAGTTAGTTAAAGTTGCTTTATTCATAAAGTTTTGGTTTGGATCTTTTTGCTTGCAGTACTGTGCTGATGTAAAAACAAAGGGGGTTTCTCAGTATTTCTATATAAAACCGGTGATGTAATCAGGGTTTGACTTGTTAACAAGAGCTAATTACTGATACACAGCTGGGAGATGCACCTACAGTGGTGTGAAAAAGAGTTTGCTCCTTTCCTGATTTCTTTCTTTTTTTTTTTTTTTTTACTTGTTTGTCACTTAAATGTTTCAGATCAGAACAAATATATATATATATATATATATATATATATATATATATATATATATGTCAAAGATAACAATGCAGTTTAAAATTAAGCTTATTATTATTAATAAAAAAACAAGATCCAAACGTACATGACCCTGAGTGAAAAGTGTTCCCCACTGTTTAAACATAACTTAACTATAATTTATCACAACTGAGCTCAATTTCTCTATCCACAACCAGGCCTGGTTACTGCCACATCTTTAATTAAAGTCTGGAAATGGTTATAAAGCCATTTCTAAAGCTTTGGGACCCCAGCGAACCACAGTGAGAGCCATCATCCACAAATGACGAAAACATGGAACAGTGGTGAACCTTCTCAGAATTTGCCGGCTGACCAAAATTACCCCAAGAGCGTAGCGACGACTCATCCAAGAGGGCACACAAAAAATCTACAACATCAAAAGTTAAAGTCATGACTACACTATAAGAAAGAGACTCTGCAGAAATGGCAGAGTATTAGGATGAAGACCACAGGTGAGCAAACAGAACATTAAGACTTGTCTCATTTTTGCCAGAAAACATTTTGATGATCCCCAAGACTTTTGGCAAAATACTCTGTAGACGAGACAACAGTTGAACTTTTTGGAAGGTGTGTGTCCCATTACATCTGGTGTAAAAGTATCACCACGTATAAGAAAAATAACATAATTTCAACAGTAAAATATGGTGGTGATCGTGTGATGGTCTGGTGCTGTTTTGCTGCTTCAGGACCTGTAACACTTTCTGTGATAAATGGAACCTTGAATTATGCTGTATACCAAAAAATCCTGAAGGAGAATGTCCAGCCATCTGTTCGTGACCTCAACCTGAAGTGAAATTGGGTTCTGCAGCAGTATAATTATCAAGAACATACTGATGAGTCCACCTCTGAATGGCTGAAGAAAAACGAAATGAAGACTTTGGAGTGGCTTAGTCAAAGTCCAGACCTGAATCATATTGAGATGCTGTTGAATCATCTTAAAAGCATGACAATAATTCTGCAAAGATGAGTGGGCCAAAGTTATAACACACACTTGATTGTAGTTATTGCTGCTATGGGTGACCCAACCAGTTATTAGGTTTAGTGGCCAAGCACTGAAAGTTTGGATTTTGTTTCCCCTTAATTATAACAACCTTCATTCAAAAACTAAATTTTGTGTTATCTTTTACGAATATGTAAACAAACAAACAAAAAAAGTGTGACAAACATGCAAAAAAATAAGAAATCAGAAAGGGGAAAACTCTTTTTCACACCACTGTATAAATGCATTTCTCCTTGGTTGAAGAAATGGTTTTAGACAGCAGATGTAAATGGAGGAAAAGGAAGGTAAAGTGAAAACAAGTGAATTATGAAAATAGATGCCTTAGTTCTAATTATCCACTCCTACACTTAGTAGCTGACACAAGATGAGAGGATGCTTGGAGAAATGTAACCAAACCAAAAATAAACCAAGATTATTATGGTTTCATGTTCTCTGTAATTAACTGCATTCGGTATAAACAATTCATATACGCCATCAGTTGCTAGTATATTCTGTACTTTAATGCTGCAATCCATTTTCTGTTTTGTCATTTATTGTATCACTAAATCTTTTCTGAAAACTATACTTTTTTTATGAGAAATCATAATTTGAGCAAGCCCTTGTGAAAAGGCAAATACACTTAAGGATACTTTTAAAAGTACAGTTTATATACACCGTAAAAATAAAGTACAACTGTGATTGCCATAACAATCTGTAAAAATGTAAATAGTTTTACAGAGCAGACTTTAAATGTTACAATTTAAAACTGTTATTTAGCACAGAAAAAATCCTCACCTCTCTTAGGTGCAAAAACATAATTGCATGGGCAGCAGCATACACAATGTAAGAAAGTTCATCCTGCCTGGTTTTGCAATGCAAAGGTCTCCTCACCTGCTGAACCCATGATGAAAGGGAATCAATCATTAAGATATGCATTCATTTGGCAATTGAAACTGAATTAAAATTGATGCATGTTAAAACAGCATTACTTATTCAAACCTTTCAAAATGCTCCTCGTTGAGTGAGCAAACGTTGCAGCTGTTTGAGAGTCCTTTCTTCTTTACGGGGCTCCATGAAAAATGGATGATTTTGACCTATTTAATGCAAACGCATGGAGGAGGTTATAGCAAATAAAGAGCCTTTCCGTGTTTGTTTGGCCTCCTTGCTGTGTCTTAAAACTCCTGTGACGGTTTCGGGACGTAAATGTCATAAGTGCTTAGAAGAACAAGCACAAAGAAAAGACCTTTACCTTATTCACACAGTGACTTGGGTGCAATTAATACATTTCTCAAAGTTAATACTTCTCTTTTGCTACTTCAGAAAAGTGAACACATTTTCAATTTAATTTCTATTTAACTGGTGTATATTACATTGATGGTGTGTAATGTATTAGATTTATTTTAGTATGCACTACACGGTCAGTGAGGACATGTTTTTCTGTATAAATACATCAGGAGTCATAGGCTAGCTGATGGTGAATGCGTGTGACATAAATTGTGACATTACACTGAAGATAGTCATTTCAGTAGTTTCCAATTCATAATTTTTATCATTAGTGTCTTATGTATTTTTCTCTTTATATTCTGAAATCTCAAATATGTCACAGTGAAAGCAGGATAGAATTAATTGGATAATTCGGTGTATGGCACTTGAGAAAGTAAATAGAATCTTTTCTTGGTTATGAAACTTCTCAGTTTCTTTACTTTTTGTTTCATTTGAATTATTCATTTAAAACGGTTACTATTTTTGTGCAAAAGTGAGAACTGGGAATTTAATCAATTGTATTTATCTTCTAAACTTCTTTTGATTAATGTTGTTCTCGAAAATGTGCCATCTACTAGATTAATTGAGGTGAATTTGAAATTTAATGAACGTGATGTTTGCTGTTGCCGTTACGGAAACCTTAGTTCCAAGCATGCTTTGCATGGGGAAATGTTGAAATGAAGTGTTTTTTTGAGTGAAATGAATAAAGATCATACTGTTCATGTTTATATAATGAAAGTCAACAATCTGTTGACATGAAATGTTTAGAAAGTTTGTTAAATTAGCTTTTTATTATCATTATTATTGTATTTAAAACATCAATTTGTGCACCTTAAAATAAACTTAATTTAATTATTCTTTAAAGGGGACATTTTATACTTCTTGATTCAAGTCTTTTGCGCCCCCAGAATGTGTCAGTGAAGTGAAGTTTCAGCTCAAAACAGATAATTTATTATACTATGCTCAAAATGTGCTGTTTTCATATCTTTAAATGCAAAAGAGAGGACGGCAATGCCTTTACTGCATGCCTCGGACACTCCAGCAACAAAAGTATATAGAAGACACTGTTTATGATATATGGGTAAAAAAATAGTAGGTGGAGTTTTACCATTTTATGGCGGTTGTATATCACTACCAAAATAATTTATATTATTTTGCATAATGGGTTCTCTTTTAAAAGAATCCTTCACAGAATTTAAATGTGCACTGGAAGAGCTCTTTGAGAATTTAAAGTAAAACAGATTTTATCGACACTCTTTGTGTATATTAACAATAGCAGCGTTTAAATGTATTAACATTTTTATGACTAATAAAATCTTCAGTGATAACCTCAAGTATATAGGGTCATTTTTATTTCACGTTAACCATATGGAACTGTCACGGTTCTGTCATCCCTGTCTTTGTGGTTGTCATGTTTACCTTCTAAATCCCCTTTTGTTCGCTCCTCATGTCATCTGTCTCACCTGTTCCTGCTTCCCAAATCATCCTCTGTGTATTTAAGCCTTGTGTTGGTCTAAGTATGTGTCCGTTCTCATCATTACTGTTTCGTGTGTATCCCTGATCTGAGCTTCATGTTAAATATTATATGTAAAATTCATCTTCGTTTACGTGCCTTAATCCTGCACGCAGACCTGACAGGAACCATTTTGTCAATGATTCAGACTCAAAAATAACTTCAGTCCATCTTCAGTTCAAGGTACTTCATGTGTTCTTATGGCATGAGAATCTTAAAATATCCCATTGCCTTTGCATAACTCATACACTTCAATCCAGTTAATATTTCCTGCAATTACATCACATCCTCTTTTAATTATAAACTCAAGCTTTGTGCCGCACATTAGAAGAGCAGTGCAGATCAAACTTAAAGGCTTTTCCCCCCTAGTGTCTAACATATTTAAAACTTGTCAGTGTCTGATCTTGGTTTGAAGCTCAGAATGTTTGTCTGGACATGATGCTATGATGTCTCTAAATAAAAGAAAGTTGGTTTTTTTATGTGTATTTATGCTCAATAACTTACGTCCTTGACACGGTTCACAAAGTTTCATTTGCTCTGTGGTGACACATTCCTTTAAAGCGCCCAAATGATAATTCCTTAATCCTTTTAAAGTTATAATTGCATGCGGTAAATGATGCATTCATGGAATATTTTAGGTAAGCATGTTAAGAGTGCACATCCCATTGGATATTCATGTCCTAATAACGTTGTAATAAAAAGAGCATGATTCTGACTTGTATAAGTCTGGTGTGAGAATCTCAGTGTACTTCATTGCTAAATAATTTATGTGCTATGGTGTAGAAGTTAATGTTGTCATGACAGCAGTTTTGTCATATCCTTTTGTTAAGGGTTTGAATGATGTTTATAAATAGTGTAATGTATGAAAAGGTGTGATTTGTGGTTCATTATTCCACATGCCTTATACAGTCATATAAGTATCGTATTAAAAATAAATGTTACTTCTGTCTTGTCCTTTGTCCAAAGTAAGAAAAGGATGCATGTTGTATCTCATAGACAACTGATTAAGACATTACCCGATTTGCACAATTGCTCCATGTTTTGACACTTTAAAAGGATAGTTCACCGAAAAACATAAAATTCATCATTTAACCTCTGAACACAAAAGAAGATATTTTGAAAAATGTCAGTAGCCAAACAGTTGTGGACCCATACTCAAAATATGTTCTTTTGTGTTCATTCAGCAGAAGAAATGCATTTCAAATAAAATGAATGATTAGTGTTACTTGCCATTTCTTTGTAATTGTATTGTGTAATTTACTACCAAATTCTCAGTGAAAATTGTTTCAAAATAAGAAATATTAAAAGGAATGTTTCCAGTCTCTGAAGAATCAATGCATATTGACTGTATGGCCAGCTTTTCTACCAGTCCAAAAGTAACAAATATAGACTTTTTTTGCAATCGATCTGAAACTCAAAAACATAACTCTGAAGATAAACCAAAACATGCATTTCCATTTGTGGCTGTAGAATAATTGCTACCAATTTAAACATGTCTTTCAAGGATTTAATGCCACTAACCTTCTCCCAAAAACGAGGAAAAAAAAGAAAGCACAAAAAAAATATATTCTTGAAGCTAGACTACTTGTCACGCCATCACAGCACTAACTTGTTAGTATACTTTAATATTTTACTAATTTGAAGTGTGCCATTTTGGAACAATTAATTTTGTACACAGTATATTTTAGTTGTAAGAAAATTCTAAAGCATAACTTTTTGTGTTTAGTGTACTTTATCTGCTAAATTGGATCTAATTGGAAATCTGTCTAATTGGAACAACTTCAAGTATACTTGGTACACTGGATGTACGTATATGCCTGTGTAGAGACTATTTGTATGCTTGATTAGTGATTTTATGTGCACTTTATTTGTGTTACAAGTACATTATAAATTAATTATGGGTGTTACACAATCAGTGTATTATTATTATTATTATTATTATTTAATTCCATTATATAAGTAATGTATGTCTAAGTAATAAAGTGAATTCCAATCCAAGCATGAAGAAGTAAACTTAAAATGACTCTAAAATGTACTTAAAATATACAACAACTTAAGGATATCAAATAATTTATTATGAAAGTATACTTCCAATGCCTCTTTATAGTAAAAAAAACAGAATGCTTTTTTTATATATATATATATATATTTTAACTTTTAGAAAATATACTAAAGTACAATTATTTTAAATTTTGCTAAAAGTATTATTGTGAAAATAGACAAAAAGCATTTTGCTAATATTTAACGACGGTGCAGTTGTTTTGTTAGTGTATTAGCAATTTACTGTTGAAAAAGACAATCTATTTCAAATACAATAAAGTGTTTTTATTTTTCACCAGGGTTATTTTATAAATTCTGGACTTTCTCTAAGTGGGCTTGAAATGGTGACTTAAAAGAAAACCCGTGTATATTAACTCTAAAAGGCTTTGTAAAGCTAACCAAATATACTAGAACTTGCCATGTCGACTATGTACTTTTTGTTTGTTTTTCCTGTGGGTGTATCATCTTAGACTATGGATAATTTAGCTCCTGAAGATGTGTGCTGCTGTTATAGAGCTTATTTTCCTCTCTGAGATCAGTAAAGTGCCTTTTCTAATGTGTCTATATGTCATAGTTATATTTAGTCCGAGAAATCTAAAAGGATATCCGTCTAGTGTTGTTAGTCCTGCTCTAAGCAGGTTGAGGTCATGGAACAGTAATTTGCTCTGTATGAGCTCTCTCACCTGTTTCCAGCTTTAATTATTGTGTGCTACACGTCTGGGGAATAGCGAAAGGACTCTGTGCTGGTCTCCTCATTTTAATGGTATTAAAAGATGTCACGTTTATTTCCACATCAGTAGAACCCGCTGGTAAGGGCTCTGGCTCTCTGAACTCTCCCCCGCCTTCTCTTTCTGAATGTGAATAAGTATATTAATTTTAATAGTGAATAAGAAACCTGTTTCCAATTGTTATTAACCTCTGAAATATTGCTTTGGCATGCTTGTTTTGTCTGTTTCCCAATCTTTCCCCCGCCCCATCATGCTCAGATCTTTTCCCAAACTCTTTAAGTTTACATCACACAACATACTGAAACTAAAAGGAGCAATTTTATTTATAACTGGCATCGAATTGCTTCAAATCACTAAAGTAAGGATTGCATTCAGCATTAAGACTAACATACTACATCTCTTCTAATCTTTTCTGCAGCTCTGCTCTAAGATATCTAGAGATGTTAGATAATGCAGGAAGATGGCTGTACTATGTCTGCCTTCTGTTTTGATGAAGAGACTTTTGGAAAAACAGCTGTGCACAATGTCTGATTGGTAAATGGAATGAATATGCATAGGCGTCCCCATCTGCGCTTTGTGATTGCTTTGTCTCGATAATAATATATGGCTGTAACACTCCATAAACATGCTTTTAGCATCAGTCATTGTTACTTTGCCTAGGTATATAACTTAATTTGCCTCTCTCGGGATATATATGTATTCATTATAATTAATATATTATATTTATAATATTATGTTATATGAAATGGGTTGCAGTTTATTTTACAGTGCATTCACTTGCGTGTACTTGCAGTTTACTCATGCAAAAACTATTAAGTTCAGATGTAGATTCAGGGTTAAGATCTATTTATTACCCAGTTACTGTAATTACTATCATTCAAATGCATGTGCATGTGGAATAATCCTGTAAAATAATTTGGCATCTAAAAATATATGGATACAATTTTTACTTTTGTACTATCTTCACATATTTGACTTTCAAACTGTAAATTCATTGTAAAGCACTTTTCGTAAGCTCTGCTGTTGTCTGATTGAAGTTCTGTCTGGTAGAATCCTTCAGCACTTTAAATGGCATGGTTTCTTAAGCATTACCAAGTCAAAACAACCAGCTGGAACTAACCCCCTTAAGAGAATTGTGGCATAGTTTTATTTTCTTCTTCTCTGCTCTAAGCTCCATGCATATAGAACAACAAGCCTGGGGAGCTGTACACATCCCAAAATGCACTGTATGTTTATACTATATCCACACTCTCCTGTTTCCAGCAATACAGACTAGAGGACTTAAGCAGTCTTGTGCAATGGGAAAAAAATATGGAAAAACCTTCTCTTACTCTCTGTGTCATCTCATTAACCTTAGATATTTCCCCTGTGCTAACTAGATGGAGAGCATGTTCAAAATCAACTTTGACCCTGCTCATTTCAATCGCTAATAAGCCAATAAACCGGGCTTCTGTGAGAACGGTCGTCTACACTGGTGACCTCCAAGTGCCAAGTGACCTACAAGCTGTTGACTGTAATTCTCTAGCTGTGCATTGCATAATGTGTTTCTTTCAGGTCAAGACCTGCATTTAATCCACTCATGACATTAGCTGTTTCTATTTATTATTACTTTATTTATTTTAAAATACATCTGACACTGTAGACTTAGAGCTCCCAAATATGCTAAATTGTTTAATGATGTCTTTGAGTTTTTAAGAAAGTCAAACTCTTTTATATTTTCCGTAGAGGCAACAGTTTGTCTTGTATTGTAATATCCCATATTTTAACTCTTCAGCATTAACTGCATTTGAATCAGAATTCAAGGATAAAAGATGAAACCCCAAAAATTGCAGTTCACTTTTATTTTATTTTTGTATTTCATCTTGTATTTGTATTTCATCTCTCATCTTTTCATCTTTCATCTTTTTTTTTTTTAACCAGATGTGTTACTGATAATTGTCATCTTGAAATATTTATATACCGTCAAAATGTTCATGTTATATCTTTCTTGGGTACAGTACAAAAACAAATAAAAAATGATAGGATTGTAATAGTGTGTGCCATGCATGTTTAATTTGCCATGCAATTATTATAGTTTAAAAATGTGTCTGTATTTCAGTATTTTTAATATATATATATATATATATATATATATATATATATATATATATATATATATATATATATATATAAATAAATAAATGAATGTATGTATTGTTTTTTTAAGATTTTCTTTAAACATACTGTGTATATGTATATACACAGTATGTTTAAAGAAAATCTTCCTCAGTATTAAAAATACTGAAATGCAGACTTTAGTATGTTTATGAACCATATGGATAATTGCTATGTATTTCAGGTAAAATGAGAAACATCAGTGCTTTCTTTCATTTTCTCTTTTTTCCCTTTGTTTGAGCAATAAAGACCATGAGAAGAATACAGAAAAAGGAATTGTGAAATGATGTAGATTAACTGGCTCCACTTCTTAGCTACTTTTGAATGAAAAATATTTCAATGCTGTTGCATTATTTGTATAGTTCAATAAGACTGCTTGATGCTTTTCTTTTGAGTTTGTCTCCATTGTTTGAATGTTTTCCCAAATAATCTGTTCTCTGTTGTCTCATTGAAGCTCATAGAACTGAAATATATACTCAGTCGAGTAGTGGAAATTGTGTCTGATGGGTCTATTCTGATCCTTGGATTGGAACAGGAAATAAAAAAAACCCTAAATGAAATAGTCAAGTTCCTATGAAATATCACTATGTAAGAGCAAATGGCCATTAGATTTCTAGGCTGTGATTACAGCTATTAGACGCCATATTTGACTTTCCTTTCCTTAAAATGGAAACGTATTGAAATTGAGTGGTATGTAATGAGGCAAAAGGGGATTTCCATCAGTGACACACTTTGATTAATCTCACCTGGATGTCTAGCTATAATATTGCCAATGGGTCTTGGAATTGAACAAAGGTAGATAACTCTATAAGTCTTATGTCCTTGAATGAAACCTCAGTGTGATGCTTTTCAGCCGTCACCGTTGAAGAAGTTGGGAAGGAGGAGCCAGGAACCAGTAGACATTCAAGACCATTAATGTGACAACTAACCAAATACAAAATAAAGGTGTTTGTTCAGTACAAAACACAACATAAATTCCAGGCCTAGTCCTCTCTCGTCCTTCACTGTCGTCGCTCCTTGTGAGATACGAGACTGGTTTTCTGTGTTCTTTACTTGAATATAACCTAACTTTGTTTTAAAGATACATCAATGCCTTATTTACTTGAGTAACTTAGCTTGTTACATGTGAATCAATGACAACAATAACTTATTTTATGCTCTCCACAGAAGTATTGACATATCACTGGTGTTAATTTATACATGGAACATATTTGCAACAAATTCATTTTGTTTTCTGATACTCCACTTGCAAAACCTGGTTTGCCAGGCCGAGGGGCAACAGTGCTGGGCCATCTCGTTGACTAGTGAAAAATACACTAACTGACTTTATTAAGTCATGCTTGAGGTATTGGTTTGCAGGCTAATATGTGATGGAATACCTTATGGATATTATCAAACTATGCAAATTAACCTCTTCTCTCTTTTTCTCCTCTTGTGTTTTCCATGGGCTTTATTGGAATGAGAGCAGAGGACTCACTAACTGTTTTGTGTTTCCTTTCTGAATGGTAAATTTTAATGCGTTGCCGTGAGGTATATTAACAATTATGCAAATATATGGGGATATGGGAATGCTGACTGCTTGGCCACTGTTGGAGGAATAGATTGGAGCTTTGCATCTGTATGTCAATGCAGGGCATGAGATATATATATATATATATATATATATATATATATATATATATATATATATATATATATATATATATATATATATATATATATATATATATATATATATATATATATATTTTTTTTGCATAATTTATATAATAATAATTAATTCACTGTAAAATATGTGTAATGTAAATCATAATAAACTGAATAAAGAAATGAATGCATATATAAAAAATATTTTAATGTTATAATGCTAAAAGAATACTATTTAATACTAATAGAAATACATTTTGTAGTTATTTACTATGATCTTTTTAACTTATGAACTGATAAATCATATTCCTTGAGCTTTTGACATATCCTGTAAGTTTTAGAAATGAAAACCTCTTTTATTATAACCAAGCCCACCGAACGACTTGTTCTGGAATGTGTCTATCTATGATGTAATAAACTGGTGAAAGGATCTAATGCCTGGAACGTGTTTTTTTTTTTTTTTTTTTTTTTTTTTTATTCTCAATTGAGCATTATTTGTCTGTATTCAGTACATTTCACTATGTATTGTTTTGTAAATCTGTCACAATTTGCAAACAGATATAATGCTATAAATCAACACCTTTTTTTTTTTTTTCTTTTACTATTAGTTAACCTTGAGCTGTAGTAGTAAAAAAAAAAGTGCTAAAGGTTTTGGAGAAAGTTCCACATGTAACACAACTATTTCATATGCAACAATGTTAGCCAATCACAGCGGTTGGGGGTTGGGCTAAAGTAGGCCCTTTTATTTAAAAATTGACAATCTTTTATGTAAAAATCGTACTAACAATGAAGAGCATGACCCCTTTATTTTAGAAGTAATTCAGAATTTATAAATGTTTATGCTCCCACCTCGTGTTTACTTGTGATCACATACCGTACTAAAATAACCATCATTCTCATGGCCCTTTAAACTCAACTTTTAGTAAAAGTCACTTTATTGAGAAGTTTGTATGGGTCCTGTGAGCCCCTTTTCAGTCAATGTGAAAAGTTGAAAAGAAAACATGTGCCTCTGAAGTCAAATGAAGTGTTGTCATGGGAGGATGTGTTTGCATGCCCTTTAAGACGTCCTGTTCCATTAATTTTCTGAGCTAACACCTTTCCAGTCCACTTAATGTAGAGCTAATTCCATGACCTTAACATCGATTTGCAGTTCTCCTCCTTATCAAGTTAATCAATTTGTACTGGAGGCTTCTGCAGATCAATATCGGATTCAGATACAAAGTGGCATCTGCTTGTTATGGCGCACACTCTGCATTTGATGCTAAGTGAATCTGACAGTTTGACCAACTTCAAAAAGATATTAAGCTGTCAAGAGAGAATCTGACAATCTTGAAGGAATGTGTTAGGAGTTGCATGTGTGATGAATAGTGTTTTTTGCCATTTAAAGGGTTTTGTCTGTGTGACAATTTTAGAAAATATATTTAAAAAACAATTAGGCCTATAAACGTGTGTGTGTGTGTGTGTTGTCAAATATAATAAAATGTAAAATCACCTAGAATAATAATAATAATAATTAAATATGAATAATTTGAGAGAAAATCTATCAGACAAAATGTGATTAGTGATGCATTCATAGCCAAGGAGAAGACCTAGTATGACATTTCTTTTTGCACATACTTTCAAATAATTTTTTACTACTACTACTTCTTGGCTATGATCACTATTAAATTTTCATTCAAATTCCAGACCATTTGGTCTAATAATAAAACCATAACGACTAAAATCAATAATTTTAAATGATAAAATGGAAGTTACGATTTAGTCAATATGAATTAAATGGGTGTTAGTTGATGGCTGAATTAATCTAAATGTGAATGCTTTCAGATTAAATAAAAAAAAAAAAAATTAAATACAATTTCCAGTTCTGACCAATATCAACTAATATTTATATGAAAAAAAAATATATACATGTATTTTAAACCAAATGTACCAATTTATCATATATATCTTAATGAGGCTTCTAGGTTATGATATCAGAACAACCTACCTTTTTGACTTGATACTCCCAAATGAATATTAATTGCTATGAAAGACAGGTTACACTTTATTTTATAAAACGCGTACTTACAGTCTACTTATTTTCAGGCTAATATGACATTTTCAAGTGATCTCAATGACGATTCCACTTTATCTCATATGTCGCTGTGGAAAAGCAAGACATTACTTGCACTTTTCTCTTTTCTAAAGTCACTATGTTGCTCACGACACACAGAGGCCTTGTATTAGCCTAGTGTCATGCAGACAGTTTATACTTGATTGCATATAATTTCCTCAAAACTGCCAGGATTGCCCTCGGCTTCCATCCTCAAATTTGTCTTATTCCGCTATTGTGCATTTTGAATACATAGTTCTAATAATCACTGTTTCCATCCTCTGACTCAAAGATATCCCATGAATTCTAATGATCTCTCAGCTCAGTTGGAGAGTGACCTGTAGGGCATTTGTTCAGGGTGAGAAAATCAGACTACTTTTAATGTTGTCATCTGAACAGCAGGTGCTCTATGAATTGGGCATGCTAGCAGAATCTCCTTCACTCAGTTCTCATGTGATGTCTCTGTACAACACAAGAACTCGGAGCTGGGAAAGGTTTGAGGCTGCGTAGCGAGTAAAAAACCGAGGTCTGTCTTTTTGTCTCATGCGATAGGTAGTGGAGTCTGACGTTGGATCCGGTTTGCGACAACATGCTCTAAATAATTCTGCGTTGCGTGCTGCACATTCTCGCCCTAGAAAACATTGTAGATGAGCTGGGTTTTGTGTGGTGTGACATGATTCTAAAGCAGTAAAAATAAAGCCGTTTGACTGCGATTTATATCTGCCATTTTAATATTTCTTCTCTTATTAATGTAGCATTTTGGAGGACTGTTCCAGAGCTTTCAGCTTTTTGTTGACCCATATTAATCGCTTAATATTCAAAGCAATAAAACTAAAAATATATGAAACTATGCTTGATACATTTTCGTTATTTATACAATCCAACTAACTTTAAATGTTTAAAATTATGGTGGAAGGAAGGATTACAACTCTGATTTGCTTTTAAATGAAAATTGAATGCAATATTTGAGTTTTATGCAATTGTAAGCACATGACTACCATAATGGCTTGGCAGATTGAGAAACATCTACACTCTTAAAAAACCTCATTGAAGAACCATTTTACACAGTTTTCACAGTGATGACACAGAAAAAAACATGTTGGGTTCCTCAAAGAAATGTTCGGTTAACAACTGCTAAATTAAAACATTTCCTCAATAAGGAACTGTTTGCACGATGGAAAGGT
The DNA here is from genome assembly GCA_037043235.1 of Rhodeus uyekii. NCBI lineage: Eukaryota > Metazoa > Chordata > Actinopteri > Cypriniformes > Acheilognathidae > Rhodeus > Rhodeus uyekii. The sequence goes on along the minus strand of JAWRVZ010000187.1, from coordinate 1,080,746 downwards.
TCCATGGAAGTTAAAGGTTATTAATGTGGCCATACACTCTGTCAGATGCTTCATATAACCTTTAAGGGTTTTTCTTTAGACAGCGAAGACATTTATCTTTATAGAGGTTTTGTGTCATAAAGCATTCTTTAAAATCTATATAGGACCCCATTGAACCTTTATTCCAAGTGTGTAGATGCCAATAAAGAACCTTTATTTTTAAGAAGGCATTAACTAGTTTAGCTCAAAGCTGAAAGGAGTAGGTCTGTCTGCTTGCATGCATGTATGCTCATCTTTATTGAATATTTCATTCCACATCTTTTCTTCTCTGTACCTTGTCAGTGTCTTCCTCTGGGCCATTATGAGATGTGTGCACACCTATGTTGCTCTTCATGTATGTGTATATGACAAAGCCCATTGGGATGCATGTATAGGAGATGGAATGCAGCAGGAAGTGCTGACATGCCCTCCAACCAACCCCGCAGAGCAGGATCATAGCACCCCGTTCCCTGGTGGGAATTCCTCCAGCAAGGTTATTTAACAAGCCTCTGATACAACCCACATGCTGGTCAGAAGAATGGCTGTTATTTTCACAGTCAAAGATAACTTCAAGCTCCCTCCGGAGCAAAGAGAGGACCAAGCCTTGGGCAACGAGCCTAGCGGGAACTTAAACTGTCACGCGAGACCTAGCCGACAATCCATCATTCCATGGATTCACCCAACTTTAGGTTCGGCTAGAAGTCAAAAATACCCACGTCACATTTTTAACTAAAGCTCTGGGCTGCCAGTTTTTCATGTAGAAAAGTATTCCCATGGGATGCTTTTGATGCTTTGTTTTTATAAAGCAGAATCAATGGCACAGAATAGCTGAAAGATGGCACTTGACATATACAGTAGCTACAAGATACCTGGAGGCCTAATGCCTTTAATGTTGGACTTAATCCAATTCCCCAAAATAGTAGTATGTCACTGTGGAGAATTCATATGATGTATTGCCAAATTAATCCAAAGTAATCCACCAGCACTATGTTATGCTATGTCCAAATAAACTGGAGGAAAGAACGAAGGAGGACTCTCTGAAGGAAGTGAGCCTAGATGCATCATATTGAATGTACTAATTTAATAAATAAGCCTAAATAAGGAACAGTTTACCCAATAATAATACAAATTTTTAATCTATGAATTTTAATACACTATCAACATTATTTCAAACCAATTAGCTGTTTTTGTAGCATAAACAAAATGACAAATACGCTTGGTCTATACACACTGTAAAAAATAATAATTGTTGACTCAACTCAATATAATGTGTTCCTTTTTTTGCGTGGCTTTTTAAGCTTTACTTACTGATTTGGAGACGTTTATCTGACAAATTATAAAGTATTCTCAACTGATTCAACTTAGAAAACTAATGAAAACTTGACTTTAGTTAACTGAACTTAAAAGGGATAGTCATGAAAACTTCACATTAGTTAACTGCAAAGCATTGTATTGATTGTGTTACTAGAAAATTCATTTATAAATTACATTTAGTTTAAAATGATAAAAAATTAAAATCATAGCAATACATGTCAATACACAACTACATTTATTTCAATTAACACATAGAAAGGTTTTTGAGTGTGTATGTGTGTTTATTCACAGCCTACCTACAACCTAATAACAAATTACACTTGTTCATTAAACAGAAAATCTTCTACAGTTGTTTTAACATACATTTTTGAGTTGACACAAAGTTTATACTTGTTCATTCAACTTGCTTTTTAGTTGAGGACAAAGAAACTTAAAATATCTTGTTGTGTGGACAAAGTAGTTCTCTCAACACATAGAAATGTTAAAATGACTAAATCCCCCCCCCCCCCCCCCCCCCCCCCCCACAAAAATGCAAGTTATGTACTTTTATTCCCAGTCTTCTCTAGTTGTAAACGTCGTACAGAAATAATTGTTTACTGAAAATGTTATTCTCATGTGAGCTGTTAACTTGAGAACTCAAACTTTTGAGTGTCATCCATCCATCCATCCATCCATTCATCCGGGAAAGATTTTACTTAGGCTTTGTAAAAGACAGTACAAATTAACTACAAGGAACATTTTTCTTGGAATTTAAGTATTTGCTTTATTATCATTTTACTTTAATTATATTTATATTTTACTTTGTGTGACATGCAGGGCACTCAATAGGATACAAAAAAAGTGTGTTTCTCCAGCTAGCGTTGGTGGAATTAATGATTAAATAGACTAGTAATTGGTGAGGAAAAATTATATTGTGTCTCCATGTAGCTAGTCTTCTCCAGAGGCCCTGGTTATCCTGATTATTTTCTTTTCTCCTTGAACCTTCTTTTACTTCCCCGAACATATCCCCAATGTAAATCTGATCTATTAAAATCCATCAACTTTTGTTTTTGCAAACGTTTCTGGCTAGCCTAGTGGGCATTGATCCTCTTTTTCATTACCTATTGTACAGAACCCTATTAAGAATGAAATATGTAATCTGAATAAGATATTGCAGGATGAGATGCTGTTAGGTTGTTAATCTAGAAATAACATACTCCTTTATAATTCAGGTAAGATATAATGTCATAAGAACTGTAATAGAAAGGTGTGTTTAGTGAGGCTTCCTCATTGAAACTGCAGTAGTGCACTGTATTGCATTATGTATGTTTCTATTACAGTGTTGTGATATTCAACAAAACTGAAGCATTGTGGCATGTTTTTTGATTGCCCAATGAAAAGTGCATTGCAATCATCTTGGTGACAAGCTAATACATCTGTGATCACACTTCAGTGCTTTTCATATGTAAAATGTTAGTGTTTGCATTTCACTAACTGTTACATCATTTTCATTGTGATGTCACTCCTCTTTTCTTCACATTGCATGCCAATCTGCCAAAAGCTCAGTGAGAAATTGCATATACAGTGGAATTTTGGAGTGCTGCTATTTTCTTATACATATAAAAATGAATTCTCCTTACTTGAGATTGCATGTTTCACAGGAAATGAATGGCTTATCCTGCTTTATGGGAAACCAGCCAAGGAAAAAAATAACATGCACCAATATATGTTGGACATGCAAATTTAAAAGGTTCTTCCATTCTTTGCATTTGAAGCTGACCAAAATTATTACAGACAGAGAGAGATTAGCATTTCTGTCAATTAATGCTGTGTAAAGTTTATATAAAGTGTGTTTTAGCTGAAAGCTTCTTAGTTCGTTATTGGTTATAAAGATGAATAATAATACAAAATAAAAAAAATTCTGGTCATCTGTTATTGTACAAACGTTTCTCCCCTTACTGATTTAGAATTTAGACTTATTAAGAAACTGACTAAGGTCACCATGACTTCTCTCTTTTGCTTCAGGCCACATGTTCTTTCTATCCTTTCTGCTTTGAAGCGAGAGGAGGAATGTGCAGGACACAGTTTGATCAAAGCAAGAGCAGAATAATTTGGCCTTCGGGACTTTGTGAGGTATCTTAGCCACCTCATCTTCAGACAGTGCAGCAACAACAACAACAACAACAACAAAGACAGGCCTTCAAAATAGCCACGTCCTCTTATATCCAAGCATTTCACAAGTCTTAAAGGAATAGTTCACCCCAAAATGAGTCATCGTTGACCTTCATGCTATTACAAAGCCATATGAGCTTCTTTCTTCTTTTTACATGTTTGAAAATTTGTTTTGGCTTGATGCACTTTTCCATATAATGAATGAGGATTGAGGTTTAGAAAGCTTCAGATCAGTTTCATTAAATTGCGGGAAAAAATGATGCCATTCATTCATGAATTATTTTTAAATTCACATTTTATGTATCATAGAACTGTCACAAAGCTTTGGAACAACTATTCATCTGTGCCTGACTGAAACTGCTGAATTGTCAGTGCTTATCTATAGAAGTTATAGGACAACACAATCCAGCTCTTATGAACCACTTTGAAAATGCTTTTGTTTTGGCAATACACTATATGTCCATCATCTACGGTAGACCGATTTGTTTACTTGGTGCTCAAATACCAAATTTGACTTTGACTTCCCTTGAAAGCTAACAGCTTACTTTGTCATTTAACGTCCTATTTTTATTGAAATCTCATTTTGGCAACCTCAGTGTTTGACAGATATTGTCTTTTAATATAAAGTGTCTATGACAAGTTTGCTTGCTCCCAAAGGCGTCTCATTTCCAGCTCTTGCAGGCATTCTTGACAACCACTAATTGAAGGATATTGATTGAAAGTCAACAATAGGCCCTCTGTGAGTGTGGGACGGAACATCTCTTTCACATTAGCTGAGAGTACTGTGCTTTATCTGATTGACGTTTCATGGTGATTCATCCAGAACACTTAAATTAATTCATTAACCCCATCCAACTTAAAATAAGTGTTAATTTGATTTTGTGTTATATATATATATTTTTTTTTTTCTTTACCTATATCTTTATTTTAATAGAGTTAGGTGGTTTTGAGTAAATGGGTTACATTTGGGAACACTAGGTTTCTCCCCTTGCTGCAGTTTCTAATACATATTAAGCAAAAAATTAAATATCCTTTAACATTAAACTGCTTTTATTTCCAGCAAATGTATTAACATACACATTTGTATGAGGATAAAAAGTTCAACGGCTGCAAACTTAACTGGACAAGTTAAGCAGACATTAGCTCAAAGGAAATGGAATAATGAGTCCATGTTGAGGTCAATATCAAGAGTCAAAGTGAGCATCTCGCTGCTTTAATTACTACATTGCATCTCATCCTCATGGACTGAGCCAGATTCGTCCATTCCTATGATGTTACTCCACTCCTCCCCCAAGATGCTTGCAAGTTCTCACACATTTTTGGGAGTATACGTGGTTACATGGTTTGCAACTGCAAGGACAATACACTACCTTTCCTATCTCCATGTAACACTTTCTTTTTGTATACATAGTGTATATAACATGGTGCATATAAAACGAATAATATTATATTTATACGTAAATCTTTACTTCGTTCCAAGATCTAGCTCATAACCCAAAATTCTCGTACACACAAACTATTTTCCCCATAAAAATGCAATAAAAATCACTCGATTCATTCCACATGACCATAAATGCCCATTTTAACAATTTACTGTAATGCACTTCAGCTTTGAGTAGCGTCGCTGCTGGCGTGATGGAGATGAGAGGAGGGTTTTACTGCTTTGAGGAAGAATTTCGTACCTTCTTTCTTACTCATCTTGAGGGCCATTGTCTATATGCTGTACTGTACGTACATATTTCACTACCTGAACAATAGCGATCGCAATTAATGTTAACAACAAGAGGTAAAACCGCTGTAAATTACTTATAAAAGTATGCACTTGTGGTGAAAGATGCAACCAAACCAAGCGACGCTGAGAGAATGAATGAGTTAAGGGGTGATGGGCTTTGTGAGAGGCTGTTATTAGGATATTTCCAGAAAAATGCGCGCGAAGATGCTGGGTGTTAGGACTTTTCCACAAAAAAATGCGCATTTATAGCCAGCAACTGATCCACACTTCAAAATTTCAGAATAATTTTCACCCATTTATTGGTTCATTTTTCTAATCCCGTTAAAAAACGGCTTACTTGTGACGAAGTACGCCAGGAGAATGACACTATCAGAATTCGAGGCAACCCCCCCCCCCCCCCCCATTTTATCTTTGGTGTTTCTGCATTACTTTGTGTACAGTTTTGTTAGAAGACATGGAGATGAGCTGACAAGGCTTCACAGGGAGCAAATGTTACCTCACATGGAGCATCACACAAGGGGGTAAGGCCGGAGACTCCCTGTTGGTCCATGGGTGAAGGGGTTTATGTGTTAGCAGATCAAAGCCCTGGCGATGTTACCCCCTCCTGTGCCATCCTACTCCACCACACCTTCTCATTCGTCCAGCATCACAAAGAAAACTTGGACCTATGATCCCAGCCTGTTCTACCCAGGCTTTGATTTACCAGGCACAGGATTCTTATTTTCTTTCCAGACACGGCAAAGTTGCTTTGAACTTGGGGTCATGGAGAGAAAACCATTCAGCATTGCATGGAGCTAAAATCCAATAACTGCCTGTCTTCTCATTCTCCATGTGGTATCAAAAGAATAGTACATACTTAAATGAAGCTTTAAATAGAGATAGTACATATGCACACAAGTTTGCTTTAGCTTTCAAATGAATTATCTTTAGTTATATAAAAGCCACATGTGGCTGCTCTTTGGGTCACCACGGGGCTGAGTTCATATTTTCCATTGTCGTGCTGCGCAGCAAAGCATGTGCTTTGTTTACCTGGATGATTGATTTCAAGTGGAGTCGTGTACTGAACACTGTGAGAACAGGACTACAGCTCTTGTATCTCTCAGACCCAATGCTCATGTAAAAGTCATGACTGGCATTTAATATACTATGTGCTCGCTTGGCCCTTGTGATACTCGCCCATCCTAGACCCTCAATTATTTACTTTCTTATTTACTTGCTATGGATCAATGCATTATTAAATCTGGCTGCCATGCCCGATCAGTCACATTTTTTCACGTAATATTTCAGTGAGTTTTTCCATATATCCGAAATGAGATTTTGAAAATGCTAAATAAGGTTATTGATACCCCCGTCTTTGTACTTTGAACTGTTTCTTGAATGCAGGGAATATTTAGGGTGTATTTAAACATTTTAGGTATTCTAGACACATGGCTTCAGAGGCAAAAATCAAAAGTGTGCCTGCCTTGTCCGATCAATCATATTTTCCCAAGTAAGAAATGTAGAATACTGAGAGTTACTGATATCTCCATTGTAGTACTTTATCAGGTTGCAGTGAATATTTTCTAGTTAATGCAGTGACTATTTAGGGTATATTTATATATTATGTATCCTATATTCAAGGCTTGAGAAGGTGAATCATTAAGTCTGGATGCCATGCCCGATCAGTCACATATTTCATTGAACTCTTCAATATATATATTCAAAATGAGATTTTGGAAATGTAAAATAGGGTTATTGATCTCCCCATCTTTATACTTACCTGCCGTTTTACGGCCACCCTGTCTCCCGGCTAGCTCTACTTCGTGTGGTTATTTAAAGCCTGATTGGTTGCTAAAGTGACCCATTGCTCAGTTGCCTGCTCTCGCTGGCTTGTTCTTAGATTTACAGATGTATGTGAGCCAAAGCTCTCCTTCCTGTCTCACCACACACACACACACACACACACACACACACACACACACACACACACACACACACACACACACACACACACACACACACACACACACACACACACAGTAGCAGATTTGGCAAAGGAAGAGATCCTGCATTATACACACTCACTTGTTATACGTCAGACATCAGACACCCTTGTGTGCTCATCATTTATTGTTTTGTAATATCCACACACACATTGCATATACAGCAAAAGCATTCTTGCATGCACACAGGATCTATTATGCACCTGTTTTCAGCCCATCTCCTCCTGCTATCTCTCTCCACCTCGCATGCAGACTCGCTCGCTTTCTCTTTCACAGCCAGAGTCACACATTAGACTGTATTCACTGGACAGTCTGACAGCTGAGCTCTTTGATGCAGAAAAAGATGAGTGTATCTCTAAGGTAATATTGCACTGTGCTGCCAAAAGGGGGAAAAAAAAAGAATGGTTGTGGACATCCAAACGTAATCATTTTCACACCAGCTGAAGGTCAGCTTTGAGGACAGAGATGATAGGTATTCGGTGTGTAGCGTGAAAGTGTCAGTTGGTCATTTTGTGAATCTGAAACGCTGTGATCCTCAAACTGCAAAAGCATATTTTATTCATCTCACTTCGATGTCAAGTTTGTGCCATATGCAATGATTCAACTTGGGGTGGGGGATGAAAATGAAGTAGCACACTGTAGGCCTATACAGGATATACAATATTGAGCAAGTCTCATGAAATGTACATTTTTGAAGAATATCTTAGACGCATATTCAATATAACAAAAGTGTTGAGGAAATAAGACAGCATTAAGTGTATCATCATTATGTTAAATCTAATTATGCAGAAGAATTGAATCTGTGGGTTGATCTTGAGAACAATATGATTTGTAATTCAACAAATGATTCATTTCAAAAGATGGTAACACTTTATTTTTAGACCTTTAGACATTCTACTAAGCATTTATTACTGAGTATTAATAAAGTTCTTGCTTTCCCTGGAATCGAACCAATGAACTTGGCTGTTTGAGCTACAGGAAAGCTATATTTACATATTTTTTATGTAACTTTTTGAGGTTATTTTTGGGGTTCCTTCAATACAGGAACTAATGCTGGTGTATTTTTAAATTTCATAGATAAAAAATGTATAGTAAAATTTTCACTGAGGTAAAATTTGTTAGATACCAGAGTTGTGAAATTCTTCAGGCACACAGATCATGAAGGGAACTTTGTGTATGTAAATACAAACACTTCCATCTATTTATGCAGTCATTTGAGTAACACGTCTTTGATTTTGGTTTGCTCACATCACTTGTCAAATAAATGTCTGATAAAACAGCTAGGGTTCAACTATCTCTCTTGCAGTTTAAAAAGCCAAATTTTCCTCACATTTAACACATTTTGAACTCTGTGTGCATAATAAAAAGTGACTTTGTCCAGATTGCCAAAGTGATTTGCATAACTGTTGCATATATAGTAGTATACTATAGATGTGCAGTGATTGCCACGACAAAGTTTAAGATGCAGAGCGGTAGAAAGAGAATTGTTCACCATTTTACCCACAACAATATGAAATATTGTTTTAAAAATCATTGATTTAATTTGTTTTAATTACATGCTTGTTCGATGATGATAACCTTTTAGACTCTGGCTCCCAGACTCCTGTGATTCACATTACTTAGCAAAATAACACACACAAACTTCAGCTTGGAGAGCTTGAATAAAAGGGCTTCAGACAGGATATATGTTTGCCTATAAATAATCTTTGGCTAATGCTTCACCAAACAGCTTCTCTCAACCTCGTCTAGCTCTCCGTACTCTGAGGACCAATTTCCCTCTGCATCGATCGATGGTCAATTCCAGCCGGCGTGAGAAGCATCTCTTATTCCCTATGGATTTTCATGTCATCCTGATGACGAACTGCAAATAGTCAGTCGCCAATCATGTCCCACTTTTCCGCTTACCTTAGCCTGTCAGGACGCTGCTGCCCTGAGGTGGCAACGTACAGATGGAATGAGGAAGTGCCCACGTGTATTTGCAGGAGAGGAGGTGGACGGCACTACATGTGCTCATCACAACCTTAAAACCTTTGATTAACCTATGGGTGATTTAGGGAGTATTTCACCTACAATGAAAATCATTTCACTCCTTTCCACTGCGATTCCATATCAGGGCAGATATGGTGCAAGAGAGGGAATGCTGCCTCAAAATAATGAATGAGAAAATAATCCACCGTATAAAGTAAAGCACAATTATTACAAAATATTCCATAAAAAAATACATTAAACTGTATTTTTTCTAATGTGACAATATCCAACAGCGACACCAGCAGTTACAGTTACAGTAAAATGTATGTTAAAATTAAATTTGTTACTGTAAAATGATGAGATAATTGGATGAGATTTAGTTTTAATAAACCGAACAATAATTAAATTAATGCAAAAATTGTATTTTGGTTGTTTGTTTTCTTAACGGTGTAAGTAATACTTCTTCATTTACCTTGAAAAACACAACGTTCTGTTAAAGTTCTCTCAATGTTATGAACAAACGTTCCTCCAGTAACATTGTAGAATACACAGAACACTTGTTCAGTTACGTGGTCTTTAATAGTGTTCTCAAAACCTTAGCACAAAAATGTTATTTGTACATTGTTTATGAAGTTCTTTTGCGTCCCTTTTTAGTTTCCAGAAATGTTGGTAAAATAATGTTTTGGCATTATTGAGCAACTACACAGAGAACAAATGAGTGACATAACATCATCATTCAAGTAATTTCCAAAAACTAACATTTATTACGGAATTGAATGAGTTGAATGAGGTAGTTCTCTTTTAGATAATCAGTAAATCACTAATAATGACATAAGTCATTTTAAGCTTTTGTGTGTTTTTTTTTTTTTTTTTTTTTTTTTTTTTTGTAAGGGTTTGAATATGAATGACTCAAGTGTCCTATTATTTTCCATTTGGATTAGTACTAAAGTGAAGATCATGGTATAAACACTAGTAATGCGTTACCAAATCCATCAGAAGGAATTACTATCCAAAACTTTACAAATTCCTCAAAAGCTTACAAGGATTTAAGTCATTACTAGGGAGTTATCATGCTTTTCACTTTAGAATACTGTTCCAAATAGTAAGTAATTCCATTAGAAGGATGCAGTAGCTTTTGAGTCATTACTTGTAGGTTACAATGATTTTGACTTTAGAATTACCATTATTCACATTAATTATGAACTCAAATTCTTTTTTTTATGCACTTAATATTTCTTATAGCAGTCCTCTGGGAGGTATGAGAAAAAAGTAAATTTTATTTATTATTTAGTGAAATACCACTTTCAACTGAGTGCTATTAGTTAATTCGATTTTCTTTTTTTTGTTAGATAATAGTAGTTACTAGAGTGTTAATATTTGCATCTGTTATTTGTTCCTGTGTATTAATTAATAATGGAACGGTATTTTAAAGTGTTACCAAAATGTTCTTGGTGGATGTTTGACTACCATTTCTTAAATTTTACTACATGTTTAAGAATGTTAAAATAACATTCAAAAGTAATGTTCCAATAATGTTTGCAAAATTATACAATGGAACACTTCCTTAACTAAGATTTAAAAAATATATATATAATATATGTGTGTGTGTGTGTGTGTGTATGTATGTATGTGTATACACACACATGCATTCTCACAGGGTAAACAGAAACAACATAAATATATTAGAGATGAACATCATTGTTTTCAATAACATAATATAAAACATAATTCAAGAAATTATTCTGAATCAAAGGGAAATCCAAAGGCAAAATCCTGACTGGGGATGGAGGAGAGTAATTAGCTCCTGATAAAGCTGCTAATAATACTGAAGGATCTTATATATGAATGCTGTGTTAAGCGTCTTATTCCTATAGGTAGACGTGGATCAGCTAATGCAAGCTTGATTGGCGTGACCTATCAGAACTGCCAGAACATTCAAAAATAATTGTCATATCTTAATGGAAGTATTAGGAAAGTGTTATTTGGAAATGCTGCCTCATTTCCAAAAATCGTTGCTCAACATGATCTTTCAAAACATCTTATTTTGTTTTTCTCTGAAGAAATAAGTCATTTGGCCATAATTGAAAACACAATGTTAATTTCAACTATTCCTCATAGCTGCCGGTATGTGTGTATCATAAACAGGTATTGAGAGGAGTTGTGGCCCAAGAAGACAGGAAGAGACTTCTTTTGAATATTCTAGCAGCATTGAGTGAAATTGTTCAGGGTGTTGGCTATGCTTCTGAAATATGATTGACATGTTCCTCACAAAACTTCAGGTTCACTCCTGAATGAACTGAGCTGATTATGCTAATAAGACTTCATGAATAGAATGAAGCTTCACTCCTCCTCCAGCAGCAGTCTGGCTTAAAGTGCTGCAGTGTGTTAGCACCTAATGCTGCTATGTGACCTGTGCTTGAATTAGCTGATCTGGGATCTGACAGCTGCAGTATCTGACAGGCTATTCTCTGACTGTCTGTTTCTTAAGCCCTGATACTTGTATTTGTGCCATGGTTATGCTGCTCTTGCCGTGGAGACCTGCCCGTCATTCTGTTTCCAGTATTCTGCATCTAGCCAAACCGCATAAACTACACGTAGAGCTTAACCGCATGCTCTACACGCAGGGTGTGAATAAGAATGGAAGACGGTAAATAATAAAAAATAATAAAAACAACCAAAAATAAATCAAATCAATGAAATTCAATTTAGCTCAGATCTGGCATATTTTTCTTGCATGGTTAAAAACACATTTTATAATCAGTATTTTTTTTTGTATTTTTGAAAGTAAACATCTAAGAACAGGATAAAACAAAGTTGTAGATACCTAATATATCTATTGTATATCAAATTTAGTTTACCATTTGAGTTTGCTATTGTCAAGCAGTATTTCTTGTTTTAAGCAACAAAAACATTCAAATATTGAAAGAATAACTCTCGAGAGACAATATTTTCAGGTGGAAAAACAGTTAAATTAAGGAGACTTATTTCTATCATAAGTTGTTGATTGGTATGGAAGCAGATCTAAGGTTAACATCAGGCCAATTGATGAGCAGTGTAGTGTTTCACCGGAAGATTGAGTTAATAATTTATATTGACCTGAAGACCAATGCTGGCTGTCCTGCTTGTAAGCAACTTTTTGAATACTAAAAATATATATTTTGTAGTCTGCATGACGTGTGCCGTTTAGACACAGGACTTCACATTACACCTTCTCAGAGTAGTTTGAGTGGTTTCTCAGAGTAAACAGCAGCTTTATTTTCACAGTATTGAGCAGTATGAATACAATTTCTTCACAATAAACAATGCAAGTCATGGGAAAAAAAAATAATTGTGTGTGGGGGGGGGGGTTTCTACAGCTGTTGCACACTAGGTCGCCTTAAGTGACTCTCTAACAGCTTCAGTCACAAGAATGCAGGAGAACATCTGCTTCACTGAAAACAAATCATCATTAAATGAAGGCCTTGAAGTAAAAGCATCCGCTTCTCAACAGCATCATCTCAGCAATTTGTCCAATGATGCACCACAGTGTGGGCTCACATTAATTAACTGGAAAACAAAATGAAGCAACTAGCCAATCTGTGTCAACAGCATGCTCTTTTCCCCAGTTATTGGAGTGTTCCCTTGTCGTGTTGGGTTTTGCAATATCCTTGAACTAGATCTTGGAGCATGATATCAGTGAAACAGCATTAAACTTAATTAAAACTATATAAAAAAGGGAATAGAATAGAAAATAGAATATAAACATTAACTTAAATTTGCATATTAAAATAATAGCTAAAGCATGGCAAAATTGCACAAACTAAGCTCACATTTAAAACTGAAATGCAAAAACAAAATTCAATTAAAATATTAAATTCAATTATAATATTTGATAAATGCTAAATAATGTTATTTAGTCACTTATTATTAAACAAACTATAACATCTGAATGAATACTGGCACTGCACTTAAACTAGGACATGGCCTACTTGGGTAAGATATATCTTCTTTTTTTTCTGGGACAAAGATGGGACTGTTCTTTTCTTGACAGGATCTTCATGTTTGGATATTTGCAGTGAGGTTTAGCCCTCCAGTAAATGTACTGTAAGAAATGATGCCCACAGGAAAGAGATGGTACTGCAATTAAACCACAACCACTGCAAATGAATTATTATTAAAGAAAGCATATAAGGCGATGGATCTCTCTCAGAGAAAATAATGGGAACAATTCTACTGACAGACAAAATGATAGTCAGCCTGCTGCATCATAAACTACTCGTATACATTTCTATATGCGATGGCTATCACATTGAAATGAAAGTTTGATATAGAACAGTCACTCTTGTTGTCCTTTTCAACTGTGTCTTTGTAATGAGGCCACTCTTACTGATGATGTCAGCACTTGTGCCGCGAGCGAATTTGCATTCAGTCCCTTGAGCTCTTGGTGGCAGTGACTGAGAAGATTTATGCCCAATAATGGATACATCGCTGTCACCGTGTAATCATAATAAACACAATGGCCCATCCCAGCTGATACCTCGCTTTGAATTTAGAGTATGGGAGAGAACCCACATTTATAGTCAACTTGGAAGTCATATATAAGCATTCATCTCAACATTGTACAGTCAAAATATGTTGGCACACTGTCACCGGATAGCTAACGTATTGATTTATGTGCAGAAAACTAACCTGGCACACTGATTATGTCACAGTGAGTGTGGTTTGAATGATAGCTGTGCGGGCTCTGTCAAAATCTTGAAATTAAACCTGAATTAATTTCAAGTTGCACCTTATGTGAATGAGTAGTGTCTAAAGCACATGCCTAAATGCGAAAATGATATAGGCTGTCACCAGCCAATGACGTCACTACCGTTGTTACATCAAGTCACCTCTATTTATATAGCGCTTTTTACAATACAGATTGTTTCAAAGCAGCTTTATAGAGATACAAGGAAAACAATGCAGCAAAGTTTGTTTTGGGTGTACAGTAGCTCTAGAAGAGCAGGCTGATCAATAAAATCGATTAATATTAAGTGTCCTTGACTAAGCAAGCCCGAGGTGAAAGACTTTGTCTTCAGGAGCTGTTTGTTTGTAGCATGTTAAAGCAATTTTTCAATGGATGGCAGTGCTAAGCTTTGCAAGAAGTGTGTGGATCCATGTCAGCGCTATCTGAGGCACAATTGACACGCATCTTGTGTGTGATATGCATGGGCGAGTAGAATATACTTTTATGGGGCTGAATGTGGACATTGTGATGGCATCTAATTAAACCAGCTCCAGCCTCATTTGTCTTTTTTCTTGAGGGAACCGCCCATGACTTGCAGTTGAGGACCTGTGGATCACGCGTGGAGCTAATCAAGGAATTTCTATCTGGTCATAATTGTCCAGCCCTTGTTAGCCTGCAATGTCTGGAAAGCAATATTCATCCAGCACCCATCTCTTTGAGCATGTTAATTATGCCAATGTAGAAGGGATGCATAAGCACAGATATTGATGGCTCCCATTAAAGAGATGCTGGCATTAACATCTGGCTTGAATGGCAGGGTATGATGGCCATGTGAATACCCTACCAGGCAACTTGCTGGAGGACCTGGACCAGAACCAGGGTCAGTCCAAACTGCACCGCACCACAGACCTGTCTTTCCTCTGTACTCCCCTCTTTCTGGAATACTTTTCTCCCAGGAGCTCTGTAACCAGTAACATCAAGTTGATTGGCTCTTGATTCAACTTATCAAGTTCACTGGCTCATCAAGTCGATTAACTCTTGCAGAAACCCCTCGATAAACTGCTGTTGGGTTGAGCATTTATGTGCTCCTCTCATTTCAGAGCGTCTGTACTTAACTCCCCAAAACTCTTTATAGACATTGATATAAAGTTGATTTACTTTTTTGAGCCTCCTTGGTAACTGTCAGTAACATTGAGCATGTATTAAGATTTTGAGGGTCATCATGCAGAGTAAACCTTTCCCTGGTGCTCCATTTCATAGGTTAGAGCATTTATGTTCATCTTTCACTTTAGAAGTTTAGTTAAAGACTACTTTTTTCCCTTGAGCTCTGGTAACAGTGAAAGTCGATTGGCTCTATGCAAGCCTGTTTTGTTTGAGAATTATGAACTCTCCTCATCTCTTCAGAGTTCTGTATAAACAGGTTTGAGGCTCTTTTCTAATGAAGTAGGGAAAGTTGCCTCCCTGTGTTCCTTAGGGTGAAAATGTCCCCCCTAGACGATACAGTCCAGTAATCTTTGCTTCCTAGACCATATTCCCTTAAAGTTGATGTCTTGATGTCCAAAGCTTTGAGATTTGCCCTTGGGTTGAGCTCTATGGCTTGTTCCTGCAAGAAGCGGAGGAAGGTCGAAAGGCTGTAGTTTTCTTTTATAGGTTGTATAGCTTGGGTAGTGTCCGTAGGGAATAGTGTCACCGACAGCCTTTGGGGCATTATTTTTTAAGGCAAGTTGTTTTCTAAGTGCTTGGTCACCATTTATATGGAATTCACTCCCCCTCAGCATGGCGTAGGGGGCATTTGTTCCTCATTGTGTCTTGCAGATGAAGTGCGAGTTTTGATTTGGAAAGAAATTTCTCAGTTACAAATGTAACCCTTGTTCTATGAGAAGGGGAACAAAAAGCTGAATCTCAATGCCATGCTTCAGGTATGTCTGCCATGTCGTCTTCAGACAAAGAAGTGGATGACGTGTTCTACAGTCACCCTTTTTTTTACTTCGGTTGAACCGATAGTGATAATCAAAGGCTGGCAATGGCTTCAAACATGTGCTTCAGACCATAATAGACACATGCTTCACACACCAGTCATGCCCGTAGGGGAATTTTGAATTTTGCAGATGCAATGTTTCATTCCCCTCCTCAGGGAACCATAATTACATTTTTAACCAAGATGCATTTAATATTTAATTATTTTGTCACAAGGCTGTATGTGTTACTGTGGTGTTAAGTAAAAAAAAAAAAAAAAAACTTTTAAAATACTCTTCACTATGGTGGCATGTTCAGTTCACTTAATTGTGTTGTGGCTGTTGCCACTATGTATTCAGAATACAGTAATACCTCGGTTTATGAGTTTAATTCGTTCCAAGAGGGAGCTCGTATCCCAAAATGCTTGTACACCAAAACAATTACCCCCATAAGAATGCATTAAAAATCAATTAATTCGTTCCACACGACCATAAATGCCCATTTTAAATATTTTGTTTTTATTTTACCCTATTAATTACAGTTAAAATTATAACCATTAAGATCTCATATAAATACTAATTAGTAATTGACAATTAAACTCTAAAATACTTGACAATTTACTGTAACTCACTTTGAGCAGCGTCTGCTGGCATGAAGGAGATGAGAGACAGAGGAGGGAGGGGGAAAACACAAAACCTGCATTCAAGTGCAAATGAGTGAATTTATTATAATAGTGCAGAAAACAAACAAAATGATAATCCAGAGGGAAAGTCGTGGAACGGGAGATGCGCGCGCGACCAACGCGAGCTCCAGAGTGGAGAGAAGTGAGGAGACAATGAATTCATGAACCACATATATATTTCACTACGTGAACAATAGTGATCACAATTAATTAATGTTATCACTTTTAAAAGTATCACTGTGGTGAATGATGCAGCCAAACAGAGCGAGGCTAAGAGAATTAATGCTTTAAGGGGTGATAAAGGGGTTGGAACTGCGGGACTGTATTATGAGAGGCTGTCATTAGGATATTTCCAGGAAAAATGTCCGTGAAGATGCTGAGCGTTAGGACAAAAATGCGCGTGGGTGAGGGAAAAATTTGCTCGCACTACGATACAATGCTAGTACACCGATTTGACCCTCCATGCTCGTACACTGATTTTCTCGTATACCAAGTCGCTCGTAAACCGAGGTACCACTGTACTTGGAAATTAGCGTTGAATTTTGACTACTGTTACAGTTCTGCCATTGTATGGAAATTAAAACTAAATGTAAAGAGTGGTGAAATTGGAGGGTTCAGTTAGTTTTGTCGTGGCCATGACATGTTAACTCATGGAATTTGTGGAAGTGTCAAATTAACTCGTGGGGACGTGAGAAGTCGTGGCCACGAGATAATTTTGTCGAGGTAGCGACATCCTTAGCTCATATGTTGAGGAAACAACATATTTGTCACAATTTCATATGTTGAAGAAATGACATCTCATGGGCACGAGTTAAATTTGTAAACAACCTGCGCGACCATAGCAACCTGGAATTTCAGAAAATTATTTTTGATAGTTTGATGCTTTTTCAATTTCAGTTGCAACACATTGAGCCCTTTCAGCCACCGTATAATTTGCTCTCTATGTAATGCAGACATTAAGGTCAAATTTTAACACGTGGGGTGTGAGGAATGAGGAAATCTTTGCATGTGCTGTCACAGAGTGATGGTCTAATAAAACTGTACTTACCATTCTCTATTTATACTACAAATGGATGTGAACTTCCACATTGGTCTAGAATTCAACACATAGAAAAGAATGAAACGGAATTTTGCACACCTACTAAAAAAAGCCTGCACATTTTAAAGGATGATTACAATTCTTTAAACGGTTTATTTCAGTATAATCTATGCATACAGAAAGACTATTGAGTGGTGGAGTGGGCCAACATTTTTCCAAAAATATATATATCAGTCATATTAAAAAGTAAATTGCTTCTTATGTAACCCATGTGGAATGCCCTTATGATAAAAACAAACAAAATAATATAGTTTAGGTTGATTAAAGCTGTTCTGCAATTTAATTACTAAATGTTCCTTAGTACTTCACATGAATGTTGATTCATTTTGTGTTGTTAGTTTTATAGACACATCAATTTTAAATGTTTTATTAATGTATGTACTAGTACAGGGAACACTGCTTTCTTTAGTTTCATGTATTTTTTGGTTCTTTTAACTGGATCATTTAATGGAAACTGATGATAGAAAGATTAGCTTAAATCTATACTGGAAAACCACTGTCAAGTACAGAGTTGTCTGGGTGATCTATCACTGATTATCTCTGAGTGCTGCTAAGTGTTTCACTATTATAGATGCTGACCTCTTGTGCAATAGAGTGGTGCTCTGTGCTCTTATTGTGAGGATGATGGCATTGATTCTACTAGAGCTATTGATCAGCTCAAGTGTCTTCCTCCTGTTTTTCCCTAATATTTCCTATAGAGGACCTGAGGAAAGCTCTAATATCATATCAGTAACGGGCCTTTAGGTAAGCTAATTAATTAATATTTTTGCCAATACTTTTGATTTTGCTTTAGTGGCAGCATGGACCTCAAACTAAAGCAGTTATTTGTTCATTTTCAATTCAACTTTTGTTTAAATAGTAATGCAGCTAGAAAAATGCTTAATAGAAGTATTTTTCACAAATGCTGTCAGACTTTTGGACCCCACTGTACCTTCAGTCATTTGAAACTGTGGAATATCTTGAAAAAAGTCCATGAATGTTTAATGGACAGCCATTTTGCCAGAAATTGATCTTGATTTAAGTAGCACAATGATTATGGCTGTTGACTTTACTGTTCCGCCGTCAGTCTAAATCTGCCCACTCTTGCAGACACAATGGATTTGATGAGGTTTTTACTCCACACAAAACATTGCTTTTCACCACAAAGCATGCTGGGAGTGAAACAGGATTGTAAATGCATCAGGAGAGGCCAGCAGTAGTCCTGCTTTATCCATTTTAAAACCATTCAGAACAGCCAGCATTTGTCATTTCCACAGTTCCACATGCAGTGCCAGCCTTTCTCTCACTTCCAGCAGATAAGGGGCTTGCGTGAACCCTGCACTTTTCAGAACGAGACGCAGCTGAAGTACTTAGCCAGTCACATGCGTTATATAAATCAAAGTAGAAAAGATTTTGGCTAGGTGGAGAGGGGTACGCGAATGCTGTAGAACCTAACATTCACAATTTTATACAAATAGGAACTAATGGCTCAAGGAAAAGCTCTAAGCTGCGGGCAACCGTTTGTTTTTCTTTTCCGATTTTAATGGTTCCTGCAATCCTGTATGCCCTTAGAGAAGATAATGTATAAACTCGCAATTGTTGCATTCTTGCATTCTCACAATTCTGACTTTCTTGCAGTTGTGTATTTATCTCACAATTCAGATTTTATAACTCTCATTTGGAAGTAACTTAATTGTGACCTTTCTCAGAAGTGCGAGTTTATATCTTGCGATTCTGAGAAAATAGCTTGTGAATTGACCCATTATACTGAGTCAGAATTGTGAGAAAGAATAATAATTGTGTGAAATACACAGAATTATTTATATATATATATATATACTCAGAATATATATTTCAAATACTCAGAATCATATATATATATATATATATATATATATATATATATAAATGATTTTGAGTATTTGAAATATATATTCTGAGTGTATATATATTATCTGTTTTTTTACGTGTGTGTGTATATATACTGTGTGTGTGTGTATATATATATATATTTTTATATTTTAACTTCATTTTTTTTTTTTTTTTTTTGAGTGTCTTATCTGTTTTTTTTTACTTTGATTTGTAATGATTTATAGCTACAGTTTAGTATTTGAGTTCCACATCAGTCAATTTCAATTTAGATGTAAATGTGATCCTGTTCTTGATCATTTTATTTTGGGGTGTTGTTAAAGGAAATAATCAATTTAGTAAGCCAGGAATCACTATTTTTGTATAGTACCACAACAGAAATGTTAATGTGAAAACATCTGAAGTTACTGGTGGCATTTAAGAACAGCACAGTAAATTAACAGAAAGTAACTTAACTTGGCAGCTTGTTTGCTCTCCAAGTGGATGGTGCAGCACATTATTTTATGGACTCATGGTTACACTTTATGCGATTTGAATGTGATACATTTTTAAATGCTTTGTCAATTTTAGGCACACTTCGTTATAGTTTATCAGTTTATCTGCTGTTTATCAAAGCAAGTAGGGAAATCAAAGAAAATGTCTTTTAAACGAAACAATAGAGAGAACTGCAGCAAAGATGAGAGCAGTTTCTAACAACATCTGTGCTTATGGATTGAGGTTAGACTTCAAACGTCTTCCTTAGCTGTTCACACAACATCAAAGAGACTCAAATCCACCTGCTACAGTTGAATGCATTTGATTGGTTAAGAAAACTTTTATGTGACATCTAAGATGTGACGTTTTGACCTTTTATGAGCTTTAAATCACTGACTAAGCGCTTCAGTAAGCACACAAATTATTTGCACTTACTATCTGTTGTTTTAGCACCTAATTCAGTACCATGGTTTCTCAAAACGGTATTTTTCATTTGCTTTTCTGCTGGAATCTGTCTATTAAAGCTCTGAATGTAAGCTGTTTTGCGTTTGCAAAAAAAATAAAAAAAATCATATTAACTGTATAGCATGTCCCTTTCTTACGGATCCAGCTCCATTCCATACACTCAATATAAATTTATTTCTGCTTCTTAGTTTATTCTCAGAAATGTCTTTCTCAATGTCTCATTCTTGCTCTCTTTTTTTTCTTCTAAAATCTCAATCATTCAGTTCTCTCTGTGCCCTCTCTCTGACGAGGTTGCGGTTTGCCGTGACCTTGTAGCTCTCGTGTTGCGCTGCTGCCAGTCGTCTGTCCAATTACAGCATCCTTTTAGGGTCTGCCTCAAAACATATCAGCTTGGCAATCCTATTCTCCGTCCAGATCAAAGCAGGCAGCAACTTCACAAAGCCCCTAATTTTTTTTCCTTCCCCACACGCACACTCTTTTGTGTTCTTTGATGTCCTCCGCATAGGTATTGCGCTGGACAGCAAGAATGATGAAATCCAAAACTCCCCGTACAGCACACAAAACAGCTGTCAGCTATTGTTAGCATCTTAAATGAGTCCTCAAGACGATCTTTAACATTCGGCTATTTGTTTTTAATATTTTTTTCTTTCATCGCTTCTCTCCAATATACAATCCTGACGTTTATTTCTCATCCTGACATGATAGTTGCTTAAATTTCAGTCTGTTTTATTTGGACTGAAAACATTGTGTGGTGTTTTTGTGTGCTTCATAGTTCTTGCTATGATGTGATATTGGATCTGTTCCAAAACCTAGTAAACTTCCTTAATGTCTACTATCTAAAGAGGCAACATCCTGACTGTCATGGAACTTCTTGATACTTTTCAGGACTGAATGAAACAAATGTATATATAATCTAGTCTGCTTAGTCTACCATCTTAGTCTATCCCCATCCCCCCCCCCCCCCCCCCAGGAAATTATTTGTATAAAGGGTTACATGCATGCAGTGCTCTTTAGAAATCAATTAAAACAAATTTTCTTTGGAAGAAGCATAATTATGCTTGACATTTAGAGCTATTCACTCTTGGGAATGCATGCTGATTTTTATATGTGTGCAGCCTTGATGACTTTAGAAAAGTAGAGGAAAATTAAAGCGGAATAAAAGTTAAAAATGCTTCAGCGCCACTCCAACAGGAACAGCGCTTGTCCTTCAGAATTTCATATCCATTTTTTTAATAATCTAACAAGGTCTTTTTTGTTTATTTAAAATGCAACAACACTATAGACGACTCATGGAATAAAAGAGTAGTGTTTTTTTTTTTTTTTTTTTAACTTTTTAGAGCAATGCATTACAATAATGTATCTAATTACAAAAAGTAACTAATTGCGTTATCTAATGTTACATTTTTCTCACCTGGGCTGTGCTTGCTTGTTTTGTAACAACCAAAAAACTTAAGCTGCATTTTTGACAAATATAAAGGCGTTTTCATACCAAAAGTGAAGTAAATCTGCTTTAGGTTGAAGAAAATGCAACTGTACACTTTTACAGTAGAGGGCGTAACTCAAAACTTTCAGCTGCACTACCATTCTGGATCACAGAACGTCAGAACGCAGGAGGAGAAGGTTCAACACTCTTACTTGAAAATGGAAAATGAAAATTGTAGCTTGATGTTTAACTAAAGTCAGTTGTGCTTAATAGTATGGTTTAAGTTAATTGGTGGTTTGCGTAATATTCAAAGTTTGCATTTCATTGTTTTTATTAATTTGGAGGAATACTGAATCGGTTTTGTGTAAGTGAGAGGAGTAAATGCTCACATTTAGTCTGGAACTACAGTAAGCATCAATTTTACACACCGCACACAACATCTCTGCACTTACACCCAATTTCTCTCTACAAGATGAGATGCTGGTCAATGCTTGGGAAAACATGTAACTTGCATTACTTATTTAAAGAAGTAACTGATTTTTTTGTTGTAAATTTAAAAGCAATGTATGATTTTACTAGTTAACGTACTTTAAAAAGTAATCTGATTGCGTAACTCATCCAACACTGCAAAAGTGTAATTTGCATGAGCACATGCAATGAGAACAATAGCTGAATCCACTTGAACCTGCAATTGACCTGTTGAAATTCTTAAGTATGGAAGCCATTTTCTGCCATATAATTGTGGCACTCTAAAAAAAATAATGGAGCATATTAAAATTTCATGGAACATTTCTACTGCGCTCACTTGCACACTCGCACGCTCTCTCTCTCTCTCTTTATATATATATATATGTATATGTAAAAGGATTTTCAGATTATGAATCATTTACAATAAGCTCAGGGAATGTGCAATAAATGGTGATCGGTTTTGATTTCATCTTGACTATGAGAGATTGCTTCTGCAAATATTACATGAAAATGGCAAATAAATAAGTCTACATGAGGCTGCACATATTGCAGTATTTACCAGTTTAACATGTCACAGTTTCATCATGGTAATAAACTAGGTGTCTCTGCTGTTTCTATCATGTAAAATGTTCAGGCACTTAAAAACCTCAGTATTTGCTTTATTGATCTGACACTCCATCAAAGATGGTAAACGAGCATCAACTTAACCTCCTGCTTTTAAACCATAATACTCGGAGCAGGATGAAAAGGTGAAGATGTGTCTTTCACTATACACATCATTTACAGGCGCTTTCCCTTGAGGCTGCTGGAATGACACTTCAACAAATTGAAATTGATGGCCATTTGACTAGAGTAAGAATGACATTTGCAGTATTAGGTGAACATTTAGACTTGTGAAAATGAGATGCAGTATTTTAGAGCTCGATTCTTTCAGTTTAACGCTTCTTTAGACCTCAGTAGGAGACAAATTTCTTCCGCATTGATTCTCCTCAACCAAAACATCTCAGTGAGTTCTTTCACTTTTTCTTGTAGCTGTCCGGCTCCTTGTAATTTCCTGAGCCAGTAATCAACAAGTAGCCTACCATGCTGGCTCGTTCTATCTGCCTCTCCACACCGTTGAACAGATTGGCATCACATTATGAAAGAGAGAATATAATTTTAAGCCCAGCTCTATATCATGACTCGGCAGCATCGACAATAAACTGCTAACTATACTTAAATGAGTGATATGCTTTCATGTTTTCCTTTTTATTTACTGTGTTTTATAGCGGTTTGTGCATGATCTGCAAATCTGCTTGCGGATCTTTGAATCAGGCAATCTGGTGCTTCTGAGGCAGAGCCTGTACGTATATTTTATTATTTGTTAAAGTATTTGATATTGACTGTCCAAATAATGAGTCTTGTGCAGTGTAGAATAACGCATATTGTCTGTCATTCTTATGATCAAATATGGATGATCAGAGATGGATTTATGTTTACAGACATGGTATCCTCTGTTCTTCACTTATAATTTGTGGCGAAAAGAAGACATACTGTATATAGATGCAGTGTTCTGTTTCTCACTGGCTGCTCAAGCAGCAAGCACACATGTTTTGCTTTCAAACTGTCAGCTGAACCATTGCTTTTATACTTTAAATGCATACGAGTGTCAGGTTCTGATCAATCAGTTTAGTCATCTGCATTTTTAGAATCCAATTCTGGCTCAGACTAATATGGTACAATTGAAAACATTAACTGTCTTTATAATTGTTTATGGTAAGGGACGTTACATTTCCGACACATGCTCGGCCAATCACAATGCACTGGGTCAGGTGGCCAATCAGAGCACACTACGCATTTCTGAAGAAGGAAGAAATCGACACTTTTCAGAAAGACTGGGCATAGAGGAGCTACATTATTATATAGTATTTTTTTATTTTTTTTTACATTAAAGCTCGTTAACATTCTATTACATGACACATTTAAGCTAAACGGAACCATGGAATACAAGATACTTGCTGACTCACACATTTAAATAATGAGTGGAACTCCAGAATATAACTTCTAAATACTGTATAGTACTGTATGTCCCATTTTGTCATTTTAGATTTCAGAAGGGTGTTCACAAGCACCCCTTTTGTGGAAGATATGGACACGCACTGAAGCGAGGTACACAGCCAATATCTTCCCGACAGCCAAAGTGGCATTATGTCACGACTCATAGGAAGTCTTAAAGTGTTTAAGGTGCCATTTGAGAGGAGAGGAGGCAGAAAAAAAGGAGACTCTCAAGATCCTGGGAGTTTACATCTCAGCAGACCTTAGATGGTCATGTAACATCTCTCACCAGGTGAAGAAAGACCAGAAAATTCTTTACTTTTGAAGTAGTAGGAAGGAAATTAAAGCAGTACTATCTCTCACAACAGCTCCCAATTAGTTTCTACCAACCACCATTGAGAGCCTGTTGACTCACTGTACTGAGTGGTATAACAGCTGCACTGCAGAAAACAGGAGATCTACAATGTATGGTGAAAGCAGTATAGCAAATAATTGGAACCCGTCCCATACCCCTGATAGACATATACACTGGCCGACTTAAAAAGAAAGCCAGTTGTTTCACAAAAAAAACCAACTCACCCTGCACGATGCCTGTTATCTAATCTCCCCTCATGGAGAAGATGTAGAAAAATTAAAACAAACACAAACAGATTAAAACATATTACAAATAATGTTGCTCCTGCAAGTTAGTCTTTTTTTCATTTAGATCCATGAATTAAATTAATCTCAAACAGCACCATAACAAAACGATGTTTGTCAGAACGTTTTAAACATTTTTTTTAGTAATAACAGTATGAATAATAATATTAATCAAATAAGTTAATTTAGCATATTTGATTTAAAGTGAACTTGAAGCCAAGATTAAAATGCTCTTTTTAAATTTATACTTCACTGCTCCATTTGAACAAAGCATCTGATAAATGAATAACTTTCAATGGTTAATTTTGCTTAACTCAAAATGTTCAATCACAGTATGGTTGAGGGTGGAGTGAAAGTTTGTCCAGATTCAAATGGGGATGTGAAAATAAGAACTGACTAGTTTAAACTAGAAACTTGTTTATTGTAAGTTTACACTAGTTTACACACTTTCTCACAGATAGTCTATAACTGTGCTGGAATTGTATGTACATATAGAAAAAGAAAAATGTGTGTGTATATGTTGCTCAAAAAAAAAAAAAAATCAAGGGAACACTTAAATCACACATTGGATCTCAATTAATGAAATGTATATTCTATAATTTGTTAAGAACAAAATTAAGTCAATGAAACAAAAATCATCAATACATTGAGGGCTGAATTCAAAATCATACCAAACATCAATTTAAAAAACTAAAGTTACAGGCTGATACATCTTGAATGAGGTTCATCACAGCAACTTATAATGTCAGTCAGTAGTGTGTGCCTGTAGGCACTCATGATAATGTCTGGGCATGATCCTGATGAGTTGGCAGATGGTGTCCAGGGGGATCTCCTCCCAGACCTGGATGAGGGCATCAGTGAGCTCCTGGACAATCTGTGGTGCTTGGTGGCATCGGATGCTCTGGTACATAATGTCCCAGAGGCTCTCAATTGGATTTAGGTCCGGGGAACGTGAGGGCCAGTCAATGGCATCAATGTCTTCGTCACAGTCTAGCCACACGAGGCCAGCCATTATCATGCACAAGCAGGAAACCAGGGCCCACTGCACCAGCATAACAATGGCTGTGAGGATTTCATCCCGATACAGCAACAAGATGACCAATGGCTAGCACGTGAAGGTCTGTGCGACCCTTCAAGGATATTCCTCCCCAGATCATTACCGACCCACCACTTGGTCATGTTGGATGATGTTGCATGCAGAATAATGTTCCCCACGGCATCTCAAGACCTTTAACGTCTGTCACGTTCTCGGTGTGAACTTGCTCTTCCATGAAGAGAACGGGGAGAACGATGGCAGTCGAGCTGCATGGTGCAGAGCTGTGAGCATAGGTCCTACTAGAGGACATCGGCCCTCGTGCCACCCTCATGAAATCTGTTCCTGACAGCTTAGAAACACACCAGTTCCTGATGGAGGTTATTTTATAGGGCTCTGCCAGTGCTCCTCCTGTTCCTCCTTGCGATTAGATACCGGACTTACTGTTGGATTGTTGTCAATCCACGTGCCGGTCTAGCTTTCCTCGTGTAACAGCCTGTATCCCGAAATCTTCGTCTCACGGAGGAGCGGAGACTTAAAAGGAGGAGCGACGACAGTGAAGAACGAGAGAGGACCAGGCTTGGACTTTATGTTGAGTTTTGTGTGGGTGGCAGTAGTCCGTGAGGGACTGCCGCCATTATGTTTATTTTGGATTTATGTTTTATTTGATTATTAAAGTGTTTAAACGTCTGCCGGTTCCGTCCTCCTTCCTCCCTGAACGTTCAACTCTGTTACAGCCACCAAATGCAAATAATTTCATTTTAGGGGGTTGTCTTGCTGTTGCCTCTCCAGTGCACCTGTTGTCAATTTCATTTGAGCCAAAGCAGGTGAAGCTGATTCACAATCACGTACGCTTCCTAACTGGACAGATTGATATCCTTGACATTTAATTGACTTGGCGCTATGCCATGGTCATTTAAATGATCCCTTTTTTTTTTTGAGCAGTGTATAATCCTGAATAATGGAATAAATTAGCAAAAAAACTTTTGTTAATGTGGGTTCCCAAGAATTCATATTAATCTAGGATGCTTAGAGCAATATATATGTATGTGTCTCACACACACACACACACACACACACCCTTACTGAGTGCAGTTGTTTTTGAATTCTCTCTTTTTGTTCAACAGTATTGACTCTGTACTTCACTATGTTAATAAAAATGTAGGCTGTGTCCCTACTACCACACAATATTTTGACCTCGCATTCACTGAGATGGACTTGAGGGAATCAATGCATGGCACAGGGTCAAACAGGTCTATATTGCTCTAAGCGTCCTGAATTCATAAGCATTCTTATGAACCCTCATCAACAAACAAACAGATGACTCTCTATGGCCACCTTGCTCCAGGTTTAACGGCAGCCATTAATTATTTGACTTTTAATTTTGCAAGCTTATTTTGTTATGCAGGGTTTTAACAGAGGGACTGAACCTCTGACTTGCACTGAGTGTGTGTGGTCTAATGTTTAGTCAGTCATAAATATCCACTTATCTGTTGTACAACTTTTGGCGGTGATGACTTGGAGCAGAGCTGGAGTTGGACAGTAATTGTACTCTCATTAACGGGTTATCTGTGCAGTGTAATTATGGACCTCACTCAGGAAATAATACCAAGTGTTAATAGGTCAATAGACATCAAGTTGTTACTTCAGGTGTGAAGATGACAATTTTTTCATAAATTGGTAGCCTATTTTTTTTGGTGAGCATTTCTGAAGTGCCGTATATGAGACTAGAGATTCATCTTGGTGTAGATATGTCACAACGTTACCCGTCCGTCCATCCTTCCATCCATCTATAAACTACCCCCATTCTAAGGCTGTCACTGTGATTAAACCTTTTGTTCGGAGTTACTGTGTGTTCTCTGCTCATTAAAGATAATTCTTTGATCATTTATTTCCGCCCATGGCTACAAAACATCACCCTCCTTTGTTCTGCATTCTGACATTTGCATCTTTGTAATCATGTAAATGTGTGTCTGGATCATGTCGGTGCCATGCACTTGGACCTCTCAGTGCTAATTTATATATGTATGATTTGTGTGCATAGTGGCTGCGCAGGTGTGCATTTTTCACCCCTTATTCAATTCTACCCACTTTACGAATGATAGTGTTCTTCTGTCGCCAACAAATATCTTGATATTTACCACCTGAGACATTGTACCATGCTCAACCTAATTAAATACTGAGGTTTATTGTCATGTTCAACTAGGTCAGCTAATCAAAACTGACAACTTAACTGAAAATTAGAAATGTTGCCTTAGCGAGAAACTGAAATTAGTTTTTGTTATTTTGCATTTAAATTTTATTTCAAACTTCAATTATCAAAAACTATTTTAAATAGGTTTAGCTTTAGTTAACAATAATAACACTAGGGTGTGCATTAATGCCAATATCTGTAACAATAGCGAAATAATTTATATAATTTTTAGCAAATTATTTGTGCGGGGGTTAGGCTGTTAGTTTGTCAAAACTGCTTCAAAAAGTCAAGTTTAAATGTAACTTCATAAAGTTTTAATATTGAAGTCTGCCTTGTATAATCGCAGGAAATATAAATGTATTATGCAAATCTATATCGCAGACTCCTCTTTATATCGCGGTTTCGTTCGTTGCAGTATGAAATGCAATCGATGGTGCCATGCAGGTGTATAAGAACATCCTTACACAAAATAACTGCACTTTTTTTTCATTCTTACTCTTCCTCACCCGCATAAAACAAAACAAAAAAAAAACCAAAAAAAAACCTGATACTCCTACAGTGGAAATGGAAGTTACAATGTGACGACCAGTATACGATATGACGATATCAGGCGTTTACGAAGCATTACTTTGGGGTTTGGAGCGGAGCAATCTATCTGTCGACTGAGACATAGGTTCCCGACCCCTGGTAGAAAGGGTCCCAAAGACTGTTGAGAGGGTTTATAATTGTTGGGAGGACTTCCAAAAGCTTACATTTAAGATAAAAATGAATACGAAAAATAATGACAAAATTTTTAACGTAGTTTCTATATCTAAGCTACTTCACGGTTCTTCGGCTATCCCATGGTTTCCTGGAACCTAACACCCGTGATAGCCAAGGGATTACTGTATATACCTTGTAAAATTAATTTAACAAATCTACAGTGGGTATATGCATTTGTCCTCGTGGGGTGTAAACCATAAATCAAAGACCCAAAATCATCCTGATTATCTTGTAGTGTGTGCCTTTAAACTTAAACTAAAGATTCCCAGGGAAAGCAAGAGCTGATTAGAATTTCATCATCTTCCTTGAGTCAGTCATTTTGGATAAAAGCGTCTGCTAAATGCATAAATGTAAACATGAAAGTACAGTATAGTGCATCAGGTGTTTGGTGTCCAAGTCATGATGCGGCTCAGTGGCTAGCCCTGTGTGCTATTTGGTTTTACAGTTTTGGAAACAAGAAATCTAAACTGTACTGGACCAAGGACAAAAAAAACTGCTTCTTTTCTTTCTTTTTTAGAAAATAGATTAAAAAAGCCAAGCCTTAGTCACTCTTGTGCTTAAGACAAAAGCCTGGCATGAGATAATTTAAGCGCATAATGAAGGCGATGAAAAAAAATATTAAAATGTTATTTTTCAAGCAACTTAATGACAGCTTTAATATTGAGTTGACCTTTCCTTTCCTGAAAGTTGACCTTTCAGTTTTTTTTTCTTGCAACCCATGTTTGACTAAAGGTTCCCTTAACCTTATATCTCAGGATTTTCTTAACTTCAGTACTTTCATGCAACCAGGGCCAAACCCTTGGTTTAACAGCAGTCACATGTGCTCTGAAAAGTCAAGCCACGTTGCTGATGCAGGCAATGCGAGTTCACGCTCAGCTCAAGTCATTTTATGATTTATTTGATTAATTTCTTATCCTCTCTCCTTTCATTAGAAGTGACAAATGACAAAAAAAAAGAAAGAAATCACATCCTTTTCAATTGTGCAGTGACCTGTGGTATGATCCAAACCTGGCTAGGAATCAACAGATCGTTGATTGGGTTGTGAATAAATGTGTAATTTCTGTAATTTCTACACAGCTCTTGGTTTATGGATTTAAATGCATTGAATTAAAGCTGACCTTCCCTACTGCAAGTACACATTTTCAAATTAAGTGCATCACTGTTCCTACACTGCTGTCAAATGTCCAAAACAAGCATTCAAGCTGTTTCACAAATAGCATATGTCCTGAATGTTAGTTTAGTGCACTCCTCAACCCTGTAAGAGCACAGTAAGGCGTTTTATCACTCTTTACACCTTTATTCTTACTCCATTGTATTTAAATCATTTGTCTACTGCTTGTTCTGCTGTTTCCGTCTCGCATAGAATTGAGTCTCGCCTTGTGAAAGCATGCAAGTGTGTTGGGGAGGGTTTTACACCAGGATGTGTGACATGTAGTGAAAGCTCATAATAGTTGTTCTTTAATATCCTTTGCTCAATTCTGTGTCAGATAGAGCTCAGTTTTTCAAGTCCCCGTCTCTACTTCAGTCATTTCTGCAGGCAGCAAACATTTATTTTGAATTTGGGTTTTTTGACATCCATATAAAAGAAACAAGTCCTCAAAAACATATTGGCAAATATTTTTAGAGCTTGCACACTGTTAGTTGCTCAATGTGTTAATTCTGCTTCAATTGAAGGTCAACCTGCGTATAGTTAAGAATCCATGCAATCTAATGTTCTTACACCACACAACTCTCTTAGTTTGATGCTAAATGAATGAGGCTTTGATATAGTAATTGAGGATGACCTTTATCTTAACCCCGAAAGGTTGTTTTACTGATGGGCTTACAAAAGTAAAGCTCTCCTAAGAATAGGTTTCAATAAGAGTGATAAGAAAGGAAATACATGACATGGTGATAAGGAGCCTTGTATCTAATTTATGAGAATATATCATCTCCACAAATACAAGACCGTAATCTAGTGGCGCCTCTGCTCAGGAACTGAGAAAGCCATTAGAACTGTTTACAGACTGTATTTCTGTTCATAATACACACGCAGCCCTGAAAAACTTGCTGATTTTAGTGTGCACTAGTAACTCTGTCATATATAGGTGCTAAGAATGAACCTTAAAAACACTCTCTATAATGGAACCATAACCTACTTCTTTTGATTTCATTGGTTTTGAATCTTTGTATGAATTTTTCATATGCTGTAGGTCATGGGATGCTACAATGCCAGTTAATCACAGTAATCACAGAATTGCCCTATCTCTATGGCATGTTATCTCTATGGTCTCTTTAAATCCCATTTAGAGTGTGATTGTTATAATTAAGATACCATGGGTAACCCTTAAGAGGTGACCCCTCTTTATATTTTGTTGTTTATTAATGACGTAATAACATCATTTCCACAAAGTGTAATATTTCAGAATAATAAACACAATATTTCAGAGTTGCTGAGGGAATTTGAGAAACGATTTCAGGTCTTTAGCAAATTTAGCAATTTCTTTAGTTGCAGTTTTCGCAAATTGATAAAGTTAATTTGTTTACATAAAAAAACACGCATGTATAAACTTGCAAATTTTACAATTTTTTTTTTTTTAAAACAGCTGCCACTTAAGATTTTAATTGTGTGAAGTCAATTTGATCAATGTTCAGAATATCTTCCCAGAGTTGGAAAATGAATTTTAAATAATTGATATTTGATTTGTTAACATGCAGGACAGTGTTTTAAATTCCACAAAACTGAAACATCATCATTGCAAAATAACTGACAATTGTTTTATGCATAATGCACTTAAATAAATGTTAAACTGAGTAATGGTGTTTTTGAAATTTCACATACTACGTAGGTTGTTCATAATATATTTTGTAAAAGGACAATCATCATTCATTAATCATTCATTTAATCTAAAGATTTTTATAATTTAATATAATTTATAATATACTGCACTAATACAAAAAAAGCGGACTTATTGTTAGTTCTATGTAATTTTGCTATGAGTTCACTGGTCTGGCCCCCTTGACATCAGATTAAGCAGTATGCGGTCCCCCGACCAAAATGAGTTTGACACCCCTGAGATAGAACAAAAATGTGAACATTGGATAAAGCCAGGTTCAAACATCGATTTTAGTCAAAAGTTGTTGTTTTTTTAAGGGAGTTATCTCTTTTTATCATTTCATGAATAAAAAAATACTGTCAACAGCCATAAATCTTTTTCTTTTTTTTTTTCACAATTTTTATATATGCACAAACCTCTCCATAAAAACCTTCAGAATATATACAAAGTTTTTGGTGTAAGTGCTACTGAAGTGAAGATTTTTTTTCTGAGAAAAAAGTGCCACTAAATCACAAATATATAAAGTGCTATAAAAGATGCACTTAAAAGGGTATTTTTGGATGTTTTCTTTCCACTGAAAAAAAAAACAAAAAACACTTTATGAAAAAACGAAAATCTCAAAATTGACATTTTAGCAAGGTTTTTTGCCTTAAGAACTTTTTAAAAGTTTCTCTTTTGTATTAAGTTATATACTTTTGAAAAATGGGTATGCAAAGTTGTTTTAAATCTTTTTTGATTAATATGTAAAAAAAAAAATTGTTATTGAACTGAAAAAAAAATCTTGATAATGATCAGTGGATTAGGTATTATGAAGATTAATAAATGCTATAAAAATGTAAAATTCTACATTTACAGTACTAATGCATTTTTAATATTTAATGCATTATGAATAAACCTGAATTAATTAAAATAAATTATATAAGAAAAAAACCTTGTGATTTAATAATTACTTAATCAGATTTTTAAAAGATTATGAACTGGTTGTAATAGTAAGACCTTGGATAATAGCACAAAATCAGTTATGTAGTAGGTTAAAAAACATATTAACTTGCAGCATTGCATACAAAAGACATAGTCTTTCCCATTTAAGAAACAGTCTTTACAGAAACTAAACATTTCCTGAAATGTTACTGAGCAAATGCATTAGCAAACATACACGTTTTCTAATCTAGGAGTTCTACTGAGAAATGAAATGTGTTTAAACCAAACAATCGAGGATGTGCTCAAAATGACTTTGCACTAAAATAGGTGGTCAACCATTTTAACCAAGAAAACATGGATAATGGTTGAACTTACTGAGCCTGTGAGAACTGGATGTTCCACTTCTTTTGTGTGTTTAGTAGCATTAGTAATCTGTCCTTTTCAGGTTAAAAAGAGGACTTCATGCTGTGGCCAATCACAGGTCTGTAAATGTCAGGTCCACGGTGTTCAGATTGTGGTACAGTATAACAGTCTCTCTTCCTGATTTTCCCTCCAATCATAGTAATGATCGCTTAAGTAACTGCTTCCCACAGCTGCTGGTCTTATTATTTGCAGTTTGACCAAGGCTCATTTTCCCATAAATCCCAGTGAGCTGCCCTTTTCTCGCAGCCTGGGTATTTTTAAAGGTTGCCCTTAAAATGTTTAAAGGCAGACTGAGTAAGTAGCGCACTGGAGCTTGTATACAAATTAACTTTGTGAAGGGAATATGAGAAGACTCTAACAGCTTTGAGATTCGGCCTGGCCTGCATTTTAGATGTTGGACTGATATATTAATGCAGTCCCTAGTGTTACGTTTGCCTTAAATGTGTGTGTAGATGTCGTAAGATGTCTACTTTTCTACAGGGCTCTACTTGTTCTAGTACTGTAGGTACAGTGCGGTTCATTTGAACATCAAAGCTTTGCTACAAGCTGCATATAAAAAAACAAAAGATGTGAGTGATTTGATGAAATAGTAATTGAATAACTCTTATGAGGTACGGATGTCTGGAGAAACATCTGTGAAACAAGTTAGCCATTAAATATGCAACAGCATATTCAAAAATTCCTTTTGCATAAGATGGCAATGCTTTAAAGAGAATTATCATGGCCTGAAGCTCATTCAAGTACTGCCATTTAGCGTGCCTGAATGTGATTGAAATGATCTCCATTCTGCTTTTGTTCAAATCCGAGTGTTGAGGTAAACAAAAGCCTGAAAAATATCTCATCTGAAACCACCATCTGAACTTCATATATAATCATATTTCATTTGCAGAGGTAAAGGTGAAGTGTGCCCTTTTTGATGTTGAAATAATTTCTCAGTCCCAGAGACAACTGACAATGTTTTTTTTTTTTTTTGCATTTAACCCTGAAAAGTGACGAGCCCAACCAATCAGGTATGAAAAAAAAAAGAAATAAAAAATCCATTCTCTATAGCCAACACAAATCATAAATATTTCATTATAGTAGATGTTTAGTAATTCGGGATTGTCTTAAATGCAGAGGATTTCCAGATGACGTGGGTGTCGTGTTCTTTTATGTTCCACCTGGAAAAAAAAAATGGGACGCCAAACCCCCTAATGGAAAAAGACAGACATCTTTTTTTACAACTGTGAAAATGAGCGATTATCAGGTTAAATGTTTATCAACCATTGATGCAGTAAACTTGCACAACGTTCTTGAACATTTCTCTTTTTGTATAGACATTAACTTTCCATTTGGCCTGGGTAACTTCTCCAAAATAATTGGTTATAGGTTAGGCTACGTTTTTATATATCATTAGATTTCATAAGAGAGAAGTGATTTTCACTGGACTGTCCAGCTACGACCTAAAAACAAATAGATATAAACAAGGAAATGGCCACAAGTGAATTGTGAAACAAAACATGCATTCAGAAGAATAATTCATTTAAATTTAATGAAGACTTATTTTTAGTCTTAGCGTCAAGTCAGACTGAATCATTAAAACCGGCCTTATTTTCCATTACCTTGTTCACCAAAAATGTGTACGGACACAAATAAGGAATTTCAGACTGTGCATGACAAACACACAACTTGTTTGGTGATGGATATGAGCTTGATAGAAGATCTTCATTTCAAACACAAAGTAAGTTTCCTTCATTAATTAAATGATTTTACGGAATCAAATATAGTAAATAAGGTACTGGTAAATTGACTAAAATATTATGAAGTTGAATGGAACAGATAGAAAATGAACCAGACTCATCACACAGAGTTGCAAGGTTTATTAGAGAATCAGGACTATAAAGGTATGCAGGATTCTACTAGTCTCTGAGCAAACCACACAACTAGTCCTTTTCTAAATGTAATACTATAGCAAACCTGGCTGCCATGGTTAGTGATACAGTAATATAATTAAAGAAATGGATTCTTAAATGCAAAAACTAGTGCATCAGGTCACCATATGGATAACTGGGAAGAAGGAAGAAAAATGCTTTAACATAAATTATTCCTATTTCTATGGGTCATATTCATTTTAAATAATAATAGTTTAATCATAAAAATCATTAGGAAGGAAAGCAGCACCTCTGCCTCGGTTAGGGCTGACACTACGATACCATAGATTATATTCTTTAATATCTCTGTGTATATACGGCCAGTCAGCAAGAATGAACACCACATGAATTGTACCGCAGCCCACACTGTAAACGTCTCCTTCATGAGTTTGTTTGTTTCTCATTTACAGCGAAATTTGGTTCAAAGAGGATAGGTAGCCAAACCCTCCAACTCAGACATTTACTGGGCACATACACACAAGTCGCTGCATGGAACAAGATACAGCTCCAAGAAAATAAGCCGTAACAAGGAGAGGAGAAGAAATCAAGAGAGGAGGAGGAGGAGGAGTAGTTTGGGGCATCTGTGGTACAGAGTTAAAAGGAGTCCATGGCCTTGAATTCGCTGAGGGCTTGGACCGGGGAGATGTGTTTCTTCTGCGAGCCTCGCCTGACACGGGTCTGGC
This sequence comes from Rhodeus uyekii, assembly GCA_037043235.1. Taxonomy (NCBI): domain Eukaryota; kingdom Metazoa; phylum Chordata; class Actinopteri; order Cypriniformes; family Acheilognathidae; genus Rhodeus; species Rhodeus uyekii. Next base: position 1,045,046 of record JAWRVZ010000187.1, on the reverse strand, counting down.
ACTCTTCCGGTTTCTCTCTCTTCACCAAGGGTTTCTTCTCTGGGGCCTTCATACGCCAAGAAACCACAGGGGAATTGACTGCTGCTGTGCCATACACCTTCTGGTACTTGGTGGAAGCTACATAGGAGGCCTTGACCGTGAGGACCACAGCATTCATCAAGTTCTTGGCTGCCTGGATGAGGGATGTAGCACTGTCCAGCTGAATATGGAACAACGGGGAAGAGAACATTCAGGTAAGTGCCTGTTTTTAGTTAACAGCCTGATCAGCCAGGTCTATTTTCTAGCAGACACATAATTTAGTATATGCCACAGGGAAACACGTCGGCCTCTGTTGATTCTGAAGCTAATGAGCTTGCTTGCTGAATATTTAAAATAGTCTGGCTCAGTGTAAGTTGGAAGTTGTTAGTCCTGCAGTGTGCCTTCAGAGATCTACTGAAACCTTCCACCTCCCCCAGCTCCACCTGTCTAGAAAATCTGCAAGATGTGTGTGCATGTGTCTTACATGCTCACAGCAGAGTGTCTGTGTATATATTGGCAACATGCGTAGCAGATCAAGTCCACCAAGACGAAATACATCTATATTGATTAACATGCTAAAGCCATTCAGAGAGTTGTCATAATTTAAATATGGCATGGAATGAACTGTTAATACATGTTTTTGAGCCTAATGCATAGTGTTAATAAAACAGTATGCAATGATTGCAAGGTTATAAATGAGCTATGGTAAGTTTTTAACAATCTTAAACTATTTGTACAAATATACATTACACTAATTTGATATTTGAAGGGTGAAATATTCAAGGTGCATCACAACTGTTTTGGAGCAAGTGCACAACGCTCAGACTAACTGTTGTCTGATTAACATGTAAATGCTAGACAAAGCCCGTTATCTAGGCCTGTGAGTGGACTGGTGTGATCTCAGTCAGACTAAAACCACAATCACTTTTTCAGGACAAAAAATGGTTGTGATTAGACATTGGGTTCTGTGGTATTAAAACAAAGACATACAATATAACAAAGATTCTGTTGCGAAGTAAATGATAGAGAAACAAGTAAACACTGTAAATTCTACCTGAAGAAGTTAGTTCTGGCAAGAATAATAATAGAAAAGTATATTCTATATTAGTACTTCATTTAAGCTTGTAGAAATTAATAATGTTATATCTTGCACTCTATTCTAGCTGTATTTACACTGTTTTATCATTGCTTTTGTTGTTAGGTTCAGTAACTTACTTTTTTGTGACATCTGGAGTTCGTTTTCTACTCAAAATGACATTCTCAAAGTCAAAATGTCATTCTCAAAAAGTATGCAAAGCATGTTACCGTTATTGTGGACTGTGTACCAAGTATTGAGGTCTCAGTGTTTGGGTGCACCACGCTATTTCAATTATATAGACATGTTGTCTAAACAATACCTACTGTATTACACTTTAAAATCATGGCTTAATACAGTGTTATATTGTGCATATTGTATTTAAAACTTGTAAGTATTGAGTACTAAGTAGAAATTACTTGACAAACTTTAACTGGCCAAGTTAAAATTACATATTTTCTAACTAATTTTACTTAAAAAAAAAAAAGTACATTTCACATATGGAATCAATTAAAATATGATTAAGTAAATTGTACTTGTATCATATGGAAGCCCGTTTCTGCCACAGTTGAGAAGAAGAAAAAAAAATATTAAGTCGAAATAATGACTTAGTATCTCGAAATAACGAGAAACTTTCTCAAAATAATGACTTAGTATCTCGAATTAAGTACTGTTAATAAAGTTTTCGAGATACTAAGTCATTATTTCGACTTTAATCTTTTGAAACTTTAAAACTGTGGCAGAAACGGGCTTCCATAATATCATAACATTTAATAATAAATAGAGATTGTAAAAAATATACTCCACTTCCTGCAAAGCTTTGCAAACCTCGTGTACTTTCATTTCAATTAAATAGCAGCACAATATTTATGGCCGGAATTGTCTTACCCCTGAAACAATGAGTTCTCCACCCAGGTTCTGAACCTCAGCCTTGACCTTGCTGCAGATGTTGAGCTGGTGGCAGTAGAGGGCGATTCTCTGGAGGTATGCCAATAAGTCCTGCTTACAGGCTGAGTCTGGACACTGAAAGAGATGGGAATACATAGCAGAGACTTGACCTTTACATATTCAGTGAGTAGAGCAGATATGAGGGGAGGGTGATAAAGCGATGATGACTGAAAATGAAATTAGTTCCATCTTGAAGATGACTCGGGTTTTGTCATCACGTATTGGCTAACGTCTATGGCTGTAAACTTGTTTGTAAGTCACCCGCTATTGTCACAATTGTTTATTTGCTTAGAACACAGCACACGTACATATACAGCACAAGAGTAAACAAGTTAAATGAAATAGAAAGCACTTGTACCCCTGAGGGTTCGGATAAATATTCTATAATGGACACCAGCCCGTTTCACAGTAAATTAAAACTTCTTTAATTTCCTTGAAATTTTTGAAGCTGGTGAGGAAGGGTGCGTGTACAATTTCTTATGCCATGACACAGCGATTGCTTATCTCATGAATATTAATTAGGTCATGATGATGTTGCTAGGTAACCTTCCTGTAGTCACAATCTACTCAGTATTCATAAGCCAGGACTTCAGTATTATTATTTATTTAACTAACTATTTGAAAGCACACTTATCCTTAAATTTGTCAAAGTATAAATCTGATCTGATTGTCTTGTCTTAGAGTTTTCAAAACTGTAATGTGAACAGTCTAATTATTTAAAATCTACTGTTGTCAAAAGCAGAATGCTTGCCTACTTTTTTAGATACAGGTTCAGTCTACTTATATCCATCTACTGCATTTATATGTATGAACTGCTCTTTTTCTGTGTGCCATTTCTGTCTCCTCTTCAAAGCACTACATGAGCATGTCCCACTTAATGTTATAAAGTTTTGTATTAATAATTTTAAACACTCACCACCTTGCATGCCAAGACAGTGCTTAGCTCAGTGACTTTGCATGAAGCAATAAATCCTGTCAGAAGTTATATAGTTTAAATAGTTTAAATGGTTATATATTTTAAATTCTCCCCTAGCTTCACGTGAACTTTGAGTGAAAAAGACTGATGAGACACATTTAATAACCGTTGAAGCTGCTTTATCTTTGACATGGTTGAGCAGCTATAATGTCCTTAGCGTTTAGCATTCAACTGTCTCTCTGCAGGAAGTAACCTCTTGCTGTGCTGGGGGGCTGGCAAGGGGGGAACAGAAAAATGGAGAACCCTCTTTTCTCGTCTCCAGGGCCTAGCAGCTTTAGGTCTACCATGTCAAGTGCAGCAGTTACAGGAGTTGTTAGAGTGTGTTTCTGAGGAAGGCTGACTGCTGTCATGACCACATACACCACATAAAGCCATTTAAATGTATTCATATCAGCAGAACTGCAAAGGTTCAACAATGTGGCCAATAATGAAAACTCCCCCCCCCCCCCCCCCCCCCACCCAATGAACTGACATTTACTTTTGTAGTCAGAGTTGCATTCTTTTTCAGTTGTGTTGATTTCCAGTCCATTTTAGTTAATCTGTCATGTGGTAAAATGTAATCAAATTAGGCATAAATTTGCTCTAAAGGGCCAGTCACACAGCGAAAACGCATGAATCGCGCACAAATTATGCACAGATTTTCGTTTCTGCACGGAGCGTGCGTCGTATGCGTAATTCGTCGGTGGAACGAACGTGGACCGTCAGTGATTGTAAGTGGATGTGCGTTGAAGGCGGTTTGTGCGTGATTTTGAGTTTTGAACGACGCACCGTTTTAAAATTTGTTTACTGTGCGTCGGTGTGTGTTATTCATGAGTCGCCGTGCGTAGTTTATGCGTCGAGTATGCGTGACTATGCGTGACACGCGTCGGCCGTCAGTGCTTACGCGTCGGAACTGGTTCGAAACAGCGCACATCCACGTCCGTCCACTGACGACCCACCTTCATATCACGCATGAACCACACACGTATCACGTTCATTCCTCTGACATCCACTGACAATGTGGATTCTGAAAGTGCTTGTACGTGGAACATTCGCGAAGCATGCGTGTTTGGACGCGCTCCGTCAGTGATTCATGCGTCGGGCGTGCGTCGAATGTTCGTCGAATACTTTGGTCAATTTCTCAATGCACAAGCACGCACAAACCCAATCTGTGCGTGATTTGTGAGTGATTCTTGCGTGATCGGCTGTGTGACTGGCCCTTAAGGAAAAAAATAGCATCCAAAGGTTTTAACTATTATTTGATAACTAGCAGTGTTTTTTGACAACCACGGCTCTAAGATTTTCTGTATTGTGTACCAAACCATTTTAAACATGTAGTAAATGAGGCATTTCCTTTGATGGCTTTTGTTTTTAGATTTGGTCTTTTTCAGCAAAGAGGAGCAGCTTGATTATTGAGCTCCCGGTGCCGTTTAACACCACCTACTCAGAGATTCTTTCTGACAGGATTACGGTCCCTTGATGCGTCCTGAGAACCCCAGATGGTCATTAAATGTAAATACTGTGTTAGTAGGTTTGATAAGGGACAAGTCAATGAACCCGTTCAGACTACACAATATGCGCAAGGTGTGTATTATATTTGGTAGTAAAGAGTATGGATTGCTGCTTTGGAAGGAACACATTGAACTAAAGGGAGGGGAGTTCTGTTTTGGAAAGCAGAAAATGTCTGTCTCTGATGTGCTTGTACACTCAGATTACACTCTGATCAGCAGTGAGATCAGGTTCCCCCTCACTCTTTTCCCTTTATCTAAGGGAAAAGAAATGCTGCAAGAAAACAACGAAAACAACACAAGGCCTAGCCAGTGGTGACACAGCAGGTCTCAGGCTTCTTGTATCTTTTTGATCAGTGTCCCAATGTCGATGACAACAAAATGGTCATTCCTATTATGCAGTGCCCTTTTGGCAATGAATACCCTAGTGTAATTTAAAGAAATATGTCTCTAAACTGGTATACCAGACTGGTCAAGCACAGGCACTTTATTTCAAGCTCAGGGATGTTCAATGCTCATGGAGGACCAATCTCCAACAAAGTTTAGGGTTACACTTTAATTTAAGATTACATTGTTATTTTGTACTTATAAGTACTGAATATTAATAACTGCATGTGTTTACAATGGAGTTAGGGTTAGTTACTTGTAACTATGCATAATTTACGGTTGTTACTATTGTAAGTACATGCAGCAACGTGTAACTACATCACCATCCCTAATCAAACTTTCTTGTAGCTAGTCATACTAAAAACCTTGATTAGCTTTTTCAGATGTGTTCAAATCACTTTGGTAGGAGGAATATGCCAATGTACCTGCTACAAACAAACTTGACTTGAAACTTTTTTAACTTGACCTTTAGAAATTGATGACTAGATTGATGAATAAATGCACATAAGGTGAGTTTTTGCTTTTTTTTAAAATTTCTATTCAGTTTCAAGGTACTGTAAACTAATTGTTTATACATATTCTATCGTAATTGTAAAGTATCATATTTTGTACATGAAACTCGGCAATCTTTATTTTAATTAAATATAACAAATGGCATCACTTTACTTAGAGCCATTATTTACACTCCCTGGACAAGAACAAAAAAGTTTTTAAACATGCAAATGCTTAAGAGTCTATTATTTTAGTATTTTCAGTGTGTATTATTGTTCTAGCATGGCTGGTCAGTGTATAACATTACTGTCACGATTCAAGGACGGGGAGCACTATTCAAGCAAAAAAAGTACTTTTTTACATTACAAAAAGTAAAGCGTTACAAAAGTATATTTAATGTATTAGTTATGCCTTGCAATGCACCTTATCATGCATTGTATGGTCTCACAAATAATTGTATCCATATTTAAAATGCATTATTATCTAGTTCTGGATTTAAATTCTAGATTGTGAAGACTCTTTGACTTTTACCATAAGTCAGTTTCTCTTTCGAACGTCACTAAGTGAATCTGTGTGCGCCACTCAAACCAGCAACAGATAATGGAACAAATGATCATTTAAATAAGACTTGCTGTGCTTGCTGTTTGATGATTATCCAACATCAGACTGGGCAAGCCTGTGCCGCGCCCCAGATTCTGCTGCTCCCAGGCCCCATTGTCCTCCCTTCACTCAGCCACCCACCACTGTGCAGCTTTCCATACGCTCCCGCTGGAGCTCAGTTCTCTAAAACAGTTCCTCTAATGCCACAGCAGTGATGCTGCTGCAGGAGCTCAGTTCTCTGAACCCTTCCTCCACTGCTGAAGCAGTGACGCTCCCAGAAGAGCTTCATGTTCCCCCAGGAGCTCAGTTCTCTAAAAGAGTTCCTTCAATGCCACAGCAGTGATGCTGCTGCAAGAGCTCAGTTCTCTAAACATTTTCTCCACTGCCACAGCAGTTAAACTCCTGCAGGAGCTCAGTTCTGTGAAATCGTCCTCCACTGCTGAAGCAGTAACGCTACCAGAAGAAGTCCATGTTCCCCCAGGAGCTCAGTTCCATATCCAACTTGCTCTTTAGATTGCTCTTCATTAGAATGAAAACGAGCATGTTTCCAATGCTAAAGCAACGTAATCTACGCCATCCAAACTTACTCCACTGTAGCAGCATGGCCACCACCTCCACTCCTGCAGGATCTTGCACAACCTTCCACAGCCAATGCTGACCATTTGGAAGCCACAACCATCAAATGTCAAAAGCATATATAATATATGACTCCCCTACATTGCTCAACATTTTTCAGCATTCTGTTCACCACCCTGACTCCTCACTTGTTCCTACTACAGCCAGGAATACAGGAGAGTACTCTGGGTTCGGGCCTGTTACCGAGCTCGGTGCACTCTCCTCAGACACTACGCCATACCATTTACATTCCATTTGTACTTTTTATTTTACCTTATTTGTAAGTGCGAACTTGTGAAATCCCAGTTGTATATGCACGTCTGAACATCTCCTCACCCAAAACAATCGCACACTTGATTACCTGTATACTCTTGGTTGTTCCATTTTACATTTTATAACATTGAGTTTAACAGCAGTATGTGTGTTGCACATAATAGAATACAATGTTACCGTCTTTTAGATTCAATTGTAGGTGAAAAAACTAGTTAATTTTATGCTTTTTGTGCATTTTCTATCTTCTGGGTTTAAATTAGTCTTTGCATCAACATCACAGGATGTGACATTTTCTTACACCTATAGTAAATCAGTGACTCACTAATGTCTCATATTTATTCATGAAATTGTCCGTATTCTATGAGAAGACACCTTGCTTAATTATTCATGACCGCGCATGTTGATCTCCAATGACATATGCTTCAAGCTGTGAGATCTCATACAGTAAGTGAGAGATACATTAATGGATCATAAATAAGTGTTTGTTTTTGCTTTGTAAGAGTTTCTGCATCTCAAAAGTTTTCTTCCATAGGCCCTGAGTCTCCAACACAAATGTGATTCATCCTCAGCGAGAATAACCGGTCTAAATATCTTACTGTTTATAAAAACACCATAAAATAAGCCTGTAAATCAACTATTGATGGAACAGTGGGTTCATATATGATTTCGATGCCATAAATGTGAATGGTTGTGTATTTATTTTCCCATTAAATCATAGCTGTCAGAGGATATGAATACATTAGTGTAATTTATGTTGAGCTCACAAAACCACATATGTATAGTTATTTTATTGCATGTAATGGTAAATCACAGCATGCATTTGTGGGAAGCTATGATGCATTTAACTCAATGAGAGCAAAATAAAACTGAATCAGATGCTGTTGTTGAGTAGCCGTTCTCTCTTCTTTGCCCTCCACTCTACAGCTTACTTCACCTAAATTCATAGCATTTCTATATTCTGAGAACTATTTAGTGCTGAAACGGGTGGGTTGACCCTTTAACGTTCCCCAAATGCACCCCTCACTCTGACGAAATTTTTCTTTAATTTCGGTGAGTGCAGATGATCCAGATGTTCACCCTAAAATGAAAAATCTTTCATAATTTACACACCCTTTAAAAATTGTTGGCAACCAGACAGTTGAGGGTTGCCATTTCCTTTAGTATGGAAAAATATTCTTCGGAATTCGGTGGCTACAGTCAATAACCACTTACCAACACTTTATTTCGATGGACCATTTTAAACATTCTACTGACCATAAGTTACTTTTCAACTACATGTCAACCTATTCTAACCCTACCAGTCTCCTAATACCCTACTAACACTCTGAGTTGGTAAACATGTTGATCCTCCGTTACTTATGGTCAATAGAATCTGTTAAAGGGACCATCAAAATAAAGTGAAAACAAAACATCATCCTTTGTATTCAACAGAAGAAATAAACTGGTTTGGAACAATGTAAGGGTGAGTAAATGATGACAGAATTTTAACTTTTTTGATTTTTAATTCAATTATGAGGAAATAAAACGAACGTGTATAACTTCCATATTTAATAAAACGAAGGAAAAGTGCATAATATTTTATGAGAAAATGAAAATGCACTAAAGACTTGATCAAGTCCATCAAGATTCGCACACTAATAAATGCATCCTTAGCCTTTTATTTTCTTTACAAGGAGTGAAGTTGATTAAACATTAACATGTGTCAGTCAGCAGGTTTTGAAGATGATGCTCATCTAATAATAAATTCAACACCTGATAGGAGCTCATTATTTTAAACACAACCCAGGACTTTGATCTCATATCCTCACAGACAAATGGGGAATAAAAGGGTATTCTGACCTGGTCAGCCACAGCACGGGCGAGTTTGTCCATTCTGGATCCAGCCTCTGCGATTTTCTTAGCAGCATTGATCACGTCAGAGGAATTCTTCAGAGGCCCTTTGCCCCTACAGTAGCACAAATACCCAGATTGTTACTCTTTTAGCTGATTCCTCACAACGGCCAGAAACAAAAGTGCACAGAGCGCGAAAGCAAGCGAGCCCCCCACATATGCTAGCAGATTTGAAGCAGATAGTAACCGTAACCGAAGTAATAAATTATACTTTTTCACATCTCTTCATTCTGGTCAAATAATTTTGCATAATTACCTAAATATTTTTACATTTGATCTGTTCTCTAGTCAGTGGCAGCATTTGTAATAATTTGCCCCTAGAATATTTTGTTTAATGACTATCTGAACTTACTGTGCATCACGACATAAAACAGACCCTCTGCTTTAAAAACTGTACAAACTGTTTTATTCTATCAAAAAGCTAAGAAAACACTAAAACAAAGACTAAAACACGTTAACATTCATCAACACGTCCTATACTTCGACCTGGGTTGACATTTCATTCAGTAACATTGGTCAGTTTTGATTTATATGCTCATTAATGTTAATGATCGTGTTATTTTACATTAGTGTTATTTTACGTTTGCCATCACTTGTTTTTGCTTCTTTTTCATCAGTGTTTTAATCAGGAGATTCAGTACTCTTTCAGAAGATGTCATAGTGTGTCAACCCTACTGTATAACAATGAAAACATGGAAAGCCATAAAATTGAAGCGTTGTCTCATAAATGACGGATAATTCAATCAATGATGGGTAAAGTGTTAATATTTCAATGTGATGTATTTAATTGTAAGATAATGTACCGATAAACCCCTTTAGGTTGAAATCCAGCACACTCATTGTTGGCATGGTTATATCTACCTGGTGAAGTCAGTCATCTCCATCATGATCATACACATTTGCTTGGCCAGCACGATGATGTCATTTCCATTATCGTCCCACTTGGCGACCTCTGCATCCAGCTTGCTCTTTTCCTGCCTGAAGCTCTCCACCTGTTCGGCAATCTTGGCCTTCTCTTCCTGTGGCAGCTGAGCCATGATGGCCTGTGGGAGGTAGAGATACAAGACAAGATAAATATCAATTAACCACGTTTTGCAATAGTGCAAACAGTGCTCTTGATTCTTGCTCAAAGTTTGTGAAGAAAGTACCCTCCATTTAGGTTGACTTTGTTTAACCCCACTGAAATGCCTCTGTATAAGGTTTTGAAACTTAACACTTAATCATAAGACCTTCTGGAACCCCATGACATCTCATGCTCATAAAGAGAAAATCCATCCTCCTTTCTTCTCCCCCTACTTGTCAAGGAATAAATTCTCGCTCCGTAGCAATTCTGAGTCAGTCCGAAAGGGCATTAATCTCTTTGCAAGGTCACAGGCACCGTTAAGGCACAGTATTATTTGTGAGATAAATGTATAATTACCTCACTTCTTACACTAGTCAATGAATTATGCATTTGTTCAACATTCTGTCGGAGCAGACGGACCTGACCAAGGCAGGGAACTCTGGATGCTGTTAAGTGCGCAATCACCGTGGAAGATGGGTTTTGCAAAAGATCCGTGCCGTACAAAGTCTGAATTTGTAGTGTGATAAGTCAGAGATCTTTTCCACATTTTGTCTGAATTTAGAAGTGGCAATACACCATCATAGCCAAAGGATGTCGTAACATAAGAGCTAATTAAGAGCCAGCTGCTCATTTAAGATTTGTAGCTTTTTGCTTGTTTATTAAACAAGCAATTACGCACTAAAAAGAAAAGAAGTCCTTAGAGAAAATGCGATTAAAAGATGAAAATAATTTATTTTTTTCACATAGTGCACACTTCTGGGCATTTCAAATGCAGGGCTGATGCAACGGTGACTGTGTCCCAAAAAATTATTATTATTATTATTTTTATTTTTTTTTATGTACAACATAAATGCATTCTTCCCACAAACCTGTCCAATGGCGTGTGCAAAAGCGGTCAAAAAATAGTGTGACACTTTTTGCTTGACTACAACCAAAGCTCATTATATACATTTCAGGTCTTGTTTTAGCTTGGTTCTAACATACCCATCCCAGGAGCCAATCAGCTCTCTTTACCTGTCTTTGAAGCAGCCAATCAGCATTAATGAGCTACTGAGAGGTTAATCCCAACTCCTCAGGTCCTAAAAGTGGATGTAATAAATGGAAAGAAAGTGAATAGAAGGGGGGCAGCCTATTTTTTTCCTCTTGCCTTGCTCAGAATTCACTTATCCATAATCTCTCTGGCTCCTAACCGATAACAAGAGAGGATGCAGGCAGCTTAATGCTCCAACAAATCCTTCCCCATATGCACCGGTGCTGATTCATTCACATACTCATATTGTGCGCATGTGTGTGTGTGCACTTCTGGATTAGAAATCTCTCAAAAAAAGCTTTTTAATTTTTCTCGTTTGAAATAAAGTGGTCTAGATACAGGAGTTCAATTTTATGGCTGACCTATCAGCTCTGTTATTCTATCATGAGCTAAGAGATAGAGCAGTGTGTGTGTGTGTGTGTGTGTGTGTGTGTGTGTGTGTGTGTGTGTGTCTGAAAGTGAGTCAGTGAATACATGCTGCTCTTATTTCTCTCTTATGAGAACTCAAAATCCATAAAACTTAAAGTCACAGACTTTATCAATATGAAAGTAGTGACACACATATTTGATTTGGAAAACACATTTATTTGATGTAGCATTCAGCTTCTACGCATATGGCGCCGCTTGAACTCCAATGAACCTAGTTTACTACGAAGCAAAATGTATTTCCACGGTCATCTTTTTTGTCAATTTGTTGCTGTTCTCAAGGAATGACCCTGTTTTTCTTCCCGGCAGTATTTATTTTAGCCTAGCCTTTTATTCCTATGCAAATTATCATTTCCTCTCATTCATGGAAGATAATTTCTTCTCAAGAGTAATTGGTATCAAACAGGGTTATGGTGTGTATTTGCACATGCATGTCAGCAGTACTCCATGGCTACATACTGATATTCTTGTAATGTCTCATAAGCAGCCCACTGTGCACTATTCACACATACACTAATGTGGATTAAGCATTGGACCCCAGTGAGAGCTGTCGTCAAATGCCGGCTGACACTTGCACACTGAGGGGGTGACATTGCCAGAAGTCTCATTTGCAATCATATTTTAACAACTGCAGTCGATGCAGAGAGAGTTTACGAAACTGAGACCAAAATGATTCTTGTGTAAATCTTTTGATTCTGCTAGAAATGTATGCATCTTATGCATAAAACATGCTCCTCTGCTATGTTAAATATTAAGGCTCTGTTCCAAAGCCAACATTGCTGCCTACATTCCCTTCTAAGGGGGCATACTAACCAAATTGGAAACTTAAAGGTTACTGAACAGTTTGAATATGGAAGCTACTGAACATTCTACACAGGCAGCAAATCTCATTTATAGTTAGCCGTTAGCATGTTGCTATGCTAAAGCGTTTGTTTATAATCTGTCTTAGCTTTTGTATTGAAAGAAGTTTTATTAATTTTTCTGTTGCTTAGGCTTTCTTCAAAAAGCATACATGCAGTGCTGACTTAGTAGGTCTATTTATAATATAAAATATAAATGTATGTAGCCTATTAACCTGTTAGCTTTTCAAAGCATCTTTGCCTTGCATAGGATGCCTCAATTCTCGCTGAGGTTTGCATTTACAGTTTCAATCAGAGATTGTTTATTAACTGTGACTAAAATATTAATTTATGGGAAGTTGGTCTTAATACATACATTTGGTCCCCTGCTTTATTAAATATTCAAGAAAAAGAAGTGTTAGATGCTACGCAGCAGACCTGATGTAAAGCATAAACATCATAAAACATACATTTTATATTCTCTGTGCTTTCCTGTGAAGGAAAAAAAAACAATTTCTCACCATTATTTTTTAGCAGAGGCTAAATCATGTTTTATTCTTGAAAAGGAGAGAGACACGTTGTGTGCATGCACTTGAGTGACTGGCCCTCTTGTTATTCTGAGTCTAGATGCAATTTTACAACAGATACGCTCAGCGGAGTGATAAGTGTTTTGTATTGTGAGCACAAATCTGTTGAAAATGACAGGAAGCACCAGAGTTGTTGTTTATGTGTCACGTAAGAGTCACTCACCCTTGCGCTCTGTCCAGCAATAAGTTGATCATCTTCTGTCTGGACGCTGGTGCGGCTACGGGCGTCATAGTCTTCTTGCTCAAAATCAGAGTCATCTTCAAGCTCTTCTGGAGTCTGAAATATTTGTATAAAAAAGACCATACTTGTAGATATTATACACGTTTCAAGTATTTTTCTCATTGTTTTTTTATAATTTCGACCAGATATGTTGAATGAAGACCAGGAGTCAGAAATGCAGTCAATAGCTGACATTTTAGTGAAGTTTAGTTTGTAGTTTCATCAGCAGAAGCTTCAGGTCTCACAAGGAGTTCGTAGGCCGCCCCACTCACAATAACATTGTTACAGCAATTATACTCTAACAGAGGCTACTAACTACGTCATTGATTACGGTTAAATTACTCTGATTGGCTAAGAAAGAAAGAAAGATAAACAAAACTAGTAATTTTCCACACAAGAGCAGACAGTCTGAAGCATGTCTTCGTTGATCACGAAGACATGCTTCATGTCTTTTTCATCAGAATGAAAAAGAGCATTCTGTTCACAATTTGATGTCTCCTAAAATGTGTTTTTACTTTCACTTTTAGTTTCAAAACTGTTCTGGAGATCATTCTTGGGTTTCTAGCATTGACAACTTTCTTCACCTTGTTTAACCGTACATATATATTTTAAATGTACTCATATCCTCTGTCCTAATGCTCCAACTCGGTGACAATTTGGGCTGTGCGTTGCCACACAGTGAGGGGCGAAAGATCTTTGATAAAGACATGTCAACCATTAAACCAGTCTAATCCCAATAAATAATTCATTCATCCCACAGTTTGAGTTACTAGTGACTTGCATCATTATTCAATTCCCTTTTGGCTTTCTTGTGAGTGATATAAAAAAAGTTCCATCGTAAAGTGGGATCAAACAATATGTGAAGGGGAAAGGCCTCAAGGTTTTGCAAGGTTTAGATCTGATCTGTTTTCTTGTATTCTGCCTACCAGTTGTTTCAACATCAGTCCCACTAACTGACTAATGAACAAATTGGAGACAAAGACTGTATCTTGACAGCCACCACTGTGGCACTGACTTAGAGATATTCTTTTGATTGAGTCAAGTGATTTATCACAAATTGGCAAAGTCTTCTTTGTTACTTTATTTAATGAATATCCCAATGGATTGAGATTTCACATAGACATGAAAGTGTATAGACAATGAAAACGGAGTGTACATGTGTGCGCAAACCCATCTTGGTTTGATTTTTCTTCCCATGTTTTTTTCAGCAGGACACAATCCTTGACAAATAACTGTGTGTGTTGGTGCTTTCATTTCACTTCTACTCTGGGAGCTGTACTATTTTCCAAACTTAAAAGCAGCTACCAGCACATGGTGACTGAAATGGCTTTTCTAGTCAGCAGAAAGCATACACGCTCTCTGCATGATCTATCTTTGTGATTCATTTTTGGGGTAGGGGGTGGTTCGAGGAATCAGTAAAAAATAAGTACGATTTCTGTTTACAATTATCACCCTGTTCAAAACCATCTCCAAACTCAGCTTGACATTACTTACTGATAAATTATTATTTACTGTTCGATATTGTCTGTAGTTCCTATGGAGGAAGTGTGTATCTTTGTATCTTTTTGCAACAAAAACAAATGTTTTTCTCGCAATCTCAGTAAACTGAATATTCACAATGGGCAAAGGCATAACATACTCAGTCTAACATACTCTTATTGAATAACTAGTACATACTGTATACGACATATGATAACATAGCATTACTTCACAAGTGCATCCACTTGTCCTCTATAATCAAGGCTTTTCTAATGACCCAGAGAAAAAAAGCTGCATGGGGGGACACTGTTACAAAATGTTTTTTATGGGTCATTTATTTTTATTTAATTCTAAAAGGAGAGCTGTTCTATATAAATAACTACATTCTTTTCTATCATATGTTTATTGCCAAGTTCAGACAAGACAATATCAGCCCATTTTTGGAACAATCCATTTAACAGGGTGTTGTGGCTATTCGTAAATGACTATAGGTGTAGGACGCACAAATAGTTTCATCTTCTATAGTATGTCATAGTGGAAGACAACCGATGCTCCAACTGCAATGTTTCAGAGCTCTTCCAAACACTACATTTCTCTGTGTTTGGAACATGGTGAAACGAGAAAGAGAGAGACAATGGTGTTGCTAGGTGGGAATTATGCAGTGGATGAACGGATTATGGAACTATGGAAACAATACACATGATATCTGCTGGCAAACAATAGTGGAAGCTCTTCAGCAACCCAGTGAGTACTGAAATCAGCATTAAGCTAACACACCGCTTATTGTTTATGCTCATTTCCAGAAGTCAGTAACTAATTCCACTTTAGGTATAACATCCCGCAGGTCATTAAAGATGGTAAGCAATGATTGGTTAGAAAGCAATGTGTAGTCTGACATGTTTTTTTTTTTTTTTTTTTTGGTCCATGACACAATGAATGATCACACAGCACGAGTGTTGTAACAGACACAAATATAAGAATAATTTTTGTGTTTAGAGAATAGTCTTTTCTTTGACAATCTACCCTTTGACTCTAGCTGAGGTTGTAGGGTAAAATTCTTTGTAAAGCTCTGGAATATTACGTTTATGTGTTATATATTTTACTGTATTATATTTGTTTCCTATTTTGATGTTAATATGTATTAGCCTGAGGAAAAACATTTTCATTAGCAAGTAAATATTCTGTATATAATATTTTAATAATGTGCTTTGGCTTTATTACAGTCACAATATAAAAGCCAATTATTTAGGTTTGGAAACATGTTTTCTTTATAAAATCACACACTTTTCTTTTCACCCAATATAAATGGGTTTTTATTATGGATCATCATAGAGGATCATCTTTGCCATCAAAAGCCCTGCATTATTATGATTCTTACCAGGCCATTAGTTTAATATTCATTCAAACAATTTTAATTTCTAAACAAATGGCATGAGTTAAAAAAAATGCATATGTTTTATATAACTTTTCTAACAATCTCCTAGACTACGCTCATGGATGTCTCGGGTGGAGAACCCTGGCCCTGTTTGATGGAGTCATAACCCACTACATTATTTTCAGATGAAATGTGTTGTGTGATGTGATGTGTTGTTTTGTTATATATCAATACAAACCTCTGGAGCAATGAGGGGAGTAAAAGCCCTGCTTGTTAAGAGCGAGCACCTCATGTGGTTCTCTAATTTATATGCTACTCACTCTTATCATGAGGACTGCTTTCCTGATGTCACGCACTCCGTCGTAGACGAGGCGAGAGGCATCGATGAACTCGTTCTCTTCGAATGGCTGCGGGGGGCTGGTACTAAGAGCCTCGATAGCGACTTCAACCTGCTCTGCAAAGCGCGGCATCACTGATGGGGAAAAAAGAACGTAGAGTATTGAGGTGAGCAAGAGGCTGAAAGAAAGCAAAAACAGAAAGACAGATACACAGAAAAAAAAAACATTCAAAAAAGGGATTACATGCATCCCTCAAAAGCCAGGCTTTCCCTCAGGTGCCAAACATATCAGAGAAAAGACAGAGTGAGAGGTGAGAAAAATGGAGAATATGTGATCTTAAGAAGCTAAGAGTCGGAATTCAGGAATGTACGTCTATTTCTGCCGTCATCTCCCTGTCAGTCAGGCCCGAGGACATGGACTGCAATGGGAGAAGAAGATGAGAAAATGGCACCCTGAAAAAATATGGAATGGGTGCCCTATGTTTGCCAATTAACCATTTCACATTGCTGGGAACATATGACCGTCAGAGAGCCAAGGAATAGGTACTCTATGAAAAGCCTCACTGGCCTCGTTTACATGGAACCAAGTAATCCGTATTGAGATTGACGGCTCAATCAGACTGAAAAATCTTCATGCAAACAACTTAACTATCTAAATGAAATTTCTATCGGGTTGGAAGGGGTGGCTTATTATTCGATCGAAAGGTCATTTAAAACTATAAAGTGCTCCACCTGTGCAGTGATGTAAAAATTGCACAAATACATACAATTTGTTGAATGAAGTGTAATGAACAGGACATCATCCAACCAGTTCTTTCATTTCTTTCATCCACAGAATATTTTACTGCATGATATGCGTTAAGCAGATATGCTATAAGCAACACGACACAACGGTTTATAGGTAATTAGTACTCGTAATAGATAAATACTAAGTCTGCTGTTTAAAACAAAGACAAGTAACAATTTATGGTAACAGTATGTACAAACAGTGGGAAACTCAAAAAGTAATAATAATAATAAAAAAAACTTAGTTCTGATTTGAAGCTTGTCATATCAACCCAATAGCTGTCACAGTCTTGTGGCATTGCGTCTGTCACATCGGGTCCCTTTGTGTATCTCCCAGGTTTTACACGCTCCTGTCTCCGTCTAATCATGTCCCAAGTCGCGTCAGCTGGTCCCAATCCCGTATTTGTCCATATATACCCTCCTGTGTTCCTTTGTCTTTGTCGGTTATTGTCTTTGTTACATGGATGTGTTGTGCGTGTATGTCCCTCACGTTTTCTCCCAGTTCAGAGTTTTTGCACCATCGTTCCATTTGTGTTTTTATGTTTAAAGTGTTTTTGTTTTGTTGATTATAGCGTTTTCTGCAGAGCTGCCACCTCGTTTCTCCACATCGCACACCAACACGAGCGTGCAATAGCTTCATTTAGCATTTATGTAAACACTGTTCACATTCAATTGGAATGAACTAATTTCAATTAAAAACAAAAGTCGTGCATGTAAACATAGCCAATGAGACCTCCTTATCCCAAGAAAAAAAAAAAAAAAAAAACACTTAACACTTTATAATACAATAAGGTTCCATTAGTTAACAATTGTTCATGCATTAATAATGTTAATTACTCTAATAATAAGCAATGTATAATGAACAGTACATTGATAAGGTATTTATATTTTTTTTGTTAGCTTGCATAACATATCATAAAAATTTAATAGTGTTTTAGAAAATGTTGAAATTAATTAACTAAGATTATAATTTTTTCGAGAAGCTTTTAGTTCATGTTAACTTATTACTAACGTTAACAAATGGAACCTAATGGTAAAGTGTTACTAAAACTCACATTCTTTTGCTCTCTACCATTAATTTACCCTTCAGTCTTGTTCCTCAGTAACAGGTAATGAGATCTTCCCTCGCCGCTAAATGCTTGTTGAGAGTTGAGTACGAACAATGTTGACAGACAATGATTGAGAGCAGCTGGAGGGTTGTGAAAGGTCTACTAATGTGAGATTAGTTTGATCTGGTTTTTTTTCTGATGAGCAGTATTTGAGCATTTGCACTGAACAAATGTGTTTGAACCCCTTACCCTTAGCATAACCTCTTTTTCCAAAACTCCTACGGCTAATGCTGCGTAGTTACAGTGACTGAAGACTATTAAGTCACTTTAATTTAGGTGAAATGTCAATATGAAATTTTTAGAGCATTTTAGAGCGCTCCACTAATATGAATCCTGAGCTGTAAACCTTGGTGACTATAGAGCAAAAAATAGGCTTGTTTACGGTCTCTAGTTTGACTGGTATGAACAGGTACTTTCCTTTGTGCTTTGCAGACCACCAATTCACACTCAACCTTTGGACCTGACACTGAATGACCTGCCTGCCTACTAGGAAGAAGTCGCCAAATACATCAAGGGAGTGATATCCAAAGTGAAGTAAAAGTCTTGCGTTTCCATGGCAATGTCACTAGCGGACGGAAACCATATTGTGATCTAACCCTGACATCAAGTCAAGCTCATATCAACGTCTGGGACCACTTTGTGGTTGATGAAAAAAAGATGGGCATGGTAAAAAGCCTCGTATTAAGCCCTTGAGCAAACTCCAAAGTGATGCTCTTAAAATATTCAACACATGTATCGAGGAGGAGAAGGTCTCCACATTTTTAAAAGCAAAGAAATGGGATATTATGACCCGAGATACACTCTTCAGTGGGGAAGGTGGGTCTTGTGAGGACACTCCTATGACAAGAAAATTCTAGAGTGGTGTCATCAACCATCTAACCAAATGCAAGCCCAGAGAGCCATTCACAATAATGGCAGATGCAGATCTCAAAGAAAATACCAGCCTTGTGATTTCTGATGGTTTTGATTACAGGTTTCCAATTTGAGACTTAAAACGGGACCAGGAAAGTATCCGTTTTAACCGGAATGTTGTCTATTTGGCTTCTGAAATGGAAAACTTTAGAATGTGTATCAGCTAATGCAGAAAAGGTTAGATTTGAATTTCAAATGAACACATAAGAAATAAAAAATTATGCAAAACATTCAAAAAGGTGCAGTAAAGGCTCTTTATTTGATTTCCTTTCTTCTTTCCAACCCACTCTTGCTTTTACACATATTTAATTCATTTTAATCCACTTATTGGAGAGGCGTAAAATGAGCTTTAGGGAATTTTGCTGTGACTTTTAAATAGAAATATTTAAATGTTCTTCAATCCATTAATGAGTAAAGTTGCTGCTAGTGAGGAGCAAATTTAACTCAGACCAGTGAGAAATGATGAAAGGAGCTAATGAAAAGCATGTTGGAAGGGATTATTTTCTTAAAGTGTTTAACTACAGATAAAGCAAGCAGTCCGATCTGTTCTGCGAGCCTTCACATGTTTTTATTTTTGCAACAGCTTTTTGAATATAAAAAAAAAGCATGTTCAAACTGGGATTTTGTTTCAGAGACTGAGGTTAGACCAGCCTAATGGTCTCAAAATAAATACTTGAAAACGCAATGAGACATTCCTAATGCTAATAGGCCCTATAAAACACTGCAAGTAATTCGAAATGGAGAACAAATTCATTGGAAACCAATGAGGTCACTTGTAGTTTGGTTTCATTTACATTTTGCCCCTTAGGCAGTGGAATTACTTAGCACTGCCCTTTCCTTGGGATCTATATTTCTTTCTTTTATCTTTTCTTTTTCAAGAACAAACTGTTGGACTCATTGTAGCATGCACTAATTCTATTATCCTTGTTGTGGTGTTTTGCATGCCTGCTGTGTCTCACCATGCAGACTCTTGGGTCGTGACATGCTAAGGAATAACATTTTGTGGGGTCATGACTGTATGAAATCATTGCTGCTTTTAGTACCTGAGCAAACATGCCCTTCAACCTGTCAGTGAAACACTTTATTTGCCATAAAAATCATGTGTGAGTCTAGGTGTGTGTGTGTGTGTGTTAGACAGAGGGCAGTGATTAGGTGGCCATATTTCATCTCTGCATGGTCACCCTTTGACACAAGCCCTACTCACTCTGCCATACTCCATGACAGTATTGCTACTCCTGCCTTATACTTGGCAATATTACATCAGCCATATTTCTCATTTTTAATCTACTGGGGGACTGAGCATAACTTTAACGATGGGGTAATTTTTCCCGCATGAAGATTAGTTTGGATCAGCAAAAGGGTAAAGAGAGAAGGGAAAGTCATCACAGCTTTGCTATTAGACTATTGATTTTCATGTCTCAAGGACACGATTCGAGATTCGTGAGTGCTAGATGCTGAAGGTCCTTAACGGTGTATCTTTATAGAGCTTTGCACTTTTGCTGTATTTATACTGCCTTGGAAGGATTAAAATAATAATAATGTTTGGTCCATGTGTAAGGAACCAAACCAAAAGTTTTAGGATATTGAGAAGAAAATGCCAGACACTTTTAGGGAAATAGAACAGCTAGTTTTTACTAACTTACTAAATTGTACGAAAGAGAGTCTGACTTTTTTCCAATCAGTACCTGCAGTTTAACTCCCACTTCCCACTAGAACACTTTGTTTGTGCATTCCCTCCATTATTAAATTGATAAAGCCACTTAGTTAAGTAGCAAACATCATAATTAAATGGAAAACACATTCAAATGCTATACACTTTTATTATACTAATTCAATAACCCCTCCCCAGTCTCAACATTACGTTTGGCCCAAACCTTCAAACTTTCAAAAATTCATTGATATTTGCGTGCCAAGTCTTGTGCAAAAATGAAAGGTCTAGGAGAATCAATGCTGCAATACTTTATGGTTCAATTCCATTTATGTTGTGGCACCATGTCCGTCATTTAAATTCACAGGACCTCAGAAAACATTTTATGGGTGACTTTCCCTCCCATGAGCCTAATGAGAAGACTATATCACAGAAGAACTCAGTGGGTACCTCTAGTCAAAGGGCCTGAAACAACTTTCCCAGTAATAATATCTGTATTGTATTATTGTATCATTAACAAAAAGGAGATAATTCCTCAAGAATGAATTACACCCACTTATGTGAATTAAGCAAATCAGGAAATGGTAAAAACGCACACACTCTGATCTGAAAGTGGCTCAATTCCTCACCTTGCAGACCTTAATGGATAGGGTCTTGCCACCAGACTACTTATTATCACATTAGTTTGACTTAATGCTTTATTTGACCGGGAAAACTGAATTTAAATATTCTAGTAATGTAAAGAAACAAAAAATCTTTATAGGGCATATGAGTAGAAGATGAGAAGAACCAAGGAAGATCAACTTGGACACAATATGAGTCCATCTGTCTCTTCAGTTAGTCAGACGTAACAAATAGTCATTGTTTTCTTATAAGCTGTTAAACTAGCATTGATAATATGATTAAAGTGGTCATTTCATAATAACAAAAATATTAGTATCTAGTATGAAAGTAGGGCTGTAATTTTTCTTCCTCTCATATTGCGCTCGCTCTTCTAAACAAAGCCGGCTGTCAGAATAGTCTAATGTAATGTTTTAGACACAACAAGGGAGGCAAGACAAAGCGCCGCCGCCAGAATAATATTTTGAGTGCTCATTTTCGAGCCACCCTCCATTTGTTGATTCCAAACAATCATAGAAGTGCATTTAGATGGAACAACTACATCAAAAAGTGTCAGGTGAGATGTTTCTCGCACATTAACAACTAAGATAGCAGCCTTTTTTGCTTCTTGCCTTGAAAGCATTGGGAAGGCTATGCACAAATCTCTGCATTACTTGGTATGTTTTGGCCCTCGGCCTTGTCTGTCAGAGTCTAAATTGCCACCTCCTGAAAACTGGTACTAGACTGTGAACGTTGGAGGGGTTGGGGGAAAACAGATGAAAAATGAATGAGCAAAGGATGAGTGCCAGAGGAGGGAACAGGTGGTATCTCCAGCCTCGCTATCTTTTCTCATCTGTCTTCCCCTCTTGCCTCTAACTTCCTTCTTCCAAGAGCTTACTGGTTTCCTCTGTCCATCTGTCCCCATCTCTACCATAAGTTCATGCCTTTGTGAGCATAATTTAAGATCAGTACCCAGTTGTGTCTGTGAAGTTTCTCACCAGTCTCCGAGAGGAGCTTGATGGACTCAAGAACACGCTCAGTGTAAACGCCAGGTTCATAGTTCTCCATCTCAGCATTAATAATGTGCACCACTCGAGCGGCTCGGCCCCGGATGGCCCCTGCTGTCCTATCCAGTGTGTCCACATCCCCCTCCTGCAGGGCAATCACACACTTATTCACATCCTCCAGAATGTGGTTCTCTGTGGAGAGACGAGAAGAAAAAACAACTATGAAATAACATTATTATTTTCTAAGATCAACAGTCATTTATTAATGCATTACAGATAAATTCTAATAATAAAATAATATAAAAGCCTTGCAAGACATGTAGCAGGTTTAAAGCTAATTAAATACATATCTGGTTTAAAGAGGCCCTACAAAGTCTTGATTTTGTTTTTAGGGACTCTTATACTAGAAAAATATATTTTTTGCGTATGTCTTGGCTGAATATGAATTTGACGTGTATGCTCCCGAAAGAAAACTTAATACTACAATTGAGGCATTTGATGAAGTTCAGAAACAGTGCTTAGTGATATAGAGATTACTCCTCCTGAATACTTTGCACTCTTGATCTTGAATCACCCATAAACACCTCGACTCTGTGTGTTGAAGTATGTGCTCTATTTGCTCCTACATTCTCCTAGAACTACTTGCAAGACAAAAAAAATTCAAATTGCTTCTCTGGTTGGACCTCATTAAACACTGGTTTCTTAATGAGCTTGTTATTTGTCTCCCTTTCTGATAAGAACCTTCTTTAAGTAGCTTAGAAAAAAAATGCTTTGTTTATCTTCTCATTTTTTTATGGCAACAGGTCAAAAGAACACTAGCTGAACTGATATATTTGGTTTTAGATAAAGTATTGCAGCTAAATAACAGGAAGTGATTGCATAGAGAAACCAAATGAAAAACAATTTCAGTATATTTTTATCAAGAGATTAAAAAAAAAACCTTGGCTATTCATATGCTCTAGTATAATACATTACTAAATATATTTTCAGCCTTTACACTTCAACTTGCTTTTCCATGTAAAAATACTGATGACTATCTGCTCTTGTAAAAATAAATTACATATAAAATAATTTTTTAAAGAACCAGAAAATATCATTTATATCTGAGTTTTAAAAGCATACAATAAAGATGGCCCTGGGCCAATGTGAGAGCATTTTGGGCGAGTTGACAGATTCTTCACATTCCTTACTGAGCCGGTACTGCATTTTAAATATGTTTTGTGTTGGCTGATTATGTATATGCATTTGTATGGCTTTTATGCTAAATTGAAACTATTTGTCAGTAAAATATCTCTAAAACCATTTACAAACAGGCTGTGAGCAGATTAGAAAAAATATTTTTGCTGATTAAAAAGAAAAGGAAAAATGCATGTGCATGTGTTAGCAAGTCAAATACATTCTTTTTGACACATACAAAAATGTATTGCTAAAAATTGATATTTCTTTTTTTGTCCGGTGAAAATGTTGGCAGGGAAAGTATTCTTTTCAAATACTGGTCCAACCAGACCCGAATTTCAGGAATAATAATAATAATAATAATAAATCCTGACATGTTTTATTCACAGATTTGCAAAGGAATGTTTCCAAACTAGAATGCATTGCTTACACCGGATTCTGGACAGCAGGAGGTGGGATGCATGCCAATATCATATCATTTCATAAGCCCACATAGACTTTTCAGATATACAATGGATCTAGCTCACAACAACCAGGATCTCATTCATTAATTTGCTGTGTATTCAGAATTAACATATTATAATCCCTGCCTTGAAATCCCTGGCTATATTACGAGAATGTTCTATTAATTCTAGTAGTTTTTGTTTGAATCCAGACAGGATATGTTACACTTTATCCATCAAAATTTAGCAAAAAAGAGAATTTGATGTAGAGGAGAGCCGGTTTTAGCTGATATAGAAGATGAGACTTTTGGTGTGCCTTTTTTTTGCAGTTCTTAGAAAAACAAACAAACAAGCAAGGCTATGCATTCAAAGGGTCATAAATGTTCATATTTATGTTAAAATATATGGCCATTCCTATCCAGTGTTCTTCTGTACTCCAATTGTTAGTAAGATGGACATTCCCATTCAAGATAATGGGATTTCGATGGTTGAGGTAGCTGACATTTTAGAGTGTCCATTATAAAGAGGGAAAAATAGATTTTGCTATATTTTATCGCCATACTCCGTGTGGAGACTTTAGATGTCAAGAGGATGATGATGGACATTCGCATTCAAAAGACGTCTATGCTTATAAAGCCCTTGAAGCCTTTTTACTGTTCACGACCAGGCTGAAAGTACTCAATGATGATCTCACAAACACACACCCCTGGTTTAACAGACAAGGCTTAAGACTAGTCCCAGACTAAACTGCATGTTTGTGCAGTTTTAACTGAAGCAAACTTGCACTGACATATTTTAAAAGGTGTAATTCCCTTTCAAAGGAACCTACACTGTGTAAAGCACTATGGAAAGCACATGTGCAACCGAAACAATTGTGTCTGGTCTCCTTCCTTCTCTAAAGTGCAGACGTGCCTTCGCTCTGCTCTGCTCTGCTCTTGCTCTTGCTCTTGCCGCTGTCTGAAATGAAGAAATGCCTCGAGGCCATGTCTGACCGTTTGAAGGGATTAGATCAGAGAGTGATACAGATTGAGGAACTGAATCGTAATCTATGCGAACTGAACCGTAACAATGCAGTCCGGAAAGCGAGTCAGATCGGTGAATTTACGGACTGTAACCGGTCTGGCCATGAGGCTGGACACAGTGCTGAGGACCAGAACTGATTGAACCGATTGAACTGACTGGTTGACTGATTATGATCCGGACAAATGACCGAAGATCATCAAATGGATTATTAAAAAAAGGATTTGTATTTGCATCTCTCGGCTGGGAAGTCAGCATGCAGCCTGGTCTCTCTTATCTCCCTTCAGGGACAAAGCCACAGAACTGAACTCGAAAACATCTTCATGTTTTGGCTATATTCTCTCTCAACATCCGTCTGCCTGTCCTGTCCTTATTTGTCCTTATCTATCTCCCCCCCCCCCCCCAAACTCCACTGAAAAAATTCCCAACACGTGACCTCGTGTGCTGTGTATGTTAAACTGTGTTAAACTATGTATGCTTGCTAAACTGCACTCATATCTGGAGATAAGTTGGCGCCGCAAATGGCTGCCTCTGTGTTGAGTTTTTCAGTGATTGTTTTTGTTTTTGTTTGTTTGTTCATGTTGTGTTGTAAATGTGCACTGGAAGCTTGAGCACTAAGACAAATTCCTTGTGTGTGCAAGCACACTTGGCAATATAGCTCTTTCTGATTTCTGAAAGAGACGTCAGAGGTGGGTGAACCTGGAACTATAAAGGTATGCGATGTCAAACAGTCAGCAGCTTCTGTGTCTTCAGTAGCGCTTTGTGTGATCGTTTGTCTTATTACTTATTTGTATAAAGATCAAAAGTGAGAAAATGGCGGGAAAAAAACAAAACAATAAAGGACATTTCAGGCCTTGTGTTCATCCCTGCCCCGTTAAATATTATGGGTGGGAATACACAAGTCTTGTTTGGTAGTGGAGCATGCATGGTCAGCACTTGAGGTTGTTAGTGGTCTCTGAGGAGAGTGCCCAGGCTTATGATCTTATTGGCTGTAGACTCAATCTAGGTCTTCGGGACCACAAGTAAATCGATCAGAGGTGTTTGAGGTGGGCACTGCTCTATCCCTCCCCTTACCCATTTGTTCTAGTACGTTCTCTCAAGGTTGGAAGCATGCTATGTGGTTCCTTCTGCCCAGGGAGAGGTACCAGCATTGCAACTATCCAGCTCTGAGGGGCTGGATGTTGTCAGTGTTAAAGCTGGAGATGAGGATCATCCACCTCACTCTGCAGCTTGCGCCATGTCCCACTGATGCTCGCTGGCGATCTAGGTCTTAATATACATATACATACATATATATATATATATATATATAAGGAGTTAGAGACAGGCGCTGCCTTGTCTCTACCCTTACCTGCTGGTCTGCAGTTTCTTTCACCCTCGGTGGGGCAATGATGATGCAATTACCCAGTTCTGAGGAGTTGGATTCTAAAAACAACTCAATCTCCAGCTCACAAAAAAGACCTAACAGAGGGGTTTCAGATGGGTGTCAGATTGCCTGAGACCCATCACACTAAACTGTTCCCGAGTTGCACCACGCTGGTCAAAGACATCTCGCTCTCACAATTTAATTACAAAAGGACTTTCCTGAGATGCACCCCACTGATCAGTTCACACCCTACTCTTACTTTTTCATTTCTCTCTATTCCCCCTCTTCTCCCTCTCGCATAAATCTCACCCAAAATCCATGCTATATACAAGTGACTATACATGTTTGGTATCTTCTTAAATGGCTCAATACGACTGGTACAAAGGTCTTATTCCCATAGAAGGAAACCAAAAGGTGATAAAGGTCGAAAAGTTTAGAAATGTTTGGCTTATTTTAGTGGGTGTCTCCTCTCCTAGGGTCCTGTAATTATTTAGGGTCCATAGATTACCTTCTGTTCTCAGTAACCAAATGTCCATAGTTACCTCATGTTTACATTTTGAAAGAGATTTCTCTACTGGTCTGGGGTTTAAAAGAAATGTTTCAAGAGTCTCAGGGCGATTTGTAGCCAGATCAGCCCTTAATGTTTAGCGTCTCTCAGACGCTCTGCATTATGTATTTTCCTAAGTTCAGGTATGCATCTTTTACTCTATTTCTGAGCGTTCAATATTTTGAATCTTTGAATTTGATTATGTAATTACAGAAAAGAAGAGTGCTTCAGTCTGCAGTATAGGATCGTTTCAGATCAGGTCAGAGGACTGATTTGCGGTGGCCATATATCCACAGGAAGTTCTTCCTTTAGGTCTCGCTATCTCCTTCTACTTTCAAATGCATGTATACAGAACTTCCACCACTGCACCTCCAAGGCAGATGCAGCGGTCCATATGGTACAGACTTGGCAGAGGCTTTGTCTGTACACAATTCCCCAATTTCTCTGCTCCCAGGAGTTCTGGAGACAGTTCACTGAAACCATCTCACCTTGATCGATTCGCTTTACTGGGCAGAGGTGATCTCTCCTTTGAGGATGAGGAGGGACATGTTGGCCCGGGCAAGGGGAGCAGTACTGTAAAACCCCAGAACGGGAATTGTGAGCTTGGCCTCTGTTTGGGCTCAGCTTGTAACTTGGGTCTCTCAACTGAGGTTGTTGAGACCATTCTCCACTCCAGAGCTCTTGCCACAAGGAGACTATGCCGTAAAGTAAGAGACTCTCCACTTTATGATGCAGTGATCATCTGTGGACCCAGTTAATTGC
Organism: Rhodeus uyekii; assembly: GCA_037043235.1. NCBI lineage: Eukaryota > Metazoa > Chordata > Actinopteri > Cypriniformes > Acheilognathidae > Rhodeus > Rhodeus uyekii. Next base: position 1,017,553 of record JAWRVZ010000187.1, on the reverse strand, counting down.
CTGGCTGGTACAGTGCTGGAGTTCCTGCAAGAACGAATCACTGCTAGGTTATCCCCATCCCTTCGGCTAGACGGTCTGGGGAGAAACCCACTCGTAGCTTGTTTCCTCTGCAGCACACTGAGGCCAGGGAACTATTCTTCATACCCTTCTGGGCAAGGGACGCTTCCGTCCACAGACTATGGCGAAGATACGAACAGATCTTTGTATGTTTGGACCCCCCTAAATGGGGGCCTGGTGTCCAAGAAGAGAATTAGCAAGTGGATAGTTGAGACTGCTTCACTAGCTTATGAGTCGTATGGTTGACCACACCATTGGTTAGCATCTAGGCTGTTCTGTCAGTTTCTTTGTTTCTTTGTAACTTGTTTGTGATGTAGTTTCTTTGTAACTTGTTTGTGATGCAGAAGGATGGTCCTCTCCAAATACTTTCTTTAGGTTCTACACCTTACATGCTCTTGTCACTGTGGTAGCCTTGGCATAAGCATTCCCATAGCGCTTGACACAGTCTTGAAAGCAAACGTCTCGGATACACATATAAACCTTAATTTCCTGAAGAGGGAAGGAGACATTGCATCTCTTTGAGTAAAGTATACTTCAGACACTTTGAAGCTGCTCACTGTAAGGCATGGCATGCCTTTATAGTTTCCTTGTTCATCCTCGTCCAAGTGCATACCCATAGCACTTGGCGCAGCATCTCGTTCCCTCTTCAGGTAACTAAAGTTACATATGTAACCGAGACGTTTTTCTTCGTAGTTACGTTTATAGAAGCGGTTTAAATGTCCTAAGTTAACTAAGGCCTAATCCTGGCTTAATCTAAGCCCTGTCTGTGAAACCAGGCCATATTAACCCATACACACTGTAGCACACTGTTTATTCACTTATTGATTTGCAAGTGTTTGTAATGTGCATATATATATATATATATATATATATATATATATATATATATATATATATATATATATATATATATATATATATATATATATATATAGATTTTGTTTTAATTGACAAGTCATTGACAAGCAGTCAAATGATTTGGAAATCATGATGATTTGTGTAATCTTTTTTTTATTTTACCTGAAACAGACAGGAAATCATCAACGGAAGTGATGTCATCTACGGCCTCAGTCAGGATGCGTACTTGCTTCTCCCACTGGTCCTTGAAAACATCCATGTTGTCCTGAGCCACCTTACTTTGAGGGCGTGCAGCCAAGGTCAGGGCTGCATTGATTACCTGTGAGGAGGATAATGGTATATTTCTGAACCATACTAAAACTCAAGAAAAACTACAATGTAACTCTAGGATCATGCTACTGACAAATGGTGTTTCTTCTTTAACCAGAGCTCCATGACACTGGAGTCAAACCAAGTGCATGTTTTAAGACAAAATGTAAATTATTTAGTTATGGACATTTATTGTATTCCTTCTAAACCTATAAGCCTCAGAATACCTGCTGCTCTGATAACTTTGTTGATAGCTTGAGTTGATAAAGGTTGGTACAAATTTGTCCAAATCATCTTAGTAGCCTGCTATATTGCTCAAAAATATCAATCTTGAACAAAACATCAACAGAATAAAGGATTGGTTAGGGCATGTAACTCCAAAGAGTCAGTATATTTGTTTTCAGAATCTTTTTGAATGTATTCGCCACTGAATAAACTTTTTTTTTTTGCTGACGTCACCTCGCCTGAAACAGCTGTCATTCTAGGGATACATTTTTCTCATTTGTCAAAATTACCAATAATATTAAAAATGGTTAACCAATGCCATTTCATGCTGACTGATTTGACCTTATTTCTACCCTGTCTAATACACACTCCTAGTCTCACAGTGAATGATTACTAGTGTGAAAGTTATGTTATAAAACGGTGTAACAAAAACCAAGCTCTTTTTTTCTATTTCCAATGATATTTTCATCTCACTGATTCCTTGCATTTTTTCCTCAATGGGTTGCGAACAGTCTTTCTTATTGACTTTGAATAGCTAAAAACAGCTAATGTGAGTCATGTTTTACTAAATACGACAGGTCTGGATTTGTGCCTGGATATGCTCTTCTGCTGCCATTATCAATAAAAATGCACACAAACATCACTTCTAAAGGAAATCATGTGGTTTCCATGGTAATGCGGCAATGGTAATTGCGGCAGACAAATAGTGCAGCATCAAGTAAATAGAATTTTGCAATAAGATGCATTATAGTGAATACATGGTGAATTACTATTTGTCACCATCATATGAAACTGCTGCAAGAGGTTCTAGAAAGCTGAACACTGGGTGGATAGCAAATTGCAGGCCTTTTACCTGAGGACACAGGCTGTCAATCTGTGTAGCTGCCATCCGCACTAACTTCACACCCTCCTCGTTGTTGGAGATGGAACAGGCAAGGTTGGCCACCTGAGAGAGAGCGAGAGAGAGTGAGAGTTTAGTGAGCCACTGGGTCATTTATACGTTGAGGTTAAAGTATAAAGTGACCTTGGAGTTCTGGTTGCCAGATTTCTGTAAATCAGGCTGGTTAGACTAGCATTTGGACAGGGTCAAATAAAGCATCCGTGCAGAGTGCACATATACACAAACACAGTCCTTTTTTGCTGTTCATGTTTGAAGTTATCAGTGCTGTGTGCAATGGATAAGGATTTAATGCTTGGCTTGAAAGGCAATGTCAGGGCAAAATATGTACAGAGAGTTAGGGCTCATTCAAGTGTTAGATTGGTATTTGTTATTTCCCAGCGTGAAGAACATGATTTGTGGTTCACTCTTCCCCTTCACTCCCCCTGGTTCCAAATCATCCCGCCTTGGTCTCTCTTTTACTATTTTAAAAATAGCTCCTATTTGAATAATTAACATCACACACACTGTAATTTGAATTTTTAACAACCAATCTCCAGGATATTTGAAGCTGCTGCTTCATGTTCTCATATGCAGTAGCAAACGGACAGAGGTTTGTTCACATGTGCCTATGAATCCCCCATCACACTTGTTTTTGTGCTATTTGTCCTATTTAGAGGTTGCAGAGTTTCTGTTTTTATCTCTTAAAGTGATGTTGAATGGTTTGGTGGAGTGCTGTGAATGGTAACACCAGTTGAACTGCCCTAAGGACGGCCATGACAATATACACTGCTCAAAAAATGAAGGAGACACTTAATCCTCATAGTATAACACCAAGTCAATTAAACTTAATGGATATCAATATGTCCAATTAGGAAGTATAAGTGAATTCGAATCATTTTCACCTGCTTTAGAAAGTGGAAAGTGACAACAGGTGTACTGGAGAGGCAACAGCAAGACAACCCCAAAAAGGGAACGATTTTGCAGGTAGTGATCACAGATCACAGTTTTGTCTTTAGTTTTATGTTTTTTTAGAGTCCTTGTCACTATCTGTAGTATGAGGCAGTACCTGAGGTAGTCGTACTCCTCCAGTATGGCACATCCATACATGCCTTCAAAAGGAGGTTTTGGTGCATCTCCCAGCACAGTTTCAAGAGTATAGAGGAGATACTGGGAGACAGGCCGTTACACGAGGAGAGCTGAACAGGGACATAAATGGGTAACAACCCAGCAGAAGGACCAGTTTCTGCTCCTTTGTGCAAGAGGTACTGGAGGAGCGCTGCCAGAGACCATCAGGGTTATTCATCAGGAGTGCATACAAGCCCTTGGGGTCCATACACACTACTGTCTTACATTATGAGCTGCTGAACTTCATGCACGTTGGATCAGCCTGTAACTTGAAATTCAAGTTGAATTCAACCCTCACTGTGTTGATGATTTTGGATTCCATGGAATTTTGTCACATAAATGTGTTAAGAAATTATAGTATGTATACAAATGAAGATTTTCAAAATGAATATTGCTTTAATTAAAATCTAATGTCATTTAAGTGTTCCCTCAATCTTCTTTTGCAGTCTATTATATTGTAGATAGAAGGACAGCAGTCAGGTCACATTCACTACTGCACCTCCCATTGCAACCAAAATAAAATAAAAAATATGAATTAAGAAGATTGAAAACTACTGGTAAAAAAAAACAAAAAAAGGTATTCGTTCATAATGTCAGATTTTCCATCTTAAATTGTCACCACAAAGCACTGGTGGAGTAGCCAGGGTTCATTACTAAACTTCATGTTCGCATGTAAATTATAAGACCAGTTTACCCGGTAAAAAACAGGGGAAAAAATGACAGAAAAAGTGTAATTAAACTAGCAGATGGCTCCTCTATGCGCAATACCTCCTTGTCTAATTTCTGCCTACCTGCAGCCCTCAGGTTACCCATCATGCAGTGCATCTGGCAATGCCGAATCGGTGGGTACACATGAATACACGTGTGCGTTGAGAAAAGGTCTCTCTCTCTCGTGTTTTCTCGCTTCCATCAACAGAAAAGCATCTGCGCAAGGAGCACTGGCCAGATTGGATGCTAAAAACCTGGCTGCTTCCCTCCTCCCCTTCTGCCAAAAATGTCGGATCTGTCAGAAAACTGGGATATTGCTCAGAAAGTTTATAATTTGGTGACATGTCAGACCTTGATGAAAGGTGCTAATAGGCGTCAATGCCGTTTTGATAACAATTCAGATTTGGTGTTCCAAGCATCTCATCCTCTGCTGGTAAATCAGATTACACAGCAGCCATGAGTAAGGATTTTGACGGCACTAAAGTGACATATGCCTGCTGGCAAATGCAATACGATTGGAGCCATATCAGCGGGCTTCTCTTCTTTTTTAAGGTAAATCGAGGCAAATCAAATCTGTGTTAGAAGATTCTTGCTTACGGCCCTTTTCTCCTGTTTACCCCTGACAGCACTGAATGCTTTGATGGATCGCTCTTGCGTTTAAGTGTGCGTGTGTGTGTTTTTTAGCTGTACTGCTAAAAGTGTAAAGACTAAAATGCTTGGGGATTGCAAGTGATTATGTGTGCATTAAAGAGGGGGGGGGGGGGGGGGGTGTAATAAAATGATTCATTGATGTATCAGGATTCTGAAATGATTCTGGATCGATTCACATATACACACATATTTATTCAGACACAATATTTACCATCCTTTGAAATTGTTGAAAAAATTTGCATGCATCATTTTGGAATGTGGATGTGGATTTTGGCCCACCTTGCATTCATAAAAAAAGCTATTAGTACCAAAAAACGACATATTGGTATATTTTGAAAAGGTAATGCTCAGTAATGTTTTTGGCAACCACATGCTTCCCTAACTCTCAGGTCCACCTTGTATTGTAGAAGTGTAGTTGGACCTGAGTGGAAGTGGCAACCAGTTCCACCACCTTTCGTTAGAAAAGAGAAAAGAGAGAGCAGCATAAAGGACCGGATGGAAAGGTAGGGGGTTGTTTCATACACCAGGCTGGCAGTGGGGAACTCACAGCGTTTGCAGGAAATAATATCCTGTCATGTAATTCCTCACTTCCCTTGGTCCTCACTAGTCCTTCATGGTCTAAATACACAGTCAAACCAGCAGCAGTTCCTGGATGGAGGCCAGAACTGGCCGATGCTCCAGCACTCAATTCTCAAAGTTGGATCCCAGCCAAGACAGTGTCCGGCCAAAAATACTAATTGCAATTATCTAAAGAACCACTCCTCCTTTGTGAGTCCTTTTTATTTTCTCAAAGAGAAGGCCCCTGTTAGGTAGCCAAGGATGTCAAAATAATATTCATGAGTTTCATGCTAGGTTGAGACAAGCGTGTGTCCTTGCATGTTAGAATATTTCAGAGAAAGAGACCGCATCGTAATCGTGTTTTCTCTCTGACCGACCATTATGTGTTGTCTAGTTAGATCTTTATAAAAGAACTATTGATTTCTGTGCTTTCATTTGGACGGCCACATCCAGAGAATCAGAATATCAGCCTTACCCTTGAAGAGTTCTTAAAAATAAAGAAATAAATACAATATAACAATGACCAAATATTGCATATTAGAATGTACAAAATACAAATAACACCAAAATAGTACTGCCCAGAATTTTTGTAAATAAAGTGAGAGAAATTATTTTTATTTGAATATACATATTTTAAACCACAATGTTTTACTCCATATTTGTGAGTGCAGTGTTTTTTATACTTATGGTTATTGCGTTATTTTAGAAACGTAGTCAAGTCTTCTGTGCAAATCAATCTACAGTAAGAAGGCAGATCACTAGCTCATGGAACATGGTCTGTACCTCCTCTGACATTAAATCAGTATTTCAGACATCTCGGGACTTATTGGTTGACACATTCCTGTCACGAAAAAGGCATTGTTTATTGTATTTCCATCTGGAAAGGGAACAATTGAATGAGCGCTCACGGACAAAATCTAAGAGAAGCAGGCGAAGTTGATGTTCGAAGTGAGTCCGTTAAGAGTGGGACACAAGAAGGTGTTAGCCTGAGCACTTTCCCTTATTCCCCAACTGTACCTCAGTCAAAGTGCAAATAAATCAGCTTGTCAGAACAGATAAAGCAGAACGGCCCACTGGGGGGGAAACAAACACAGGTCGCTAAGCGTGACCATGTGAGAGCTAGCAACAAACCTCAACACTAAAGTCCCAGATGCTTGAAACCTGATGACCCCTGATGTATCTACAGGGAGATTTGGAAAGGCCCAGACAAGTTTATGTATTGATTTAAATGCAAAGTTAAAGGAAAATTGCAGAAAGTGCTCGAGTTGTGACCATGAGGTTAGCATATATGCTAAGTTGCAGACACTTTGCAACGGAGTACCTGAAGTTGATACAAGATGAGTCGGTATTGCCTCAGTTTACTCCCTATGATTCTCATCATTCCTTGTGCTGTTAATACTGTTAATAAGCATTACATTGAAATTTCAATAGCAATCTACACGTTCAGGAGTTTTTTGTGTCGAACATTTTTCACAATGCAGATTGCACATTGGGTTCAGTTGGCCATGTGAATGACAACTAACAGAAAGCTGTTCATTTTGAAAGTGACTTATGCGTGAGCTTTGCTTCATACATCACTACAGTATTGAAAATAATGGACGTTTTTGCTTGTAAAAGTTTACTGGAATTATGGTAATGTTATCCAAATTTACGGTGTAATTCAGTACCATAATACAAAACCACGGTATCAGAAAGTGAAACCATGGTAATCTGATGTATAGCAGATTACCATGATTTTACTTTCTGATATCGTGGCAATGGCTGGAGTCATGAAAATATATTTGAAAAAGTGAATTTTTCCTCAAATATTTTCTTCAGAACAAAAATGCAAGCCTTTGTCATGAACTGAATGTATGGTGATTTTTTTTTTTTGCTTGAAAACTGATCAGCCCAATGGCAGCATCCGAAATCACATACTTTCCAACTAGATGAAAAACAGTATGTGACAATAGTATTTCAGAATTCACAGTACAGTAATACCTCGGTTTACGAGTTAAATTTTTTCCAAGAGCGAGCTCGTAACCCAAAATTCTCATACACCAAAACAATTTTCCCCATAAAAATGCACTAAAAATCACTTGATTCGTTCCACACGACCATAAATGTACATTTACATTTTTTGGGGGTGGTTTAACCTATTAATTACATTTAAAATTATAACCATTAAGATCTCATATAAATTATAATTAATAATTGACAACTAAACTCTAAGAATACAATAAAAACATTTTTTGTATACAATGCTCGTACACCGATTTGCTCGTATACTGAGTCACTCATAAACTGAGGTATTACTGTAGTCATAAAAGAGTAGGCAAAAAGTATCCAGATGACCTACTACTGGTGGTGAGATTCAAAATTGTGAATATACTGGACACTTTACTATCCCATGAGGCAATGGGAGAGGATTTGTGAAAGGCAGTGATGTAACACACTATGTGATTTCAGATGCAGCCAATTAAAAATATCGAATCTTAATAGTTGGTGTTTTTTGCTCTCTTTCTCTCTCATGTGTCCTGTGTATGGGCGCTGTCATATGTGCCAAAGACTGACGAAAATTGCACTCTTGCCTAATTATAGACTAAGATTAAAAACTAGGTCCCTGTTGGATTTGGAGTTGTTACTGAATTTCAAATTTAAAAAAAGAGAGTGCTTTCAGAGGACTTATGCACACAAAGGATTTTATTCTTAAAAACATGCGGAACCTAGAGCCCTAACATATTCTTCTTTTGTGGTCATAATAAAGATAAAATAAAAATAATTTTATAGCCACTGGATTGTATATTAAAATGTAACGGATGGAAAGAGGCTGAGAAATGTCCTAATAACAAGCCACATCTTCTCATTTGACATCTCACAGTAGTGAATTAGCCTTTCTGGTTTCTTACACTGACACTTCTGCTCACCATGGAAGAGTGTAATAAGAGTCCAAGCTGGTGGGCCTGTCACAGGCTGTGGAAGCCTAATTCTCACAATGGAGCTATTTTATTAAAATCTACCTGTCCTTGCCAATATGCTACATTAAACGCCTCCAACTACCACATCCAACTGGGTCACACGGCTGTGGTCTGGAGCAGGTTGGAAACCAGCCAAGAGGCATTTCTTTCCCTCAGGTTCTTCTCTTCCTCCACTCTTTCAGAGAACCTGAAAAGTCCCCATTAGAGCTAGAAGTCTCGAAAGTACCGCAGTAAAATGTTAACTGTCACCAAAGTTGGCCTGAATTTGATGTATGCGGTTGTCATAAATAGACATCATGTGGAGATAATGAGATCTGGCATGAAGGTCAATATGAAAAACTGTCTCAGCCCCTTCAGAGGTTTAGCCTTGGGTAAAATTAAGGGTTCAGTGTATGAATGGGTACATTTCAGCAAAATGTAAGTTAATGGTTTTTGGGTACTTATTTTAGGAGATTAATGGAGAATCACCATTAACAGTCTGGAACTAACCTTGATCTTTCTCCATAAAAACGACATTAAATAAATATTATGCTCTAAAATGCTATTTCTCGTCTATTTCACCTGGTATTGGTAGAAACACCACTGGCACTATTGTCGTTATTATGAATGCTATTGTTGATGTTGTTTGCAAGGTTTCCATTAATATATTTGTCCTTTCATTTCTCACAAAATATCTGAACCTTAGAGAATACTTGGGCTAACGAAAAAGAGTATAAGTTCTGAAACGTATAAGTTCTTGCGGAAGAACTTCTATCACTGAGATACTGTTATCTTTTTTGCTAATATTTTGAAGTTGGTTCATACAATTTTCGTTAAAATGTAAGTCATTTTCTTATTTTGTTATTTTTATTAGTTATTTTTATTTTTTAAATAAATAAAATAAAATGAAAAAAAGTTTTCAATTTATATTCTTTTAATGTTATTTTTTATTTCAGCTATTTTTAAGTAACATTTGTAATGGCTTTAGTTTTAGTTAATCGTCGTGGTAAAGCATTGTATATTTTGTAAGTATTATAAAAAGCTATTATATTATATAAGTATTATATAAACTACATTTTTTAATATAGAATCATGACGAGAACATTCATTACTTTTATCAAAACACAAGCTGCAGCAAATGAGCAAGCTTTAACACTGAAAATGAGAATAATATTTTGGACAAAAACATGAAAATGTCAGTCCTAATATGCTGGAAAATAGATAGGTATTTTTACATTCTTGCCTATTAACAGAATAACACTTCTTTCAGCTTCACTACAGGAGTAAGTGATAAGCTTCTTCAATTTAAACCTTGGGCACAGTAACAACTATCAAAAGTGCCTTCAACCACCTAGAAGGACACACACACACACACGCCAACTCAGGTTGAGTCTTATTTGTCTCCAGAGTCTGTAATCTTAATCATGCGAGTCACAGGCCTTACTTAAGAAGGCAGTAAGCGTCCACACTACTTTCCTCGACTAAGTCACTGTGCCAAGGAGCTTATTGCCTGGGAAACCTGCAGTTTGGAGTGTGGCATAATTAAGTGCCTCACAATCATCCAGTTGATAAACAAAGCCTGAATTGAGGCAAATAAAGCAGAGCCAACCAAATGAAAAGAGAAAGCTTGTCGAAAACCATGTTGATTACTTTTCTTCTTATTTCAGGAAAGGTGCTGTGCCTGCCATTGTTGGCTTGTAGCGTTCATAAAGTGAATGGCATTTGCCACTTCCTTCATATGGTGAGACCAACCACTGACACAAACTCCAAAAAATATTAACTTCAACAAGTATGGTTGCACATTTTCTGTGATGTTTGTTCTTCTTTAGAACACAAAGTAAATGTTTTTTACCTAAACAATGAAGGTTAGTGGTGTCCAAAACAACATGATAGCACACTGATCTTCACTGTATGGGGAAAAATAAATGCATAAATAAATAAAATATAAGACTATAAATAATTTTTTTGGCAAAACTATTCCTGTAATACTTTAAATGGGTTATGTATGATTAACCCTCTGGGGACTAAGGGGTTTTTGGGGGCTCGGGGGAAGTTTTGGTGCATTTGTGTGTTTTTTTTCTTTCTTTCTTGAGTTGCTTACAAACATATTAATGGCTTAATATGTAAGCAATATGAGGTGCTCATGTTTTCTTTTTAGAGAAAATAACATTTATGTGTGGTTCATGCAGCATGCAAACTCAACAAAATAATTTTTACTTCTTGCTGACATTTATTGACTACAATTGTGTCTTTTTCATTTGCCTTGTACTATCTCTTGCATTTGCATTTAGTTCTATCGCATCAGGACAGATTTGGGCTAGATTAGATATTGATTGCTATTCTTGTGATTGCAGCCAATGTGCTTTCAAATCAAACTCTTCCTTCAAGTTTTTCTTTTTTTTCTATTTGAAGTTGGTACAGAAATATATACATGGGATGGAAGGATGTTTTATCTAAGTAGCAGTATGCTATATGACAGTACATTTAGCAGTTATTTTTGTGGTTTATATATTAATTAATTTGAAAATGTTTACTGAAACTGAAATGTACTCATTCATATCAATTGAATAATAGGCTTCATATAACTGCAAACCCAGCTTCACATTTTGCTAAATAAAGTATTATATTTAATGTAGATTACATTTATTTTACCATTTACTGTGTGTGTGTGTGTGTGTTTGGTGATTAGACCTACATTTCCTATGATCCTCAATATTAAACAGCTATATTTAACCTCTTTCATATCAGAATCTAGAGAAAAAATCTCACGTACACAGCAACCCAAGATACCATCAAACAATTTCAGAAGTCTATTTTAAAGGTTCATGCATGCCACATTTCACTGAGAACAACCAGCGCTGTGAAATTTAATTTAGTTGCAATGCTGTGTGATTTTTAGCTTTATTAATGAGTTTAACAACTGACAAGCGGCCGCTAGGTATAAAAAGTCAAGGCCCAAAGCACTGCTCAGATTGGCATATAAACCCTAATAAACTCTAAATTATTTTGATGAATTCCTAAATATGATTTATTTTCCAGGGCAGGGAGAGCTTCTGTCTGGGTTCTGGCACTTATGGTGGAGATGGGTGCCTGGAGAGTAATTTCCAGCATATAAAACTTTACTGACTTCATTGTGGGACATGGGAAGGTAATTGAAAGCAATATAAACAATCCATAAAGCAGAGTGGACATGCTTGACTTTGTACTAGTGGAGAATCAAGGGGAAGGGTGGTGACTTTAATCACAGAGGGCAATGGTGGACATGCCGTCCAATCGGACGACACTGATGTATTCATGATTGAAGAATGGATGCCCGAGAGGGTGATAGAGCGGCATGGGCCAGGTGGTTCATTGCTACCCAGCTGTGGTGGCACTCGACGATGCCCTACTGAAATCTTAGCTAAATCATTACAAAAAGAAGAGTGTAAAGTGACTTCCTGTTTCAGCTCAAGGCTGCGTGGGCTGCTCAGCTTGAAATCAGGGGTCAGCTCTGATGGACACATGCGCCCACAGAGAACATTTGGATTGGTTGATGTTACTCACATCTTGCACTCGGATGCCTTTAAATCGGAGTGGATAATAGGTCTTCAACATAAAAAGCTTGAGAAACTTGGAAGGCACTGTGTGCCTCCCCAACTTCCCAAAGTATAAGCGGGCAGCTTTCAGCTTTCACTGAACTATCGATCTCTCCTTGTGAGGGTGCAAGCCAAGCAGTTGTGCTTGGCAGCGAAGCCCAATTATGAAAATGGAGCCAAGCTTGTTCTTTGTAATTTCTATGTATATTTAAGAATTCTCCAAGGCTAACATTTAAAACTGTTTGGAGATAAGCAATGCATTTAAACGTGTTTGGATGGAGAGAATGCTTGCAGAGTGCAAAACATTCACTTTTGATCACTTGGTACTGACATGTGATTTAATTGATCAGATCACAATTACATAGAGCTTGACCATATTAAAATTCATGAGTAAATGATATCAATCAGGAAAGACTTATATTATTATATATATTTTCACAGTGAGGGAGACGAATATATAGAAATATCCAACAACCGACAACAGGGAACTTAATAAGATAATAAGCTCTTACCACAGATGTTCTGCATTTTTTTTTTTTTGACATCACTAGAACTTCAGTGGGAAAAACTATTTTATTCCTATTGATATTGTGCTGTGGGTTTTACAATTGTCTCACCTGTAATGAACAATATTCCATGCATTAATCCACTGGAAAATGCTTAGAATTTCTAGTTTGTCTCCCCAGATCCTCACAGATGTTTCTTTTCTGGACTATTATCACAAGGGCACTTTAAAAATGCAATTTGCTAATCTTATCTTCACTTCCAATTCATAACTGTATAATTTACTGAAGGTTTTAGAGAAACACAACACACCAGATACTGGTGATATCTGTCAAAACCAGAGTACGTACTTTGCATGATCTACTAATATTAAGAAAGGGCCTGTGCATCCTATGAAAGGTGTCATTTTCAGTCACATTGGAAATGCATCAGATTGCAAACTTTCCAAAATTATCCAGACATATGGAGTGAATGGTGCCAGAGATAGCCTTCTGATAGACTGCATTTTAAAACCAGGCAAGCGAAAGCTCTCAGATGAGGATTTTGAAGTATAGACGAGCTGAAGTGAAAAAAGAAAGACATCTTGCTGCTTTTTCTTGCTTCTTTATTATTGGGTAAACTGTGGCAGTTGCAGGTTTTGGATGGCTCTTCTTTTCTACCTGAGTGTGAAAAACGAGCAAAGCTTGAGACTGAGATGGTGCCAATCAACTGCTGGCTGTCTCTCAACAGCTCGGTCTGGATGAGCAGCAAAGAGGCCTGTGTGAGTGTGTGTTTGTGTGTTGCCAGTGTGAAGAAAGGCAATTACTGATCTCCTCACCTGGAGTATACTTAGGAGGTTCATACTACTCACCCACTGTTCCCGGCTTTCCATGAAAGCATATAATATAATATTATAGAAATAGAATTTGATATGTATAAGTAATAGTATACAAAATACTTCACTTATACAAATTTATTTTTCATTTATAGTTGCAGACATTTATTTTAATATGAATTAGAAAACTTTGCCTGTCTAACAACAGAATTGAGTTCCACAACAGACACAATGATAAAATATTCAAACAAATTTGGGATTCATGATGGATTCAAATCCAGTCCAGTTTGTGAGATAGGCTGTTACCAATTGTATCAATCAACAGCATAGTAAATATCAGCTGCATATTCAACAAATAACATGACTAAGTTATCTACCTTCACAGCTAATGTTCTCTTTCAATCTCTCAAAGCTTCCTTGAATTTAGAGCAAAAGGCATCGCTGAAATCTCTAATGTATTGATCATTTCAAGGCTCTCACAGCCAATTTGAGTCTGTCACTCCTCTGTGTCTCCTTTGTTCATGCCTTTTGATCAACAGCTGCACACTCAGTCATGCTAGACACCATGCCTTTTCTTGATTAATAGACAGGGACAATGATTTGTACCAGGGGAGCAGGTTACTTTATTTCCTCTTTCTGGAGAGCTAATTCATAACATAGCTGCATGGCTCTCCAATGAGTTAGCAGTTTTGATTTTAAATCTACATCAGGACCTCAATCAATAATAGTTATGGAGAAGACAATAGCAAGAAAGGTCCCAATTTTTCCCCTTCACTAACGTCCAGTAAGGTGTCTATTAATGTGCCTTAGCCATATCTGGATTGTTTTATAAAGCTAAAAATGATTTGTTCACCTTATATTTAATTTATTTTAAACCTGTCCATGCTTTCAGAATTTAAGAGTAGGTTTCTATGAAGCACAATAAAGCACAGTGTTTTAAATCAGAACAGATTGTCCAGATTGTGTTCGGAAATTGCTAATGTTACACGTCAACGGATGTACTTTACATTCACACGTTGTCCATTAGGAGGTGGTGTGAACAAGGGGGTGGGTGTGAGAAAATGAAAGGGCAGGGAGCGCGTGAAGGAGCCACTGAAAGCACAGAATTACATGTTGGACAGTTACTATGGATCTAATAGTTCTTAAAGGTTGTTTTTTTTTTTTTTTGGTCATGCTTTTAAAATATAATAACATTAATTAGGATGTTTTGAAATTCATATGTGCACTAGCTTTTTTCAGCCTGTTTTAGCTCTGTTCCAAAACCTGATGGAGCAGAACCTCATAGGAAGTGACCGATTTGGATTCCTCTAGTGGCACAGGACACAAACTTAGTAAACTTACAGTTGAATTGAATAGAGTTTGGTGTTTTCAATGTTGCTAAGCTAACTGAAGTGCTCTAATAAAACACAGAGTGATATTAAAGTAAAAAAAAAAAAATCAATTTTTAATTACACTGAAGTACATTTATTGACATTTTTCTCTTGTAATTATTATTTTATTTTTTTACTGATGAGTCGATGTCATATTGGGACTAAGTTCTCTGTGAAGGATACCTGCAATGGAAATTTGGAAAATTAGGACTGATAATTTCTGAAAAAAACTGGCTTAATAGGCAGCTCGCTAGATTTGGGAACAATGCATTTGCTTAGACATTTATATACACAGTCCCAAAGAAGACCATAAGAGCTAACATAGCAATACATCAACACTGTTTCATTCAATTAGTCCATTAAGTGGATATCAATGTAACATTTGCACTGGGTTGCCAAGGCTCCAAAAGTAAATATTTGAAAGGTGCTTTTCTTTTACAATGAAATAACACCATTGATTGTGCTTTCAATTCATTGTCATTGTGCTTTTAATCAGTTACTTCACTATTTAAAATACTGAGTTAGAATTTAAATCTCATCTCAGTCACTTTCTTATGCATATCAGTACAATTTACCATTATCGAGTTGAACATTTTCCTTTCCGCAGTGCTTGCAACCCTTCTTTTCTTCATATTATGGAGTCTGTCTCCCTCCTTTATTGATTTCATCCTGTAGATGAAATGTGCGGTTGCTGATTGTATGTAATTTATATACAGTCTCAGAACCCGTAAAACTCCATATGACTGTAAAATAATGAGCTGATTTGCAATATGTGTAGCTTCTTGTACAGATGGTGAGACTCAGAGGAGAGATTTGGATTTATATATTCACAAGTTACACTAGTCTTTCTTTTTTTAGATTCTTATTCTTACTTCAGAAGCCAATGTAAGAGCTGTGGATTGGAGAGTATAAATTCAACATCCTCAACCATTACTCCTAATTTTCAAGAATAACTCTGTTCTTTCTCTTATATGGCAAGAAATACCCATACGTTTCTTCATACGTCTAATTGGATTTCAAATTGAAATGTCCACCTGGACGAACCTTGGTAATTAAGACATTTTCACTGTACATTATGTAGCCTACAGTGACAGGCCTGAGCAAAACTATAATGCGTTCACCTCTGCAAAGTAAATAGATGGGGATTTTTTTGGCTTGAAGCTGAGGTAAGTTCTTCACCACCAGAGAATGAAATTTCAGAGATCGTTTTCAATCATTTCCTGTTGGCAATTCATCCAACAACAAAAACAATACCATTTTCACTTTAAGGATTTTCTTGTCTAGTGTGTGGAATGCAAATGCAAAACTATTTATGAATGCTGTCCTGTGTATTAAATGAAGTGCTTTTTATCACCCCTTCATTAAAAAGGACTCGTTGTGTCTCATTTGTCATTTAGACATCAGACATACGAGATGCTCACTGAAATTATTGCAAAACATATTTAACCTCTCACCCTATTTAGCAAGCGACAATCTGTGACTGCGTGTTCCTGTCAGCACTTTTAGACATATTATGATAATAATGTGAATACAATCCTTCCAGTTTGCAATATTACCATTTAATATCCTCAAAGTCATTTGTACTGCATCAGCAAGTGTTGTGGAAATGGGCCATAAATATGTCCTGTGACCATAAATAGCTATTTCCGTTTATTCTAATAGACCAAGCTCTTAAAAGAAAAAGAAACTGGAATTAAAGTTGTTCATGCTTACATTTAGCTATGTTTTATTCATCATGATTCATTAATGCTTTGATTTAGCTTTTTTTGTGGGCAGGAAACATGAGAATGCCATTATGGCGAAACACATAATTGATCTTGTTTCAGGAGAATCACAAGCCTTTGAACTCTAATGGTCCATGATGCTGGTGTCTCTTAGAAAGGGACATTCTCCATCTTTTTGATGTCTCTCACAGACACGAGGACACATGCAAATGCTTTTAAGATGGCATCTTCATAAAGCTTCATAAGGTTGTTTTTTTGTTTGTTGTTTTTGCTTTTGTGTAAGAGAAGGGAGCAGAGGAAAATGAAGAAAGCCATCTGCTTCTCTCAGATCCAAAGGAAAAAGATGCTGAAGCTACCGTGCAGGGAGAGAGGCATAACTAAACAAATGAAGTGATTAGGACACCAGCAGAGGAAATGAGACACAAAGCCTATTGCTTCTTTCAGAGAAACACAATAAAATAAACAAAGAATACTCCTAGATAAACACACTTTCATATACCAGTAGTGAGTGATGAGCAAGAGGTGAAAAAAAAGTGACTGCAATAGTAAATGAAGGCCAAAGGTAGTGTCTGTCATATGATGAGATACACCGAATGGAAGTAAAGCTCCATTTCCTCGCGGGTTGCATTTTCTAAAGGTTAACAAACTCTGGGATTCATAGTGGATACATGGTGGAAACCATCACTCTGCCATTCGACCCTCAGCTCCACTGTGTCTGTGTGTTGAAGAGAAAATAAAGCATGACGAACATGTCCATGAAAAGAATAATGCTTTTTAAACTGGAACTTGGCAGCCAAACTGGTGGCAGCCATACTGGTAACAGCCGGGCAGCTTTACATACACTGTATTTGAATAGGAAAAGACAGAAACCAAGATTTTTTTAAATAAGTCTTAAAAAAAAAAAGATTTTATTCATATAACATTGCAAAATAAAGCTTTTTTTTCTTTTTTTTTGAGGAAAACAACCAAAGCTGCATTTAGTTCATACAAATATACAGTATGATATTAATATTGATACAAATGTAATTTTATTCAGCTGTTTTTTTTCTTCAGTCTTCAGTCACATGATCCTTCAGAAATTATTCTGCTAAAGAAGCATTTATAATTTTTTATCAATGGCACAGTTTTTTTAGGTTTCTTCAATGAATAGAACATGTTTCAAAACAAAATTGAAAGATTTTGTGTAACAATGTAAAAGCTATTACTGCCATTTTGAATGAAAATAATAAATTTCTCTAAAAAAAAATATTTTACAGACCCTAAACCTTGAACTGTATATATACTTTTCACTGTACACTCAAATAAGTGTTCTATCTTATAGTGTGGATAGTTGGAGGTCATGAGTGTGAAGTCCATTCTTGTATAGAAATTGTTGAGTTCTTACATGTCAAAAGTAAAAAAGAAAGTGGCTACAAACTTTGCCAACAGTAACTGGGCACAGACTGTCTACGACGCTGGAATAAAAAACGGCAGTATGGGTAATTGGCAGCATGCAGCAATGCGCATCGTATTAGGATTATTCTCCATGGAAACATTTTTTTTTAAAGTTCTCTGCCGTCTGACCACTTACAACTTTATTTCTTTGCTTTTTTATTTTGCTGCATTCATTTTATCAGCAGTGCAACACCTAGTGCAGAGTACGTGAGAATAAGAAATGCATAAAAATACAAAGATAAAGAAAACACAGAAAGAGGATGCAAACTGCCAGAAGCAACCATCAAGAGACTGCCTCCCAGCAGAATACTCTGGAAAACAGTAGGAATGCCGATTCTCTGCCATTCCCCCACCTTTCCTCCATCATTAGTTTAATAACCATCCGATAAGCAGCACAGACTCACGCCAGTCTCTTTCCCTCCCTGATGGTCATAGACCTCAGAACCTAGCTGTGTTATGCCACTACTGAAACAATGGGGCTTGATGAGCCTGCCACCACCATTGAGGGTTTCACATTGATCTTGTCCCATTAATATAAGCCGCTTAGGCTGCCCCACAGAGACACTGTGTAAGAGTTCCAGGCCGTGTTTCTGAACTGTTTCAACAATGCACACACGGACACAATAAGCCCTACACTCACCATCCCGCTGGTTATCAAAAAAGCGTGTGAATATTAGAAGCACTTTGAAATGAAAACCCATTCCCACTGATGCTAGATGAGAGCTGTTTGCATGACAAGAAGTGCATACCTGCGCACACACATATATTCATGTGCGCATGCTGAGCCATTTACATTTAATCCTTTTGCAGATGCTTTTAGACAAAGCGACTAACAAATTAGATTTTTTTCAGAAAAGATCCAACAGTAAATCCAAGTTTTGAGAGCAAACAAATGTAGTACAAAAGAAGAAGTGTATCTCCAGGCAGAAGGAATAGTTTAAGGAATAGCACATGGAACACAAAGGAACAACATTGGGATGTGGCAACAAATCCAGATAATCCAATTCAAATAACATTCCAATCTCACATGTCAAGGAGAGGTCAGAAGATGTTCAACTCTGGACATGTTACAACTCTGACAATGAAAGTACAGTAATACCTCGGTTTATGAGGAACTTTGTATACGAGCAAATCGGTGTATGAGCATGGAAAGTCAAATCGGTTTACGAACATTGTATCAGAGTGCGAGCAAATTTTTACGTCGCCTACGCGCATTTTTTTGTGTGGAAAGTCCTAATGCTCAGCATCTTCGAACAATTTTACAGGAAAATCCTAATGACAGCCTCTCATAAAGCCAATCACAACTTAACTTAACATTCTCTCAGTGTCGCTCAGTTTGGTTGCATCATTCAACACAGTGATACTTTTATAAGTGATTTACAGCGGTTTTACCTCGTGTTGTTAACATTAATTGTGATCGCTACTGTTCACGTAGTGAAATATATACGTACAGTACAGCATATAGACAATGGCCCTCAAGATGAGTAAGAAAGAAGGTATGAAATTCTCCCTGTAAGCAGTAAAACCCTCCTCTCGTCTCCTTCACGCCAGCAGCGACGCTACTCAAAGGTAAAGTGCACGTTACAGTAAATTGTCAAATATTTTAGAGTTTAATTGTCAATTATTAATTAGTATTTATATGAGATCTTAATGGTTATAATTTTAACTGTAATTAATAGGGAACAACCCAAAAAATATTTAAAATGGGCATTTATGGTCGTGTGGAACGAATCGAGTGATTTTTATTGCATTATTATGGGGAAAGTCGTTTTGGTGTACGAGAATTTAGAGTTACGAGCTCGCTCTTGGAACGATATAAAACTCGTAAACCGAGGTACTACTGTACTTGGTGAAATGTTTCAAAATGTCTCTTGACATCAGTTTTAATAAAAGGAAAAGTTTCTGTCCAGTTTTTTTTGTATACTTTTACATTTTCTGTGTTATATATATATATATATATATATATATATAATTTTTTTTTTTTTTAAGTCAGCATTACCACAAACAAGTTAATTAGGTTTAACTTGAGTTAAACCAGGGGTCTCAAACATGCGGCCCGCGGGCCATTTGCGGCCCGCGAAACAATATTTTGTGGCCCGCGTGACAATATGAAAGTTGAATGTAAGTGCGGCCCGCGAGTGTTTGAATGAATAGCGCTTTACCGCGTTGTGTGCGGAAGATTCCTTTTTCGTGCAAGCTGGAGCTGCACAAACCAACCAATCACAGTGGAGTGTATGACTGCCGGTGGCCAATCACAGTGGAGTAAATGACTCCCGGGGGCCAATCACAGAGGAGTAAATGATTATTTAAGTCATAATAATGAGAGGGTTTCTCAAAATAATAACTTTGTATCTCGAAAAAATGAGGGTTTCTCACAATAATGACTTAATATCTCAAAATAATGAGAGTTTCTCATAATAATGACTTAGTATCTGGAAAAATGAGAGTTTCTCATAATAATAACTTAGTATCTCAAAATAATGAGAAAGATTCTCATAATAATGACTTAGTATCTCGAAAAAATGTGTAACTTTTTCCTCAACCTTGACCTTCAGTAAGTCCAAGCCCAGTTCTACTTACTGACGATCATCTTCAAGCTATCTTGTCGAGATCTTATCGAGAGTCTCAACTGTTTCCTCTCTTGAGCCAAATGTGGCTCAGCTGTGTGAGAGGAAGCGCTGCAGGTCTCTGGCAGCAAGAAGTAGGCAAGACAAGTCATATTCTGAAGAACCGTTCATGTTCTTCAATATTCTGTTTATGTTCAGGACAGTTCATGCTCAGAAGAACCCATTGAAGTTAAAGAACTGTCAATAATGACGTGGAATACTTGATGCGGCCCTGCCTCACTCAAATTCTGCCTCATGCGGCCCCCAGCTCATTTGAGTTTGAGACCCCTGAGTTAAACGGAGTTCAGGAACTCTAGAAACAAAGAAACACACTTTCTCCAGTACAACTTGAAATATATTACTATTATAATAATTTTGTAATTATCTTTGCAAGGCTGATGAAAGGAACTGCATTTGGTTGTTTCTTCTTCAGAAAGCTGATATGTTGATGTGTATAATTTTTTTTAATCAATCATTTGAACCTGGCGAGTCATCGGTTCCTGACCGCTGGACATGATAGATCATTCCAGCGCAGACGAACAAAGAGAGTGAAAATTGTTGTAAGTGGGCTGGAATTGCTTATATTGCCTATTATCTCTCACAGACTCAATATATATGTTATGAGTTATGATTATAAAAATGTCAATTTCCTAGTTGATGTTACAATTGGTTACTGAGGTCACATGCACGCTCTCTGCCGGAGACCCTCTTTAGGATGTATGGACTAGTCTTGCTCTAAAAGGCCAGTGGCTGGTTACGTAAACAACACTTATCAAAAGGGCATCCAGGTTAAAGCTGCCCTGCTGCTGTCTGCCAAGATCAGTTCTGAAGGCGAGAAATGCCAAGTCTAGCTATAATATTGCTTTATATTCCCATAGTCTCTTGCTAACATGCAAAAGAGTGACAGTTCTGCACGTGATCAGCCACGCTCAAAAGCTTTCACTTTACATTGTGACATGGAAACCTGGCACTCTCTGTCTGAGACATTGATTTTGATTTTGAACATATGAATGCTCGGGAAGGAGTGACACGGCTGTGCGTGAGTGTGTGATAAAGACAAAGGCATCCTTGAGGGCTGATATTCAAGGATGAAACCAAAACAAACCCTGTAATTGATGTAGTTTAGAGATGAGATGGGTCTTAATGTATAATGTTTTCTCGAGAGTTAGCAATAAGGAGCAGAGCTATTCTACCTAGCAACAGACCGAAGAGCAAATTCTCATCCAAACAAGGAAAAAATAAGTGTGCGCATGTGTGTGTCTGTGTTACGAATGTGAAGACAAGCAAGAAAAAGAATATGTATCGGTCTGACACCTAGCCTGCAATAGAGGTGTTACATGTTCAACACCTCGTTGTACTCAAAACCCGGTATTCCACATGTTTAGTTTGCTTAACTTCTCTTCCATGCAGAACTGCAACCATCTATTTGTTGAAATTCTATCAAGCTTCCCCACCCCCTGAATTCAAATGGGTGTTACTAATGTTTTCCTCGACAGGAGAGTAATACTACCGCAACAGTATTGCCTTTTAGGAGAACAGGAAGTAAATGGACAGCACTCACTCTGTGATGTGGGAGCAACAAAGCTCTTTTGTCAAAAGATTTTTACTCTGAGGTTGAGGAACAGGTCAGGGCTATATCTCCAGTGTTTTCAAACCACTGTACAGTTTTCCAAACACTGTCAACCCTCCCCCCCCCCCCCCCCCCCCCCTCCTTATCACTGTCAGGTTGAAACCTCACATCCTTTGACCATTTTTTTTTACAGTATTACCTCGGTTTGCGAGTGAATTTGTATACGAGCAAATCGGTGTACGAGCATGGAAAGTCAAATCAGTGTACGAGCATTGTATCGGAGTGCGAGAACTTTTTCCGTCAAATACGCACATTTTTTTTGTGTGGAAAAGTCCTAACGCTCAGCATCTTTGCATGCATTTTTACTGGAAATATGCTAACGACAGTCTCTCACAAAGCCTATCACCCCTTAACTCGTTCATTCTCTCAGCGTCGCTCTGTGATACTTTTATAAGTGATTTACAGCAGTTTTACCTCGTGTTATTAACATTAATTGTGATCGTTATTGTTCACGTAGTGAAATATACACGTACAGTACAGCATATAGACAATGGCTCTCAAGATGAGTAAGAAAGAAGGGATGAAATTCTCTCTGTAAGCAGTAAAAATCCTCTCAATCACGCCAGCAGCGACGCTACTCAAAGCTAAAGTGCACATTACAGTAAATTGTCAAGTATTTTTTAAATTTAATTGTCAATTATTAATTAGTATTTATATGAGATCTAAATGGTTAAAATTTTTACTGTAATTAATAGGGTAAAACCCAAAAAATATTTAAAATGGCCAAACGAGAATTCTGAGTTACGAGCTAGCTCTTGGAACGAATTAAACACGTAAACCGAGGTATTACTGTATCTGATTTAATTTAAAGAAATCAACTACTGGACATCCTTTTATTGTTTAAATATTTAACCAATGAAAATAACTTGAAAGAGCTTGTGAATAAACCTTGTTAATTCCTTTGCAAAACTGTTGCTCAAACCTAATTTAGAATGAAGTGCCAGATGCCGCTCAGAGATCTCTGTTTTCTTGCAATGCAAAGCCAAAGAAAGAACTGATACAGCATTTTCTTTACTCATGAAACACAACACTATATCTATAATATCTATATCTAGAAAGGGTTTGTTTTTTAAAGAGCGGAGAAAAGTTTTAGTCTAGTATTTGCCATCTAATTGTATCCATCTATATTTATATCGATATTCAATAAGAAAAACTGAGCCCATATAGCTACAATATACCTTATAACCTGTAAGTTGATGAAAACGGTTTATCAAGGCTGCATTAATTTGATAAAAACTACAGTAAAAAAAGAAATATTGTGAATTTAAAAAAAATGTTGCCAGTTTTCACAATTTTCAGCATCATTATTCATTCGATTTGCCGTGTTCTATTAACATTTCTTCTTATTATTATTATTATCAATGTTGAAAGCAGTTTGTTAGGGAACTCAGAGACAGAAGGGTGTGATGAACAGGATGTTTATTGACAGCACTGAGCGAAATGGCAGATATCAGATGAGTAGAAAGCAAAGATAGATGGAGAAGGATATTAACAGAATGACTTTTCGTACAGACGAGGGAGGTTGTGGATGGCAGGACAGTCAGATGGCTGGAGCACACACCTCATTGACTGGTAAGTATACACACAGGAATGACAGGGAGAGACAATGGGGGACCGACACTGTAGAAAATAACTGGAGCATATCGCTGGAGACAGGAAAGCAGTCCATATAATCTAAACGAGACTGGACACTGAACTGATGCGAGATGTCTACTTTTATGAGGTGCTTTTAACGGAGCTGATGGATAACAGGTGAGGGTGATTGGTGAAAGCATGCAGGTGAGAAGGAGGGATGATGGGAAATGTTGTGCTTGATGTTGACTGAGCTGGTGACATAAATACTGCTTAACATTTCCGTGGACACTTATACCATTGAAACATTTGTGATAAGATATATCTTTTTTTAAAGACACAGAAATGTATCATTTAATTTTTAATTTATTTACCACACTGTAGACTGAACATGCTGAACATTCCACTTTGCCATCACAGAAATAAAATATATTTTAAAATATATTTAAATAGCAAAAAGTTATTTTAATTTGTAATGATATTTCACAATATAATATTTTTTGTCTGTATTTTTAATTATTAAATCAATGCAGATAAATAGTTATGGCCAAACGTTTGACAATGACACACACACACACACACAAATATATTTAAATAGTAAACAGTTCTTTTAATTTGTAGTAATATTTCACAATATAGTACTTTTTTCTGTATTTTTAATTATTAAATGTAGCATTGATAAGCATAAGAGACTTCCAAAAACATAAAAATATTTATATATTTTTTTAAATAGTTATATTTAATAGTTTTGTAATTTTATAGTCAAACGTTTGGACATATAACTATTTTTTTCTGTTTTTCGAAGTTTCTTATGCTTCTAATTTTATTTAATAAATAAAAATACAGAAAAAAATTATATATATATATATACCATTGTCAAACGTTTGGAAACATAACTAGTTTGTTACATACAGTTATATGTCAAATATATAAATAATAAAAATGTATATAATACATATAGATTTGATAAATAACTATATATATAATTATTATTGATGGTATGGATAATATGAAAAAAAAAAAAGAAGAAACAGTATGCACACATTTCCGCTCATGAGTTTTTAAATATGTGGCTCTAAGTTCAGCAGCTCAGTGGCATTTTCTGCACTGCCAAGCACAACACAAGCGCATGGCCCAACCAAACCTTGATTGCCCAAGTGCATGGTCTCAAACCTCAGAGCAACAGGGAGCTCTCTCACAGAACGTGCATTCACATCCCTCTGTGTGAGATTGGCCTGCACTGTAATAAACCAGTATATGTGGGCGCACAATGCATTCCTCAAATGTACATTGATTGCAAAACCAAGGATGTTGACTGAAGATATATGAAAATAGTACCGTCTAAATAGACTAATAAACCACCGGACAGACACTATGGTTTGTGTGTGTGTGTGTGTGTGTGTGTACGTGAGAAAAAGACGAAATGATAGAAACGAGAAAAGCGCATTTTTAGGGCCACAAAATGAGGTCCTCCATCACCTTTGTCCAATGACAGTCGCCCCACATACAATACAGAACAGACATACTCCATCTCTCTTCCCTATATTTTTAATATCTCTGCACTCAGCAGAAAAAAAAATGCCTCTTTAGAGAGAGCCCAGCTCATATTCAACCTATTCAAGCTCAACAAAGCATTTATTGAAACTAAACTTAAATACACCAGTAACCAAAAACAAAACAAAAAACATTAATATGCCAATGATGACTGTTCTGTTCTCAGCAACTTGGCCTGTTCATCCATTATTCATGTTATTCCTAAACAGTAGAAGGATATGCTGCTTTCCCAGTTGATATTTAACAGTTTTAACAAAAATATACACAATGATTCCCTGTATGGTTGAAAATAGTAGTTCTGTTGTTCCAGTCTTTTTGCCAGTACACTTTGACATGCCAACGATCTGTTCTTCACCATATTCTGTCTGTTTCAAGGCTACCATCCCACCAATCATATAGCATACACTGTAACACATCAAACTTGAAACTCTACTTTTAAAACAATTTGGGCCAAACTTTTATTTCCAACCCATATCTCATCTGTGGTACAAGTGTCAGGAGCCTGCTTCTCCTTCGCACTGACATTGTCAGTCAGCTGAATGCATTAGATATGCCCAGCACACCAGCCAGTGTTAATACACGGCTATATTGAACAGGCCTTGTTTGAGAGGCGACTTGAAATGATCTTGGGGCCGTGTGTGTCTCATGTAAAATGGTAGATTCGTCACGGTGGCCCAAGGCGGGCGAGTCGGATGAGATGGCACGACGTGACATGAAAGCATCAAAGGAAGACGGTGTGACAAAGACTGTTGTTTTTGATAAAAAAGCCTGAAAAATATCTTGTCAATCACTCCAACTGACAGATAAACAACACAACCAAAGCAAAATAATGAGAGCAACGTTTCTCCCCTCTGATCTCACAGGTGTAAGGGATCATCTTTGAATATGTGCTCTTATTTTACTACAGAGTCGTCATGTTATTGTGTTTTTACATATAGAGTAATACTCAACACTCAATGTACACATATTTACTCTCAGGACTCTTTGAAATTCTTGATTATGATTCAGCATTTCAAGTTTTGTTCATGTGTATTCACGCATATTAACTGTGCTGGTTTGTCTCTCGTGACACATAATTCTCTATAATACATTTCACAAACAAATATAACCATAATCACAAAATAAACCTCTTCAGGATGATACAAAACTTCACTTTCTGTCCAGTTGTTGATTACCCTGTCAGGGTTTTTTTTTGTTGACTATAAATTATAGTGTACTTGGCCACAAATAAATCAATCAAGAGATAAATAATTTTCACTGGAAAGCTGCTTATAATTATACTTTGCTGTTATTTCTACAGTAAATAATGGTGTTTAAGATGGGTACTGTAAAATAAAGTGTCCATTTTCAAAGGAAACATTATGCATCATCTATTGTATTTGTTGTGTCTGCAGATTTTACAGTAAATATGTGCTCTGTGATATGATTTGATGAAAGATTCAAAAGTCTAGGTCACATTGAATAAACTATCAGATTTATTATAGCAATTTTCTGTATTGTTGTTTGAATTAAGGTGTACAGGGACCTACTTTTGCTGATGTCTGCATTAAGTAAAAGTGAGTCAGTGTGTTTGAGAGAGAGAGGGAGAGAGAGAGAGAAGCAGAGAATGGAGTAAAATGATAATGAAAAAGCAAAGTGGGACGAAATCAGTAAATTACCTCACGGGAAATGGTGATAATATTTTCTCTGTGGACTCGACCTCCTATAAATTACACTTTGCATTTAATAAGCCTTTATCACGAACTTGCAACCTTCTATTCATTTACCTAATTAATCAGAGATGGCAGTGCAACAGCTAACTTGCTTTACTTTTTACCATGGTAAAAGAAAAGGTTCTAATTAAGAGAAATGATTTAGTTTCATTTAATGAGAATTGATGGATATTCTCCTCCTCCGTGAATCTCTTTCTCTTTTGTTTCATCCGCCTCATCCGCTGTCCCTACGAACCAAACTGCAAATCAGCCACTTCTACAAAAATGGCAAATGAGCCTGTGTGTTTGATTTATGGGCTTAATTTTCAGAGGATTTGACTCTGCTACGATAGTCCACTTCACCTCTAAAGCTTTCTGATGATTAGATTTAGACTGTGTCAAAAAGTCAAACAGCTTAGAGACAAGTGTCCCTGAACCCCTCCCTCTACTGCCGTCACCTCCCTGACGCACTCGCTAACCATTAACAGCAACTTTATTCCCATATCTTACATCCTTATTAAAGACTTTTGCCCTAGAAGATAAAAGTAAAGAGTTCTATTTTGCTAATGCACACATTCACTCTGATAGCGCACATACATTGTGGATGACATGACTTTGTAAACTGGTAGAGATAGCGTGTATTCCGTGGTATATTTGCACATGTATGTATGTGTTTTATGAATAAAGTATGCAATGTGTCACAAACAAGTCAATAATTTCAATTAAAACTTGACTATTTATTATGATGCATTTCAAGCAAAAATACAGTATCATTAAAAAGTTTGGGGTGAGTTAGATTTTATTTTATTTCTGTATAAGTGACAGTAAAGTACTTTACATATTTATTTTATTTTTTTAAACAAATGCTTTTCTTTTTTATTCTCAATTTTTTATTTAATAAAATAATCTTGAAAAACAGCTCTTGTGAAGAAGAAATATTTCTCATATATCACTTTAGCAAATTAAAATCATTCGCACTGAAATCTTCAGTAATGGCTGCAGAAAACCCCGCTTTTACCATCAGGAATAGTTCAAATTTAAATGTATTAAAATGTAATATTTCACAATATTACTATAGTTTAGATCAAATAAGTTAGTTAGTGAGCAGAAGACTTGTTTTATTAAAGCATAACAAAAATCGAACCGACTTTTTAAATAGTCTTGCCATTACTGCGATACAAGATTTTGGTCAAACCAACAAACCCTTAGATTTTTAGAAAGTTTTCTCATATAAACTACTCACTAAAAGGTTCTCTTTTTGATGTCTTGAAGTTGCAATTTTACTCTGCTCAGCAACCAGCAGTGTTTTTTTAATCTTATCATTAGTTAAAGTCTGCATTTACACAGAGGACCTGTTTTTGGAAGAGCACGAAAGAGCAGAAGAACGCTTCACTGGCACATCTCAAAATGAATTCCACTCAGCATAAAAGACAACATCACTTCAATCTGGTCCAAGAAACACAGCAGAATTTGGCAGCCTTGTAAAAGTTTAATCAAGTAATCCCATAACCCAGTGGGTCAGTCCTTGTTATCTCTCCACACAAAGATGGCCACTGCATTGTTGAGTAAATGTTGTCTCTAATACGCTAACACAGTGACTTCTGATAGAAATCCTGTTAATATTACATGTGAAGCTGGGCTTTGATGATGTAGGACAAGCTAAAACTAGGGCTTTCCCCAAGAGAAACCCAACGTTGCCTCAAGGGAGACTGCCTTCACTGTTTTCTCTCTTCTGCTCTTTGGAGTCAGATGACATCGCTGCCAGGAAACGTTCTTGTTCTCTGCGTTATTTTTCTTTGTTTGTTTGTTTTACGCTGGTTACACTGCTTGTACGTATTTTAGAAAGAAAGAAAGAAGAAATAAAATAATTGTAGATTTTCTTCAGTAAAAAAATTAAATAAATGTGTAAAGTTGTACCTTAACAGGGGACGGTACCTTTAAAAGTATTAAAAAAAAACTTATCTATGTGCAAAATCTGCCTTTTAGTACTTTAGAGTAATAATATCATTACAGTAACAGTACAAGAATGAAGCTCTATGTACTGTAAAATATTTTCAGTCATGGCAACATTTGATTTTAAATTACTTTATCTCATCAGACTAATTTAAGAAATTTTAACTTGTTTTTATAAGTCATAACTCAATTTTTAAGTCAGTTTAATATAATTCTGTTAAAAAGTGTTTTCTTTTCTCTTTTTCTTTCTTTCTTTACAGTGTGGTTAAATAAGGTACAACGTTGTCCTTTTATGGTAACTGGAGAGGAATTTTACCCTAAAGTTAAAATGGTTACACTTGATTTTAAGGTTGTTATAGTGTAATTATACAACTAATGACTGCTTAATAGACTTACTAAGTAGCACATATTTACAATGCCATAGGGTTAGGATTAGGGCTCTAAATTACTGTTAATTCTGCAGTAATTAAATGTAACATAGACGCTGTAAAATAAAGTGTTACTGGTAAAATGTTAGCTTTTTTGTCTAAGAGTGTATTTCTAAAAAGCTTTAAAAGATGTCACGGTTTAATAAAGTCCAAGGACGAGGAAGAAGAATCAGAAGGTTCCCACACGAATGTATTTAATATTGAATCAAACTCAGATAATCACAACGTGACACACATGCTTTCACACAAACAATAACCGACGAAATTGTGAGAAAACACAAGGACTTATATATCCAATGATAAAAATCTAAAATACAAACAGCTGTGTGATTAAATTAATACCCATGGAAAGAAACAAGTGTAAGGAAACGTGGACAAAGGTAAAAGGAAATTAATAGTTTCTACTAAATAGTTTGTGACCGATGACATACAGTATCATATCACATATTTTTCATGAGATATCTAAAAGCGATGGCAGATCCTCATATGGCTGATTGGCAATCAAAACCAGAACCATCTGTGGACAGATATTTCAAATTCAACTCATAGCCGTATGATAATGTACCATCAGCAGAAACAGATAGAAGCCAAATAATTAATGAAATAAAACAGGCAGACTCCAACCCAGTCCGCCCTGCTCCCATCATCAGATCACGTATACACTGCGAGAATGTGGTAGATGCTCGAAGATTATTTCCCCCAAGGGCCCGACTGGAGACGCAGATGTGTGCTAAGAAGCACAGAGAGATCAGAGCTGTTAGCCACGTGCCTTAATAATGGTAAATTGTCATTTCATTAGCTCTAATTACTAAAGACCGTTAAGAGCAACGGGGTAGACACAGTGTAACTAATTTTCAGAGCATGCAGTAGATAATTCTTCAGGAAGATTTCTCTTAGGCTATCCTGATGTCAGCACACGAAAAGCAAATTCTACGAAAAATTATTTACAACACCTCCTATTGAGACACCTGAAAGCCTTTCCAAATGGCATGGTGACAAAAACTTTCTAATGTGTCCAAGATTTGGATGGCTACCGTGGAGAGCTAGAATACTGAACAAATTGTGAGTGTTATGAGATTAGCTGGCGTCGAGGTAGCATAGCTGTTACCCTGCAGTGTCAGAAATATTATGGACGGCGGCCAGCAGGAAATAGACCTGCGCATATGTGTTACAAAAATTCGAAATGCAGTATCCACACATACCTACTTTTTACAATGCCACCATCCAAAATGGTAACTTTCGGCTGCCCACTGCTCTGAACCATCACCCTTTTATTTGGTAGAGAGGAGTGCATTACTCCGTCCTCATGAAATGACTCTTAATCAATATCAGCCGCAGGAAATACCATGATCGCAATCAGTAGACAACATTCATTGTGGAAATCTATAAACTGATCGTGTACACCAACCTGTCAGCTTTGGAGAAGTCCCTATAATATCAGCCTTTATGTTATATGAAGCAGAGTGTGTCTAGTTTAATTAAACATCATTTTTAGATTGTTCCGAACGTTTTTAAGGTCACGACAATCAATGCATTGTAATGACAATGTCTCACTTTGATACATTCAGGCTACATATGCGTTGAATAATCCTTCCACTGGTAGTTGTTGCAGTTGTTCTCAAACTATAAATTCTGCTATTGATTAACAATAAATAATTGTTTATCATCCCTAGACTATAATGTACAATTAAGCAATTAAGAACAAGAGTGCACACGTTTACTGCTGAGTGGAAACTCAAACTTAGACTTAGTGCCACAGACACTCATAGTTTTAGACACAATATGTATTGTTAAAGCCAGCATATAAATTCATCCATGCATATGATTCATCTTTTTAGAGCTCATATGTTTTTAATCAGAATGTTCCATCCATATCTTGAAACGGCAGACGTATGCCAAGCTTTCTAATTATTTAGCCCACTTAAACCCTTTCCTCACAATCAACCACGAACTCAAGTTAGTTCTGCCTCCATTCAATCAACAACAAATTGATGGAAGCAAATCGCTTCCGTCTTATATATATATATATATATATATTTTTTTTTTTTTTTCTTCTTCAGTGTCCATAACAATACAGAAGAAAAGATCCTCTGTTAAATCGTGACTAATTATTTCTCCCACGATAGATACAGAATTTTTGTAGGGTTTGAAAAGGCTCCTGAAAACAGGTGCATCACTACATTTAAAGTTTGTTAGGTTATAATGAGTGTCTCTTCACCCCTGAGCGAAGTGAACGGAGCTTAGTCTTAGAGTATCAAGAGAAAGATTAATGAGTCTTTGTTTTTGTTTTTTTAGATACTGGAGTGAAGTGGTAAGGTGACGCAGGATATGGAGCTGCACAGATGTAGGGCGGTGGTGAGTGGAGCAGAGAGAGGCAGAGAAATGTGCAGAGATGATCCTGTAGGAGGAAATAGAGATAGCCTTTAATTTGAGACCAATTGCACAGGGGAGATGGAGCATCATGCAGCAGACACTTGAGAATCGCCCATCTGCAAAGTAATAAATTCCATGCGTATTAGCATCCAGTTTCACCCACACTCTATATCTCTCACGTAGGCACAGAAAATCGGGGCCCCTAGGTACAAGCAGTCTCTTTATTGCAATGGAAAAACATTGTGAATGGAAAGCTGATTGTCAGGCTTAAAGAGCGCAAAGGTTCTGCTGTAGAAAGGTGGAGGCCGCTTTCATGCTTTCTTTGTGGCCGGCAGACACACAACAAAGCTTACTTTGATTAGGTAATGTCTACAAAAGGATGCATGTGCGTCAGAAAATTGGTGTTTGAATTTGCAGCCGCTGTCATGAAAGGCAATGTTTGCATTATTGTGCTTAAAATCTAATTTTCTGCCTTTTTCAAAGTCGAATGTATGTATTATTATTGCATTTGATGGAAAAAAAAATGTTTTGTCTTTTTAAAACATGTTTTAATAAATTAACTATAATCATTTAAATATTTAATAAACAAATACATTTAATATAAAATCATTTTATATATTACAAATATATGCATATCATTGCACATCATTGGATATATGTATAGCTAAAAAAATGGAAAGGCTGTGTTAGTAATATTTGTAATTGCAATGGGAGAAAGATTGGGAAGAAAATAAATGTGAATTATACAGTGGTCCCTCGTTTATCGCGGTTAATGTGACCGGAAGCCCCCGCGATAGGTGAAAATCCATATGATTCTAGTATGATTGCCCCCCTAGGAATTTCCGTATATGTGTGTGTAGGTACCAGAATGTTTAAAATATGTATATTTATAATTTAATTATATATTTGAATTAAATCTATTTCATTATTGTTTTCCGCAATACGGCAGCCGATATGGCGGTATTTTTTAATTTTAATTTTTCTATTAATATTTTTGAAAAATCCGCGATGCACTGAGGCCGCGAAACTTGAACTACAAAGTGGCGAGGGATTACTGTATGTCACAATTATGTAATGAATGAACATGCGCCTATATGCTGAACATATGACATGCAGCATAACAGAGTATATTAAACTATTCAAGCATGTATACATTTTACACACTACACTGCAGTTACGTCTCCATAGAACCCTGACACTGTTTATCAGTGCTTATCACCGGGAACAATCAAAATCTACTGTCAAATTGCACACTTAATGTGAGGGTGCTGATGGACAAAATACCTGTCTTTTATTTAGATGAAAAAGGTTTGAAAACCCTGTAATACAAACTCCCTACTGTTACTTTACACTGACATTTGCAGCATTAGATGTCCTCCTCTGTCCTCTTCTCGCCTGGCTGACCACCCGCAGGGGAATCGTCAGCTAAGCGGCATTTACAGTGTTTTCAATTGGATATGATAAGCTAATTCCACAGGCCGGCATTCTGATTCCCTCTAATGTTATTTTTCTTTCTTTTTTTTAGCATGGCTAGCCTGGCCCCGAGCAATAAAAGTTGAAATTGGACAGCTTTAGATTGTCCGATTGCCTGAGATATTCAATTACCGGAGATTAACCCGTGCAAACAAGCGCATCTGGTGCCATCTCTGATCTCACAAAAGTCTGTCTAAGGGAAGAGGCTACAAACAGAGTAACTGTCATATGGAGGGAACAAAAATGGCTAAAATAACTCAAAAAATTACTTTCTGAGATCATTTGCTCCACAGCAGGTACTTTCCATATTTTAGTGATACATGTTTCACCTTCGCGCAAACCAGTGGCACCATAAGTAAGTTTGTAATCCGGGATGGACTACTTATGAACTAATGACACAACGATGCCTGATCTCATGAATATTAATGATTTAAACTTACTAATTAATATTTATAAACTGTAGCCACATAGAAATGTTAAAACTCAATCTATACAGATTCGCTTGAGTTCTAACATCTTGCAGATATACCACACAGACTTAAAGGAGTAACATCCAGTCAACTTTACATCGTTTTAAATAAATAAATGCATGTAAGCACATATCCTAACTTACAGATTGTATCTGTAGCATTTTCTCTGTTCAGAGCTGTCAAAACAATGTCAACAATGCAATATACCGTTACAGATATGATTGCATGGTGCAACATTGGCGGAATAGGCAATAGCACTGTTCTTTTCTACATGTATCAAAGTACAATTTTCTTCAATTTATGCAAAAAAAATTTTTTTTAAGAATTCAAATAAAATGCATAAACTAAATTTTCACATTTTATTTGAAAACATAATCATGATACCTTCCAGAATGCACAAACTGAAGCAACGTTATGTCATCTATCTACAAAATTTAGAATATCATAAGATCATGCTTTTATGCATGGTTTTTATGCATTTCTGAAAAAATCATTACTGTGGATTCCATATTAAGACGATTTATTATAGGGAGCAGTATACATAGAAAGACACATTTATGACTCAAATAGTGCATTGTTCGACAAATGTAGTTTCTGCTGACCAGCTTTAGAATCTTCCGAAATATCAGTCAGTAAGCATATGCGTTGTTAATTTATCAGCTGAGGATTAGATGAGAACTATCAATCCTGGTATTGACAATTTAAACAGCATTGACCTGCTATAACGCTATGCCTCCAATTGATACCTGCTATAAAGTGTCTCATAAAATTACTCCTTGTAACTCTAACCGCAAATGATCCAATGATCCAATCAGGCAATTGATTCGCTCCTGCCTGTCCATGTCTTAATCACCTTTAGACATACATTAGTGCAAGCAAAATCAGTCATGATAGTGGCAGTTTGCTTAGTTAAGACAATGTTGTCCATGGTCATACCGTGTTTGCAAATTGTAAACGTTTAACCGTTTTTAACCAAACCATTCATTAAATTGAGTATACTTTTCATTATTTGAAGCTGATAGGGGACATTGGGCAGCCTTGCAGTACAGGTGTACAACACCATGATGTGGGTGTATGTGATGACAAATGGTACATGAAGAGGGATAAATCTGAAAGCGCTGCCTCCCAGGGAAAAGGTGAGGGAGGGAGAGGCTGATCTGTCTGGAGCTCCTCCCAAATGTGGAGACGCCTCTGCTTTAGATTTCCTCAGAGACCAATAACTCTGCTTGATAAGGGATTACGCCAGTCCAAAGGTCTGGGTCACCACAAATAGACTTGTTCCAATAGCCATCTATCGTGTTCAGCACACCATTTAATGCAGCATGACCCCCCCTTCCTGTGGATTAGTATTTACTGCCTGCAGCACTGCATTTGGAATCACGAAGGCCCGAAGGCCGATTCAATATTGGTTACATTCAGGTCGATATTGATTCTGCATAATCATTAGAGAAGGCAACTTTTCACCCTTCATCTCATCAGGAAGGTCAGTGCTTTAAATTCCAGTCAATGCGACTTCATGAACTGGAGTGGCACTTAAAGTCACACTCTACAAGAGATACGGGTGCTGTTTGCCCTGAATATAAAGGAAAGAGAGCTGCTTTAGATTAGGGTGACCTGAAAAGACCGGAGCTATGTAGTAAGGTGACTTGCAAAACAAAAGACAATGGTATTTCATTCCATGAAACAAAGTCTCTAAGATTAGGTTGATTTTCATATTTGGACACAATTGGGTTTAACAACCTATAATAATAATTCATTATTTATGTTAACCCATTAACTGGGTTAATAGATGCATTAATTCAGGAAAGTTCAGCATGGGCTTTATTCAGGGTACTTAAGCACTCAAGGACAAGAAGGCCAAACTACCCGAAGTTCATTTTCTTCCTCAAGGAGAAAAACATAACATACTCCAAACCTACACACACACACGCCTACAGAAACTCAACAAAAATCAATAAACCTCAATAACTGACCCTATACAGTCTCAAGAATTGGCCACAACACATTCCTGTAAATAAAAAAAAAGATAATTCCCATGACCATTGTCTTATGTTTGTCTGTTTTTTTTTTTCTACTCTAAGATACTACTAGTAAATTCTCTATTCCATTCAGATAGCAATTATTTAAAACGGCTATGTTTTGCATTAATCGAATTTCAATTAATTTGTTTTAATTAAATGAATACACATTAAATATGCAAAGGATTATCAAAGTAATTTAGGCACTAATTGGAACAAAGCACTTTTTACAAAACTCAATGTCTGAGCGATCATGACTAAGAAATTACACAGCGCATTTGAATCTAAGCAGTGCTTTGTTAGTTAACACCGCCTCTTGACACCTCTGATAAAAAACTACAGCACATTTCAGATACAGCTGCAACAATTCTGTTCTAAAGATCTTTTTATAATGAACATAAAAAGCAAGGAACGCTCCACAGAGATATGGGGATCAAAACAAAACAATAGTAATGATGCATTCAAATAGTAATGAAAAATGCAAACAAAATTAAGAATAAATGACGGCAGAAAGAAAACGCAAAGCGGGACATAAAAGAAGTGATCCATAAAAGATCATATTCAAATGTATGCAAACAAAAACTTTACAGGAGGATAACATGTTATCATGGGAGGGAATAAAAACAGATTACAGATAAAACAAGGGATGTCGAGATGTCAAATTAATGAGGAAAAGCACAACTGTGTGTGGAGTCATCCTCATGGGACGAAGTTGGGGAGTTTTGTTCCCGAGACCTGAGCGCAGAGACTTTTTGAAGCCCATTCTGAAAGCTATTTCTCTATAGGATAGGATCCCTAGTGTGACAGCTAGCTGAAAAAGTAGGTTATGAAGATTCAAGTGTATACAAATGCAGGTCAGGACAGCTCAGCAAGTATTCTTTTTTTGTATTATGACGATATAAAGAGACTTGTGTAACCTGCAACTTGTGTAACAATTTCAGAACACCTGGGGACTCATATATAAAACTGTGCGTAGGATCCCTACTAAAACTTTACGTACGGCCAAAAGCCAAAAATGGCGTACAGCAAAAAGTATTCTGATTTATAAAATGTATATGTTTAAATATGTTCGTATATGTTCGTATATACGTATATATTCGATTTATATGTTTCTAGCAAATAGACCGATCGTTAACACCTTGACAAAATCACACAATTTTATATATGTGGGTGAAAATTTGTCGGCGAAAATTTAAGACAAAAATGTTATAGTGAACACATGCTTCTTGACAGTTTTGTAATGAACACTGTAATAGTTAGGACTGATGACGAGTAGCGATTGTGCTTCATAACTGTATTTACAGACTTTGACATTGTATGATATATGTAAATTAAGGAAAATATTTCCTGCAGTTCTCTATTAAAAGAGCATTTCATGCTATTCTGTATCACATGTAGTCGCACCATCTCATCCTGCGCTCCCGTTGTGGACAATGCGACTGTAAGGCAGTGCTGATTATTACTATTAATAATAGTATCCCTTTGGATTTTACTAGATGTATATAGCCTAAAACAACTGACACAAACAACACTTTTGGATTAATCTTCATGATAATGTGGATATAACGTATGAAATGGAGTGAAAATTAAATGTCATTAATTCTTATAATCGTTCTTCTCACGTTTATTTTCTACAATCTAACTCCAGTTCACGACCTCATCTGTGTCGCCAATTCCCTTTGTCTCCAGAATGTGCGTACGCATGGGTCAAAGTTTGCTTAAAGACGCGCACATTCTCCCGTCAAGTTTGTTTTTTATAGATCCCAACCTTTGCGTGGGAACTGCCGTACGTACGTTTCCAGCCCCATTTTGTGCGTACACACACTTTATAAATGAGACCCCTGGAGGTTAAGTACCTTGCTAAAGAGTTTAATTTGGTAACTGAACAATTTTGTTACCATCACCCCAATATAAATCATTGTGTCATGAGAACATGTACCAAAAACTGCAAATGCTGAAGAACACAAGATGCAGAAAACATGTACGTTCTCAAAAGTGGTAAAGGACAGGAAGCAGTTGGCTGAAAATGAGCACAATGTGAGATCAGGATGCAAGTTTACAGGGACAGAAAGATGAGTAGAAGAAGCAAAGAAGTTTGTTGTGGAAACTTTGGAGAAAAGGCTCAAGGATATACAGTATTCTGATATTGTGTTGGCGGCCAATAGCCAGAATGATGGACCAAAGTTGCTCTGCTATTTGGATTGTGATAGTCCTTGCAATATCTGCTTTTCCTTCATCCTTTCTTAGCTCTATAAAGCAGAAATCTATTCTTCATCTTGTGGGAAGGGCATGAATTAAAGAATGTGTAATTGCTGCAGCAGGTACAGCTATTTGATGATGCATGAATCCTCTGGTGATGAGGGGCGGGTGAAAAACAGGCTTTCTTTTGTCAGTCTACCATTGAGGTTGGCCTTCATCATTGATCTGAGACCCGCTTTTTGTTTCTTTCTTATAAAGGCTACAGCAATCATAAAATGGTCACATTCTCAATTGTGTTTGGAGATTCTGAGAGTATTGGGATTGGTATTTGTATCTTTGGATATCATCACTTGTGTGAATAGTGTAAAATATAGGGTGAATTTAGGCTGGCACAAGCAGATACAATAAATATGCAATCACAATAAATTACAAATATCAATAAAGTGGTCTAGACTTTGTTACAAGCCTTTTGAAACTATTTAAATAGTTTTTTGCTGAAAATGTTCCTCTCATTCACAAATCAAATTCAAAAAGATGAATAAGATCAATGATATTCTAGAAACAATTTGGACTTTGCTTCTTATGGCTTTAAGTTTTTGACATTTGGAAGACTGCTAACTGCGAATGAAATTTGAAAATCAGCCGATTTTCTGTGAACAATGAGTTTAATTTGAATGTGAGCATTAAATAGAGCTATTATGGCTTCAGAAAAAAAGTTAAATATGGCACCAGAGTAAAATTTAACAAGCTCAGGCACAAGAGCTTAACCCGGTGCTAGAGTTTCTACTGTGTGTCTATTGTTTAGATTTAAGAAGCAAACGACTAAAAGGTATTGAGTCACCGTAAATGGCTACTGCGAGTGTTAGCAGGTATTCTTGCTTCGCTCTCCAGTGCTTACTGCTATTCCCTTGTCATTAAGAGAGATGATTTTTGTCCCTCGTGCTGTGATGTCACAGATGGTAAGACAGAGAGGAAGTCTGCAATGAGAGGGCGAAACCCCAGTCCTTTCGTTTTATTAACACAAGTCCATTCTCTAATGCAATCTCCGCTAATTAAGGTCACCATACCCAC
Organism: Rhodeus uyekii; assembly: GCA_037043235.1. NCBI lineage: Eukaryota > Metazoa > Chordata > Actinopteri > Cypriniformes > Acheilognathidae > Rhodeus > Rhodeus uyekii. The sequence goes on along the minus strand of JAWRVZ010000187.1, from coordinate 978,787 downwards.
ATCATAAATATTTCTCTACACCCACACACAAGGTCTGCTAGCTGTGGCAGCATTGCCTTGGGCTTGGAAAACTATCCCTTTCTTTTTTCTTCTTTCTCTTTCATTCTAATTCTATTACAATGCCAATATATGTATATATTGGCCTTGTAATAGAATTAGAATGAAAGAGAATTGATATATCATGCTAATTACCAGATTACTTATATATATATATATATATATATATATATATATATATATATATATATATATATATATATATATATACAGTGGAGTTCACTTATCTCGAGTCACGGTTAACTCGCAAATCATATTATGTCAACGTTTTTGAAGTGGAAGCGCCAAACTCCCTATTTGTCTTATTATTTTCTTGTAGGTTATGTCGATTCTGTTATGTTGCCAAAATCTAATATCTCGAGCACAAAAAAATGACAAAATCGTCACTTCACATGGTTATTTCGTGACTAATTAGCGTACCTAGTTCACTGCGCATGCGCTGAGTTTGGCTTGCACGTGGATCGCGGTCCGCTCACGGTTCACTCCCTGTCGTTGATCTCGTCTGAGGGATAACAAACACGCTGTAGCATCCCGCACGTGTTTTTTTTTTATTGTGGTGGTTTTACATATGCCTTTTGTTGTTAGCAAACATACACTGTACTGTGTATATGTAAAATTTTTTAGATGAATGCCGATCGCTTCTTCAAACAAATCGCGGCAACACTGTTGTGTAAAAAGACACCAAAAACACGAGCATGTACATTCTCATTTAATAACTCACATGATGTACATCAATAAATGTTCCTTTTTCGTTCTTGCGGGGGTTATTGTCTTTGGCGCTTGCAATGTCACTTTGACAGCTGTGCTGATAGGCTGTCTGACCTGTCAATCATGCAAGAAGACGTGATTGGCTGTGCTGCCTTGAGGGCGGGTAAAAAATATATGTAATATGGGATATCTCGCTAAACGGTTATCTCGATGATTTTTTGCAACCCCGGAGGCCATCGACATAACCGAACTCCACTGTGTATATATATATATATATATATATATATATATATATCATATACAAATCATAGAATGTGTATATACATACATACATATATATATAAATAAATAAATATGTATATACACATTCTATGATTTGTTAAAAATAAAAGTATGTGACAACAATCAGTGGTTGGATTCTAAATCCACTGAGGGCTGTATTTAGAATCATATAAAGATTCAATGTAAAACAAACTGAAGTTACAGGCTGATCCATCTTGCATGAAGTCCATCACAGCAACTAATTTGCATCTGCATGCTGTCGCCGATTTTACATTTTTGGGATTTGCATAGAGATGATATTGGTCTCGTTTTCAAAACTCATTCTCAAAACTTTTGCACTTTGAAGCCTATTTCGAGGTTTACTTTCTCAGGTCGCTGTTGTCGTGTAGGTGATCAGACAGAACATATTAAAAGTTTTCTGTTTTCATTGGAAAATCATTGTCATGTACGCAGTCCCGAAGTTAATAACAACTGACTTTTACAACGGAAATTAATCAATCGAAAAATTACTTAATCGGGACAAAGACTTTCTTCTAGAGCTGCTGTAAAGCCCAAACAATCTTCATTGCATTGATTTCCCATTCTTGTTGTAAAGCTGCTTTGAAACAATCTGTATTGTAAAAAGACACACCAAACCTCGACGCACGTATGGATGTGCAATCGTAGGACTGCCTGTCCAAATTGATTGGGTTGCAGGTACTGCCTCATACTACAGACAGTGACGAGGTAACCCTAACAAAACCCAAAACGAAAGATGGTTTAGTTTTAGTAATCAGAGGGGAAGAATAAGTAGAGAAGAGTCTATGGCCACCATCTGCAAAACCATTCTGTTTTGGGGGCTTGTTGCCTCTCCAGTGCACCTGTTGATTATCCCCTTAATTTTTCAGCAATGCATTTCCATTGCTCACACATTGATCACTAAATGGCAATGTTTACTTCCTGAACACAGATACCCATGTAATAAAATACCATGGCACCTGTTCAATGATAATGATTTTTTTATGAATCTTTCTATTTTCTAATTAAATTAGAGCTTTTAAAATAAAAAAAATGAACCAAATTACCAATTTATTCTTTCAATGTGTGCTTATTGTGCACAATTAATACAAAAAAGTTATCTTTGTCACTATTAATGTCAACCGTATATTCTTGTTGTAAGTTAAAAATAAATCTGTAAATGTATAAAACAATAACTAAATAAACCCTTCCCTAAAACTCAGCAGCCCATTTCAAAATAATGGAAGTAAAATGTGATGCAAACAGTGTTTCATGTTAACCTCAAGAAACAAACCTGGTCACAACAAAGCACAACAATCACAGCTTGTCCCTTTTTTTTTGTTTGCCCCATGACTGGCCTTCAAATATAGTTTAAGTGGACAGTTCAGTCAAAAACCACTTATTATTTACTCACCCATGTGTCGTTCCAAATCTGTATGCATTTCTTTCTTTTGTGAAGCACAAAATACATTTTGAACAACGTTTTGAATATTGTGTCCATATAATGAAATTCAATGTTCAAAACAGCATTGGTGCCAATTATCTTTCATTTTTCAAAAGATATTCTTTTGTGTATCACAAAAAGAAAAGCATACAGGTTTGGAAAAAAACATGACAGTTGTACTATCCATTTAAGCTCTTTGCCTGCACATTAAACTGGAATGTAAAAGGAGAGCATATTTTAACATATGTACAGACATACACACATACCTACATAACATTTAACTTTAACATTAGCCTCTAACTTTACCTTCAAAGCCAAACACATGCACTTTTATTAGCCTTTGCTAAGACTAGCTAGCAAAACACAGCAGTGTAAACCAAGCAGACATGAACTGCTAAAGGGAGGATAATCTTAACTCTGCAGAAGTAATAAATGCATGCAAATATACATTTTTGAAGGGACGATATGCACAGGCCATTGAGTCACAGTGCACTAAACAAGTTTACATTTTTTTCTCCATTGACTGTTGACATATGTGTGTGGGATGTTGTGTTTGTGTTTTTGTGTACAAATTGGTTGTGTGTGACAGAGAGAGACAGAACGAGAGCGAGACAATAAAAGTGTGTCAACAGGTTCACATTAATAACCCACATCTCAGCTGTGCTGCAAATAATTTAATAACCTTTTACATTGGCAGTTCTTTTATAGCGCAATGCATTACAGAAATGTAGAACAAAAGACTTTTGAACAAGACTGTAGTGCGATCTTCTGTAGTCTACAAAGTGAATATGAGGAATTATTATTTAAAATGTATTGAAATCGTTAATATTAACCGATAAATGAATGTAAGAATGATTCTCAAAAGAGATTAGGCTTTCATTATAAATGCATGTTCTAGCTTGTATTTCTTAGTGGATTGAATGGTTGAAATATTTCCAGAGATTATTGCAATTCGAATGAAATATAATCCATAACCATATGCATGTCCCCATTTCTGTTGCCATTAATTGTGAGTATGCATGTGTGTGAGAGAGAGAGAGAGAGAGAGAGAGAGAGAGAGAGAGCAGTGAGGCCTCAAGGAAATGTTTAATGAGGTGGCCAGAGGGGGACAGTAAAAATCCAAGCTCGTAAATATACTTAATCCAGAAAAAAAAATATTTTTTTGGAACCTGATTAAAGATGTTTTTGAATTACATTCATGAATCTTGATTTAGATGTTCTTGCACATAAAGCACATTGTTTAATATATAAGAATATATTATAATATAAAATATAATATTTTATATATATAATATATATATAAAAAAAAAAAAAATATATATATATATATATATATATATATATATATTCATTTTTCCTGCGATTTATTATTCTGGTGTAAATACATTTAGACGATGATTTTACATTTACACAGAAACAAATATTTTGGATGCACACAGCCAAAACATTTTTTATTTAATAATCAATTAAATAATCTAACATATTTAATAGCCAACACTCAAATAATACAGAGCAGTATAAACTTCGATTACACATAATTCTGTTATTAAGAAATGTATATAAAAACTGCCTTATGTGTCTAATATGTTTCTAAAATTTGTTGATGAAATATAAATATAGAAACAATTGCAGTAATAGCCTAATTTATTTTCATGACAGATTTAGGCCAATTTAAAAACAGCCAACATTGAATAATGAAGATTTTATTATGTTAAGTAAAAATATAATGAACAGGTTAAGTCAAAATAATGAATATGTAATCTCATGCATATATTTATCAAAGTGCTCCTCTCTAGAGTTATTTTTTTTACTTAAAAAACAAGTGATGGTCACTTAGTTGCTTTCCTGATGTAAATCTGATTTTTATTTAAAAGTGGAAAACATAGGGAATGATATACAGGTTTACTTTGTTAGTTTTGTCAGTTTCAAGTTTACAAACCCAGTAGTATGAAGTGGCATGCTAAAATGCACATGCATGAGGTGGAGGCGGAGTTTGAGAAGACATTTTGAGCTTTTTTAATAAAGAAATGCAAAATATTTAAGTCCATGTTTGATAATGAGTAAACAATCAACGTGGGCTCGCCAAATATTTTCCCCCATCATCCTCCCCTTGCATGGAGGCGTTACTGAGAGACAGAGAGAGAGAGAGCGACAGAGATAGATAAAGAGAGAGATAATATATATATTTTTTTATTATTATTAATTTTTTTTTATAGCAGTACAGACATTGCATCAGGGTAGAGCTGTGGCGCGTGACCTCTATTTCATCAGGCTCTTTTAACCCCAGCAAGAAACAGTGACTATTGATAGGCTGGAGAAACGGACATGAGCTGCTCGTCTGTTCTTTATTCTAAGATCATACCAGCGAGGGAACATTTTACTTGATGAAATCAGGGATTGGCACTGCCTTTAGGTCAACTCGGTGTGTGTTTGTGTGTATGTGTGTTTCTAACCTAGCTATACTTAATCTGACAAAACTCATGTGGGAGTCTTCAGAAAGAGAATAAGTAATCTATATATATATATATATATATATATATATATATATATATATATATATATACACACACAGACTACTGGAAATTCTGCATTTTTACATTGCAGGCAAAGCTTAATTACATTTTAAAATATAATAAAATATCTGTTTAAAATGTATATATAAAATAATATTTGTACTATATTATTATGGTGAGCATAATAGATTTTTATAACATCTATAACATCTATTTATAACATTTTATTAACATCTTACCAAAGATTCAAAGATCTTACCAAATCCAAGCTCTATTAAGGAATAACTTAATAATAGTTCCCTCATAAAAAAATAATAATACTTGGAAGGAAGTGATATAGCCAAAATATTTGCAACCAAAATGTAAAAATCCCAGTTCATTTTGAACCAAAATGCTAAAATTTATATACATTACATATATACATCTATCATAATTGTCGCAAAATGTCAGTGTGCTAACTTTGTAAACCCTTAATATCAGTGTTCCAATAGGTCAGATAAATCATGCTGCTACAGGACCCTCAGGCTCCAACAATACTCTACCATAACACAATAATAACTCTTTTAGAAAAGGTTTGAATGTAATTCCATGTAACAATATGCATATTTTGAAGTCCAATTCAACCATATTAATAATAAATACATTTTGGAATTTGATCTTAAACCTTCTCCCATCTGTCTTGAAGCACTGGGGATTGCTCTGTCAGACTGGTTACATTATTGATACCGTGCTCAAAATCGAGTGCTGAATCCAGTGTTCCATTTTTTCTTAATCTCTCCTTTTGGAAAGCAAGCATGTAGATGCCACGCACAGGCTTTGACGGCTAGGCTTTTGGACCTCTTGTTTAGGTTAAATGTAATAAAATTGTGGAGATTAGACTGCATGGATAATCCATGAAACAGTCTACTATACATCCCCTTTAATTTAGCTGGGAAAACATGTGTGCACCCACACCAGCTAGCATGTGAAAGTCAATGTTAGTGTGTTCAAAAGTGAGTATGAGAACTCGGTTTTACTCAGAAGTGATCCTCTCAAAAAGTTCTGCTCAATAAATGTTATATGCCCTTTTGCATTTTGACATACCAACCTCTAACACCACCCTTCAGATAAGCATCTCTTTCCCATTCAACCATTTTACCTCAGTCACCATATTGCTTTTCGATAATGGGAATGAACCGCATCTTTGAAGTCGAGTCACGAGAGATATTAAAGGGGAAAAAATGTTAAAGCCATTCCCTGGTGTCATTCCCAGTCTGTGATCCGAATCCATGTTATCAAACACAAATTTGTCTTTACGGAATTGAGCTCCACTGCACCATATTCACGCATTAAATTGCCATGGCTTGGCAGATGACTTCCTAAAGGCCACCTCGTGCTCTGACTGATAGTGGCCTGTGGTGCCCCAGATAAGAATCATCCGCTTAGACTGAATGAGATGAAGGAGTTGAGGTGAGATGAGAGGGTGTTATATGTTACTCACCTCCACCAGCTTGTTGGCGTGTTCGCGGAAGACCTGCGCATACTCCTTAACCTCTTTCTCGTTACCGCTCTTGGCCGCCTCTATCAGCACCAGCAGAGGCACGTTGGTCTCCAGGAAAGAGTCAGATATGTGGTCCATGACAGCCTTCCTTAGCTAGAGAAAAGAGACAGAGGGAGTCGGGATCAACTGCTGTCCTACATGAACTGTCCGATACTTGAACTTGTACTTGGAGCTTCTACTATAGGGCATTTACAAGTGATAAATTTCATGTTTCACACATTTTCTAATGGAGAGCTTAAGAGCGTTGTGGTGTTATAAACAGCTAGAAAGGAGCAAAGTGGAATTGAACAGAAGGCTTGTTAATAGGGGCATTAGCTCTGATGCACTGTTATGTAAACACTTGATCCTTGAGATGCTTCAAGACGGTCTGTAATACCTGGAAAAAGCTAATGCAGTTTTCTCCTGGAAGTGTGTGATTTGAAATCTGCCATTTTACTCATGGGTCTGATGGCACATTTCCCAACACAAAGAGGCCTTAAAAAAAAGGAACCATTACGAATTGCAGTGATCAAGCTAGCAACCTTTTGGTCACTAGCCCTATGCATAAGTTAGTATCACATCAACCTAAACACAAAGATTTTTGCCTCTAGATAAGAGAAAGGCTTAATACATCTCCTAAAACAGGATATGTAATAATTAACAAGGTGTTTTTATGCATGTATTGAATATCCATATTCAGAATTTGTTATCTGCATTTAACCCATACAAGTTAGTGCACACACAGTACAGTAATACCTTGAGATACGAGCATAATCCATTCCAGGCAGAGCTCGTAACTCGAATTGTTCGTATCTAGAATGATATTTTCCCATATGAAATAATAGAAAACAAATTAATACGTTCCAGATCCGTAACAATGGAAGAAAACATGTTTTTTATTGGTATAGACACACACACTCACACATAATTATAGTACATGTATACAGTATAAGGATTCGTGTGATATCAAATAAAATGTGGTTTTAATTATACGTTTTTACAGACAGAAGATAGACAGTAGCGGCAGGTGCGGAGGAGGGAGGAAGGGGGGTTGGTACGTCGACACTTGATTCCGTATCGTTCCTTACACGAACACTACTTAACTTACGTAAACTAAATTAACATAACTAAACTTGGCTTACGTATTTTTTGTAACTTTTCTATTTTATATTATTGTTTTGCTTGTTTTCTTCCCTTTTTTCGCCTGACTACCCTCACTTTCACTTGGCGCAGACCTATCGAGGGAGATTTATGAGGTAATTTATCAGGGTGATTCTTTTCAATGTTGAGCTCTTGCAACACATGCGCATCGTCTGTAGCTCGATCAACTCCTCAGTCGACAGTTCCTCCTGCTGCTCCTGCTGTTAGATCACTAACCGCGCTCATATTTATCCACAATTACATGCTTCATTTTCATGGTCATCATGCCTTTCTTCTCACTACCATACTTACCACTCACTTTCTTGGATCTCATCGCTAATATGGAGAATAATGAACAAATTGGAGAGAAAATCAGCTACTCGCGGGTAATGCGTACCGAAGACAGTGAACACTGAAGTGAATGTGCGTTGGCATCGGCGTCAGTTCATGTTCTCGTATCTCAAAAATGTACTCGTATCTAGAAGCAAAAATCTGCCCGAAGGCTTGCTCGAATCTTGGAATACTCGTATTAGACGCTCGTATCTCAAGGTATTACTGTAGTGAGTAGTGAACACAAACACACACACTCGCAGGACAGTGGGCAGCCATTTTTACCATAGCACCCAATGAGTGATTGGGGCTTAGGTGCATCAGTAATTTCCTGTTGATAATAAGAATTGAACCCACAACCTTTGTGTTACCAGTTTGACTCTAACCATTATAAAACAGGTCATAGCTATACAACCAGTATTATATAAATTTGGCATAGAAGGTATAGTTATTTTGTGATGTAATTTGAGTGAAATGGCTTCTTGAACTAGAAACAATGTCAAGTAAGACTTCATTTTGTCCGTCAGGAATAGATTGGATGGTTGTGGGTTGCTATATTTGTGATGTCAGCAGAGAGGAGAAGAGATGTTTCAAAAGTTATTTTAATCAAAGATTATGAGGGCACATTAATTTAAAATAATAATGAAGATGATGATGATGTAGTACATGAATAAATGATTTATAATAAATACTGAAATAGCCCCAAAAAAATAAGAATGGTAAATGCTGAATTCATTGTAAATGTAATTGGTGATTTTAGTTTAGCTGAAATTCACATCAGCATCATTCACTGTTATATGCAAGACAAAAATACAAACAAACACAAAAAAAAAATCTTGTAGGCTACTCTAATGGGGTCGATTCCCACGACACATGTCCTCTAATGGATGATGGGAAACACTCCTAACAAGCAATAATTATCATTCAATGAGGCACGCACATATCTTAAACAATTAAAAACCCTGTGCTAGGCCATGGTGGGCAGACAGTAATGATGAATTATGGCTAAAGGCGAAGCATAATCCATCACTGGCAAGGAAGTTGGCCAGTCAGAACTTGAGCTGCCCTTAAAGGGGACAGGATTTGAAAATCAGTCTAAAAACCGTAATAAATGTGCAAAAATGAAATAATCAGGGTTATAAATACATTTACACATCAGCAACTTTTCAGTAATCAGCTTGGCTGTGCTTATTGGTATATGCATAGATTTTAACCAATTGTTTGTAGATAAGCATTATTCAAAACCTATGATTAATCTGACTACAAACAGAACCTTAAAGGCTTGTGTCAGGCGCTTCATAGAACCTTTATTTGGCAATTTGTTGGGCCTTAGTTTGAGTTTTAGTTTAAATTGTATAAATTAACAGCTCGGAAATATACTTTATCAATAGAAAAAGTGAAATGACCCATTAAACATGAAAGTATTATGCAATCATTTAAGACATTTATCCTTATATAGAACTTTTAGGAACTTTATGATTCTTTAAAATTGAATCACGGACTCTCGGTTTCTATAAAGAACCTCTCTCAACCTATTTCTTCTTTATCTTGCAAGAGTATAGTACTTAACTAGTGATGTGGGGCCTTGTGCGTACCCACAGTTTGAACTTAGAGTGTGCGTACGCTAAAACGCAGTGTTACATTTACAAAAACATAAAAAGCGCTTAGCGCCACATCAGGGTCTAAGCAGACGCACGCACTTTTTCTTGTAGCAGAAAGTCGAAGTACTGCAGGTATTTGAAAATTGAAGCGATTCTTGTCACACGTCTTTCTCAAGAAATGGATTGGGACGCTGACTGGTGCTCTCTTTTATATTAATCAAATTAATTATACAATTTTTAATAGGCAAAGATCGGTAGCCATTCAACTGCACACAATTTCAAGATAATTTGCAATTTATAGATTTCACATCTGGAAGAGAAGCATACACGTTTTTTGAGTGTGTACGTTTGTTCTATAAATTGCTCTGAATCGTTTGATAAATGATCTGAAGATCAAATAGTTATGTTTTTGTTGCAAAAAACTTTGAGCAACTCAATAACTGCCAAAAAAGTGTAAAATATGGTGGCTCTCACTTGCATGAAAGGAAGTTTAAAGCCACGCTGGGATGTGGAACAGGCCAGGAAACCAGAGCCAAGCATGAGGACATCATCTTTTCAATCAATGTGCAGCACCTGAGCATGAAATTCAGAAAACAGAGCACACTTCGTAGGTAATGGTCCTTCTCCCTGTGTGCCGATGATTTAATTGAAATGTTTTAATGAACCTTGGCGCTCTGTCTCTAATAACCTCTGGTAAAGGATGTTTGCTTGTCTTTGTAATGGTTTGGGTGTAACCCCAGGGAAAATTAAATTGAAAAAAGTGACCAAAATGTATAATTTTTCTGGATATGCTGAATAAATATATGCACTAAAAAACAAGAAATGTGCTAGAGTGTACATGAGTCGTGTTGTGTGTAAAAAAAAAAAAAAGACTACATAAAAAAGAAGAACACTACAGTACTAACATTTGAATATATTAATAGTCTTAAACTGGGACATTTCAGTTCCTACATTAATTTTTCAGTTCTCAGAGAGCTTGAGAGCAAGTCATCCGTCTCTGCTTTTTTATATATTATGATTATTTAAGACATAATTATTTTCTTTTGACATCGACCGTGGCATTTTAGGGTCAGTTCCATTTGCATCTTATCATCATTATGCCAGTGAGATTAATTTCTGTTCAGCGGGAAAATCTCATTTTTAGGTTGCAGACCTTTAAACCTTTATTTAATATACTGCATGTTACAAATATTCCAACATGTTGAATCAAACATGTTTTTTTCCCCCCACACATTGGCATAAGCTTGTTAAATGTTCCATTAGCTTATAGCATTGGCCAGAAAACAAGTAGGCATTGAAGCCCCACAATGAAGCCCCTCATGTCTAATGTCTTTTTCAAAGAAGGAATTGAAGTTATAGTCATGTAATCTCAGGACTAAATTGAAAAAAAAGAAAAAAAAAGAAAAGCTTGACGAATGGAGTGCGCTGCAGACTCCTCGCAGACTACAAAAACAGCAACCTAAAAATTGGAAACACCGAGGAGAGGAAGTGCTTTGCTTTAAATTGCTCTGAGGGACTGAAAAATGGAAATCTTGTGATCCTACCTGTCATCTTCACCTTTCTTTCTTTCTAACTCTTTTCCCAAATTCTCTATATTCCTTTGTTCTCTTCCAAATGGCACTGAAGCGCTGGTAAAAATCAGCATAGCAAACTCAATCAAGTCAAATTCAAAAGGAATCAAAGACAAAATAAGGAAGAAAGCATGCACTTAGCGAAGCTGGAGGATACATCTTTTATTGTCGCAAATGGGAGAGATCTTAAGAGTTGAGATTAGGTTGTGTTTGCTAATTTTGTTTGCAAACAGGAAAGTGTATTTTTGAGGATTAACCACCTGCTAGAACATGAAAACACATGCCACTGAGATAGAAAGTCAAATCGGATTCTGTGATCTTCTGTAATTTACTCAGTGTAAGGCTCAGAACAAAGCCGACAGATGTTTTACTTCTTAATCCAAGAAAGCAAGAGCATTTCATTATGGTAATGAATGATTTCTGCATTTTCCACCAATCTAAAAAAAATGTAACAAAATAAAATGTATTGGTCTTATTCTCGCTTTTTTATAACTGAGAGACCAAGATTTACAATCAAAGAAAACAATAGAACATGAAAACAAATAATACAATGATCAAAAACGAACAATAAATGACAAACTTTTCCTTTCAGTCTTCATTTTTATTCTCTGCAACAGAAGTTTTGGGCCAAGAGTTCAGCATTTCTTAATAAAATGTCAAGGGCAATCACTGGATAAACATGCTTCTGTACCTAGTTAGCAAAAATGGCAGCCAATAAAAATCAGAATGAAGTGAAAGAACTTATATAGTATTAACAATGACATATGGAAAGGAAAGGGGACGGGGAGAAAGAAACAGAGCAAGCAGAGATGTGCTATTTGATCTTCCTGTCATGTCTGTAAATGAATCTGATAGCAAAGCCCCCTCCCCTTCACTGATCACCGCAGAGGTCTTAGGGCAGAGTGGAGAAAGTCAGAGAAATGATTTTCTTGCTCTGGATAGATGGCATTTAGGTTAAAGCTTTAGCATTGATTTCAATGTTTTTGCTCCAAGCCAAACTGAAAGGAACATCCACATCTACTGTCTCAGGAAGCCATTTACGAAGATATGAAGAATTACTTATCTATCTTGCCCAATAATATAAAGAATATCTATCTATCTGGCCCAATGAAATAAAGTGCATAGTATATAGGCGACCTAATATAAAGTATGGACACATATTTATTTATTTTTTTGTTCAACCTTAATTGCAAACTCACTCACTTTCTCTCTATATATATATATATTAAATTAAGCTTATTATTATTATTATTAAGCTTAAACTGAGCTTATTATATATATATATTACCTTATTTCCTTTGTGTGTAAATTTGACATTTTACACAAAACGGGCTGCACAAAATTATTGGCACCCTTAACTTAATATTCGGTTGCACATCCTTTGGAAAATGAATCCTGCACATCCTTTGAAATGAATCGCTTCCTATAACCATCAATAAGCTTCTTACACCTCTTATCTGGAATTCTTGACCCCTTTGCAAACTGCTCCAGGTCTCTCATATCGGAAGGGTGCTCTTTCCCAACAGCAATTGTAAGTTCTCTCCACAGGTGGGATTTAGATCTGGACATATTGCTGGCCACTTCAGAACTCTCCAGAACTTTGTTGCCATCCATTTCTGGATACTTTTTGAAGTATGTTTTGGGTCTGGGATGCAAACCCAGCTTTCTGACACTGGGACCCAAAATCCTTTTGTAATCTTTAAATTTCATGATGCCTTTTACACAGTCAAGGCATCCAGTGCCAAAGGCAGCAAAACAATGAGAGATCTTTGAACCTCCACCATATTTGACTGTAGGTACTGTGTTCTGTTCTTTGTAGGCCTCATTCTGCATATGATGTGCTTTACCAAAAAGTCCACATCTGTCCACAAGAAGTTTTCCCAGAAGTATTTTGGCTTACTTTTTATTTGATAGTTCACTCTGACACTGATGCGCCCTGAGCCTCCAGGACAGCTTGAATTTCTTTGGAACTTGTTTGGGGCTGCTTATTCACCTTCCGGACTATCCTGTGTTGCAACCTTTCATCCATTTTTCTCTTTCGTTCACTTCCAAGGAAATTAGCTACAGTGGCAGAGATTGCAAACTTTTTGATAATGTTACGCACAGTGGACAAAGGAATATCTAGACTCATAACCCCCACAGGTTAACTAATCCCAGGTGAGTTTAAAGGAGCATCACATGCTTGAAACAATATGTATATATGTATATATGTATATATATATATATATATGTATATATATATATGTATATATACATATATATATATGTATGTATGTGTATATGTATGTATATGTATATATGTACACACACACACACATACGTACACTTTAAAATCCTTAATCCTTTTACTGAGCGTATATTAATATATATTGTGCTCATGTTGCCTTGAAATGCCATCAAATTAAATATAGTGTCACGATTAAACTTCAACAGATTGTAGAGCAGCTATGTGTATGATTCAGCCAAATGACATAAAGTACAATACTTCATCAAAACAATAATTGATGCTGGATATTTACTCAAGGTTTTAAATTGCCTTAGTTCATTTAAATTGTACATGTATTGCAAGCTACTTTTATCTTTTAAAAATAGTAACTCTAATGGGAGTACTAAGAATTTAATAGCAGTTTCTTATATAACACATTTCACATAACATCGCTCACATAACAGTGAGGTCCCATCTCTGATATAGAATCATGTAACACTGGAGTCAATACACACATCTATGAGAGGATGTGACGGACATGGTGGCAGAGAGACAATTGGCAATTTCTTGAAATAGAAATAAGAAGAAGAAGGGTAAGCTGTGGGAAGGTGTTTCTAGACTGTTAATGAGAGGTGATGCGAGGGGTGCACAGGGGTTTATCAGCTGCTGCTGTTATCATACTCCATGTGACAGACTGAGGTACCAATGTACCCTGATCCCTGATCGCTGAGGGCCCACTGAGGACTTTATCCGCAAGAGGAGCGCTGTACTTCTTGCCTGAGTCCCACTTCCTACATTAATGCATTGCCCACTGACTTCAGCCTTGACTGCGCTGCAATGCAGGGCTTTTTAAAAGCAAAAATGGGGAGTGGCGCCTCTTTGGGGCTCTCGCTCTCTGTCACTGACTACATGCACAGATTTGTGTCAGTGTGAATCAATTCAATCTAACTGCAGATGCAATCCTAAGATATATAGTATTTTCATATTTGTTGGGTTAACTTTTATTTCTTCAAAAAATAAATAAATAAATACAATGTTTTCCAGTGAATATTAACCCAGGGGTCTTCAACAGAGGGTCTTGTGGTGGTACTGCAGGGGTCTGACAAATATTGTGAGAAATATAATTGTATTAACCAAAAATACAATACTGGAGTTAGCTTCAACTAAAGAAAGTATTTGGCTAAATGGTTCATTGTCCTTTACACATTAAAACTGTTACAGGTGATGCTCCCTCTCCTTTTCCTCCGGATCACCAGAGGGAGCTATCACCAGAATATTGACTCACCATTCAAACTACATTTCCCACGTACACCCAGAACTGGAACTGATTGCATGCACACCTGCAGTGCATCACACACACCACTATATTAGCTCAACACACACACACGCCTTTGCGAGGTCTTGATTTACTGAAGTGGTCATTTCTGAGCGGTTTCCCTGGAAGTATTCTTGTGTTTTGACTCTGGACTGTTTGCTGATTCTTTGCCTGTTTGCCGCCTGTCTCGACCCTTGCCTGTTTATCTTGAATTGTGTATCTTGCCGCCTGCCTCGATTCCCTGTTTATGATTCCGCTGTATCCCTGTTTGTACTCTGCCTAGTTGCTGAAATAAAACTGCAGATGGATCCTTCTTCGGCTGATTCTCTGTTACAGAAGACCTCGCCAGACATCGATCCAGCAGCTGTCCTGCAACTATCATCTGAACTGTCTGCTCAAGGCTACCAGCTCAATCGATTAGCACTCCTGACGGAGGAGCTTGTCAAGACGCTGCAAGACCTACGCATCGTGCCCCCAGAGGCCGCGGCTACAACCGCATCACCATCCACTGAGGCTCCACGCACCCCTGTCACCATTGTGAACCCATGTTTAGCTTACCCCGAAAAGTTTGCCGGTGACACGACGAAGTGCAAGGGATTCTTGTTGCAATGTTTCCTGTGTGTTGACCAGCAACCCGCTTTGTATCCCACAGACTTGAGCAGGATATCTTTTGTATGCTCACTCCTAACTGGAAAGGCCTTAGAGTGGGCCACTGCGGTGTGGAGAGAGGATGGCACTGCGTTCCCCTCGTTCAGCGTGTTCTTGCAGCGCTTCAAGGAGGTGTTCGATCATCCAGCCGGCGGTAGGAGCGCGGGTGAGGAACTACTCGCGTTGATCCAGGGGCGAAGCACGGCCGCGGAATATGCGTTGTCCTTTCGCACTCTCGCAGCTCAAACCAACTGGGTCGAGGACACGCTAAGACTGTTATACAGAAAGGGATTAAATCATGACCTTCAAGCAGAGTTGGCATGCCGCGACGAAGGAAGATCCTTGCAGGAGTTCATTGACCTTTCAATTCAGATTGATAACCTGATCCGTTCACGCCGTCCCACACACACCAGGTTCCCTGACACTCAAGCCACTCCCGCTGAACCAATGCAGCTGCGCTTCTCACACCTCACCCCGGGGGAACGCGAACGACGAATCCAATATCATCTATGCATGTACTGCGGTCAAGCTGGACACCTGAAGATATCCTGTCCTGTTCGCCCCACAGCAGTGAGTAGCTCTTTGCCACCAAGTCGTTTATCATGTCTTAAGATACCCGTGAAGATAACCGTTCAGGATCGGGACATTAAGACAACAGCGCTGCTAGATTCTGGAGCAGGTGGTAATTTCATGTCCTATGAATTTGCTCAACAGCATAACTTCACCCTAACCTTATGCAACCCCTCCCTAGCAGTGGAAGCATTAGATGGCCGTCCCATTGGGAGAGGGAGAGTCACGCACATCACAGAGGAGGTTACCATGCAGGTTGGAGTGTTACACACCGAAGCCATCAATTTCTACATAATTCACGCTCCTCACAATTCCATCATCCTTGGCCTCCCATGGTTACGCCGACACAACCCGTACATTTCCTGGAAAGACGAACAAATTATTCAGTGGGATCCTGCCTGTCGCAAGAACTGTCTCACTCTCGTCACCCCTTTACCCGTGCAGTCCGTTAACGTTAAAGAACACACCCCCGTATCTCCTGAGCTGCCCAACGAATACTCCGATTTGACTGAGGCATTTAGTAAGACCAAGGCGACCCAACTGCCACCTCATCGTCCAAGTGACTGTGCTATCGATCTATTACCTGGTACAACGCCCCCTAGGGGAAGAATATTTCCACTATCACAGCCCGAGTCAGAAGCCATGAAATCCTACATCGAGGAAGAGCTAGCAAAGGGCTTCATTAGGCCCTCTACGTCACCTGCCTCATCTGGGTTCTTCTTCGTCAAGAAGAAAGATGGAGGACTGAGACCCTGCATTGATTATCGTGGCCTCAACGACATTACGACTAAATTCCGATATCCATTGCCGCTGGTCCCAGCTGCACTTGAACAACTCCGACGGGCTAGATACTTCACCAAGCTCGACCTGCGCAGTGCATATAATCTAATTCGTATTAAAGAGGGGGACGAGTGGAAAACCGCTTTCTCAACCTCATCGGGGCACTACGAATACTTGGTTATGCCATTCGGCCTGGCAAACAGTCCTTCGGTGTTTCAATCGTTCATCAACGACGTCTTTCGGGACATGCTGGATAGATGGGTGATTGTGTATATTGATGATATCTTAATATACTCCAATTCTCTGGAAGAACACATCCAACACGTCAGAGTTGTTCTGAAGCGTCTGATCCAATACCAACTCTATGCCAAGATAGAAAAATGTGAATTCCACCAGACATCCATTGCCTACCTGGGGTACATCATTAGTCATGAGGGGGTGGCTATGGACGACAGCAAGGTAAAGGCCGTCCTCAACTGGCCACAACCACGTACTGTGAAAGAGCTACAGCGATTCCTGGGTTTTGCGAATTTCTATCGGCGTTTCATAAGGAACTTCAGCACGGTGGCTGCTCCGATTACGACCATGACCAAGCGCTCCTCTTCACGTCTCTTCTGGTCACTCGACGCTCAACAAGCCTTCCAGGAACTCAAGAACCGCTTCACTTCAGCACCTATTCTCCATCATCCCAACCCAGAACTCCCTTTCATCGTGGAGGTGGATGCCTCCAACATTGGGATAGGGGCCATTCTCTCTCAGCGTCACGGATGCCCAGCCAAAATGTTCCCATGTGCCTTCTTCTCTAGGAAGTTATCTGCTGCAGAGAGAAACTACGACACCGGTAACCGTGAACTTTTGGCCATGAAAGCCGCTCTAGAGGAGTGGCGCCACTGGTTGGAGGGAGCTCTACATCAGTTTACAGTCATTACCGACCACAAGAACCTAGAATACCTCCGCTCAGCAAAACGATTAAACCCTCGACAGGCACGATGGGCCATGTTCTTCACCCGGTTCAATTTCATTGTTACCTATAGACCTGGATCAAAGAATGCAAAAGCAGATGCACTATCACGCCAAGGGGAAGAAGCAATTCCAGAGAAAACTGATGAACATATCATTCCAGAAGCACTGCTAGTCGCACCCATACAGTGGGATATCATGACAGAGATTACCCACCTCAACACCCAGAACCCTCCCCCACCAAACTGTCCGTTCAATCTCACTTTTGTGCCCGAACCCCTACGAGACAGACTCCTGCACAAAGTACACTCAGATCCAAGTTCAGGGCACCCGGGGATTACCGGAACTCACCACCTTCTTGCTAATCGTTTCTGGTGGCCTACAATGCTTGCAGATACCACAAGATTTGTCAAGAACTGCATTCTGTGCAATACCTCTAAAGCCCCCCGACAGCTTCCTGCCGGTCTACTTCAGCCTCTACCCATTCCTCAACGTCCCTGGTCTCATATAGCCATTGACTTTATTACCGACCTCCCCAATTCCCAGGGCAACACCACCATACTAACTGTTATTGACCGCTTCTCTAAAGCCTGCCGCCTCATCCCCTTACCCAAACTCCCTACCGCATTCCAGACAGCTGAGGTATTGTGTAACTTCGTGTTTCGTTTCTATGGACTACCTGAAGATATCGTTTCCGACAGAGGCCCCCAGTTCACCTCCAGGGTATGGTCAGCCTTCTTCCAACAACTCAATGTAAACGTCAGCCTCACCTCAGGTTACCACCCACAAGCCAACGGTCAAACAGAACGACTCAACCAGGAACTCACACGTTTTCTCAGAACCTACTGCCAACTGAACCAATCTGATTGGAGTAGATATTTAATGTGGGCAGAGTATGCCCAGAACTCTCTTCAGAAACCTGCCACCGGATTGACTCCTTTTAAGTGCATCCTGGGCTACCAACCACCCTTGTTCCCCTGGTCTGGTGAACCCACCGAACTACCCTCAGTCACAGAGTGGCTTCAGCGCAGTGAAGAGATCTGGAATCGAGCACACAACCATCTGCTACACGCAGTACGCAGACAGGAACACCAAGCCAATCGTCACCGTCGCCCAGGTCCAAAGTACACTCCGGGACAATGGGTCTGGCTATCCACAAAAAACATGCACCTCAAACTTCCATGCCGAAAACTCAGCCCCAGGTACGCAGGTCCTTTCAAGATCCTTAGACAAATCACACCAGTTTCATTTCGGTTAAACTTGCCATCTAACTATCGTATTTCTCCCACATTTCATGTTTCGCTCCTGAAACCTGCTGCTGGTCCGGGAGGAGAGTCGGAGAGTGGAGCAGAGGGACAGGTCCCCCAACCCATCCTGGTCGACGGCGAGGAGGCGTATCAGGTCCGTGAGTTGCTCGACTCCAGACGCCGGGGTAACATTCTACAGTATCTGGTGGACTGGGAGGGGTACGGACCGGAGGAGCGATCCTGGGTCAACAGGGAGGATATCCTCGACCCCACACTCATGGAGGAGTTCCATAGGACGCACCCGGAGAAACCGGCCCCCCGGCCTCGTGGAAGACCCCGGCGTCATTTGCCTCCTCGCGTCAGGAGCCGCTCGCAGGGGGGGGGCTCTGTTACAGGTGATGCTCCCTCTCCTTTTCCTCCGGATCACCAGAGGGAGCTATCACCAGAATATTGACTCACCATTCAAACTACATTTCCCACGTACACCCAGAACTGGAACTGATTGCATGCACACCTGCAGTGCATCACACACACCACTATATTAGCTCAACACACACACACGCCTTTGCGAGGTCTTGATTTACTGAAGTGGTCATTTCTGAGCGGTTTCCCTGGAAGTATTCTTGTGTTTTGACTCTGGACTGTTTGCTGATTCTTTGCCTGTTTGCCGCCTGTCTCGACCCTTGCCTGTTTATCTTGAATTGTGTATCTTGCCGCCTGCCTCGATCCTTGCCTGTCCCTGTTTATGATTCCGCTGTATCCCTGTTTGTACTCTGCCTAGTTGCTGAAATAAAACTGCAGATGGATCCTTCTTCGGCTGATTCTCTGTTACAAAAACGTAATGTGCAAGGATATGACTCTACACATTATGATTATTTTAATGGATTTGCAATCTATGCATCATAAAACAGTATGTACATAGATCCACATGGTATTTTGTGTCTATAATAATAGGTCATGCTTAATATGCAACACAAATTTTTAAAGATTATCAAATGAAACAAGCAACTGTTTTTTCCTCGCAATTTTATTCTTCTTTTCTCAGAGTTGTGGGATATAAACTCACAATTCTGACTTCACAACTCATAACTGCAATTTTTTTGCGACTTTATATTATGGAATTATGAGATAAATAGTCATAATTGTGAGATAAATTATCAGAATTACCTTTTTTGTTTATTTTTTATTTTGTGGCAGAAACAAGCTTCCAAAAAATTGGAATTCAAATCTATTGAATTTGGTTAATTCAAGAGAAGACAGAAGTGTATTTCACATTCTGATCAAATGTTTACAAGTCTTACTTTTCATTCCAATTGGGCTAACAGTCTGATTATTCGAATATAAGTACATTCCATGTAAGCATACATTACTGTTAAAAAGTTTGTAGTTCATAAGAGATTCAAGACTGTATTTCAAAGAGAACAGAACATGACACTAGCGATGCCAAGGTTTGATTCTCAAGGAATATATTAACTGATAAAATGAATACTTTGAATGCAATGTAAATTGGGATAAAAATGTCTGCCAAATGCATAAATGTAAATTAATTATTTTATTTAAAAATAATGTATTAAATTGATCAAAGGTGAAAGTTAAGACTGATTTATTAAGGATTATTTATTAAGTTTGATACGTGACTTTTGAAATTAAATGAACATTTTTAAATATTTAAAAATATCACAATAACATTTCACAATATTACAGTTTTTACAGTATTTACTGTGAGCATAAGAGACTTATTTGAAAAACAATAAAACATCCTCCTGTCTCAACATTTTTGAAACAGCTTTCTGAAGCTGAAGCAGCCCTTTAAAACATTTCACCAGAACTGCTTCTGAATTCAACACAAATGTTCAACGCCGGATTTGTAACATGCTCAGTCCAAAGACTTAAAAGAAAAACTGTCATGTTATGCTCAAATTGAACAGAAAAGAAATATATAAATCCCCTAAAAACTGAGCTTATTGCAAACACATGACAATGTTAAGATGCTCCTGTGGTTGCCTGGGAATTGCATAGGATGACACATAAAATGTCAAAGCATGCAGACTACAGTACATGCTGTGCACAAACAATCCCCTTTATATTTCAAGAAATGACTGCCATATACTGTAATGTAGTAGCCTGGCAGTTCAGAGCACTAAGGGAACCTAAACTCTCCCGACTGCAGACTAGAGACTCAGGGCGATTGTTTAAAGTTCAAACAATTTCTGATCAAGAATTTCATAAAAGTGGGAAATGTACAACTGATTCCGAAGTGCTAAAACAGAGCTCTACTTTGAAAATTGCTTTTAGTTTGAGAGAAGGCAAGATTTATGAGCTTCTCTCAGTGTCTGTCTCTAGGAGAATTTCTTAGATGTAGATTAAGAGTAGCTGTCAGCTAAACAGTTCCAAAGAAGTCAAAGCGGCTGCAGTAACAAGACACCATCAGAATAGCAGTCAGTGCCAACACTCTCACAAGGTCACAAAAACAAACCATGCGCCAATAGCGATAATTACACTCATCCAAATAATGATAAAAATCTGAAAGCTTTGTCTATCTACAGGATAACTAATTATTATTTTTTAAAGCATATAATGCACAATGCAGGAACTCAAAACTATTTCTATTTGCACTTTACAAAATGGATCCCCACTGAGAGAAAATGAAAGAGAGAGAGAGAGAGCTTGCTTAAGCATATGTTCAGAGAAGTGTTGTGCACTAGAGGAGCATCCTGGAGTAAGCTATCCGTCAACAGAGAGCTGGGAGGGAGGACTTGACAGACACATTTATTAGGAATGTGATGACAGATGACACATAGCTCAAAGGGGTGGGGACTGCTAATTGCATAGGAACAGAGAATTAAAGAGTAAGTTCAGCACAGTTTGTTCTCAGTATTATTATATATTTACATACAGTCTGAACCTCAGGTGTTTTATTTTTTCGTTCTCTATTTTTCTGTCTTTCCATACTTCTCGGTGGCAGAGCATTAAGGGAGCTCAAGCATTCGGTGGCATCTGAGAAGCGCGCCTCTGGGGGAGAGGTCTGACAAATGCTGGGTTTAGTTCCGTGACTGGCCCCATGACTGGAGAATTACTCTGCTAGGAGGTCCACAAGCTCAGACAAACACCCTCTGACGTGACACGATTTCTTTATTTTTGCCTTTCTTGTTATATACAATGGTAGCAACAAAATATACAGTAGTCATATAGCACTTAATATGTGTAATTATAGGATTTTGTTTTTATTTTCGAAGTATCTTGATGATGAGAAAACGGCTAAATGCTAAAAATATGCAGATTAAAACATGCTCCATACATCCTCCAAATGCAAAAAAACATATTTTATTTTATTTGTATATTTTTTTATATATATTTTGTAACAATCCTGTCTCGTGTTTGTCCCTTCCAACCCCCCTTTATGTATCTTCCAGGTCCTGCACCCTCCCATCTGTGTCTAATGACTACCCTAAGTCACGTCAGCTGTTCCCGATCCTGTGTTTGTCACAATACCCCCCTCTGTGCCTTGGTCTTTGTCACTTGCACTTGTGTCTATGCCCTGTCATGTTCTGTGTTCCAGTTCGAGTGTGGATTTTCTTGTTTTCGTGTTTCACCAAGGTTTGCTCTACAATGTGCCTTTTCAGTTATATTTAAAGGACCTTGTTTTGCCTTTTTGTTAATAAACTACTTAATTGGAGTCCTGTGCTCCTCGTCCTGTATCCACATCGCACATGTATCCTGTCAACGAAACATATTTAGACACTTGTTGATTTTCCACCTTTCCATCCATCTACACAATTACTAAGAACTCCTACCAAGTACAAAGGCTTGATTGTCTTATTTAGGTAATATTTCTGGAACATATATTAAGACCCCCATCACAATGTCCATTTTCTTCTCCCCTTTTCACTCTAAAGCTCTAAAATAGTGTGAGTTTTGTGGTTTAAACTCCTCAGGGAGTTAGCCATAAGTTGTCATCGTTGTGTCTTCGAGCACGGCGACTAACACTAGGTTGCTCTAGGGAGTCTGTCCCTGTAATAAGTTTGCTCTAAGTCACTTTAGATAAAAGTGTCTGCTAAATGGGCACCATCACAGCCCCATAGTTGAACCATAGTACTTTTAGTCAGGAAACAGATGCTTTTATCCAAAGTGCTTAAAGTACACTCATTACAGAGACAGTCCCCTTGGAGCAACCTAAGGGTACGCTCAAGGGTACAATGGTGATAGTTCATGGATCGTCTGTTGCAGAGTTCAGACTAGTAACTTTTACCAGTCTGGAACCACTACATAACTTCATTACTAAAAAAATAAATAAAGAGGAGAACGTGTGAATCATCAGTTGTCCTTTACGCAATGCGGAATGAGATACAAATGTTCAGGAGGCTAAAGGCAATGGAAGACTCTTTTGAGGTTAATCACTACTGTATATATGAACTAGTCTAAGCTGTTCTGCAGCACTATTGATGGATCTGATAGCGATGCTAATGCATTAGTCAGAGCGTTCACTGCAGGACTGAAGTTGCATAGTTATTCTACGCATGCCTGTTTTGCATAAAGACCTGCTTATGCATTTATGCAAAGCAGTATGAGCATTTCACTCTCTCTCTTGGTTTTGATTTCTCTAAACACTCAAATTCCATCAAAGTAAGAATTTACCTAAATTTGAACGTCTTTACAACCTTTATTTACATTTGGCGTGAATTTCATAAACAAGTCATTGTAGGTCATGCTATCTAAGATTCACACTTCATTCAAACCAAATTATATTATATAATTTAATTGTATTATATGTATTATATTAGTCATCAAATCATAAGATGATTACATAAGCAACTCAAGTGCAAATCCATCCATCCATCCATCCACCTAAACAGTGCAAATGTGATATAACAAGAGATCCTCTGCAATGTTTGCAATTGTGAACAGGATCACCGTTATAGCTTGATTTGCACTGGTCAGGATGGTATATTCTCTTGCCAGGTAGACAGTAATAACTCAAAGCTGGCTGCCACAGACAATCGGATGTTGCCCGGGTGAGACTGATTTGATGAGATGGCGATGCCTCCATTCATTTGACTGAGGGGCCTGAAAAGATCTGAGCGGATCACAAAAGTTTGCATCTCATATCTTCAGATATCTTCACAAACCATACAAAAAACCATACAAAAAAAGCACATACATGTATATATATTATATGTTATGTATACAAAATGTATGCAAATAACATGTTCCACAGTGTGCCGTTTGGGTTGTTTTGTGTTCTGCTTAGTGAGCTGTTCATCTGTTAACCCCAACCCCTGAATGCATCATCTTCCCACAATCGACTGACAAAATCCTAATAAGTCATGTTGATTGAATCGAGATGTTTCTTTCTGTTATAAAGCCTGTGGCTGCTGTTCTGCTGGGTCTGTAAACAACAGCAAAAGCACAGCAGGTGACTGCTGCCCGTTGATCACTGCCTGAAATTAAAATACGTAATGAGAACATCCAACATATGTGCAAGTGCTTCACATCGGATGCATTAACAGCTTGGTCTGCAATTCGCTTAGAACCCTCCTTGATCCCTCGGCAATTTTTTTTTTTTTGGGGGGGATCTCAAACCTCATTAAAGGGATTAAAATGTAATTTGTTTTGCGATGAGATTCTAGTGACATGTTGCTAAGGTGAGAGGTGGTTTGTCAGATGCGAGAGCATATGGAGCCCACCAGCATTGGAAACAAGAAGTGATTGGTCTGAATTACCAGGAGATGAGTGAGCAGGGGTAAATCACGGCTATCAAACACTTTTCATTTCCTTTAAACCACTTTACTGTACAATAAAACCTCCATGTATCCGTGAGGGAAACATCTTGCCCCGCCTCAGACCATGATAGATAATGAAATAAACGTCTTAAGAGGATTAAAAATGCTTGGCCTGGAAAATATGTAAACAACCGGCTCCCTCAACCAACACGTAACTACAATACGTGTGTCAGGGAAAGTTTACTGCTTTACAAATATTGGTCCAGCGAAGCGGGTGACAGAAGTGCAGGAACATGATGGCCGCGGGGTTCAGCGAGGGGGGGAAGGAACGTAGAGGAGTAGAAATGAGGAAGGTGATGTACGACTGCTGAAAAAGCAGAACGAGCGAACTTCAAATTTACAGTCTTGGTGAAGGGAGTGGGAGTGGAAAGATTTTAAAAGATGTTTTCCAATTATAAAAGATTGCACAAATCGGGTAGAGGGTAAATGGCAAACATTCATGAGCTAACTCCAGATGTGTGTGTGCCTGCACTGTTTTTTAACCTCTGTGCTGGCTGATTTATACACCCACTAACGCACTCCTGAACTCCAAGTGTGTAATTAAAACAGGCCGCTCAAAACGAACATCCATTCCACGGTAGTTGCTCTCTCTGTGGATTTACTGTGATGTGGGGTGAAGAGGGTCTTCTCTCAGAGGGGGCAGGCCAACAAGGTCTATAATACCTGGAGAAAGCTATCTGTTAGCATTAATATTCATCCTGGGCCAAACGGAAGTGTGAGATTTGAAATCTCATGGCCACACACAGCTAATCACTTGAGAATGTCTTGTGACTAAGGGCATTTTTCAGAACTGTAGATTGCATGCTTTGTTCTCAAACAGGGAGTTAAATTGTTCCAATCTTGCATTTCCTTCTTGATTCAGTTCCCTTTCACGAGGCAACGCTTTAAGATGGAGAGGCGTTCTTCAGGTTTTCAACTGGGTTAGGGTTAGGGTTACCTAATGTGGTCAACTATAGATTCTGACACTGCTGCTTTTTACGCAGCACATTTCCCATAATGAATTATGATACAGATTTGTTCATTTGTTCATCAGGTCAGACTTTTCCTTCAAGCCAAGATACCTCTTTCATGCAATCTTGGACCGGTTGTTTTGGTGTGGTTTAGAACAAGATTGATCTGCTTATATATGCCTAAACTGTCAGGGTTCTGCCGCATTCGGTCTAGTAATTTCTTGGTTTTGTGGCAGAGCTCTGGTACTACCATAATGTCTTGTGTTTGATGTGTGTGTGCACGGCTTCGAGGATTCGAGCGGCGCATACGCTTGCCTGTGTAACGTCTTGTTTGCGGGTTATGATGTCTGATCCCGAGACTGGTCTTGTCTAGTTTGGTTTGTGTCAGGATTTGGACATTCATGACACATGTGTTCGTCCTTGTCGTGAGTGCGTGAGATGAGTGGTTGTTCGTTCTCACGCACTCTGCGTTATGTGAGTGGGTGTGGTTTCAAGCTCTGCTTTTACCGCGTGCTCTCATGTCCTTGTCCAGTGTTGTGTTTTCTTGTCACGCGCAGTTTGGCTGTCACCAGCTGCGCGTCGTCTTTGTTTAATGTGAACATGCAGCGATGCGCGTCCGCATTGGATGCATGTTCATGTCTTGACTGTTGCCCCGCCCGAATTGTTTCATTGTCATTCGTTTGATTTGTCCCAGCTGGTTCCCGATCAATTACCCTCCTGTGTGCATTTAATCTCCTAGTGTTTGCTGTCCTGTGCTGCTTCTTTGTCTTCTGTCGTCTGTCCTGATGTCTAGTTGAGTCCTAGTTGTTTTCTAGTTGAGACCTAGTAGTATCCTAGTTGATTTCTAGTGAATCCTAGTCTAATCATTGTCCGCACTCTCCTCCCCCCAATCGGGGTGGTTTTGGTTGTGTCTTTTTGTTTTTTATTTTCTGTCAATATCTTCCCCATTGCAATTGGGTCCTCGCATCCTTCCCGAATCCCTGACATAAATGAATCATAAAAAAAAAAAACTATTATACTAAAAAAGGTGCCTGATAAATGACATTGTAATTGGACAAAATAAAAACCAGGATACAAAACAAATTTTGATTGTTCAAACACTATCTCGGAAAACTGGAAAAAATATAATCTTGTATATAATATGGTGAAGTCTCGCAAATAAGAGGGTGACTATGGTGATTGTATGCTCTCTGATAGCTGACATCTTGATGTTTAGAATGTTGGGCCAATTTTTCCTTACTGGAATGTGTTATATGGTGAGTTTAGGAAAGGAATAGTTCACCCAAAATGAATATGCTGTCACAATTTACACCCTCATGTCATTCCAAACCTAGAATATGTCTTTCCTTGTTCCGTAGAACAACACAGATTATTATTATTTATTTTTTTCAATGGGGAAAAATATCCTGCTCGATTCGGATGGGTACTATTAAACTTTAGAATAAAACTGTCAAGTCTTCTAAATATATACCAACATTTTTGTTAGTGAAATTTGTGAAGCCATTTATCGAAAAGCAAGAGCGACCCATGCTTGTCTTAGTGAAACAACTTTATCTAGGCTTGTTTTTAAGACTGATGAGCTGACAGAATGCTTAATTGCCATGATTCAACTGTCAGTTAATAGCATCATATAATCACAATACATAATGCACATTTTCTATTAGGTTCACAGCAAAAACTACTTGACTGATAATTATATTTACATCTGATGGGAATGCCATTTACTAACACCTTGATGTTTTATTCCTAGGCAGTGTTTTTGGTTTAGACCAGTGCTGACCGTTTTGACACATTGTCATGGTGATAGAGAGAAAATGCATCAAAAGAGCTTTTAAGCTCTGCTGATTGCTGAAGTCAAGAGCGTGGACCTCAGCTTCTTGAGAAGGAGACATACTGCTGTTTGATGCTCTTATGCTTGACAGAAAGATGTTCCAAAATATGAGGTGTTATTTAAGCCTAAACAGTTCTCAAAAGACGTTCCCTCTTGAACACAGATAGCTCAGTGCTGTGCATTACAATGACTTTATTATTATATTTTTTAGCATTTTGGCTGTTTTTATTTAAAGGTTTAAAGCCATCTGCTGGCTCGAAGGAACATTTATTTCTTTACACATACCTGATGCATCAACCTTTACAAAAACACAACTGAGTAAACCAGGGGTTTTCAAAGTGTGGCTTTGAACAGAGAAGTGGGATATCTACAGTGGTACTTAAACTTTAAATGTCGTTCTATTCCTCACACACAGCTCATATGGCCTCAATAGACTTACAGTATTATGCAGAAAAGTATCATATTATTATGACTTTTCAGCGGAATGGTCATAATTTGCTATGCTCTTAATCTTTACAAAGATTGTAGATAGAAGACTCTCTCACCTGTCTGCGAAGATCACGGGTCTTCTTGGTCATCTTGTCAATGGCTGAATTCAATGGGTCTCCTTTTTCTTTTCTTCCAGTCTGCAAGAAAAGGTGAGAAAGGTTGAGAAATGTAGTGATACCGTTGCAATATTGCCATTTAATGGCCTACAAACTCACATCAGAAGAACATGAAAGAGTAACAAACAAATCAAGAGAGACTAGTATGGTCTTCAGTAGTGAAAGTGTTAAGTTCAAAATAGTGTTGTCGGCATTGAGTACTGATTGGTGAAGGTTTTTAGAAACCCCTTGAAACTTGAGGTCTGTAAGTGCCTCTAAATGTACACACAGCAGGGATGGAATAAAGCAAGAGCCCCATAAAGCAACAATAGAGTGTGGACACGACCAACAATAAAACAGACAGAGCACAGTAGCAGATTTTGAAGACAAACTGACATGAAAGAATCCTGTGTGCTACATTTCTCCTCTACAAAAATGGCTGGCCACAGGCAAGTCCTAAAACGACAGGGATTAAACCTTTATAGCCATATAAAAGCCACATTGTAGGGTGCAAAAAACTCCATCTGATGAAGCCAAGAGGACACTACAGCCTGGAGCCATTTGAAAATTGCACACAACTCCGAATGCTGCACAACTTGCATTTTCTTTCCTCTATATAATGAATTGAAGCTTAACATAAAACTAACTCTAGCTCGGAGGATTACAGAGGTGAGGATCTAGAATAGAGGTAATCCTCTATTATATTCCTAGTATGAATCAGTTGCGTTTTTGTCTCTCCAAACCTCTCTTTCAATCTTTTGACTTCAACTTCAGAGGCAAAATGAACAAATTTGACATAGGTCATGCTTTCTGAATCATCAATTCACAGGTGCCGAACAACACTAAATTCCCCTGATGACACACTCGATGTGTGGTATAATATGCTTGGCATATGTAGTTAAGCTTTAATTTAGAGAAGGAGCAAAGGGAGAAAGAGAGATCCAAACTGCCCAGAAAGTGCATTCACTGCCTAATCTGAGTGGCTCGCTTTAAGCGACTTCCTTGAATAAAAGGACAAAGGTTTCTCTATAAAACCATACTAGCTTGGTAGCAAGTACCGTATACAAGCAGCACATCATATTTCCAGCTTATGCCTTTGTTTGGGTGGACAACAGTCACAGGGTCTATAGACATTCCACTCCTTTTTCATTGTTTTATGTACAACTGTTGTGCTATAATCCATTTCAGATACATTCTGACCCTGTTGACCACACAAAAGGTCACTTTATATGTTGGTCAGACTATCTCTTCCTGACTAAATAGGCAGTTTTAGCCAGAATAAGCTGTGATATGGACTAGACATGATGCCGTGAGGGAAAAGTCTGGCTATGCCTGGCTAGTTTAGGAGTGTCATGCACCATATAATCTGAATGCCCCTGTTTGCCTCCTGTCGGATTGTTCTAGTGGCTGTTGCCCTCAAAAATGGATTCTGTTTTCCCTGTCAGAGTGAGCAGATGAAATGTGCTCGGGTTGAAATGAGGACGGTTCCTCTTGTTAGCGAGTAATTAAAGATTTTGCAGCGGTGGCGGCCATCTCCCCTAGGTCCGATCTGCCAGACAGCTCACAGCTGGCTCCTGTATGTCAGTGTCAGAGGCAACTCTCACCATAGATGACAACACACGTCCTGTCCCATCTCTCTCTCTCTCTCATTCTCTCTCTCTCTCAGCAGCAAGACTGCAGGCTGTGGCTCCGTATGAACACAAGCTGTATCCTATTAAATATGGACAGCAGGACTGAAACAGCTAAATGCCTGCAAGAATTTGCAATGAAATGATACAATGGTCAGAGTGTATGAGAGGACAAGATGATGGTGCCATGCAGGGATATTGAATCTACTTTATTAAGAACAGTGCCCCAAAATATAGAAAATAATCAATTGGAATCTCACTCTTTTACTATAAAAAATTGTACATATACATGTTTTCATTTTTTTGCGAAAATGCATCCATAGAAAGAAAGAACAAAAGAAAGAAATAAATGATTGACGGGTCGTGCCAAAAGGCAACACATAATATTCAACATACATGTAACCTGAATAATGCTTTCATCAACAGTGCAATTAACCTTCAAGAAGAAAACCCAAAACCAAGACAACCATGAATAAACAAGCAGAATGTGACATACAAATTTGATTTTTACAATGGTGAAAGGTCAGAATCAGTCTGAATGGACATTATTTTAGATACATAATGATCCATGTGAAAAGGTTTTTTTTTTTTTGGCAAGGCATGAATTGATATTCAAAGCAAACTGTTAATTAGGCCATCCGCTTTCATTTGGGAGATGACCCTTAGAATGAAAACTGAATACTGAAGCCATCATAACCTTTACCGGAGCTGCCATTTCGAATGGTATCTTTAAAAGGAGCATGTGTATTTTTTTATATTTCTTTTTATGGGTGGCACCATGGAGCGCAATTAGAGAGAGAGATTGTGTGAGTGTAAGCGCAAGACAGCTCGTGGACACATATGACACATAAGAACACATATAAAATCAAGATCGCCTAAAACATTACAGCATAAAGCTCTTAAAATCCAAAAGAAAAGCACTGAAAAGCACTACCATCTAAAACTCACAAACATCCAACAAACATCAGTTTCAAACCAGGACATTCAATCATCTACTGGAAAAAATTAGAAAAAAAGAAGTGGAAAACAAAAAAAACAGCCATTGCTTTGAGAGAAATGAATGGAAGTGTATTTTATTTGTTATTATCATTGGCACTTTTTATTTATTTGGTGTTTATTTACTATTATTTTATTTTGCATTGCATGTACTGATGCTTTGACAATATTGAATTTGAAATAATGCCAATAGAGTGCTTTGAAATTGGAAGTTTGAAGAGTGAGTTTGAAAGAGAGCTAATTCAACAAAAGTTGGAACATGGTTATCTGGTTAAAAATGACAAGATATTTATATAACAATTTAATTTTTTATCCCATCATTGTAAGGAAATTAAATGTTATTCAATGATGACTAGGCAAAGGGTAGGCATCTGAGCAAAGAATTGCAAATCAGAGGCAACAGTTGAAACAGCAGAAACAGTTGTATTCAGCCTGAGTGTTATGAAATTAATGACCATGTTGCCAAGCAACCGTCCTCCAGTTCCGCCTAGATGTTATTAATACACAGGCAGAGCAAGCTGGCTCACGTTAAATTGGCTAGTTCAATCAATATTCTTAAACTGAATGAAGAGGCAAGCAAATCTCCACAGGATTCAGAATCAGCAAACCAAACAGAACAGGACGCCATCTAAAGACATTTCCCTTTGTTCTACAAGTGCACCATGACAAGGCAATCATCTGTATGTGACTCTAGCACAAGGGTGTCTCACAAATAAGGCCTTCAGGATTGTTAGAAGAAATAAAGTTGACTGGGTTTGCAACAGATGGTGCACCATTCATAGTCAGGAACATGGCAGGTGTTGCGTAGTTACAAGAGTTACTTTAGTTCTCCTAGAGCATGAATTCGGTAGCAAAAAAAGCCTGCAAAAGAAAAGTCTTGGTTTATATAATAAAAAAAAGAATATAGAAAGAGAGGTTACACTTTAGTTCTAAAGTAGGGATTTTGCTTTTTGCTAACTAAGACTAAAGTGGATTATCGAATAAAGTGAAAATAATCGAAACATCACAGAATAAAAAGGGATATATTTAATTTGTTGTTGTTTCACTGTTCAATTTCAATGAATTTTAATTTTAATTCTGAAATTATTGTAGGGTTTGGGCAGTTCACTTTATATTCTAACTTTGGAATTGAAAGGGAAACGGTTCTTAACCAACCATGGTAAGACCACAACACAATTGTTACAGAATGCCATTGAATTAGTGTATTTCAGCTGAAATCTGAAGGAAACAGAAGCACCCAGAGGCAACTCAACAGATTTCCCCTCTTTGAAGTCTCTGTATGATTCTCATGGAAATGATGACATGGACAGGTAAAAGGGAAACACACAAGAGGACTGAGTACTGAGTTTCAGAGTTGTTTCCAAGTTTTCACAGAAGTAGAATTCACACTCCTCTGCTTCCTGTCAGAGTTTAAAATGTACACAAGGAACTCCAGATTAAGTTTCCAACCACACTTCCATAGATTTGAGGCTGTGAGGGTAAAATATATTGCCAGCATCTGGAAATAATGTACATCATGGCGTTAGAAAGCAATAAAACCATTGCTTTTCTTTAACTGTATTACTATCGGTGTTACTTTGTTTTGTTTTTCCATTTATTGACGGACAGCTCTCTCGTCCCCATATGCGAGAAATCAGGGGTAAATGCAGGAGTGTAGCACAAAACGTATTCAGAATGCTTCAAATCAATCAGTAGAGCATTGGTGTTTACAACGCCAAGGTCATGGGTTCGTTCCCAGGGAAAGCAAGAACTGATTCAATGTGTTCCTTGAATGCCAAAAAATGCAAAAATATGACTACTTTTTTATTATTATTTAAAAAAAAACCAAAAAAAACAAGCACGCCTAGCCCAGGTGAGAAAAAGTATGAAACACATTACCTTCAATACAATTTTAACTAAGTAACTTTAAAAGTTACTTTTACCATTACACGATTTACTATTAAATGATAAATGGCGACTATGGTTGAAAATCGCAATCTTACGATTATTTACTGGTTAACATAAGTTATTGCTTCAAAACATTCTGTTATAACTGCAAAAAAGCTTATTAACTCTTTCCATGCCAGTGCTTTTTTTTAAAGTGTTGCTTTCAGTATATGTGTAATAGCGCCCCCTACCATATAACAGTGAAACTATGCAAAGCCAGAAAATTCCGTCAATGGCAGGTAAGCGTTAACAAAGTGTTTAAAACAAACAATAACAATAAAAATGTGAATGAAATTACATTTTTCTATGAACTTTGAATTAAAGATTTAATGGACAAACATAATCTAGCACAATATCTGAGAATCTAAGACCACTGAAACGCTTATATTTTGCTTTTATTTACCACTTAGTTAATAATTGAATGCATGTAATGGATACAAATACATTACACCTCAACAGAACTGTTGATTTGTTGTTGATTTGCCTTTTTTCTCCCTGTTTGTGCATAAAGGGTAAAACGTTTTGTCACTTCTTATGTGTTTGTCAGTCTATAAACAGCATTATTTCACATTAAGGGGAGAAATTGCTTCGATCAAGAGCAGGAGACAAGGACGCCCCAGAAGAATGCTTTAAAGACTATTTTCCTCACTAAATGCAGCTATCAACCCCACACCACTTAAATGCCAATTTCAATAGTATTACAGGCCATATTGCAATGGTCTTATGGGAGACTGAAAACACTGAGGAACAATGGACAGATATGAATGAGACAAAGTGACCTCTACTTGACGGAAATAAACTGATACAGTCAATAACAAACACTAAACAGTGCTTCTACAACTATTTTTGTCTTATGCTCCTCCCATAAGGCTAAAGTAACGATTTATTCTTTAAAACCCGATATTTAGACACCTTAAATATTCAAACACATCATGGCCATGAACGAGATCTTGCAACACAGCAGGAGTTGCATATAGTCAAAGTCAAACTTGATGAGCATGCTGGCTCACAGAGGACTCACAGTGAACATATACTCTTCATTTTACTAGATGGAAGACAAGCAGATAGAATGAAGATGTAAATTGACAGTCTCAAATATGGTTTCACTTGTGGTCTCACACTTTTGAATGTTATTCATTCACTCTATACATGCATCATACACTGTATACAGTAGAAAATGAGATGGAGAGGAGAGGAAATTGAGGCCATGGCATCAGATCAGAGTCAACAGAAACTGCCTTTTAAAAGGCATGATGCTTGAAATGAAATGTTGTTTTTTTTAAATATATTTTCACTCTGAGTCTTTGATATTTGAATATTTTGAATTCATACTGTATGCCAGCAACTCAAAAATCTATATCAAAATTATTCAGTTTTATAAATTTCTAATAGTTGAAGAACAATATAGCTTAAAATGGAAATTCAGAAATGGAAAATATAAGCATATGAAAATTTAAATACTGGATTCAGTAAATTGTCATCGTCTTAAACGTCTTGAATCCAATCTAACTCTCACCTTCCCAAGACATCCCAGAGAGAAGAGCATTTCATACTTTTGTAGGTACACAAATCACAGTTGAACTCTTGTGAAATACATGATACCATGAAAAGACGGCCGATATAAACATGGAGGAGGAGCAGCCAACTGGACCTCTTCCAAATTATTATTTAGCTCCCATGCCAACCTCATTTGCATTTATTAAATAAATTACTACTGATCAGCTATTTATGCGTATGACTTCATCACATGCCAGGCAGTTGGAATTATATGACTTTAACCTCTGGCTATAGTGTAGATGGACAGTTCACATTTTATGTATCAATGTATTGAATGGCTTTTATAAATAACATTTTTAATAATTATTATTTCCTAATTAACTCAAACATGATTTACACAATACGAAATCATGAGTGTTTTATTTTTCTTTTGAATTTTAAAATACTTTAACACATAAATATGAAAATTCTGAATTCTGTACTTGATTGATTGATTTATTGGTTTTTCGCACCCCATTGATTTTCACAGTAGAAACATTCTTCAAAATATTTCAGTTTTTGTTTGGCAGAAGTCATAGAGCATAGTAAGAATACAAGGGTGAGTACATGATGACAGTATTTTCATTTTTGGCTGAACCACTACTTTTATTAGATTTGTTTAAACTTACATTTGAAGATTGAATTTCAGATTCAAATTTCTGTTCACTTTGAACCAGTGCCAAAAGAGAGTGTTACACGCAGGCTGCTTACGTCTGCAGAGCCCAGCCCAACACGCTGCAGCATCGTTACTCAACCTCCTATTGCTTTCAGAGCCAAATGCTAATGTGTCATTTACCTATCACTAGGAGGGAAGGTTTAGCTGGGCCCCAGACTCAAGTAAAGCCATCTGCTTCTATAAAATGCATGAAGAGGAGTCATAACTATATAATGCAACTCATAATTTAGAATAAATTAAAACTGACAAAGTACATATCGGGTTGAGAGCTGGTTTACTATCTAGCCAACTGTTAAAATCATATATATTTTTTAGCAGCTACAATATACCATACTCTATTTGCATACTTTTAACTTGAAAATGTAGCTGCATGTTAAGATCAACAAACAGATAGCCCTTGGGCCAAATGTTAATCAGACAGGAGCGATGCGCACCCGATGGAAAGCAAATGCTCACAAGCACATTGACGTGCAAGCTTGCAGCTTTCTACTAGTGTGGTATTTTATTACAAAGAAGAGTTCAGTAACACTTTCTTGCTGCTGGTCTTCAAGAATGATCTATGCAGTTGACATCTGAACCTTGACTCATGGAATCATATCAAAGCTTTAGTCCATGTCTAGCAGCTTTAATGCTTTGAATATGAAATAACACTATTTTGATGGTCCACTTTAGGCCATGTCCACACGAAGCCGGCGCGTTCCCTATCCGATCTTTTTTTTTCCTCGTTCAAAAAAAAAAAAAGTCTGTAAACACGGTGTCGGCGCAAGAAATATCAGCGTCCACACGATACCACTGAAACGACTGAATCCGGTGTAGTTTATATGCCAGACCAGTATGGGGCGCTGTAATTCTGCCACAGATAATACACTATACACAGAGAAGAAGACTTTGAGCATGCACATTGTTGTTGCTGTTCAGTGTTGCCAGATTGCTAGTTACCTTTTGGTCACATCCGACCAGGAAAAAATGCATTGGGCTGGTTGATAAAATTTGGGATGGTTTTTGATGCATACAATCGCTCAACATGTTTCATCATTTATAAGAGTACGCACTTTGGGATGGTATTTTTTTTTTTTTAAATGGGAGGGTTTTAAGCTGTAGTTGGGCTGGATATCTTCAGTCCAATCTGGCAACACTGTTGCTGTTACTGTGACGCAGCCGACACGTGATGTGATGACATCATCGCTAAACAAAAAAATATACGGTTTGGCCGTCCACACAAGTCCGCAAGGGTGTCGGATTCAGATCTTTCCACTTTAGGAGCCGGTATCAAAAGTGAGCGGATTCAGTCTCCCAAATCGCCAAATCTGTGTGGACGGAACGCCAATCCGATAAGAAATGTATGCGGATGCAGTGATCCGCGTCTCCGTGTGGACGGGGCCTTAGACATTCTACTTATTAAATTCAAAACTACATGCCAATTAACTCTCATTAGAGTATTAGTAGATTGCCTGATTAATATCTGCTAACATTTTCTTCCCACAAGAAAATTACAAGTAACTTTGAAACTACATGTCAACTTTTTCCACTTACACAAACCCTAAGACATAACTCTAAACTAACAGTCAACTAATACTCGACGTGGTATTGTTGTTGTTGTTTTTTCCTCATAATCTCACTGTCAGCCCCTTGTTAAATGTGCATGGCATGTGTTAGCATTCACTCAAACACCAAACACAATAAAGAAAGAGAGAGAGAGAGAGAGAGAGAGGGGGGGGGGGTAAGTTTATTCTACTTAATAGGAAGTCAGATCATAATTAAGATCCGTTCAGCTGCAGAGGAAGTGCTGCTTTGATGGGGCTGTGTAAAGCATTGGCGTGAGGTGTAGAATAGTGAGAATATTGTGATTACAAGATTGAGAACAGAATCGAGGGCGGTGACGATAGTTTCACCCTTCTGCACAGACCGGTTGTTTGAGGAGGCAAAGCATAACAGCACCTTAATTGTCTTGTGTGTTTTATCAGACATAATCACTGATTTCATAAGAGTCACCCAGTGAGTGATGACAAGATGATTTTAATAGGGGTATTTAGGTGTAATTATACCCCAGATCTGTCTTGATGAGGGTGAGTAGGTAAGGGACAATTGTAGTGCGTGTGTGGGCTTGTAAGACAGATCGCACTATGAATACTTTCCATCTTGTCTGTGTTGTCTTTGTTTAATGTTGGCTTGTTTGTCTTGTGCTTGAGCACATGGCTCTCTCTTTGTTCGCGTTTTCCATGTGGTTCTCTTGTCCCGCCTCCTCATTTCCAAATACCACGTCCCCTTGTCTAGTCCTTGTTTCTTTGAGTGTGTTCACCTGTTCCTCATGTGGTCTACTCTCTTTATATTGTGTGTCTTTCACTCATGCCTTTGCTGGTTAGTTTGAATTCATTGTTTCTAGCTTGAACGAATTGTTAGAGGCTCCATTATAATCTATAGAAATTCAGTTTCTTTTGTTTTCTTCTCTAATTCCAGTCATACTGTCCTACAACTAGGAGAATGTGTGGTTCCAATGAAAACTCTTTTTATTCAAAACCAAAACACTTTGAATTACAACAGAAAATGGCACTCTCAGAGCAAAACATGGAGAATACCAGGAACACGGAAGGAGACGGCATCCACACACGATATAACGTCAACAACTGACAAGATGACACAGGAGGGTTTTATACAAGAGCACATGAGGAGCGCCTGACGAGGTGTGGACGGATCTAGAAGGGCATGGAAGTGAAACATGACGAGACTGTGACACATACAGTTCAGTTCATTTGCATTTTTTCTCGTCATAGTTTAGTTTATCTGTTGTCTTCAGTGTTGTCCTTTGTTGGTTTCTGCCCTGCTTCCTGTTTTACACTGGCTGTTGACTCTCCTGGCCTGGCAGCTTGTCTAGAGCTACATCGTCGCTTTGCCAAATGTTAACCCTCTGGTTCCCTGAGCCGCTGCTAAACTCCTCTACTGGCCATAGCATCTTTACACTGTATCCTGTTCTTCTGTTTTGCCTGTCACTTCACCATCAGTGTTTTGTGCCTTATCTACCGTCCAGTTAACAAATTGTCACTCATCTCTGCATTTGTGTCCTCTCTTGTTCAGAAGCCGTGTCATCATCACAAGCTAAACTCTTGGCAACATCGGTAATCACTACATGATGCGCAAATATCAATCACTACACATTAACAAGAGTTGAAATCTTGTTAATGCATTTTTTTTTTAAATTCTGTATACAAATAATCAAAGGTTCAGGGTGGATTCATTTGTGAAGGTTATACTTTGTCAGCAAGGATGTGTTAATTTGATCAGAGGTGACAGAAAAGCTATTTATAAAGTTACAAATATTTACATATTTTAAATAGATGCTGTTCTTTTGAAATTTCAGTAATCCTGAAAAAATACACAACTGTTTTCCACATTTTACCAACAACAGGAAATGTTTCCTGAACATCAAATCACCATATTAGAAAATTTCACAAAAATAAATTACAATTTTACATATTTAATAATATTAGTAGTAAAGTCATTGCAGTTTTTTTGGTGATCACATCATTTCAGCTATAGTTAGAACACTTTTAAATGGTTGTGTATAATGGAGAGGAGGACGTTTACTGTTGTATTACTGAATTTTTTTTAAAGTATAGTGACTAATTACATTATATTGTTCTTTGTATATAAAGTAAATCTCTGCTTGTTTGTTTGGTGGTGGGATTGCATATAAAAATGGCTAAATAAAAACAATATAATATAAAATATCTTGTATGTAGTAGAGTCAGCAAGTAATGTTTACTAGACATAGTTGGCTGCTTTCATAATACATCAAATCAATAATAGCATTATTCTGCCATGACTGTACAAGAAATACAAGACAGCTTACCTTGAAAATACATTTACAACTTTTTCCTTTTGAGCTAAAGTATCCTAAGCATTGAGGAGTTTTCAAAACAAATGAAATGTGACTGGCTGATGGATGTGTTCATTTTTGATGGCCCCCTGAAAAGACAGGACACTTACGGGGATCATAATGTGGTGTAATGCAGACATTTAAAAATAGACATGGCTTGATGCATGAGGCGGGGAGGGGCCGCGCTATGAGATCTGAGGCCGGAGAAAAAGAGGAGGAGAAGGAAGAGTTATTAGGCCAACACAAAACTGATTGTCTATTCCTGCTGCAGAGTGGAGCACATAGCAGCCATGCAGTCTGAGGAAGCATGAACTGAATGGCGAGTGGGTGCTTAGGAAAGCAAGAGAGAACGAAAGAAAGGGAGGGAGGTCAATGAAAATGAGTGTACGGGGAAACAAAGACCTACGCTAATGAGTGAGAAAGGTTAAGAGGGATGAGAAATAAGTAGTCTGAGACTGCTATTGTATTTTTGGAGGTTATGGTTGAAGGCCTGAAAAGAACTATTTGTCAGAAACAATGGGAGACTATTTTTTGGCACACAGGGCTCGCTGAACCAGGTCAGTGACACGAGCAACACATTGAGAGAGGCAAGGCAACAATTCCTACTTTCTCGGTCTTTAACAAGCTCCGGAAGAAACACAATTCCCATATTATCTGTCCTAATGTGCAGGATTAGGTTTAGCGAGTCCCACGTCATATGTTGAACAGCATGTCAAAAGATACTGGGTGACCCTCTTTTCCAGTGTATTTCCGATGCAATTTGTGATATTTTATTGGATTATTTCCTTACAACATCTGGTGTTGTTCAAGATTCGGTTTGTATGCATGTATGTGTGTAAATAAATGCTTTCAATTCATAAACATTCCGATTTTTTTTTTTTTAAATCATGGTTTCAAAAAATCCGCAAAAACATTTTCAGCACTGGTAATGATATGAATTATTTCTTGAGCACTAAATCATCATATTAGAAGGATTTCTAAAAGATCATGTGACACTGAAGAGTAATGACAGAGTAATGATCCTGAAAATTCTGATTTTCCATTACGAGAATGGATTCAATGGATATTTAAAATATATTCATGTAGATTTATTTAAAATGTATTACATTTTAACATCATATTTTACATTATTTCAGTTTTTTGTTAATTTTTTTAGCAAATCAATGTATCTTTGATGAGAAATTTAGAAAAGCAGTGTGTGTGTCTCATCTTCTTGGAAACATTTGTACACTACAAAGAATACGTTTTTTTTTTTTTATAACAACAAATGTAAATTGTTCAGTAATCAGCCAGAAATAAAAAGGATCTTATCATTTACTCATCCTCATGCCATCCAACATGTATATGATTTTCTTTCTGTGAGTGAAAGATTTTTTGAAAATTAATAAATTATTTTTAAATGATGAAATTATACTT
The DNA here is from genome assembly GCA_037043235.1 of Rhodeus uyekii. Classification (NCBI taxonomy): domain Eukaryota; kingdom Metazoa; phylum Chordata; class Actinopteri; order Cypriniformes; family Acheilognathidae; genus Rhodeus; species Rhodeus uyekii. Next base: position 938,702 of record JAWRVZ010000187.1, on the reverse strand, counting down.
TTTCAGCTTGAAAACACGCTTGTGTCACACTTCATCTTTTACCTTCATCGAAAGTAATGGTTTATAGTTTAAAAAGGATTCTAATATTCTTATTTTGTGTGTTGGGAGTGACGCATTACAAGTAACTTAAGTTATGTAATTAGATTACTTTTTTCAAGTAACTAGTAAAGTAACGCATTAGTTTAAAATTTACATCAAAATATATGAGTCAATTTTCTTTCCCCTAAATTTATTGACAGCTCTCCTGTACTCATAATGAGAGAAACCAGGAGTCATTGTGTGTGAACATGATGTGTATTGTAGTTCTAGACTAAATGTGAGTATTTATTAATCTCACTTACACAAAAACAGATAAAATTTTCCTAAAAAGGAACAAAATCAGTCGAATGCACTGATTCAGAATACTAACTAATCAAAAATCAGAATACTAACCTCCATTAATTAAATATGTTAAATGAAACAAATAATTGTATGTATTTAATCTCATTTTGTTGACTACTGTACTCACTGCTGAAATTGGATGATTAAGTTCAACCATAAGCAAAAATTACTTTATTTATTTATTTATTTTTATTGGAGAAGTGTTAAACTTTCTTCTTCTACAATCCAGATGGCAACAGCTGAAAGGTTTGATTGAACACAACTGAACACTTGTCAATCTGCATTTCCATCAGCCTTGCTATTTAAATATTGGTGTGAAACGGTCTTTTATTTTGCCCAAAAATATAACATTTTTATTATTAAAAACGATCAAATAAACAAGCCAGGCCCAGATTTTAAAAAAGTAACGTAACATTACTTTTCTTAAAAAAGTAACTAAGTAACGCAGTAATGCATTGAAGTAACTTCCCCCAACTTCAGAAAACAATGATTTTTGAAGTTTTTTGAAGCATTGCATTATATGGATACACAGAGATGGATTATTTTTCTAAAACTCTGTTCACCTGAAGACAGAAAGTCATGTACATCTGGGATGGCATAGTGGGTGAGTAAATTATGAGAGAATTGAATTAATTATGTACTTCACTACCAACAACCATTTTTTTCACTTGGTAGAAGTCTTTGAATTGAGATTCAGCTTTCATCTCTCTCTCTGTCCACTGCGCTTTCTGTTTTACACATTTTTATGCCCATACACAACACTCATAACTCCTCTGGCTCCACTATCCTCACATTTGCATGTCTCTCATGTCTGGCGGATCCAGCACTCAGATGCCGTACGCAGCCTTGCATTTAAACGCACACAAACTTGGAATGAGGAGGCCCGACTCAGACACCAGTACTCAAGGGGAGCCGCTGCATCCCTTTAAGGAACTGCTCTTAATACGGGGACATAATCCCATTTCATCAGTTCATTCTCCCCTGACGCTTTCTCTCTCATTTCATTTTTCCTTCTGAGTTATGGATCAGGGTGATGGAGTGGGAACGATGCGGCTCAGAGGAGGAATTTCCACTCGAGCCCCTGAGGCTTGCAGGAAATATCAATTCCCACCACCGCATCAGACAAATCAGACAGGCTCCTTCTATTAGTTTACAGCTTGCGGCTCACCTTTTTTCTCTTCTCACTAACTTCATTTCTCTTTCTTTTTCTTCTCTTCCACAAACAACTGTAGGAAACGCACGCTGCATGCAAACTATGCTACTTAACTGTATTAACTAACTTAACTACATTACCCAGCATCTTTAAAAGGTCTTTAACCCTACTTATAATCAGAAAGAATGTTACAAAGGAATTACAGTATTTATTTGAGTATAACGCGCCAAATTTTCTACCAAAAAAATAAATCAAAGTTAGGGTGCGCGTTATACACGAGGGCTGGGCTGGGGTGGGGTTTGTTTTGACGGCCAGTCCTTTGAGGGCGGCGGCGAATTGTGAGCTCGCGCTGTGCATTTTACGGGCTGCAGCCGCTCACTGTACGCAAGGGCGAAGAAAAAAAAAGAATCAGAATCAGAAAGAGCTTTATTGCCAAGTGTGCTTGCACACACAAGGAATTTGTCTTGGTGTTGAAGCTTCCAGTGCACATATACAACACAACATGAGTTTCAAAAGTCCCCTCGCCGCTTCATTTCCTCGCCCACACGTTACGTTAAGCATTGCTTTTGTATAATTCAGTGTTTTGATTGTTATTTGATTGCAGTTTTCATATTTTAATTGATATACTGGTACCCATTAGATGGCAACTCAGGGTGTCAAGATAAAACGTTCATCATATGACGCTTCATTCAAGCTAAAACTTGAATATAAAATATGCCGAAATTCACGGAAATCGAGCAGCTAGCCGAGAATTCACTGTACCAGAGACGAGTGGAGAATGGAGAATGTTAGAGAATGGAGAAAACAGAAAGACGTCCTGAAAGATATGAAAAAAAAACAGCCATGTACCCAGACATGGAGAAGGAACTTTATGAATGGGTCATTGACCAAAGAAGTAGTGGGTACATCGTCACATCACTCCACATTAGACTTCAACCCCAAAAGTTTTGCAAAGATTCAAACTTGCAATACGCCAGAGATAATATATAAGTATATATAAATATATAATAATTATATACATATATAGAATAATAATAATAAATAATAAATAAATAAATAAATATATTTATTAAATTAATAAATATATATAATTATATATAATATATATATATAATAATATATAAGTTATATACGTTATATAAGTATATGTTATACATTAAATAAATGTTTTTTATCATGGCTGCACATGTGTAACAACGTTTTTTTTGTCAATTACAAAATTGTATACAGATTTTTAATCGAAAAATAGGGGTGCGCATTATACACGTGTGCGCCTTATACTCGGATAAATGCGGTATATTTCACATAAATGCAGTACTTCTAAAATATCGACTCACTACAAATCCTGAAAAAAAAGTAAATTCTTGAAGACTCCTGCAAATTTTGGATGGTGGTACAAATACTACTACTGCCATTACTACTACTACTACTAATCATAATAATAATAATTACTATTATTATTTAATAATTATTAGCATTATTACCATCATAATATTGCATTGAAATTCCAAAAATGTACATGCAGTAGCTACAGGAAATTTAGCAAATTTACTTTGCTACATTGGCGAAATAAACATTTTCATATTAGTATAACATAAGTATAAAGCAGTCAATTGTTCCAACATAAAAAAAAAAAAACAGTGCAGTTCACTAATTAATATGCCACAGCTAATAAACAACTAATTATTGTTTGTTTATTTTTCACCGCCATCTTGGGACTGGCAAGGATAAGAGATTGTACAGGGATTATAATGGCATTCAATAAAAATGCTTACAGACAGAGGTACACAAAACAAACAACGTATTTACTGTTATTTTACTTGTGTGTCTCTCTGGCGAGTGAAGGTGAAAGTGCCATTACACTGCTGCTGTGGTAAGTTCATGCTCGTGTCTCATGAACCTGTGTCAGCACAACGGTGTAAATCACACTTGCTTTAGTGATAGATGACACCCACTAAGACGCCAGACAGGCCTGGTTTGCAGTCTGTAATGGAGCACAACACTCAGCTCAAACTCAAACTACAGAAAAGAGGGAAGTTAAATGTGGATTGCTGCACAAACACAACCTTTATATGCCAATACTATTTTGATTTCCAAAACTCAATGAAAAATGCTACTCCTGAATGCCAGTCTTTAACAAAATGTTAAGGGCAAAGTCTGCTTCTTGGATCACAGGTTTTGGTCTGAATCTCTGGTCTTCATTCAACTCTAGTGATGAAATATATTTAGGTAAATATGGAACATTAAGTTACTAACATTAACGATCCACCGACAAATATATTGCAGAACACTTTCTAATATGGTTTGACTGAAAACAAAATTATTTGCAAGACAATTTCAAACACTAAGACGTCTTAGATGTTCCAAGCAGGGATAACATATAGGGTTACTTGTCCTTGTTCCCTGAAAAAGTGGTAATGAGATGCTCTGTGGTGAATATACGTGTGAAGAGTATGTATAAGAGTAAATATAAGAGTATGAAGAAACTGGAAGTTAATGAGTAGGTGAAGTTTCTCCTGCTCTGTCATAGTGAACAGCGGAGGACAGAAGGCATCGAGAATAACAGGATGCACAGTCGAGAATGACATTTTAGGAAGACCATCAGGGTGAGGATACAAAATAGCTTTGACCAGTCCGTGGGCAAAGTCTAAGGAGGATGGTGTGATCAAAAAAGCCTACAGATCCCCAGTTCTCTTTAACAAAGTAATTCCCATGAGAAAAAAAAACAATAATTAGGTTCAAAAGCTTGTCAGACACCAACTCTAGTAGTTTAAAATGTGTCTCATAGTCTCTCAAGGACTATTGCCAAGTCTTTGCTCTAACGGGAGGCATCAGCCGCCTAGCTCCACAGATGAAGTTGGCAACCAGAGGGTGCTTGCCAACTGGATCCCCATCAATCAGGGTGTGTCAAATGGATATGGTGGTCACAAATACCCTGAGAGTAGCAGAGCATGTGCCTACTGATCAATTTTTCCGCACAAACTCCAGCACTGAAACAATCTGGCAGTGATCTGCGTTTGCACAGCATGCAGTACACCACCTTTCAAAGACTCTCCATTTAAGGGCATATATTCTTCTGGTGGAGGGATCCCCCAATGATGTCATACAGAAGGGTCTCTATGACATCAGCTGGAAGACCAGCATCACTCAGTTTGTGCCCCTCAGCGTCAAAAGCCAAAGGTTGCAAAGCTTGGGCCGGGGATAACGTATTGTCCCTCCTCTTCAGAATCCCCTAGGGCAAAGCCTGTGGACATAACCCCCTATTTACCTTTGGGGATTGGCCCTTGAATGAAATCCCCTGCCTCTGAGCCACAACTGAAATGGTCTTATGTGCAGATGGCCAATTGGTATCACGTAGCTGTCATAAGAATTAGAATTCCATTAACATGATAGAAAGTTATTTCTTGATCTAGCCTGATATTGCTCCGGGTGTTTAAGATGGACTCGACTTGTGAAGGAGACAGCTATGTCTGTATGGTGAGCGAGTCCCATACAACCCCTAAATATGTTGTCCTCTGGGCAGGAGAAATAACTATTTCCTTTGCGTGGAGTATCAACCACAGAGATAAAAAGTGAGCAAGGACGACATCCCGATGTCGAAGCACAATTTCTTGAAATGCGGACTTACTGGAAGAATCTGACTTTTTGTAGGCTTCAACCCTGAAAACGAACCTCAGGAACTTCCTGTACGTCAGCAGCCATATAGACTGTAGCCAAAGACTGGTTGCCCACTGAAGCTAAGCAGGGGTAAGCCTGGTCAGTACCTGGATGGGAGACCTCCTGGAAAAAAACTAGGTTGCTGCTGGAAGTGGTGTTAGAAGGCCAGCAGGGGGTGCTCACCCTGTGGTCTATGTGGGTCCTAATGCCCCAGTATAGTGACGGGGAAACTGTACTGCAACAAGCACCGTCTTTCAGATGAGACGTTAAACCGAGGTCCTGACACTCTGTGGTCATTAAAAATCCCAGGATGTCTTTCGCAAGAGTAGGGGTTTAACCCCGGCATCCTGGCCAAATCTGCCCATTGGGCTTGATCCATCATGGCCTACTAATCCCCCCTATACTCTAATTGGCTACATTGCTCTGTCTCCTCTTCACCAATAAGCTGATGTGTGGTGAGCATTCTGGTGCAATATGGCTGCTGTCGCATCATCCAGGTGGATGCTGCACATTGGTGGTGTTTGAGGAGATTCCCCCGTACTATGTAAAGCGCTTTGAGCTCTGGAAAAGCGCTATATAAATGTAACATTTTCTTTCTTTCTTTCTTTCTTTCTTACTGTGGTAGAATTTGTATATAAAATATGCAACCTTGAGATCGATTGCGACAAACCAATCGTTGTGTTGTATCTGAGACACAATTATCTTGATCGTTAGGATCTTGAACTTGTATGTTCTGAGAAAACAAATTAGACACAACCCCCTATCTTTTTTTGGGAACCAGGAAGTACCAACTGTAGTAGCTTAGTCATCTGGTGCTTAGTTTTCTCTTTTAAAGAGAAAACCTGTGAAGAGGAGGACCATCACTCAGGACATCTATCCTCTAACTATGAACACTTCTTGTTCATCTCTTGGCCCAGCCACCTGCACAAAGTCAACTCAAGTCTGCTCCTTCACATTTTCACACAGCTGAGACTTTTGACACTGTACATCCATGTTGTAATACAGGCCATGGTTCTATTTTTTTTTTTGTGTGTGTGCAAAACCTTGAAAATGATGATTGTACACTTTAGACATCTCTGAATGAAGTCCTTGTACCTCAAAAAGGATGTGCAGACTGACACAAAAAAAGTATTTTGTATATGAGACTTTCATATTTCATTTATATGCGAGAGAAAGTTTCTGAAGAGCAGAATATTACAGTCGAATTGTCCTGGGAGACTCTGAAAATGGGAATTAGACATTACAAGCACATTTCATTCATTATGCTCAAAAGGATGTGCACTCGCCATTCTGAGGAGACTTCTATACAAGAAGAAATGGAAAGATTGTTTGAAAGTTTTTGTAGATTAATGTTTTTTTTTGTTTTTTTTTTTACTTTTTATACGTTGTCTGGAAAGAGGTTAAATAATTAATACATGTCCAATTAATCCTACAGTTTTTTGTCCGAACAGTCATCAGAACAATTGTGAGGCTATATTTGTGCATTTGTGGCATTTGTGTGTCTATATTAACACTTTACATTACCAGTACATGTGTAAACACCAAAGCACTGGGTAGCAGAATCAGCAATACACTCGAAAACACTGAACTCACCAAAAAATGTGAAAATACGGTGAAATTGCACTGTATCGATCAAAACAATCTTTTCTAGTACAGCCTTTTACAATATAATGGACTTAACTTCTCACCTTTTCTTTCATTGCTTGAAAAGAGGCAGTGACACACACACAGTTTTCTATTCAGTATGGATGACCGAATCCAATGATCAAAATGGACTCCAAAAATGTTAAAAATTATCAAATAAAATGTACAATATTGGTGAAAATGACTGCATACACAAACACACACACGTTTTATGAGGACTTGACATGGACATAATTGTTATATTATTACAAATCAAAATACATGCTTTCTAAAACATTTCATTCTACATTTTTATCTATTCCTTTATTGGAAAAGCTGTATGTTTAGCAGACATTGTTCCAGTATTATTCATTTCAGTGTCACATTCTTTAATTAATAGAAAGTTCAAACCATTTATTATATATATATATATATATATATATATATTTATTTATTTTTTCTTTTTTTTCTTTCTTTTTTTCTATCATTATACATGTCTTTACTGTCACTTTTGATTAATTGAATGCACCTTTACTGAATAAAAGTATTAAATGATTCATACAAATTTGACCCCAAACTTTTGAATGGTGCACGTTAAGTTTATTTTCATAAGGCCAGCATTGCAGCACCTGCTCTTGCCATTACACCTTTGATAAACTGATGTTTTGCAGACACAGAATGTGCATTACGGGCCATAAACTGCAGGCTAGAGGACTAGACTAAGCTGGAGAGAGTCAGTGCACACACAGGATCCAAACATGTCTCCATGGAGATGCATGAGAACAGGGATTATTTGTGTGCCAATGCAGCAGCTGGAGGATAGGCTCACAGCAGTCACAACTGCCACGTTGGACAGCCTTAGAAAGACCAGCGGCGCCTGGGATTTCCACTTTCTGGTCATTTAACAACGACTAATGGGTGACTGGTTTGAAAATGCACAGCTCATCATTTGCTGCCATCTGAACATAAACATGAGAGAAAAAGAGTAAGCCTGGAAAGTTATGAAGTGACGGAAGGAAAGAGTCTGGGAGGTGTTACTATGTGACTGTATAGAGGTAGTCTGGTAAAGATTATAAATTCGGTATAGAAAATTCCAGAAAGTAAAGGGCCAGTCACACAGCCGATCACGCACGAATCACTCACAAATCATGCACAGATTGGGTTTGTGCGTGCTTGTGCGTCGAGAAATTGACCAAAGTACGAACATTTGACGCACGCCCGACGCATGAATCACTGACGGAGCGCGTCCAAACACGAACGCTTCGCGAACGTTTCACGTACAAGCACTTTCAGAATCCACATTGTCAGTGGAATGAACGTGATACGTGCACGGTTCATGCATGATATGAAGGTGGGGCGTCAGTGGACGGACGTGGATGTGCGCGGTTTCCAGTTCCGACGCATAAGCACTGACACTGCACTGTGTGTCCCGCACTTATAAACTACGCACGCCGACTCATGAATAACGCACACCAACGCACAGTTGTACGTCGGAAAAATTTTTAACCGTTCAAAACTCAAAATCACGCACAAACCGCCTTCGACGCACATCCACTTACAATCACTGACGGTCCACGTTCGTTCCACCGACGAGTTACGCAAATGACGCACGCTCCGCGCAGAAACGAAAATCTGTGCGTAATTCATGCGTTTTCGCTGTGTGACTGGCCCTTAAAGTTTCAAGTGACTATGTAACACTAGGTCAAAATTGCATTATTAAGGGGGGGGCCTGTCATCAGTGTTTAAGTTACATATAGTATTACATTCAGAAATAATGTAAAACAAATTCTGTTAAATGGAATTTAAAAAAAAAATACAAACATTATAATTTACATTTATTTTAGCTTCCTTTACTCCACAAACGAATGGAGCACAACAAGTAGCTTTGGAGTACAAGTCGCATCATGTTTCAGATAATAATAATAATAATTATTATTATTAAAAAAGTAAATTCTGCACAACATGGATTTAATACATTAGCATTAAGTTCTGCTTCCAAACCTTTAAGTGATCTAACTGAAAACAGCTGGATGTGGACTTTTATAATCAATTGATTGACTGGATGACCGGAAACAATGTAGTGGGCGGGTTCGAACTCTCAAAATTGACATGAACATCACGGTTCAGTTTGGCTGGAACACAAGTGCTAACACCAACTCCATCAGGATTGAAGCGTTTTGCTATGTGCTGCTCAAGGTAGAGACCTTGACAAGAACTTCAAGAGGCTTCTGTCTCTCATTTAGACTCAGTCTCAAAAGGACTGAGTCACACCACCGTAAAAAAGCAGAGCAATAATTGACTTTGATTTCCCTGAAAAAGAAAGCTGAGTGTCTAATTACAAATTCTAAAAAGACACGAAGAACGTAAATATTCATTAAAATGCTCTTCTTGTCACCATCTGAGAGAGGAAAAAGGCCTTTGCTTTGACTCTGTATGTTTTAAAGAACTGCAGTAAACGGCATCCAGACCATTTCAGCCTTCATCAGTAGAATGTTCCGTCTGAAATCTTGACGTGAACAAGAGAGATTTGCATAAAACTTTCATCTGGAATCTATGAAACCAGTCCAGTGTGCCGATAACCAACTTAAGCTCTATTGGGATGGGTCTTATTTTCGATGAGGTCGTCGGGTATATTTATGGATAACACTTTATTCAGATATTCTACTAACTATGAGTAACCTTGCAAGTACATGTTAACTACCAATTACCAATTGTATTAATATTCTGTCTGCTTTATATCTGGTAACAATTTAGTTTGATGCTCCCCCAACCGACATTCTACTGAATCTAAGTGACTTCAAGTGCAACAAAATGTCAACTCTTTCTACTAACCGTAGCCGTGAACTGCTGTATTTACTAATTAGTTATCTATCTACTAATTACAGTTGTAAAGTAATGAGAGTTATCTGAGTAGAAGTTGCAAAATTACTTAAAGGTACAACAGTGTCTAAAGTAAACTATCAAAATAAAGTGTAACCAAAACACAGATTCATTCAGAAAATAAACACCACTGTGTGTTGCTAGGAGATGCACAGCAGTTCTGCTCTGTCTTTATAGGTGATATTTTCATTGGCAAAACTGAGGTACCGTTTGCTAAAGGATACAATGGAAGATACTATTTTTTATCTAAAATATAACGCAATATTAACTTTAATATACTTTATATAACAGTTAAATTAATATCACATATGCACTCACACAAAAACAGTACTTGTGAGATATTGCTTAACTATATCATGATATAAATAATAAACAAAAAATATTCTAACTGCACTCCATCACACAGTGCTGCTTCATGTGCATCATCAATCAACTATATGAAATGTAAGATGAACTACATAGGTCTGGGGTGGGGCAGGTGCATTAACTGCATTAATAATTGTAATACATTTCTCCCATAAATAAATAAATGAACTTGTTAAATCAACATCCCATTAACACAATTGCTTTTGAGACTCCTTTACTGTAACTCAAACATCACTTATACACAAAAATAAAATGTGAGATAATGTGCTTTATGTGAGATTTACTCTTTTATACCTTAAGGGAGGTGTCATGATAGTAATGTGTTTGTAAAGGTCTCTGCTATGATGGATTTTATAGCTCTTAATTAATATCAAAGAAGCATGTCACATTTTCCAACACTCTTGAAAGACGCCCACTGCATGTAAAACAACTGATGTAAGCACTCTATTTTTTCTTTCTTTTCTCTCAAGCACACATTCACAAAGCAGCACTGTGACAGACAACTCTCCCTCCCACTTGCTTCCACTCATGTTCTGTGACTCAATGTTGAATTTAAATGTTGACTGACACGTGTGTCCAACGTCACATAGAAACAGAGGAAGCAACTGCAAACCAAACAAAACTTTGATCAAATTAAAGCAAATTGTGCACTGTTGCTTTAGCGGGTGGAAGGGTTGTGAAGGCATGAAAATGACCCACCCAATTTGAGCAGAGTGTGAATGGATTGGGCCAGTTCCCTGGATTTTTACTCACAATAAAGCCCTGATGGTAACCATGACAACAGGTGAGATGAAAAGAAAAAACATTGTCACATGGTAAGACTGTAAGATGGAGAGAGAGAGAGACTATGTGTGTGTGTTTGCCTTGTGGGTTGTTGGCCATGGGATAGGAGAGGGGGCGTTAGCATTGCAGTAATTAAAGTGGCTTGCTTGCCCGAGATATGTTGCCTCCCACAACAAACCATCAAAGAACCAATATGCTCATAAAGAATGTCAACATATGTAAGTATAAAAGGATTAAAACTTATTAGAATGCTGCATTGTTTGTTCACCTTGCACCGTAAACAAGCACATAAATAACAGTGTCTTATTATACTAGCATGCCTGTTGTTCCACCTCATTGAAGATCAAGCTATTTCAATCATTCCAAGTTTCTGGAAGCAGAAAGCCTGCCTTATTTTAAAATAAAGTTATATTCCAAGTCTCTTGCAACGAACACTGCAAGCACATTTTAAAAGAGTGAAGCTGAGCTTCTATGAATATATTAAGTCTATGTGTCCACCAAAACGTTGTTTTTAGCCAGCTGAAAATAACAGCATTCTTCAGAAAACGCCATGCTGTGGGTACATTAGAGCGGGTACTTTTTCTTTCTTTCCCCTAGACATTATATGTGCTATGATACGGAATTTCTCAGAACTGTTACTAGTATCTGATATCGCAAGTAGTTTGTTTCTCAATATAATGTCAACATGAAGTCCTGTACTCTCTTGATACTAGTTGTGGATGATGAGATGTGCTGTTCCCTTTCATGGGAACTCGAGCTGCGTCAAAGCGCTAGGGGAATACCTTGACGAATACCTTGACGAATACCTTGAAGCACTGTGTAAACGAAAATCGTGCGCTGTGTGGGTGCGTGTCACGGGTCGGCGACATCATGAACCAGGTGATAAAAAGGTGCCGGAACCCGGAAGCGGCAGCTTGGTTAAGTGTCTGAATCGAGTCCAGAGGTCCAAGGAGCTGAGGCTGAAGACACAGCATCTCGTTCCCCCTCAGGGAACTAAGGTTATATACATAACCCGAGATGTTTTTGTTTGTTACGGTTGGTCTGTGATGATGTGGTATTTGTTCCACCTGCTCCTCTGTGATTGGATGCTTTTACCCTAAGTTGAACCTTTAAAAAAGTTTGAAAAAGTGTGGCATCTCCACTGAAAACAATTGGATAAATTGGCTAACCTCTGGGCATATTATTATTATTTTTTAAATGCTTAGGTGGACACGGCCTACACTGCATCTAAACATATTCACCGAGAGTTTACATGTGACAAAATTGTTCAATCACATTAACATTACTTTATTTGTTAAGAAATGTCCCTATTATTCAAAATCATGCATTCACAGACAGATGGATAGATGCATGGATGGATGGATAGATAGATAGATAGATAGTCAGTCAGTCATAGATGCAGCCAGTACCCAGAGCTCTTGGCATGTCCCTGCATCTTATCATAATCATTACCATAATACAACCTACTGTGTCTACTGCTGGTTTGGAAAATAATGGATGGACTAAACACCGTCTTCCATCATTCTACTTCTATTTGCATTAAGCCCTTACTAGAGAGCTAGAGAGTTGCATTTATCCACTGAGAAATATAAGGATTCTGACAGACATAAACACGCAAAAACATATACATGTGATCCCAATGGGAACTCCCACACAGCTCTACGTGACACATTCTCCCACCAGGCAAATAACCAAGACTGTAAAGATGAAGTTTTATTGATTTTCCCATTTGGGAAACTGGGAGGTGCTTTTTTGAACACATACAGCACTGCACATTCCCCTGTGATCTGGCTAAATTCTCTAACACACTCATACACACACAAGTGAGTGCTTTACACCACTTGAGGTGATGTCTGTGTTGATGGAGTCCAGTTATGCTCCAGTGACCGGAGACATGTATGCGTTGGTTCAGTGCAAGCTGAAGTTGCTTTGAGTCTGTGTAGTTACAGGCCTCTCATAGCTCTGGGCTGACAAGTGTCAAAGGACAGCTCTGTATCCACAGCTTTAGTTTCATTAAGGTCTTTCTGAATGCACACCACTGATTAAACGTCACCAAAGAAACCGCTCTCATCCACTGCTCACTAAAATGACAACACTTTTTTTATTAACTGTGCTGTCTTCACTTACTTTGTTGGAGGAAAATGCATAACTTCTAGTTGATCCATTCATCTACCTCTTTCCAGTCTCTTCTCTCAGAATATATAGAAACTTTATCTACGACAACAGAACCAGGGCTAGTGGAATTTCCACATTTTTCACACAATGTCTCCATAAAACGACACTATGAACCAAAAATCCCCCTAGAGCAAAATGAGGTTAAGTGGGTTGGTCAAGGGAGCAATGGCAATGACCCATAACTCACTCCAAGTGGGCATCAGACCAGCAACCTTACATTTGGCAGCCGTGATCATTAACCAATGCATGACAGCATCTCCTCTCTCGCTTTGGCTATACAAAACTGGATCAGCTGTCTGGTGAAAGCTCCAGCTCATGGTAAGCTCTTCTCTTCCTCCCTCCCTTCCTTCCCCCGTGCAGCACCTCAGTCAGGCCTGACCCTTCATTGTCATCCCTCCACATTAACTCAGCAGAGGGCCATTTAGACATTAACCACATTATCCACCCAGAGACCCCACTTTAGCCACCGCTGAGCTCAATAACACATTACCATAGAAGCTCTTTAATAGGAAATGCTGTTAATTGTCAACATGAAAACCTGTCCACTAACGTGAACTTGCGTGAGTGACAGTGTCATTTAAAGACAGAGGGGGAAAAGCCATGTTGACAACCACAGACAGAGACTGGAACATCACACATCAAAAAATGATTCATTGAATGATTCAATGAGTGATTCATGGGCAACCATGATGACAGCAACTGACTGATAATGACAAATTGCTTTGTGATGTTAATGACATACAACATAGCTAGTCTGAGTATTGAGATTATGAGGAACTCGTGAGACTACATTTCCCAGTATTATACATTTGGAATGTGGTTCTTTTTGCATGTTCAATAGACTGGCTGTCCAATTTATTGTCACTGATGGGAACTTGAACACAAAGATGCTATTCAACATGTTATAAGGATATGTCTTTATTTAAAATGGTCTCAGTGGCTCTTAATGCCCTTTACTTTCTTAAATATTTTTTGCACAGTGCATTGAGGATACTTTATAAGGATTGAAGTGGCATTAATTCAAAGTGCTCAATATATTAAAGCTCAAAAACATTCTCAGGCTGGTGGGAAGATCGTATGCCAATATAAAGAAGTCTTTAATCCAGGAATATCAGACAATGATTGTCATAGCAATATAAATCACACATCTCCCTTTCAATCTGTTCCAAAAGTCAGGAGCTATACAATTATGGATGGATAAATTGTCCTCTTTTCACATCAGTTCATAATGAATTGATCCAAACCTGAATCTAAACATAATGACTCCATTGTGATTTCCTCTTTTCTCTAAGGGGAAGTTGGTTTTGCTTTCTAATTTAGAATCCTAAGTGTTTAGACATAAGCCGAATACCTTAAAGATTATCACAATTTATCAGGATAAAAAAATACACCATGTCATTTCACTCTGGGATGTTATTTTCATGAAAAAAAATATAATAATACATACACAAGTAGTCATATATCATAATATAAAAATGTACATCCATCAGAAAAAACGGTGACTAAGGGTACGTCGTTTACACGACAACGATATAGTAAAAACAGATACATTTTTGATTTGCATGTTTCACATACAAAAAACCCATTGTCAACACTATCCCTGACGTGATATTTATATTTTTCTTGCCAGGGCAGTGGTTGGCAATGTCACTTTGTGAAGAAACACTTCACGCCTAAAGAATGAACACGAAATACCCATGACTTCATAGTTTTCACTTATATTCTGCATTTCATATCATTGATTTAATTAATAATTAACATTCCAAAATAAGCAGATCTAATCTAGACACATAAATACAATTATTCTCCATGCCCTCAGATTAGGGTTTACCATAATTGTAGGAAGCAGAAACTGTTCTCTTATAAATGTGCAAAGACATGAAGTGTGGCTCTGCTGAACAAGCACTACACAGTTTTATCAGACCAAAGTATCTTTGTCAGGAGGCCTCAGCTGTGGTCCACCTGAAGAACCTCTCAGTGGAGATGGAGTTGCTTAGAGAGCCAAATCAATAAGCCTTGCCACAGGGCAAGAACCGGCTAGGGAAATAGGGGCTGAGAAGCAATGGCTCTTGGATCTTCACAATCATGATACTTGTTTGTTTTTACCTTAAGAATATTACTGTCAATCTTTAGACTATTTGATTTTTAAAAACTAACATAATGTAAAATAAAATATAAAAAAAATAGTTATTTCATTCAAGTAGATAAGTAGATTTTACAGCGTACACAGAATCTTTGCTTTATTTTTGGAAGTGTATGCATAGATATACAGATACACACTACTTTTATAATTATTTCTGTATCAAATAAATACTTTTGAACTTTCCATTTAGCAAAATATACTGAACAGATTTTTCAAAAAAAAAAAAAAAAAAAGAAAAGAAAAAGAGCAGGATCTCTTTTTTATGGTTAATAATATAAAATGTTTCTTGTGCAACAAATAGCATATTACAATGAATTGCAGGACTTTTTAATGGCTTCTTAATTTTTTATTTATTTATTATATTAACCATAACTATATATTTATAAAAAAAAAAAAAAAATATATATATATATATATATATATATATTTTTTTTTTTTTTTTACACACCGTTTACTCAACACTCTTAGCAATCATAATGACAAAAAAAAAAAAAATATATATATATATATATATATATTTTATATATATATTTTATATATATATATATATTTTTTTTTTTGTCATTATGATTGCTAAGAGTGTTGAGTAAACGGTGTGTAAAAAAAAAAAAAAATATATATATATATATATATATATATATATTTTTTTTTTTTTTTTCATTTGGTGAGGAACTTGCAGAATTGTATTAATGGCAAATGTTCAGATTCCTGCTTAGAGATCTACTTAGCTTTTGTCTATGAGAACACATTCCCATAAGGGTTTAGAGAAAAATGTCTTAAGCTAAGAACAAAGGAGGAGGTGAAAAGTACAGACAGAAAGAGAGAGGTGTGATTATTCACCATATTCTTTGTTCCAGTAAATCAAAAGTATACCACGCCATTAATGAAGGCCTACAAACCAAAAACACTACAATGGCCCAATGAGCAAAGAGGAGGGTCACCCAGGAATCCTCATTGTTTCTAAGAAATCTTCTACATTCCTTTGATGGCTCACAGTGTCCAAATGGCTCACTGAGGGAACAGTCTCTTTCATTCTCTTCTGACAGTAGGCCTGTGGAGTCAGGTCCTCAGGGAAATGGGTGACTTTTCTTTTCTTTTTTTAACCAAGATGGCAGAGAGACAAAAAAAAACACCAGACATTTCAAGGCAATGCTTCCCCTGGTCAGGAATACTAGTGACTGTGTGCAGGTCTGCATGCAAATCTTTGCAGCACGACTGAGACGAGAAGGTAGACCTCACTGACAGGACTACTAATCCAGAACCGAGCCATTGATTGAACACGTCCCTAAATGCTGTGCTCTGCTTGGCAAGTGCGGCCATTTTAAGTCTCATCAGGACAGGGCAGAGCAGGTATCCATTATAAAAGGCAGGAGAGCTACGGTGGACTTGAGAATTGGTTGTTCACTGGCTTAGTTCCACAGGATGGGGGAATATGGGGGTTAAACACTTAATGATGCAGAAAACATTAAAATAGAACATAACAGGTTATTGATTAGGTGTATTACGTATAAACACAATGCACAATATATCTGAAAATCAAAATAATTTCAGGTCCACCTCATCTCTATTATGTATGAAAATGAAGATGAGTCATATTTATCAGGCAACCTACTTTGGTGCTATAATTTACATGGTGTACAATATACACAAAACTGTGCTCTGAACCAGTGGTCCCCAACCTTTTTTGTGCCGCGGACCGGTAAAGCGTGATAATTTTGCCGCGGACCGGTGGCCGCTCGATATTGTTGACCCGGGGGTGTTGCGAGCGAGATGGATTGGGGTTGGGGACCACTGCTCTGAACGATGAAAAGATAATTTAAATCAGTGGTCCCCAACCCCCGGTCCCCCGGACAAAATGGTACTGGGTCGCGGATCGAATTTTCTGACCGGTCCGTGAACGGCTGCAAGCTGCTGTGATGCTGTAGCTTTGGCGGTGAGGAGATGCGTTTCAACAAAATCGCGCCCTCCCACATGGAGATCTGATCTAACCATAATTGAGTCCATCTGGAATTATATGAAGAAATAGAAAAAAATGGAGACAAACGATATCCAGAAGCAATGTGAAAACATCTTCAAGACATTTTAATCAACCAACCTGCAAAGCTAAACTACTATGAAAAGCTTTAGAAACTTCCCGATTTTGAACCTGCAGTTTTTTTTCCTACAGTAATACCTCTAGATATGAGTATAATCCGTTCCAGGCCAGAGCTCGTAACTCGAATTGTTCGTGTTTCGATTCATGTTTTCCTATGAGAAATATTAGAAAACAAATTCGTCCGTTCCAGATCCGTAACAATGGGAAAAAAAAACAAAACATGTTTTTATTGGTATACACACACACACACACACACACACAATTTTAGTACATGTATACAGTATAAGGATTTGTGTGATATCAAATAAAATGTGGTTTTAATTATACGTTTTTACAGACAGAAGATAGACATTAGCGGCAGGTGTGGAGGAGGGAGGAAGGGGGTTGGTACGTGGACACTTGATTTTGTATCATACCTTACACGGACACTACGTAACTTACATAAACTTAAATTAACATAACTGAACTTAGTTTATGTATCTTTTTAACTTTATATTTTATATTATTGTTTTGCTTTTTTCGATATGTGTTCTTTACTTTTCTTCACTTTCTTACCTTTTTTGCCTAACTACCCTCACTTTCACTTGACACAGACCTTTTAACAAAATACCAATCGAGGGAGATTTGTTTCTGTCTCCCATTCAAAATGTTACGGAAATGAGTCAGCTACGTGTCGGCAAAGAGCGCCGAAGCACAACCAGTAGATTTATCAGGGTTTTTCAGAAACATTACTCATATCTAGAAGCAAAAATCTGGCCGAAGACTTGCTCGTATCTTGGAATACTCGTATGTAGGGATGCTCGTATCTTGAGGTATTACTGTAATCTCAGACATACTTGATGATGCTGAGATCAGATCTCAATGTGGAGCACCAGACTCCTTGTGCATACAAACATCTCAAAGGGTTATTCCAAAATTAATGTTTGGAAATGTAAACTTATATTTCCTTTGAATACACTAGAGCAAACTATATAAATAACTGGCTTAAGACATATATATATATATATATATATATATATATATATATATATATATATATATATATACACACACACATACTGGATGTACTAAAACTGAAATAAATATCTATATAAAATATTAAAATAAATGACAAAAAGCAAAACTACTCAAACTTAAACATGAATTAAAATCAAAATACATGTTTTTATTTATAATAATTCATAATTATTTTGAGTGGAATCATTTGATCCAGTTTACAGAATTGATATGACAGCACTAATCTGGTTTTTGACCTCAAATCAGGTAAAATTATTTGGTTGCAGTCTTTTTTTTTTCCCCTCACAGAAAACTTGAAATATAGCATGCAAGTCGTGTGAACTAATCTTATGATACTTTAATGGTGGTTTGCATAATTTTTTTTTTTTATTTGGATGAACTATTCCTTTAAGAGTGAAACACTGGAACCACATCCAGGGTCTGTTCTCTCAGACCAATGTGCATCAGAGTCACTTTGAGAAATGGTTTGGATTCTCACATTTCCTCATCGTTGTGTCAAGTCATTACTGGGTACCAAGTCATTAGCTGATGGTGCACCCATTTATTAAAGCTAAACACCGATGGGTAAGGTAGAGGAGAGACAGATAAGGCTTTCGGATGGCCACGGTCGCAATCTTTTTCCTTCAGCCTGTAGAGCTTAACACATCAATTTCTCTGTCAAATCTTTGCTGAGCATTTAGTTGACAAAAGAAGTAATAGATTTGAGGCACAATACATTGAAACAGCAGAGAAACGCTATTTTATGTAATCACCTGAGAATAGAAAGCAAATTTAAATGTTTTCATGGGAGGTTTATTTTTATTTTTTTAAGATATGATGGGGTACCTTTGGATGAGCTGAGAATAGTTGCAGTCCTGTCAGCTAATCTAAGATCTGTTGATTTTACCCCAACAGCAGCATGAAGCTGGTCCAATACCCTTGTGTTTCTCTCAAGTCAATGCTGAGCTAAAAAAGCTTAGTGGGCTTTTTTCCTCAAGACGTAGGAGTTTTAGTCATGAGTTAAGGTAATCCGAGCAGATGCTGTTCACTTGCCCTTGTTTGCAGACTCCTGCACCAATTAAGCAGACTATGTGTGGCAAATTTTCAACATGAGATTAATTCATATTTCACAGTGTGCTAAGCAAAGGAAAAGGCTGATCTTAAAATTATGGCAGCCATCAGAAAGCAGGCAAACCGACAGATGCATGCTAGCTTCATGTACAGGATCGTCACAGCTCATTGTCCTTGAAAATTAATCGGAATGAAATGACAAGCCTGGGGACTGCAATCCGTGGTGCACTGCAACAAGGCTCCTGAGCAGAATATTTATGTAAGCCTGGCTAAGTGGCAACAGATGATATCTGTATTCCAACTGGATGGCGGGACTTGAAATGGCTGTGATAAACAAGCCCGGGTAGGCGGAATTATGAAATGTAAATGTAGCAGTTTGGGTTCAGAATTAGGCCAATAAGGGTATGTGAGGGTGGGGAGGGGGTGTGACGAGGAGGAGAGGGGAGTTGCCTTGCCCTGCACTATATCTAAGCTTACGTGTACTACTAACTAACTGGTATGGCATATGCTGTGTGATGCCATTACAATGCTCGCTGCGTACAAGCTCATTTTTCAACAACCTAACAGCCTGAAAAGGCAATGCTTACACTACAATGCCATTTTGAACTCACTCTGATGGTCCAGTTGGAGTCTGGCAAAAAACATATTCATCACGCTTAGAGAACGTATCGGTATTGGTCTAGAATAGCTTGTCGGCTAGTGAGAGTAACTTGCTATTTAAACTCACCTAATAACATGCTGTTATTTATCAAGTCTCTAAAATACAGATTAACATAAATTTAGATTTAAGAAAGCTGAATGCCTATCCTGTCAATTCAACTATATGTACATAGTGTATATATGTATATATAAGCTAATAAAACACATATAGGAAAGAAAGAAAGAAAGAAAGAAAGAAAGAAAGAAAGAAAGAAAGAAAGAAAGAAAGAAAGAGCCATAACAACTTTATTACATTTTGAGTACATGTTGAGTAAGCAGACCAACCACCCCTTTTTGTGGGCTGTGCCTAAAAATAGAAAAATAAATCTATAAAAAAAATGTATGGAAAAGTAAAATTATCCTCTTGTTTACGCAAGACTTTCAATACATGAAAGCCAAATTAATCAGCCATTAATCTCTAATAATAAGAAAACCACATACTAACATCAGTAGACATTGGCAGATAGATGGTGTGTTCCAATTAATTTAAGGAGAGATGCGGTGGGGGGTTGTGGGGGATTTTTTAACATCTCAGTTGGGGGGGGGGATTGGTTGGTTGGGGCGATTTGTACTATTTCAACTGTGTGCTTTATTCATTAAAGCCTAGACTCTCTTAAATATCAAATTGTGTAAGGGAAAGAGAAAATAGAGGAAGAAAGAAAGAGAGGAAGAAAGAAAGAAAAATAGAGAGCACACATTGAAGAAACAGAGGAGCACCAGGAGGAGGAGGGAGGGAGGGAGAATGGGTGGGAGAGAGAGAGAGAGAGAGAGAGAGGAGAGAGAGGAGAGAGAGAGAGAGCGCCTGGGCTGAATTGTGAGTGGCTTACGACACTCAGTGAACAGAAGGTGTTTCTGCATGCACTGCCAGTGCACTAGTCTGCTGCAAGGGATCGAGCATCTCTCGCCTCCCCGTACACCGTGCCTGCCTTCAGCCTCAGCATCTACAGCCTCCGCAGCTCACTGGAAATGAGCTTCGAGCAAAGAAGATCTTGCTGAAGATTTGAGTCTTTCTAGAAACTATCATCATTGTTCTTTGGATATCACCATACAAACAATTAAAAAGAAAAGGAAAGGAAAAAAGAGAGCTATATGATGCAGATCACACAGCTTTTGCATGTGTATAATTGTGAAGAAACGACCACTGACAGAATGCCAACGAGCTTCACTCAATGTACAATGCGCAGGTCAGTGATCACTTTAGGTTATGGATGGTGATTTGCGACAACAGATCGGGAGTCTTTGATGAGAAGGGAGGAAAGAAAAGGAGAGTGAGAGTTTGGAGTGGATTATTCCCTCCTTCGTGCGCATTTTCCCCCCGCACATCTCTCCCACAGATCAGCGCAGCAGTCAATGCAGAGCAACGGCGGAGAGAGGACAGCGCTCATGCATGCAGTCCGGGAAACTTGCACTTCCTCCCAGCCTGCTGAATGCCACTTGGATTCGTTCTCTTTTTGGCTCTTTCACACGAGGAGAACTAAGACATTGTAAGTCTGCCAGGATCTGGTGTCCGATGAAAAGGAGGGGGGGCTGAATTTGTACCACACTGGGGTCTTTTTTAGTTTCGCACATAATTAGTGTCGGCACAAAGGGATCAACTGAATAGAGGTTGTCAGCCTCTGGAAAGGGGTGAGTAGGCATCCTTTCATGTGAGATTGATTCTCAAGGAGTGCATTTTTTACCTCCCTGTCTCTTTTTTCCTTTCTCTGATCTAACATGAGCAAAGTGACTTGTCGTTTATTTTCCTTCGCTCTTCTCCTTTTAACGTGGCAGGATTTCTTGAACCTTTAAGTAACAGATCAACATCCATATTCTCTATAAATACATATCAACTGAAAGCCTGAAAGACTTGGGGAGTTACCAATCACAAAATCCAACATGACCAAGATCTGAAAGATTCAATGGACTTTTTCTCTTCGACACTGCAGGATATTCATGCTAATGGATTTCCTCCTAATTGGTCTGTACCTAAAGTGGCCGCTAAGGAAGCCCCCTGGGCTGATTCTGTGCTCCCTGGGTATTGTTCTGAAAATAGTTCCATTGGTGGGGGGGAGCTGTCCGAGGCCGTGCCGATGCGACAACAAGCTGTTGTATTGTGAGGGGCTCAATCTGACCGACATCCCCCAAAACCTCAGCAGTGCCATTGGTTTATCCCTGCGTGAGAATAACATCTCTGAGCTGCGGGAGGGGAACTTTGTGGGTCTGTCACAGCTTACCTGGCTCTACTTGGATCATAACAATATTGAGATTGTGGAGGAAAGCGCCTTTGAAAGGCTGCGAAGGGTTAAAGAGTTGGATCTGAGCAGCAATCGGATAGAGAGCCTGCCCAATGGGACCTTTAGACCTCTGCCCAACCTGCGAATATTGTATTTATCCTACAACAGACTTCAGTCCTTGGAGCCAGACCTTTTCCATGGCCTTAGGAAGCTTACTAATTTACATTTGCGCTACAATGCCCTTAAATTCATCCCAGTGCGGATTTTCCAGGATTGCAGGAGCATGCAATTCCTGGATCTGGGTTATAACCAGCTGCAGAGCCTGGCACGTAATTCATTTGCCGGACTCTTCAAGCTCACTGAGCTGCATCTGGAGCACAACGAGTTGGTGAAAGTCAATCTGGCCCATTTCCCCCGCCTCATATCCCTGCGGACCCTCTACATGCGAAACAATAAGGCCACCATTGTGGTCAGCACCCTTGACTGGACCTGGGACCACTTGGAGAAGATTGACTTCTCCAATAATGAGATTGAGTATATTGAGCCACATGTGTTTGAGAGTGTGCCCAACCTTAATACTCTTATGTTGGACTCTAACAAACTGACTTACATAGATCAGCGGATTTTGGACTCATGGACATCCCTGAGCAGCATCTCTTTGTCGGGGAACGACTGGGAATGCAGCAGGAATGTCTGTGCCTTGGCTTCCTGGCTTAGCAACTTCCAGGGACAACGTGATAGTGGCCTGTTGTGTGCCAACCCGGACATTGCACAGGGCGAGGACATTCTGGACGCTGTCTATGCTTTCCAGTTATGCGAGGACAATGTGGAAGCAACCACACAGTCCTTCACCGCCACCAGAAACCGGGCCAGAGGCTTCATATACGATGGCCCTACAAGAAATCCATACGACCTGCAGGACGTGGAGGGCGGGGAAGTGGTGACCAATTCCTTAACGGTGACTGCGTCTGTTGATGACCTGGAGAGCACCATGCAGATTCACAAGGTGGTGACAGGCACCATGGCCCTCATTTTCTCTTTCCTGATCATGGTCCTCATGCTCTATGTCTCCTGGAAATGTTTCCCAGCAGGCGTCAGGCAGTTGAGGCAGTGCTTCACAAGCCAGCGTCGCAAGCAGAAGCAGAAGCAGACCATGCAGCAGATGGCTACTACGTCTGCATCCGAGTACTATGTTGACTACAAACCCAACCATATTGAGGGGGCACTTGTTATCATCAACGAGTACGGCTCTTGCACTTGCCAGCAGCAGACATCTCGAGAGTGTGAGGTGTGATATTCCACCCATGTTGTTTATGAAAGTCAATGGTTTCAATGTATGGATGGATATGGAACACTCTTTAACTTGGCACCTCATTTTGCTGCTCTCGGGAGAAAGCTACATTCCTGGAGGGCAAATGGACTAAAAACAGGGATTTAATGCTGGTTTCAACAGCCTCAAATCCTTGTGGGAGAATCTGACTGTAAAACCTGTGTACTTGATGCAAAGATGTGGAATAATTATGCTGACCTGTCCTGGCTTCATTTGTGAAGAATGGATATTTGAGCTTTAATGTGTCTTTCTACTTCAGGATATTATAGGACTCTCTAAAGCTACTGAGGACATCCACGACAACATTTTTACAATGGAAACAAACATATGAACAGACAAAATTGGAGAGGAAAACAAAAAAACAAATAAACCCTTAAAGAAATAAAAGATTCTATGTAAAATATGTTAACAGCATAAATGCAAGAGTAGGGATAAAAATGCAAGATGTTACCCTATTTCTTTTGTAATCTATGAAGAAAAAAAAAGAGGAAATTACAAATGTTTAAATAAATGAATTGCAATTCACAGTACTCATTATTGCAGGTGAGTCAGAGGGATGCTTTTTTGTCTGTGATCCCGGGGAAAGATGTTCAGAGAGCTCTGCAGTATTGCAGGATGTAAATAAGCAGGGATGTTGGGAGCACTTCACTTCATTTGAAATGTTAAGCCTCAGTCTAAGATTCAGATCTCCTCATCTCTCCCCGAGATATAATCACTGTGCAAAGCTTGATTGCTATGGCTGTTGCAGTTGCCCCCCTTGTACCTATCCTGAATAGATTAAGCAAACTAGCGAAAACAAAATAGGCTGATGTGGTTTGATCAAATCACACGATAAAGTCAAACATTTATGTGCTGTGCAAATAAACAAGACAAGGAGTGTCTAAGACCTCAATTCCTTCACTACTTCCACAGACTACAGAGACCAGACGTAAAAAGCGCCTCAGCCGAGGGGTAAAAATCAGAGTGAGAGGAGGCCTTAAATATTTAAATGTACTTGAAATGTTTTTTCCCCTGTTCCCCCCCCAAAAGGTTAGCTAATTCAAGATGTATATTTCATTGTGGATTTCTGTTTAAATGTGACAGTACGTTAAAAGACGCCCTGTGGTCACCCATTGTTATTGTGTGAGTGATCATCCTGACAGATTGTTAGATTGCGTGCATCTCGATTTCCGCTTCAGTGGCTATTGAGCTGGTAAAAGCACAGGGCCTCTGAGAGAAGGTACAGGCTGCTCCCTAGTGTTCACACCAGCACCAGAGGAAGACGAGATACTGCAGCAACAAGCTCTCTTGTCCAGGCTTTGTGTGTGTGTTTGTGTATACGCCTGTTGCTTGTCTATATGCCTTCACTAAGATCAGCTCAGGATTACTGCCACAGCATAACATATCTGGACTAAAGAACAAAGCAGGCTGGTTATAAAAATCTCACTTTGCATTGACTGTGTTGTCACCTCACTCACTTGGCTGTAATAATAATAGATCTGTTTAGTAAGCATAGGGGACGTGCCACTGTGAAGAAGGTGTGTGTGTGTGTGCGTGTGTGAATGTCTGTGTAAGATCGTGTGTGTATGCATTTACATTTGACTATTTAAGTGGGTGCTTTTTATTGTTTTTGTCCTCTCCTGAAAAGGTGGAATTGAATTTCTTTTGACCAGCTGCATGTGTGAAGTTTAATTTTATTTGTCATGAATGACTGGGATATGCCTTAATGGGAAAATGTAAGGCTGAGCAAATATTTTTACAATCAAATCAAACAATTTTATTATGGATTCCAAAGTCCCTCCCCCTTTGAATCCTTTAATACTTGATATGAAACTGTTCTATTTTCAGCACTGTATTTGATGCGTATATGAAGCTAAGCCAAGCTAAACCAATAAAATGTATTCCTACTGTTGTAAATGATAAACATTGTGACACGCTTTGCCCTTTCCTGAATAATCTAGTCATGCTGTTTTATTTCGTTTTGCTTTTTTGCCGTTTAAGCTTTTTTCTGTCAAAGAAGATGTTTTGAAGATGCTGATGCATTTTTTCAAAACTTCTGGTCTGACATTCCTTGGACTACAAACTTTCTTCCGACTTGTGTCATTTCCTCCCACTGAATGATATTGTTCATGACATTTTTCGAAGCGAATCCCTAAATATGTACACTCCAACATGTGGTCGGATTTTTAATGAATCCTCTGGAGAGTATTAAAAAACCCCAAAAAGATCTCTATTTGACTGAGTGGCAGATTCATAGTATCAAAACAGCAATGAAATGACAGCATTGTTCCCTGTATGGCTTAAAAAAACTGAATTTATGTCTATAAAAAAAACTCCTTTCTCAAAACAGGTGGTTGAATTGAAGGAAACAAAAACATGCCAATCACTAACAATAGCTGTTAGCCATACCAGCGACAAGGTAACAGATGAAACAATGCAGGCATAGAGCGAGTTGTTTGATTTCATTCACCCTTCTCTTCTCTGGCTCTCAACGAATTTAAGCCCTGCTCCAATCAAAGCGTTTCTGTGGCCTATTTTTAGTTCCTCTAGCTTTGTATCAATATTGCATGTTTGTCATTTCATCTTGGCACTGCTGGGAGTTGTTTTGAATTCCCTTTTCCCTTAATTATTATTATTTTCCTTTTTTCTTTGCAAGGGGCAGATTAATATTTCAAGTGGCGTGAGGTTTTGTTTTAATCTGAATCTCTCTCATCCTGCTGCTTACAAACCCCTTGGCCTACCCCAACAAGTTACTGCTCTGACAATTAACTCTAATAATTAATACCGTTATTGATGAGGCTTGAGGCAGATCGATATGGATAGCTTTTAGCCAATTACAGACTTTCTAGCCTGTTACTTTTTTTCAGACACACAAGAAAATATCTTGTGTTGGTGTTGACAGAGAGAAGGATAGGGAGTTGGGGTGGATGTGGGTATGGTTTATTTATACAACAATATTTTATTGATATTTTGGCTAATTAGTGTGGGGAGCCCTTGGCGATATGCCCAGTATTATCAGAGGGAGAGAGAAAGACAGCAATGGCCGATCACTAAGACATGGATTCAAGCAGTGAGAAAAGGCATGAGCCCACATATCAGTGGGGAGGCAGTTGTGCCAAGTGCTAGGGGGCAAGTCATTAGCTTTTGACCTTGCTCGCCTGGGAGACCATGTGTATGTGTGTGTGTGCGCGTGTGTTCATGCTACATTCAAATAACAGCTGAATAGGAAGCTCTCAATTGATTACTGAGGGTTGTAGTGTTTACATGCTGTAAAGAACTGAGTTGAGGAGGGTCAATACTAATAAGAAAAGGAAGATGGCGAGATGCTACAAATACCTAGAGAACTAAACAATTTTTCAAACTATGCAAATCATGTGGGTAAAGAATATTGGAAGAATCTGTTAAATGGGGTCATAAAATCAAACAGTTTGACTGAAAGCAACATTACAACACTATATCCCATAGGAAAGAGGGTTACTGGTATATACATTTATAAGAGGACAAAATTGTATTAAAATTAATAAAATTATTTTAAACTAAATGAAAATGAAAACTGTTTTATTTTTAGCATTAGGTAAAACAAACCTTTTTTTCAAATATTTTATTTCAATTTGACTTTGTTAATCAAGTAACAAATATACTGTGTCCAATCAAACAGCAGATGTTTTCAAATTAACTCATTATTTCTTAACAGAATACTCAGGGGACATATAATCTAAACCAAGCAATTCACATTAATTTGATATATCTGTACTCTTGCTGTATGTCAACAACTGTCTATTTTAATGTATTCTAAGTAACTTTAGGAGGAAAATCTGAGAGAAAATCTATACTTAAATAAACCAGCAGAAACATTACATCTAAAAAAAACCTAACATCTGTTTCTCTAAGTGTAAAAACCGCAGGACATCACAGTCCTGTGTATTGGCATCTAATTTTCAGACCACGCTTTCCAGGTTTCCTAGAGCATCACAGAAACAGATTTCATTTCATAAGAAATAAGGAATGGCTTGCGTAAATTCATAGAAGGTCGGTGATATGGGTAAACTAGATTAAGTGTCACAGTATCAGCATACATAAAAATCCAGATATTTCATCAGAGACTCTTGATAGAGAACCAGATGCTTAACAAATGAATTAACCTTGCATGCTGTCTCTCAGCGTTGATTGAATGCCCCTGTGTGCCATTCCTTGCCTCTGGTCTTGCATAATAAAACACCCACACATAAACCGTATTCCTGCCAAACGCATAGGACTGACCGGGACTCTTGAAGAGGACATTAAGAATCTACACAAGAATCGACTGTTGGTTCCCTCTGTGACTCACAAATGTATTCAAGTCGATATCATTATTTGCAATATAAAGTTGTACTAAAGAACTTGCTCTTATTGAAATAGGAGTAAACTGAGCAAGACGGCGTCATCATCCTCTAACTCATCACTAAAATTACCAACATCATCATCATTCAGCATCATATGTGCATGTGCATCACTAGGGTCACGTTATCCATCACCACAGGACCATTGTGCCATTTTCAAAATGTAACCACATCATTAAAATATATAAGGTGTCAGATAAGAATCATTTGCATAGCTTAGATTGTAATACTCATTTAAACCGATGTAAACACCCACGACTTGATTTACAGATGCAGAGACATTGAAGTGAGTGGGAAGAGGACATATATATCACCAAAAGAGGCTGATGAGGTTGCAATTTAAATCATACCCAGTGTAAATGTCTTGGGTATTACATTAATGAATAAAATGCAGCTAAAGTCAGATATCATATGGCTGAATGGTAATGCTCAGGGCTAATGTTCAGTAACATCTGCTCTCACATTTGTGGAGCTGCACAGTCGTTGGGTGGAAACAATACCGATTGTTATTTTCTGCAAGTTAGTAGAATATCTCATGGGTCGCACAGCTCGCTGTTCTCCATTTATGCGGATATGTAAAAAATATCTGAAATATGAGAAAGCAGTGGTGGTAATTGTTTGCTGTCCCTGACAGTGACTTTCCTCAGTAACTCTTGAGAGGCCTGATACTTTGATTATAAACATAGGAGAGGGAGCACAGAATGAGTTTCCAGGGTATCAGGGCATATTATTGCTTTGGAGTCTGTATCTAAAGCTATAGAGAGAGATGTGGCACAATAAGGAGGATCGGTAACCTTCTTCCCTCCGAGTCTCTATCTCTATATATTATTCCTTCTGTATTTGTGTCTAAGCAATATAAACACATTGTGCATATATATAATTACTGACATAATGAAACAACTCAAAGTAAATTCTAAGCTAAATATGCTTTTATTATGTGTAACCTTATTGTTTCTTTCAAAACTGACATATTCTTTGTAGGCTTTTACTGGCCTCTCTACTGGCTTTTAAATCAATGTAGAAAATAACCTATGTCAACAACACAATTTTAGGATTCTTTCATGTCCATCATGATAATCTACTCAACCACCAAAAGTAACAAGATAATTATAGACTGTAAACAAACTACATAAGGGTCGCATGATTTGAGCATCTTGACCATTGAGCTTCTGACAAATCTTTCAGTCTTTATTTAATAAACATTTTCTGAGTTAAAATATTTTGGCAGAGCAAGATAGGATGTGAAAACAGACTAATGAGTAGATTTTCTGCTTGGTGTGATGATGTTTAATATCCCATGAAATATTCAGAACATAAGCCCTTTTTATTGTGTATTGTTGGTCAAATAAAATATTTTCATAAAACTGGTCAGAGGACACGCTTTTAAAGTTTGCAAACTTTTAACACATTTAATTTAAATATTAGATTGTCAATACAGCCTTATGGTTTCAAGTAACTCAACTTTCAATCAAGTACATTGATTCCAAATCTAGTAATTTCTCTAGAAAATGTAAGTATCAGATATCAATATTGCTGAAATGTGATTTACAAAAACATTTTGGACGCTATATTTGAGGTTATATATGATCTACTATGTGACAATTGTAGTCCTTAGTGTCTTGAAGTGCAAATGGAGGATTGTGATATTCAAAGTGACAAAAAACAAACTAAACCACCTGATATCTGTGTTTAAATAGCTGAACACTCTTTGCTCTGACAAGATGAAAAAGAAACCTTGCAAAACAGTAATTTCGACAGTAATTCCTCTGCCCCACGGGATATCAAAGACGCTGCGCAAAAATGGGATTAGGAGTGAAGCATAAGGAATCTTGATTGTGTTGAGAAGGACAATTTATTCAGATAAAAAGGCTTTTAACTATTGTTCTACCGATATGGGTTTTTCAATAACCAATGATGATAGTAAAGAGCATTGTTTATATATAGTATAGAACCTAATCTGTACAGTAAAGTAACAAAACAAACAGTAATTTATGGAACATTTAATGGTCTACCTAATGACAATTATTGCTAATGAAATTCAATCAGATTGATAATCATATGTTAGTATTTAAAAATGACTAAATACTGACAGACTAATAACCATAAATAATAAGAACACTAAGAGATATGAAGCGTTGTGACTATAATTTTACTAAGCATAGTGCATAAATACATTTAATTTTGTGGGAAAATAGCCATTTTTATTTATTCAAACCAATTATTTTAATACTAATTTACTAAATTTATAATCAACACTTTTCTCACATAATCTGCCATCTAAGATTTATCTTCCAATGAGCATGGAACAATGCATCTATGTCTAGAAAGGAAATATGTTTTGCTGCCTTTCAATTTGCTGAAAAAGAAGATATCTTTCAAGACAGCATAATTAAGCTGCCTATTTTTTTTTTAACAGGCTTGACGTCAGGAGCACATCTATAAATGTTGTTTCCAAAGGAAGTTCACAGGCTTCGGAACAGAGTGTACGTTGTACGCACTGACTCGCTATCTCTGAATCAACAACGAGGAAAGTAGGGCTTATTTAAATAAAAAATACATAGCATTTGAGCTATAAGCAATATTTGAGCTGAAAGCCTTTTTATTTGTTATTTTAAATATTCATGATTAATTCTGCAAGCATTTTGGCATGCTAATGTCCAACAAAGAAAGCTACAAAAAGCCCTTAAATTAAGCAGTGCATTTCAAATGAAAAAGTGTAACTTATGTAGTTAGTTTCAACTTAGATGCATGTCCACATTAAGAGAGAGGGATTATATTTATCATTGACTATGATCAGAACACTAACACTGTGAAGAGAGTCAAATACCCCACGTCTTCTAATTATTTAAGACCTGTTCACCTAATTTCCTTTAATTCGAATAAATTCAACTGACACTCTATACTATATATAGAGTCTATAGGATGGCTGGAGAGCTTAAAATTCATGAATCCAGGCAGATTTCCAATCAAATATAGAACATGAAAGTAACAACTATAGAGAAGGTAAACCAGCAATACTTGGGTTAGAAAACATAATCTACTTAAACTCATATAAAGTTAATGTTGAAGAAAATATGGGAAACATTCCGAAATATTTGGAATGTGGGAGTTAAACTGTTCGAATAAAGTTTACATTTTCCAATCAACAAAGTGTTTCTTACTATTCATGAGCTCACAGCGTATGTATCCAAGCAGGAATAAGCCACATAAAGCATAATGAGATAATTCAAAGATAGTAGGTATGGAGATACATTCAGGAGATGTTCAGATCAGCAGGTATTGGTAAAAACACAGGACAAAAAGAACAAAAAAAGACAAATTAAAAAGATAACAAAAGATAGCATTTAAAATAAACAAAAGAACACAAGAAAAAAAGAAACAGAAATCTAGTTTTAAATGTGTTTTTTTTCACCAGAAGACCATAAAACCAAGCAAATTTCACTGTTTGCCAAAACTGTGGTATACTAAACAATTTATGTTTATATAAAAGCTATTATGCTAGAGCACCAAGAATTTTTTTTTTTAAATAATAATGAGACCCTGAATAGATGGATGGATGGATGAAATCAGTTACTTATTTTAGTCATTTATTTATGTATTTATTACAAGTTGTCACGTTTATGTTAGTTTTCACCCTGGACTCTTAGTTTAACTTCTTTGTGTCACATGTTCCCCGTTCCTGATCTCACCGTCACCCAGTTCCCCTCGTCACTCATTAAGTCACAGGTGTCTTGTGTTTCAGCTAATCATAGTCATTATTTAAGTTCCCCCTGTTCACTCCCCAGATTGTCAGTTCTTATAGTTATCTTTATGTTATGTTGCGTTGTTCTAGTGTGGATGCCCTTTGAGTTGATGCACTCCCATGTGCGGTTTTGTTTTCATTTTTAATTAAAGTATTTCTGTTTCTTGGACTCCGTGTCTCTGCGTATATCTCCGCATCGCACGCCAGCGCTTCACTCGTAACAGTGTGACAGAAGAACTGGCCACGGCTGGTCACCCTCAAGCGACCGTTTGTCACCATGGACCTGTTCCAGCGTCAGGGAGCGGAGTTTAAACTGTTAACGCTCCGGCAAACTGGGCGGCGACTGGAGGACTATGTGGCAGAGTTTCTAGAACTCTCCTTTCTGGTGAGGTGGAACGACGTGGTGCTTAACACCCTCTTTGAACGGGGCCTCGACACCATGACCCTCCGGACCCTCGAGGGAACGAGTTTCTCGCTGAGGGAAAATATTGACATGATCCTGTGGCTGAACGGATCAGATTACACGGTCGAGGAAGCGGCCACGTCATCTCTCCCGAGCGCCGCGGCCGCGTCATCTCTCCCGAGGACTCTCTCCGCGGCCGCGTCATCTCTCCCGAGCGCCGGCCGGAAACGCGGTAAGCGGAGGCGGCCCGCGGCTGCCTCGGATGATCGGTGCTCCCAGCCCACGGCCGAGCCTGAATTGTCTTCCCGAGCGGCCGAAACCGAACAGAGTTCTTCCCGAGCGGCCGAAACCGAACAGAGTTCTTCCCGAGCGGCCGAAACCGAACAGAGTTCTTCCCGAGCGGCCGAAACCGAACAGAGTTCTTCCCGAGCGGCCGGAACCGAACAGAGTACATCCCGAGCGGCCGGAACCGAACAGAGTACATCCCGAGCGGCCGGAACCGAACAGAGTACATCCCGAGCGGCCGGAACCGAACAGAGTACATCCCGAGCGGCCGGAACCGAACAGAGTACATCCCGAGCGGCCGGAACCGAACAGAGTACATCCCGAGCGGCCGGAACCGAACAGAGTACATCCCGAGCGGCCGGAACCGAACAGAGTACATCCCGAGCGGCCGGAACCGAACAGAGTACATCCCGAGCGGCCGGAACCGAACAGAGTTCATCCCGAGCGGCCGGAACCGAACAGAGTTCATCCCGAGCGGCCGGAACCGAACAGAGTTCATCCCGAGCGGCCGGAACCGAACAGAGTTCATCCCGAGCGGCCGGAACCGAACAGAGTTCATCCCGAGCGGCCGGAACCGAACAGAGTTCATCCCGAGCGGCCGGAACCGAACAGAGTTCATCCCGAGCGGCCGGAACCGAACAGAGTTCATCCCGAGCGGCCGGAACCGAACAGAGTTCATCCCGAGCGGCCGGAACCGAACAGAGTTCATCCCGAGCGGCCGAAACCGAACAGAGTTCATCCCGAGCGGCCGAAACCGAACAGAGTTCATCCCGAGCGGCCGAAACCGAACAGAGTTCATCCCGAGCGGCCGAAACCGAACAGAGTTCATCCCGAGCGGCCGAAACCGAACAGAGTTCATCCCGAGCGGCCGAAACCGAACAGAGTTCATCCCGAGCGGCCGAAACCGAACAGAGTTCATCCCGAGCGGCCGAAACCGAACAGAGTTCATCCCGAGCGGCCGAAACCGAACAGAGTTCATCCCGAGCGGCCGAAACCGAACAGAGTTCATCCCGAGCGGCCGAAACCGAACAGAGTTCATCCCGAGCGGCCGAAACCGAACAGAGTTCATCCCGAGCGGCCGAAACCGAACAGAGCTCTCCCCGAGCGGCCGACCACCTTGAACAGTGCTCTCCCCGAGGGCCCGACCCGCCAGAGACTGAGCTGCCGTGGCCCGACCCGCCAGAGACTGAGCTGCCGTGGCCCGACCCGCCAGAGACTGAGCTGCCGTGGCCCGACCCGCCAGAGACTGAGCTGCCGTGGCCCGACCCGCCAGAGACTGAGCTGCCGTGGCCCGACCCGCCAGAGACTGAGCTGCCGTGGCCCGACCCGCCAGAGACAGAGCTCCCACCGCCGGCGCTCCAGCCGGCCCCGCCAGAGCCTCCGCCGGCCGTCCAGCCGCCAGAGCCACCGCCGGCGCCCCAGCCGGCACCGCCTGCTCCACCGCCGGCGCCCCAGCCGGCCCCGCCTGCTCCACCGCCGGCGCCCCAGCCTGCGCCACCGCCTGCTCCCCAGCCGGCCCCGCCTGAACCGTCGGCACTCCAGCCGGCCCAGCCCGTCCCGCCTGAACCGCCGCCGTCGGCACTCCAGCCGGCCCAGCCCGTCCCGCCTCAACCGCCGCCGTCGGCACTCCAGCCGGCCCAGCCCGTCCCGCCTGAACCGCCGCCGTCGGCACTCCAGCCGGCCCAGCCCGTCCCGCCTGAACCGCCGCCGCCGGCACTCCAGCCGGCCCAGCCTGAACCGCCGCCGCCGGCACTCCAGCCGGGCCTGCCGATACCACCCGAGCCACCGCCGGTCTTCCAGTTGGTCCCACCCCCCCTCACCCTGGGTTCTTCTCCGGTGCGAGGTCGCGCCTTCCGGAGGGGGGGAGTAATGTCACGTTTATGTTAGTTTTCACCCTGGACTCTTAGTTTAACTTCTTTGTGTCACATGTTCCCCGTTCCTGATCTCACCGTCACCCAGTTCCCCTCGTCACTCATTAAGTCACAGGTGTCTTGTGTTTCAGCTAATCATAGTCATTATTTAAGTTCCCCCTGTTCACTCCCCAGATTGTCAGTTCTTATAGTTATCTTTATGTTATGTTGCGTTGTTCTAGTGTGGATGCCCTTTGAGTTGATGCACTCCCATGTGCGGTTTTGTTTTCATTTTTAATTAAAGTATTTCTGTTTCTTGGACTCCGTGTCTCTGCGTATATCTCCGCATCGCACGCCAGCACTTCACTCGTAACAGTGTGACACAAGTGGAGACTTAAGATAAAATAGATATTAGGACAAGACTTTTCCAAATGCTGCCATAAGAACAAAAGGGAATAACAGAGAGCAATTCTTCAAATAGATTTGTGATTAGGCTACATGCCCGAGAACGAGAAAGACAGACACAGAGAGAAAAAATTAATAAATAAATAATGAGAGAGAACCTTGTGCAGCGAGTGAAGATGAAACAGAATAAAGAGGTGTCAAAGACCCGTTGTGCAGTAGTTTAGACAGATGGCACTTTTCAAGCTCGGGCCCCTGACAATCCTTAAATCAAGTGTCTATGCCTACATTTGTGAGTGTTCAGAAGATCAATACACACATACAGCATAAACAGCATTGTTCTTGCTACCCACTCTTTGAACTCTGCCCTCTTCCTTTGGCAAAACATGGCATGATATGGCATGGCAAAGAAGAATAAAAAACATTGTTTTGCTGCACTACAAAATGGCCGAAGATCACTAAAGGCTTATGCTTTATACATTTCCCCCAGAAATAACTACTTTTTTTCTGAATCCAAAAGCACAAGTTTCGCCATCACACCCCTCCATATAGTTGCCTCGGCTGTTGACAAGAGAGATGGAGTGTGTTGTGCCAGTGTGTGTCCTCTGCAAAGCACCTGATTACATTCATGGAGCCAAGAGGAGATTTATGAATGCAGACTCAGGCAAAGAGCAACCCCATTCGTACTCTAAATAATGGCAGCGCAAAAGATCTTTTTTTTTCATTTCCATTCCCTGAGTCTCAAACTACCGTCTCAACTATCCAAATGAATATTTACCCCACTGAGATTATCTATCCACCTCTGAATCCCATTCAGAGAGTTATTTCAGTACGAACGATGCTGGAGGCAACGGGGGCCAGATGCGTGGTTGGTGTGGTGGGGTTTATTTGGCGTTTGGTTTGTAGTGTAGCCAACATCCCCTGCAGAAAAACGC
Source organism: Rhodeus uyekii (assembly GCA_037043235.1). Taxonomy (NCBI): domain Eukaryota; kingdom Metazoa; phylum Chordata; class Actinopteri; order Cypriniformes; family Acheilognathidae; genus Rhodeus; species Rhodeus uyekii. Next base: position 903,162 of record JAWRVZ010000187.1, on the reverse strand, counting down.
AGTTTATCCTCTCTAGTGTAAATATTGAACAGGTTTCGGACCAGGGGGAATAACTAATGCTAATGAATGGGGAAACTCTTAGCTTAGCACACTTTATCAGAGCATAAGCCTGCTGTCCAGGCTCAGAGGCGGCAGATAAATTGGAGGGAGTTTGTTTTAAAACAGATGAATAGGGCGAGACCACACTACGTACAACATGATCAGTCAGTGTCAGCTTATGTGAGTCAGTCTGCTATAATAACGTTAAACTGGCGCTGTGTTCTGCCAAGCCGTAATGTGATCTAAGGCAGAAGTCCAGGAAAATGGCTGAATGTAGGCATACGCATAGCTTGACATGTATGATCTGTGTGTGACGAGAAATGAAAGAGGGATTTGACATTGATGGTGATGCCTATTTATGAAATGGATGGTTCTGCATCTAAAATTTGATTGGATGAGCCACTCCACTCTGCTGTGCGTCATGCCAATATGAAATCCGCAGAACATTTCAACGAAATTACACCACATATCATTGACAAAGTATTGTACATCCGCTTACTTTTTTTGTGTTTGCTTATTAAACATTTTGTACGCTTTCCGTTAACAATAAACAATTAATTCAACAACTTTTGATATGAAACAAAGTCTCAGATTTCAAATTACAGTAATACCTCGGTTTACGAGGAGCTAGCTCGTTCCAACCTAGCTCGTAACTCTAAATTCTCGTACACCAAAACGACTTTCCCCACAAGAATGCAATAAAAATCACTCAGTTCGTTCCACATGACCATTAATGCCCATTTTAAATATTTTTGGGGTTTTACCCTATTAATTCCAGTTAAAATTATAACCATTAAGATCTCATATAAATAGTAATTATTTATTGACAATTAAACTAAAAATACTTGACAACTTACTGTAACGCGCACTTTACCTTTGAGTAGCGTCGCTGCTGGCGTGATGGAGACGAGAGGAAGGGGTTACTGGTTAGAGGGAGAATTTCATACCTTCTTTCTTACTCATCTTGAGAGCCATTGCCTATATGCTGTACTTTACGTATTTCACTACGTGAACAATAGCGATCACAATTACTGTTAACAAAACGAGGTAACACCGCTGTAAATCAATTATAAAAGTATGCACTGTGGTGAATGATACAACCAAAGGGTGATAGGCTTTGTGAGAGGCTGTTGTTAGGATATTTCTAGTAAAAATGTGCATGAAGATGATGAGCGTTAGGACTTTTCCACAAAAAATTATACGGTGGTGAGGGGAAAAAAAAATACAATGCTAGCACACCGATTTGATTTTCCATGCTCGTACACCGATTTGTTTGTATACAAAGTCACTCGTAAACCGAGGTATTACTGTATGTCCATTATATTCTGAAATTTAAACATTAAATACAGTTTTGACGCTCTTTAACGTGGCGTTACAAATCGATGTTGCCATCTCAGAAAAGGTGGAATGACATGTGAACGGATCATCTGTTCCACTTCCTTACTAGTTAACACAACATAAACATAAATGAACATGAGAAAGTATGAAAAAAGATACAGTTCTTCTTAACGAAATCCCTCAACCAAGTGTTTCAAGACAACAATACAAGTTTAACCTACGGTAATCTGCTTCTAAATTACAGGATGCCCTGTATTCTGGGTCTCAATTTATTTTTATTGGAAATACGTTTTTTTTTTTTTTGGCAGCCCAAGTGGGAATCAAGCTTGGTTTATTCACAAACCACTTTCCCGCTTCTACCCATTGCTTCCTGATGATTTTCTGTTTTCCTATCAATTATAAAGACAAAGACTCTGAATATATTACAAAGCAAAATATAATTACAGTGCCAAGAACAAAATGAATCTTTAAATGACAGGACACATACAGTAATAGTATTTACAGTATCTTAAATACCATCCCATTTACGTTCAAACAACTTTACAATCCTAAACTATCTCTAAACAATTTAAGGTTGATATAATATAGAATTAATGGAATAGTCAATTTTCATTCATGACTGCAGCAATATGAAGGTCTTTGTGATGCTGTTAATGCAGGTAATGCCTCTGTCGATGTTAATCCAATCATGCGCCCTTTATGTACAAATATTTACAAAAACAACAATGAAGCAAGTCTCGGTCTGCTCAGCAAATAAAGAAAACGAGCTGCATATCCTGTAGTATATATTTTTACATGTAGATCTTTTCAACCAAATAACATTTGCATCATGATTTTATAACTTATTGGAACAAAACGAAATGTACCCTGAAATGGCCTAAAGCCTAAAGAGGACAATAACTCTGAAGCAGTGAGGATAAATTGTGAAATGAAGCACAGCACTTTGTAGTTGCTTCAAGGGAGATGCCTCAGAGTATACTTGTCAACTCCAGAGACTGAGCAGAATGCAGCTGGAGGAAATTGGCCAGGAAATTGGTGGAAAAGAGACTTTTCTCTATCGACAAAACAACTCTATCTTGTTCATTTTTCTCTGAGCTCCATTCAGACTGTTCTGAAAGATACAGTTATGCCAAGGACCGTGGGTGTCCGCAGGAAAATATGTGCGACTCGACCTCTGACATTTAGAGGACGCAACTGATGCTAACAAACATGGCTGTGGACAGCTTGCACAGTGTTCTTTCAAACATGTTTACATACATATATAATATTGTCATAAATGTTAATCTGATGGAACAAATAGATATGCAGTTCTTCTCCCATGCTTTCTTAAAGTCTTAAAGGTAATTGTACCATTAAGCAATCTACACATTTTATAGCTTAAAACATGGTACAGAAAGAACATCAATGTAAACAAGCAGAATATTTTAGATTTTGGATATTGTTTGGATATTGGGGGATCTGTGACAAACACGGGCGAATATATTAGCATATCATACTAATCTACAACGAATACAAGCAAAAAAGGCAAATAGGACCCATTATAATCACTGCTATTGTTTACAATGAATAAAGTGCAAAAATGCCTCATCAATTTCAGGACAAATAGAAGAGCAAAGGGACAGTTGCTTTGATGTGCTTGGTTTAAACAGAATGTTTGCATATGTACAGCCTTCAGAAGGAAGGAAGATTATGTACGTATGATAATTATATGTGTGTTCATTTGAATGCAGATTATTTTGTACACACGGTAAAGTGTAATGGAGAATTTGCAAAGAAGTTTTAGTTGAAATATTGAATCTGAGAGCAGCTACATTGCAAAGCATAAGTTAATTGAATCATGTTTTGTCTGTAAATGAGTTTTATATGGATAATGTTTTCAAAACACTTATTCACATGCAATAGATAGGGTTGATCCTTTAACCAATGCAATTGCATTAACCAATCGCAAAACTGAAAGGAAAAAGCCCTAAACTGATCATTTCAAACAAAGGGCTGGAATAAAGCTTGAAAATAATAAGACGTTTTTGAGCAAAAAAAAGTTATTATAATGTATAATAATAACATTATAACCTTAGAAGAACTTTAAATAATCGTAAAAATCTATTTCATGAGGAACCATATAAAATAACCATATTCTGCACTTTTGTAGCAAAGTCTACTTACAGTAGATAAGTTGACATCATGAACTTACAATAGTTTTAATTAAACAAAAACTTATGATATTTTTAATTAAACAGGCTGTTCTTGCAGTGTTCTTTATATGCAAATGACTTCTATTATGATTGGCTAACCTCTTTGAATGAAATGAGTTACTTATTTAGATATGAGCTAAATATTGAGCACTGGTATTAGAGACCTTCTAGTCGACCCAAGCCCACGTCTATGTTTTATTTCATTTGTAAGTAAATAGTGCACATAATCACGCATCCATTTACTCTGTCTTCTCGCTCCTGCTTTCTATGAAATGACCCTTGTAACCCTCCTCAGGGACACTAAGCTATCAGCATATGCTGCATCTATCTAAATGTTTGTTTCCTCACTCACTGCCTAGAAGAAAGGTCAGATTAACACATCCATCAAGAACCCGAAATTTGGTGTACCCTGTATGAAAGCCAAACCCTGTCTGAATCTAAACACAGATGTATGCATGTGGCATGCAATGCTCAGACCCAAGGGCTTTACCTGTTACCTACAAACACTTAGTGTCATGTGAGACTGAGCTCCCTTTTTATGGCTATGTGGCAGCTGATGAATGTTGTCCGCCTCTTCTTCATGCCAAACAATCACTTCTTCCTTCGCTTGCACGCCCTCCTCCTCTGGTTTCACTCACTCACCGCACACCCTCCCCTCTCACCCGCGACAACTGGATGGCAATGGATGGAAAATGCCGACAAAAGTGTCTGGCTCTGCTGAGTGTGAGAACCTTGCCTGCGGGCATGGCCATGTGTAAAGGGAATTACTTCAAAGCTGCAATGGATTGTGGGAGCAGGCCATTCGGCCACTTAATGCAGCCAGCTCTCAGTTGTTGCTGAGCAAATCTAAAGTGTCCTTTTACAATCAACCTAATCTGTCAAAAGTCCACATGCCTTACAGGTTTTTTTTTTTCGGCAACAGATATATAGATATATATAGGGTTTATTTTGTGAAATTGATGTTAGGGGTGAATAGACGGGGTGTATTGGTTTTATTTCCCCAAATTTACTCATTTTAAACCCTATAAAGCCTATTGTATCATATGTAACACAAAAATTTCTAAGGCCTCTAAATTATTAACATGATCAAGCATTTGCTAAAAAAACAGCATTTGCAGAAGTATTTACTGTTACATCTTTAATGTTTTATATAGTGGAATCGGTTGTGTCGACGGCTTCGGGGGTTGCAAAAAAGCGTTGAGATAATACAGAGTACATACACTGTATATGTTTGCTAACAACAAAAGGTTGATATTTACCAGTATACAATAAAAAACATCTTTGATTCTCGATATAAACCATATTTAATCATTTCTCCAACATTGCAAACACAATTTCAATCACAGCGTAAACAGTCACTTAAACCCATTCGCTCATAACAGTCATTTCGCTCAGATACAGTTCTGAAAGTATTGCACACGCAGTTACTATGGTTTCTTTACAAAGTCTAAATTGCTTTGTTGCTTTTTGCCTTTAACGGTCTGCTTGAAAACAAATGCTTCTAAGCTTCTATCAGTAACGACGTCTTTGTTGATGTCAATGTAATCTGTGTTGTGTATTTTGCAATCACTCTTGAACACCAGCATTCGTCCCATCAAAAAAAAATAATCAACGAAACATTGTGTATATCACAAAAGTGCTCGAGGTCACAATAATATAACATGAAATAATCAATTACACAACAAACAGCCCTTATGACCACACAAACTAAAGCGACCTACCGCTGTAAAATCACAATCTGACTGGGAAAACGTAAAGCGACCAGAAGGACCGGAAAGACCAAAAATGGTCATGGCATGCACGTGCAACCCATGTGAAGTGGCGAATTTGTCCCTCTTTTGTGCTTGAGATACTAGGGTTCGGCGACATTAAAGAATCGACATAACCGAAAAGAAAATGCTAAGACAAATAGTGAGTTTGGCGGTTCCACTTCAAAAACGTCGACATAATAGGGTTGGCAAGATAACCGAGGTCAAGATAAGTGAACTCCACTGTATTAAGTAAACATTCTTAGTAATATTTCAAGATGAACTAAAGCAATATGCTTTATTATCCATAATTTATTTGTGTGTGACTATCAAATAAATAGCTATTTTACCCACTGCATGAAAAAGCATAATAGGGGAACTTTAATCTCTCCATGTTCTAGTTTGTACTATCCTAGTAAAAATATGAATAATTTAGTAAAAATCGGAAATCTGAAAGCTATTTCTTGAGTCCCAAAATTGCTCCCTCATTTGACTGCAGATTCCAAAGGCCTGCACAACCAGCGCGTCCTTGCCAACAAGGGCGGGTGTAATTAAAAACAAAACTGAAATCAAATCAAGCAGAACATCAAAAATAAAGCCGACCAATACAGCTTTAATTGGTCAAAGGGACCTTGTATTAAATCAAAGATACATTATACAGAGCAGAAATTTGGTCTTGTTATGCGAACAGGGAAATGCAGGGATTAAGAGGTTAGGGAGAGAGATGGAGCGAAGACAAATGAGAACAAAATCTAATGAAAGCAGATGGCATTCAGAATGAGACCTGCCCAAGGCCAGCACCCCTCCCTTCTCTCTAACGCTTTGGTTTCTTCCCTTTACACCATTAGACAAGGTAAGAGGGATGTCAGGACAGAGGGTGAAGAAGCATCTGTCTCTGCAGAGGTGGACTGTGGGAATTAGCAATCAAGAGGGGTTGGTTAATTAGTTTACAAGTCAGACTTCTGAGAGAGGTCATGTTTTCCTTTCCCTTGGCGAGGAGAAAACCAGCATGAATGCCCTATATAGAGGAAGGAAAACATGCGGCATGTTGCATCCCATCCTGCATGACTTAAACTGACATGCTGAAAAAAAATTAAATCCCCCCAAAAAGGCTTTGAAGATATTATTTACCGCTTATGAAGTCCAGCACTGCATGTACTATTGAGCGATAAAAATGTATTCACATTTTTACAGGTAAATGCAAAGCGATGGCGTTCTAGTAAAACAAAATGTTCACTTCAGAACTTTAAAACTATAGTAGTAATACAGCCACGATCTTGATGTCCATTAAATCCACGGGACGAATTACCCTCTGAATCAAAATATTACAAAGCAGAACAAATAATTTAATCTGCCAAGTTATACAGCACAAAAAAACCATAACCCCTTTTCTCGTCCTCCATCTCTCTCATTCTCTGTCGTCCTGACCATAGTCAAGATTAAAATTCATCAATCAATCACACATTTTAATGGCCAGACCATCTCCCTTACACCCAGAGCTAAAATTGAATCACAAAAGCAATTTAATTAAATTGAACTGTGATTCAATAGCTCTAATCATTCTGCACAGTAAAATGAAATCCCTCATTCCTTTAATCATATCCCCATGTTAAATAATTACTCAATTTGGCGGCACGGATGGGATGGGTGCTGAGTTAGTAACTACAGTAATATTTGTGTATTTAAACTCGATGCATGAATGCATGGGTTAACAGCCTCTTAATATTGCTTGCTTGACCCTGTCGACTCGCTTTGCAGCCACATGATTTAATTTCTAGGAATCACGTTAAATTAATTACAGGTCTCTCTGATGGAATTACATTCCAATACAATAAATTAACTATTCTGATTTCCTAGCTTAATGGAATGAACTGGTATAAATATGACTTAATCTCGGGTTGACAGTGGTTTGCTTTAAATTAGTAAAGAATTAAAAAATAAACTATTTGTAAAAATGCAACAAAGCACTCTGAATGATTTAAAGCAGACTTTTTTTCTTCTAAAACACATAGTATTCAATATACATATATTGAATATGAGTATGTGATCGTTTAGGTTGAATTACAAATATTTCAGGCAGGTTCACACATTTCAGAATGCACTCCTGTAATAAGAATCAAATAAATGATGCGCTAGGTTTGCAGATTAAAACAAGTTCATTGGATTCTCTGCCAGCACCGATGGCCTCCTGGGCCTTCCAGAGTAGTCAGAGCGATTATATAAATGCAAAATGGCTCGTATAACGGTTGAAGGACTGTTCCAGGTAGGAGGTGCCAACATGTGTTGAGCAGGAAAGGGAGAGAGATAGAGAGAGAGAGAAATCAGGAAATGACTTGTTGCCACTCTTACACTGGCTTAAGTGCCATGCTGCCATTAGGGATTAAATGTGTCGAAGAAGCTTATAGGATGCTACTGAAAGGTGCCAAGTAAAGTGCATGTGTGAGTAGAAAAAGTGCAGCAACTTCTGTATCTTGATAAATTCAAGAGGCAAAGTGGTATAGGTGTGAGATATGTAATGTAAAAAGCAAAGAACAAATACAGTGCCTACAAAAACATTTACTTTTTTAGTAGATTTAATATAAATAGATGTAATATGTGTTTTTCCCCAACTTTTCCAGCAGCAACAGTTGCTGAAAATAACGATCCACAATTTTCAATATTCCAATTTTGTTTCATGAAAGAGGCTCTGGACATATTCTTCCATTCTTTCTGCACTATTTTTGTTTTTATTCAATCTGTGTACCCATTCATCAGATCGCCTTTGACTGTTTAAGGTTTGGGTTAGGGTTGTGTATGTATCTATTGTTATTAATATACAACTATTACTACTACTTCTACTACTAATAATAATATAGCAATCCCTCGTTTATCACGGTTAACCCCCCCCCTACGATAGATGAAAATCTGCAAAGTAGGATTGGCCCCCCCAAGAATTCCGTATATGTGTGAGTAGGTACCAGAATGTTTAACATATGTATATTTATGCTTTATATATATTTTAATTAAGTCTATTTAATTACAAAACCTTAATATTATACATTTACTCTCTCTTATCACATACGTATTATGACAGTAGTATCTTGAGATTTGACTCCAGTAATGATGACGATGACAGATCTGTGCGGTTCGATGAATGTGATGATGATGATGATGATGATGATGGTGTTACTGCACTGGTATAATAAGGCCTTCAAATCTGTTCGGGAAGCGCCTCATCGTCAGATATCGCTTTGCTTTTGAGAAAGGCGAAGAGGCTTCCACTCCACTCATGCTCTCATTGGTCGATCTCGCGCCGGGAACCTTGTCTGAATGCTCGTGGGTGTGTACAAAGCTTCTGAGAGGGTTTCTCTCTTTGGGAAACCATTTCTCTTGCATCACGATGAAGCAACACTGTTTTCTGCAATTCGGCTGCCGGTATTTTTGAATTTTTATTCTCCAATGAATATTTTTGAGAGATCTGCAATGCACTGAGGCCGCGAAACTTGAACCGTGAAGTGTCGAGGGATTACTGTAGTAATAATAATAAACCAATAACGATCAAATAGTAATTTATCGCTAAATTTAGTTTCTGACATTTTTTTAATTGTCGCTGTGTATAAAGTGTTCATTAACCAACTGAAACAGAACTCTCTCTCAAAACAAGCATCAATTTTGGCCTTCCAAAATGCACCTCCTTTGTTCTGAAAACATTTTTCAGTGCTTGACTCCCTTTGAACATCACAAATCCTACTACACATAAACAGCTCCTGAAAATACCAAGGCCATACTTCAGGCAAACAGAACAAGCAATTCACCAAGCTCTGCTAGGTACCCCTGCGTGTTTACAGAGCTCATCTTAAATTCAGATGTGGCTACTGTGTTTCATGGAAATGGATTTTGAAAGGTTACGACTGCATGTGAATCAAAACTGCACTGGGGGAAACAAGACAAGATGAGCCAATATAACACATATTCCTCTTTCATAAACAGCTTATTGACCGACGTGCCATTTGAAACTGGTTCAGTCAACTTATACAAGCTGCGCGTGCTAGGTGGTGGCATGATGAGAGATGTCCCTTTTTGAACTTGACCTCCTGTGACTTGTGTCACAACGGACTGAAGCTAGACAAAGAACACCCTGGCTGCCTTCCAGCACATGATACATCAACTGGCTATCATCTTACTAGGGTATTCCAGAGGCAGAAGGACATTGCTGCCCCAACATCAGCCTGCTTTTAGAGGACAATTCATCACTGAGCAAGGCATCACTCTGTCAATTCCCAATACCACAATGTTAGTGGACAAAGGGTTGAGTGGACAGGCGGAAACACAGGATCTTCAGTCTTGGGATTTGCATCAACCTTAATATGTCATTCACTCTAGAAAGGGCAGAAGGTGTCCAACTTGTAAGTCATCTCGGGGCCAGATAACAGTCTTTTCCTTCTCAACAATGAGAAACAGAGTACAACTTCACTTTCAAATCACGTCTTGGGTCAAACGTACATTCCCCATGCAAATTTAGTGTGCATGAACATATGGAATACCATATTGTGCAATGGCGAATGTGAAGATTGATGCAAAGCTTAAGTTCATTGTACAGGGTACAGCTTTGAAGACACTAACTACATTTCCAGTTGTGAATTTAATTTATGAACACAATTGGAATATCACGTAAAACATCCCATGTGTTCAGAACAAAATCAACACTTCCTGGAAAATTGATGTTAAATATCTATAATAAAAAGGAAAGTTGGTACAATCGAAAAATTGCTCTTTTCTCATAAAATTGCTTTTGCCTTAGAAAACACAATAAGCACAGAGATGTTATATTGCGTTCGGAGGCAGATGCCTGGTGTTTGGGAACACAATTGTGTGAGACAAGTCATTGTAACCAGCCATTTTGATGACAGACTATGGCTCGGGCATTTTAGAATGACCAAACCAACATTTGAAATGCTGTGCAGCAGAATTGTCCCACTGGTTAGTTCACATCTTTTGATTTTTATGTTGTGCATATTGGAATTTATTTGTTGTGTTCCCACCATAGCTTATGAGCATGTATTCTTATTATCCTTAATGCATTTTTTAATATAATATCCTAAAATTTGCATAACATTTGTTGGAAAAAAAAACATACTACTGATTACTTTCAGAATGTTTGTAAGACTGTTTTCCAATTAATCATCTTTATGGCATAATACCAACAAACATGATTGACAATTGACAAAAAAAAAGAAAAAAAAAGGAAGAAATTCTTTTAAAAGTTAAAATCTTTTCAAAATCATCACCATGAAATTGAATCTCTGACATAGAGGTGCCTTGCCCTTGTTCATGTGTGTTTCTAAATGTCTCCATAGTTCATGCGCCTCAGAGCAGAAGAGATTTATCTGCTTATCGCCATCTGAATGTCGTAGTTTGCATTCTAACACTCACAGCATGTGCAGGAGAAGAAAATAAATGTAAATTCAGCTGCATCAGTGGAATTTCACTACTTTAAACAAACACACACACACACACACACACACACACACACAGATCTGAGAAGAACTGTGGCTGTTTGCATTATGCAGTATCCATCAAACATTTAATATGAGCGAGTAAGTGCTTACTAACCTTTGTCTATGAACACACCTACACGCTCTCCTGAGGGATAACAGCACAGACAGCATTACGATTCAAAGTGTGTTGGCATAAAAACTGCCAGTTGGTATCTTAACAATTTTTGGTTGATGAACAAAAGGGAGTCAATATTAGCTATGGGCTTGAAAACAACGCTGAGAAATCTCCACATGCATAACTGTCATGGTGTCATACTTTAGTAGAATGATGGAAATTATGTTCATGCATATAGATTATACATTTTAAAACTGGACTAAAAGCAGTGCAATTTAATATTCTTGTTTCACTGTATAAATAGAGCCTTTAATGCAAAAAAAAATGTATTTACATGTATGCATTTGGCAGATGCTTTTTATCCAAAGCGATTTACCATGCATTCAAAGTATACATTCACATTCTAATCAGTTCTTGGTTTCCCTGGGAATCGAACCCATGACCTTCATATTGCAAGTTCCACACTCTACTGTTTGAACAACAGGACAGCCTTATGTGGTTATGGGAATTCCTAAAGACCTGCATTTTTTTTATTATTGTTGGTCTAAAAAAAGAGCAGAAGCTTTTTAAACTTGTTTTAAGTGTAAATGAATACATTTGAGAATAAAATTAATTGTGTCTTGTCTTCCTATTTTATAATCTATAGTAAGCCGAAAATTGTCTCACTTCTTTTTGGCTTACTAACAAGCTTTTCTTCCATCAGGAAATGCAAATCTATTTTATCATTGAGCAATAATAGGGCACCATCTGAATGCAATTAGTATCAATTCACATTATAGATTAAACTTCAGAGAGCTAGAGCCTTAAAACATGATTACAATTTAGAAATAGTTTGCCACTTTGAAAATTAAGAAAGTTAGACCATTATGTAGTTAAACAAACTATCCAAAAGAAAATGTATTGGATAAATTAATTTGTTTATTTTTAATGTCAAGTCAGTCCATGTGTGAGGAAAGTCTTATCATACGCTTGTGCAAAGTAGGAAGCAAATCTACCTCGGATAACACACAAAAACTCAAATACAGAGGAAACTAGAGAATCAGAGGCCGATTGTGACAAAATCCAAATAGTTTGTGGTTCAATTGTGCATCGCATCAATACATCTATTTCACCAGCAAAGCAGAATTATACTTACACAACCAAGGGATTCAAAATAGAAACTATAACGATTTATCTTCAGAGCTTTGAGATATTTATGATCTATGAATGTTAAGCTTATTCAGACAGAAAATAGCTTTTTCTATGGCTATTAAAAACTCAAAGAGTAAAAGAGGCAAAAGCATTAGAAGAACATCTCAGAGGCACCCTCAGCCAAGCCACAGGCAAACACAGCGGATCTCCAAATATCAGATCTGACAGAGGGACTCGCTTTTCAGTCTCAGACATTCAATCCTCATGTTTATGATGTACGACCTTGTAATAGCCGGGAACCACAGCATCTTGAGCCCGTCAAACAGAATTAGGGGTTTTGGAAAAAACGAAGACTATTTGAGCGAAATGACTCGTTGTTGCTCTTTTTCATTATTCTACTGCTGCTTTATGCCAGTGCTGGAAGGAAGAGAACAGAGACAGAGAACGTCTGCAAGGAGTGGCTCGTCAGAACTTGGGAAGCAGTTTAGGCTAATGATTAACTTCCATAGAAACTAATCAAAAAATATTTGAATACAAAACATTTTATATTACTACTACTCTTCTCTTTGTTTTTTATAATAGCGTGTTTCTAGAAAATGATTGATTAATATGAATGGAAAAAATAGAGCTCTATGCTATTCTCAATGCAACTTATAAGCAAACAGAAGCATAGATTTAAAGAGTTTGTGCGGCAACATCACATGCACTGGTCTGAGACAAACATGAGCATCACACAAATGTATATGCAACAGATGGCAGAACTTTGAAGTCACTTTAAAACATGCAGCGCATTCAGATTATATGCATACATAATTAAATCATAGTTTTTGGTGTTTAATATTCAAAACGTATACTAATAGAATGTTTCAGTTTAATTGATTTAATTGTGCAGCCCTATGATGAAGTGAAAGCTTTGTGGGAGTGTGGGTGTGGCAAGGGAATGAGATACGAAAAAAAAGAAGGCAAAAAAGTGTGTGATACAGATATTAAAACGCTCAATGATCTTATGAAAGGCAGTAAAAAGAGCAAATGACTCCTAACTTAAACCTTTTACAATCGTTAGTGGCTTTATAGGCGCTGAGAGCCCACTGATCAGCCTTTAGTGGCCCGAGGCAGGTCAGAATAGGTGGCTTCCATGGTAATCCATAGTCACCCATCGCAAAGGAATAGGCTTTTAATGAAGCAGTGGAGCACATCGAACATCACAAGGGCCTTACTGATGATCAATGTGCAGGTCAGTACCCGAGAGGGCTGATTGATCTAATTCAGGTTTCAATTGATTGGAGGCCAGACAAGCCTCTGGTGATATGTGAAATGTAGCAAGGTTAAAAACAAGGCAATCTTTAATCATTGAGGTGACTTGTTCTTCACAATGCAAATGAAAGACAATTAATTGTGAGTACAATTAACTGATTTGATGGAACGAATGAAGCAAAGAAAGAAAAAGAAGCTTGATTGTACAGAAAATTAACCCCAAATTTGAGATACAAAACTAATATCTATATAATACTTTTGCTGTTACCTACAGCACAATAAATGTTATGCAATTTAAAATATATATTATGTGCAATATATGGGTAGACTACTGATATAAAATAGATATGCTACTCTAGAGAGTCCTAGCGGAATCCAAAGGGTGGCTTTGCAAGAGAAGAAAGCAAATACGCTGCAATGCTAATGTTAACCTGGAACAGCTAGAATCTTCAAACTCTTGTGAGCTGTGGTGTTACACAGTGTCAAAACAAACTCAACAATAGAGAAAAACTGAACAAAAGCAAGCACTAGAAAGGGAAACAGAGCCCCCTGCCACCCCTCACAGTGGGAGAAGAAGAGAAAGGAGTGATGGGGGGGAGGGATTGTTCTTGCGAGGTGCGAGCCACGTTTCATCAAAGCTCTCAAAGTGGAGAACTGCAGATATATGTGGGATAACATGCCCCAAGTCACACACATCTATGAACATATAGACAAATATTCACAGATATCACTGCAACTTACTAAAGGCAGTGACACTACTGACTAAAATACTTGTTTTTTTGGAAGTATCACAGTAGTTCTTCTTCTTATTACATCTTGCAGTGAATATCATCATAGTGCTGCATTTCTGTTTTTAATATTACCATATTGTATTGCACAAACAATTACCTGATGAGAGAGAAAATGATAGATAAAACGACAGACAGACAGACAGACAGACAGAGGTTGGTTGGCTGGATGGGTGGATAGATAAAAAGTATTGCATGACTATGGCTTTAACAACCTTGAAATATGAATACCTTTGTGAATGCTAAGAGATACACATCAAAAAATGTCTGAGTTGAACACCAGAACAGTATATTTAAATTACGACCAGTTAAAGCCTGTCATAGGGTGTTAAATTTCATGCTACGTATTTCTCGTCTCTTTAGTCGTAAAAGGCCATACATGGCAGGAAACAATTATATATCAGGCAGTGAATAGTATCATAATGGACACAGTTTTAACCAAGGTTAAAAACCCACAGGACGGCACCAAAACCGGTCATTAACCAAACACGGTCTACTGGTTTAAGACTGCCCAGACTCTCATTCAAGGCTCTTTCAGTGTGTAATTGCACCATTACCACAAACCGCTAGTTTTCTATTAGTACTTCAAAATGAGCTGTATCCAAACAGGCACAATCAATAAAACAGTGTTTGAGTTAAGCATTTCATCACTAGAGCACACACGTTTTACCAAAGGAGCTGTCTATCTTATCTGTCATAGCTTTATATAGTAGTGTGGTGTGGTTTGGCAGAGGTTCAAGACAGAAGATGCCACTGGTGAGCAAATGTTGATCCAAGATCTTCATATCCAAACTGTGAGGGATTAGGGGGGCTGCCAATGTCTGGCCTCAATTCATGAACACCGGTTAGTTAAAAGCCTCAGTCAGATTTCAGACAGAAAGAGATTAATGTTGGGAGCTTTACTGAGGAGCTTGAATCCCCGCCTCACCACATCATCTCCCAACTAGTTTCTTGGTGCCAAGTCTGACAGACCAACTTTGGCAGAGTCAGAAAGTGGCCCTAATTCATAAATTCAATAAATAAATGCAGATATAGTTGGCCTCTCAGTGCCACTTAATGCACTGTCGGCCATACGGGCCAAAACCCGAACCCTTCACAACCTCTGACAAATTCTTTCTAAGAGTCAGATGAATAGGGACAATCAAATTAACACTGCTGACAGTGATTAGACTCCACCCCAAATAAAATATTTTATGTGCTGTAATCAAAGCTCAGTCCTCACAGATGAGTAACTTCTAGACATCTTTCAAACATGGAATTAACTGTCCGCACACACATTTTATCACATTCAATTTGCAAAAGCCAATTACCCATAATTGTTCTCCAAATGCTGAGAACAATTGTGGCAGAATATATGGAAGCCATGCAGACAGTTGAATGCATTTTATAACTTTTCTGCTAATGTGAAGGCTGAAGAGAGAGTAATTCACATGCCGGCAGTGTTGTTTCAAGTTTTTTGTATTACAAAAATATACACTATCCCTTTCAAGGGAACACGAGCTGCATCAAGATGCTGTGGGAATGCTTCTGTGTGATTGCATTATGAAACACTTGTGAAATCAGTCTAATGGCATAGAGGAATGTCATAGGCGCGTGACATCACAACCTTCTGTGTCTTTAGCAAAGCGCTCTGTGTCAATTTGTCTATTTATTGTTTGTTTGTCTCAAGCATATACTGTATATGAATTTAGACAGGAGTATAATGGCGAGCAAACGCATGTCCCTCACTTTGTCTCTCACTACATTACGAGTGGGGAAACACGTGATTTATGTGTTGTTTTTTGGGGAGTGGAGCACACACCAGCTTTTGAGCAGACAGTGTGCATTCATAATGTTTCCCGACGTGTAAGAAACATGTGGAAGGAACAGAGCAGATGGGAGATTTCGTATCTATCTTGTTCGTATGATTGCATGCAAATTGATTGTATGTTTGCGAGATATGATCTAATGATTTTTTTTTTTTTTGCTTATTGAATCTACTCTAACAAATGAATATTCAGCATGTCATTCAGACTGTGTATACTTGTCTGGTTGTTTCCTGGCTGCATTTAATTGTGAGAGATTAAATACAATATTTCTCTGACTTATGATAACTTACATTTTGTTTGATAATACTTTTTCTGCCACTCATGCAGTTTGACAAGAGTTTTCTTATCAGGACGCAAGTTTGATCATCCTTGTTGTGTTTGTAATTGTGCCGTTATTCGTTGGAAGCACATGCCCGTCTAGTTTGTTTGTGTTCGCTTACACGTGTCTTGTTGTGTTTTGCCATGCGTTCATTTGTCAGTTGTCGCCCTGCCCTCTTGTTCCTCTGTTAGTTCATTATTAATCTCATTTGTAACCATCATTAGCTTCCACATATCTTCCCTTCATGTTTTGTGTTCCGTGCTAGATCGTATGTTTTCGTCCTGAACTTTACATCTTGCTTCTCTTAGCGGTTCGATATTCTAATCTAGCTATTTTTGGTCTAAGTCTATTTTTTACTTTAGATTCTAGGTTTAGATTCCAAAAATGTTCTTTAGTTTTGTTTTTGTCTTTTCTTAGGAACTTATCAGCCCTTTGTTTCTGTAATTAGTTGTATTAGTCATTCAATTATGTTCTCCTTTTTTGTTTCCCCCTGCCTCTTCTCCCCCCTTAGTTCAGTCTTGTTTTGTTTTTCCTGTGTTTTTTTTCCTTGTTGTTTTGTTTTTCCTCGAGTCTTCTAGACTCTATGCCTGCTGTACTGTATCACCCTCCCTGCCTCACTCTGCACCATTGCCCTTGCCCTTGCCTTGTACTTGTCTGATTAATATTTGGCCACGTTACATTTTGATCAATCAAATGGTGAAATAGCCATTTCAAGGCAAGTCAAGGCAGCACTTGCAGCTGGACGTTCTTCTAGAGGTGGACAGGTCTGAGGACTGCCATCCTCTTGAGCAGTGGTCCCCAACCCCCGGTCCCCAACCCCCGGTCCCCAACCCCCGGTACCGGGCCGCGGAGCGATTTCGCGGAACAGTCCGTCGATGAAATTGTACCGGGCCGCGGAGCGCATTCGCGGAAACGGCTGCAAGCGGCTGTGGCGATGTGACTATGGAGACGTTTGAACAGTCTCTGCGCCCATCCCGGCGTCAACAATCTCGCGCGCGGACCCAATTATCCGCAGCAAAATTATCACACGTTTACCGGTCCGCGGCACAAAAAAGGTTGGGGACCACTGCTCTTGAGTACGGCTTCAATAAAGAAGTCCTGACACCAAAAGGGTCAGGTCTTTGAGGGTAGACCCCTCTGGGGGAGGGGTAAATGGATAACACCTCATCATACGGTGCCATCTCCTTTTGGTGGCCTCAATGTGTCGTTTTGCCAACCCCGCCACCTTGTGTGCTTCAGAGAGCAATCTCCAGCAACTTCTAGTATCAGTGTTCTCCAGGAAAGTTTATAGTACTGGGCGACTTGCCCCCTCTGATGAAGGATCCAAATGAGTCAGTTTGTTTCCTGCTGATCATATTCTTCAGAGCACTGAAATAGCTACTTGAGTTATGCTAAAGCCCAGTGTCAAGAGGCTTGTTAAAAAGGGGTGGAAAGGGGTGGTCTCCAACCAGCCCATACAAGCTCGGCATGCTAAATACATCTCAATGGATCCTGCTGTCTGTAAAAAAAAAAAAAAAAAAAAAAGAATTCTTGCCCGCACAGGTTCAATGGGGTTCTATCAACAATGGTAGTGCCTTAGCTATAGGGGGAAAAACACAGTTTATTTCAGAGCCATCATCTCTCTTGGAACTTAAACTGCCGGGTAATTATAGAAATATTTCTAGCAAACACTTCATCTCAGACCTGAACAGTACTGTACAGTCCAGTGTACACATTTGTGTTACAAATGAGCCAAGGGGGTCTGCTATCGAGTCCAAGCTGGCTCCCCAGATCCACCTGTGGGCTCAAGGGGGGCTGCTATCACTGAGGGCAGTTTATATCCCTTGTCAACAAAAACAGGGAGAAGGCATCCTGTGGGAGAAATTTGGTCAAGCAGAAGTAGGCCTGTTTACATTTCTAGAACTCAGAAATGTTCTCAGTCATTCATTTAAATTTAGATTTATCCATTTGACAGACACTTTTATCCAAAGCTTCTAACAACCACATTCAAGGTACACATTGTCTTTCTAATCATTTTTTGTTTTACCTGGGAATCAAACCCATTACCCTAGCATTGCAAGTGCCATGCTCTACTGTGCTACAGGAAATTATAGCAGAATCAGAGCTCCTGAATCCAGCTCCTCTTGGGCTGGATGCTATGGTGCAGACATGGCTAATGCATGCATTTTCGCTCCAGAAAGTTGGAATGAGTGGAATGAGTTTACCAGGATAGAGGGAGTCTTTTGCTTTTTGATACTGTCTCAAGCAGAGGGCACAATATTTCACCATCATCCAGAGTTATGGAATCAGTGGGCCTGGCCCCTCTGGGGGCCTGGCTCACAGACTCTGGCCTGTCAACCAAATTTGTTGAGACCATACTTCACCACAGAACTCCTTTAACAAGAAAACTACATGCCCTGAAGTGGAGAGTGTTCACTTCATCGTGCAGAGAGTGCCAGCTTTACCCAGTTAAGTGCCTTGTTGGTACAGTGCTAGAGTTCCTGCCGGAGAGTTTTCCCCTGGGTTATCATCCTCCATTCTAAGGTGTATGTGGCAGCCTAGCTGCTTACAACTTTCTTTTGGATGGTGTGTCTTTAGGGAGAAACCCACTGAGTACTTGTTTGCTCTATGGCACATCAGACCAAGAGAAGCTAAATCTGCTTTGCCAATAGATGTGTGGCATTAGATGCGAGCAATTGATCAGTCAATTTGGTATGTTTTAGATCACCTAGAAGAGGGTTCCTAGCATCTAGGAAGATTATAAGCAAGCGGGTAGTCAAGGCTATCTCACTTGCATACGAATCAGCCACACCACTAGGAGTATGGACACTTCTACTTTCAGGAGTCTCCCTTCATGGTATCTGTGATGCGTAAGGCTGGTCCTTTGTGCACACTTTTGTCAGGTTTTAAAACCTGGATCTGGGCACCACAACAGAGGTGTGTGTGTGGAACGATTTCAAATAGGCAAGCACTGGCTAGTTAGTGGTGTGTTTCTACATGTTTTTATATGCAACTTCTGTGGGTCCCAGAAACCTTTGTACTCTCAGGTGCCACGGACTAAGGTCTTCTATGGGACTAACTCAAAAAAATATTTGACCAGGTTGTTTTAGTGATGACCCTGATGAAGTGTTTACAAGACAACAATAGAAAACATAATTCACTTGCATGAAAATGTGTCAGGAAAAAATACTCTTTTGGGGGACAAAAACACAGCCTGATATCACATCTCTGCTAGAGTTTGCCCAGAGGCATGTCAGAGGCTCAGAAATGTGCAGAGAGATTCTATGGTGTTTTAGGTTTCAACACAAAGCTATTAACTACATTGAGGCACGGTGATAGCAGCATCTCACTTTGGGGAGGTTGCTTTCCAGCAAGGTCTGTAAAACCCTCGAAGGCAAAAGGAAAAATTGGAGATGCACTAAGAACAGCTAAATCCATGAGGAAATCATGCTGCAATTGATGAGAGCACTGGGACATAGATGAAGATTCTTCCTTCAGTAGGACAACGACCTGATACATACAGCGAAAACCAAATCTGAGTGCCCGAAAAGGTTCATGTCCCGAAGAGGCTAAGACATCAATTCAATTCAGCACCCTTGAAATATCTATCAAAATTGCAGCTCACAAACTGTGCCCATCCAATTTGAAGCAGAGTAATTTTGCCAAAAGGAACTTGTGGGGGGGGGGGGGGGGGGGGGGGGGGGGGAGTATTGAGGTTTCAATTCCAATGGAGACCACATAACACCCTACCTATGACAAAAATCTAAACCAAAGCAAATAAAAAGAAACACACACACACACACATACACTTTAAAAGGTTGACCAACAGAGGTGGATCTATTTATAATTAATTTGGAAGTAATTCCTCAAGCATTTTTATTATGTTATTCATTTACATTTATTTATTCCAAATTACTATCAGACACACCTCTCCCCTCTTCTGCCCCTTGCACCTGACCTCTGAACTCCCCTATAGTTCACCACCATATTCATCTACCTCATATACGATGTCTCTCTGAGAAAATTGGTCTCCTCACACACAGACTATTTACTCAGATATTTATAATTTATATCTGCACTGACTATAATTGCATTTGCATTATGACTACTATATCTGCCATCACCACTTTATCTCCATAATCCACTTTATCTATTTTTTTGTTTTGTTGTTGTTGTTGTTGTTGTTACTGTTAATGTTACCTGGATGAACCTAGAGTCTGAGAAATACAGAATTTCAATTCTCTGTATGTACGTGCTGTATATATGGCAGAATTGACAATAAAGCTGACTTTGACTTTGACTGACTTGACTTAAATATACTGAGTTGAGATTAATTCCTTGCACATTAATAATAATAATACATATTATTATATTAAATTAAATTGCAAAATTCTTTGCTGGATGGTCAAGAGGCAAGTTTTTCTGCATTTGTGTATTTGGATTGAGAATGAAATTCAACTGCACTGAATTTAAATATGTTTCCCTTTCACTCTGATCTCTGAATCATAAAACAGTTTACTTTGGAAAGGGAGAAATTCCTAGGTCAGTGTTCAGAGGCAATGTTACCAGACTCAAATCAGCAAATAATGACCTCATTAAAGTGTGTCACTTTTATATCCAGAAGAGAGCCACACAACAATTACCTCACAGGAACAAATGTGAGTCAATAAACTTTTATGGGGCATCTCCCTTCACTTGTATGTGAATTGTATTATTGTTGTGCCATGTGTGGCATTAAAACGGAATTGGAATACCTCGAAGCACCAATGTTTACAATATTGTTATTATTATTATTTATTTTTTTGGAGGAACAATTGATATCTTATTGATATTAATGTCTCCCCTATATGACTTACATCTCTGTAAAACCTTGCACTTCATAATTTCCAACAATGAGTCTTGAGTGAACTGATTTTCTCATTCCTCATTTGAGGTAAGGTAATTGCTAAACACATAAATGTAAATGAAAATAACTGAATTAAAATGCAGCTCAAACATTGGCAAAATAAAAATTGCAAATGTTTTAAAGTTTATTGCCAACGTACTACTCAATAAATACAAACACAAGCCCCTGTGATGAGAAATCAATTGGTTTTCACAAAGGTCCCATTGTGCACTTAATGTGATCTGTTGTTGGATCAAAGTAGTTGAATGTTTAAACTTGCATTTGTTCTGTTTTCAATCATGTTCATTGCTTGAAGCAAAGTTTACTGAGCCTTGTAAAATGCCCCAAAAGCTTTACATCTGTTCCGTTACCCACTGAATTCAAAACTGCATTTACCACATGATAAACAAATTGAGAACAAATGATTATAATAATAAAAATATTAGTATCTGAACCTCATAAATTAAGACTTTGTAACAGTCTTTTGATCGATAACTTTAACTAAATGAATAAAGAAATTCTCAAAACTTGTCTTTATGTCCGTCATTTGTTCTGTAGTTCACAAGCATATTGTGAATGAATAAACAAGATCACTTCTATCCATAGTGTTCGTATAGTAACTAATAAACACACTCGTTGAATAGCAAATTTCAGGGGAAATGGCTGGTGAATTTTTGTCTCCTTGATTTAGATAATAATCATTTTAATGAGAAATATTGACATTTAAAGTCCTGGAAGAAAACTCAAAGCTACAATTGAGGTGTTTGAGGGAGTTCAGAAATAGTTCTTACTGATACAAAGAACAACTCCATTTGGAGTGGACTCTGCAATTTATAAATTTGCAGACAATTTTAATCCTCAAGCTGGAACATTACACACTAAATAAAATTGCAAAAAGCCCAATAAGTACTCTTTAAAAGACTTATTCACTTGAAAATGAAAATTATCACCCTTTAGTCAGCCTCAATTTGTTCTAAAGCTGTATAATTTTCTTTCTTATGCAAACAAAAAGGGTATTTTGAAGAATGTTTGAAATATTTTTGTTGATACAATGAACATCAATGAGGCCTAAAACAACAGTAGATGTACAAAAACACAGATTTCTTAAATACACTATTTTGTGTTCTGCAGAACTGATTAACTGAACTTAAAATAATTATGTGAGATTGCTTTTTACAGACTTTTCCAATCAGTAGCCATTGAATTATAAGATGCTTTTCAAAAACTCTTTTGGGACTGTCACACATTTTTGCAAGTAATTTTGCTTGAGATTAAGCAGTGCTTACAATGCTTTTGGGAAACAGGGCCCAGAGCATGATTGTGGAGGTGCTGTAATCCTTCAAGCATCTGGAACTATGGACTGGTCCATGTGTAGCAAGCCACAGCAGATGTTTTACAAGTCTGCAGTGGCAAGTGTTGTTTTCTGTGCTGAAAACAACATCATACACAAATTAATCATAAATGCAACCTGAATAACCACTCTTATTCTGGTTTTATTGGGAGCAATGTGCCCTTGGAGAACAATGATCTTGAAGCACCATCAGCTACCAAGTTATTCCATCACTGTGATCTTTGAAGCCCCATAGTTGATTGTGTTTGCTTGCAGCTTTATATGCATGCTTGCTCACACGCACCTGAGAGAAACAATGACATTGAAAAAGGACATTTTTTCCCATTCAAATTGGAACATGAACACAACGCCACATAATGCATTCACAAAGCAAGCTATGCATTTGTTCTAACCACATTTTACTTATTGCACATTTTTAAGTGTGTTCAATGTATAGTGGTGTTTTTTCTTTGTTTGATGTCGTTCCTATTTTGTACCTGAATTTACCCTCAGGAATCAATAGGCTACGTTTATATTGTGTCTTGCTTGCAGCCAGTCATCCTGCTAAAATAAGCTGACAGAACAAAGATGGCTTGGGTATTCCACACCTGACCACCTCTCGTCTCCTCTTCATCACTATCAATCCAATTAAATGTCCAATGAAAGTGGAAATTCATTGTTCCTTGTCACTTTTATGTCCACCTTGCACTTTTTTTTTCTCCAGGGGGGGGGGGGGAAGACGATAAAAAACGTCTCAGGTTACGTACGTAACCATAGTTCCCTAAGAGGGAACGAGACACTGCGTCGAGACGCGATTGGGAACCTTTCAGTTTATATGTCTCTTGAAGCACAATCAAACTCAGGTGCGGGAGTGTACGTCGCCGTGATGACGTCATCACGTCATGACCCGGGAGTATAAAGGCACGTCACGACCCGGAAGCGGGTTAGCTTGAACAGTGTCTGAACAGGCCGGCATGCCTAGGAGCTGAGGCTGCAAGACGCAGTGTCTCGTTCCCTCTTAGGGAACTATGGTTACGTACGTAACCTGAGACGTTCCCTGTCAAGGGAACTCGCACTGCGTCGAGACGCGATTGGGAACGAGGAATACCCACGCCGCCTCAGCGTACGGGGTATGCCAAGCGAAACGTAGCTCACTACGATAACGCCAATGATCCCAAGGCGGGGTTTAGGTCTAACTGGTAGAACCTAATAAAGGTATGCGGTGAGGACCAGCCAGCCGCATCACAAATGTCCGCGAGGGAAGCCCCTGCGAAAAAGGTTTTCGAGGCAGCCATGCTCCGAGTAGAATGAGCTCGGACAGACAGTGGACACTGCTGTCCTGCCAGCTCATAAGCTAGAGAAATAGACTAGGGGAGCCCTTGGGGGCCCCAAAACAGACAAAGATTTGGTCTGACCTACGCCACGCACTCGCACTGGACAAACCCTGTTCTTTAACTCCTGGTCATGATCAGTGAATGGAGGAGGACAGAGAGCCTGTAGCACTATATGGCGCATAGGACTAGACAGCACTTTAGGTACATAACCCGGCTTGGGATAGAGGAAAGCTTTAGCCAAGCCGGGCGCAAACTCTAAACATGAAGGGGCCACGGAGAGGGCCTGCATGTCACCAATCCTCTTGAGGGAAGAAATGGCGAGAAGAAAGAGAGTTTTAAGAGTAAGGTGCTTGTCTGAAATCTCATCCAGCGGTTCGAAGGGAGCCTGGGACAAGGCCTGGAGCACCAGGGACAGGTCCCAAGGAGGCACCCTTGAACGTACTACAGGCCTCAGCCTCTGAGTGCCACGTAGGAAACGAACTATGAGGGGGTCCCTGCCCAAAGCGGCACCACTCAAAGGTACGTGGTAAGCAGCTATGGCAGCCACGTAAACCTTTAGTGTGGAGGGGGACAGCCCTGCTGCGAACCTTTCTTGCAGGAACTCCAGCACGGTGCCAACCTGGCAGGTAACTGGGTTCAGCTGCTTTTCGCAACACCAAGAAGTGAAAATCTTCCACTTCTGAGCGTACAGTTTCCTCGTGGACGGGGCTCTGGAGTGGAGAATGGTCTCTACAACCTCGGCTGAGAGACCAGACTCTATGAGCTGGGCCCCCTCAGGGGCCAGACCCACAGTTTCCACAGTTCTGGGTGAGGATGGAAAATCCTCCCCTGAGCCTGGGACAGGAGGTCCCTCCTGACCGGAATCTCCCACGGAGTGCCGTCTAGGAGGGACACCAGGTCCGAAAACCACACCCTGCCCGGCCAGCGCGGGGCAACTAGAGTGAGACGGACCTTCTCCCGGCGAACCTTCTCCAGAACCCCTGGGAGCAGAGCTACGGGGGGAAAGGCATACAGGGGTAGATTTGGCCACCCTTGCCTCATGGCGTCCAGGCCGAGAGGCGCTGGAAGATAAAGGGAGAACCAGAGTGGGCAGTGAGTCGTCTCTCGAGACGCAAACAGATCCACTTGAGCCTGGCCGAATCTCTCCCAAATCTGCTCCACCACCTGAGAGTGGAGTCGCCATTCCCCGGGCCTCGGCCCCTGCCTCGACAGGAAGTCTGCCCCCAGGTTCTGGGCCCCCGGGATATATACCGCTCGAAGAGAGAGCAGTTCCCTCTGGGCCCAGAGGAGGATCCTGATCGCCAACTTGGAAAGTCGACGAGACCGGAGACCTCCCTGGTGATTTATGTAGGAGACCACCGACGTATTGTCGGTCCGTACTACTACATGACGGCCTCTGAGGTCGGGGAGAAACGCCCGTAGCGCCATCCGGACAGCCATCATCTCCAAGGCGTTGATATGCCAGGAGAGGTGGTGCCCGTCCCATAGACCCCTGGCCGAGCGGTCCCTCAGGACCGCCCCCCAGCCCGCGCGGGACGCATCTGTCGACAGCATGACGCGGTGACAGATAGCTCCCAGTGCGAGCTTCTGGGACAAAAACCAGTTCTGCTTCCACGGATGCAAGGCTCGAAGGCAGCGCCTTGACACCTTGATCAGACGGAAGGGGTTGCCCCTCGGGGAAAACCCTCTGGTCTTCAGCCACCACTGCAGGGGTCTCATGTGGAGCAGGCCGAGTGGGATAACACTGGACGCTGCCGCCATGAGCCCCAGCACTCTCTGGAAGTGCTTGACAGTGAGCAGCTGGCCTAGCTTGATATCCTGGACTAAGGACAGAACGGCGGCAATGCGCACGGGGGATAGCCGTGCAGACATTGACGCCGAGTCCCAAACAACGCCTAGGAAGGTTGTCCTCTGCACAGGAGAGAGGATACTCTTCTTGGCATTGAGTCTCAGCCCCAGCTCCTTCATATGCGCGAGTACGACATCTCGATGCCGGACCGCTAATTCTTGTGTCTGAGCCAAAATCAACCAATCGTCGATGTAGTTCAGTACACGGATACCAGTGGACCGCAGCGGGGCGAGCGCTGCGTCCATGCATTTGGTGAAGGTGCGAGGGGATAGCGCTAGGCCGAATGGAAGTACTCGGTATTGGTAAGCCTTGCCCCCAAAGGCGAACCTGAGAAACTTCCGATGTTGAGGAAGGATGGAGATATGGAAATATGCGTCTTTGAGATCTATCGTCACAAACCAATCCTCGGACTTGATTTGGGATACGATCTGTTTCAAAGTCAACATTCTGAACTTCAGGCGCCTGACAGTCTTGTTCAACAGGCGAAGGTCTAGAATAGGACGCATACCTCCATCCTTCTTCGGAACTATGAAGTAGCGGCTGTAAAAGCCCGAATCTGTGGCTGAGAGAGGTACATACTCTATGGCCTCTTTCCTCAGCAATGATTCGACTTCTTGTTCCAAAACCCGAGCCTGCCCAGGGTCTACCTCTGTCCGAAGAACCCCCGCGAACTTGGGAGGGTTCGACCGAAACTGGATAGTGTAACCCACATGAATAGTGCGCAGGACCCACTGAGAAATGCCTGGCAGACGTGTCCACGCCGCCAGGAACTCTACTAGGGGTACCAGTCTCTCGAGACCAGTCTCTGTTCGGGTTTCCACTCCAGGCCGCTGGACCTGGAGTGGATGCTCTAGGACCCTCCTTAGAGGGGGCAATCTGCCCAGTGCACCCTGCCGGGGTGACAACTGGGGTAGACCACCTGGTCCCTGATCGGACTGGCTCTCTCGAGAAACCAGATCCACAGGGGCCACCGCAGGGCGTTGGCAGGCTGGTGGACCAACGGGGGGCTCCCTGCGAGGCCTGACACCATGAATGTCAGGGCCTCTTACTTTTAGCCTTCTTGCCCTGCAGAACGACCCTCAGGTCGGTCTGCCGGCCAGAAGGCTGAGGCTGAGGTTGCTGACCCGAAGCCCTCCCCTTCTTTTTCGGGGGGGGCTGACGAGTCGCAACACTCAGCTTCTGCCCAGCGCGGTATGAGGAGGTACTGGGCTGAGGATGGAACGCTCTTGCTTGCGAACCTTGAGGGCGGCGTGGAAGGATCTTTTTGAACGCCGCCTCCTGCTTAGCAGCCTCCTGAAACCTCTCGACGGCTAGCTTAACCGCATCGCCGAAGAGGCCAGGAGGCGTCAGAGGGGCGTCCAGGAGGATGTTCTTATCCTTTTGGCTGAGGGTAGTCAGATTCAGCCACAAATGTCTCTCCGTAGCTACTAGGGCTGCCATAGATCGGCCAATAGAGGCGGCCGTCTCCCTAGCAGCCCGGAGAGAAAGATCCGTCGCCCTCCGCAGTTCTGCGACTGCTTCTGGCCCAATACCTCCCTCCTCGTCAAGATCTGCGAGGAGTTCCGCCTGGTAGGCCTGCAGCATGGAAGAGGTGTGGAGGCATGCTGCAGCCTGACCAGCCGATGAGTAAGCTCGCCCCACCAACGATGACGTAACCCTGAGAGGTTTGGTGGGGAGCACCGGTGCCTTTAGGGGCTGCGGTGAGTGAGGAGCCAAATGATTAGCCAAGGACTCCTCTACTCTAGGCATTGCCCCGTATCCGCGATCTTTAGCTCCCACTAGGGAGGCATAAACAGCGGTCTCGCTGTTATGCACCCTGTGGGAGGCGGGCCTATTCCAGGACCTCGACACCTCAGTGTGGAGGTCGGGGAAGAAAGGCAGACACCGGCGCTGAGGTGGTGCTCTGGACGGCAAAAAGCGCTCGTCCAGCCTGCTCTTTGGACGAGCATGCGTCCGCTCAGCCGGCCACTCGAGGCCCAGCCTAGCGGTGGCGCGAGTCACCACCTCCAGCAACTCATCTGACGCTGGTGAGGGGGCTGGCGGAACCTCCTCATCAGCGTCGATACTAACAACATCCAGTTCCTCGGAACTGGATAGCTGCAGTATCGCCTCGTCAGGGTCGGAAGAAACCGCCACAGGGCGTGCTTCCGGCTCCCTAACGGGGCTAGATCTGCCAGGTAAAGGCGGAGAAAAGGCAAAGCCCGTCTCCGACCCCTCTGATAGATCCATCTGCGACCCCCATGATCGCAGCCGCCGCTGGGCCTCAGCCGCAGCGGGACCGGAACCACGAGGGCCGCTAGCCCGGGCAGTTTCCTCGAAAACTGCCAGGCGGGATCGGAGTGTTCGCAAACTCATTTGCAAACAGTCTGCACAATCAGTGCCCTCGAGCGCTGATCGTGCATGCTCCTCTCCCATGCAAGCTACACATAAGGCGTGTGTATCCCTTCCCGAAAGAAACCGGGGACAAGGGGTAACACAGCGCCGAAAAACTTGCTCCGCCATTTTTTCTACAAACACTCCAACAGACACACAGTGAAATCCCTTTTCTTTTAAACTAGACTTGGGCTGAATCACACACAGGTCTGCAATACACACACACGTTGAGCTTAGAGCGCTGTGAAGACACTGAAAGCTAACCCGCTTCCGGGTCGTGACGTGCCTTTATACTCCCGGGTCATGACGTGATGACGTCATCACGGCGACGTACACTCCCGCACCTGAGTTTGATTGTGCTTCAAGAGACATATAAACTGAAAGGTTCCCAATCGCGTCTCGACGCAGTGCGAGTTCCCTTGACAGGGAACTACATGGTTAACAATTAGACAAATGGCAAACTTGTTTGCCAAAACTCTTTTGCCACCTTAAAGTGATTCAATTAATATTGTATGGGTCATTAGGCATCACTGTCTAGAAGAGGTACAAAGGACACACCGGCATGGCTATTAATGTGATTTGATTTCACAGAAACTAGGGGGGATGGCCAGGCCTTAGATAGAGAGGAAAAACAGGACTGGTGGCCAAGCCTGAAGATTAAGACATACCAATTTTTCTCATGTATCCTTTTAAAGCCTAAAATGCATAGCTGTTTCTCTGATGGCTTTAAATGAATGGCAACTATAAGAATAATTAATTTGTTACATTTATATAGCACTTTTATTGGCTCTTTACATGGAAAAAGGAATCTCTTCAACCACAACCAATGTGCATCTACCTGGAAAATGAGCAGTCATATACCATCCACCACACACCAGCTTATCCGTGGAAAGGAGAAGTTGGCGAAGAAGTAAATCAGTATATATGGGAATGATTAGAAGAATATAATGATGGACAGGCCTGGCAGATTTGGTCAGGATGCCAGGGTTACATTCCTATTCTTTTTTCGAAAGACATCCTGGGACTTTTTATGACCACGGAGAGTCCAGACCTTCATTTTGACAGAATATTCTCCCCATAACTATAATTATCAAAAATAAACTAAAAATAGATTTAAAAATATAACTGATTAGAATGTCGATGTGCACCTTGAATGCAATTTAAGTTCCTTTGGATGAAAACGTCTGCCAAATGCATAAATGTAAATGAAAATGTAGACTTATTGTGTATTTATGAAGTATTTTCTTCATCTAAAATGACTCTTTTCTATTTTATATTATATATTTTAAAATGTAATTTATTCCTATGAAGACAAACTGAATATTCAACATCTTCACTCTAGTCTTCGGCATCACATCATAATTCATAAATCATTCTAATATGCTGATTTGGTGCTCACAAATTAATTTTATCATCAGTTTATTTAATTTTATTTTTATTTTTATTTTTGAGAGTTCAATAGAACCACTTTTATTTGAAATATTAAATAATTAACATTTAGCAATGTTTGGCATACTGTCCCTTTAACTGTACCTTAACAGTACAGTAATAAACCTCCAAAGCGACTGAATGCCTATAGGGTTACTGCCTGTCCAGAGGTCCACTGGCAGAGACAAAACAACAACAAATGACGAATACAAAGGAAGGGCATGCACTGCCATTTTGTGTCCCTGTGCTTCAATATGCCTGCATGATTTGTTGGCTGACCTGGTCCAGTCATGGGACCAGCATGGCACAGAAGGCCTACAGCAAGCTGGGAGATCATTATGGTGTCATTATGTTTGCCAGGCTCCCAGTGGCCACAAGAGCGGTTCTTCCATCCCAGGAAAGGAGTCTTTATGTGTTTATTGAGTTTTTCCACACATTCATAAAAAAATTAAAAATAATAATAAAAAAAAGATTGTTAAGTTTTCCGATTAGCCACTTGTATACAAGTCTACATCAAAAATGTCTTTACATCCAGCCCAGTTGCCTTAAATGACCAAACTGGCTCTGAATGTATATTTTTTAAATAAACGCAGGCCTACAAGCTGACACAGGTAGCAGGTAAATCACTTGTGTGACACTTAAACATAGCCTCATCCACACGCTAACATAACCACAATCAATGATGTCTTGCGTCCTAACCGTTTAACATAGAGCCTTTATGTCTCCTCTGGCTTTGCTTTAGTTACATATATCCATCTGGAAGTCAATCTGCCAGAAGGTTAGCTTCGGTAGAGTTAGTGAAGCGCTAAAGATAAAGCCTCAGACCAAAGTCAATGCGTTTTGGATCTAGGGTTTGGGCTGGTATTATAGCAACGTTAGCACTCTGACTTTGGGTGCCATACTAATGAGCAGGACTTGGTCTCCTTGCGCTCGAATCTGGCAAGCGGGGCCACAGCTAGGAGCTTAATTACAGCCAGGGAAATGCCTGCTAAAGTCATGTGGATACATTTCTGCTTCTTCTGGGAGCTCCATCAGGCAGCTTGCTAATACAGATGGTCCCACGCTGCATAACCCTGCAGCGGCAGTAATGACAAGCCTCAGCCAGAGAGGCTTTGTCTCAGTGAAGCTGGTGGCTTTATTGGTACCCTCTGCCCGTCAGGCCAGATGCTGGCCCACTTTGATGAATGGCAGTAAATCAAGACCTTCACCCCATTCCCGACCCTATTCCTCGTACCCCAAATCCCTATCTCCTTATTAAAGTTCTTGTGTGACTTGTTCTTGTCCTAGACTACAGGAAGTAATTTACGTAGCAAAAACTATCCTAAACTATGTATCTATATACAATTTAAACCACAATAACTCCACTATCAAATACACCATCTCAATTTTAAACACAATAACAGTCTCTGAAAAGTACTTTCAGAGATATCATATTGACAAATGATCAAAAATGAAACTGAGGTTGCATATTCAGGTGAATGAGTTCAGACACGATCCACAAGATTAGATTCATCATTTAACAAAAAAAAAAAAAAAATAGAAGGAATGAATGAAAGAAAAAAATAACAAATGAATGAATTAACCAAAAAAATTATAGAAAAAGTACAATTCACATGTAAATTTAGAATAAACATGATTCTCTCTGTCTCTCTCTCTCTGGATGTGTGTAAATTGTCACAATTTGAATTTGTGTTTGTTCCTAGTCACAATGTCTTTTCTGCTTTGATTTTATTTAAATAATAAATACAAAAAACATTATTAATAGTATAAACATATATGGTCAGTTTTCTCAGCACACTTCAATCAAACACACTTGAATCGCACTGTTTGGTTTAGTCGCATTTACATTTACACATATGCATTTGGCATTCAAGGAACACATTCTTACTTTCCCTGGGATCGAACCCATGACCTTGGCATTGTAAACAACAATGCTCTACTGATTGAGCAACAGGAAAGCTTTTCATTTCATTTTCAAATGCAATTGCAAAGTCAGGGCAAAATTCCAGGACCTCTTTAATTGGAAAACAACACAAATCCAAATACGGGGATAAAAGCTATTTCTGCCTGTTCTGCCTGAGATCAGTTGCTGCTGATTGTAAAACTAACACTACTATGAAACTAGGAAGAAAGCCATCTATAATGTAGATAAGTCAGAGAAGGCTATCTGTTCTTCTCTAAACTCTGAGAGACCTTTTATAATCTGGGCGGTCGGCAAGGCAGATCCAGCCGATAAAGATGTGGTATCAAAGGCTGCAAGCATTGGACGATAAGCTGGCATGAATTTCTCACTTCTGTGGCCGCATATCTTCTAATACTTCCTTTCTCATTGAGCAGCAAGAGAGAGCAAGGTTGGCGGTGATGGAGGTCTGGCCACATGTTGTGGGCTGTTATAGTCACACAGCTTCCATAGTCCCGACTCCTGTCAGCAGCAATAAGCATTATCACCCAGTGTTATTTTAGTATGTCATTGTGATGCTATTATAGTAAGTATTAATTGTCATTTTTCTTTGGCCTATAAAGTAGTATTATTGTTTTGTTTCTTTTTTGGTTATTTTAGGATATTAAGTACTTAATGAAATTTAGGAATATATGATAGCGAAGTGAAAATGTTTCCTTGTCATCTAGCTGAAATGAATAGGTAATGCATTTGATTGAATGTATGCTTTTTCTGAGGTAAATTAAAATATTGTCACAATATTGTAACTGCTTCACGTCAGTTACATGTTCCTCTGTAATTGTACTGCCCATCCTTAGGGGGCGCCAGTCAGCAACACTCAGGTTTAAACAGGTTTGTTATCTGGAGTTAACAGATACAGCCTACTACTCCAAATCACAAATACAGTAATACCTCAGTTTACGAGTGACTTTGTATACGAGCAAATCGGTGTACGAGCATGGAAAGTCAAATCAGTGTTCGAGCATTTTTTGTGTAAAAGTCCTAACAGTCAGGATCTTCGCATGCATTTTTACTGGAAATATCCTAACGACAGCCTCTCACAAAGCCTATCATCCCTTAACTCGTTCATTCTCTCAGCATCGCTCGGTTTGGTTGCATAATTCACCACAGTGATACTTTTATAAGTAATTTACAGCGTTTTTTTCCTTGTGTTGTTCACATTAATTGTGATCGCTATTGTTCACGTAGTGAAATATATACGTACAGTACAGCATATAGACAATGGCCCCCAAGATGAGAAAAAAGGTACAACATTCTCCCTCTAAGCTGTAACCTCCTCCTCTCGTCTCCTTCACGCCAGCAGCTACGCTACTCAAAGGTAAAATGTGCATTACAATAATTTGTCAAGTATTTTATTTTTATTTATTTTATTTTTAATTAATTTTACATTTAATTTAAAGTCAATTATTAATTAGTATTCATATGAGAGCTTAATAGTTATAATTTTTTATAAACAATTTTTCATATTTAAAATGGTTATTTATGGTCATGTGGAATGAATCGAGTGATTTTTACTGCATTTTTATGGGGAAAATTGTTTGGTGTGCGAGAATTTTGAGTTATTAACTAGCTCTTGGAATGAATTAAACTCGTAAACCAAGGTATTACTGTACAGTTCTGGTTGAGAAACTTGATTTGGACAGTTTCTGATATTATTCTTATTATTATTAATAATCAATTAAGATGAATTTTCATGACAAACTGACAGACAACACAAAAGTCTAACGCAACCTCAAATTAACTATTTTCTAGCAATGTTTAAACTGCATGTTCTTGTGTGTAACATGCATCCTTCTTTCCATCTTTCCCTAGATCTGTCGCACTTGAGAGTGTTTGCAAAAAGGGGGAAGGGGAACACATGCTTTGTGCCAGAATTGGGGGAGGGTTTGACACAAACAATGAAAAGGACAAGCTTTTGAGGATTACTGGGACTTTATGTTCCCAAATGTAATGTCTGGCATTATCATAACACAAACTGGCATTGAACTAAAATAAAAGGAGATTATAAAGTCTCTAAAACATACCAAAGCAATATGGAACAAACAGTGCACCAGGCCACAAATGCTATTTAGTCACAAGAGCTAAGGGATAGAAGTAGGACAATCTATGGATAATCTAAATGACTGCAATCCTCTGTTAATGGAAAACAGTATGAGTAATGAGTATGAGTAATTCTTTTCACATTAATCTGGTAAGTTTGGGTCAGAGACAGAATCAGAAAAAGTCAACAAATACAATCAAACAGCATCTGAAAGCATGACTTTGACCTTTAAAATCCATTAATATCACAAAGTTATTACAGTTAAGAGCACAAAGTATCGTAGGCACAAAATATTTGGAAACGAGTAATGCATGAACTCTCCTTCCAAATTCTGAACGAGCAACTGTGCTGCTCTTTGTTTGATCCCATTTGGTAAGAAAGCGGGGCCGAGCACGCACGACCAACCTATTGGCAAAGAAAAATGGCCAGCTTGTGAAATGCACCCCACTTTCCCTCAGCATGCATTTATCCATGTAGCTATCTAGCAGAAGCAACCGATGACCCGGTCAAGACGGGCCATAGAGCACAAACAGACCAGCAAGTATAGCCGCAAAACAGGACGAGTCTATGCAAAGGAATGAGAACTTCTTATCTGCTTGCATCCTCTTTTCATTCAGTCTTTATATCTCTCTTTACCAGTCTCCCTGCTTCCCATTATCTCTCTTTAGCTCTCTCTCTCTCTCTCTCTCTCTCTCTCTCTCTCTCTCTAAGCATGTTCTCTCCAGGGCTTAGAGGCAGCAAGCTGATTGAGTGTGAAGCCAGTATCCTTTCATTGATGATATAAAATATGGAGAATGGCTAGTCCAGGCTCAAATCCAAACCTACTGAATGAAAGAGAAGAACGGGAAAAGAAAAGTGGCCCTGTTTAGCAGTATCTCTCCAGCAGATGGAGGATATAAAGTGTTGTAGTTATGGACTGAGATTTGTGACGGATGCATCTTCAATACCTGACCCCCATTTCCAGGTTACATAAACCCTGAAATGACACTAAAACACCTCTTAGAAATGATGGGAAACACATTTGTACATGAGAAATCAAGAGCGGACACTTCCAACAGGGGTGCAAATGGACCACATTCAGGGAGGCTATGACACTTTAAAGTGCAAAAAAAAAAAGTTGTTCTTTGTCACCTTTCGGTTGCTTTTCTTGAAATTCGAGGACCTGTAACATATTCTGAAAATAGAGTGGAAAGAAACAGACACACATCTGAATGTGATTGGTGAGATATCGGATAATCCAGTGGCTTTCTACAAGTGGGTCACAGGCAAAAACTGAATCACAGGTCTATTCTAGCATGAAGAGAAGGAACAACTGTTGTTGAGGTGAGTTCATTAGGTTTTCCATGTGTTAAGTACACACATATATGTTTGCATGGACAATTTACATAATTAGTGAGTTTTGTGTAAAAAAAAAAAAGAATATATACATTATTAGCAAGACAAATAATAATAATAATAATAATAATAATTTTGCTAGCATTGTTGATCCTTTTCACAAAATATTCATGGCGCCCAGAATATTTTTTTGTCTGAATATCTGAACATTCAATTTTATCAACATAATAGATAATCTGCTTTTAAACAAACAAACAAACAAACACTGTTTTACTCTAGCTTCATGCATTCTTTTTTCAACACTTGAACGTGGGTTTGTTTCATAAAAAGCAATATTTTTCGTAAAAAAATGGAAAGAAAATCTGTTTGTTTTTTTTGTCACCGACTTTGGCTGAATCGTATTCAGAATGATGACCAAAGCATACAGTAGATTGAGTCCATCAACACCCCCAAACTTGCACAGTCCTTTACTTCACCCAGGGAGGTCATTTTATTCTATAACATTAGGCAGTTTTAATATTTATGCTTAATATGCTCCAGTCTTTTGATTTGGAGATTCTGTACTCTTTCAGTAGACGCTCACCATTTACATTTATTTATTTATTTTTATGGTGCGGGGTGTTGGGAATTCAATTCAACCATTTAAGTCTGATCTTGAGGAAAAAACATGTCATAAAATAATAATTAACCAATATGTCAACATGACATGTCAACCAACAAATAATTATTCAATAAAATGCCACAGACCATAATAAACACAGAGTTTTGGCATTGTGTTAGGTAGCCACTTGATGTCCAATGTATAATCTGAGCCCTGAAGCAAAACCAGTAGAGAACCACTGATCTATTTAGCCCTCAAAACTCTTTTCTTCCACGACTGAGGGTCGTCTTGCCTTAACTCTCTTGCCTGAGGCGCCTTCAAATGGTCCATCAGTCTACATCCTGAAAGCTCTTTCAGACACATTGTAACACTCAGCCAAAGTGATGGCTGCTAGTGACACATTACACTTTGTGGCACATCAAAATCTCCATCTCAATCCCTATTCATTTTCTTGTACAAAGCATTGGAGAAGCATGCTGTCTGCTTTGATGACTTCGGAATAAAACATCCACATAGCGCTGTCAAGCCTGTTTCTTGAATAATACAAACCAGAACAGTCCACACACCAGTCAGTAGGGCTCTGGTGCAATTGAAGTCACGGCTTAGAGGGGCTTGTCAAGGAAAGTCACTGTACAGAGGATGTCTACGAACAAAACAATGTGTATAGTTGGAAGGGTAATGTCTATATCTTCTTTGTTCTCCTTCATCCATTAGTTAGAGATAGATGAGGTCAACTGCCTCAGGGCAGCACAGTGAGCAAAGGTCTGCATTCCAGAATTCAATGGGTTTTACACTGAAACATCGCTCATGTCCATTTCTCATTCCCAGCCTTCTGAATTTGCATTATTCTCTCTCTCTCTCTCTCTCTCTCTCTTAAAGAACTGTTTGTGAACTTTCTGAAAAGGGTTTCTATGCTGTGCTGTAATTTGTGAGAGAGAAAGAACAAGAAAGATAAAAAAGCCAAAAGCTTGAACTATGGGACAAAAAAAAGAGGGAATCAATTTTGAAACTCTGGGAAAAATAGCACTGAAAAGAAAAGCCGCAACAAAAGCAAAGCTAGGCAGAGGAGGGTTCTAGATGGATCAGGCATTTGTGTTTTATGTCACCTCAGCAGGAGGAGAAGTCAGATTGTGTCTTCAAAGAAACTGAGCAGTGAAAAAAAGAAGCTAGAAAACACTAATGGAAGCGAACTGTGAAGAGCTCAGTGGTGTCTTTTTGACCAGGACGCTTCACTGGGGTTCCGCTGAGATACGAGAAGCAAAAACAGGCCATCCACTTTGACATTTCTTTTCTTTGAAGAAGCATGTCTTTTAAAGAATAGCTATGTTTATTTTCTAGTTTTCAGACAGAAAAAAGCAATATATCTCTTTAAAAAAATATCTCCCACTTGTCTGGGCAACAAAGCAACACTTTATTAAAATGGAGACAGATATAGATCGTCTGATTGACTGATCATTGTGAGTGGTTATCAGGGAGGATGGATGAGGAGGAAGAACTGCCATTTGGTATTCAAATTGAAGGCTATTAGCATTTTATCCTGATAAATCAAAGAAATTGAAGCTGAAGTATCATTGCAGTCAAGCAAGAAACAACAGTCAAATTTCATTATATTAAACATGACACAGGGTTTGGGGGTTTATGGAAATCAATAGCTATTCAGAGATATTTTCAGACATTTTTTTTTTTTTTGCGAATTTACCATTTATAGAAAATGGAAAAAAA
This sequence comes from Rhodeus uyekii, assembly GCA_037043235.1. Taxonomy (NCBI): domain Eukaryota; kingdom Metazoa; phylum Chordata; class Actinopteri; order Cypriniformes; family Acheilognathidae; genus Rhodeus; species Rhodeus uyekii. The sequence goes on along the minus strand of JAWRVZ010000187.1, from coordinate 866,116 downwards.
AAATATTTTAGATCCTAAGAATAACGTTAGAACATCTTAATGTTTCTGCAGAGGCAAAAACTAGAAGTATAATTTGTAGTATGTGGCCTTATGAGGTATGTTAAATTATTTTAAATAACCTTTCCCAAAGTTACCATGTTCATCAGTTTCCCAGCAAAATATCAAGTTCAAGTTCATTTATTTCTAAAGCACATTTAAAAACGGCCGAGGCCGACCAAAGTGCTGTACAAATATTAATAGGAGAAATACACACACAAAAAAAAAAATATATATATAATAATAAAAAAATTCTGTCAAAAGATTAAAAAGGTAGAAGGCAAAGAGTATAATCACTATATACACATATGCATATCCACAGATACACATACGTGTACATCCAATACACACATACTCTCACAACTATATGGAAATACACACATCTGTATAAAAACCGCAAACATAGATTAATATACTCAAATGTCCACAGTTACATATCGAATGCGACAGAGAACAGATGAGTTTTAAGACTGGTTTTAAACTCCAATAAACTGGAAGCCATTCTGACCTAATTTGGAAGATTGTTCCAGAGCGTGGGGCCAGCTACTGCAAAAGCTCGATTTCCTCTGGTATTTAGGCGGGTTCTGGGGATCTTTAAGAGGCGTTTACCCTCCGATCTTAGACCTCTCACAGGAGTGTAAAAGATCAGTCAGATATGAGGGAGCTAGATAATTTAAAGCTTTAAAAACAAGTAATAGGATTTTATACTTGATCCTAAACTGGGTGGGCAACCAGTGTAGAGAGCGCAAGAGGGGCGTAATGTGCTCGAATTTGTTGCGTCTCTTTAAAAATCTAGCAGCAGCGTTTTGAACTATTTGCAGTCTGGAAATTTGCTTCTTAGAGATCCCATAGTACAGGGAGTTGCAGTAGTCTAGTCGCGATGTGATAAAGGCATGAATCACAGTCTCTAAAGAGCTCTCAGAAAGGAAAGATTTGATTTTAGAGAGGGAGCGAAGGCAGAAAAAACTTGAACCAACAACCAAACTTATTTGCTTGTCAAATTTTAGACAGTTGTCAATAACCACTCCTAAATTTCTCACTTGGGGAGAGGGGAAAGGACTTAATATCTACTTTTCTACAACAAGCAGATCAATCAATCATAATCATAATACTACAATAATATAGAAACATGTACTGTAAAAAAATACAGTGGAGTTTGGTTATGTCAACGGCCTCAGGGGTTGCAAAAAGCGTTGAGATAACCGTTTAGCAAGATAACCAACACCCAATATGGCGATTTATTTGTTGAAGCGATCGGCATGCTATAAAAATGTACATACACTGTATATGTTTGTTAACAACAAAAGGCAAATGTGCACCAACTAACAGCAGATACTTACCAGTATACAATAAAAAAAAAACATATTCGAATCTCGATACAAACCTTTAATTATATTCTCCAACATTGCAAACACAATTTTCTCACAGCGTAAACAGTCATAACATATTAGTGAGGTCATCACGCTGTACTAGATTGCATACTTTCTTGCATTCTGCCTGTCTAATGTGCTTTCTCAACAAATTCAGCTTCGTCCCGTCTTTTAATAACCGTGTTCCCGTAGCGGCGCTGAGCAGAGCGCACTTCAGAACAAAAGCAGGATGTGTTTGTGTGTGTATGTGTATGTGTGTGTTCGTTCATCTAAGCCTCATACTCATTGGTCGTTACCGCTCATTACTGACCAATGTCAAAATATTTGAGAAAACCAATCAAATCAGAGAAGCCGTGTAACCATGTGAAGCGGCGAATTTGTCTGAGATATTTGCTTGAGTTATTAGTGTTTGGCGACATTAAGGAATCGACATTAAAGAATCGAAAATGCTAAGACAAAAACGTCGACATAATAGGATTGGCGAGTTAACTGTGAGTCGAGATAAGTGAACTCCACTGTAGTTTAAAATAGTGTAAAGAAATAAAATAATCCAGCCATATATCATCATACTCATAATAATAATAATAATAATAATATGGTTTAAAAATATTGTAAATACATTATTAAAATAAATAATGGGATTTTGGTGAAAAGATGTTAACACCTAAAAAAAATGCGTTGCACGTTGTCTTTAATCAGTTAAATTTGACGACAGAATGAGAGAAAGTTCTGTACCATACTTGAATGTATTATCCTGTTGCTACGGTCAGTTAAACACTTAATGTCACCACTATATCTCTATTGAAAATGAATTGAACTCACTTTACAGTAATGCTGTCTCATTGATTGGCCTAGAATCAACATGACCAAAGGCAGAAGTGCATCTCTGTTCTTGATCAGTGAACCATGAAGGATTCAGAGGGTTGATGCTGGCATTTTATTCTAAACTACATCCATTTTTTTGTCTTTTATAATGGTTATGGGTAGGTCTTCATTAATGGTAAATGGTCCTTAATCTGCCAATGACTTTGTAGCACAATTTGGGACCGATCAAAACCCTCAGCAATTTGACAGTCATTTCTGATGAATTTACTTTGAGTTTAGGGGCTGGTTTAAGGGACTTACTGATGCAACAAAGCAGAGGACAAAAGTGCGCTAATCCAACTTAAATCAGGGTTAAATTAGTCATACAAATAAAAATAGACAAACAGGCTCAGAGCTTATTAAAAAAAAGAACAAAAAGAAAAATCCTGGTGGCCAGTCAGATAGAGCAACTCACTATTCTATTCAGAGTGGAAAGGTCTCTGGGCTAAATTGATTTCATTAGATAAAATTTAGTTTGGTTACAATTTTGCACTGTGCAAGAGGGTGGTGAGCCTTGAACTGGAGAGGTTGCAGCCACTTAGGCATATTATGCAGGCCATATTTCAATGGTGGATGTTTAATGCAGCAGTCACAGGCAGTTTGGACTGATTCCAGCCCAATTAAAAAATAGTTTACGTCAATACAAGCATCCTAATATTTGCAAGGTCTTCTGATCTATGTCTTAAACATTACAAGCTTCGGAACAGCTCCTTCTCTTCTCCATTCAAGTCTCCGTCCCATCATACTGATTTTAAGATGATTCTATATTGTGATTATATACTGTCTGTACTTGAGGTGAACAAAGAAAGGATATAAGCACAGTGGGTGAGCAATGCGGCTTGCTGTCTATAGCTGAAATTGTGGTTGCCATGCAATATTTTGGCTTGTTGAGTATAGCTGTGAAACACAAGCACATTTCTAAAGGGGTCTTAAGTAAAATGGATTGGCAAAAACAATACAAAAATCGCATAATATTTAATAGGCACATCAAGGATAATTATAGCCTTAAACACAGCTATCGTTTATGTTTCTGCCTCTTTTTATGCACTGAGGTTTGCAGGTGGTGTTAGTAAAGTGGCTTATCTGGTACACAAATCATGCAAAGCAATGACAACAATTGGCAAATTACAGCGATTTGCACAATGGTTTAATCCAGGGATAACATACATCTAACTGTTGTATTACTAGTCACTTAAAAGAACAGTCCATCTGGATAATTCTGTCATGATTTAATCACCAACACATAGTACCAGCATAAGAATTCTTCAAAACTACCATGAAAGAGCATATGCAGAAGCACACGTTGACACAGAACACATCTTTGTGAGAATTGTGATGTGATGTGATCTAGTTGCTCAACTGACCATTAATCAGAAATTAGGCAACACTCAATGCACACTAAACATAACATCACTTCACAGATGTCCAAACCCATTAAAGCATTTACATTTACTTTATATTGTCATATATAACGCGGAGCGTGTGCGATGTGGAGAGGAATGTGTAAACAGGATACTTGCAACCTCAGATTTATTAACAAAGCGCTAAACAAAAGGCTTAGAACAAACCAAAACGGCACATAACAGTGTAAAACTCAGGATTATTGGGAACACTGAGAATGACATCCACACACATGAGAAACATCCACGTAAAAACGTCAACGAGACAAAGACAACTTGTTTGACAAACATAGGATTAGGAATAGCTGACGAGACTTGGGCAGTGATTAGACACAGACGGGAGAGTGCAGGACCTGGAAGATACATAAAGGAACCAGAATGTGACAAACGCGACAAGACTGTGACACATATAATATATAAAATGTATATCTTTTTATTTTACGTGAGCATTAAATATGTATATTTAATGATACTTATGCTTTGTTAATGTTAAGATTCTTTTAAACATGCCTATTAAAAAGTACTGCATGCTTTCTCCGTGTGTTTATCACTATTAAAATTATGCAAAATAAAACAACAAGGGTTTAAATTTATCAGCCATCACATATTTCTACTCGAGCCAGGACAAGATATAAGACCTTGCAAGGTTCAGATGATCAGCAATGATCAGAAATGCTGGCGGAGGCTGGCAACGTTTAAAAAAAAAAACGGAACCTGTTTGGTTGATGATGACATAGGGCAAGAACTCAAATTCGCAAGATCGCATAAGAACGCATATAGAGCAATGCCAGAATGGTACTTTTAGGGTGAATGATAAATAAAGAGTGAATAATTGCTTTCTGTCAAAAAGCTCAAAACCCATTAATATGGTTATGTGTTTGTTAAAGCAACAAAAATGTTTGATATTGAGGTAAGTAATGCACACACAAAACTTAAAAAGACTACCATATTATGATATGAGTCTTTATATCTTAAAATACAATTTTCTCATCCAGGCTGACAGCGAGCCTTCGATCTGAAGACTGGAAGACTTTCTAGATTCATTGATTGTGAGTGGTTTGTGATTTGCCTTTGTTCTTCTTGTCCACTTTTTAATTTGTGACACCAATCTTACAAGAATCTCATTTGCAGATAAAGAATCATTAGACATCTTTCAACTTCCTCAACTTGAATGTTTCATTCTTCATGCTTTCACTAGATTTGCATGATATGTCTTGTTGGATATTCCGTAAAAAACACACACCCATGACCAATGAAGCTGGTACAGTTGAAACAAATGCAAATTTAACTAAAGGGACTGAAGGAATGATCATTAAACCATTGCTTCACCACAACAGTGTATTCTTTGAATATAATGTATCCTTATAAAAAAATAAAACTACAGTAATCCCTCGCCACTTCGCAGTTCAAGTTTCGCAGCCTCAGTGCATCGCAGATTTTTCAAAAATAAACATTAAAATATACTGCCATATTGGCAGCCGTATTGCCGCCGTATTGCGGAGAGCAGCGTTGCTTCATCGTGATGCGACAAAGAGAGAAACTCTCTCAGAGGCTTTGTACACACCCACGGGCACTCAGACAAGACACGTGATTGGTTCCCGGCGTGAGATCAACGAATGAGAGCACGAGTGGATGTATCCCTTGAGCTGATTGGCTGATCCTACTTCGCGGATTTTCACCTATTGCGGGGGGTTCCGGTCCACATTAACCACGATAACAAGGTTAAATTTTTAAACGCAACTTTTACTCAGCAAGGACACACTGCTCTGTGTCAAAAGTGACAGTAAATAAATTTATAGCGTTACAAAAGACTTATTTGCTTTCAAATAAATGCTGTTTACTTTCTTCTGAATACAAAGAAAATCTGTAGCTGAATTTTCGATCAAATAAATGCAGTTTCAATTAGCATAAAAGACATTTAAAAAACATAGAATTTTTTTTTTTTATGCCAGTGCATATAAGCATTTTGATTGAATATTACAAGGACACACACAAAATTCAATTTTGATTTTATGTTGACTTTACAATGTAATTTTATGACCTCATAACGGGCATAGATGCATTGAGGACCTCATAATGGGCACCTTGGCAACAGTCATTCACCATTTCCTGTTGCTTGTAATGAATCAGTCAATCATTTTCCCAAGCTCTGTGTCCATTTTTTCCTCCCGATACTTTGTCATGGCCCTTCCATCATTTCTCAGTGGGATGGACAGGGGACGGGGGTAATCTCTGGGACACTGACAGCCATGTCAGCCGTGCTGGCAAAGCCATTTAAACACTGCCTTTTTGTTAATGGCTGTCTCAGGGCAGGAAGGAGACGAGAGGGCGAGTGATTGAAAGATCAGAAGGGAGGGGGACAGAAAGGAGGAAAGAAAAAAAGACAATCGTGGGTAAGCCAGGGACAGCCTCCCTGGTGAGTTGCTGTGCACACATTTGAATTTGTACCAGAACACGCTGGCATGTTCTCCGACAGTTACAAATGTACATCTCTGGGATCTCTGGGAATGCTCTGCTATTAAGATATGTTTGCGCTCCTGGAAATGCCACCATTTGCACCTAAACTGTCGATTTTCCCGATTAATTCAGCTGGTTTGAAGTATATTTTGCTCACACACCCGCACACACTTGCAAAAATCTACCAAGAAAGAATTCCGCTCTGAAAGTCAGTGGAAATGTCAAAGTAATCAATAGCTTGGACGGATCTGAGCCGCCATGAATACCATTTCACAGAGCGAAGTAAGTTCAGCATGACCCAGAAGAGGTTACAAAGCTACTAATGCAAAGCTCATGACTACATGTCATCACAGCATAAATTACTTTTCTGACATTTACTCTAAATGTAAAAAGCTCATGTCTATTAATGTCAAATAACAAAAAGATACAAATGTGGCAAATTACTTAACAAATAACTGTGGTAATCTTTATGCACAATTTACACACACTGATCATGTTGATGCTGGCAGAAAGCGAATCGCTATTCTGCATCAGACCAGCAGTATGAATAATCCACAGAGATACTACAAACCACACACACGCATGGCTTCATGTACAAAGCTCAAGGATTAGACACAGATCTTGGGTTGTGCCGTTATTCGAATAAGACAACGCCAAACAGCACACAATAGATATATATATATATTCTTTTCTTTTCTTAATTTTTTAATTTTAAAGAGGAAGCTACAGTGGCTTCCAGAAATATTTGTATTTATCGATGCACAATTTTAATATTTTGCTAAATGTTTGCTAGTGTTTGTGCCACTTGGTTTGGTATTTGTTCTGCAAAAGTGGCTTCAGAGTTTTCATTTTGTCTTAACTTGTATTCAATATATCTATTAATTTATAATTGAAAATGTAAAAAAAGTTAAATATTTTGCTTGAAAAGTGTGCTTGTGCTATATTATAATAAATGCCATTGGGCTGGTTATTTATATATTTATATATATATATTATTATTTTTTTTACACAAATAAACTTTGTGTTAGGGTGGCCAACAAAACTATGTGTGGAATACTTTGTTTGGAATAAGGTATTTGCTTTAATTAATTCCTACATTACTGTAAGTGTCCAAATACGTTTTAGTGTGAATGTAGGTAAAAAAAAAAAAAAAACTATTTTCAGTTAAAGTGAACAGTTTAAAAAATATATAAAAGTAAAAATTATAAAATGTCAATATTAACTTCTAGGTGTCACTAGGAAGTAAATAAATACAATAATGAATAAATTCAGAAAAGTTGTTTGTCATTTCAACATAGTGACATCCGTATCGATATCACAGTCATATTACATGCAAAATTTGACTTCGAATTAGAGTGTGATGCACAGCTGAATAGGCTGTGATTAAGAGCTAATGAAAATCCCAGCATAGGGATGGAGGTGAGAAGTGTCAGGTGGAGAGGAAGAACTCAGCCCATATGCTAGATCTCATATCTTTTAATTAGTCTACAGGCTCATCACCCAGAAGCCCGACTGCAAGCCTGATGCTTCCATTTCAGATTCTGTCCATGTGTGTATGTTTGTGTGCGTGTGGACAGTCTCACTTATGGAATAACCCCACACTTGCAAACACACACACACATTAACACCTCCACAATGGTAAGATTACCTATTCAGGGGGATCACAATTAAGGATAGGTTGAAGAAGGGTTCACTGAAGCATGCATGGTGGGGGGCTGAGATTATCCTTGATGAGTTATTTGAAAGTCAGCTGGGAGTTACCACATTATCCTGGAGGCCAAGTTAGAAAACCACTACAAACGGTGTAACAAAGTAATTAGGGGAGATTTAGGGAGATTCCACTTGGTGGGTGAACTTTTTTCTATGTCAAAAATCCTCAACTGAACCATATTCGACTTACAATCCTTGTCTCATTGGAAGCTTTTGTACAATATAAGGTATTATAACTTAACTAATTCCTAGATTTGATACCTGAATTGTTAATGGTCCCTGACTTGGTCTTCCCTGAACAACAAACTTTGCAACAAAATTTAAAATACAAAAAAAAGTCAAAAGATCACAGCGTGTAAATACACATAATTAGTTTGCACACCAGAGAGAAAGGGAAACGCCTGTCAGCTCAGTTCCCTCCGCATAATAAATATATCGTGGACCCGTAATCTACATATTGCCTCAGCAAACACGAGATCTGAGCCACTAAAATCTTTATTGCAGACCCGTATTCTACACGCTGCCTCAGCAAACGTGAGATCCGAGCAACTAGATTACTTATTGCAGACCCTTCATTTCAAACACTTTCAAAAACATAAATGAAAATTCTCAATGTTTATTTGGAAACTATCTGAAATATAGTTAAACTGAAAAAAAACCCATTAAAACAAAATATACAGATAAATGACACAATGAACAAAAATGTAATAAATTATACGTAAAACAATTATTAAATACATGCTAGATCAAATATGAATGCATATAAATAAATGAACATAAATAAACAATAATATTAATAAACATTAATACTATAATTTTCATAGAGCAAAGACGAAGATGATACAAAAGCAGTGATGAACAAATAATGAACAGCTAAGGTGATTAGAGTTCATAGTAACTGATGAGTGGCAGGAGGAACTAAAAGGAACGTATGATTAAAAAAAGACAAAATAAGAGTCCTGTATGGTGACGCCGTGACAATAATAGTACAGTGCCTGTCAATGTTCACCAAGACTGCATTTAATCAAAAATACAGTAAAAAGAGCAATCTCATGAAATATTATTACAATTATTAATATTATTACTAATATTGTTATCATTACTTCATTGTTTCATTATCCTTCAGAAATCAGTCTAACATGCTTATTTGGTGATCAAGTATCATTTTAATTTGTATTATCAATGTTGAAAAGATGATGATGATGAGACTTTTTTCCTCAACATTGATAATAAGAAGTGCTAACTGCAAATTGTAGTATTAGAATGATTTCTGAAGGATAATGTGACACTGAAGACTGGAGTAATGATGCTGAAAAATAGGCTTTGTGTCACAGAAATACATTTTAAAAAAGAGATTTAAAAAAAACATTGTAAAGTTCTTTGTAAAGTAAATTATTGAAAGGTACTGCATAAATAATGAAAGACTTTAACAAAATTCGTTTTTCCTAGATGCTGCTTACTGTGTCAACCTTGCATAGGATTTAGTCACTCGGGGAACTCAACTGTATTTCACCTTGCTTCCCAAAATGTTTGTAAAGCCAGTCAATCAGATTAAATCTGAACCTGAATCTGTGATCGATCCATAGGGATGTTGTCTGATGCTGTCTGAAGCTAGCTTGACCTCTCCGTTTCCTCTGGTTTTAATCTACAAGCTTAGTACCAGTCAATAAAAGCATGAAACAAGAGTTTTCTATTTTTACCTTTCAATGTGAATTTTCAGTTTCCACAGACACGTTACAAGGGTATTGGCAAAAAAGTATTTAAAACACTAAAGCCCCCACAAGACCACACACAGTCTGAAGCCCTTCACTAGAAAAAGTTGTGAGTTGTGACAAGAAATGTAGCAGAATAAGAAATACACTTATAATATTTGCAATGTACACTACCAGTCAATATCTTGAATAATTAAGTTTTTTAATGATGTTTAATCTTTTGAAAGAAGTATCTTATGCTCGCCGAGATTGCATTTATTTGATCTAAAATAAAGTATAACGGTAACTATGGAACAATATTGTGAAGTTCAAGGTTTTGTTTAGTGTCATTTAATTCATTGTTTCTTGTATTAAAAGTCTGTTTTAATTATGTTCCTTGTCCGGTAATTATGTTAAAGTGTAGTTGTTTTGTTCATATTTTTCTGATAGATAATTAAAAAGACTTTCTGCATTCACTCTGAATCATGCATGTTAAACTACAAGAGACAAATATTGCATTTTCAGCATCGTTACTCCAAATTTCACCTTCAGAAATCAATCTAATATGCTGATTTGGTACTAAAGAAAAATTACGTATTAGTTTCGTTGTTGAAAACAATTGTGTTGTAATTGCGTGTGCATGTGTGTGTGTGTGTGTGTGTGTGGACGGTGAAACGCTACCATTCAAACGTTTGGGCCAAGTAAAAAACAACAACAACAAAAACCATCTATTCATCAGAGAATCATGAAAAACAACAACAAAAACCATCTACACATCAAAGAATCATAAATAAATAAAATGTATATTAATCAAAGAGTTGATTTTCATTTTCACAATTTTCACTAATAATAATAATCAGCCTGAAGCTAATAAAGAACCAAATCAGCAAATTATACTGATTTCTGAAGAATAGTGTAACACTGAAGACTGACGGAATGGGTGCTGAAAATTAATTTATGCAATCAGAAGAAATTTTATTACATTTACATTTAAATTATATTAATTTTTTTTTTTAATAATTTAATATTTCACAACATAGGTTTAAATTAAACTGACTAAATACACAGTTACTTTTGAATGGCTTTTAATGTGTAAATATGGATAACAATAATAATATTATTACCATATATAATAATATGATAAACAATAATGCATAACTTTTTGGTTGGTGTAGATACAGCATCTACCAACAGCGACAAGCTCAACTCAACTCATATGAACTTAGCTGACCAGACTGTACTCTGATAGTCCAAAGGCTGGCAACGCAAGGGCTGAGGGGACGACTGTCCCCCTGTGGCAGATTGATATAAAACTCACACAGTGCTGTCAAGTGGCAGGATGGAGAAAGAAGGAAACCGACGAAGATAGGGGAATAAGGAGAGTAATGAAAGCGTCAGTGAGACGGTGAGTGCAGCGCTAACACTCACTAACCTCTCCGACCTTTCACACACCAAAAGAACAAGGTTCATAAAATTGAGCCAGCACAGCTAGCCTCTAGTGGCATGGCCATTCACGCTTTTCCATTTAGTCTAGCCTAACTGAAGAACCAATCAATACGCTTTCTCTTTCACTCTCTCCTCCGAGGCATCTTTCTGCACTCAACGGATGGGGAGGGCCACAGACAACTGGTGATTCCCCCTGTGAGAAGCAGTCATCAGATTAGGGGAGCCGTACGCATGTGTGCGAGAATTCAATAGGTGTGTTGCGGAATAACCTAATAACCCTTCCATGTGTTTTCAAAAGTACAAAAACACACATCGGCTGATGCACGCTCCTCTCTCACCTTCACACAGAACGGAGTGATCTAATTCACACACGGAACTGTGAGCAATATTATAGCTTTCTCCTCTGCAAGACTGTCTATTATTTTCAGCACAAATTATTCCGTTATTAAGCATTCCAGATCCGTGCTGATTTGTGATTGTGCGAGCAGCGGTATTCTCTCACCATCGCTGTTTCTCATTTCTCAATGTTCTGCCTCGCTCCTTAGCAGGACACGAGCAGGCTTGGCTGTTGCCTGGGCAACAGGATGCGGCGAGCGAGGGAAGCTGATTAGAGATGCCAGAACAGTCCGAAGCTGGTAGGGTGATTGTAAAGCAATGCTCTCTCGCTCTCGCTCTCACTCTCTCTCTCTCCTTAGAGACAAGGCCATCAGGCAGGCTGGAGTGAAGCCAGCACAAAGGTCCTCTTCTCACTCACCAGATCCTGGTCATGCGGTGCAAGCTAAATTCACTCGAAAATTCCCTCTCAGGTTATTCACAAAAAAAAGAAGAAAAAGAAAAGAAAAAAAAAAAATATATATATATATATATATATACAGTGGTACCTCGAGATACGAAATGAATCCGTTCTGAGGCGGCCTTCGTATAATGAGTTTTTCGTATCTTAGAACACATTTTACATGTAAAATGACTAATCCGTTCCAAGCCCTCCAAAAACACCCCATTAAATTTCATAATAAAGCTAAATTGACCTATAAACAATGAAATAATGTAAAATGTCGAAGCTTACCTTTCGAGTGAGGCTCTCCCCGAAAGTGGTGGCAGAACGTAACTTTAACTTTACGAAAACACATAAAACATTTAAAGTTTCGGGTGCGGAGTGGCTGAGCTAAAGCACGCCAGCACATATGTATAGAAGATGCATGATGGGAGGGATTCTGTCCAATTAGAGAGAAGGATCCCATGCCTTGGCTAGCATCAGGAACCAATGGGAGAGCAGGAGGATGGTGGCGAGTCTACTATAACTAAGATGACGGCGTGCGGCGCGAGTTTCAAAATTATTATGGGGCGAATCTCGGACTTTCAGAAACCTTTCGTATCTTGAAAACTTTTCGTATGTAGAGCAGTAAAAATTTTCGTCTTTGCTTTCGTAACTTGGATTTTTCGGAAGTTGAGCCTTTCGTATCTTGAGGTACTACTGTGTATATATATATATATATATATATATATATATATGACGTTTACTGAATATACATGTCTCTGAACACGGATGAAAAAAAGGTATTTTGCATGATATGCTATTTTAAAAATACATTCTGATCATAAGGGAAATTATTTAGATTTTTCCCCGTATATTTGTTCAAATCAATCCAAGAATAACTATATGAGCATCCACATCAAAGCATGTTAATGTTCTGCTGCTTTAAATGCTTGAGCTCATTTAAATGCTTAACACATTCACAACGTGTCGTTATCGATATAGTTGTTGCCGCATTGTAAATCCAACAGTTGTTCTAACCAACATTTGTAGTTAACTTTACATAATGATCAAAATGATAAAAATCTAGTAATCTGTACTATTCACATACCATGCCTTGCTCACTCAGAAAATACGAGTTAAGATTAATTGATTTAGTTTTTGTGTCAGGGCACATCTTAGACTTTTAACTGAATTCCTCCACTTCTGCAGTTATCTTTCTCTAGTTGCATTCACTCATTTCCAAAAGTCATCTTGAAAGTTGAATTGTCAATAATTTGAGAGAACGTCACATGAGCTGACTTCATAATTTTCCTAGAATGATTTTATGGTGATTAGTGTCCCCTTTGGTTGGGCTCTTGGAACTTAATTTATATGATTGTAACTCTCTTTCGATTGATGCAGTTATGCAACAAGAAATCACAGTTATTTGGTTTCAAAAGAAGGGAAGTAATAAATAGGTTGCTTCTAACTTCTAACTAAATTATTAACTAGTTTAGCATGTCAATTAATGATCTTTTACCAATTGTCTTGGTAACACTTACGGTATGTTATAAACTCCTAATTAAACTTTAAATTTGGTTAATATAATACCTCTAACTTTGTGACAATATCTTGCAATTTTACCATGCTAACCATACAGACATCAACGCTCAGCATGCAAAACACAACAATGATAACGACAATCAACACTTCAATAATCAACATTTCTTTTTGAGAACTCTTGTGTAAGTGAACTATACTAACTAATTATTTTTTATTAAAACATCATATTCCAAATTCACTTCACAATGTTTTTTTTAAAGCAATCGGTTTGCATGCTTTTTTTTAAGTAAGTCTAACTAATTTGATTTTGCATTTAGTGGACACAATTCTCATAGAATTCAAACTATTATTACAATCTTGTAGTTATAGTTTTGACAAGAAACATAAATGCATAAATGGAATAATTTAAACAAAAGAGATGAGTAAAAACACATGAAGTGGCCATGTATAAACAGGCCAATATATGTGTTTCGCTCAAATTAAATTCTGGTGGGGAAAAACTTCCTTTATAAACCGTAAACGTAAGTATATAGTTTGACTTTTAAATATTTGATCAGTTATAATAAAGATACCAGAAAATGACTGTTTAATTTCCTTACAAAAACCTGCTTTTGCTCACATTTGATTCTTGGGAAGGGTCAATTTGGGTCATGCTCACGGACATAGTGCTCTAAATCCACTGGAAGATAAGATTTCATTTTAATGATTAAATTGTTAAATTACCCTGGATAACCTATTATTATTTAGCAAAGTGCTAATTACTGTCTTTGAGTGGTAACCGCATTTGGAAAAGTGTAATACAAATTCCCCTGTGACTAGGAAGAAAACCTCAAATAAATTGAAATCTTGGCCAATCTCACCAGGGTATTGATCATCACAGTGAGGGGACATTTATATTTTTTGTGGTTTTGCTATAAAGAAAATGAAAGCGATTTCCATAGAGGTATACGGGTAATGAGAATGGACTGGAGTACTTCATTGCTGAATGTAACAGCACAATGGAGTTTGTTCTCTGCCATAATCTGGTTTTGCAGCTTCTAGAAAGATTTGGAGCTGTCACAATGACTGTTCGATTAGGGATCTAGAGCACTGCAGAGGTAAGTGGTTGTGCTATTTGCTTTCAGAAGCATCACTTGCATCGGCAGTTGGATAGTTAACATGACACACCAAGCAGTGTCAGCAATGTCCTGCAGTATGACAATGCACTTTGCTAAATTTTCCAGAGTTATTGTACACACAGTTGATCTCATACTAATGGAGAGACAATGCATTTTTTATTATGCGTTGTAGAAGTAAAAATAATAATAATGCGGGAAAAGTTGATGACAGACAGACAGACAGACAAACAGACAGGCGGATGGATGGATAGACAGAGCGAGAGAGACAGACAGACAGACAGACGGATGGATGGATGGATGGATGGATGGATGGATGGATGGATGGATGGATAGATAGATAGATAGATAGATAGACAGACAGATATATGGATAGACAGACAGACAGATGGATGGATAGACAGACAGACAGACAGACAGACAGACAGACAGACAGATAGATAGATAGATAGATAGATAGATAGATAGATAGATAGATAGATAGATAGATAGATAGATAGATAGATAGATAGATAGATAGATAGATAGATAGATAGATAGACAGACATATAGATGGACAAACAGACAGATAGATAGATAAATAGATAGACAGACAGACAGATGGATGGACAGACAGAGACAGACACACAGACAGATAGATAGATATATAGATAGACAGACAGACAGACATACAGATAGATAGATAGATAGATAGATAGATAGATAGATAGATAGATAGATAGATAGACAGACAGACAGACAGACAGACAGACAGACAGACAGACATATAGATAGATAGATAGATAGATAGATAGATAGATAGATAGATAGATAGATAGATAGATAGATAGATAGATAGATAGATAGATAGATAGATAGATAGATAGATAGATAGATAGATAGATAGATAGACAGACAGACAGATGGATGGATAGACAGAGACAGACAGACAGACAGACAGACAGATAGATAGATAGATAGATAGATAGATAGACAGACAGACAGACAGATGGATGGATAGACAGAGACAGACATACAGACAGACAGACAGATGGATGGATAAACAGAGACAGACAGACAGACAGACAGATGTCATGAAATGACGTGCCACTGTCATCTGCTATGTTCAGCATTGCCTTTGACGCACACCTGTCTCTTCATCTGTGATTGGATAAAACAAATGATGCGACACTGAATGGGAGACAAAGTGTCAAAAAGAGGAGGTGGCAGATGAGTGAATGAGCAGAAAATGTACACCATAACCCAGTTGTAAATAAATGATGGCATACATGAATGGAAAAACAGAGTTTGACACCCACAGCAGTGCTTCATTGCAATCCTCCTTTTCTATCTTATTCCTCCTTTTGCTTCCCTTTGTCTGGCCACGAACAGAATACAATGGAGATCACCCTCTCTATCTTAATCAATGGTGATCATAAGTATTCCAAGGACACTTATTGAAGCGAATATATAATTAGTCTTTCAATTAAAGGCATTAACAATAATCCAAACTGCCCAATGAACCAAGAGCAACCTGACACATCTTAACCGCTCTTGATATGGGAGCGCTGAGAAAAAACAACAGATTTTATTAAGTGTTCTCATTATGATGATAGACATCTTGGGTCACCTGGAGTGTGTGGGGTTAATTTTGCTCTCTCACACCCTTCATCACATTGATCTTTCTTTATCAGTTAAGCCAGTAACACAGACTCATTAAGAATGTTTAAAACACTGAGGTCAAAGTTAATTAAAGACTTGCAAGTTTAACAATCTGCTGAGGTTTGGTTGAGGCAAGATCCGAGGTATTTTTTTTTTCTCCTTGTAAGTATGAACAGGTGGGTTTTGTAAAGGACAAGACCTGCTAAAGATTTAAGCCTGCATTTTGAGCTGACCTTTAGTCACACATGTAACACATAAACGCACAGACACATTCACAAGCTTAAAGTCTTGTGACTGCATAAGAGAAGGGAATCTGTGATAAAGAAGCTGTGTTTTAAACTCAACTGAGATGCAACATTTCAAAAAATAGATTTCCCTGCCATCTAAGATCCCAGAATTTTCTAAAAATCAAATGTATCACTACATGTACACTTCAGATGAAGGTACTACACATTGCGACAAACTAAGTGGAAAAAAGTTGTATGCAAATACACTAGCATTCAAATGTTGTTTTCTCTATATTCTATTCTGAGAATAATGTGACAGCTACCATGCCAAAAAATGAGAGCATAAACAAGTTATGAGATAATTCCAAATTCATTTCACATATACTGAGCTAGCTTCTATGACGTACACGTTTATGCCTATGTAGTGTTCCAAAAGACATTCACTTATGAGGTTCGATATCAGTTATTATGCAGCTTTAGAATAGAACGAGAGAGAAAGAAAGAGAGAGAGAGAGAGAGAGAGAGAGAGAGAGAGAGGATACTCTTGAACAGGAGGATAAGCCAAAATTCAAGCCGGATCTTATCTCTACAAGAGATGAAAAAGAGGAAAATAAAAGATAAAAAGATAAAACATGTTTGTGTGGTTAATAATTAATTGCGTATGGCATATTTCATTTTTAATGTTCATCACTGGGGGCTTGCTTCACCCACACACCCCCAGAGGCATAACAGGAAGGACAGAGAAATGACTGTCTGTGTGTGTGTGTGTGTGTGTGTGTGTGTGCACGCATTATTAAACGTTAACTTTATGAGTTAATAACTAGGGTACACAGAAACATCAGAAGAAAGGATTTCATTAAAACAACTCCTATTAAGTTATTTTCTGTGTAGCTAAGCAGAGTGTAGCAGAAGGGTTTCAGAATCACATCAATGTGTTGTCAGGCTTGACAGGAACAGTAAATGATGGAGCAAATGGGGATGTGACACAGGATGTTAAGAATTGTCTGCAACCAAAATTGTATAAAAAGTGTATTGTGGCTATATGAACAGAAGCATACATTTAAGGACATTTTCCCCTGACTGTGGCATGGATTTTCTCAGTGGACATATTGAGAGGAGGGGCGTTTCATTGGCAGTGTAGAATAAGAGCGATCACTGAGCCAACATTAAGAGCCACCCCAACAACAGACACTGAAGAAAAAACATGCTGTAAACTAACCCTTACATCCATGGTCGCCATGGTATCCAGTATTTCTGCCAAGAATACCAGTTCATATAGTTGCTCAGGGGGAATTGTTTGTGTATACATACGTTGACAAGTGCCCCTGCTACTTACCAGCTAAGATTAGTTATTTATAAGCCATTTACCCTTCTATTTGATCTGATTTAATATTATATCCTGTTGAACTTTCCTGAAACCTCAAACAGTAGACGATGGCATTAACAAAGACAAGGTCATGGGTTTGATTCTCATGGAAAGCAAGCACTGATAAAATGTAAATGTACACCTTGAATGCAATGTCAGTTGCTTTGAATAAAAGCATCTGCCGGGAATACATAATTGTAAATGTAAAAATATAAATAAATGAACAAAATCAAACAATATTGTTTAGATAGTTGATATGCCATGGCAAGCAGCGTCAGAAATACCCTGTTATTTGGTATCTTAATTTTGCAATATTAAGTCTGGAATAAATCACCTTATCAGATATATTCTACAATCATAGCCAGCTGGGTGAACATTATCCAGCTTAATACATGGCTAATTGCCACATAATAATTAGACGCAATAAATGACACACAAAATATTAACTTAAGTTGAACTATCCGCAAAGAAAGCAGTTGCCAGCAAGCAGTAAGTTCAAACTAGACAGACATTTAAGGGATAGGTACAGTCATTCCACTTATTACACTGTATTTTGCCACATAAATAATTGTAGGGATAAGAGATAGTGAATGTTTTTATCTTTTAATCCATTACAGTGTCCAGGCTACATATGTAACCTTGGTTCCCTGAAAAGGCTATGAGAACACTATGGGAATGCTCCGCATGAATGCAATTTATTTTTTCGTTTGTGACATTACCACATTTTCTTCATAACACATTCACGCAGAGCGTTCCCATAGCATTTCGACGCAGCGAATTGCAATCATTGAAAAATGGTTGCAGCTGTGTTTGTACGAAACAAGAAAATGTCCTGAAGTAGATTCGTTTGGAATGAACGCAGCATCTCGTTCCCTATTAAGGGAACTAAGGTTACATACATAAACGAGACATTCCCTTTCAAACCACTGTGTGAACACTATACCACCAACAAGTATAGTCTTACACTCTACCAGAGGTTTTCAAAGTCTGAGACAGTGGGCCTCCCTTTTGACACAACCCATCCAATGACACCCCCCCCCCCCCCCCCACGCGATGCACGAATGTTGACAGGGACGGGTGGAGTTGGGGGGGGGGGTAGTGTTAGTGGGGTGTTGGACGCGACGCGACGTGAACGACACACACCTACTCTCCACCGACGCTTGCAGCCGCGACAGAATGGGACAGGGAAATGTAAGATGAAGGAGATTTAATACAAGTTCGGCAAGTTATTATTAGACTATCACTTTTTACAACTCTCCGCGCCTCCCCTGGCATGCTCTGGCGCCCCCCAGGGGAGGCGCGCCCCACACTTTGAAAACCCCTGCACTATACCATAGCGACAAGTGCATGTGGACGCCCTTGGACGAAGGAGTGAAGTCTAGATCTAAGTTGTAGAGCCTAAAAAAGTGTGCGGAGAGAACCAGCCTGCCGCATCTGACAGAATGCTAGCTATACTCCTAGTAGAAAGGGCTTGGATTGCCAAGGGAGTGGTCAATCCGGCCGACTAATAAGTTAGTCCAATAGCCTCGGGAATCTCCGATCATCTAGGAGGGCTACCAGGTCCGGGAACCTGACTCTTCCCACCATCGGACGGCAATCAAGGTGAGGTGGACCTTGTCCTGGAAAACTCTGTCCAGAACTCCCAGGAGTGGAGCGAGTGGGGGAAAAGTGTACAGGGGTAACCTCGGCCACTCCTGAGACCTTGCTTCATGATGCATTCACGCTGAGGCAATCCCACAGCGCTTTGACACAGCGTAAGTTCCCTTGAAAGGGAAATTAGAATTTAGTTCATATATT
This sequence comes from Rhodeus uyekii, assembly GCA_037043235.1. Taxonomy (NCBI): domain Eukaryota; kingdom Metazoa; phylum Chordata; class Actinopteri; order Cypriniformes; family Acheilognathidae; genus Rhodeus; species Rhodeus uyekii. The sequence continues at coordinate 846,697 of JAWRVZ010000187.1, read as the reverse complement.
TCCATAACTGCAGTGGACCCAAAATGAATTTGGACAGTTTTGGACACAACTTAAGTCTAACTTAAAATTTCTATATGCCATTGCATTTGATAATGCAATAGCAAACCAAGACAACTTTGTGCAACTACTAAAGGTGGTACCAATGTTTGAAAAGTCCAAAGGGATCAAAAATGCAGTGTAACTGTGTAACTGCAGTTCCTGAGTTTAACATGGTAACTGCCTGAAAGACAAATCTTTGCACAATACATTTTCTGACGAAAGAACAGAATAGCCAAGTCACAAAAATGCAACACATTTCACTGTGAGGCTTTATTCATGTCAAGAGTTCATGTGAAGTTACATCGCATGGGTTCTTAGAAGAGAATAGCTGCAGTTGCTGGTAGTTTGTTGGTCAGTACCCAGAGCCTGCAGCGAGTAATCCGGGTCAGAACCGGCTTCAGTGGGCACAGCATGCTGAACATGGTGCTGCCCCTTTCAGAAATTGATCTCGGCATGTCAGCCTGATGGAATGGAGCTGAAAGCTGATGCGCCGCACAGCGAGCCCTGCTGATGCAATCTTCTCTCTGACCTCCACACCGAGCCAGAAAGTACAGTCTGGTCATACTTATGTCTATGTGTATGTCCTACAGTTGTCTTTGATATCGCAGTCGCTTTACCCAACTTGACATAAATAATAATCTTCATCAAAATGCAATAATAAAACTTATTTTCTAAAAAAACTTATCTCGAGCTCGGTGAACTCGCCGACCCTATTATGTCGACGTTTTAGAAGTGGAACCGCCAAAGTCCCTCATTGTCTTAGCATTTTCTTATTGGTTATATTGATTATTTAATGTCGCGAACCCTAATATCTTGAGCACAAACAGAGTTCGCCACTTAACATCGGTTATCTGGATCCCTGTGACTAATGATAATACCGAGTTGACTGTGCAAGTTTTGAGTTCACGTTGCACGTTGTAACGGCTGTCAGAGTGGTTGACGACTGCCCAGATGGAAAATGGAAACGAAAGAAAACTTGAGATGATTAAACTGGTCACACGAGCCTTTATAGATTATAGGTTTTGTACTAGCACACTCCTCTCAAACATGTAAAGAGTGAAGTACAAAACAAGGAAAAGGGAAACACTCCAACAAACATCACAAATTAAAGAGGGAAAATAGAAACAGTAGACTTACTATATAGCAGTCAGCGTTATATAGTAAGCGGCCATCTCGCTCCTCACTCAAAAACAGACTCTACCCCTGATAGAAGCTTAGAAGTGTTTGTTTTCAAGCAGACCGTTAAAAGCAAAAAGCAACAAAGCATTTTACTTTAGTAACCGCATGTACAATACTTTTCAGAACAGTGTCCGAGCAAAATTACTGCGTTATGAGCAAATGTGTTTATGTGTGTTGTGACTGTTTACACTGTGAGCGAAATTGTGTTTGCAATGTTAGAGAATATAATTAAAGGTTTGTATCGAGAATTGAATGTGGTTTTTATTGTATACTGGTAAATCTCTGCTGTTAGTTGGTGCACATTTGCCTTTTGTTGTTAGCAAACATATACAGTGTATGTATACTTTTTATTGTATGCCGATCGCTTCATCAAACAAATCGCCATATTGGCTTTTTTGCAACCCCCGATGCCGTCGACATAACCAGATTCCACTTTGATATATACTCATATATAATCACAGTGTGTTTGCTGCTGCAACGTACTGATTAGCCAATAAACTTGCAACATGGCATGACATATTGATGAACGTGACATGCATGGCGTTAAAACTCAAAACTACTTACCTTAAGCAAAATGTACTAAATTAGCATACCAAGTTGGCCTATTTTCCCCAGCCATGACAATGTTTTCTTGTCTTTTTCTCAGAACACAAAAAATGTCATTCATATTGCTGCATGTGTTTAACACTAGCGCATACTGGTGACTTTTTATTCCTCTTTACGAACTTGCATCATAGCCTATGATTCAATAGGTGTCATCATTGTACAATCTACACACGTCATACCAAAGTTTATTATATCCATGTCACACAGTGTGATTTGTAATGATCTTATAGGGTTCCTGAAATTGCACAGTTTGCAGAAGGCATAAGATATGTGACAGTGAAGGGCATTGCGATGCCACAACGACTCTACAATTGCATGACATCTTCACACCCTCACGTCGACAAACTCACACAAACACACATCTGCTGAAATATATCATTAGAGCCAATGCTGAGGCTGGTCTTTGAGGGTGCTCTGCTTAAGCTAGCTGGAAAGCCTAATGAGCTAGCAAATAACTGCCGAGACCAAGAAAACACACAAAAGCTGCGCACACACACTTGTGCTTAAAGAACTACAACGCATGCATTCTCGGCCGTGCGTGGTGGTCTGCGGGCCTCACGCGGCGTCTGGGAGAATCAGTAGAGACAGAGGTGTTTATCTGCTCTTTCCTCTGCTGCACATTGCCAAATCAAGCGAGAGGAGAAAGTTTCCTATTCTATAAAACACTTTAGATCAATTGCAAGCATCCAGCCTACATCAAGCCTGCTTTGCACAGAACGAACGAACAGAGAGAGAGAGAGAGGAAAGAAAGATAAGGAGGTAACGAAAAGCACAGGAGGAGACTACAATTTTGCATCACGAGAAATGTCGCTTTCAATTCTGCCATTGGGCGGCACAGGCCTAAATACAAGTGAAAGAGAAATTTGAAAATCCGTCCAGCAGAGCAATTCTGAAAGGTATTTGATCAAATGGAATTGAAGGAGAAGATGGGAGGTTTTATTTTATAGTGTTTTCTTGTTTGTTTCTTACATGTGTTCAATGAGTAGATATCAGCACTAAATGTTATAATAATAAAGATGCACCAGGAGGATTTAAAAAAAAAAATCACTGATGTTTTGATGTTGCTAAGTAACCATCCATATTTCTGTTTGCATGAGACTGTCAAAGACATGCAGGCCATGATTTCAAAGACATTCACCTCGAGTCCTATACATCATGCTATAATAGCGCTTCGGTGACAGTCATTATAAAGCTCAGTGGTGATAAAAAGACAATCTTACTTACCTTATGTTTTGATCATTCAGACAGAGCAGCATGTAAGGAAGAAAGACAAACATTACTTTTGGTACTCATTAAATATTATTTGCAGTATAAGAAAAAAAAAGGAACATAGAATATAGCAGTTAAAGCCACCTAAAATAAACTGTGACGCAAACAAGATCAAATAAATAAATAATAATAATACAAAAAATTATATATATATATATATATATATATATATATATATATATATATATATATATATATATACACACACTAAATAGGGGAAAGGAAGAGAAGAGAACTGGCCAAAAAATCATAGGTAGGTCATTTGATATCCATCACATGACATAAAAAGAGGAACATTTTGTACAGTGTTTTAAATTGGAATGAGTGACCATGAACCTTTTATAACAGACTGTGATGACATGACCGTTATAAATGCTTGGTTTGTTTTTTTCCACGTTTTTTTTTTTTTTCTTCAATTCTATCCTCATGGAAATTCTAACATGGATTTTTTTAAATATATTTTTCTTAACTTTCACAATTAAAACAAGTTGCAGTTGTTTACCACTTAAGAAGTTTACTCAACTATGACAACGAAGAACTCTGGAAATGTGAAAAGTGTACATGGTCGATTAATCAACTAATTATTAAACAGCCTTCATCTTGATCAGTACCAGAAAAGTTTGATTTTGTTTTTAATTACCAGGTCTGGTCCTCTCTCGCACTTCACTGCCAATTGCATGCGACATGAAACACACACGAAAGCATGTGGCCAATGTAAACACGAACCGCGTGCTAAACAATACACACAGACAAGAGAGAGTGCAGCCCGAAACCGTGCCCACTCACATGACATAGAGTGCATGAGAATTAGCAAACACTCGTCTCGTGCGCTCACAACAAGGACGAACACACGAGCCATGAATGTCCGAATCCCGACACAAAACCAAAGTGTTGGGATCGGACATCATCGCCCACACACAAGACACTTGGCAGAACAACGCGGCAGTGTCAGAGCTCTGTCACCGAAACACTGGAAAACAAGACCGAAGTGACAAAACCCTAACAGACTCATTCTCAATCACACCACTGACTCTTGTGATGCTCTCACGTCCCTCAACCACAGTGAGAGTTCTTATTTTACACTTTATCTCACAGTTACCTATGTTATATGTATTTTTTTTAACAAGCTTATTTGAAATTCTATACTAACACAAGAAATGCTTTTCAGCCACACAAACATCATCCATATAGAGAAGTGGTGGTTTTCTTTTTCTTTGTCAATGACACGTGTTAATCTATCGCCCAATCATCATAGGCCACAATCCCTCACATACATCTTCATTATCAGCCTACAGCAGAATTATTGCTCTATTAATAAAAGTCCCAGCCCTCGAATCAGCATGCACACCTCATTATTATATCTTTGTAATGTATCATCTGAACACAAACACAATATGTTTAGGTTAATTGTTCTGGGACATGAATAAGTGTGCTTGTGTTTAATTCAGGGAGACCCCTTTCAAATGCATTTGAGAAGGCCAGACTTGTCTTTGGGGAAGTAACATTACACTTGTTGCCTCGGGCTGCATGGACGCTTGAAAGTGATCCCAAGGTTTGCAACGGGTCATTACATTTTTAGATTGTTTATTTCTAAGTTGCTCTCTAACCTTATAATCGCTTTTTATATATCTGGAAGAAATCAATGGAGGGCTAAGTTGCTGGCCTATGAGCAGCCAGACGAGACGGATCAGAGACAGACAATGAGAAAAACAGCCTTACAAGGCGGCCTTGAGGAAAGAGGAGAGAGGGTAACACTTTCCTCTCAACACTTTTCAGCTCTCATAGTGCTTTACAACTATTTCAACTTTATTTATGATATGTAGGGTGAGTTTATGTGTGGGAACCGGTCACCCATTCAGCTTTGTTCATTACTCCGCACAGCAGAATGAGCCGAGGGGAGTTCGACGGAGTGTTTGTGATGCTGTTGTGATTCATGAATATTTTCATGATTTTAAGAAGTTTGCTTTGCTGCTGCATTGCAGATAAAACGGGTTCCTTTCCCTTTCTCTTTATATGCCTGAGAGCTGGGGGAAAGAGAGACATCTATGAATTTTTGTGCTTATCAAGGTTTCTAATGCTCTGAATAGCATGCAAAACATCTCGGTTTTAATATTCAAAAAGAAAGGCTATCCTTACTGTGAGGAAATTCGAAAAGATGCACTACAAACAACAACAACAACAACAAAACACTAAACAATCTGTAACTCTGTAAGCTGGTGTTCATTTTAAGCAAAGTTCTTTGAAAAAAGCATTTTGTTTGACAAACATCTCTCAAAAACAGATTCATATATACATTTTACATTGCAAAAATATCTGATGAATGTCATTCTGAAAAAATACATGCATGTAGATGCCTGGGTGGTGTACTTTTGGTGGATATACATAAAACTTACTTAAAATAAAAATATTAACATTAATCGACAGTATGGTGTTCTAACATCCATCGAAAAGTATTGTGATTGACATATAGATGCATATCCAAATTATTATGTGCCACTTATGCATTGCGGAGTACGTGAAGCAGGCCTAAATCATTGATGTTGTGAAAAAATCTGTGCAATGTCTGATTAGAAATGTACTCTAGTTCAAATCTAGAAGATAAAAATGCATAAATCAATAAGACACATGTGCTATTTTGAGAAATCATGTTTGTGCAAACATCTTTAACAAAGCAGAATCAAATGCATTCAATGCATCTACTTGATGTAATTTGAACAAAAAGGGAATGCTTTAGCAACATACAGCAAATTACTTGGTAATAGTTGTGTGCTGTTAGGAAAACTAACTACCAAACAAAGAAATGTGATTATTTAAGCTTTTTTAAACCTTTTTTTTTACATTTTCAACTTTCTTTAGTCTGTGATATTGCTGTTTGAGCATTAAAAAGGTCTGCAAAGTTACAAAGCACAAAGTCCACTCCAAAGGCAGTTATTCTCTGTATCAGTAAGCACTGTTTTTGAACTCTGTGAAACACTTTGATTGTAGTATTAAGTTTTCTTCTGGGAACGTCCACAATATTCCTCATTTAAATAAGTCCTGCCCAAGGCATATGCAAAAAATATATATAAAATAAAGAGCACATTATGCTTTTCAGAAGAAGGGGCTTCACAGAGACCGAACAAAACCGAGCATTTCAGAAAAGCCTCGTATTTCACAGAGGAGCTACAGAACCATAAAGGAAGGAGGTTGAAATCGGTCAACATTTAACAACTTTAATACCAAATTGAATAAACAAACTCAAAACGAATGTAAAACTGGCAGCCCCTGATTAACAAACACAAAGTAAAATGCAGGCTTGGTCGTCTCATCCTTCGCAATCCTCGTTCCTCATTTTATGCTTCCATAGCTCCTCCATGAGACACGAGGCAGGTGACGCTCATTATCAATCCCGCCACTGGCCTCGCGCCTGTAATGCAGTGGGTCCGGTGTGTGATGCGGAGAGACGAAAAGATGCACAGATCCAACTGAAAATATTTTATTTACTAAACGAGAACATAAACGACACTCTCTCGGTGCAAAACTCGGAATCTCTTCGAACACGGAAAAGAGATACATCCATACACACGTGACTACACATAACGTAGTTCAACATCCAACAAAGACAAGGGAACACAGGAGGGTATAAATACACATGAGGCAAATAGAGAACAGCTGACAAGACTTTAGGTAAGTGATTAGACAGAAGGGAGCGTGAAGGACCTAGAAGATACATAAAGGGACATGGAAGGGAACAATGGCAAGACAGGACCGGGACATCTCATGGCTCTCAACCTCGTCCTGCTCGCCACATTGGCCTTTTTAAATTCAAGCCACATCACATCCAACATGACCATGATATTCGGATAATACAGTAATCCTGCCCTGAGTAACTTTAACTCAGCTGCCCAGGTACATTTTTACTGTGCAGCAAACAGCTTAGTAAAAATCACAGTATCAATCTGCCATGAATCCAACACCACTAGCAGACATGAGTGTCACATTACAGATAAACGTTAAAGAAGAACTGACAGGAGAGTAAAATTGCCACCAATTGATTGAGTAAAACTGCCGATAAATTATGCTACTTATGTTCAAAAGGGTGCCATCATTACCACTGGTGTTGCTTGCAACTACTGAAGATTCTTATTGGAAAAGAGAACAGAATGAGCTTCTACTTTCTCAGGAAAACAGTGCGTGCAAAGGATAACACTCATTATGAAACTTCTCATTATAAAACTACTCCAAATTTCCGTGTTTTCCGCAAATGTAGATAACCAAGCATAAACAAATGAGATCATTAGAAAATGATCTCAACATTGAGTCAAAGTACATTTATTGCTATATATAGATTGAGCGCGGTCAAAAAAGAAGAATAAATAGTATGCTGGGTATGTGGTTGTGTGCGAGCGAGTCCCCGGGGATTCTACAACTTCAAGTAAAAGCATATTAGTCCAATTTCATCAATTAGTTAAGTGACTTGCATATGCACTCCAGTGTTTCTGCTGTGCCATACAGATTTGGTGTGGGTGTTATCAGAAGCTTGGAGCAGCCCCCATGCATTTCGCAGATGCACTTCAAAAGCAACAGTGATGGACAGAGAAGAAGCAGCGAGAGAGAGAGGTTTAATCACAATGACATGAGCGATCTCCAGGGCATTTAGCAGGCCCAGCCATACTATTTATTGCTAGAAACTATATGTATCACAATACAGTTATTCATGTTGGCAGTGGGCGGCACTGCTGGCAGAATAAATATAATCCGTATTGACCCTTTGTGAAATATACATGTTTTGGAGCCATGTTCAAGGAGCTTAACAAACGTCTGTTGGAATCCGGCGGTCCAACAAGGCCTTGCTGACAGCCATACGGGGCTGTCTGATCAAACACTAGAGTGCATTAACTTAGCAAAGCAGGCCATAATGTCATTTAATATGAGCTTGTTCTTCTACGAATCAAAAATGAGAGTTGATCACCCCCCCCCCCCCCCCCCCTCCATCCCATTACCACCTCGGAATAAAAGATCAGGTCCAATTGGCGCGGGAAGGGCTAAGGAAGAAAATCAAACCCAATCCAATCGGATTAGATCAAATCAGTCACATAAATGATGCTCTGGAGCATGTATAACCTGAGGGATTAAAGGAAGGGGAGTAAATCAGTTCTTGTGTGTTCAATTGCTCCTCAAGTCAATGAACAATCACCACAGAACCAGTGCTGAAATCTCCAGACTGATGCAGCAGTAAAACTTTATTTAACAATAAAGCAAAATAATAAACACTTATCCACAAGTAGAAGCATGAGAATCGACAACTGGGAACACAAACTGAGCGCTATAAATACACACAGAAAACAAAGGGAGCTAAATGAAAGGCAGGTAACTATTCAATAACGACCTATGAGCACATAATGAGCAAGCAAGGAGACAGAGAGGGAAAACAGAGATGCCAAAACAGAACGTAATGCTCACATATTGACCCTTAACAAGCACTTCTGCTAATTCAACATAGAGTGAAAAATCTTAGATAAGGATAAGAGCGATTAATCAACGATCAATTCATTATTGATAAAAATGTAATCTCTAAAATGTATTGATGGTTGATTAAGCAAGGCCATCACTAGAGTACATAGCTTTGTAGTGTCATGTGTAAAAAAAAAAATGCAGCAGACACACGAGTAAGTAGTAAACAAGTGTGCCACAGTTATGTATTCTAACTGTATTAATGTAGGCTAAAGCCCTTTATTTCTAAACAGAATTAACCAAAGGTCCAAAAACCCTATAAAAAAAGTGATTTTACTCAACATAAGTATTTACTAGTTTAAATGTTTGCATTTGGTCCGATTGGTCTTTACACATGACGTTGGAAAACTCGCCGTCATAATTGTCCAATAGTCCTATAGCTGTAGCCAAGCCACATGTCATGTCACCTGCTCTAAATAAATGTATGCATCTATTATAATTTAGTAATAGTTTGTGAAGTTACAAACCAAAATATGGCACAAAAGCATTGTGTGTATACTGTTTATATAAGTGCCAGTGACTTTTTATTTATTTAAATAATTGGTACAGTTTGGTCTCTAACAAATATACTTGTATTCTGCTGTTTGAATTTTTTTTTTTTTATTGGTACATGACAATGGTACAATATGACAAATCTGTTATGTGCTATGAAAAAAAGAGCACTTCGAATAGCACTTCCAGCAAATTTAACAGCACTTGTAAAGTGATGGTCATATTCTCTATTCACTGTAAAGTCAAGCATATTTTTATGTTGATTAGGCAAGTTGAGTTGTTGAGTAACATGACTTTGTAGTGCCCCCCACTTTTGATTTAAGAGGTCAAGGTATACGATTAATTGATTGGTAATTTAACAATGATCGATTATAAAAATATGTATATAAATCCCTATTAATGATAGACCATTCTGTAATTATTTACTAAGCCACTTTGCAATCTCATATTCCTTTATATGTTCTGAAAAATGCAAAACTACAATATAACACCATAAATGTGCAAAAAAAAAAGAGTATTCGCATTCTTTCAAATTTCAACTTTTTTATGTAAGAGAACAATACAACATTTGTAAAAGAGAATTTGAGGACAGGCTATACACAGGATATAAGTGGGATTTAAAAATGTAGGCGCAGTCAGACATTTGTCACAAAAAATAAATAAAATGCTTCATGGCACCGGAAAGCCATGGTTGAAGACATAACAGTCTTTGGCAGAGAGCAACACTTATTCTGAAAATGTTGCTGTGCAACTCTAAGAAGTGCTTTAGGGAGTGCATTAGTCTCCATAGCAGGGCTAATATATAAAAAAGGAGAACATTTTTCTTGAAATAAAATAACTGTTAACTGAAATGGAAAAAAACAACAACTAAAACAAATTTTCAAGATGTCCTAAATAATTAAAAATGAAATAAAAATGCTATAAAGTCTATAAATGACAAATCAGATTCCGATTCAAGTTGTCTGACTGATGCACAACCTATTTGTTCTTTTGAACAATGTTGTCAAGCTGTGCCATGGTCACAAGTTTGCTGATTTCACCCTGTAATTTCAGTCCATGCAAGGAGTCAGTATTCAAAGTTGATTTCTTGTGGCACACTTAAGGAGCAGCCAGCTTTATACATTATATATACTGTATTATATATAAACTATATCATTCCATGCTGGCAGAATGAGCAAATCTTGCTCGCCCACTCTCTTCAGCTCTTCAGGACCTCTGTCAAGGCAATGGTTGTGAAATTCTGAGAGGTGAGGGCGTGCTCAGCCACATTTAGAACCTGATATACCACATTGCCCCTGACCCAGGTCGACGAATTTCCTTACTGCCCAGTAGACAGTAAGGAAAGTACCTCCCTCAGTGTAAGCCTGAGGATTGGAGAGCGACTATTCCAAAACCGCGCTCTCGGAGCTCATTGTGACTAAGCCTTCTCGCTGTGGCGTAGCAGGCCTCCTCTCACTAAGAGAGTTGCACCGCTTTTTGATTCACGGAGCTCCACTCAGATAACATCCTGGAGAAGAGAGCAGAGGCAACCTATTAGCCTCCTCATAGTGATCTGTTGTGTAGGGTAGGGCATTGTTAGGCCCTCTCCTGAGAAGATTAGGCCTTCGCTCTTAGAGCCCAGCTATGCTTATTGGTGAGTGCAGGAGATACAGGCCCCTCTCAATTCAAGAGATTACCCTTCAGGAGGTTAGCAAAGCCAAAGGGGTGTGTGAGGGCAGTAGAGTCACCTCCATGACTCCTGAGCTAGACTTGGCTCTATGGGTGTGTTCAGGCCCTGAGAGAAATATGGCCTCTGTTCCGGTGAGCTCCACGTGAAAAAAACATTAAAAGGGGTACCTCTGAACCGCCTTGCAATTAGCCTGTATAGAGAAGAGGAATAGCTGCAAAGTACTGGCCCCTTGCCCAGCCGCTCTTAGAGTTCAGCAAGTCAGGAAAGCGGTGTTAGGCTTAGCAGTTGTTTCTAGAACTCAGTTCTGAGTAGGAGGATCTCGTGAACTACTTTGGACTCTAAATTGAGCGTTGTTAGGCCTCGGCTCTGTACCCTGAGGTTCACCGTTCTCTCTACGTTCTCTCACTGTAGGTCGGTAGCGATTGTTCCCCTGGGGTTATTCACTACCGGCTTTTGCCAATTAATCCAGTCATTTTCATTAGCATGACGGCACGGGTATTCCGCTCCCCAAAAAACGACCTTTCTCAGGGAACATCTCAGTTCATTCACAATTGAGGCATTCCCCAATAGCGACCCCTAGAGGACACAGTGTCTTGTTCCCTGTTCTCAGGGAACCATGATTACATGCATGACCTGTTTTTCATGGACAAAGGAACAAGAAAATGTACGAATAAAGATACATTTAATTGATTATTGGAGCATTGGGATAGCTAGACAAAGGACAAGTTCATTTTCATTCTGCCTAAAATGCCAGAAAAGGGACTGATGTGAAATTCACAACACAATAACTTTTCTGAGGCAAAAAAAAAACTAACAAAAAAGCCTGGTGCAAAACCTTGACAAAAACTGGTGTAGCTTCATCACTTTTTTTTCAGTCATAATTTGTTTCATTTGAAATGTTTGCATTATAAGGGCCAGTCACACAGCGAAAACACATGAATCATGCACGTATTACTCATACGTTATTCATGAGATTCATGGCAATGTGGATTCTGAAAGTACTTGTACGTGGAACGTTCGCGAAGCGTGCGTGTTTGGACACGCTCCGTCAATGATTCATGCGTCGGGCGTGCGTCGAATGTTCGTGCAATGTTCACAAGCACGCACAAACCCAATCTGTGTGTGATTTGGGAGTGATTCGTGCGTGATCGGCTGTGTGACTGGCCCTATAGCATATCATCCTCTTCGGTCTTGTTGTAAGACAGCAAACAAACTCATCAACATGCAGGCCAAACAGTCTAGGCTATGTACACTAGCTTTGCTAATTAAAAATGTAAGGCCACATCTATCCACATGAGCAGTTTGTTCTTAATTGCAGTGAACGCAAGCATGAAGCCAAGGAGAGAAGTGCAGATAGAGGCGTGACACTAATTGCTAAGCCCTGCAACTATAAACGAACAATAAATATATGGGCAAATGCTAAACAGTCAGAAAACACTCTTTCTGACAGCTTAACTCATTGCGATGTATAGGAAAAACTAAAAGTAATAAGCTGAGAGAAGACAGGATGGAATGAATATTTAAATAATAATAATTGATACAAAATAATATAATTAAATCTAACATTTAGAATATATGTACTTCTAAATTAAGTTGAAAAGACATACAAAATTACATTTCTGTATGTATCAGTTAAATCCAGAATCTATTATTCCTATTTTTTTTCTCCATAATTTATCAATTACAGGTGGTTCATGAAACATACTTAAATAAGCTTTGTTCTTTTCTTGCTATCTTTAATCAAGTTCCTAGTACATCATAAGTCTTACACTAACCATTAAAAATAATACAATTCCTGAAATTAATTAAAAAAAAAACAATAAAATCCAATATTAATAACTAAAAAGCAGAAGTACCAGATTGCAAAGTTTTCTTTCATAAAAACAAAAAAAACAAACAAAAAAACAACAACACTTAATTAATGAGCATTTGTCAGTTTAATAGTAGGCTTACTCATGGAATAACAACAATAAGACTTCACGGGGTACATATCTGAGCGTAGAGAGAAAGAAAGAGAGATAAGGAAACAAAGAATGGATCAGTAAACTGCTGGCTTGGAGCATGACTTGGCTAGACCGTGTGGGAGGAAACGCAGCGTGAGGCTGATCTGCAACAAACTGACTCTCCATCAACACAACTCAGCTGGGATATGTGTGTTTGTGTGTGTGTACATGCACCTTGCGGTGACTTTGTAGCTCAGCTCTGTTTATGTACCATCTCTTTCTTCTGTTTTTTCTCGTCATTCGGAGGACTGCATTGAGATGTCATCTCACAACATCACCGAGGATGCTTCTGCAGGGAAATAAACTACACAACGTGGTACTCTAAGAAGCAAAGGAAACATTGGGTCATTAAAAAAAGATGTTGTCTTGTTTTTGTTTTTAGTTTTTTTTCTGTTCCAAAACAAGTGAAAAGTTTGGTACTTTTCTTCCCTATTGTGGCGTAGATCCTGGTGAAATGGCTTCTCGAATAAGAACAAATGTACTGTATCACTTTTTTCCATTGGGAATTGATTGGATGGTTGTGATTTTCTATTTCTGTGATCTCATGTGAAAGGACAGGTTGTCCCACCTTCGCACCAATAAACACATAATCAGAGAAGGGATTATGTTGATTAAAGTTTAAGGGGCACATGGATTTAAGAATTATTTTTATTTTTTTGCATGGATAAGTAATTGATGACACTGGTTTAGTTCATCTAACCAAGAGATTTTGAGTATTATTATGTTCATGCAACGTTGGGTGTTTTGAGCCGCTGTTTGGAACGATGATAACTGGGCATAAATTGGGCTACTCCAAAACAATCACAGAATAGGAGAGAGATGCTTTGAAGCCAAATACACTATTCCCACTGCCATCTCTGATGAAATCGGTCTGGTTTGCTCTGCATTAGGGCTATTTTTAGAATTATCTGATCAAAAAAAAAAAAGAGCGGAACCATAACAATGTCTTTTGTCCGAAAAACTGCTTCGTTACGGTTTTAACGTATTGTTTCCGCTATAATGTATTAACTGAAATCATTAATCATTCTTTCATTCATTTATTTAATTATTTTACCACTCTGCATGCCTCAGCTGACAAGAGACACCCACACATTTAGAAAATGTGACTTAAATAACCATAGACTTAAATGAAAAGATTTTCACCAAGATTTTCTATAACATTATTTGTAGAGGCAGAGTGTCACTATAACGGTTAACAGTTATAACAAAAACTTATTCTAGAACAAAAAATACTGGGAGAAGAATTACTATTCACAGTGTCCCATGTGGTTCACTTACATGTGATGGAACACCGTCATTTGGTCCTCATTTGCACTCAGTTACAGCGAACTCCCCTTTTGAGGACATACTCATCTTCGACTCCCTCCCACTCACCTCTGTATCAACCTGATGACAGCCCCTCACAGCGGACAACAGTGCTCTTGAGAGCTCCTCTGCCATAACACTAATATAATCCCAAAAGGTCTGCTAATTGTAATGAGCCTTTAATGTGAGATTCTGATTAAAGCCCCTGTTTACCTAATCCTGTGCCCTCGGCATCGCCCGCAGTGCTGCAAAATTTTATTAGGCATGTTGATGAGACTGTATTTGCTGGATAAATCATAATAAGTGAAGGAGGATAACCTACAGAGGTAAATCCTATTCCAGGTCTTTGCATGTCTGTGCACACACACACACACACACACACACACACACACGGCTGGCGCATTGTATTTGGTAAATGACTGTGGTGGGGGAAAAAAACAGTGTTCAATTGTTGACCAAGGTCTAAATTCCAGTAATGTAGAGGAAATTATTTTTCAGCAAGGACATATTACATGTATCTAAAGTGAATGAATCAATGTTGTTATTTTAAACTTTATATTCATCAAATTGCAGATGTAGTTAAAAAAAAAAGATACAGAACATATCCGATATTTGACCTATGTCCATAATTTACCCCCCCCCCCCCCCCCCCCCCCCCCCCCCATTTGCCCATTTGGTTTGTAATTTTTTATGTTTATAATTTTCAAATAATTGGTTGAGCCCAATAATCGGTTGTAGTTCAGAAAACTGGTATGAATAAATTATTCCACCAGATCTAGTTTCAATTGTTAACAGCTGACTGTAGGTAACAAATAAATTAAAATTGTATCTTTACCTCAATTAAATTTATAGAAGGACAATATTTTATTATACTTTTCACTATTACTCTGTTGCATACTTTGCAAAGTATAAGAGTCTTGTACTGTAACTGCATGGAAAATAACCACCTTTTCATTTCTATAAAACGTCTATTGAAGAAAGACAATAATTAATGACTGTCTGCTAATAATAAAACTGTCTGCTGTTCTTTTAAAGAAAAAGCTCCAACAATCCTGTCATTACAGTGGAAGTGGCAATCTTTAATGCTACCACACATGTTGTTTGATCTCCTGCTGGGCTCATGGTAATTCTTTCTCATAGTATTCATTGTGAGGTACACAGTACAGCTGGTCACCTACTGACAGCCTAATATGATTAATGATTGACTCTGAAAGAAACTTCAAGCTACCACCAGCTGTCATTTTGTATTTGCAAAACTGTTTTCATGTGTTTATAGCTCAGGTAAACCCAGTGATTATAGGCCATGAACTGAGAATCAGAATCATACTTTATTGCCAAGTATGTTTACACATTTGAGGAATTTGTCTTGGTGACAGAAGCTTCCACAGCATTGATAGAATGATAGTGACAAGATACTTTTAATAAAATACATAAAAATGCAGATTAAACAACAGACAATACGTATATGTACAGGTACCGGTATGTTATCGACAAATGTAAGGGTATGTAAATAAGAGGAAGTATAAATAGTGTTTGTATCGCACATTTATTGCCCAGTTGGGCTCTTCAACTGTTTATGAGGTAGCTGGCCTGAGGAAATAAACTTTTCTTGTGCCTGGCTTTTCTGGTGCTCAGTGCTCTATAACTCATGCCAGATGGCAACAGTTGAAAGAAGAAGTGTCCTGGATGTGAATGGTCCAGAGTGATTTTGAGAGCCCTTTTACTCACGCTGGATGAGTACAGTTCTTGGAGAGTGGGGAGGGGTGTACCGTTTATTCTCTCAGTAGCCAGGACATTCCGCTGTAGTATTTTGAGGTCTGATTTTGTAGCTGAGATGAAGCATACAGTCATAGAAGTGCAGAGGATCGACTCAATAACTGTAGATTAGAACTGCATCAGCAGCTCCTGTGGCAGGTTGAACGTCCTCAGGTGGCGAAGGAAGTACATCCTCTACTGGGGTTTTTTCACAATAGAATGTGATTGTCACAGTTCAGGTCTCACTTCGGTACCTGAATGATTTCACTGCTGCCATCGTGCTGTTCAAGATGCTGGGGGTTTCCACCTGAAGTCCATCATCTCCACTGTTTTGAGCCTGTTTAGTTCCAGGTTTTATGGACTGCACCAGACAGGCATTTATTTAAGCTTGTGTTTGTATGCAGACGTGTCACCATCATGGATGAGGCTGATGAGTGTGGTGTCATCTTCAAACTTCAGAAGCTTGACAGAAGCTTTTTTTTCTTTTCTGAAGTGCAGTCAATTTTGTTGAGAGAAAAGAGCAGTTGGGGAAGAAACACAATCACAATCAAATTGGTGTTTGATGAGAATTTCATCCTCACTAGCTGCAGCCTGTCTGTCAGGAAGTTGGTGATCCACTCACAGATGGAGGTGCATACACAAAGCTGAGTTAATTTTAACAGGTGGAGGCTTGGGGTCAGGGGTTGCTGGAGGTGTTGATGAATGCATGGGGAAATGGTCAGAACGGTGTGGGGTGTGAGATAAGGTTTTTCAAACCTGCAATAAAATTAATTCAAATCGTTGGCTAGTTATTGATTAGAAACAGTTCTGATGGATGGTGTCTTGTAATTGGTGATGTCTTTCAGCCCTTTCCACACTGGAGGAGCTGGAGGTGTTCATAGATACATGGAGAGAAGGTCAGAATGGATATGGGGTATGAGACAGGGTTTTTCAAACTTGCAATACAACTCATTCCAATCATCGGCCAGTTGCTGATTCGGCACAGTGCTGGGGAATGGCGTCTTGCAATTGATAATGTATTTCAGTTTCAGAAGTTTTGCTGTGAACCATGGTTTGTCATTTTTGTAAGTTAAATAAGTCCTGATACGAATGGATCACAGAAACGGATATATGATGTTACAGTATCTCATGGCAGCTTCAAAACCACTCGAATCAGTGTACTTGAAGTTTGTAAATCCAAGTCTGTTTCATTAATCCATTTTTTTAGAGTCCTTTTTGTAATTTTTGTATGTATAGGTATTGCTATTTTATGCATAAAAACCTGTTGAAGATGGTTAACGTGTTTCTGGTGTTATTAGATGTTCCAATTTAGAACAGGTTTATATCAGGCAGAGGACATTCCTATTCAAGGAGCACTGTCGTCACAACATTACACTAATTTATCTCAATAAGGCGAAGACTAAGGAGAAAAATATGATTAGGGTAACTAAGACAAACATAGGCCTCTGAGGTTAAGGACTATAATGATGGTCCCATGCTGTGCGTGTGTGTGTGAGTGATTGTTACAGATGGGGAAGATAATCACAACTGGCGGTTGTACTCAACAATGCTTGCAGGTTAATTCACTGAATAAAAGGTACAGACCAAAAAACCATGCCACATGTAGCTAAGATACAGTTCCCTTTTTAGTCTGTCTCTTGACAATGCGTGCTAATGCTATGGGGTATCCCGCTCCTTCGTCGAATACTGAAGCCTGGTTGCATCATGCCAATAAAGACTACTGGTCAAAGGAGACTGAGCACCACTGCCATGGACAAGCATCTGATTTCTTCTTGCCATTGAGGACGACACTTTCTCTGGCTGGTCCCTTTATGCATTTCAGCAGGAAGAAAAATACATTCATCAAGAAATGTTTTGTGTCTGGTGGACCCACAGAGACCGACGACTTGCATGATGCATGTTTTTTTTTGCCTGGGACGCAACCATGCTACATGGGCCTCACTGTCCTTCTTGCCAAGAAATTACAGTCAAGACCCTCCATGCCAGGGTCTATAACTGTGACCTCTGACTCGGGTGACTTAGGTTCCTTTCAAAGGCTGCTAAAAACCTGGGCCTCGAGCAGTCACCACCAGAACAGTCAGTGTGGAACAGAATGGACTGTGGTTTCTGCAACAGTGTGGCCAAGCTGCTGTCCCCCAGAGACCTGCTCTACTTTTCCCTGAGGTCCACGAGGAAATCTTGGAGGCTTGGCACTCCATCTATTCAGCTGAAGCCCAAGCCGCGGGAACTCATCTCTTCTCTTCTGTCGACAGAGCTGACAGATTGGTATACACCAAACCACCACCTGTCAAGGAGGCCGTTGCAGCCCACCTTTGCCTAATTCCACAAGTGGAAGTCCACACCATAGCTTCCCGTGCTCCACTCACATTGCAGCTGGGAAAACAGTATCCGGGATTCATCTTTTATGGATGCTTACAAATCATTTGAAAGAAGTAAATATGCCTTCTACCTCTCAAGCAGAGTGGAATGCACAATCTGAACTATTTGGACAATTGGCTTATCTTATCTCAAGATACGCTATAAACCCACAAACGTCATCTTACATTTTACATTTATGCATTTGGCAGATGCAAAAGCATCTTCCATTACAATCAAGGCACGCATTGAATCAGTTCTTGCTTTCCCTAGGATCGAACCCATGACCTTGGCTTGTAAACACCAATGCTCTACTGGTTGAGCAACAGGAAAGCTGCATCTTCTATAGATCTTCTATATCTTGCAGTTACTAGGGATATCTGTCAACATGCAGAAGACCATCCATTCCTTGCAGAGTATCACGTTCTTGGTCATGAACCTAAATTTGTGTTTGATTTAGGTGCAAACTGTTTGATGTAATGCACCTGTTGAGCACACACATACTTTTCTCAATGCTCTCGCAGCATTAATTCTTTTAACGAAAATAATACAGCGCATTTTGCATCAGAACAAGCTGAAGTTTCTATGAGAAGCAAGTGGGAAGAATGGGAAGAGTCGAGTAAGTGAAAACTCTATTAGTGTAATTACAGAAACTCCACAGGCTCATTTTGCAACATCCTCATCCAAAATTATAAACACTGTTGCTTCCTGATTTCTAAGAACTATCTCCTGGATGATTTCCCAGCTCAGAGAGCTTCAGATGAAATGTGTTTGTTGTAAATGAGTGGGGCGCTAATAAAATGGCCTCTGTGACTAGACGGATAGTGTTATCGGCCCTGTCTTCAGGCATGCACATGCTAATAGTGAGGCAACTTTGATATCTGCCGTAGCAGCATCATGTGAGTGAGCTTTGATCTCATAGATAGATGAAGCTCTGTGCTTGAAAAAGACAGTGAGGAAAGGGGGATAACAAGAGAAAATAGGGATATGAAGTGTTGCTGACAGAGAGCACAAATAAGAATTAATTATAACAATCATGAGGATCTATTAGCCTAACTGTTAAAAATGTAGTTTCTTGCTGAAATATTTAAATTGTGTTGTTTTTCTGTGGGTGTTTGGCAATTTACTGCAGGTTACTGATACTAATCTCCTGTTGAAAAAAAATATATATAAAAGACTTGCTGCATATGTAATGTGCAACAATAAATATTTCAAATGGTGGTACATGACACTGTCAGCACGTTGCATGTTTAATTCAGCAAGTGGAGTCCAGTTATCACCTCATTTCCATTTATTCATTTAGCAGATATACATATGGTTATGTTGCGGGCATTTCTAATCCAAGTAAAAATGTCTCCTGACAATTTGAAAGAATGAATGAAGAAAAAGTTGTTAAAATAGCTTCCAGTTCTTTCATCATACTTTCAATGAAAGGTCGACGCAAGCACATTGCATTGTGGGATACAGTACCTAACCCAGTGTGCTGTTATATACTGCACAATTCTGACATAAAAATTAGGTTATCTGGGTATTCCATAACATACTGCACTAACATATGGGGTCAGTAAGATGTATCCATGTATGTACTTCATACTTTTTTTCACAAAGGATGAAAATAGATCAAATGTGACAGTAAAAAAAAAGATTTATATTTTAAATAAATGCTGTTCATTTGATCAGAATTATTTCCAAAGAAAAAATAAAAATAAAAACAACAAAATAATAACAATAAGAAATGTTTATTGAGCACTAAATCATCATATAAGAGCAATTTCTGAAGGATCATGTGACGGGAATTACAAAAATAATGAAATTCTACTTTGGCATCCCAGGGACATTTATTTTATATATATATAATGTGTGTGTGTGTGTATGTGTGTGTGTGTGTATATATATATATATATATATATATATATATATAGAGAGAGAGAGAGAGAGAGAGAGAGAGAGAGAGAGAGATAGATAGATAGATAGATGTAGTAATCATGTAATAAAATGTAATGTTACATTTTTATAATATTTCAAAATACTAGGAATTTTTCCCCCCAAATAATTGCAACCTTAGTGAGTATAAGAGACTTAAAAACATAAGAAAATTAAAACAAACATCAAAAACATAAAAAGTGTACAAACCCAAAATTTTGAAATGAAGTATACATGCAACAGGATAAGTAAGTGTAGAACGGTACCGTCTCATACCTGCTTGTTAATGCATACATTAAAACAACAGATAAATAAATATTTATTTATTATTTGCACAAAAGCAGAAGGATTAAAGATTCACTGTTCAATTCGAAGCAACTGTGTTCAATTAATATTAGCAAAACAAAATCTCTTTACAAAATAACAAACAGAGTTCAATGACTCAAAGAAAAAAGCAAATCTTTTCTGATCTAGACAGTATTTGACCATACAGCCCGGGGGAAATGAGTTAGAGAGAATTAGACAGAAAATGACATACACAGTGAAGAAGAGGGGGCGTAAAAGAGGGAAGGGTGGAGAGTTTTGGCCTTAGGGTGTACAAGAATTTCTAAACTGACCACAGGGCTCTCAGAACGCCATTTGTGTTATTTCTACAGAATCTATTAATTACACGTTTCTCTCTTTAGATATGGGCCGCCAGCAAACCATTATTAGCTGTAATTCTCTGTCCTCTGTCATTTTGGTATGTTTTATCCGTTTTTGATTCTTTCCTCTGGAGTTAGAGATGATGATTAGTGTGGCCCTAACCTGACCTCTGAATCATCTGTGATCCTGTTCTGTCAAACGCACATACTGATGCATCAGTTGTCCTTCTGCCATCTGTGCGGAGGAAGCTGAGGTTAACGTTTAAATACGCGTGGCAGGATTTATTTTTGGTTGCTAAGAGAATATGAATGATTCCCACAAGACATATGAACTGATTAAATGGACAGAAAGAGAGGTAGCCGTAAATATAGAGAGCGAGCTTTAGTCATTGCTAGCGTTTGCTTGTTTGTATAGGTATTTTCAATGTGCATGATTTTCTCATGGGTTTGCAAAAAAAAATGGGACAGATACATTGGCTCAGCCCTGGGATGTGTGCTACACTAATGAAACCAACAAATGAGTAACAGAGTGCAGAGGGAGAAAATGCCAGAAGAAAAGATAAAGTAATGTGAAAAGATGTGGATAAAGGATTAATAAAAGCGTAAGGTTTCAGTTTCAACTGTGGGGACTGAATTCATAAGGAATTTAACAATTCTGGTTTCATTTATTTAATGATGTCATTAACGATTCTTTTAGTACAGTTAAGGAAGAAGAATTTCTTATAATTCTTGCATTTAATGCTCTCAGTGATCAGTTTGCAAATTGTCATTTCATATTTCAACAGAACAGTTATAGAAAAAGTATATTCTGCTAACCAAGGCTGCATTGTTTTTTATTCAAAAGAAAACATTTCAAATTAAAAAAAAAATTAAAATACTTTTAAAAAAATTCTATTTTAAAAAGTAATTTCTTCTGGTGATGGCAAAGGTGAATTTTCAGCAATCATTACTTCAGTCTTCAGTGTCACATGATGCTTCAGAAAAAAATATATAATATGATAAAGAAGAAATAAGAAGAAACACTTCTGTATTGTGTTTGCGTTACCTACATAATTTATGTAATCTACATAATCCCTTCCTCTTCCTCCTCCTCCTCCTCCTCCTCCTCCTCCTCCGCATAAGCCGCTACTGTATCGTCTGTCTCAAAGGTAAGAACTCATAGATTAACCCATATTTAATTTCATATCGCAGGAATCTTTATACTATACATTTGTGTGTGTGTGTGTGTGTGTGTGTGTGTATATGTCTCTATAGCAATTAAAAACTTTTTTTTTCATTGTTATTAACACTAATAAGAGATTTTTTTTAGAGGGTCGGAACAGATTTTTTTTCTGTTATTTCTTATGGGAAAAATGATTTGAGATACGAGCAATTTGAGTTACGAGCTTGGTCCTGGAACGGATTATGCTCATATCTCAAGGCATCACTGTATTAACAAAGTTGAACCAGTTGCGCTAAACAATTTTGAGGAAATTATACTTTTATTTTCAGGATTCTCTGATGAATAGAATGTTCAAAAGAACATTGAGGAAAAGAGTTTTGTAGCATACAACATTTACATTTATGCATTTGGGAGACGCTTTTATCCAAAGCGACTTACATTGCATTCAAGAAACACATTGAATCAGTTCTTGCTTTCCCTGAGATTGAACCCATGACCTTGGTGTTGTAAACACCAATGCTCTACTGATTGAGCACCAGGAAAGCTCAACATCATATATTACTCACTGTCACTTTTAAATAATGCATTTTGCTGAATAAAAGTATTCTTTGCTTAAAGGTTCACTATGTAACTTTTGTCCATTTAGCACTTGTGCATTTTGCTGTATAACCTTGTTTTGGTTGTGCTTTGGCTCTGTATGACTGTTCTCTGTTCTCTCTCATAACTAAAAAAGAGAGAAAGATCATCCTACTCCTCACAAAACATTCAGTACTGGACTTAAGAGATATAACCAGTTAAGATGGAAAGGATCTAAAGATGACTAGCTGAATACAGTACAATATCCATTAATAGACACGATACTTCCTTGAAAATAAATCCCAACACAGAGCTTGAAACAGCCTTTGCAAAGAACTCTGTTCTAGAGCTACATATTGCAATTTATCTGTTCAATTAAATACCTTATTCACCTGTTGAGTAATAAAAATGCCACCTCCACATTGCTTTTACATTTCCAGTCCCTCAGTTCTTGCCTCCTCAAAAAATCCAAAGCAATGTCGATTTTTGTTTTATTACGAGCTCTGACACATTTCTGGGTTACTCTGCAGAGGTTCGAAGTTTAATCCATATTCAACTTTCTCATTCTTTGTGACAACTACCCTATACCACTCCCACATCATACATGCATCAAAGTATGGAATTAATCTTTTTCCCTTTTATTTAAAAAAATAAAAAAATAAAAATATATATATATTTAAGGGTGATGAGAGACACACAGGTGAGTGACAAATGTATGAATTTTCTCACAAAATCCCTCGAAACAGGTCCACAATATTAACACTAATAGGTTTACCATGGTGAATTGAGGTAAGTAAAAAAAAAAAAAAAAAACTTTTTGGAACAAGGATCGATGATGTATTAACTAATTTAAATGTTATTACTTCAGAGCCAAAAAAATAAAACACAAAAACTTTGGTAATACTTTGTTAATAACTATAAGTAACTTTGCAACTACATGTCAACTTACTCTAACCCTAAATCTACCAGTGTTGTAATACTCTACTAACACTCTATGACCACAAATGCTTTGCTGCATACCTCGGTTGTAACAAGTGGTTATTTCAGTCAAAGTTGCTCTTCTATCAGCTTGAATCAGTCGGCCCATTCTCCTCTGACGTCTAGCTTCAACAAGGCATTTTTCGCCCACAGGACTGCCGCATACTGGATGTTTTTCCCTTTTCACACCATTCTTTGTACGTGAAAATCCCAGTAACTGAGCAGATTGTGAAATACTCAGACCGGCCCGTTTGGCCCGTCAAAATTGCTTAAATCACTTTTTTTCCCATTCTGACATTCAGTTTGGAGTTCAAGAGATTGTCTTAACCAGGACCAAACCCTAAATGCATTGAAGCAACTGCCATGTGACTGGTTGATTAATTACATTCAAATAATATATACAATGCTACTTATAGTCAACAGAATGTGTTAAAAGGACTACCAAAATAAAGAGAAACCTAAACTTTCAGACATGGTAAAATGACAATACAATATTTTGTAAAATGAAAAAGAAAAACAATACTGCCAATAACAATTAAGTCACATTTCACAAGAACACTGCATGGTGTCAAACAATCAGAAAAAGACTACACAGATTTAAGTCTCAAAGTAACTGTTCTTTCAGACAAGGTTATCATCAAGTAGGTGTAGTCTGTAAATTCTCTGGCTGATTCATGAGTAATTTTAATCCAGTTCAGAGCTAAAATATTAATTTGTTCAGCGATCAGACTACTGTCACGGATCCAGCCACACCCCTCGCACCAGACTCATTCACTTCTCACTCACGATCCCAATCACCAGAATACTGAACACCTGCACCTGCCTAGTCAGCATTCCTTAAATACAAGCTTCACCCTGCAAATCACTGTCCGGTCTCGTCACTGACTGCCAGACTCTCATGCCAGCGACAACCCGTGTTGACGCCGTCATTACCGACCCCGATTGTCCAGGATCTCCTTCCGTGAACCTTCAGGCATTCTTCCCGTGATCTCCAGCCCAGTATTGTCCACTTCCCATCAGATAAGCCTCTCTGCCGCTACCAGTTCTTCTCTACACCTTCAGTCACCAGCTACTTGCTCTGAGTTTGCTTTGTTCAATAAACATCATCACCACTCACGTCTGTGTCCGATTGTTTATCATGACAGAAGACCGGACCACCCAGCAGACCCAGGCGGTAACTGGCGAAGCATCCGCCGCGGAGAGTAATCCACTTCTCGATGTCATGCAGGCTTTCCACCATGTCCTTCAAAACTTTGCCTCTACATCTGCCTCACCCAGTCCCATGGCCCGGCCAGCGCCCTTCAGTGGTAAGGCGGAGGAATGCGATGGTTTCCTATTACAATGTAAACTGTATTTTGAAATCAATCCCCGACAGTTTGAAACTGAACAAGCCAAGATTGCATTCGTCATATCCCTCCTCACCGGCCGCGCGCTTCAGTGGGCGCGCGCGATCTGGAACTCTAACGGCCCTGTCACGCAATCATTACCTGCATTTCTCCATCATTTCAAGGAAGTTTTCGGCCATGCAGCTGATACTGTATCCACCAACGATCAACTCCTCCGTTTACGACAAGGAACCCAGTCAATCCAAGATTATTCCTTGCATTTTCGCACCCTAGCGGCCTCTAGTGGCTGGAATGAGGCGGCACTACTGGCTGTTTACCGTCAAGGACTTCAACCCAACATCCGTGCTCAACTTGCCATTTATGATGACCGTTATGGCCTGGAAAAGTTCATTCAAAAATCCATTCTAGTGTCCCAAAACCTCACAGTCTGTTCTCCAGAAACCCCGATGTCGCATTCCCCGTCTCCACTGAAAGAGCCTAAACCTCCAGCACCAGAGCCCATGCAGGTCGATCACTACCGCCTATCACCATCAGAGCGAGAGAGACGTATCCGATTGCACTTGTGTCTATACTGTGGTGGTGAGGGCCATCTCCGAGCTCAATGCCTGACCCGACCACCACGCCCAGGGGTGAGTACAATCCACACGGCATCCATAATCCACAAAATGTCTTTAACAAAGGTTTTAGTGACTTCTGCTAATCTCTCTGTTCCAGCCACGGCGTTGATGGATTCAGGCTCAGCTGGCAATTTCATCTCCACCAACCTTCTGAATAAACTGAAAGCCCACAAAACCCTTCTTGACCACCCCTTTCGTGCTCATAACATCCTTGGAAAACCCCTGGGCCGCGGGTACATTCGGTACGTCTCGTCTCCTATCCACCTGCAAATTGGATGGCTCCATCATGAGGAACTCACCTTCCTGGTGCTGGAGGGATCCACTACTGACATTGTCCTGGGGCGCCCGTGGATGTCCAAACACTCTCCTCTGGTTAACTGGAACTCAGGTGAAGTCTTAAAATGGAGCCCATTCTGTCTTCAACAATGTCTCTCTACTGTTCAAAGGAACCCTACACCTGCTGACCAACCTGACATGGTAACTGAGATACCACTCGCCTCCACATCCATCGAGAGTCCCCATAACCCATCATGTCAAGACATCCCCATTGAATACCGGGCGTTCCAGGACGTGTTCAGCAAACGGCTAGCTACAGAACTTCCACCTCACCGGCCATGGGACTGTGCACTCGACCTGCTGCCTGGGGCAACGTTTCCCCGCGGACGCATCTACTCCTTGTCCATCCCGGAGCAACAGGCCATGGATGAGTATATAAAGGAGGCTCTACGTCAGAAGTTTATCCGTCCATCTACTTCCCCTGCCGCATCAAGTTTTTTCTTCGTGGGCAAAAAGGACGGAGGCTTGAGGCCCTGTATTGATTACCGGCACCTAAACTCGCTCACCATCAGGTTCCGATACCCGCTACCCCTGGTCCCCGCTGCTCTGGAACAGCTGCGGGGGGCTCGCATCTTCACGAAGCTGGACCTACGAAGTGCGTATAATCTAATCCGAATACGTGAAGGAGACGAGTGGAAGACCGCGTTCATCACGCCCTCTGGCCATTATGAATACCTCGTCATGCCGTTTGGTCTGTCAAATGCTCCAGCTGTGTTCCAGGGATTCATGAACGAGGTATTCAGAGATTTCCTCAACATCTTTGTTATTGTCTACCTCGATGACATCCTCGTTTACTCCAAAGACATCTCCGAACACCATCGACACGTCAAGCAGGTCCTAGCTAAGCTTCGAGAACACCATCTCTTCTTGAAATTAGAGAAGTGCGAGTTCCTCCGCAGCAGCATCCAATTCCTTGGCTATATCATCAACCAGAGCGGCGTCAAGATGGACCAGGGGAAAGTGAAAGCGGTGCAGAACTGGCCACAACCTACCACAATCAAAGAATTACAGCGTTTCCTGGGATTTGCCAACTTTTACAGGCGGTTCATCCGGAATTTCAGTATAATCAGTGCACCCTTGACATCATTACTGCAACATGGGCCCAAGTCTCTGTCCTGGACACCTGAAGCCACCAAGGCCTTCCAAACCCTTAAGGCAGCCTTTTGCACGGCTCCTACCCTCACTCATCCGGATCCCCAGTTACCGTTCATAGTCGAGGTCGACGCGTCCTGCACCGGGGTAGGAGCCGTGCTGTCACAGCGGCAGGGTGAGCCTCCAAGACTCCATCCATGTGCCTACTTTTCCAAAAAGCTATCCCCGGCGGAGCGGAACTATGACATTGGGAATCGCGAGTTGCTTGCCATAAAGTTGGCATTGGAAGAGTGGAGGCATTGGCTGGAGGGGGCTAACCATCCATTCCAGGTGATAACCGATCATCGAAACCTAGAGTACCTGCGGGAAGCAAAAAGGCTCAATCCACGGCAGGCTCGTTGGGCACTCTTCTTCACGAGGTTTAATTTCACCGTGACGTATAGACCTGGGGACAAGAACCAGAAAGCCGATGCTCTCTCTCGCCAGTTCACCCCTGACAATAACCCACAACCGCCTGAACCCGTGCTCCCTCCAGCCTTGATTGTTAGTCCCATCCAATGGACAATAGACCACCAGATCGCCGAAGCAACTCGCGAAGAACCAGCTCCGCCGGGGGTCCCTGAGGGGCAGCTCTACGTACCATCTCGACTCCGCCTGCCCCTCATGGATCAAGTTCACACGTCTCCGGGCTCTGGACACCCAGGCAGCCAGCGAACCCTCTCGCTCCTACAAGATCGCTATTGGTGGCCCAGAATGGACCGCGATGTCTCCCAGTATGTCAGAGGATGCTCAGTCTGCGCCACCACCAAATCACCACGCCATCTTCCAGAAGGCAAACTCCAACCCCTGCCGATACCCCGCCGACCCTGGTCACACATTGCAGTGGATTTCATGACCGATTTACCACCATCTGACGGCAAGACATGCATCCTTGTAGTGGTAGATCGGTTTTCTAAAGCTTGCAAATTGATACCCCTCAAGGGCCTCCCCACGGCTTTGGAAACGGCGGAAACCTTGTTTCACCAAGTCTTCCGACACTTTGGCCTCCCGGAAGATATCGTTTCCGACCGAGGACCCCAATTCATTTCCAGAGTCTGGAAGTCATTTTTTCACCTTCTCGGAGTCTCCGTTAGTCTGAGTTCAGGTTACCATCCCCAGACCAATGGCCAGACTGAGCGGAAGATCCAGGAAATTGGGAGATATCTGAGATCCTACTGTGGCCACCAACAAGACACCTGGAACCGGTTTCTTCCGTGGGCTGAATACGCCCAAAACTCACTAAGGCAAGAGTCCACACACCTCACACCGTTTCAGTGCATGTTTGGTTTTCAGCCACCGTTATTCCCTTGGACAGGAGAGCCCACGGAAGTCCCAGCTGTCCATCACTGGTTCCAGGAGAGCGAGAGGGTATGGGATTCAGCTCACGTTCATCTGCAAAGGGCAGTCCGTAGGCAGAAGATCCAAGCTGACCGCCGACGCCTTCCCACACCACGGTACTATCCCGGTCAACTCGTCTGGCTATCAACGAGGGACATTCGCCTACGGCTGCCCTGTCGCAAGCTGAGTCCCCGCTTCATAGGTCCTTTCAAAGTGGTGAGGCAGATCAACGAGGTCACTTACCGTCTTCAGTTACCCACACATTACCGAATTTCCCCGTCATTCCATGTGTCTCTCCTCAAGCCCTTCACTAAACCTCTGTTTCCCTCATCCACAGAGTCTGGTGTTGAGGCTGTACCTCCTCCTCCTGTTGACCCGGCGGACCAGAACATTTACAAAGTTTCTTCCATCTTGGACTCTCGACGACGGGCCGGCACACTGCAGTACCTCGTAGATTGGGAAGGTTTCGGTCCCGAAGAACGCTCTTGGGTCAACCACGATGACATCCTAGATCCAGAGCTCCTGCAAGAATTCCACACCAACAACCCCAACCGTCCAGCCCCCCGGGGTCGAGGCCGGCCCCGTCGTCGTCCGCCGCGGTCCTCAGGAGCTGCCCGTGGAGGAGGGGGTACTGTCACGGATCCAGCCACACCCCTCGCACCAGACTCATTCACTTCTCACTCACGATCCCAATCACCAGAATACTGAACACCTGCACCTGCCTAGTCAGCATTCCTTAAATACAAGCTTCACCCTGCAAATCACTGTCCGGTCTCGTCACTGACTGCCAGACTCTCATGCCAGCGACAACCCGTGTTGACGCCGTCATTACCGACCCCGATTGTCCAGGATCTCCTTCCGTGAACCTTCAGGCATTCTTCCCGTGATCTCCAGCCCAGTATTGTCCACTTCCCATCAGATAAGCCTCTCTGCCGCTACCAGTTCTTCTCTACACCTTCAGTCACCAGCTACTTGCTCTGAGTTTGCTTTGTTCAATAAACATCATCACCACTCACGTCTGTGTCCGATTGTTTATCATGACAACTACACTGGTCACTGTATGTTCTGTTCTGAATATTCAGTAAATAGTAACACTGTAATTTCCTGTATAAAAACTGGGTCTCTGGTTCTCAAGACTAGTTTCAACCAAGAAAGCAAATCCCTACTCCTCTTTCACAAACACATTTGTTCCAGAAAATAGCAGGTCAGCCAGAGAGACTGAAAGTGTCTAAAAGTGTCTCCAATAGGCCAATGAGGGCTGCCCATGGGTCTGATCACAGTACCATGATGAAGTGGCGCCATTGGAAAGGGTCTTATCTTCATTCTAACACCTGTAGAGGAGCAAAGGGTGGAACAAATTCTCCCCGTTTGTCGGTTCAGTCTTACAAGACCTTAAGTTACTCTCAAAAACAGGTGACAGCTGAATTGATTTCCTGATCCTCTTTGACAATGAGCAGCTAGCCACACATATTCATCCACTGTCCATGAGAAGAGTTAAATGCCAGTCTGTATAACACCATAGCTACTTGAGTTTGTGGAGCATCTATCTGAGTCCAGCACTTTAAACCAATCTTCCCCAAATCCTGGGCACTCAGGACTACCGATAAAAGAGGCTCTTAGATGAAGTGGGGTAAAATCATCGCTCTTGGTGTGATGCAGATTGTAGGATGCTTGACGACAACAATTTTATTCTCACATTTGGTCCAGAATTTTTTTTTCTCCATTCCTAGTCTTTCTCAAAAAGAACTTTCCTCTACTGAAAACGAAAGTCATCGTCAGGGTGAATCTATCTGCTGGATAAATGTTTTTGTCCCTGCACAGTCCTCTATGTTTATTCTGCTCCTACCACAATGGAGAATGGATTTAAATCCCATGTTTCTTATTTCACACAATGACAGGCTCCCCTGGCCTTGGCAAATAAATGGTGATTTTCAAAGGTTAGACGAAAACAGAGGAGAATAGCGAATCAGTCTGCTTCGTTTTCTAACCTCCTAACTTTCCCCTGGCTTTAATTTATTGTCTGCTTCGCTGGAGCATTGAACTATACTTTTTTTTAAGTCCGACTGTGAAGGTGAGGGGAGATAGGAGATGGTCCCTCTGCATTTGAACTTATATCTCTATATCTCCATTAGGTTTTTTTTTAATTTTGTTACACTTTTTCCACTTAAAGCCCAACAGCAAGAAGGTTAATGCACCATTGCACCATGTCCTAGTATGCCTACGCGCTCGCCAAATGCTCCATAGATAAGTAGTTCACTTCACACAGACACTTCACAAAGTCAAAAGTGAGTTAACAAATTGCAGCGAGCGGTGAGTGGGTCATGTGAATTCGTAAAAGAATTTGCTGATGCAGATCAACATGGAACCTTCCATCTCCAGACAGCAATGCATTTTATCTCTCTCTCTTTCCACAGCAGAGCAATTCTGTTTGAGATGAGAGAGGCACAGCAGGTAAAAGAGGCCAACTTTTCATGCCCAGTAATTAACCCCAGGGTGCTAATGATCGTTGGCTTATATAAAACTAATGTAGCGCAGGTAAAAATAAAGTCAATTAAGAGAGAGTGCTATTCAAACAGGCCTTGAAGGTTAGACATTTCGTCAATGATGGACAGATCATGGTCAGACATTTTGCATCATGGCGTCGGCAGCAAAACGTATTGCCCAGCCAGAAGACCTTAAAGAACATTTGAAGGATTAGCAATACTTACAAACCGGGAAAAAAAACATTTGATTCTCTCCACAGCTGCCAATGGTGCGGCAACTAAGTAACTTTACAAGTCAGGACAAATTTATTTTATTTATATATATTTCTTGCCATCCAAACGCTAACGTTCAATCCGTGTTCAAACATGTTTTGATTATACTGACAAGTATATCTTATGCATATGGTTGTGATTCATCTTGCCTGTCAACACTATCATACAGGAACGTATCCATAAACTAGCTGAAGTCATCACCTCCTCTCACACCTGCTCACAAATCTTTGACGTTCTAACAGAAAAGTGGCAGATGGTCTGGCAAGCCCCCCTAGTCATTAACACAGGTGCCCCTATGGGCTGAACGCGGTCTCCTGTCTTACTCCTATAATATACACACGCAACTGTACTGCCAGCAACCTCTTCATCAAGCTGCTTAAAGGTGTGGCCATTTCTGTGCCTCCATAAAGGTGGACAAAGGGTCACTGAACAGATTACTGGATTAAATGTGAGCTCTGCTAGAGATCAAGGTTGCCGGACCTGCTGTGAAGCTGCATGAGAAATTCCAGTTAACAATATTGGCCAGGCAAGAAAGAGTGACAAATGATTTTGTTCATTTTTGTTACCTCGCCATATACACACACACATGATATCGCATTTGGAAGGCATTGATTTGTTCATCTTTTCAATGAGCTATCCAACAGCTCCATGTTTAACTAAGGCAACCGCGTCCCAAAACTAGAGCAGCTCCCCAGTGCACAACAAAACTTCATGTGAAAACTGACACTATTGCCACTTTCTGCTTCCTTTTGTTTTGTTGTCAGTTTATAATTTCATTGTCTTGGTTTTGTTCAGCTCATAACAGTGCAAGTGATAAACAAACAGATACAACAATATGACGGCAAGTCCCACATGAATCAGTATGAGTCAATGTTGCATGCCCATCAAGCTTCGGCTCATTCTTAATGGTTTTTGGGAGACACAAACATCCCTAGAACAGCTATCTTACCAAAGGGAGATTTCAGAACTAGTGACAGAAAGAGCGACGCTACCACCACAGGGGGCTTTGGAAATTTTCTATTCTGATCAACAGCAGTGCAACTTTCTTTCTTTCTTCTTTTTTTTTTTTGTGGTGAGGAGGTTTGTAGCCGAATGAAATGATGCTTCTCATTATGAACGGTTCCATAATTCAATCATCAGAAAAGCTGCAAAGTCAATCTCAGCTGGAACTTTCTCTCTTAGGATTTATGCTTATATCCTTCATGCAGTCAGTCTCCGCAGGCCTAATTTTCTCTGTCAGACCTATTAATGGAATTAACCGTCATCTAGCATTAGTGTGCTTGGGATTTCTGAAAACACATTATCCAAAGACCTTTGGCACTCAGGAAAGGAAGATTGTTCTGTTGCCTCGGGCTCTGACTGGGGGTCATCACTGAGAGTCCAATGACTAACACTTGGCAAATGATGAAAGCTTTGCGAAGTTTCGCTTGATTTAAGCTTACTGTAAATCAAGTGCTACCAGAGCTGTTTATGAACAAAGCCTATCCAGAGTGCTGCATCTTAAAAATAAGCTTGTCAAGAGGTATTTGAAGATGCTTTTGTCTGTTGTCTTGTTTCATGACCCTGGCTTCCAAAAGAAACTCAAACTCACTTAGAGCCAGACAATACGTATGCAAAGCTGTATTACGATACGAGACAGATCAAATGAGCTCGTGTCATGAACATGTGGGCTAACAAATTGTACATGGCATCTATTATGACATCTAATATTTCCCTAATGTGAAAGAGGGCAGTTTAGATGAGGGAATCTGAGGCGAGCTTAAATTTGAAGTCGAACTGGAAAGGTTGAAAGCCTTTTGAAATTATTTAATCTTTGCAGGAAGGCTTAACAAACTGTAATGTCACAGATGAATTTACCTTTATGCATTCACAAGCACTTTTATGCAAAACAACTTATTGTGCATTCAAAAAATACATATCCACATATCATACATAAAAAAAAAACATAAATACTCATCCTGTGTGTTCTCTGCGAATGAACCCATGGCTTTGCCGTTGCTAACTCAGTGTTCTACCAGCTGAGTTAAATGTCAAGAGTTTGGACTCATCTGTTATGTGACTATGAGCAGTGGGTGGAATGAAGTAAGGCGTTCACTATCAAATATAACAAATTGTCAAGAAAAGAATGTCACTTTCCTGTAAACATGGCTTTCTGGGATATCAATTGTATATACCAGGGGTCTACAACCTGCAGCTCCAGAGCCGCATGCGGATCTTTCATCCATGTGCAAAGGCTCCCCTAGCTTTGAAAAATATATATGGGAAGTAATCTTGTTACTTAAAAAATTAATAAATAAATAAATTGATGTTTTCCATTGTCACAAACAACAATAAAATGTTATTAGTTTTATTTTTGTAGTTCTGTAATTTCATAAATTATACACACTTTAGTTATTTTATGTATTGCAAACTGGATATAAACCTTTATATGCAGTGTTATTTTAATTTTAGGGATCACATAGGTTTTGTGACTCCCGTAAATTTTATTCGGTAGTAAAGAGGCCAAAATGGCTCTTTTGATTTCGAAGGTTGCAGACCCCTGGTATATACTGATGGTGCTCACTATACAAAGAGTTGGATTATAAATCTTTCAACTAAAAGGTGGGATGGAAACTAAACTCCCAATTAAGGTGTGAACACATTTACTGCTGCTCTGCGAATTTTTGCTGGCAAAATCCAGCAATTTCAAAAGTAATTAACATGAAAAGCACAAAAGCAAAAGATCTCCCCATGCACATTTCACAATTCTCAAGAAAATTTACTGTGTTGATCAACAGAAAGCTGCTTTGTTTAAAAAAAAAAAAAAAAGACAAAATGTCTGATCTGTGGTCTAGTAGTCAGTGTATGGTCTATCAGTGGTCAGTGTGTGAATCAGATCTTAATTCGATCTGTACCACTCATATGCAGGTGACGTGAGTTCCTCTTTATTCTAAACATAATCCATTGCTCTCTCTAAATAACAAAGGCAAAAACGATTATATCCTCCACAATGGTTAGGGTGATTGTTTTAAGTGAACAAATCTAAATGTGTGGCTATAGAGCAGGACGGAAATCATTTACAAACTTATTGCTCCTGGAGGAAGGATGCTAATGCATGCAATGAATGCTGCATGGATGCATAAACAGAGGCATAAAACTTACAATGACAGAGTCTAATGGCCAAACCTTTTCAATGAGAGCACAAAAAGAAGGCAGACAGAAGGATATTTTTGGCCCTTTTCTGATTGATGCTTCCCTATTTTTCAGAGGGTTTAAATGCTCACGGTACAATTGAAAATGTGCATTCAAGTGCATCTTTTGAACAAGCTCTTTTTTCCCCTAATAGAGAAAAAGTCTAAACCCAACTTAAACCAAACACATAATTAACCCTATAAAGCACAATCTCCTACATGCCATCTGATTAATATTTAAATCCTGAAGCAACTTAGGTCAACTTGATTTACATAATGTTTTATAAAAATCATTAAAATGTGAGTTTTAAATATGATGCATTATGCTTTTGGGGAACTTTAAATATATCATCACGAATTGCATTTTATTTTATGTTTTCACAATAAAAACTACAGAGCTTTTCAATACCATCTTACTGAGCCATTATTGGCAGATATAGAGTGACAATTCATATCTATATGGATTCTATGCAAGTACTCTCCTATACTGTTATAAACCATACTGATGTAAGATCTCATTTATTTACCTTATCTTATCTTTGAGCCATATAAATATTAGCAACTTCACCAAATTTGAAAATTTTCTCAGTTTGAAAGAAAAGAAAAAAAATGTCTAAAGGTTCAATAAACTGTTGAATTATTCATATTGTAGAATTTACGGAATTAATTGTAAAAATCATTATAAATTAATACTGTTAATCTTTGGAAAAACACACATAATTAAGATGAGGCATGAAAGTATCAGTGTAAAACATTCACACACTTCTGGTTGGATTTAATAAGTCTTAAGTGAAGGAATAAAGCAAGAGTGCAGTGTGTGTATTGTGCTTTAGATTAGCAGGAGTTCATGTGTAGCATGTTGCCATCTTTGCACGATGTCACCAAAACGTAAACGGCAAGAAGCCTCTATCGCCGTGCTCCCAGCTGCCACGTGTGAGCATAGAACCCAGGGATCAGATGCGAGAGACAAAAGCTGCAACCATTTTCTCTCTCTCTCTCTCTCTCTCTCTTTTCTCAGCCCCACGCACACTTCCTTTGCTCCAGGATGTATTTTTGGCCTGTGAGATGAACACAAACCCTGACTGTTCTCGCTTTAATCATCATTTCAATGGAAGCTGCTGCCTGCTTTGTGACAAACTCGGGTGCCGCGGCCTGTTTGGCTCCTCATCTGCGTGGCTCCTGAAGTGGAGTAATGCGCCTGGCTTCGCACCGTCGCTCTGTGATTTTAGGGGAATTTTGAGATTAATGGGAAGGATCAAGCTGTGCCGCGGGCCTGATCGCAGCCTACATTTCAAGTGTGGAACTCTTAGCTGAACGGGGAAACTTCTGCAAGCGATGTTTGTTATTAGATGAATACGCAAAAACACACACAAATACTCCTTATTGAGGGCGAGAAGAACAGTGAGGTAAGCAGGTGGATGTTGGGACTCCTGCGGCGCTGTAGTGCTTCGCAGTGTGTGTGTGGTAAAAGACTTGGGATCTACATTATTAAAAGACAATTCCAGCAGACTGCATCACATGAGTCACAGAGCGCCGCGTGAAGACAGAACAGGAACAGATGCTCAGAAAGCTCTGGAGGCCGTCCTGTTCATAAGACAAGACTCACTGCCACATATACACACACTTTCTTACGCGATCTCACTTCCTGCGTATCCTACCATTAGAAGGTTTAGTGTAATATTGTAAATATTTTCTATTGTAAATATTCAAATATTGTAAAATTTTTGTCAGCAAGGATGGCTCAAAAGTGATGGTAGACAAACATTTTTATTTATTTAAATGCGCTTTCTACTCATCAAAGATCTATGAATAAAATTTAAGTGGCAAACAGTAACTGTTTTTAACATTGATAATAAAAAACATCTCTTGAGCACTACTGGAGTAATGGGTAGAGAAAACTCTGTAGAGAAAATCCCTCTAGAAATCCCTCCAAATTCTCGAGAGGGTAGAGAAAATCCCTATACAATTTAAAATGTTATAAAATATATATTTATTATATAGAAGTTATACATATAAATGATATAAAATTTAAAAATATAGTGATATAATAAGTACTTATTTCAGATTGTAATAAAATGCTACAATACTGTTTTTACAATATTTTTGGTAAAATGCAAACTTGGTGAGAATAAAAATATTCTTTAAGAAAGTCTGACCATCATGATCATCATTT
Organism: Rhodeus uyekii; assembly: GCA_037043235.1. Lineage (NCBI taxonomy): Eukaryota > Metazoa > Chordata > Actinopteri > Cypriniformes > Acheilognathidae > Rhodeus > Rhodeus uyekii. The sequence continues at coordinate 810,382 of JAWRVZ010000187.1, read as the reverse complement.
GGAGAATAAAACGTTCATTCATCTTAATGTCCAAACCAGCTTTTCACCTAGATTTCTAATTTACTTTGTGCTAAAAAGAATATAATTCTCTCAAACTAATGATTCTCTTGAAAAACGTTGTGTCAAACAGGAAAAAAACATTTTTTTAATTAACTATAATGTCTTTCAAAACCTGTAGTATTTTTTTCCATAGAAGCAAAAATGAGTTATTCATGGAAGAATATAAAGAAAGGTTTTACAAAAAAAAATTGTCCCGCCATCACAGCACTAGGATTCTTATTTTGTCTTAATTCAGTCACGTGTCCCTTTGTTTCAGTTTCTCCCGACACTTATTTGTTACCTTGGACACTAATCAAGACATCTGTTTGTCATTTGTTCATCACCACGTGTATTTAGTTATTCCCGTTCATTCATCAGTTTGGTCAGTTGTTGTTTGAGTAAACTACATGTTTGTGGAAACACTGCTTTTACTGCCACCCTTGTCTTTGTAGATTACCTCTTGTTTTCATTAAAATATTTTGAATCTCATCATCATCATCCTCGTCTGGGTACATGACAAAAATTTGAAAAAGAGCTTTCAACCTTAGGCTCTGATCGCAGAGGCTGCACAGACCAGTTTCTTTCTATTCAAAATTCCTATCACTTGGACGATGAGATCATCAAGTTGATCTACCGGGTCGGGGTGAACTTTATATCTTATGTTGCTCCCAGACATGTCTGGATTGGGTTGGAAGGAGACACCCAGGCAGACCAATAGCCTAACTCACTACCACCTACAACTACGGAATCATCGAGAGCCCCACAACGATAGAGAGCTACCACTCGCCGCAATGCTTCAGCCTGAGCCTGAGGAGAGGACATCGCTGACCCTCACCCTGGAAGAGAAGCCCCAAAGTGAGTCTTACCAGGGGAGTGAGCCCACGGCACCTGCGACAGAAGGGGATCTGGTGGAGACTGATTGCGAGGACTGGCTGGAAGACTGGTATATAGAGGTATCACTTCCCACCCTACCCCACCCTGAACCAACGATCACTCCTGTTTCATCAATGTCTATAGACAGCACTGAGACCATCACTCTAACCACTGGGGAAGTCGAATTACAGCCACTGACCTCGTCTACCACAGCTTCACCCCTGAGCTCAGCCAGTCTTTAAGCCCCTACTCTGCTGGATGCCGGCAGTCCTGTGCCACCACCGGAAACATGGATCACCAACCTAGGAACCTGAATCTACAGGGTCCTGTCAACTCCAGCCTTACTTGTGCTAGATGATCTCGTGGCTCTGCCTCTGGTATTGGATCCCTATGCTCCACCTCAGCCTGTCGACCTATCGTCTCCGCCCTGGCTCCTTCCACCCTCGGCTCCACTAGCCACCCTACACCTGGCGGCTCCACCAGGTTCCCTTGTCCCAACAGCTCCCTCTAGTCAGTCGTCGCTCCACTTCCACCACAGACTTGCAAGACATCCAATACGCTCCACGTCCATTCACCCCTGCGGTAGCTACAGGCTCCTCCTTCCCTTCGGCATCACCTCGGTCCTCTGTCACACCGGCTCCGTGCCAGTCCTCGGGTGCACTGGCTCCGCCTCGAGTGCTCGCCTACACACCTTTGCTTCAGTCTCCTGCCAGCAGCGTCACTCGGGTCCGTCTGCTCTCCGTCTCCGTCTTGGAATCCATCGGCTCCGTCTTCGTCGGTTGTCACCAAGACATCATCAGCCATTTCACCCGGGTTCCTCCCTCTGTCAGCTTCACCGTGGGCTATCAAGTGCATGCTCTGGGTCTGTTGCCCTGACCTTCCTCCTCCATGGCCATCTTGTCGTTCCATCACCAGCCTGCCACCTCCTCCTCTCCTCCTCCAGAGCCTCCTACTGCATCCTTCTGCCCAGATGTGCCATCATGACACCTGACTCTTCCTTCACGGCACGAGGACGCACCTTCCGCGAGGGGAGCATTATGTCACACCATCAGGACTCTCATTTTGTCTTCATTCAGTCACGTGTTCTTTTTTCAGTTTCTCCCACCACTCATTTGTTACTTTAGACAATAATCAACACAGCTGTTCATTCATCAGTTTGGTCGGTTGTTCTTTGTGTTAGCTACACGTTTGTAGAAACAATGCTGTTACTGCTACCCTTGTCTTTGTAGATTTTCTTTTCACTAAAATATTTTGAATCTCATCATCGTCTGGATTCGTGACAAAAATTAGGATGACTAAATTATGACAGATTTTTATTTTTTGTGAACAAGTTCTTTTGAATTATATCTACAAATATCGTGCAGAACTTAAAAGCACATGACCTGAATTGGTTGTCTTCAGCAACTCTGAAATAAAATAAAAAAATAAAAGTAGTGCAAGAGAGAGAAAGAAAGAGAACAAGAGAGCGAGATCCTCCCTCAAGGGACACTTCATTAAGGCACCCGGGGCTAATACATTAGACAGGAAAATAAATGTTAACAGCCTCTAAAACTGAAAAGTGGCAATGAAAGCTAACTCTATTAAATGCAGTATGATGAGCTAGGACGCATTGTATTTAATAACAGCCGCCCATGGAAGATAGAGCAAGAGGAGTAGTAAATGACGAAGAATGAAAAGAACAAGCTCTGGCTGTGGGCCACAATGCGCAGGTATGTCCTAGTATGACAGCGCAGTATCTCTGCATTGATGACTTTAGCCTCCCCAATAAGCACAGGACGTTGATCTCTGTGTGTGTGAAGACACAGGAGATGCTTTAAAGACTTGCAGTTTCTCTCGGCTCAGCCTCAGCTTTAGTTAGCATTTAGTATTTGGGTCCCGGCACTCAAAGGCTACAGCAGAGGTGGCATGAAAAAGCCAGTTTGTGCTTGCTGTGAGGAAAGGAGGCGGCACAGCATTGTTGAACAGTGGTCGTCAGAGAGAAATGACTATCATCAAATGCACCTTTCTACTTAAATACACAGAACACTAAAACGTATGATAGATAGATAGACAATGATGGTAAATGAATATGATGATGACAACTATGACGCTAACACTTAGGTACCCAGCTCGACCTCCTTCCTGCAGTTCATTATGTAAATCTCATCAACCTGACGTGCTGTACAGGTCTGGCGCCAGAGACCAGCCTAATTTCAACCAGATGGCTGTATCGTTTCGACATCACGTCCAATCCAGCACCAGCAGCACCAGAGGCCTCAACTTACTTCTCACTGCAGAGCATTGACAGCACAGTCAACTGTATACAAGTGTTTGTGAGTGTGCATGTTGACCTGTTTACCATCCATATAATAAAACTATTAAAATAAATGATATACATATTTGATTACTTTATTTTATAATTTGCAAAAATCTAAATCTAAACAAATAATACAATATCTCTGACTGACATAAAAGTACATTATGTAAATTAACATTAAATTAAATGAATACCCCAGCTGAAATTAAATAAATTAATCAATTACATATGCTAATTTAAAAGTAAAATAATTTAGAATGAAACAAAATATATTTATTTTACATTATTGTGTTTTGATCTTTTGAACTTTCTATTCATTAAAAAATATGAGTTTCTTGAAAACCAAATCATCATATTAGAATGATTTCTGAAAGATCATGTGACGTCTCCAGGCTGGAGAAAATTCAGCTTTGCCATCACAGCAATAAAATCAAGTTTTTTTTTACAAAATTATTTTAATTAATTAAATTAATTAATTAATTAATTAAATAAATGCAGCCTTGGAGAGCCCAATATTTTCAAAATCAAATCCTTCTAAACAAATCCCAATGGATGAATTGATGAATGAATATTGTTATACATTTGAGCCACCATAAGAAATTTAGTTTTTTGTTTGTTGATTCAGTGTCGTAAATCATCATGACAGTCATCACTCTTTAAAAGTCACGACAAGCATCTGGTGATATCCATGTAATTGCTTTCTTCGGTTCAAAAAATTGACTGATGGCGTTTTATTTCAAATATGTGCCCTCTTAAATCGCACCCTGATGGAATATCATCTCATAAACAAATACGACCCTGGTGGCGGCCCTAAAAAAGAATGACGGCATACCTCCCTTAATGGTTGACCACTTTGTGCTGAGCTAATGCTTCTACAATTACAAGATTAGATAATTCATGCTAATAGAAAATGGGAAGCCGGTAGAAGATGAAGCCTGGGGGAGTAAGAATCGATAGTTTGTGAAACTGTTAGTCATGCTCAAGGCTACATACACAATCACACACAGACTGATACAAGTGTGTGCTGCTTCTGTCTGCAGAGACCATTATAAGGCCCGCTGGGGCAGAAGCAGTGTGTCAATACTCTTGTTGTGGCCCCAGTACGACATGCTTCAACCAATACTGGAATTTGATGTTAGAGGGTTCAGTTGAGGGGATTTAGGGCTTACTTGAAATTGGGCATGGAGTCCTGGAAGAGGCTTTGTCATATTATATACAGGTCAATCAATCACAAATAAGAATATGTTTTACTAAGCCTACTATAGGAATAATATCAGTGTGGGGAAAAATAGCCAATTATTAGATCTATATGTACATATGGATCTTGACCAAGTTGCACTAACCCTACCCATCACAGCATTTTTACATAAAATAAATAAGTAAAAACACAATTTAGTATGTGTATTAATTTATTTCCCTCCAGCGCTCCCCACGATATAGGTGATATCAGGTTTTACTATCCTTGTGGGGACATTTACAATGTAATAGAAACCTGCACACACACACACACACACACTAACACACAAAGATATTTTGAAAAATGTCTCATTTTTTCATCCTTACAATCAAGGTCAATAGGGTTCAGTAATATTTGGACCCCAATGATCTTCAAATGAGGAGGATTATATCATATTATATCAAACTTTTCATGAAATGGAAAAAAAACTATTTTTTTAAATAAATAAAAAAGGTTCTCCCAGTGGCTTGTATTATTGTCAGTTTAGTGTTAAGTAATTCATTTACAGCAAAACAAAAGATAACATCTATGCTTTCATGTCAGAAAATATTTTTCCTTGTACATTTCATAATAAACTAGTAATAGTATTGACTCATTTTCCATATATTTATTTTTGTGAATTGGAATGTGTACAAAGAATTTAGGGCCTGTAAAGGATATATCAGATGCACCCTTTAAAACAAATAAAGAACGCAAAACAAAGGCTGCCTTCCAAGGCTTCTTCAAATTGAGATGGCCTTCAGTAAAATTTGATGATGTGACAGCCGAGATATGCAGCCTTTGTTGGATGCTGAATTCCATTGAAAAAAAAGAAAGAAAAAAATAATAATTTTGTTATGTGCTGTTGCCATGCCAGTTGTGTTTGGAGATTGTGGTTTGACAATAGGCATACCTGCTATTAAGTGGATGTTTAATTGATAACTGCTTATTTTACAAGAAAAGATATTTGTCAATGTTGTTCTGAACCTGTGGCTTATCTTATTTTACTTTACACATTTGTTTTGTTCAAAGAAAAGGAAAGATATAATGTTTATGTTGATTCAATATTATTCAATATTCAAGATTCAATATTATTAAGGAAAATAATTGTATAATGACAAACTTGTTTGTTACACAGCACTTTTATTAACACAATTAATACGACTGATATGGTGTATCCGTGATGTAACAAATAAATGAAAGGTCTGCGCATTTTCCCTTACATTAAAAATTAAAAACATTGAACTTAATAACAAAATGAATAAGATGGATGATTCTCAAGTTGTATAAATAAACAAAATATATTTCGATTTCCCCCCTACTTTAAAATGAATGCTTAGTTATGACTATAAAACAAAGACAAATTAATTTATATTTAACAAAAAAATTCAACTTTTATTGCGCTTTCACCTCTGCTATCATCCTGTCAGTGATCGAGCATCACTCTCATCCTGTGACTTATGCATCTCTGCGTTGTTTCTCTGTAGCTATGACTGTAGCTATATGGGCGCTCAGATTTAAAAGAAAGAAAGAAAGAAAGAAAGAAAGATGTAGCCTATATATAGTGATTCTTGAGTAAAGACAATGCTAGAATTATTCAAAACACTTCTTTATTTACCCTTGCATTACAAACGGGTAGCAATGATCCAAACTGCTAAGGCACCACATTTGAGAGTTATGAGGTTACACCTACAGTTTGAGGATCCAATGAAGTTACAAAGTTCAGTCACAAGCACTTTTTAATTATTTTTATTTGTTAAGTATTTGTCACCAATATTAATAAATAAATAAATAAATAAATAAATAAATAAATAAATAAAAATGATTAAATATTGAGATACTGTAACAGTGGTGCTGGTTGTGTGTTGTGGATGATGAACACGGAAGACACGAACGCAGGGATCAACTCAAAACGCTTTAAATCAACGAAAATGAGAAAATAAGAACTGAAATGTAACACTTGTGCAAAACCAAACAAAAACTTGGAATACCTTGGAACTTGGAGAGACTAAAACACATAGAAACATCGACATAGGGAATGTGGGGTCAGATCCGTTTTACAATCGACAAGGACAAGGCATTACATGAGGGCTTAAATAAACATAGGAAACAAGGAACAATGGAAAACACCTGACATGGAACTAACAAGGGGGAGTGGCCAACGGATCACACAGAGATCAAAAGTTTTTCGCCCAAAAGTGACAATATATAATTTTGTGTTCCGTTAAACCAAGGTCTGGGGCCAGTTGCATGAACAGAGCCATTATGTTGAGACTGTGTCTTGCGTATTAGTAGGACCAAACTACCAGTTGGACAAGGGGCAATCAATCTTACTTTTTAGTTTTAGACTAATCTCGGTTATAAACAGTCTGTGATGAATAACTTGTAAGACTTGTCTTAGCAGTTTATGCAACCGGCCCCTGATGACAGATGTTTCATTTTTAAGTCAACTATCCATTTATATAAATTATTAAATACATAAATGTGCTTGCCTTACACACACTGTAGCAATACCACACAGCATAATACACCTAGAGTTATTATTACCTATTCAACTGATCGACTCATTGAATCGCTCCACTAATCTTCTGATGTAATATAAAACACCTCTGGGTATTTTTCCATTTTTTCTGAGGTCAAGTTGAGGTGTGAATAAGCAAATACCCCTCTATTATGCAGAATAATTGAGCTTTGGTCCTCTGCAGAACTGTACAGGTATTGTGCTATTACATGGCCTGGTTAATGGTCTGAAACATAGTAAACCAACGGAGGTTTTGATGAAATGCATATTGGACTGCTTGAAAACAGTTTCAATGAGGAAATGATGTAGTACATTAGATCATTGCCTGTATCCGTTTGACAATGGGGCATTTTACATGTGTAAATCAGATTGCATCTCATAATAACTACATGCTATAGTTGCAAAGCTAAACAGCCCTGACAAGACTGACTCACTTTCTCCCAAAGGTAGACACAGAAGCTGGCACTGCCACATATAATCCCAGCAAACACAAAAACAACCCCAGCGCGCTGTGGACTCCTGCGTTTGAGTTTTACGGCAGTGCTACCAGCATTCGTTCTGTTTGTCTTTTTTTATTTTCGCACCACATGAGAACTGTTAAGCTAGAAGATCAACATTCCACCTGCGCTGCTTCAGAATGTATCAGTTAGAAGAGCTCATGTCATCTCAAGTGCTTCAACTCAAACCCCTATAAAGGAATGCGGCTATGGTCTTAAAATCGGTATCAAATTTAATCTGGAAATCTCGATGTGAGATTAAAAGATTGGTTTGGATCATATTCCAAATTAGGAATGAAAATGTTGGTCATTTTAAGTACACATAAGTACTTAAATAAGCTTGAGTACACATAAAAAGTAAAAACATTTGTAAAATAAAAAATGGTGTAGAAGCAATTTTCGCTCATATAATGCACACACATTTAATTAAACATGAAATTGAGACATAAAATAGTATTTTCTTGGAAAAACTCTTTATAAATTAAACAAGCACTCTGTAGACTGGATATATTTTCCTGTTGCAAAATTGTATAAATATCCAATTTTAAATGATTCTTTAGTATATTGTTCAAAACGTCTCGGGTTACTTATGTAACCCTGGTTCCCTGAGGGGAACGAGACGCTGTGTCGAAGCACTAGGGGAAATAGCCTTGCGTGAGTCACGTGAAGATCTATGCAACCAATGAGAAGCGAACGCGTGTGAATGCGTCACTGCCGGCCGCAGCCGGTGACGTCATGAGGAAGAGCATAAAGCGCGTCTGAAACCGGGGCGCGTCAGCCATGAATGCCTGAAGCGGGCCCGGATGCGCCCGGAGCTGAGGCCAAGACACAGCGTCTCGTTCCCCTCAGGGAACCAGGGTTACATAAGTAACCCGAGACGTTCCCTTTCAGGGAACTCGAGCTGTGTCGAAGCACTAGGGGAACGCTATGCCAACGCCACCTCAGCGAGGTCAGCATCCGGGTGTGTCCCAGCTCACTGAGAGAGCACCCTGGTTCCCGGGGCGGCATCGAGGTCTAGCTGGTAGAACCTCATGAATGTGTGCGGCGAGGACCAGCCAGCCGCAGCACAAACGTCAGGCAAGGAGACTCCGGAGAGGAGAGCCTTGGATGCCGCCATGCTCCTAGTGGAGTGGGCTCGGACCCTCAAAGGAGAAGCATGTCCGGCCGACTCATAAGCTAGACAGATAGCCTCGACTATCCACCTGCTCAGAGTTTGCTTGGAAGCTGGGGCACCCTCGGGGGCCCCAAAGCAAACGAACAGTTGGTCCGACTTACGCCACGTGGCAGTCTTGTGAACGTAAGCGTCCAGTGCTCGCACTGGACAGACCTTGTTCTTGTGCTCCTGCTCATGATCGTCAAATGGGGGAGGGCAGAAGGCCTGCAGCGTGACAGACCGAGCCACATTAGTGGGAACCTTGGGGACGTAGCCCGGCCTCGGGTGGAGGAAAGCTTTCGCCATCCCGGGCGCAAACTCAAGACATGATGGGGCCACTGAGAGGGCCTGAAGGTCCCCGACCCTCTTAAGCGAAGTGATAGCCAGCAAAAGAAGGGTTTTTAGCGAGAGGTACTTGATAGAGATACCCTCTAGAGGTTCAAAGGGTGGCTGGGACAAGCCTAGGAGTACCATGGACAAGTCCCAGGCAGGCACCCTGGTCTGTGCCGCAGGTCTCAGCCTTAATGTACCACGGAGGAAACGAGTGACTAGGGGGTCCCTGCCCAAGGACACCCCACCCAGAGGTACGTGGCAAGCCGCTATAGCAGCCACGTAGACCTTCAAGGTGGAGGGGGACAGCCCTGCCACAAATCTTTCTTGCAGGAACTCCAGTACTTTGCCAATTTGGCAGGTTACTGGGTTCAGCTGCCTTTCACTACACCAAGAAGTGAAGAGCTTCCACTTCAAGGCGTAGAGTTTCCTCGTGGAGGGAGCTCTGGACTGCAGGATGGTCTCAACAACCTCGGCTGAGAGACCGGCCTCTATGAGCTGGGCCCCCTCAGGGGCCAGACCCACAGTTTCAACGGCCCTGGTTGCGGGTGAAGAATGCAACCTTCCGCCTGGGACAGAAGGTCCCTCCTGATCGGGATCTCCCAGGGGACCCCGTCGAGGAGGGACACAAGGTCCGCGAACCATATTCTGGACGGCCAGTGGGGGGCCACTAGCGTGAGACGGACCTTGTCCCGGCGAACCTTGGCCAGAACTCCCGGGAGCAGAGCGATCGGGGGAAAAGCATACAGGCGTAACCTCGGCCATGCCTGCGTCACGGCATCCCGCCCCAGAGGCGCTGGATGTGTGAGTGAAAACCACAGAGGGCAATGGGAGTTTTCTACCGAGGCAAACAGGTCGACCTGTGCCTTTCCGAACCTTTCCCAAATTTGCTCCACCACCTCGGGGTGGAGTCGCCATTCCCCTGGTCTCGCCCCCTGTCTCGACAGGGCGTCTGCTCCCACATTCTGGACCCCCGGGATGTAAGCCGCCCGGATGGAGAGCAGCTTTCCCTGGGCCCAGAGGAGGATCTGTCGCGCCATCTTGTAAAGTGGTCGCGAACGCAGACCCCCCTGGTGATTGATATACGCAACCGCAGTCATGCTGTCGGTGAAAACAGTGACATGGTGGTCGCGAAGGTCCGGTAGGAACGCACGGAGTGCTTTGCGGATCGCCAGTAACTCTAACATGTTTATGTGCCAGGTTTGGTGCCGACTGTTCCATAGACCTTGTGAGGAGCGGTCTCTCAAGACCGCCCCCCAGCCCGAGAGGGAGGCATCTGTCGAGAGAGAGACTCTCCGAGCCAGAGCCCCTAGCACTGGGCCTTGAGACAGAAACCAAGGATTCTTCCACATACTCAAGGCGCGTAGGCATCGCCCCGTGACCTTGATAATGCGAAGCGGGTTCCCTTTCGGGGAAAACCCCTTGGTCTTTAGCCACCACTGCAGGGGTCTCATGTGCAGCAGGCCCAACGGGATGACGCAGGAAGCCGCTGCCATGAGCCCTAACACCCTCTGGAAGTGTCTGACAGTGAGTGGCTGGCCTAACTTGATGCTCTTGACGGCTGAACAGATAACTTGGATGCGCCCGGGGGAAAGCCGGGCCGACATCGCTACTGAGTCCCAGACGACTCCCAAGAAGGTGGTTCTCTGAGCAGGAGAAAGGACACTCTTCTTGGCGTTCAGCCTCAACCCCAGCTCCTTTATGTGTGCGAGCACTACATCTCGATGTTGCTCCGCCAACTGCGGCGACTGGGCCAGAATAAGCCAGTCGTCTATATAGTTTAAGACACGGATGCCCCGTGACCGCAGGGGAGCTAGAGCAGCGTCCACGACTTTCGTAAACGTGCGGGGTGAGAGCGCTAGGCCGAAAGGAAGCACCCGATACTGGTACGCCTTTCCCCCAAAGGCGAACCTCAGGAACTTCCTGTGTTGCGGAAGGATGGAGACATGGAAATAAGCGTCCTTGAGGTCGACTGTGACAAACCAATCCTCGGATCTGATCTGCACTACGATCTGTTTGAGCGTTAGCATTTTGAACTTTAGACGCTTGACCGCACGATTCAAGAGACGTAAATCCAGAATGGGCCGCAACCCTCCATCCTTCTTTGGAACTATGAAGTACCGGCTGTAGAACCCGGACTTGCTCTCTGCGAGGGGTACATACTCGATGGCCCCTTTCGCCAGCAAAGTGTCTACTTCTTGTTCCATGACCAGAGCCTGCTGAGGGCCTACAGCAGACTGTAGGACCCCCGAGAACTGGGGTGGTGAGACCCCGAACTGAATGGCGTACCCTAAGGTGACCGTGCGCAGGACCCACTGAGAGATACCGGGTAGCCGTGACCACGCATCCCGGAATTCTACTAGGGGAACCAGCCTCCCGGGGCTGGCCTCTGGTGCTGATGGCATGTCCACCACTGGGCCGGGATTTCCGGATTCCCGGGTGGAGTGCTCTAGGACCCTCCTCAGAGGGGGTGGTTTTCCCATGGCGGGCTGACTGGTCAGCTGCTCCAGGGATACACCACCTTGTTGCGGCTTGGCGTCAGGGCCGCTTGCTCTTAGCCTTCTTAGCGCTCAGGACAGCCCTCAGATCGCCCCTCTTGCCAGAGGCTTGAGCCTGTCGCCCCGACCCCCCGGGATTAGCCGGAGGAAGACGGGTGGCGACACTTCGTTTTTGAGCGGCCCTGTGTGAAGAGCTCTGAGACCCCCTTTGACTGGCGGTCTCACTTGGAGGGCGGCGGGGAATAACTTTACTGAACGCCACCTGCTGTCGTGCAGCCTCCTGAAACTTGTCGACAACGCTTTTTACGGCGTCGCCGAACAAGCCCGAAGGGGACAGAGGAGCGTCCAGCAAAACAAATTTGTCCCTATCTTTGATGGAAGACAAATTGAGCCAAAGATGTCTCTCCGTAGCCACCAGAGCTGCCATGGAGCGACCGACAGAGTAGGCCGTCTCCCTAGTGGCCCGGAGAGACAGATCCACGGTCCGGCGCAGCTCTGCCACTGTCTCCGGACCGATACCGCCGCCCTCGTTGAGGTCCCCCAGCAACTCAGCCTGATAAGCCTGCAGCAGAGCCGTGGTGTGCAGGCACGCTGCGGCTTGACTAGAGGCTGAGTACGCTCTCCCCACCAAAGACGACGTGACGCGCATCGGCTTGGAGGGGAGCGCCGGAGCTTTAATGGAGGACGCAGATTGGGGCACAAGGTAGCTCGCAAGCGCCTCATCCACCTTCTGCATCCCCCCATAGCAATAGCTTTGAGCCCCTGCGAGATTCGTATACATCGAACTGTTCCGTGTATGAACTCTCTCAGAGGCTGGCTTTTCCCACGATCTGGATACCTCGGCATGCAAATCGGGAAGGAAAGGCATAGCTCGGCGCGGGGGAGTGACGCGAGCCGGCAGATAACGCTCGTCCAACATACTTCTTTTAGGACGGGCGCTTCTGGTCTCCGCCGGCCATTCAATATCCAGACGAGAGACAGCTCGCGCCACAACCTCAACTAGCTCTTCAAACGCCGGCGAGGAGAGTGGCGAAGCCTCCTCTGCCGGGTCAACACTAGCTAAGTCCATCTCACTATCGGAACTCGACAAAGCTAATGTTGGAGTCACAGCACGAACATCTCCCGAGGAGTGCCCGTGACTGGAACCCGTTTGGTCTCGTGAGGGCTGAGGTAAGGACGGACCCACCCCAGCAGCCTCAGCGAGATCCATTTGTGAACCCCAGGACTGAGAGCGCCGCAACGCCTCGGCCGCTGCAGGTCCCGAACCCCGGGGAACACTAGCCTGGGCGGCCTCGTTACAGACCGCCAGGCGGGAGCGGAGAACATGCAGAGAAAACTGCTCACAGTCTTTACAGCCGGCGCCCTCAAGAGCCGACCGTGCATGTTCCACTCCTAAACAGATAACACACATTACATGTGTATCCCTGCCCGTTATAAAACGAGGACAGGGATAAACACACGGTCTGAAACTCTGTTCATCTCTCGCCACACTTTTCACACTCATTCTTTGATTTTTTAAGCTATCAAGTCTCAAAAACCACTCTCGCACAGACACAGCACGCTGAAGGCATTCAGAGCTGACGCGCCCCGGTTTCAGATGCGCTTTATGCTCTTCCTCATGACGTCACCGGCTGCGGCCGGCAGTGACGCATTCACACGCGTTCGCTTCTCATTGGTTGCATAGATCTTCACGTGACTCACGCAAGGCTATTTCCCCTAGTGCTTCGACACAGCTCGAGTTCCCTGAAAGGGAACTACATTTCAGACTGATTCTAGACATATTTCAATGGTTATTTTTAAAAACACCTGTCAAGAATTCAGTTTAATATTTAAAATCGACTAACAAAACCTGTACGCTTTTTGAGCTTTTTGTTAATGTTAGCATGTTAGCATGTTAATGTTTTGCTAAGAAATCTCACCCAACTTCAGCATTAATGTTGCAGTGTACAAACCACCATTACTTCCACCTGTTGTTGATTTTATTAGGAAGGTCTCCTCTGGCCTGGCTTACCTCGTCAGCGATTATTCCTTCACCATTTCCCACGTCTAAACAGCATTTAAAGCAATCAAGCAATGCAAGCAGGCAGCGCAATGCACAAAGGAGGAGGGTGAACCATAATGGGACCCTCTCGCCTCACTGTGCCTCAATTTGCCAAATGGCCCCTTTAAAATGGCTAACAATCTCCCCGCAGCACAGACCAATCACTTCTACTTCCTTTCTTTCTGTGGTTTCTCTCATTTCATTTCTATGCCTAGAACTCTGACAGGGAAAAACAGTCATTTTAGAACACGTAGATAAAAGAGAGAGGATCAGGTAGATGGTATAGCAGATCAAGAAAGAAAGTGGAGAAAGAATCCAAAGGGCACAGACGTCTTTCAAAGAGGTCTAAGCAAGAGAATTACAGGGTTAGATTTAAAAGATAAAAAAGGAAGTGTGTGTACGGGGCTTTCAGGATGGTACTCCGCTTAAACCTTCCACTTTTTTGCACATTTCCTTTCACAAGCTTTTTTGTGATTCACATGCCTCTGCTCTCAATTAAGGACAACGTTAATACCTGTTAATTAAATATGGCGATTAACGTATCTGATTCCCTCTCGTTATTTACATTAATAACTAAATAGTCATTATTAAATATTAAATGATATTTAACCATTTCATTATTAATCATTATTTAATATTTAAGTGCACAAAACTGTTATATTCAGAGCAATGAATTTATTTATTTTATATTTCCCCTGCCTTCAAGCCACACCAAAACATGTGTCCTGAAGAGACACAATAAGAAAGGGAGAGAACAATGATTAAACAAAAAATAAGTGCTGACTTGAAATGCAGCAGCAAACTTAACATTGCCTGTGGGTGTTTGCTTTGCACTTGGAGTCTTAATGTATTTTAATTATGGATTTCAGTGAGTTGATGACGGCAGCAGGGACATCACTGAGAAGAGAGCGCTGCATTAGTAAAACTATGGCCTTCATCTCAAGCACAACACGTAGTGAATTGATTGCAAGTTTTTCCTAAATTCTCTCTTTCTCCCCCCCCTCCCTCATCATCTTTCTGCCACACTCCTCACATTTGATATTCATTCTTGTGACAGAATGCGTAATTTCTATGCATGATATAGTATCCCAGGCCGTATACCTAAACAAGCTGTGCCAAGTAATTCATGAGGTGCTGAGCACAGGCTTATGAATTATGAAGACTGAGAGATTACAGATTCAAGGTACACTTTGTCCAACGTTTGGCAAACAGGCTGTAACTGCAGATAAATGAGTAGAAATTATATGGGAGGGAGAGAAAGAGAGAGAGCAGGCTAACCATTGATTTAGTGGTCTCCTGTATGATGAGCTGAAAAAAGTCAGGAAATAAGACTGAGAGCTCAGCTAGAAGTGTCTACTGAGGGTTCATGTAGGAGAGAGCCTCTGTAATGTGAGTTGTGTGCTCCCTTTATGGCACGGTCCATCTGGACGGACTGTTCTCTCGGCAGGGTCTCTTTCCACTGTGAAACAGCAGGGTGCGAGCAACCCGCCTACTCCCATAGCCAATATCGGAGTATGTCTGGAATATTAATATATTAAACATGTAAGGTTTAATTACAATACACGCACAAACAAAAATACAAACTTATATTTATTTGAATAGATCTAATATATTTCTTAATATGCTTGCCCGGTTAATATTGTTATTGTTTTACTTTTAGTATATATATATATATATATATATATATATATATATATATATATATATATATATATATATATATATATATATATATATATATATATATATATATATATATATATATATATATATATATATATATACATACATATATATATATATACATATATACATATATATATATATGTATATATATATATATATATATATATATATATATATATATATATATATATATATATGTATATATATATATATATATATATATATATATATATATATATATATATATATATATATATATGTATGTATATGTATATGTCCATTTCCGCTTGTATATATTTGTATTTGTATATATAGATATATTATTTTATGTTTCTTATTTGTACACTTCAGTCTATCACCCATGTAACCGATTATTACTTAAAGCCTTTCTTTACTTTTTTTTATTGTCTGCACTAGTAGTGTCAGCACTTCTCAACAGACAGAACATGTTATCAGAATGTTTTGAGAAGTCTTTCTATTGATAGTTGGAGCCTGAGCCGAGTTCAGCCTTGGAGAAGTATTTGTGTGTGTGTGTGTCTATATGGTTTGTATTGGTGAGGTGAATAACTGGCGAGAACAACAAGGAGACGGAATGATTTGTTGTTCTCGACAATCCACGTCGAAGGTCACTAACCCGTCAACCATGTGATTAACGAAGATATGCTTCTGACTATCTGCTCTTGTGTGGAAAATTACTAGTTTTGTTTATCTTTCTTTCTTTTTTTCTTACCCAATCAGAATCATTTAACCGTCATCATTGACGTAGTTAGTAGCCTCTGTTAGAGTATAATTGCTGTAACAATGCTATTGTAAGTGGGGCGGCCTACGAACTACTTGTGAGACCTGAAGCTGGCTTCTACTGATGAAACTACAAACTAAACTTCACTAAAATTTCTTCTATTGACTGCACTTCTGACTCCTGGTCTTCATTCAACATATCTGGTCCTGGGGTCTTAACTGTAATTCCCCTACAATATAATTAAAACGTATTATTCAAATAAATGCTGTTACTTGTTATAGAATCCTACAGGGGGGGGAAACACAGTTTCCACAATCAATATTAAGCAGCACTACTGTTTTTTTAACATTTATAATAATACAAAATGTTACTTGAACACCAAATTAATGTAATGGCTGCTGAAAATTAAGATTTTAAGAAGTTAAGAAGTTAATAAATGCAGTTCCCTTTCAGGGAACTCGAGCTGTGTCGAAGCACTAGGGGAAATAGCCTTGCGTGAGTCACGTGAAGATCTATGCAACCAATGAGAAGCGAACGCGTGTGAATGCGTCACTGCCGGCCGCAGCCGGTGACGTCATGAGGAAGAGCATAAAGCGCGTCTGAAACCGGGGCGCGTCAGCTCTGAATGCCTTCAGCGTGCTGTGTCTGTGCGAGAGTGGTTTTTGAGACTTGATAGCTTAAAAAATCAAAGAATGAGTGTGAAAAGTGTGGCGAGAGATGAACAGAGTTTCAGACCGTGTGTTTATCCCTGTCCTCGTTTTATAACGGGCAGGGATACACATGTAATGTGTGTTATCTGTTTAGGAGTGGAACATGCACGGTCGGCTCTTGAGGGCGCCGGCTGTAAAGACTGTGAGCAGTTTTCTCTGCATGTTCTCCGCTCCCGCCTGGCGGTCTGTAACGAGGCCGCCCAGGCTAGTGTTCCCCGGGGTTCGGGACCTGCAGCGGCCGAGGCGTTGCGGCGCTCTCAGTCCTGGGGTTCACAAATGGATCTCGCTGAGGCTGCTGGGGTGGGTCCGTCCTTACCTCAGCCCTCACGAGACCAAACGGGTTCCAGTCACGGGCACTCCTCGGGAGATGTTCGTGCTGTGACTCCAACATTAGCTTTGTCGAGTTCCGATAGTGAGATGGACTTAGCTAGTGTTGACCCGGCAGAGGAGGCTTCGCCACTCTCCTCGCCGGCGTTTGAAGAGCTAGTTGAGGTTGTGGCGCGAGCTGTCTCTCGTCTGGATATTGAATGGCCGGCGGAGACCAGAAGCGCCCGTCCTAAAAGAAGTATGTTGGACGAGCGTTATCTGCCGGCTCGCGTCACTCCCCCGCGCCGAGCTATGCCTTTCCTTCCCGATTTGCATGCCGAGGTATCCAGATCGTGGGAAAAGCCAGCCTCTGAGAGAGTTCATACACGGAACAGTTCGATGTATACGAATCTCGCAGGGGCTCAAAGCTATTGCTATGGGGGGATGCAGAAGGTGGATGAGGCGCTTGCGAGCTACCTTGTGCCCCAATCTGCGTCCTCCATTAAAGCTCCGGCGCTCCCCTCCAAGCCGATGCGCGTCACGTCGTCTTTGGTGGGGAGAGCGTACTCAGCCTCTAGTCAAGCCGCAGCGTGCCTGCACACCACGGCTCTGCTGCAGGCTTATCAGGCTGAGTTGCTGGGGGACCTCAACGAGGGCGGCGGTATCGGTCCGGAGACAGTGGCAGAGCTGCGCCGGACCGTGGATCTGTCTCTCCGGGCCACTAGGGAGACGGCCTACTCTGTCGGTCGCTCCATGGCAGCTCTGGTGGCTACGGAGAGACATCTTTGGCTCAATTTGTCTTCCATCAAAGATAGGGACAAATTTGTTTTGCTGGACGCTCCTCTGTCCCCTTCGGGCTTGTTCGGCGACGCCGTAAAAAGCGTTGTCGACAAGTTTCAGGAGGCTGCACGACAGCAGGTGGCGTTCAGTAAAGTTATTCCCCGCCGCCCTCCAAGTGAGACCGCCAGTCAAAGGGGGTCTCAGAGCTCTTCACACAGGGCCGCTCAAAAACGAAGTGTCGCCACCCGTCTTCCTCCGGCTAATCCCGGGGGGTCGGGGCGACAGGCTCAAGCCTCTGGCAAGAGGGGCGATCTGAGGGCTGTCCTGAGCGCTAAGAAGGCTAAGAGCAAGCGGCCCTGACGCCAAGCCGCAACAAGGTGGTGTATCCCTGGAGCAGCTGACCAGTCAGCCCGCCATGGGAAAACCACCCCCTCTGAGGAGGGTCCTAGAGCACTCCACCCGGGAATCCGGAAATCCCGGCCCAGTGGTGGACATGCCATCAGCACCAGAGGCCAGCCCCGGGAGGCTGGTTCCCCTAGTAGAATTCCGGGATGCGTGGTCACGGCTACCCGGTATCTCTCAGTGGGTCCTGCGCACGGTCACCTTAGGGTACGCCATTCAGTTCGGGGTCTCACCACCCCAGTTCTCGGGGGTCCTACAGTCTGCTGTAGGCCCTCAGCAGGCTCTGGTCATGGAACAAGAAGTAGACACTTTGCTGGCGAAAGGGGCCATCGAGTATGTACCCCTCGCAGAGAGCAAGTCCGGGTTCTACAGCCGGTACTTCATAGTTCCAAAGAAGGATGGAGGGTTGCGGCCCATTCTGGATTTACGTCTCTTGAATCGTGCGGTCAAGCGTCTAAAGTTCAAAATGCTAACGCTCAAACAGATCGTAGTGCAGATCAGATCCGAGGATTGGTTTGTCACAGTCGACCTCAAGGACGCTTATTTCCATGTCTCCATCCTTCCGCAACACAGGAAGTTCCTGAGGTTCGCCTTTGGGGGAAAGGCGTACCAGTATCGGGTGCTTCCTTTCGGCCTAGCGCTCTCACCCCGCACGTTTACGAAAGTCGTGGACGCTGCTCTAGCTCCCCTGCGGTCACGGGGCATCCGTGTCTTAAACTATATAGACGACTGGCTTATTCTGGCCCAGTCGCCGCAGTTGGCGGAGCAACATCGAGATGTAGTGCTCGCACACATAAAGGAGCTGGGGTTGAGGCTGAACGCCAAGAAGAGTGTCCTTTCTCCTGCTCAGAGAACCACCTTCTTGGGAGTCGTCTGGGACTCAGTAGCGATGTCGGCCCGGCTTTCCCCCGGGCGCATCCAAGTTATCTGTTCAGCCGTCAAGAGCATCAAGTTAGGCCAGCCACTCACTGTCAGACACTTCCAGAGGGTGTTAGGGCTCATGGCAGCGGCTTCCTGCGTCATCCCGTTGGGCCTGCTGCACATGAGACCCCTGCAGTGGTGGCTAAAGACCAAGGGGTTTTCCCCGAAAGGGAACCCGCTTCGCATTATCAAGGTCACGGGGCGATGCCTACGCGCCTTGAGTATGTGGAAGAATCCTTGGTTTCTGTCTCAAGGCCCAGTGCTAGGGGCTCTGGCTCGGAGAGTCTCTCTCTCGACAGATGCCTCCCTCTCGGGCTGGGGGGCGGTCTTGAGAGACCGCTCCTCACAAGGTCTATGGAACAGTCGGCACCAAACCTGGCACATAAACATGTTAGAGTTACTGGCGATCCGCAAAGCACTCCGTGCGTTCCTACCGGACCTTCGCGACCACCATGTCACTGTTTTCACCGACAGCATGACTGCGGTTGCGTATATCAATCACCAGGGGGGTCTGCGTTCGCGACCACTTTACAAGATGGCGCGACAGATCCTCCTCTGGGCCCAGGGAAAGCTGCTCTCCATCCGGGCGGCTTACATCCCGGGGGTCCAGAATGTGGGAGCAGACGCCCTGTCGAGACAGGGGGCGAGACCAGGGGAATGGCGACTCCACCCCGAGGTGGTGGAGCAAATTTGGGAAAGGTTCGGAAAGGCACAGGTCGACCTGTTTGCCTCGGTAGAAAACTCCCATTGCCCTCTGTGGTTTTCACTCACACATCCAGCGCCTCTGGGGCGGGATGCCGTGACGCAGGCATGGCCGAGGTTACGCCTGTATGCTTTTCCCCCGATCGCTCTGCTCCCGGGAGTTCTGGCCAAGGTTCGCCGGGACAAGGTCCGTCTCACGCTAGTGGCCCCCCACTGGCCGTCCAGAATATGGTTCGCGGACCTTGTGTCCCTCCTCGACGGGGTCCCCTGGGAGATCCCGATCAGGAGGGACCTTCTGTCCCAGGCGGAAGGTTGCATTCTTCACCCGCAACCAGGGCCGTTGAAACTGTGGGTCTGGCCCCTGAGGGGGCCCAGCTCATAGAGGCCGGTCTCTCAGCCGAGGTTGTTGAGACCATCCTGCAGTCCAGAGCTCCCTCCACGAGGAAACTCTACGCCTTGAAGTGGAAGCTCTTCACTTCTTGGTGTAGTGAAAGGCAGCTGAACCCAGTAACCTGCCAAATTGGCAAAGTACTGGAGTTCCTGCAAGAAAGATTTGTGGCAGGGCTGTCCCCCTCCACCTTGAAGGTCTACGTGGCTGCTATAGCGGCTTGCCACGTACCTCTGGGTGGGGTGTCCTTGGGCAGGGACCCCCTAGTCACTCGTTTCCTCCGTGGTACATTAAGGCTGAGACCTGCGGCTCAGACCAGGGTGCCTGCCTGGGACTTGTCCATGGTACTCCTAGGCTTGTCCCAGCCACCCTTTGAACCTCTAGAGGGTATCTCTATCAAGTACCTCTCGCTAAAAACCCTTCTTTTGCTGGCTATCACTTCGCTTAAGAGGGTCGGGGACCTTCAGGCCCTCTCAGTGGCCCCATCATGTCTTGAGTTTGCGCCCGGGATGGCGAAAGCTTTCCTCCACCCGAGGCCGGGCTACGTCCCCAAGGTTCCCACTAATGTGGCTCGGTCTGTCACGCTGCAGGCCTTCTGCCCTCCCCCATTTGACGATCATGAGCAGGAGCACAAGAACAAGGTCTGTCCAGTGCGAGCACTGGACGCTTACGTTCACAAGACTGCCACGTGGCGTAAGTCGGACCAACTGTTCGTTTGCTTTGGGGCCCCCGAGGGTGCCCCAGCTTCCAAGCAAACTCTGAGCAGGTGGATAGTCGAGGCTATCTGTCTAGCTTATGAGTCGGCCGGACATGCTTCTCCTTTGAGGGTCCGAGCCCACTCCACTAGGAGCATGGCGGCATCCAAGGCTCTCCTCTCCGGAGTCTCCTTGCCTGACGTTTGTGCTGCGGCTGGCTGGTCCTCGCCGCACACATTCATGAGGTTCTACCAGCTAGACCTCGATGCCGCCCCGGGAACCAGGGTGCTCTCTCAGTGAGCTGGGACACACCCGGATGCTGACCTCGCTGAGGTGGCGTTGGCATAGCGTTCCCCTAGTGCTTCGACACAGCTCGAGTTCCCTGAAAGGGAACGTCTCGGGTTACTTATGTAACCCTGGTTCCCTGAGGGGAACGAGACGCTGTGTCTTGGCCTCAGCTCCGGGCGCATCCGGGCCCGCTTCAGGCATTCATGGCTGACGCGCCCCGGTTTCAGACGCGCTTTATGCTCTTCCTCATGACGTCACCGGCTGCGGCCGGCAGTGACGCATTCACACGCGTTCGCTTCTCATTGGTTGCATAGATCTTCACGTGACTCACGCAAGGCTATTTCCCCTAGTGCTTCGACACAGCGTCTCGTTCCCCTCAGGGAACCAGGGTTACATAAGTAACCCGAGACGTTTTGATGAAAATATGAAGCATCTTTCGAAAACATCTTTAAGACGCAAAACTTTTGAAGTCTAGTGTAAGAATTAAAGGTCAATTTGAATGTCTGTGTAAAAATAAATATTGAGTAAATATTTGGCATGCAGTATTATGTTATTAATTAAACAGTTAACAGCCCTACAAATCAAAAGGACCACACAATTTTGTGATCTAAAGATTCACTACCTTTTTATCCTTTGCTGCTTTTACAACATTTTCATCTCTCTTTCTCAAATACCCTGTTGCACACTTAAATCAATCAACTTAAAGGAGGCACTTTAATGATATTCTGACACTGACAGCAGGCTCAATCCAATATATAAACACCAGCTGCGGACCTGAAGGAGGGGCAAATAAAAGCCCAGTGTCAGCAAATGCACTGTGCGGTGTTATTCACAGTAGAGAGTGGGTGAACTAATAAATACCAGAGAGAGAGAGAGGAAGATCAAAGAAACTGCAGTGATATGGCTTGTTGGAAAGGTCCCTAATTTAATAAAACGAGGCGACTGTCATCTATAGCCACTGCATCTACTCATTCATACAGGGCCATTAAAGAGACATGGGAGTGCAGGAACATAGTATTTCATTAAAGGTTCCTTTTATGACACAGGCTGGGAAGAGCATCTATGCATCACGAATATGTCCACTCCCACTGCGACATGGCTCTGATAATATGACCATATTTAAATGCTTCATTAGAGATCAGAGTCAGGTATGACTAATGTCAAGGGAAAATGTGTGGAATAGACTCAAACAAGGCACAATGTGTTCAAAATTTGTACAAAAACTGGTTCTAGTTTGGCTGATACATGTGTTGGCCCTGCAGGCAATGCTTTGTTATGAGGATAGTGCAGTGTTGGGCTTTCTGATCTGATGATCTGCCATGTTAAACTTTCAGCTAGATGAATAAATCATGTCTTCCTCATTCTGTCTAACAGGGTGGAGATCAGAAGAAGAAGAAAAATATTCCAACCTCATCACAATCCAAAGACATGCAGTTCAGGGGGATGTAAGCAAAGAGTAAGTGTAGTGCAATCCATAAGAGCGAGCGGATTTGAAAGTTTTCTGTATGAAATGAGGTGCAATAACTTGCAATCATCATGGAGGTGAGAGGTTCAAGGCGACAGGTCAGGTGCTGATGAGAAGGTTTTAGATAGAGTGCTGTGGCACTAGAGGTCTTGAATCAGCAGTCTGAGCCTAGACGAATGGTGTCATTTACAGAAAGTGATGGGAGACACTTTTTCACCTGACTGGGTAAAAAAAAGAAAAAATAATATTGCACACATGCAGGCAGCAATACACATACACCGCTTTACAACAGCAACCCTTAAGTTCTTAAACCAGAACCCATCTAGATGTAGCCACAGTTATCAGCGAGTACCCATGCCAATGACAAATACGAGATTATCCTGTAGACTCCCCTGGGGTCTGTATGACCAAATTCCCAAAGGGATGATACTTTACCCTCACTGATGCAACTTGGTGTTGCAAGCACCATGCTCCACTTTTTGAGCCACTGTTGAGCAGGAAAGCCTTATACCAAAATAGCAAGAAGGCATCTACAGAGTACTAATAATTTAGTATCATGCCATAAAAACTAATGAATGAACAAACAAATGTACAACAGATTACACAAAGCAAAACAAATGGTGGAAAAAAGAATTACAAAACAAAAAGATGCAGAACAATAAAACAAAACAATGCAAAGGATACAGCTTTCCTGTAGCTTAAAGAGTAGAGTGCGGCACTTGCAACACCAAAGTCTTGAGTTTGATTCCCAGGGAAAACAAGAACTGATTAGAATGCTAATGTGCTCCTTTAATGCAATGTAAGTCCCTTTGGATAAAAGTGTCTTGTAAATGAAAAATGAAACACAATTAAGCAAAGCAAAACAAAATGAAAAAACGAACGCAAAAAAAAAAAAAAAGTCTACAGGATTGGTAGTGCCAATTCAACTTCAGTGATGCAATCAATGTGCCTTTGTGAGATTCAAACATTCACCATCAAAACGTGTGTGTGTGTGTGTGTGTGTGTGTATGGGTCATTTTATGAAAATTATTAATTCATTCAAACTTCTTGAACTATGAGAAAGCCAGAAGGAATAACCTGGATGGTTGGCCAGTCCATCACAGAACTATGGTAATATGTATATATTAATAAGAATTAATGTGGATATTTAATCTAATCTGGCCTTTAAACTAATCAAAATGTATTTCTAATTACAGTCTAATGAATTACAGAAAATAAAAGCAGTGGGATATCTAGACCTCTTACACCATGCAATGCGTAACGTAGAATGATTGCTCAATACAAGTGTGGTATAATGTAGAGATGAGCGCATAACAATTAATCTGTGATCCATTTATGTATAGACTTTCTGAAACATAGAGTTTGAATGCAACAACCAGATCAAATGAGGACACAAGTTAATGCTACAGTAGTTTTAAGCGATTTAGGTTTTTGAGTCATTAGCCCCTTGCGGAGATGCCCATAGTGAATTTTTTTCGAGGTAGAGACACTGAGCAGTCCTGAGTTAGCCATACTTTTTTGAGATCATTTGAGGCCTTAGAAGCAGTTCACATGGATGAACTGACCATCACCAGACTAAAGGTCACCCCACAGCTCAGACCTTGTCAAAAGCAATTACTTCTCTGTCTCATACAATGTAATGGAGAGAGCTGAGAGTGAAAGGTCATGAAGAGCACAGAGGTTCAACTGAAATATACGTCAACAAGACTCCTGTTATAATGCTGGTTTGGGACAATAAAAAGATACCAGTCTTAAGGAAGTTGATGCAACTTGGGTAAAGAAAAATTCAATACAAATTCTCCTGAACTTAGAAGTAATGATATTGTGATGAGCAGGGCTGGACCAAGAGCTGTGACAATGGCACGAGGGCGGTGGCATGACTGATAATGAGTGTATTTCAGAAACAGAAGCATAAAAGGAGGAGCAACAACAGTGAAGAACGAGAGAGGACCAGGCCTGGACTTATGGTTCTGCTTTCTTTGTGTGTAGTCGGCAGTCGGCCATTATTGGTATTGGTTTATTTGAGATTTAGATTAGATTAGATTTATTGTTGAATGATCGCCGGTCCCCACCTCCTTCCCTGAACAATATAAAAAATATTTTACAGCATTTAATAATACATTATTAAAATCAAAAGTTTCATTTGTTAACATTAGTTAATGCACAATGAATTAAAATGAACAACCAATAAACAACTGGATTTTTTATTAACTAACATTAAACAAATATAAATAAACGGTAAAGTTTGCTCATTGTTAGTTCATTTAAAGCAGTGCTTCTCAATTATTTTCTGTCGCACCCCCCCTAGGAAGAAGGAAACATTTTGAACATTTTCACCCCCCCCCCCCCCCCCTATTTTGGAACTTTCGCTTTATTGTTTCCATGGCGACGCGTCATGCTTGTCACGTGACAGACTACAGTCACAAAAAAGCACTGTATGTTAGATGTTTCACATTTATTTAGTTTTTTCTTTTTTATGCAAAATAGTCACCAACTTGTTGGCTCTGTCATCAACTACCTGATATTCAGATTCTCAGATATGTGGAAGTGAATGTGTTTGTCGCTTAAAAACCTTTATAATGATCAAGTTCTCTGAGCGCGTCTTTTTTTGATCAGTGCCAGATAGCGCGTGAAAACACGTGTGAATTTAGCTATTGATCACGTGACACATATGAACACCGGTACACGTCAATGGGTGAAGGGTTTGTTATCTGAACTTCATATATGCTGCTCTTGTTCAGTGCAAGAAAACCTACTCCCTGACAAAAAAAGCATGTTCCCCACGGTCACGCGCGCCCCCCCTGGCATCGCCCCACTATTTGAGAACCACTGATTTAAAGTGTTACCAAAATTCTACTGAAAATACATTAATTTAGCAAAAGTTTATTGTGTGGATCTCTTGTACTTTGAGTTAGATTTTCTGCAAGTTCCCCTTTCTCTTTTTTTTTCTCACGCCTTTTCAAGAAAGCCATGACTGGAATTTATGTTTTTTTTTATTATTTGATTGGAACTATTACAGACATCTGATGGAGGGAAAATCTTTGAGCACTTTAAAGATCTTTTGGAGATGAAGAGCACTTTGGTGGAGGAGAACACTCTAATTTTGTGTCACAGCTTTGACTTCTTGCTGACTCAGAACAACCCAAATTTACAGCTGTGGCCTTCACTGGTAAAGATGGAGGGGTGGGGGGTTATCTCTGAGATGAGTTACAGTCTAAGAACAGGGTATATGACTCATACTTTGGGTGTACTAATGTTGCTCTCTCTCTGTGTGTGTGCTTGCTTGCGTGCGTGCATGTGTGTATGATTGCTTGTGTGTGTGCACTTGTGTACGGGCATGTGTGTTTTTTCAATTAAAGAGAGTCAACTATAGATAAGGACAGAAAGAAAGGGTCCAACCATAAGAATGGCCTTCTGGGCAAGCTATGTTCTCTTTTTAAGGGAACTTGTGCTGCGCCAAGGGTGCTTTGAGAATGTTTATGTGTGAAGCACGTGTGCCAACTGACAGAACAAGACGTCATGACCAGGAAAACATAAAAGCACATCAGGAATGACTGGCGTTAGTTTTTGTACCTGGGAAAGTGCTCTGTTTTACAAACTGTTTGTCCTGTCTATTGTTGTATGTCCCTAAATACTACAGTACAATCATATATAAGAGTGACAAGCAAACAAACACGATTTTTGTTTAGGAGTGGAGCATGCTCTGCCAGCCTTTGAGAGGGCTGACTGCGCACATTGTGAGAGGCTGCCGCTTTGCACGCTCCACTCCCGTTTGTCAACTTTCGAGGTGAGTGTTCAGGCTCGAGTTCCCTGCAGTTCCAGCTCCGTTGCTACCGATGCAGCATAGAAGCTAGGATTGTGGGGCTCACAAATGGATCTTTCGGAGGGGTTAGAGATGGACCCCGCCCTTTCTCTACCGTTACCCGGGGATCCAGTGCTCTCTCACCAGGATCAGTAGCCTGCAATGCGGCTTTTTCTGCCCAGGGGAGAACCCAGTGCTTAGATGAGGAGTAGACGTAATGCATGTAGATGTGCTAAGCATCGATGCAAGGTTTGAGGAGCATGCATGGTCATCTAATGAGGGGGCTGGTTGTATTCATTCTTAATATTCTCAGACGAGTATAGGATTAGATTAGTGGGAGTTTAATCTCCTTCCCTTTGATTTTTGTTTTTGAAAGAAGAAAGCCTTTTGCTATTAAGTGTTAGTGGCTTGAATCTTGCGGTTACATGTCAATCATGTATTTGCTTACTTTCCTCCTGTGATCTCCCAATGCGTTTCCGTTCACCTGTCAAGTCAGCAATCACATTGTTAGTCTTGTCAGTTGTCTTTAATTACCTCATTCTACTTTCCTTCAGTCCCTGTAGAGAGTTATCACTGTATGGTTGTGGTTTCCTCATACTCATTCTCTGTGTTTATGCCACTTGCACATGAATTGCCATTTTGTTTAGTATATTCGAACTGCACTTATTTAAGTGTAGTATTAAAAGAATATTCCTGGACTCCTGTGTCTCCTTGTATCCTAATCTCCCCACCAACTGTGACAAAACTCTTGACTAGGTTTGTCGCTTCAAGAGACAGTACTACTGCTGGCATGGATGCAACCGTTGCCCTGATTTGCAGTGCCAAAACCCTTTCCAGTGCTTAAGCCTTCTTCTGTGTGCTCCCTAGTACCTAAATCTTCTCCAGTGCCTGAACCTTCCCCTGTGTTCTCCCTAGTACCTGAGCCCTCTGCAGAGCTTAAGCATTCTCCTGCCAGCTCCCTAGTACCTGAGGCCTCTTTAGAGCATGAACCTTCTTCTGTGCTCCCTCTAGTGTCTGAGCCTTCTTCACTGCATGCTCTAGTGCCCATTCCAGTGCACCCTCTAGTGCCCAAGCCCACTCTAGCACACCGTCTAGTGCCCAAGCCCAGTCTAGCGCACCCACTTGTGCCCAAGGCCACTATAGCACACCCTTTAGTGCCCAAGCTCACTCCAGGGCCCAAAATGGGTAAGAATTTTGGCAACAGAAACACCAGAGACTCCTGAACCCCAACTAGCTGCTGAGGGGGTGGGAAAAATGACGCTGGCCGAGGGGGCTGAAGGCAATAAGGCCAGTTAAGACTACAGAGCTCCTGGCACGGCCCTGGACACCTGAGCTCCCAGCACCACCCCTGGTCTACTGGAGACCCCCCTGACTGATACATGGTTTTCCATAGGGGCTGGATGATATCAGACAGACATGGCTTCATCTATACGATTTTCCACAATTGCCCTGCTCCCAGGAGTTCAGAAGAAGGTCCCCAGTGACAGGCTCTGAATAACTCTGGGGGGGTCCAACTCAAAGACTCAACCGAGGTCGTTGAGACCATTTGTCATTACAGAGCTCCCTCCATGAGGAAACTGTATGCACTAAAGTAGAAGGCTCTTAACTACTGGTGCAGAACTCAATAGTGGTTGCCAGGTTGATACAGAGATGAAGTTACTGCAGGATTTTTTATTTATTTTTTCCAGAGGGTTATCCCCTCCCACTCTGAAAGTGTAGCTGCCTACCATATCCCTGTGGGTCTTGTATCCCTGGAGAAAACACTCTTTCTCCGTGGTGCTTAAAATCCAGAATAGGAGTATTGCGGCTTAATAAGCCTTATTATATAAAGTATCCATATGGGATGTGATAGGAGTTAAGCTGGTCCATCATGCTCACACTTTTTTCTGGACCTTGGATCTACACCCAAATGCTCTACAAGTTCTCAGGTGCTTTCTTCTTAGTGTGTGTGCAGTATTCACACAGACAGGCACTTCTATGCATGCCGTTTGGTCATTTTCATTCACAAAGACTCCTTGAAGCATCACACTCCCTTCTAAAGGAACAAGGATTGCAGTCCTTACTTGAGACATCCCCTTTCGACGGAACTCATGCTGTGTCACCCTGCCTCACTTTCTTAATCCATGTGATTGACTTGCTTCAGCTAATTTATAGTTCACTTTAACGTTAATGTTAACTGATCTAGTTGCTGTCTAGGCCCATTCCCCCTAAGGATGATAACTATAATACAATATAACTATAAAAGAATAGCAGAGACCATGGCACATCAATAAAGATAACAGAAAAAAGAGACTATATTGGACTATGTTGGACTATTGGACTATGTTGGAATCAATTTCAGAATATTTTTGTCCCAGCTGATGAATGATAAAATAATTGACAACCTGTCACAATCCATCTCAATTTAAAGAGTATTTAAGTATTTAAACTGGAAGGCAACAGACCTACCTTTAGTCTTGAAACACCACTGTATCCATAAGTGTACGTGTATAGCTATCACTGAGATTTATTAGAGTTTAATAATTTCAAATTATTATCCTTTTTTAATTTTCAAAACATGCATAGTTGTAACTTTTTTGTTCTAGAAAACTTTTCAAACCTTTAGTCTAGACACAATTTTTCCTTCTGACACTAAATGTATTGCTAAAATCCATATTATTTGGTGGTGGAACATTTGAAATGTACTAATCAGAACGATTGGGCCAGTGGCAAAAAAACAACAACAAAAAAACAAAACAAATCCTTTTTGTTGAGCCCTGGAGATATGAAAAAAATGATACATGAAAAAAGAGTGAGGACTGAGGAAGAACTGCAAAGAAAGTGAAATGTCTAAACACTTGGCACCATGCTTTCTGCTCAGTCCCCTCAGTTCATTTCTACTACCAAAAGTCTCCCATGCTGCTTTGCTTTGTTTCCCTCCATCAATGAGCAGATGAGATTAGCATAGCATTGGCCATTCTACATAATATGAAATCTATTTGAGTTATGAGCTTCCATTCAGCCACCCCCATTCAGCATAATCAACCAATTTAAGGGTGCAAATTGACTTGCTATTGGAGTACTGCAGCGTTCAGCACTGCTTGATGGGCAAAGGGCCCTCTGAGACTCCAACCCACCCTTCTCCTCTGCGGAAAATCCATTACTCACCCACTGTACATCAATACACAGACAATAAATTAATAAAAGAGCCAAACAAATAAAACCTGTGAGACATGGGACTCCTGTCGATTGATCAGGGAAAATTGTGGGGAGGTGGTCGGCTGGTGCGGTGCTAGAGTGCTGTATGCTAAAACACTTGCGCAAAAGTGCCTTTAATTAACAAGCACCTCAGAGCAATAAGCACCTTTTGAATGTGTGATTAGGGCGTAATGTTTATTAATGTGTTTACTCCCCTTTGCATTAGTACCAGTCGTGCTGGTTGATTAGGAGCTCAAACAAGGACAAAACGTTGGAAGCTTTGGTAATATGACAGTATGTAGAGAGCATGTGTACTACAGAGAGAGAGAATTAGGTGCGTGTGAACTAATGCCACTTTAAAAAAAAATTGCCTTCAATGAAGGCTGGAGAAGATCATCTGTGAGGAAAAAAAATGGCGAATGATGTCAATTAATTAAGTCGATATTAATTAATTAAATGTATCTATTTATCTATCTACCTAAATCACTATCTGATCAATATAAGAATTATTGCCACAAAAGACTAGCATGCAAACCAATTTGCAAAACACAGGAAAACCTGCCCTACTAATAGGAAGGAATATCACAGTCTATTGTATTTGTTTTGTGTCTAATAAACTAGAATTAGTGGTTTTAATGGTCTGAGCCTCCAGGGAAATAACAGAGTGAGTTCGTAAGTGTTATTTTGTCTTGTTGCTGAAAGAGAAGTGAAACCCCATTAAAAGAGTATAAATATTTTAGATGCCTACATGCATTGTTAGATCATGATTAAATAATGTCAAACGTGACTTACATATAAGGAACGTAACCTATCGTTTCCTGATGGAGGAAATGGAGATGTCATGTCCCTCCTGCCATAACCCTGACCCACTTCCGGCTGAACGTCTTAGATCCCCGTCTTGGCAGAAAGCTGAATGAGTGAATGCATGCCGTCATCTTATATAACCGTACGTAGGGTGTAGTGGTTTGGAATTCAAACTCCACTCGCTAATTCCACTAGCCGTTCTTTTTACAATTAAGAGGTGATTGAGACTGCCAGGCGAGACCCTATTTGTCAATATTCAACATAACATCTCTTTTCTCTCCATCAGGGAACAAGGGTTACATTAGTAACCAAGACTAAGAGAGTAATACTACTCTCATAAAACTTCCATTAACATCAATTGGTGTTACAGGTTTTTTTATTTTTGTGTGTTTTTTTGTAAACTGGACACTGTCACAGTTGTGTCATGTTTGTTTAACTTCAGGTTCCCTTCTGTGTATCTTCCCATACCCTTCCTGCACCTGTCGTGTCAATCACTCCCCTCGTTAGTCTCGTCAGGTGTTCCTCATCTCCTCGTGTTTAAAAACTAGGGATGAGCGAGTACAGCATTATCTGTATCTGTATCTGTTAACCATGTGAATTATCTGTATCTCTACTCGGACTGGGCGGGGCCTAACCCAGAAGTGGGCGGGGCTTTAACCGATATGTTATGTTTAATCATGCAATTGATATGGGTTGATCAGAAATTGTTAAATTTATTGCTGATTAGAAAACTATTTACATGACTATAAACTATATACAGAACAAGTTTTCAACAATGAATACCACACATGCGGTTGCAATTATGAAGAAATCATAATTTTTAATCATTATTATTTCCGTGAAGTAAAAAAACTAGTTGGAGCCAGCAGATTGTAAAAAAATAAAATAAAATAAAAACCGTGGACAGGCAGAGACGCAACGCTAGAACATTCTACCAAGCAACACGTCTGAACAAACCCCAAGTTTACCAGAACTCTACTGGTTATTAAGCAAGTACTACAAACAAACCGAAATAAAAACAAACAAACCTGAAGATGAAGAAACCCTAAACGTTAATGGAAAAGTCTCGCAAACCTGAGAGACAGAGCGAGAAAGAAAGCTGTTCTCTTCTCAGTGTTCTGTTCTGTGAGCAGAGAATATGTAAATATAGGGCAGGGGCGCTGTGACTAGCCTATCACAGAACGTAGACACAGTCAGCTATCCAAAGAGGATCTTTAATCAATCCGAGCACAGATATTGACTCGTATTACTCGTATGATACTCGTACTCTGCAAAAGTGCTTTATCCGTACTCAACTCTATTAAAAACCCTCCTGTGTTCTCTTGGTCGGTAATTGACGTAATGATGCTGACATTGTTAGTATGTATTAAGTGTGTGGATGTTCCGCATTCCCGAGTTTTGAACTAAGAGTGCTGTTTTTTTTTTTTTTTATTGGGGAATTTTTTTTCCCTGAACTTTTTTGTTTTTGTTTGTTTGTTTAAAAAACGTAAAGGCCAAATCTGTCAGCCTTCTCTGCATCTCAGCAGTCCATTCACATCGAGAAAGGTACGAGCCAGTGGAGTACAAGTAATCCGAGGCTTATTTTCTAGATATAATATAGCAGCTTAATGTTTGTTAATGCAGACATTATGGCAGTGTGCAACACTGAAGCATTGCCTTTTTTCTTTTGTTTACAGGCAGGGATCTAAATCACCAGAGACTCAGCTTAATGCTGCTATTAATGACACTCAGTAAAAACCAACAGACGGTAAAATCACAGATTCACTGCTATTTAGTGCCATTAGCCAAAAGTGAAAATGTTTATTTCCAAGAAGACCCCCTCCTGCTGGCACATGTGGAGAAACCAGAAAGTGTGTGAAACTTGTCTCATTCACTTTTATGCATTGAAATCCTCTTACAAAGAGTGCAGGAAGTTCTTCAGGGCACTGAAATTCTTCAGAATGGAAAACAGTGGGTCGCGACTGAGGGCTAAACTTGAAAAAAAAATTACACACTGACAGGAACACAGAAACAATACTTTAATATCAGGTTAGATGAAAGCTTGTTCATTCTCCCCAGATTCAGGCGATCGCCATACACAAAAGAGCTTTAGTGTGACAGTATTAAAAGTGCATGCAAAAACCAAGACATGGATAAAATGAAAGCGACCAGAATCATTATAATGCTAAAGTGTTCTTATTCACTAGGTTCCTGGAAGTAGAGGAAATGCACTGAAGTCTTTCAGAGTCCAAAGAGTCTTTCCATTGTGCACGTTAAACATGGAGTTATTAAGCCACCAAAGAAGCATGTCTGCATGTGTCTGAATGTTGTGTGCTTTTCTATGCCTTTAATGAACTGGAGAGTGAGGCGAGACAGGAGCGAGAGAGAGAAAAAGAGAGAAGGAGGGCAGAAACGGAAATGTGAACCACAGGAACACCAATGGATTATAATGTTGTGCTACTTCTGCACCACAAAGAGAGAAAGGTGGCAAGAAACTCAGCTGAAAGTACCAGATTAGAAGATTTAGAATGATGGATGTATTCTAACAATGGCAAAATAAAAAGAGGGGAAAAACAGAGCTCTCAAGACTTTAACTTGACGAGTTTAACTCGGAGGTTACAAAAAAGCGTTCAGAGAACCGAGGATCGAGATAACCGAGAATCGAAAACCAAAAGCTAATATGGCGATTTGTTTGATGAAGCGATCGGCATGCTATAAAAATGTACATACACTGTATATGTTTGCTAACAACAAAAGGCATATGTGCACCAATGAACAGCAGAGATTTGCCAGTATACAATAAAAAAACACCTTCACCTACTTGCGCATTCGCAGTGAACTCGGTACGATCATTAGTCACAGGGATCGAGATAGCTGATGTTAAGTGGCGACTTTGTCCCTCTTTTATGCTCGAGATATCAGGATTCGTCGACATAAAGGAATCGACATAACCGATAAGAAAATGCTAAGAAAAATAGGAGTTTGGCGGTTCCACTTCAAAAACATCGACATAACAGGGTTGGCGAGATAACCGAGGTCGAGATAAGTGGGTTACCAACAAAAACTGATAAAGTTCCCCAAACTAGATATGAAAACTAGATTCATTATTCTTTATTGTGTAGACTGCTAACTAAAACGTTCATTCACATAAAGCTCAGATACAGAGCATGTTGATAGATACCAGTTCAGCTTCTAACACCTTTGCATCATTAGTACTTCAAGTACAAAGCACAGTGATGCTCACACTAGCTAAAATACTCTGAATGCACCTTTTAACTCACATTAAAGGGCATGCACATTTGAGGCAAACACACCTGAACGCAATGCAGGCAAATCCAAATGAATGGTAAATGTGACTGCACAACAATAATATTGTTAAAGACTATGGATGTATTTTTCAGTCAAAATTAAAAATTATTCCTAGTTGTGAATGCAAAATGTGTGGTGAAAAGGAGCTCAGTCTAATTTGAGCTCTGTAGCTTTGTGTTGGGCAGTCAGGGGTCAAGAGCAATCTTATTAAGTGACAATAGAAGGTGCAGCCAGGCATTCACTCTGTCTCTATTAACACAAGCCATACAATGCATTAACAACACCTAGGCCATGAACCAGCATTACAGCAGCCCACCTCAGTCTACTGGCCATCCAAAAGGTCTGTATCTATTCCAACAAACACATATTCAGGATTTTCTGTTCTCCAAAGCTCAAATCTTCACATGCAAGATGTGCCATTACTTGATTTTGTGTAAAAAATGTGAGATTTAGGCATATCAAATTCTCACTTTATACACAAGTGTGCGCAGACACATTTTCAAAAATGCAGCCCAGATTGCACTTATTCCTCACCTGTGTTTATTCCTAAACAAGACAGAGTGCCTCCAGCATTTTTTGTAATGCTTTATGTTATGTTGAATTTGCCCTTGGTCTAACAAAATTAGAGTTGTAAATTAGTTCTACAGACCATCTCGGGAAGACATACTCCTCTTAACTCTTAACTATGTTTGAACTGGGAATAGTTTGCTGCAGTATTGATTTCAAAATATTACATATGTCAAATCTGTAAAGGAACCAAATAAATTTCAAGAGAGATTTTTATTACAACTGATAATTCATATTTCATTGCTTAGAGTATTTACTCACATATTGTACATATATAACAGTCGCTGCCTGAAAAAACACAGAAGCTATGACATGTAAAATGTAACTTGCAAAACCTGCTTTTATGTGTGAAAGGCCACCTGTTGAGGACAAATTCATTATACTAACTCATGTCTACAACGAAAATAAAAATGGACAGAAATGAGGTGTAGAAAGTCCAAGAGTAAATACCTGCACCATTGACTGCAATTTCATCTTTAAGAAAACAAATAAAGAAAAAAAACAACAACCAGCAGTTCTGACCTTTAGACTGGGACAACAGAAAAAGAAAAGGCGCAAGACTGACAGAGACCTTTTTGTAAAGTTTTTTTTTCTCTTTTTTCTCTTTTTAAATTAGTGACAGCTCAATTGACTTTTGCTAAGCAACAAAGGAGATAGTGGCTTAGAAAACAACCAACTTAATTTAGAAGTTTCATCTATCCAATCATTCATCCATCCATCCATCTATAAAAAAGACATGTTAATCTCTTGGATTTTAAATTAACTCTACTTCTGCATTTAATTTTAAAGGCCAGTCACGCAGCCGATCACGCACGAATCACACACAAATCACGCACAGATTGGGTTTGTGCGTGCTTGTGTGTCGAGAAATTGACCAAAGTATTCCACGAACATTTCGACGCACGCCCGACGCATGAATCACTGACGGAGCACGTCCAAACACGCACGCTTCGCAATCGTTCCACGTACAAGCACTTTCAGAATCCACATTGTCAGTGGATGTCAGTGGAATGAAGGTGATACGTGCGCGGTTCATGCGTGATATGAAGGTGGGGCGTCAGTGGACAGACGTGGACATGCGCGGTTTCGAACCAGTTCCGACACATAAGCACTGATGGCCGACGCGTGTCCCGTGCATAGTCACGCATACTCGACGCATAAACTACGCACACCGACTCATGAATAACAGAAAAAAAAATTAACCGTTCAAAACTCAAAATCACGCACAAACCGCCTTTGACGCACATCCACTTACAATCACTGACGGTCCACGTTAGTTCCACCGACGAATTACACATACGACACACGCTCCGCGCAGAAACGAAAATCTGTGCGTAATTCGTGCGCGATTCATGCGTTTTCGCTGTGTGACTGGCCCTTTAGAGCTAGATCCTATTTGCTACCGCAATTTAAATTCTATTTATTTTTAATTTAAAATGCATTCTTAATATAATTCTGAAATAGGCATTACTGATTTAAAACAAATGAACCTGAAATTAATTTATAAAAAAATTCTCTATAGTGCATCTTTATTAATAAGAATAAACAATTAATCCCTCACACAATAAAGTCTATTAGCATATAGGCTGTTTCGCACATTAACAGAATGTGAAGTAATTATTTTGTTGACAAAGAGAAAAAAAAAAAAGTATAAAATGCTTGTTGCTACATGCCTACAAAACACCAACCTAAATATCTGATAACAAATGAAAGGGTAGATGAGAAAATAAATGAATGAATAAATTACGTAATAAGGCACTTACCTGATTTGTGATTGCAGGAGGGGAAAAGCACATAAAGAGAGAAAGAAAAGAAAAACACATAGATATTTAAATTGATGGCAACACATTTCACAGGGCACCAAACACCTAAGTGAAGAAAATGTCTAATTTATAGAAAGACAACGGTTCCAATCAATACAAATGACAATAACAGCTCTTATGGGTAAACACACTCATACATCCATTACACACTCTGTAAGAGCAGTGTGTATCCTTGACCAATCGTATGAGAAGCCAGATATCACTGTCGCAACCTCACGCAGACAAATCGATATAATCATCTGCCCAAACCTGTCTGAATTCAGCACACGGTGGTGTTTGAGACACTTTTCTCTGAACTGGAAGTAAAGTGTCCGGTTTGTGAGGTTCTGAATGACAATACCAGTGTACTGAAGAATTGGTCACCATTGTGACAAATGTGCAACATTGTATGACAGCTATCATTAAACATACAAGTTAATTGGTAGATATACAGTGATTAGCACGTGTTGGCTTCCTGTAAGTGGTGAATGATGAACCCATGGCCTCCTCGCTAATGGGCGTTTTAAACCCCAGCTTGAGCAATGAGTGTTTATGGGTTCCTTGAGGGCCCTCATTCCACATTAATATTTATCCACTGCTTTTAGCCATTTTGTTCCAACTTAGCATAAGCAGCTGAGCTTGAAATACATCACCTACAAAACATGCTCTTTTTCTCCTCCCTTCCTTGACTACATTTTCCCTCAACGGTCTAATTTTCAGTGTCTGCTGCTGGGTGAGTAATAGCCATTGTTTCTGGGCAGAAGCGAGCTGTTCACCTTGAATGGGTACCATGTGTGGGTCCAGGTTGGCTTTATTCTTTGCTGTTCGTCTTTCTTATTTGTGCTTCCTACACACCTAACCCCATTCCCCTTCATTTGCACCTGGTTTTCTTTCTTTTTGTGTTCACACTTCAAAGCTGGAACTAAATGAGGTCTGCCCTCTTTGAAACAGACAAAATAGAAGGCCACAAGGGCCATGCTGCTGAGTTGCTGTAAAAAGAAATGTGGGGGAATTTTTTTTTTAATTCCAAATTCAGCCTGTAAAGTATTTCTAAGTAAATGAAATAATTAACTGTTTTTATTGCATTTTATAAATGCGGACGTGCTTTAAATTTATAACGCTCTGGGGTAGTAGGCAATACACACAAACTAAGAATTCTCTTTAAATAGATTTCTGTAGATTTTCCTGCTGCACATAGGAGTAACACAACCACGTTGCATAAGACAATAACTGACAAAGGACTATATAGCAGAACAGAACAGAACAGAATATTAAAATAAGAGTCCATGACAAAAATTAGGTTTTGAGAGTTTATCCCACTTCTGGGTACAGATTTGTCTCCATAGGTCCTATTTAGACAAATTTTGATCATTTTTATAATACAATAAGTATAAGTACCAGGGCACTGTAATGTAAATTACTATTACTGTACTGTAATAGAGAAGGAAATCCATTGCCGCTTGTATATATATTGTTATTTTATTTTTTTATTTGAATGATTTGTAAAGAGTAATTTATAATAAAGTTAGGGATTTTTATTAGTTAAAGTCTTTCTTTACTTTTCTGTATTTTCCCATAGAGTAAGGATGAATATCGTCTGTAGTTCTCACCAGATAGAACATGTTATCAGAATGTTTTGAGAAGTCTTTCTGTTGATAGTTGGAGCCTGAGCCGAGTTCAGCCTTGGAGAAGCTGTGTATCTGTGTATTATATTATATGAAGTGTGTGTGTGTTAATATGATCTGTATCGGTGAGGTGATTGACTGGCGAGAACAACGAGGAGACAGAATGACTTGTTCTTGACAATCCACAACACTAACCCATCAACAATGTGATCAATGAAGACATGCTTCAGACTGTCTGCTCTTGTGTGGAAAATTACTAGTTTTGTTTACCTTTCTTTCTTAGCCAATCAGAATCATTTATCCTTCAGCAATGATGTAGTTAGTACCCTCTGTTAGAGTATAATTTCTGTAACAATGTTATTGTATTTGGGGCGGCCTACGAACTCCTTGTGAGACTTGAAGCTGCAAACTAAACTTCAGCAAAATTTCTTCTATTGACGGCACTTCTGACTCCTGGGGTCTCATTTATAAAACTGTGCGTAGGATCCCTCCTAAAAGTTTACTTGCACCCAAAAAGCCAAAAATGGCGTACAGCAAAAAATATTCAGATTTATAAAATCTCACCATCTGTGCCGCCAATTCCCTTTGTCTCCACAATGTGCATACACACGGCTCAAAGTTTGCTTAAAGGTGCGCACATTCTCCCGTCAAGTTTGTTTTTTATAGATCTGGCGTACGTACGTTTCCAGTCCCGTTTTGTGCGTATGCACACTTTATAAATGAGACCCCAGGTCTTCATTCAACATATCTGGTCCTCAGGTCTGAACTATAATTCCCCTACAGCTGTGACAAATCTAAATTTTGTCCGTTTACTTAGTATGGTCTCAGCATAAGCCACAAACAGTCACATCTGATCCATGTTAGAGTGACACTCTAGAACTAAATCAAAATGAGCTAACTCTTTGAACTCCGTTTTAACAATTTAAAACATGAAACTTTGGCTTCTCCTTATTTATCCAACAAATCAAAATTTTCATTCCATCTCCATGATTTTTCCTTTTTTTATTTCATGTTTCTCTGAAGTAAGATCCTGAGTATCCTGAATTGCAGAGTAAATGGGGCTATAAAACCAAATATTTGTATCCATTCATTACTGAAATCTTCATTAGATTACAAGCTTCTTATAATCTGATATCTTTACTTCCAAGGCATTTGTCCACAAATTATGTGGAAGACTCTGAGGGTATTTAACAAGGTGGTGCACACACACACACACACACACATGTTCACTGACAATCTTTCTGGCCAAATGAATGCAGAGTCTAGGAAGATTTGCTTCGGGTCATAAACCTCAGTATACAATGCCAATTAAGGTTGTGGTTACTCTGAGAGAGAAAGAGAGAGGGAGAGAGAGAGAGAGTTTACAGCCCTAATGAAGCAGGGATAAGAGGGGATGTTTGCCATCAGGAGGCTAATTACCTCAGCACACAGGTCTCTTTCGTATGTCACGCATCTGAGGCTGTTGAAATTCGTAATCCTATATTTTTCAAAGCCTCTGTTAGGTGTTTTTGGTAATATTGAGTTTCTATGGTGTCCTATCTTTCTGAAACTATCCTGAGGTGCATGTAAAAAGTCAAGGCTGCGTATAGCCAAAAGGCTATGATGAACTTCCCTCTCTGATTCTGAAGGTCTGCAGACAAGAATTAAAAAAGTTAACATGCACGTGTGTGTGTGTGTGTGTGCGAGAGAGAGCTTTTAGTCTCTTACTGCATGAGCCCAATATCTAACCCAATCCTTTTCCTTATCTTGAAGACACACTTGGGCAAAAAGGAGAGCACATCAGCAACTGGCAGAGTCATGGGTCAGAGGTTACTGAAGGCTGCTTTAAAAAAAGCATAGGAGCGTAGACAAAGACCCTGCTCTGTCATCTATCCAGAGTTTACGGTTGGAATTGACTAGCCCCAGGTCAAACCACCTCAGGTATAAGTGTGTGTGCACTGAGAGCTGAAGTAGTAAGAGGAGCCAACCGTAACCTCCAGAACACAATATCAAACCCCAGAAAAAGGAAAAGACCCCAAACTTTCTCCTGACACAGGAAGTCTTGGTCTAACAATATCCAATCTTTTCTGAACCAAGAAAATACATGCAAAGTACAAAGCGAGACCAATACACGCATTATAGAACTATTGTGAATGGAAAAGTGTAAATAGGGAATATATGTATGAATGTAAAATTTGGGGAAGGGGGCATTTTTTCATTGATTTTCGGAGAACTACAAAAGAAACAGAAAAAAATCATATGTAACATGTAAAACTTAGCCAAGGGTGTTCAATTTTCACTGCCAGCGGAAAGCATTATCAAGTTCCAAATACTATTATTGCATTCTGTGGAACTTAAAAGGCAGGAAATGTTTGTGTTTCCCTCATGCTCTCAAATGGAAAGGCGGAGCCTGAGGGGATGCTTATTTACATACGATAAGATCCACACACAGGCTGCCAGACACCTAAACACACATGGCGGGAGTCACAAGGCACCATCAGCAAACAAAAAGCATGAACTCCCTTGCCGTCTCCTGACTATCATCTATTATTATACACACAGATGTTTAAGCTTATTCCATATCAACAAAAAAGCAACAATGGCCCCAATGTGTGTGAATATATCACAGTCAGTTATATCTCACTGTCCCGTGTATAGCCGTGTACATGCAAACATGACTGATATGCACGCACGTACAGAGGAGGGGGGGGGGGGGCTTTGGGGTCTTGAGCTAAACTCAAGAAAATTAAACTGCACCCCTCGCAATATTTATCAACAACTGGGGTCAATAAAATCCATTTGAATTATAATTAATATGAGAACATGTACAAACCAGTAACAAATATTAATAAATCATAACCAAATTCAGACAATCCTCGTTTATGAACGCTGATAAAAAAATCTGGCATGAGATTGCATAACGACATGACATTTTATGGAACGTTGCCATAAAGTGTTAGCATTGATATTGGCCAATTTGGCATAGCGTACTGTGTGACTGCAAATATGGCATGTAAATATGGAAATTTGTGCATAATTCCTTATGTTATATATATATATATATATATATATATATATATATATATAGTAGGGAGAGAGAGACAAGGATGAATGTAATTTGGGACAAGGCGTTGAATAGAAAGCACCACATACAGTCTTTTATGAATGAAAAGAAAGTTGCCAGCGTTTTTAATATCTGAACAATATATAAAAACAAAGATCAGACACTCTGCAAAAAATAAATAAATCTAGCATCATGCATTATTTTTTTAGTCAACACTTGAATATGGGTAAGTTTCATAAAAAGCAACATCTTGAGCAAAAATCTAAGAAAATCACTTTTTTGTTGTCAGACTACTTCCAGATCGCATTCAGAACGAATATCAAAACATACATGGAGAAATCGAGTTCATCCACACCCATAATTCTTGCACAGTCCTGTAGATCATCCTGGCTCAAAATCTCATTCTATAACATTAGTTTTGATTTATATGCTATTTTATGTTGGTGATCACGTGATTTTACATATGCATATGATTGCGTATGACATTTCTGCTTCTTCATTTTTTGATCCAGAGAATATGTAATATGTATAACATAGAATATGTAAGTGTCATAGTGCCCCCTTGCATACAACAGTGCAAACATGGAGACCCAGAAAAAAGAAAATTCCATGTTTGATGGGGAAAGAGTTAATTGTGAACACACAGTTTGTGTGGGGTGATACTAAGGTTTTATATCTTATTAAAAGCAATTGAATTAGATGATAATAGTCATAGATGGTACCCCTGAGAGACTATCTGCATGTAGTTTGTAGAGAGCTGAATATAGTTTTAGAGATCTTTTCATTCCGATGTACATACTAGTATGAGATAAATATTCAACTGTGGCTTTGAAAATCTAGTTCAGAGCATGTAATGAATGTCACACAATTTTCCTTGACTCACCTCGCAAAACACAACAAAGCACCATGGATTTCTTTTGCCAAAAAACGGAAGCGCTCTTGAAAGTCGTCCT
Organism: Rhodeus uyekii; assembly: GCA_037043235.1. Classification (NCBI taxonomy): domain Eukaryota; kingdom Metazoa; phylum Chordata; class Actinopteri; order Cypriniformes; family Acheilognathidae; genus Rhodeus; species Rhodeus uyekii. The sequence goes on along the minus strand of JAWRVZ010000187.1, from coordinate 768,775 downwards.
TGTAAATGCCAGCGTTCTTGTAAGCTGACTCAGACAAGCGGTAATGCGGGTCGTCCTGCTAATTAGGATAAGCAGTGCGTCAAATGACTATTTGCTATTTACATAAATAAAAGCAATGTGTCTTTTGAACTTTGCGGCTTGGGCTTGTTAAAGAAGGCATCATTAAAGACGTGTCAAACAGAAATCGGCAGCGCGTGTTGACAGGTTGCTATGAATTTCAGAGAACGTCAGGAAAGGTCAAGGTGGTGATTCTTTTCCTCAGTGCATGCAGACGGAGATAGGCCGCAGCTGCAATCTCTCTGTGTCTTAAAATGAATTTTATATCTTACATGAGATGAGAGGGTGAGAGATGTGAAGAGACGGAGAGAATGAGAAAGACAGGAGAATAAGAGGGACATACGGCCGCATTGCTCTCCACTGCACTTGCTTTTGTTTTGGTGTTATTGAGCCTGTGACAAGTGAGAACTGCTGCCTATCAGACCCTGCCAATCTCAGGAGATGCCACTCAGCCAGACGGCTAGTACAAGAGGAAATGATATCAGCTAGACCTGGGAATCTGCTTTCTTTAACTCTCTCTCTCTCTCTCTCTCTCTCTCTCTCTCTCTCTCTCTCTCTCTCTCATGTATAGAGATTGATTGATTTTTTTTTCTGTATATATATATATATATATATATATATGTATGTATGTATGTTTATCTATATTAATTTGTTTATCTATATAAAAATTATGTATTAATTTTATTTTTCTGTTTGTTTTTCCTGTTATTTTATGTTTGCTGTTTGTTATCTTTAATTCTTTGTTGTCACTTTTCAATTGTTATTTTTTTTGTTCTGTTTTCCAACAAAATACAATGTTGTTTCTTCTTTGTATTTGTTATGTTTCATTAGTTTTGTTCTATATCATATCATATATATATATATATATATATATATATATATATATATATATATATCATATATCATATATCATATATCATATATCATATATGATAATTGTTCTATATTCTTTATTATTTATAGGTCTACATTGTCATTTATTTGCTTTCTTTATGTTCTATACTCTTGTTAATTTGTTGCCTTGTTATTTTCTTTCTTTCTTTCTTTCTTTCTTTCTTTCTTTCTTTCTTTCTTTCTTTCTTTCTTTCAGTCCTCCTGTCTCCCTGTGTACCGTGGAAGAAATGACTGGTGCTGCCCTGAAGTGCCAGTCTAGAAATGAAGTCTTATTTGGAGTGATACTTGGTACAGACATTACTGTGGCCTACTTTAACACACTGTGTCTCTTTGAGCTCTCTTGGAAACCATATCAGCCCCCCATAAAGGTCAGACCACCTCAAAGCTGTTGGGCTCCCTTATGGGGTCATTACCAGCAGGCCAGAGTGTGTGAGTGTGAAATTTCTTCAAACTCCACTTTGGACAATCGCTTGGGTAAAAGTAATTCAATACAACACACACCTGTATGCAGACTCCATTGGGTCCAAATGTAACTATAGAGTAGCTGCTCTCAAAACCCTTCCTTTACACAGAACGGCACACACACACACGTTGTGTAATAAACTGGATGTTTGCTGCACATACTGACATTCTGACTGACCACTATTATGTTACATTAATCGACAGTATTCATTTCAAGCCTTTTAATCAACACTGAATATCTAAACCTGAAAAGAACTGCAGATGGTGTGTTTCACACCACAAAATATGGTGATAAATAAAATGGCTGCATAATTTATAAAGAGCTATGATGAATAGTGTATGAATATATGATATAATATATTGGATAGTATGAATAATTAAGTCAAGGCAAGAAACCACCGGATACACTCTGACCCCTAATATATATATATCAGGGGTCAGATATATTATATATATATATATATATATATATATGCATATGCCTCCTCTCATGGTGATTGGATAAATAATTTGAGAATGTTCCTAAATAAGTTATCCCTTAATGGAATTTCTTTCTAGTGTCAAAGTCAATTTGGCCCAAAAACAGCTTCCGAGATTTCTGAACAACTTGTTTTTGACAGGTGAATGCATTTCCTGAAAACAAGCAAACTCAAATTCTATATCTCCATATAGTTTGTAGGAAGTGGAAGGTAGGCAGTCATGAATTAAGACATCCATATCTGATTATGAGGAAATTAAACTTCTGGTCGGCTGAACTAAAAGTATATAAAATTTGTAAATTAGATGCAAAAAGACGAAAATTGATGGACATAACAATGAACATTGTCTGAGCCTCTCAATGAGAAATATATAGTTTTAATGTTCTGCTTTCCAAAAAAAATCACAGGAAAATGCATACACTAACTACAACATAATCAGTTATTAATATTTCATGAAAAGACAAGGACAAAAACTGGTTTAAAAATTGGTAGAGACTTGTAATGACTTATCAGTCAGAGCCAGTGTAGTCTATTACCCCCAGACTATATATCAAGTACTTTTTCATTTTCTGCTACACATGGTGTTTCAGGGCCGTAGCCTCCACGGCCTGGGTTTCATTTCAAGGTTAATAAACCTTTACCAGACAGACACTGCTGTTTCAACTTGATCCTGCCACGGAAGCAAAGTTGCATACAATTGAAAAAGAAAAGGAAAAAACCTAAACAAGAGTTATCAAAATGTCATCAAATGAGAGGATTTCAGAAATTTTTACGTGCAAAATGTGTCTACCGGTTCAGTATGACATAACTGACTGCAGTTTGATCAGGTGAGTTGTTTGCTTCACCTGTCTGCTAAGTGTAATATCTACCTGTCGATGAACAAGGGAATGAATAACATCACCAACATGGCGTAAGATGCAGTATACCGCCAAGATCAGACTCAATTTATTTGTCTGAATTTGTTTTCTCTTTGTGAAACAACGGTGCCCATCAGTATTTTTCATTTCATCTCTGGTGTACTCACAGTGGCGCTGCAACACATTTACACGACAACGGTCGAGGAAAATACATCAAGGGCTGGTGAGGTATAACATACAGCTTTGGTTTTCAATGTGTTTGGTTTTTGAAAGTTATAGCGAGAGCAAATGAATTCAACTGTGCACCTCTGTCTGACACTAGGGAGCTAATCAACTGAGTCAAGCTGTGTGGAGCTAGCAGAGCGGGAACGACTGCGGTGCGAACTGTGCTGCATGCAGCTCTTCGGGTTTACAGCAGTTTGAGAATGGTGCAGAGCTTTTCTTTCCCATGACCAACATGGGGGTTGAGGAGAGGGGTGAATCCATGGAATACTTGGTGTGCACCACTTACTATTTGATTTATTATGTAAAATAGTAGGCATCATTATATACTGTCTTTTAATGAAACACTGGACACATAAGAGTGGTCAGTTAGTGTGTGTGTGCCATTGTGTGTGAAGAAGGCTTTTGAGAGCATCTGGTGTGGTTTTCACGTTTGGACCCAATGGAATCTGCATGCAAGTGCGTGATGCCCTGAATTGCTTTCATCCACGTGATTCACTAAAGTGGAGCTTGGCGAAATATAATGCTCACACATTCTGACTTGCTTGAAATAAATAAAAAATAAACAGTGGTATGCTAGTGCAGTTACAGTGATAAAGCACATTGCTGTTCAAGAATACATTAATATTCAATTATATTATATACATACAGTGATGCAGGTTTTCTGTGTATAATTTTTTTTTAATGAATCAACATTAAAATATCATGAAATGTCCAGGTTTTCCATGACTGTAGGAAAAGTGACATGTCCAGAATATGATGCAAGTCAGTGTTAATACACATTCTGACAAATGCAGCAAGTAATCTAGATATTTCATGCATGAACAATATTTGCATAATGTGCACAATACTGCATACTAACAAAGTGATTGTACAATATTCTAGCACAGAATGCATGCTTTAAATAAATAAATAAATACATCAAGTATCATCAATACATGAGACGGTCTGTGTTTCTCTCACCGCCCAAAATCATGAAATATACACGAAAAAAAAAAAAAAAAAAATCAACACACACACCTCTCTCCACCCACTACAAATCCATCATTTTAGCCTACGCTTGAAGGTTATTGTGTGTGAATCAATAAGTCTTGCTGTGTGAGTAGCTCCCCATTATAGCTACTGTTGGCTTGTATTTGTTTGTTTATACATTTGGGTCTTTTTGGCATGTGGTGAGGGAGTCTTGGCAAGCACAATATTCCCTCCAGGACACCTGAACCTCATTTACTATTTGACTGAATTATTATTATTATTATCATTGAAACTTTCTCTGGTTGGACTTTAACTTTTAATTAACTTTTAATGAGAAGCATCCTCTTACTTTCAACAAAAAACACATTTTATGAAAATAAACTGCCGAAAGTATCTGGGATTTGCTGGTGTGGACTTTACAGAGTGCTTGACTCTTGCATTGTCAAGATAAGCTCTTGACCAAAAATTGTTGGACTTCTTGATGGAATTAACATCACAAAATGTATTTCAAACAAGAGGTGAATGCATTTTTGGTCAAGATCTTGTATTGACAATCAACCATTATTTCATAATTTGAAACTGATGAATCTTGATTGTTTAAGAAATTAAAAGTTAGCACTCCCTTAATTAGGGTTAGAGAATTATTAAATCCGAACAGCAGTTTTATTTGTTTTTTTTTGTGGTCAGGCAGTGTATATACTCTATAAGATGTTGTTTACTTATCTTTGAAAGGTTATTTCATTCAAATCAATGGAATAACCTTTTAAAAAGAAGTAAAAAAAAAACATCTTACACACCTTAAGGAGTGATTGTAATGCATTGGGTGTATTTTGTTTTCTGTGTATTCTCATTTTACCTTTACCTTTATGTTTGCATCAAAATAAAAGTAGAATTGAAACAAAATTCCAGTTCACTTATACTGTGCATTAAAATAGTTTATGTGTTTCAGTAAAAAATAAGTAGACAAATATTGGGCTATATCACTACCACTTCAATGGGTCCAAAATATAAGGTTTAAGAAAGTATAGTGACAATGTAATGATAACATTATACAAAAGAATGGACAGTTTGACTCGATTTCTGTTGAGACATTCAGATGGTAGAGTCAGAATTTGGCGTAAACAGAATGAGAACACGGATCCATCATGCCTTGTTAGCACTGTGCAGGCTGGTGGTGGTGGTGTAATGGTGTGGGGAATTTTCTTGGCACACTTTAGGCCCTTTAGTGCCAATTGGGCATTGTTGAAATGCCACAGCCTACCTGAGCATTGTTCCTGACCATGTCCATCCCTTTATGACCACCATGTACCCATCCTCTGATGGCTACTTCCAGCAGGATAATACACCATGTCACTAAGCTCGAATCATTTCAAATATTATATACAAATAAATATACTGTATAACCTGAGCAGAAAAATACAAGACATTAAAACAACCAAGTAAAATTAAATTGCAATATTTGAAAAGTGATAAAGTAATTAAAACAAGACAGTATTTCAGCAGCATGGACAGCTTTAGATTTATGCATTATTTGGGTAAAACACAGCATTTTATCTAGCTAACCAGGACTTGACAATGGTAAAACATAAGTAGTCATAAATATTGCCAAATAAGTATTCATTCATTGTTGCACCTTGGAGGAAATGTGCTATTGTAAATACACCTCAACAATACCCATGGGTGGTCAACATTTACCCATATGGCCCCCAATAGACCCTTTTCACAATGACGTCACGCAACTTCCGTTTTAACTCAAAGCAGGGTATCTTTACTTCCGCCGGCCGTCATAGTGAACGCGATTAAGTTTACACAGTCCCTTTCTACATCTGCCTGACATGCGTTTATGATGTACAGCGACTTTCGGACACATTTTCGCTTACATCACGTACTAAACTTGACAAAGGATACAAACCGGTACCAAAGAAGTCCAAGAATCGTGCCCAAACCGTTGTGAAATGTACACTGTACAATGCAAATGGCAGTAAGAGTGACTTTTCAGGATCCAACCGAGTGTCATGGCAAAGGCTGTGAAGACTTTTGTACATGTGAGTTGTTTTATTAATAAATTGGCAACGGTTTCAAACAAACTTCTTTGACGTTGTCATTTTTTGTAGAATTTTGACAACAGGAAACATGGAAACAGGAAATGCAATTCAACATCACATTAAAATATTGAGGGCAACAGATTATCACAAATGTATGATGTTTATTGAACACAATATACAGTCACTGAATATATTTGGGTTCGGTGTAAACACTGCAAACATAAATTGTGCAGATCAAACACATTATAAACATTCCAATATGGAGCATTACAATAAGGCCATAAAGGTTATACAATTAATTTACTGCCACATAAAAGTTTTTTAATGTATTTATTGAACAACAAGGAATACTACAATAGCATCGACAAGAAGACTGTGCCATGCTTGATGGGTGGGAAACTGTTGAAAGATGGACACAGGTAAAGAGGAATAATGAATCTCATCAGAGTATGAAAAGGGTTTGACCATTAAATTGGATTAAGAGGGGGTCATTCTAAACAACTGTGCGGGGTTAAAACTTATTAGTAAACTTCAGGCAACACGGGCTGAGAGCGATGCATATTTTTTCTGTTGCTACAAACTAGCCTACTTTATGATCCAGTTCACGCACATGTTAAAGAGTTGTGAACTGGAAATAATCATTAACATTATCAAACGAACTAAAATACAGAAACCTATAAATACGTAAACATTATTATTATTACTATAACCTTTACTTTTCGTGTTGTTAGTTAGCCAGTTCCTGCATTCACCTGAACGCGCTTGCGGCTAAACGGAAGTAAAGATACCCTGCTTTGAGTTAAAACGGAAGTTGCGTGACGTCATGTGAACAGGGTCTATACAAATTTATTTCTATTCAACATTATTTCCAGCTTTTTGAATCGCAGTATATGATTTTGATCCAACAGGGGCACAATAATTTAAACCCCAGAAGCATCAAAAGAGCCATTACTGTGCTGCAGCCAGCGGTAGAGAGCCAAAGACAGAGGAAGTGGCATTATCCCCCCCAAAAAACGTAAGTGTTGCAGATTTTTACTGTATCACATCACCTTCATCACCCTGGATTAACAGCAGTGGCTAGCTATAACCATGCTGGTTAGAGCTTCAAATAAGACCTTGATAATGACCACTTGCTGCAGCCAACAAACTCTCAGCTACTAAATGACTGATCCTATTCAGAGGACATACAGTCCATTGGCACCAACACAGTTGGATGACATCAGTTTCGCTTATATCCACTGGCACAAAGTGTGATGTTTGATTAGGGCGCCCTGTGATCTAATCGACTGCCAAACTTGACAACTGACGCTTGTTTGCTCGTGATAAAAATAGAGTATGGACAAAAGTAGGGGCTTTTGAATGCAAAGGACATTTGTGTTGTCGCTTTATTGAATTTATCATTTTGGGGCTGTATAACACAACATGCTCATATCATGTCCATACCATGTTACAGGGAACTTGTGCTGCGTCGCCAGCTAACGCTTGAAATGAAATACCCACTTTGCCATGCTGAAAAGTACCTGCTCTGGTTTAAAGCCGTCTAATACCCCTCTCAGTAACACTTACATTACTTGTGTAACCTAAGACATTAATAAATGCAGTACTATTAAAATAATTAAATTAGTCTGTCTATCTATCTATCTATGGCTCATTTGTTGCAGTACTATAGGGTAGTATTTGTGCTTATGTAAAAACAATTTCATCAGAGGCTGACAGACCACAGGGAGCTGACAGCACAAAGTGGTAATAGAAAGCAAGTGATTGTCACAAATTTCTCATGAGACATGTGGGCCACCACTCCACATCCCTGAATCACACTCCTGCTCGCACTTCTCAACTACATCTTTCATATTATGCATGTGTCTGTACCTTCAAAACCTTCGGGTTTCAATGGAGTCAGCACAAACTGAGGACAGATGACATACAGTATGCACTCCTGCCGATTATTTACTCTTGACCAATTACTTGTGTTGACTGGAGGTTAATAACATAAACTGATCTCTGAACACATTTGACATGACCTGCTGACATGATGAAACCTAAGCACTCCTTCACTGATCATATAATCTATTGATGGACAGATGACCGGTGCTGTTCACTGAGATTCCTTTCAATTGAACCTTGTAAACCAAAACTGATAAAATGGATAAACAATTGTATTGTATTATGTCATTTTTATTTTTCCTAAAATAAAATTTCCATTTATTTTATAAATTAAATCTTTCATTATTTCAAGAAAGTTTCTTGTTATTTTGAGATACTAAGTCATTATTTTGAGAAAGTTTCTTGTTATTTTGAGAAAGTTTCTCGTTATTTCGAGAAAATTTCTTGTTATTTTGAGATACTAAGTCATTATTTCGAGAAAGTTTCTCGTTATTTCGAGAAAGTTTCTCGTTATTTCGAGAAAGTTTGTCGTTATTTCGAGAAAGTTTGTCGTTATTTCGAGAAAGTTTGTCGTAGTTTCTCATTATTTAGAGAAAGTTTCTCATTATTTAGAGAAAATTTCTCGTTATTTCGAGATACTAAGTCATTATTTCAAGAAAATTTCTCGTTATTTCGAGATGCTAAGTCATTATTTCGAGAAAGTTTGTCGTTATTTCGAGAAAGTTTGTCGTTATTTCGAGAAAGTTTGTCGTTATTTCAAGAAAGTTTCTCAATATTTCAAGAAAGTTTCTCAATATTTCAAGAAAGTTTCTCATTATTTCGAGAAAATTTCTCGTTATTTCGAGATACTAAGTCATTATTTCGAGAAAGTTTCTGTCACGGTTCTGTCTCTGTTTCCAGTGTTATTAGTGTTCTAGTGGACAGAACCGTGGCACTGCTCTCTCTCCTGTGTGTGTGTCTCATTAATGTCTGCCCCGCCTCCTTGTTTCCCTTAATCATCCCAGCTGTCTCATCACTACCTTCCTCATGTGTTCCCTATAAATATCCTGGTGTGTTTGCTGTCATTTGTAGTGTCGTTGTCATTCAATGGAGATGTTCCCTGAGACCCTGTTCCGTGTTCCTTGCTCCTTGCCCTCTGGTTTGCTTTATGTTTCTTGAGTTTGTTGTTATTATGTTTAGTCTAGGTTTTTCCCCCTCGTGGGTTTTTCATTTCGTGTGTTATGTTTCTTGGTTATAATAAATCGCTCACCGTTTCCCCTGCATTTGAGTCCTCCCTTTAATCGCCCCGTGACATAACGACACTACCCGTTTGGACTCAGCGGGGAGGGGATTCATTATTTATTATTTATATATTTTTCGATCATGGACCGCACCTCCTGGGCATCCAGACCATCCGCCCTGGATCGGATGATTCAGCGAATCAACGCTGAATATTTTCGTCAGCTGGGGACTGATGTGCGAGATCTGGCTTGCACTTTGCTCATAAAGATGGCCGATCTGGATTACACCGAGGCCGATCTCAAGGAGGCATTTAATCTTTGCTTGGATCGGCCTCTAATTTACTGGGACTTTGAAAGACTGGAGAGTCTTAGTTTTTGGGAGTTTGTGGGCCACGTGCATCAAAGGGAACAGGAGACCGCGTCTAAACCAACTTTGTCTCCCATAAACCGCCGCGCTACTCCACCTGTGGTCACTTCCCTCGTGACCCGGAAACAAAGGCGGAGGAGGAACAAGGCCCTCCCAGAGGCCATTGCCCGCCAGGAGGCCATTCCGGAGCCCACTCTCCCAACACCTCGCGGTCGGAGGAGGAGGAAGAAGGGAGCCCCCTTTCCTTCAGAAGGCCCAGAGGCCGCTGTCCCAGAGCCCGCTGCCGGCCCGGAGGCAGCCGTCCCGGAGCCCACCGCCGGCCGTCTGCGCAAGAGGAGGAGGAAAAGGACCTCCTCCGGTCCTTCAGTTCCAGAGGCCCCGCCGGTGCTGCTCGCCCTGCCGGCGCCCCCGAGACAGCTCGCCCTGCCGGCGCCCCCGAGACGGCTCGCCCTGCCGGCGCCCCCGAGACGGCTCGCCCTGCCGGCGCCCCCGAGACAGCTCGCCCTGCCGGCGCCCCCGAGACAGCTCGCCCTGCCGGCGCCCCCGAGACAGCTCGCCCTGCCGGCGCCCCCGAGACAGCTCGCCCTGCCGGCGCCCCCGAGACAGCTCGCCCTGCCGGCGCCCCCGAGACTGCTCGCCCTGCCGGCGCCCCCGAGACTGCTCGCCATGCCGGCGCCCCCGAGACTGCTCGCCCTGCCGGTCCCCCTTGAACTCTTGCGGCCTAACTTTGAACTCTTGGGACCTAAACTTGAACTCTTGCGGCCTGACCCGTCGTCCCTGTCTGAACTCTTACGGCCTGACCCACCGGAGCCAACCTGGCTCAACCCGCCGGTCCTGCCTGATCCGTCGGAACCCGCCTTGCTTATCCCTCCGGTGCCACCTGATTCGCCGGGCATGCCTGAACCCGCCTGGCTCGCTCCGCCGGATCCGCCATTCCTGCCAGAGCCACCTTGGCTCACCCCCCCAGTGCCACCTGACCCGCCGGCCTCAATAGAGCCATCCTGGCTCATCCCACCCGCCCCCTCCTGGACTTTGTATTTTCTGTTGATTTTGCTTCCTAGGTTGTGGACCCTTTGTTTCTCTGGTTTTGAATTGTCTGATTTTTCTCCTTCCCTCCCTTCCCTGGTGTTCTGTATTCCTGTAATCCCCTGTCTTGTGTGTTATGCTTGGTGATGTCGGTGTTGGGTTTTTGTTTCATGTTGGAACGCCAGGTGGCGTTCCTTAGAGGGGGGGTAGTGTCACGGTTCTGTCTCTGTTTCCAGTGTTATTAGTGTTCTAGTGGACAGAACCGTGGCACTGCTCTCTCTCCTGTGTGTGTGTCTCATTAGTGTCTGCCCCGCCTCCTTGTTTCCCTTAATCATCCCAGCTGTCTCATCACTACCTTCCTCATGTGTTCCCTATAAATATCCTGGTGTGTTTGCTGTCATTTGTAGTGTCGTTGTCATTCAATGGAGATGTTCCCTGAGACCCTGTTCCGTGTTCCTTGCTCCTTGCCCTCTGGTTTGCTTTATGTTTCTTGAGTTTGTTGTTATTATGTTTAGTCTAGGTTTTTCCCCCTCGTGGGTTTTTCATTTCGTGTGTTATGTTTCTTGGTTATAATAAATCCCTCACCGTTTCCCCTGCATTTGAGTCCTCCCTTTAATCGCCCCGTGACAGTTTCTTGTTATTTCGAGATGCTAAGTCATTATTTCGAGAAAGTTTCTTGTTATTTCGAGATGCTAAGTCATTATTTCGAGAAAGTTTCTTGTTATTTCGAGATGCTAAGTCATTATTTCGAGAAAGTTTCTTGTTATTTCAAGAAAGTTCTCAATATTTCAAGAAAGTTTCTCATTATTTCGAGAACATTTCTCGTTATTTCGAGATGCTAAGTCATTATTTCGAGAAAGTTTCTTGTTATTTCGAGATGCTAAGTCATTATTTCGAGAAAGTTTCTTGTTATTTCGAGATGCTAAGTCATTATTTCGAGAAAGTTTCTCGTTATTTAGAAAAAGTTTCTCATTATTTCAAGATATAAAGTCATTATTTCGAGAAAGTTTCTCGTTATTTCGAGATACTAAGTCATTATTTTGAGAAATGCTGTCGTTATTTCGAGAAACGTTCTCATTATTTTGAGAAACGTTCTCGTTATTTCGCGATACTAAGTAGTTATTTCAACTTAAATAATATTTTTTTTTCTTCTCAACTGTGGCGGAAATGGGCTTCCATATGCCATAGCAAATCTACAGAATTTGTTCTTCTTTAAAACGACTTTTGTGGGTTTTTTTTTTTCTAATTTATACACTTTATTTGACAACTGGGCATCCTGGCCAAATTCAATTTGGTAACCTCAGATTCATTACAATGATCGAGATAACATTGTACAACTAATGAGCCTCATTCTAATTGAGCATTTTAGCAATTAATAACTCTAAATTGAAATTAAAGCCTAATCAACAACACAAGCACACCACAGTTGTGAATAACTTAAAATGTTATTTTAAGGGGAAACATCATGTCAATGTGTGTGGCAAAATGCAGTGCTAAACAATCTGAGGAGGAGCGGGAAAAAACTTTAAGCCTGAGTACCTTTTGCAGGCACAAGACTATGTTTAGCTATATTTAGAAGATGACACTAAGTGTGTTGAATGCAATTCCCCCCATTTACACTTTCACTATCCCCTGGATTTCCAGCTCTGCTTTTGTGTCTTATCCTCTCGTCCCTGAGAAACCTATTACTGGCCTTCCCTTAGATGCCTGCAGCAAACAATAGCAGAATCCATTCGGTTCAAGTCATGTGAATGTGAGTGAGTAGAGCATGAAAAAAACAGGAAGAGGTTTCAGCATAAGGCTGCAAATTCTGAGAAGTACTTAGCACCTCAAAGCATTCCTCAGCCATAGCCATAAGAACGTTCTTCGCAGCACAATTTTATGTACCACCTTTATTACACGTCCATGTTTAATGGATAATCTCATATAGTGCTCCTTCCAGCAGCTGTTTCTAAAGAGTATTTTAGCAATAATATCACTAGGAGCCTAATGTTTATAAGACGTTTCAGACCTAGATATAGCCAGCTGTTTGCCATAATCATAAAATGCTTGATACCCAATTGTTCCATCTTCTATCTGTCTAATATGCATTTTGAAGGACAGGTCTATTCTGACTTTTGGTTCAAAACAGAAGAAAAATAAACGAGTTGATGTAGGTGTATGAAGGTACAAAAAAAGAGCAGATCATAGATAGATCGATAGATAGTTTCTACATAATTATATTATTATTATCATTAATACTACTAATACTGCTACTACTACGACTAATAATAATAATAATAATAACAACAATAATTACTGTGTTAACAACAATTAAGCAATTTTTTAGTGGAATGTCCGAATGCAAATACAATTATTATATTTTATTTTTAATTTACTATGTACAAACTAGATTTAAAAAAAAATTCAAGTATTTATGTTTTTTTATCTTTCTTTCTTTGTGCAATATTGAGAATTGGGAAGGAAGATGTGACTAATTTGAATGAAAATACATGTCAAAATGCAAATAATGCTACTGTCCACTAAAATTCTGGGCTTCATTGTCTTACGTCCTTTAGATTATAACTATGCAAACTATTACCAGGGTACATACAACAGGGTGGAGGGATGCCGAAAAATGTCAAAGAGCTGTAGGTGAGTCAAACATGTCTATATATACATGCTTCCTCTCCTGCTGATAGGATGAGGTGTTATTGCTGATGACATGTTTATTGCGTTAATCCTTTGAACGTGCTCCTCCCGAACTTTGTTAATAAAACATCATTTAGTATACAGACTTTCTGCATATAGAAATGTCCGCTCCCTATTAACTGAACAAGACACTCATCTCACGTGCACACATAAATAAACATAACCTCCCACCCACCACCAATGTGGATCAGAAAGCAAGTTTTATTTTCTTATGAAACTTGCACACACATTTCACCTTGATGATACTGTAATGTGTCTGTCAGGATGTTGGCTGGCGGCACCGATGCATCCTGGGAGATGATGTACAATGTACCAAAACCCGCACTGCCTGGCTTCTGACGGCAGATGACAAAGAGCCCGAGGAGCTACACACTAATGTGCGCTAGTAATTGCTAACGAGGGAGATCGGGCGTGATTTATTTTCCAGTAATGAGCATCCATCCTTGCTATCTGCTCCTCACATTTAGCTTGAATTTCATCACCTTGAACTCCCTCAAACAAAAACATTCTTACCCTGTCTGCTCTAACTCAATTCTTTCTCTATGACTTAACAATCAACCACTGATATTGCACATTTGCTGCTGCAAGGTTCGTGAAGGGTGGGAAGACAAAACAAACACAAAAACTTGAATTCCGTCATGCCCTTGTTTATTGATATATAGTCGATAGACTATTAGTGCCATATTGGTTTGCTAATCTTTCAGAGGTATATGTCAAGACAAATTACAGGATCTGGTCAAGTTTAGACACTTGTTAGACACATTGTTTCCACGAATGCTGTGTTTGACGTTAATTATTCATCAGCAAAACACAAGGCCATTAATCCCAGATGTACAACATCCCCTCCAACAACCAAACCCCGGCAGCTCAAAACTAAAATGTTTTTTTGCAGCAAGCAGAGGTTAATGTGGTTGTATTTGAATAAAGGTCACATTTATTAATAGATGATCACTGAACTCTATGTGCTTTAAAGTGTGCAAGCTACTCATCCTGCTCTAAGCAAGATGGCTGAATTCCGTGATTAATTTTGAGAAAATAAATAATTTAATAAAGAAGAAAAAAAACAGAAAAGAAGAAAAAGCATGCTTCATTTCCCAGTTGCCCGGGTTTATTGCTTAATAGTACTAATGAAGCTACAGAGGTAATTAATGCAATCAAGCAGAGGGGCTTTAGGTTGCCCCTCCCTGTCACTATCATAACAATAGCACATAATGGGAGTTATTTTACTTACATGTCTTATTCTGGCATGTACAAGTGCAGAAGCGACAGACAGAATTGTAAAGGGAGGATAGGGAGTAATATTTCAGGTCAGGGCCTCTGGAATTGGTTAGCTGAGGATAGCTGAAGATCCCATGACACAGCACCAGGTGTCTAACAAATTATCGCTCTTACACTCTTTACTCCAAGCACTGGCTGGACCATTAAGCTTCAAAAAATGTCAGATGAGGAACAGATTTACTTAACCTCACCTAATTATTAACCATGGTCATTTTAGCAAACTAAACTTAATTTATTCTGTTTATCCAGTTGATTTTTCTAATGTATTTGAACTAATAGATAGATAGATAGATAGATAGATAGATAGATAGATAGATAGATAGATAGATAGATAGATAGATAGATAGATAGATAGATTTTTGAAGATCCTTTGGTCTACTTCACTTTGTCTGGCAGGTCCTATTTAAGTGATTTCTTGATTGAGAACAGGTAAGGCAGTAAGGGTCATGAAGGTTGGGATTTTGTTTTCTTTAAATAATAACAACCTTCATTTAAACACTGGGTTTTGTGTGTGCCTGTGTTATCTTTGACTAACATTTAAATTTGTTTGATTGTCTGAAACATTTAAGTGTGACAAACATGTAAAAATAAAATAAAAAGGAATCGGAATTGTCACATCACTATACATACATATATATATATATATATATATATATATACACACACACACACACATATATATATATATATATATATATATATATATATATATATATATATATATATATATATATATATATATATATGCATTTAAGCAAGCAAACACTGCTTACTCATGTAGAATTAGACTACAGACATTTCTTAAGGTAGTTTTTGATTGCATTCACTCTCTGAATGTTGGACTTCTCATTATTGGATCCTACCTGACAATATTATTAGAAAAGTCAAACCATGTCTGTCTTTCTCCCCCTCTTTCCCCATGATCTTTTTTCTATTCTTCATTTCAGTTCACTCCTCACAGAGCTTCTCAGATAAGACATTTGCACATTACGATTGCCAGGTTGAGCGTAATGGTGCAAAAAGCAGCAAAGGCCTCTTTCTATTTAGATAACGCATATGCACTTAAGCCCCCTGCACTGTCACACATAGTGAATGCTGACATAAAGCACAGACAATTAAACAGCACAGCAGAGGGCCATCGATTGGTCACTGTAGAAGCTTCTTTGGATTCATTAGTGCTTCTTAAAAGACAATTACCCCTGCAGTGGCCCTCCTATGGCAGAGATTAGGGCCAGAGTAAACGGTCATGATCCCTTTATGATCATGGACTGAGTCTGGGAACCAAGACTCTGGGTGCTTTAATGCCACTACCATGCTTACAATAAATTCAGCCCAAACCACTAAACATGCAGATTCAATTAAAAATGTTGTAAATAAGTGTCTATGTAAATAAGTTCAGCTTCGTAGACAATGCTTATTAAGGTCTCATTACTATAATTTGAAGTCTCACTATTATCTTAACTGTTTAAATTAATGTATTCATGAATAAATAAATAAATGCAGGACCCTTCTATTCCTTCCATGAAGAATTCAACAATTCCCACAAAGTACGCTGACCCGTAATGCCCTAAGTTGTATGATCCGTAATGCCCTGCTTTAGTTCATGTGTTTAGCGTAATGATGTACAAATGCAAGGAAGACAGCGACTCATTTGAGAGAGAACTTTTCTGAAGTACTTTGCTTTTGAAGGCATTCTGCCTTTTGCTCCACTGGCTCAAAGGTGAGCGTGATTTCAAGTGGAAAAACACAACGAGACGGGGCTGCCGCACTGTTTACAGTGGGTATTAGGGCGTAAAAGAAGCTAAAGAATTAGGCAGAAGGGGATGAGTGGATGGGGATCTATTCATTTTTCAAGGCGTTTTAACTTCTGCGGGTGAACAATCGAAAGAGAGGGGGAGAATGCAGCACACGCCAAGCGAGGGCAACTTATCACCAGCTTTTTATTCCATGCATACCTGTCGAACAGCTGGGGATAACATTAATATTTATAGAAACCAAAGACCAGGGAGGATTTACCATCCTTCTAAAATCCATTTTCCCCACTTAATGCCCTTATCTGGCACCCACTTCCCTCTTTTTTTTTCTTTAAGAAGCATTAATATCAGTTACTCACTGCTGTACTGAACCGAAAGGTTCGGAGGTTGGTGAAGAAGAGAGTGAAAAAAATCCTATTGTGCAGGGGAGCAAACACAGGTCATTTTCAAGTTTGCAAAATGCATTTGACAGGGTTAAAGTGGGAGTTGTGACCCCTAGGGCTCCACAGCAGTACTGCAAGCAGTTTGTCAATTACACTAGTCAAAAAAGAAAAGAAAAAAGGAAACACTTAAAACACACACTGTATCCAATGAATGAAGTATTAAATTTGAAAAAATACATTCTACTATTTTTTAAGACCAACATTATGTGACAGTCAATGGAAACCAAAATCATCAACATATTGAAGGCTGGATTAAAACTTATATCCAAAATCAATCATGCCTAAAATAAAAAAAATAAAAAAACAGAAGCTACAGGCTAATCTCACTAGCATAAAGTTCATCACAGCAGTTCATAATGCAAGTCAGTAGTGTGTATCGACCCCACGTGTCTGTATGTACTCCTGACAATGTCTGGGCATGATCCTGATGAGTTGGCAGATGGGATCTCCTTCCAGAACTGGATCAGGGCTTCAGTCAAATCCTGGACAGTCTGTGGTGCTACTTTGTGGCTTTGGATGCTCCGATACATAATGTCCCAGAAATACTAGATTCAGGTCCGGGGAACATGTGGGCCAGTCAATGGCATTGATGTCTTCATTACCTACAAACTGACTACATACTTTAGCCACTTGGGGTCAGATATTATCATTGACCAGGAGGAAACCAGGGACCACTGCACCAGCACAAGGTCTGGCAATGGCTCTGAGGATTTCATCCCAGTACCTGACAGCATTAAGAGAACCACTTGTCTGTGCAACCCTTCAAGGATATTTCCCCTCAGACCATTACTGACCCAGCACCAAACAGGTCCAGCTGTTCGCAGCATAATGTTCCCTGCGACATCTCAAGACTCTTTCACAAGCTCTCATCCTTGAAGAGATGTCATTTTTCCCAATTCTGCCATTTTAGCAGGATGCCAGACCCTCATGTCACCATCATGAAATCTGTTTCTGATAGTTTGGTCAGAAACATGCACACCAGTCACCTGCTAGAGGTCATTTTGTAGGGATCTAGCAGTGCTCCTCCTGCTGCTGGTTGTCGTCTTTCTATGTTTCTGTCCAGCTCGCCTTGTGTGACGACCTGTGTCCAGGTATCTCCTCCATGCTCTTCATTTCCAGAACATATCACTTATGCTTACGAATTTGACAAATTGATGTCCCTAAAGCTTAACTGACTTGATGTTATACTGTGATGATATTATATAGTGTTACTATAATTTTGAGAGAAGTGTATCTATTAAATCTCAAACTACTTACATTCACACATCTACACACACAAGCTATATAACTTCAAACACAGCAAAGAGTTCAAAAGGTAAAGTTCACGTATATATTTCATTATCCTTCCCACTTCAGAAATATATGACTCTGTACATCAATAACTATTTTAATGGGGTTTCAATGCAGGCATCATAAAGTATGGGCATACTTTAATATGGTACTACAATAATTTACCAGGCTTGAAATATAATACTCAATTTTCACCTGTTTTTTAGTGTACAGTAATAATATTAACTATTATTAAAATAGTTTTATTTGTCAACTGAGGAAATGATTAGGCATTGAGGAAGATGATGTGAGAGTGAATGCATTAACAAACATACTAAATTATATATATATATATATTTAAATGCTAGTGTATGGGGGATAGAAAATACAGCTTGTAAAGTATAAACACCTATATTCATATGGAGCGTCCCCACAAAGATAGCAAACCCCAGTATGCGTGTGTGTGTGTGTGTGTGAGAGACAGAGAGAGAGAGAGTTCTATCCATACAATTTTGCATAACAATAAAAGCTTTTGTTTGTTTTACATTTACAATGCTCAGAACACACTACAGGATATTTCGCAATGCAATTGCTTTTTCTGTGATGATCAAAATGCATTCATTTAAAATGCAAAAGAGAGCACAACCATAAAACCATGTGATCAATTAAAAGAGCAGAGAGACTGTGATGCTCGCCATAAACAAATGCCAAACACTGGGAGACGGAATAACAGAGAAGGGAAGGGAAGATATATAAATTGCATTCTGCATGGCAATTGCCAGTATTGATGTACTTTGTCAAACAGGCAGGCTAGTTGAACAGTGCAGAAAAGTAATTTGCCGCAGTCAGTAGGATAATAATAAAATGCAGTCCAGCAATTGACACAATTACCATACCTTCCTGGTTCACCCTGTCACACACATCCACAACCCTTCACACTGTGTGTGAACCCTTTAAAATATTCATACAATACTGCTCAAAATTTAGGGTTGATGAGATTTTTCAAATATTTCTGAAAGCCTTCTATGCTTAGCAAAGCTACATTTATGTGTTCAAAAATATAGTAAAAATAGCAGAATTGTGTTAAATTATTACAATTTTAATATTTAATATTTTTTAATATATATTTAAAAAAAAATATTCCTGTGATGGCAAAGCTGAATTTTCAGAATTTACTCCAGTCTTCAATGTTTGGATGTGTCTTTCATTAGTTACATCTAATCACGACTTACTGCACACAGACCCCTATGATGAAATCCAATGCTGATAGTATGGAAAAGACAACCATTAAAAATATTATACGACATGGAATACCCTCTAATGAAGTCGTTTACAAAATCAGCTATGAAAAGCTCCCAAACTAGAGCTCCAGTCTCCCGCAGATGTTCCCACTGGGCTTAGCGACGGCTTCCTAATTTCTCACTGTAGCTTAACTAAAACTGGAGTCCAAAGAGCACATAAAGACCCCAGCTGCTAACAAGATGTTTCCCTCTCTACTGTTTAATTACACATCTAACAAACAATTAATGAGATCAATAAAGGGGGTGATGTGAAAAGTGCCACTAGGGCTCAGAGTGAGGAGGATGAGAAAGAAAGAAAGAAAGAAAGAAAGAAAGAAAGAAAGAAAGAATTTTAAAGGAACACAAGGCTTTGTTGAGGCTAAAGACACTTTAATAAATCCCATGAGCTGCTGAATAATTTGAGGTCAGTTGAGGTTTGGGTCTCTAGAGAGCAATGTGTAGCGATTTAGCCGTGAGCCTATCTAGCCTTCACAGGTTTTAAGTGACTGATAACAGGAACCATTTGTGTGGATGTGTGTGTGCACACATGTGAAATCAAAGCAAAAAAAAAACCAAGTTTGACTTTTGAGCCACCTAAAATCTGTCACTCTGTTTGAATGATTTGATTTGCAAAGGAGAATAAGAGCCTGTCAAAACCTCCCCTCTCAAACACGTTCAGCATTACTACCATTCTCCATCACTCCTCTGTTTTCATACACCTATTTCCTCCTCCCAGATAACAATCATATTTGTCATGCATGCATTGATGCATTGTACACTCTCTGTCTCTTACTTATTTGTTTCTTTTTATATTTTTGCTTTTCTCCTGTTAGAGGTTGTTGTGGTCTTTTTTTTTTTTTTTGCTCCAATGAATTTGCTCCAATGCTGGTTGATAACTTCACAAGTAAGCAAACAAACAAGCAAACATTTTTTGAATGTTATGGCATTCAATATTAAAATATGTGAATGAAGGGGTGAAATGAAAGTTCACTTTCATTCAGTCACGTTCAAACGTTACGTCAGAACAACTGACGGGTTTGGATCGTGTTTGAGAGCCCAATCACCACCGTCACATGCAAACTAAACAAGCCAATGCACCGATTTGACAATCAGCTTTTTGCTTCGCCGCTGAGCAGTTGTGTCGTTCTACTACCATTCATCTTATGAGTGCGATTCGATTTGGTAGAAGCTCTTCTACTTTGTGTGACGTTGGTGTGATGGCGCTGCAGAGGTGGTTATGACTTCTAAAAAACATTTTCTCCTGTTCCTACCGCTTTCTAAAGCCATTACACACTGCAGGCTGTCACTATTCCTGCAAGTTATGCCATGACCATTTCCACTGTGTGCTTCTGTACCAAAAGTATTACAACTTTTTTAAGATGTCATTCCACCTGTGTATTTTTGGATGTGGCGGTTTCCTGCCCTCATCTTATTGCAACAATCGCTGTCTCACCTGGCTGGACTTGAGCATGCGGAAACAGCATTCATGGGTGGTTAATGTTTTCTCACTAGAACACGACCATTCTCACGTCAACAGAACAAGCCTTTTTACAACCATGGAGGCAGGTAAACGACCCCACTCCGGGACACTGTCCACCTCTTGTACAGTCACTTTAGGCCTAGCCAGTGCTTCCCAGGCTGTCTCGCTGGCCCATTCGGACCATCAGACTTGGCTATACGGTCCAGTTCTCCTGAAATCCGAAAAATTCGAAGGGATCCATTTCACCTCAGTGCTGAACAGAGATGCTCCTACTGGCAAAGGACGCAATTAGAGACCGTCCCTCCAGCCAATGTGAAGTCAGGATTTTAAATTTCACCATTGCACCCAAAAAAGCCCATGGGTTACAACTGATCTTGGCTCTGCCTGTTTTGAATTGGGCCCTTTACAAGTTCCCATATAAAATGTTTTTGCAGAAACGTATTTTTTAATGCATCCATCCCCTAGAATGGTTTGTAGCAATCGGCCTGATAGACATGTCCCTGTTTGAGAGTAGGGCAAATCAGTAGAAAGCTCTCCTTTTCGTGTTGTTCCTGTCGCACACTGGCCCACTTGTGAGAGCAGTTTTGAAAACATAAGGACCTGGTGCTCCAGCACCTTTTCACTTTTAGACTTTGGGTTAACTGGGAAAAGAAGGATATCTTTGGAGTTGGACTCTGTCAACCTGATAGCTTGTTTCACGAAGGAATGTGCTGAGTTGACAATTTTATTGAACATATTCAGGTTTTTGATTGCCCTACAGATTTTCTATTTTTTTATTGATAATAAGAAATGTTTCTTGAGCATTGAATCAGCATATCAGAATGTATCTGAATGTATCATGTGAAGAAATAAACGAACATATATTAGAATAGAAAATAGCTATTTAAAATTGTAATTATTATTTACTATTTATTTACTTTAATCATATGAATGCAGCCTAATAATGCAGCTGTTACGTATATGTCATGTCTCTGTTTACTTCCTGGTTCCTCCCATGCTCTCCCAGTGTTTTTCCACCCACCTGTCTCATCATCAATCACCTTGTGTGTCTTGTTCCCTCATTCAACCCTTGTGTATATCTACCTTGTGTTTTCCTCCAGTCTTTGAACGTCGATGTCCGTGTATAATTGCGTCTCTGCGTGTTCTCTCCTAACAAGGTTTTTGCACGATATGTGTCATTTTCGTTTGTATTTAAAGTGTTCTTTTGAGTTTCATTATTAAAGTTAATTATTTGAGTTCATCCCTGTTGTCTTCATGCCATATTTCACACATTTTAAAAAATACTGAACCCAAACTTTTGAAGGGTATAGTGCTATTAATTATATAATGCCAATATTATTTATTTTTATTTTTACTTAAGTTTACATTAAAGATGCAAAAAACAACATCTCTGTCCTAATGCTCTCATAATTATGTCACAAGACAAAGAGGGATTGCATAACTAGTTTAATGAGCATTTTCTAGTCTAATTGTGGAAATAGTCTAATGGCATGCTCTTTAGGAAATGTAATGGCCAAATAAAAAGCACATTAACATCAATCATAATGTTCCTTATTTTTATATTTACAGCAAAACTTATATTGCTCAGCAACAGCTCGAGCTCAGTGCACAAAATCCAACAAAACTCACAGTGTTCTGAAAGTGGGCCTGAAGCACAATCATTGCCAGTATATTAATACAGTGGTGTGAAAAAGAGTTTGCCCCTTCCTGATTTCTTTTTTTTCTTTTGCATGTTTTTTACACTTAAATGTTTCAAATCATCAAACAAATTTAAATATGTCAAAGAAAACACAAGTAAACAAAATGTTGTTTTTAAATGAAGGTTGTTATTAAAGGGAAAAAAATACAAACCTCCATGGCCTTGTGTGAAAAAGTGTTTATCATACCCAAGTTTGATTTCTCTAGACACACCTGTTCTCAATCAGGAAATCACTTAAATCACTGCCTGACAAAGTGAAATACACCAAAAGATCTTCAACAGCTAGATATCATGCTGAGATCCAAATGAAATTCAGGGACTACCTATCTAGAAAACGTCTCATTATAAAAAAAAAATAAAATAAAATATATATATATATATATATATATATATATATATATATATATATAGTTTGTTTGTTTTTTGCATGGGTTTTTTTGTTGTCCATTCACATACATTGGACAAATCAACTGGATAGAATAAACTGTTTAGTTTGCTAAAATGATCATGGTTACTCACTTAAATTGGAACTGCCTGAAAAAATAAAGTACACTAAAAAGATTTTCAAAAGCTAGACAAAAACTATCATTCTGAGATCCAAAGAAATTCAGGAACAAATAAGAAAGTAAGTAACTGAGATCTATTAGTCTGGAAAAGGTTAGAAAGCCAATTCTAAAGCTTTGGGACTCCAGCGAACCACAGTGAGAGCTATTATCCACAAATGGTGAAAACATGGAACAGTGGTGAACCTTCCCAAGAGTTCCCAGCTCACCAAAATCACTGCAAGACCAAAGAACTGCAGGCCTTACTTGCCTCAGTTAAGGTCAGTGCTCATGACTCCACCATAAGAAAGAGACTGGGCAAAAAATTGCCTGCATGGCAGAGTTCAAAGACGAAAACCACAGCAGAGCAAAAAGAGCATTACGGCTTGTCTCATTTTTAACAGAAAACATCTTGATGATCCCCAAGACTTTTAGGAAAATACTCTGTTGACTGACAAGACAAAAGTTGACCTTTTGTAAGGTGTGTATCCCATTACATTTTGCGTAAAAGTAACACTGCATTTCAGGAAAATAACATAATTCCAACAGTAAAATATAGTGGTGGTAGTGTGATGGTCTGTGGATGTTTTGTTGCTTCAAGACCTGGAAGACAGACTTGCTTAGATAAATGGAACCATGAATTCAGCGATCTAACACAAAATCCCGAAAGATAATGTCTGTTTGTGACCTCAAGCTGAAGCGAACGTCTCAGGTTACGTACGTAACCATAGTTCCCTAAGAGGGAAACGAGAACTGCGTCGAGACGCGATTGGGAACCCTTCAGTGTATATGTCTCTTGAAGCACAATAAAACCAACGTGCGGGCGTGTACGTCGCCGAGATGACGTCATCACGTCATGACCAAGGAGTATAAAGGCACGTCACGACCCGGAAGCGGGTTAGCTTGAACAGTGTCTGAACAGGCCGGCATGCCTAGGAGCTGAGGCTGCAAGACGCAGTGTCTCGTTCCCTCTTAGGGAACTATGGTTACGTACGTAACCTGAGACGTTCCCTGTCAAGGGAACTCGCACTGCGTCGAGACGCGATTGGGAACGAGGAATACCCACGCCGCCTCAGCGTACGGGAGTATGCCAAGCGAAACGTAGCTCACTACGATAACGCCAAAGATCCCAAGGTGGGGTTTAGGTCTAACTGGTAGAACCTAATAAAGGTATGCGGTGAGGACCAGCCAGCCGCATCACAAATGTCCGCGAGGGAAGCCCCTGCGAAAAAGGTTTTCGAGGCAGCCATGCTCCGAGTAGAATGAGCTCGGACAGACAGTGGACACTGCTGTCCTGCCAGCTCATAAGCTAAGGAAATAGACTCCGAAATCCATCTGCTCATAGTAGGCTTAGAAGCAGGGGAACCCCTGGGGGCCCCGAAAAAGACAAAGATTTGGTCTGACCTATGCCACGTGGCAGTCCTGTGGACGTAGGCGTCCAGTGCTCGCACTGGACAAACCTTGTTCTTTAACTCCTGGTCATGATCAATAAATGGAGGAGGACAAAGGGCCTGTAGTACTATGTGGCGCATAGGACTAGAAAGCACTTTAGGTACATAACCCGGCCTGGGGTAAAGGAATACTTTAGCCAAGCCGGGTGAAAACTCTAAACATGAAAGGGCCACGGAGAGGGCCTGCATGTCGCCAATCCTCTTGAGGGAAGAAATGGCGAATAGAAAGAGAGTTTTAAGAGTAAGGTGCTTATCTGAAATTTCATCCAGCGGTTCAAAAGGGAGCCTGGGACAAGGCCTGGAGCACCAGGGACAGGTCCCAAGGAGGCACCCTTGAACGTACTACAGGCCTCAGCCTCTGAGTGCCACGTAGGAAACGAACTATGAGGGGGTCCCTGCCCAAAGAGGCACCACTCAAAGGTACGTGGTAAGCAGCTATGGCAGCCACGTAAACCTTTAGTGTGGAGGGGGACAGCCCTGCTGCGAACCTTTCTTGCAGGAACTCCAGCACGGTGCCAACCTGGCAGGTAACTGGGTTCAGCTGCTTTTCGCAACACCAAGAAGTGAAAATCTTCCACTTCTGAGCATACAGTTTCCTCGTGGACGGGGCTCTGGAGTGGAGAATGGTCTCTACAACCTCGGCTGAGAGACCAGACTCTATGAGCTGGGCCCACTCAGGGGCCAGACCCACAGTTTCCACAGTTCTGGGTGAGGATGGCAAATCCTCCCCTGAGCCTGGGACAGGAGGTCCCTCCTGACCGGAATCTCCCACGGAGTGCCGTCTAGGAGGGACACCAGGTCCGAAAACCACACCCTGCCCGGCCAGCGCGGGGCAACTAGAGTGAGACGGACCTTCTCCCGGCGAACCTTCTCCAGAACCCCTGGGAGCAGAGCTACGGGGGGGAAAGGCATACAGGGGTAGATTTGGCCACCCTTGCCTCATGGCGTCCAGGCCGAGAGGCACTGGAAGATAAAGGGAGAACCAGAGTGGGCAGTGAGTCGTCTCTCGAGACGCAAACAGATCCACTTGAGCCTGGCCGAATCTCTCCCAAATCTGCTCCACCACCTGAGTGTGGAATCGCCATTCCCCGGGCCTCGGCCCCTGTCTCGACAGGAAGTCTGCCCCCAGGTTCTGGGCCCCCAGGATATATCGCTCGAAGAGAGAGCAGTTCCCTTTGGGCCCAGAGGAGGATCCTGATCGCCAACTTGGAAAGTCAACGAGAACGGAAACCCCCTGGTGGCTCAAGTAGGAGACCACCGACGTATTGTCGGTCCAGACTACTACATGATGGCCTCTGAGGTCAGGGAAGAACGCCCATAGCGCCATCCAGGCAGCCATCATTTCCAAGGCGTTGATATGCCAGGAGAGATGTGCCTGTCCCATGGACCTTGGGCCGAGCAGTCCCTCAGGTCCGCCCCCCAGCCCGAGCGGGACTCATCTGTCGACAGCATGTGCGGTGACAGATGGGCCCCAGTGCGAGCTTCTGGGAAAGAAACCAGTTCTCCTTCCACGGATGCAAGGCTCGAAGGCATCGCCTTGAAACCCTGATCAGACGGAAGGGGTTGCCCCTCGGGGAAAACCCTCTGGTTTTGAGCCACCACTGCAAGGGTCTCATCTGGAGCAGGCCGAGTGGGATAACACTGGACGCTGCCGCCATGAGACCCAACACTCTCTCGAAGTGTCTGTACAGTGACTAGCTGGCCTAGCTTGATATTCTGGACTGTGGGCAAAACAGTAGCAATGCGCACGAGGAAGAGCCGTCCGCATGCTATGTAAGCGAGAGTGACATCTCGATGCCAGACTGCTACCTGCCGTGACTGAGAAAGGGATCAACAGATCGTTGATGAGACACAGCCCAAAATCGTGGAGCTAGGGAAGCTAGTGAAGCTGACAACAGCCTGACGTCCCTATTGTCTGGGAGAAAAGTCCAACAGACCTTATACTGAGCGATCCCTCAGGACCGCCCAAAACCCATGAGAGAAGTATCTGTCGACGGCATACGCAGTGACAGAGTGTTCTCAGTGTGGGCCTTTTATGGGACGAGAACCAGAATTGCTCCCACATACCTGAGGTGCGTAGGCATTGCCTCGTGACCTTGATAGTGTGGAAGCGGTTTCCTCTGGGAAAACCTTCTGGTTCTGAACCACCACTGAAGGGGCCACATGTACAGACGACCGAGTGGACCGCACTGGAAGCTGTTACCATGATGCCCAGCAGTCTCGACTGCTCAGTGAGTGATTGGTCTAGCTTTTGCTATTGACTGCTGGTGGGATGATGTCGATGAGCACGGGGGAAAGCCGTGCTGGCAACGACACAGAATCCCAACAACGCTTCGGAAGGTGGCTCCCAAATGAGGATACAACACCTTCCTACTTGCGTACAGTCTGAGCCCCAGCTCCTTCCAGTGAGCAAGAATGACATCTCGATGCCAAACTGCTACCAGAATCAACCAAACATTGATGAAATCTGATGAAATCAGAAACCTTGAAGGTGCCGGGTAAAAGCTAGACTGAACAGAAGAACCAGACCGAAGCCCGTAAACTCTGGCTGGGAACTCCAGCTGAGCGTTCACTTCTGTTGCATAACCAGAGCCTGTTTGGGGGCTACCACTCGGGCAGGCACCCTGGATATTATTGCAGGACAAAACCGTACTCCAATAAGGTAACCAGCCTCTCGAGGCTGGCCTCTGGTTTTCTCGAACATCCGCTCCAGGGCCCTGCTTGCAGGGGGAAACCTGGAGTGAGCGCTCTAAGACCCTCCTCAGAGGGGGCGACCTCCCAAGCGCCACCAGAAGTATGGGTGGCGACTAGAGAGTCCCGCCTTGGACCTGAGTGCCTGGCTCCCTCGGGATACCAACACAGCACAGTGTCCAACAAAACCACCCCATGGGAACGGTTCCGAGCCACTAGTGAAGGGAACACAAGTACAGGTGACTGAGTGCATAGCACTGGAAACTCTGCCTTGACGCCCAGCAGCCTCAGCTGCTCAGTGAGTGACCGGCCATTCCTAAAACGTGCATGACCTGGTTCCCTCGGGACACCAGGCACGCAGTTAATCGTTAAAGGGTGCTTGCCCAGGCAGTCCCCTAGGAGACTGCCAGGTGAGAGTGGAGCGACAGCGAGCACAGTGCGCTCACGCACCGGCTACGCATGCCCTAATCGCTGGTGAGGAAGACCCTCATCAATGTGACACTTACAACATACTGCAGTATCTGCAGTATCTGCAGTATCCCCTTAGGCTGACAGATCCAATTGCGATCCTCATGGTCGAGACAGCCGCTGAGCCTCAGCAACAGCGGGACCGGAACCATAGGGACCGCGAGCCTGAGCGACTTCCTCAAAAGACGCCAGGCGGGATCGCCATGCACGTAGGACTTCCTCATCAGCGGCCGATACTAACAACGTCCAGTTCCTCGGAGCTGGATAGCTGCAGTATCACCTCGTCAGGGTCGGAAGAAACCGCCACAGGGCGTGGTTCCGGTTCCTGAACGAGGCCAGACCTGCCAGGTAAGGGTGGAGAAAAGGCCAAGCCCGTCTCCGACCCCTCTGACAAGTCCATCTGCGACCCCCATGATCGCAGCCGCCGCTGGGCCTCAGCCGCAGCGGGACCGGAACCACGAGGAACGCTAGCCTGGGCGGTTTCCTCGAAAACCGGCAGGCGGGATCGGAGCATTCGCAAACTCATTTGCAAAACAATCTGCACAATCAGTACCCTCGAGCGCTGATCGTGCATGCTCCTCACCCATTTACCTCGGTGCTGGAAAAAGTGCGTTCAACCGGGTCTCAAACCCCGGTTTCCAGCATGATAGGCAAACACAATATCCACTGTACCACAGCAGTTATTAGCATACTGATGGCACACAGTAAATACAACACCCAACTCCTCAGAGCCGGGTTGTTGTTCAAGTCGGAAGAAACCGCACAGGGCGTGCTTCCGGACCTTGAGAAGTCCCCGCGATAGGGATCGCCGCTGAGCCTCAGCTGCAGCAGGACCTAAACCGCGAGTCTGAACAGTCTCCTCGAAGACTGTCAGACAGGAATGGCAACCTACACAGTCGACGCCCTCGAGCGCGGACCATATAAGATTAGCCCTCCCCCGCACCTTCCAGTGAGCGAGAACGACACCTCGATGCCGAACTGCTAACTGTCATGACTGAGCCATGATGAGGCTCAGAACATGGATATCTTGAAGGCGCAGTGCCCAAGCCTTAGTGAAGGTGCAGTTGGTAAGTTTGCCATATCTGCGCACTTTTCTCAATCACACGTGAAATCCCTTTTCTTTTAAACTAGACTCGGGGCACGCGTACCAGCAAATACATACACACACACACACACACACACGTTGAGCTTAGAGCGCTGTGAAGACACTGAAAGCTAACCCGCTTCCGGGTCGTGACGTGCCTTTATACTCCTTGGTCATGACGTGATGACGTCATCTCGGCGACGTACACGCCCGCACGTTGGTTTTATTGTGCTTCAAGAGACATATACACTGAAGGGTTCCCAATCGCGTCTCGACGCAGTGCGAGTTCCCTTGACAGGGAACTTAGGTTCTGCAGCAGGACATTAATCCAAAACACAACAGCAAGTCCACCTCTCAATGGCAAAAGAAAAACAATGAAGGCTTTGGAGTCAAAGTCCTGACCTGAATCCTGTTGAGATGCTGTGGAATGACCTTAAAAGGCATTTTATGCTTGAAAACCCTCAAATGTGCAATATAACAATTCTGCAAAGATTAACGGGGCAAAATTCCTCAGTGCTGTAAAAGATTAATTGCAAGTTATCGCAAATGCTTGATTGCTGTTGTTGCTACTGAGGGCTGCCCAACCAGTTCTTACATTTAGGGGACATGCACTTTTTCACACAGGGCCATGTAGGTTTGGATTTTGTTTTCCCTTATTATTAATAACCTTCTTAAAAAAAAAAAAAAAACAGCATATTGTGTTCACTTTGACTAATATTTAAATTTGTTTGATGTTCTGAAGCACTTAAGTTTGATCAACATAAAAAAAATAAGAAATCAGGAAGAGGGAAAACCTTTTTTTTTTTCTCACCACTGTATATCACAGAGTATATTATAACATCATGTAAATTACATTAAAATATAATTTATTTAACATATCATCTAACCCCACATACTGTGTCAATTGATTTCATGAAACACTCTGATTCAACATGGCCAGAACAACATTACGCCAGATGGGCTATATTTAAAACCGGAGCATAACTGAATTTGGGAGCATGTAATGTAGAGGTTTGTTTGGCTCATAAGAATTTACGATGTCTTTAGATTCAACATGGGACACGCTGTAGTGTTTTCATGGAATGCTACACTTTCAGTGTGTTGGTATGCGTGTATGTGAGTGGGTGTGTTTGCTACAACAAGAAATGTGTTTCATCATTCAATGTCACACACAGTGATGACACTATTCGTCTGTGCCTGCTTGACTTGCTGTACAGACACACAGACAC
The DNA here is from genome assembly GCA_037043235.1 of Rhodeus uyekii. Lineage (NCBI taxonomy): Eukaryota > Metazoa > Chordata > Actinopteri > Cypriniformes > Acheilognathidae > Rhodeus > Rhodeus uyekii. The sequence continues at coordinate 738,931 of JAWRVZ010000187.1, read as the reverse complement.
ACACAGATAAAATTGCCATTAAACACCACTCTGAACCTCAAGCCTGAGGGACATCATCTTTCAATTGAAAGAGAAGAGAAAATACGAGTCACTATATGCCGCTACACTTTTTTTTATCCACCACAATGCGCACCATGCTTCTGGGAATACAAATACCACAGAGTTCACAAAGTTTGCTTTTTTTAGTTGTTGCATTGCTCTTTCAAAAATCAAACCGACACGTCCACACACCTTGCAGCATTCTCTGGCTTCACACTGCCCCTCTCTTTCTCCGTCCCTCACATCACATGTTCAGCTCTCTGATGCCGACCCGCTATGCGTGTTGAACTTTTTAAAACTAGGCCACTTTAAAAAATACAGCAATGGGAGAGAGAGACATTTTATCTGATCCTATAAGCTATAATCTTATCTAGCCGAGCATGAAAAATGCTTATTCTCACATCCCCCCTAGTCTTACGTGCAGGGATGCTTGATTATGCTATTAATCATGTACAGAGAGAAAAGTAAGAAAATGTGTAGTAGAAAAAGTGGAGCAATTCAAGCCCGGCGTCATGGTTCCAGTGAAGTTTTTATATTTGTGTGAGATGGTCAGTTGAATAGTTTGTTTAAAAAGGAAAACTCTGCTATTATTTACTTACAAAGCAGTGGTACACTCTTAAAAATAAATTTTTGAGCTAAAAATATCAATTATGTTTCATTTATTTATTAGTAAGTACAGGAACTTGAGATTTTAAACTTTAAAAAGGATGCACAAGCACCATAAAAACGGTCGACACAGACCTGAATTCCTACAGCAACAATGTTTGAGGAACTTACCCAAATTCAAGTCATTATTTATTGATAATCATTTCCTCCAGTGAGCTTTTAACTACCGCAACAGATCATTGAGTCAATGAGTTGAAATTGAGAACCAAGTCACTCTGATTTTTTAAATAATGAATCATCCAGATTTGGTTTTGTGAACCAAATCTACCAATTTATTTAAAAGACTAAAACTCAAAGGAATGATTCTTTCACAAATCAGATGTTGCTTCTCCTCGAGTTCATAAATGTGCATGAACTCGCTAAGGAGAGGTAGGTTGAAAAGGATTTCAGTCAATTTAACTAAATATGGGATATTTGCTCAAGCTGAAATGTGCACAGTAAACTATCATGCTTGTTATTGAACATACATTCCTCATTAAAACAGATGACGTTGTACATTCAGCTCCAGCTTTCACTTACTGAAGATACGGTGTTGAGAGAAGGACAAATACTGGGTGATATGAAGGCATGAGCAATGGTTGTAGAAAGAAAGATGGTCTGTTGCTATGACGATGGCTTTGTGCAGGTCAGAGTGTGTGAGTATTCGGTTCAGAGCTGACAAGTGGAAGAAAACTTTAAGTGTAACTACACAAGCCGAGATAAAAATAAGCATATACATAGGTGGATGAAGCTCCTTAAGGGTATTCTGGATTTCCTTTAAGAATTTTTCAGCTAGAGATGTTTACAAATCTGTAGACAAATCAACAATTCCAGTAATGTATCAGACAGTTGCAGTGATCACAAAAAATTGTCTAGCTGTATAGTGCAGGGACATCTAAATAAGTGACTTTTTTATTGACTGTGCTGTGTGACTAAAATCAAACGTGGCTGTGTGCAGTCGTCTGGTTCTAATAACCCCTTAATTATTCTTCTTTAACTGGGGGGCAATTACTTTATCACACACAGGGGCTATTAGTGTTGGATAAATGTGGTCATTAAATAAATTAAATATGCACTAGATGGACGGAGTGACAGATAGACGGAGGCAGACAGACTTTGAAATTTAATTTAAGTGAATTACATAATGGAAACCTGGTCAATTCAGTACATCGTCTTTGTTATTTTAAATGGCAAATGCTGAAATTGTAGCAGCCACTGCATATACTTAGAATGTAGCCATCCGGCAATGAAAAATGTGGAAACTACAATTGGGCATATAATGGAAATAGAGCAGCAGGTGTGCGTTGCAAAAAACACTCTCTGTCCCTCTCTCTAGCTGAAATGATTGGCACTCTGCAAACGTCCTATAACAGAAAAAAAAAAAAAAGAAGCTTTCATGGACAAGAGGTCTGAAGGAAAAATCCCGAATCAGACCCAAATTGGTGCACACTTCAGTCTTGACACTTATTTGCTTGCTCATTCATAAATAAATAATTGAATAAACAAATATACATTCATTAAATACATTCATTCATTAAATAACGTATTTAACTAAATAGAAAATAAATAAATGAACATTTTACACTATAGTCTTGTATTATAAATTAATGAATAAAATAAACAAATACATAGATAAATAAATAGACTGACTGAATGAATTAAAGAATAAACAAAATAATGAATGAATAAATAAATAAATAAATAAATGTAACAATTTAACTGTCAGCAAGTGTTGAGGACACACACACACATGAAGATTAGTATTTAGGTAAATACACTTTAAGCTTTAAAGATACATCCAAATACAGGTCACTGAAGAAAAACAAGCGCTAATGTAAACAAAGACTGGATAAAAGAGATGAAATGAGAGATGAAAACAGAACAACTTAAATACAGGGCAAATGAGGGTAAAATTGATCGCCGTGAACACTAAAGAGTTATGGCAAACATATGCTATTGATATGCAATAGATATGTCAATGAATATCCCTGCCATTAACAAAGCTGTATGACTATTTTTAGAGAGCGAAGGAAGAAAGAGAATAGGAATGCCCTCAAACTGGTCTCTACATCCTTATGCCCTTTTAGTACATTTCATCATTGTGTTTTTTGCCTATTACATAAAATCCAATTTCCCTGAAGCAAGCCTGCTGGAGTTCATAGAATTCTAATGTACAGTACACGAAACACAGAGAGACAAACTGCACTGTACAAAAGAAAAGTCTTTAGTCACTCTTTAGTCTCATTAAGATTCACAGTGGCCACTCACTGAATCAAACTCTGTAGAATTAAATAAGTTTGCTAAAGTAAAACTTGTCCCCCTCAGAGATCCCTGATGATAATTGAGTCCCGTTGGGTGGCTGGTACCTGCTAGTTCTCACGCGAGAGCAGAAACGTGGAACACGCAGTGAACCTAAATGACTCACCAAGTGGGAATAAGCTGCAAGTCAAGTTAACATTAGCAGGTGTTCTCTGTAACTGTCAACTAGTGGAACAATATCAAACAGGGATCGGGGAAACCTAAGTTACCGCAGAGAGAACACCCAGCCAAATCTCTTTAGTCAAACATCTGTCAAAACAGATGTGCCAGGGCAAGGCCAGGGACTTGGAGTGGATGAGAAAGAGATGAAGGGGGAGAAAAAGGATATGAAAAACTGTAAGGTCTCATTTCTGGCACAATCAAGAAGGATAAATGATAGAATCTGTTGCTTTATTGAAGACTTTCTACACCAGCCAGTTTGTTTCCAGGAGGATTTCATTAGCGCTAGAGAGATTGGCCCAGGTGCCTTAGCAAAACCAACTTAGTCTCTTGAATCTCATACTGAAAGAGACTCATATTCATTAAGCCTTGCCAAAACGGAAAAGCGATTCCTTCACTGGACTAATTACAGATAGTCCCATCTGGCAGCAGGAGATAGAATAATTCAGACGTAACCAAATTAACATTGTCATTACATTTCTGGGTCCTTGGCATTGACATTTTGGCTAATAATACAGAAAGTCCTTTTGGGTGTTAAACTTCGGTATAATAGCTTTTTTTTCTTAAGCTATATGCTTTTAAGAACTACTTGTTTGTAGTTAGCTTTTCTCAAACACTCTAAATTGGAATTTACACCATTTATAGTATAAGCAGTACTATTAACGTGTTCACACTAGAAAGAGCTGTTACGGAACAGGTAAGTAGGACCTAGGTGTAGGTAAAAGGCAATTTATTTAGAATTCAAATAAAAATGTAAACCTAAACTGCACTCGAGGGGGAAAACATTAACTCAACATGAAACACAAACAAACCGGATAGAACGGGTCCAGGGAACTGTCAACACGGGCACACAAAGGATAAGGAAAGACAACGACTCGACAAAAGACAACCAACACGAAGGGGTTAAATAGGCACAGGAGGAAGGGTAATGAGCCGAGGACAGCTAAGCACACTCAAGGGAAACGAGGTAACAAGGAGGGCGGGGTATCCGCTAGTAAGACACGAACATGCAGCCAATGCGGGTGCTCATCACCGTGTGTCCATATGAAGTGAGGAGACGGTGCGCAGTATTGAACACACGAACTGTGCAGGACACGGAGGACATGAAAGCACACAGACACGAGAGCGTGTCAAACCCTGCCAGAACCCTGACAAATGTAGCGAGACGCCGAAGACTAAACGAGTGGAGTATGTGCAGTAGAGTAGGCATATAATGTACTTGTTCAACCAATGTCTTTTGGTTTGGAACATCATGAAGGTGAGTAAATCCCTTTAAGGTAACAACATACACACTATTAGAAGTACAGTAATCCCTCACCACTTCGCTGTTCAAGTTTTGCGTCCTCAGTGCATCGGAGATTTTTCAAAAATATTAATCGAAAAATAAATATTCAAAACTACTGCAATATCGGCAGCCGTATTGTGGAAAGCAGTGCTTTTTCATCGTGATGCGAGAGAAACGGTTTCCCAGGATGCCAGACAAAGAGAGAAACTCTCGCAGAGGCTTTGTACACACCCACGACACTCAGACAAGACATGTGATTGGTTCCTGGCGCAAGATTGACGAATGAGTGAACGACTGGAGTGGGAGCCTCTTCGCCTCTCTCAGAAGCAAATGTTGACGATCCAGCGCCGATATCTGAACTGATTTAAAGTCCTCATTATACCAGTGCAGCAACACCATCATCATTATTATATTCATCGCCGTCATTACCAGTAATTAAATATTACTATTTAAATCAGTCAAGTCTCAAGATACTACTGTCATCGATGAGTGTAGAACACCATAATACATACCGTATGAGAGAGTAAATTTATAATATTAAGCTTTTATAATTAAATAGATTTAATTAAAATATATATAAAGTATAAATATACATTTTAAACATTCTGGTACCTACACACACATAAATGGAAATTCCTAGGGGGGCAATCCTTTGTGAATTTTCACCCATTGCAGGGGGTTTCGGTCCATATTAACTGCAATAAACGAGGGATCACTGTACTTCTCCAGCAACAAGCTAAATACTTTTTTTTCTGATAGCTCTCAAGATGGAAAACATTGCAAATACAGAAATGTTTGTGGAGAAGACAGTACTTTCCAAATGTGAGATGAAAGCTTTCCCATCGCCCCATATTGTGAGATGGTCAGAAGAGAAGGAAAAGGTTATGACAGGGGTCAAAAGCTCCCTTGGACCCAATTAAATCAAAGGAACAGGACACATGAACGCCATTAGATTTCCCTGAAGTCTCAACCCTACTCTAATGTATCAATGGCAATGAAAAATAGAAACGGGAAATTCAAATCAGGCTAAACATGCTAACAAGAGAAAGACAACATTATGAAACATGTGACAGCATGAACATGTTCACTGTTCCATGGTTAGACAGCTGCTGTTTGGCTCTGAAACTTCAAATCAAATCTGACAGTAAATGTATATAAGATAATATTCTAGATTTAGGCTTAGAAAAGAAAAATAACTATGTTTCAAAGGTCTTCTCTGTGTAGATTTTTTTTTTTTTTTACCAATCAGAAACCAAGAATTTTTCACATTTGCTTGTCCTTGAGTTTATGTGGATGAGGTTTTGAGAGTGGCCATGTGGTTCAAGCCAACAAAATGTTGGAAGTTAGCATGACTGGAATCGTTTACAGCACCTTTAAGATGTTGTTTACGTATGGGTTCACTTCTGAAACTCAACAATCAATAACAATTTCGATCGGTCCCTTCCATGGCCTGGCACTACTTACTATCTCAAAATGGCACAGACAGTCTATTCATTGGAAATGGAGGGAGGGGGGAGGGAAGAGGGGAGAAAGGAGAGAGGGGGGTGGGGGCAGTACTAGAGGTGTAACAATTTTTTTTTTTTTTTTTTTATCAATCCATAAATCATTATTAGGTATGGTGCCACTGTAGCTTGCCTAAATATGGTATGTTTCCAGTGCAAAATATTTCTAGAAAAGGTCATTGTCTCATTAGCTATATTCAGGTGACATATAGCTCAATATCTCACTCTTTTTCAACAACAACAACAACAACAACAACAAAAACTCTCCCACCTTTATGCCATATTTTTCAGTTCCACACATTGCCTCTCTGTGATAAACTGTTCCAATGGCTTTTATAATGATGTCCTATATAACTAAATTGCATGCCCATCACAGTGTCCATGATTATTAGAAACCAAAAGAATTAGCCTGACTCAAAAGGCAATGTTGATAGCAAAACATCAATGTTTTTGCTTGGAAAGAGCTCTTATGATCAAAAGCTCTGCTGCTTGGATAAACTCACATTGAATCAGCATGTAAAAGCAAATCATACACATATTTGCTGTTGCTGTCGCAGCAGGTCATTGTCCACCACAGAGATAGACCACAAGCCAATTAGAAAGATCTACTACAGAGAAGATGGCAAGAAGCATTCGGAGAGATTCAACAGATGTTAGCTTCAATATTGGCTTCCAAAGATACATCAGATTTAAGCTAAAGTTATAACAGCAAGAAAACTCTGAAAAGCAATGTAATGCAAAGATCAAAAATTGATAGATGACCAATAGATGTTCTACAAATATCAGATCTTCATCAGACTATAATACAGCAAATCACATCAAACAAACAAACAAAAAGATAGAACACTAAAGTAATAAAATATAAATTAAAAACATTAGTGTTTTTATCTCTTTGCTGTTACCAACAAAAAAATAACTAAATTAAACTTAGTCAAAACAAAACGACAAAACCAAGCAAAGCGGATCAAGCGAACCAAACAAACACATGCAAGATAAGGCGAAGCAAAACAAAACACGGTACAAAAAACAAAGCAGTTTACTTGCATGACTTAACTATGGTTCCCTTTCTGGGAACTCGAGCTGTGTCGAAGCACTAGGGGAAATAGCCTTGCGTGAGTCACGTGAAGATCTATGCAACCAATGAGAAACGAACGCGTGTGAATGCGTCACTGCCGGCCGCAGCCGGTGACGTCATGAGGCAGAGCATAAAGCGCATCTGAAACCGGGGCGCGTCAGCTCTGAATGCCTTCAGCGTGCTGTGTCTGTGTGAGAGTGATTTTGAGTTGAGATAGCTAAAAATCATCAGAATGAGTGTGAAAATGTGGCGAATGAACAGAGGTTCACACCGTGTGTTTATCCTTGCCCACGTTTCATAACGGGCAGGGATACACATGTTATGTGTGTAATCTGTTTGGGAGTGGAGCATGCACGGTCGGCACTTGAGAATGCCGGTTGTAAGGACTGCGAGAGGTTCTATCTGCATGCTCACTGTGGTACAGTGGATAGTGTGTTTGCCTATCATGCGGTAGACCGGGGTTCGGAGCCCCGGTGGGATGAACTTTTTCATTGCATGATCTCCGCTCCCGCCTGGCGGTCTGTAACGAGGCCGCCTAGGCTAGTGTTCCCCGCGATTCGGGACCTGCAGTAGCCGAGGCTTTGTGGCGCTCTCGGTCCTGGGGATCACAAATGGATCTCGCTGAGGCTGCTGGGGTGGGTCCGTCCTTACCTCAGCCTTCACGAGATCAAGCGGGTCCCAGTCACGAGCACTCTGAGTGAGATGCCCGTGCTGTGACTCCAACACTAGCTCTATCAAGTTCAGAGAGTGAGATCGATTTAGCTAGTGTTGACTCGGTCGAGGAGGATTCGCCACTCTCCTCGCCGGCGTTTGAGGAGCTTGTTGAGGTTGTGGCGCGAGCGGTCTCTCGTCTGGGGCTTGATTGGCCAGCAGAGACCAGAAGGGCTCGTCCTAAGTATGTTAGACGAGCGTTATCTTCTGACTCGCGTCATTTCCCCGCGCCGAGCAATGCCTTTCATACTTGATTTACATGCCGAGGTATCTAGATCTTGGGGAAGGCCAGCCTCCGAGAAAATTTATACACGTAATATTACGATGTATAATAATCTAGTGGGGCTCAAGATCATTGATATGGAGGGTTGAAGAAAGTGGATGAGGGCGAGTTACCTCGTCCCTCAGTCCGCGTCCTCCATTAAAATTCTGGCGCTCCCCTCCAAGCCGATGCGCGTCACATCGTCTTTGGTGGGGAAAGCATACTCCGCATCGAGTCATGCCACAGCGTGTCTGCACGGCACGACACTGCTGCAGGCATATCAGGCGGAGTTGCTTGGGGACCTCAACGAGGGTGGCGGTATCGGTCCGGAGGCAGTGGCAGAGCTGCGCCGGACCGTGGATCTGTCTCTTTGGGCCACTAGGGAGATGGCCTACTCTGTCGGCCGCTTCATGGCAGCTCTGGTGGCTACGGAGAGACACCTTTTTGGCTCAATTTGTCAGCTATGAAAGATAGGACAAATTTGTTTTGCTGGACGCTCCTCTGTCCCCTTCGGGCTTGCTCGGCGACGCCGTAAAAAGCGTTGTCGACAAGTTTCAGGAGGCTGCACGACAGCAGGTGTCGTTCAGTAAAGTTATTCCCCGCCGCCCTCCACGTGAGACCGCCAGTCAAGGGAGGTCTCAAAGCTCTTCACACAGGGCCGCTCAAAAACGAAGTGTCGCCACCCGTCTTCCTCCGGTTAATCCCGGGGGGTCGGGTCGACAGGCTCAAGCCTCTGGCAAGAGGGGCGATCTGAGGGTTGTCCTGAGCGCTAAGAAGGCTAAGAGCAAGCGGCCCTGACGCCAAGCCGCAACAAGGTGGTGTATCCCTGGAGCAGCTGACCAGTCAGCCCGCCATGGGAAAACCACCCCCTCCGAGGAGGGTCCTAGAGCACTCCACCCGGGAATCCGGAAATCCCGGCCCAGTGGTGGACATGCTATCAGCACCAGAGGCCAGCCCCGGGAGGCTGGTTCCCCTAGTAGAGTTCCGGGATGCGTGGTCACGGCTACCCGGTATCTCTCAGTGGGTCCTGCGCACGGTCACCTTAGGGTACACCATTCAGTTCGGGGTCTCACCACCCCGGTTCTCGGGGGTCCTACAGTCTGCTGTAGGCCCTCAGCAGGCTCTGGTCATGGAACAAGAAGTAGACACTCTGCTGGCGAAAGGGGCCATCGGGTATGGACCCCTCGTGAACAGCAAGTCCGGGCTTTTCAGCTGTTACTTCATAGTTCCGAAGGGAGGATGGAAGGTTGCGGCTCATTCTGGATTTTTGTCTCTTAAATTGATGCGAAGAGATGCGACGCTCAGGCGGATCGTAGTACAGATTAGGTCCTATAACGGGTCCGGCACGATCGACATCAGAGACATATAAATCCCTCATTCCCATCCTTCCACAACAGGAAGTTCCTGTGGTTCGCCTTCAGGGGGGAAGGCGTACCAGTATCAGTGCTTCCGTGTTTGGTCCGGCTGCTCTAAGCTCATCTGTACTTGCACGGGCAGCACAACATCGAGGTGTTGTGCCCGCACACAGAGGAGCTGGGGTTAGGACTAAGACCAGGGGTTCTCCCTGAGGGGTACCCGCTTCGCAATCAAGGTCACGGGGCGATGCCCACGCACCCTGAGCATGCGGAAGAACTCCTGGTTCTCGTCGATGCTTACGGCGGAACACCAAGAAGAGTGTACTTTCTCCCACTCAGAGAACCACTTTCTTGGGAGTCATTTGGGACTCAGTGGCCATGTCTGCTCGGTTCCTCCCCGAGAGCATCCAGGCCGTTCGTTGAGCTGTTAAGCGACGAGTGACACTCTTACGCTGAACACCAAGAAGAGTGTTATTTCTCCCACGTAGAGAACCACTTTCTTGGGAGTCTTTGGGACTCAGTGGCTATGTTGGCTCGGCTCTTCCCCGAGCGCATTCAAGCCTTCGTTCAGCCGTCAAGAGTATCGAGGGGCAGCCACTCACGTGAGACACTCTGAGGTGTTAGGGTCCATGCAGCGGCTCCAGCGATTATTCCATGGGGCCGACTGTGTGCGAGACCCCTGCAGTGGTGGCTGAAAACCAGGGGTTCTCCCCGAGGGCTGGAACCCTTGGTCCCCTTATTTGGAGCAGATTTGGGACAGATACGGCAGGCACAGGTCTCCTGTTTGCCTCCGTAAGAATTTCTCTGCCCTCTGTGGCTTTCGTTTAACATCCAGGGCCTCTGGGGCGGGTTGTTATGGTACAGGCGTGGCCGAGGCTACGCCTGTACGCTTTTTCCTCCCATCACTCTGCTCCCGGGAGTTCTGGGAAACTGTGGGTCTGGCCCCTGAGGGGGCCCAGCTCATAGAGGCCGGTCTCTCAGCCGAGGTTGTTGAGACCATCCTTCAGTCCAGAGCTCCCTCCACGAGGAGACTCTACGCCCTGAAGTGGAAGCTCTTCACTTCTTGGTGTAGTGAAAGGCAGGTGAACCCAGTAACCTGTCAAGTTGGCAAAGTACTGGAGTTCCTGCAAGAAAGATTTGTGGCAGGGCTGTCCCCCTCCACCTTGAAGGTCTACGTGGCTGCTATAGCGGCTTGCCACGTACCTCTGGGTGGGGTACCCTTGGGCAGGGACCCCCTAGTCACTCGTTTCCTCCGTGGTACACTAAGGCTGAGACCTGCGGCACAGACCAGGGTGCCGGCTTGGGACTTGTCCGTGGTACTCCTAGGCCTGTCCCAGCCGCCCCTTGAACCTTTAGAGGAATCTCTATTAAGTACCTCTCTCTTTAGACCCTTCTTTTGCTGGCAATCGCCTCGCTCAAGAGGGTCGGGGATCTTCAGGCCCTCTTAGTGGCCCCTTCATGTCTTCAGTTTGCGCCCGGGATGGGAAAGGCATTTCTCCACCCGAGGCCAGGCTATATCCCCAAGGTTCCCACTGAGGTGGCTCGGTCTATCATGCTGCAGGCCTTCTGCCCTCCCCCATTTGATGATCATGAGCAGGAGCAAGAACAAGGTCTGTCCAGTGCGAGCACTGGACGCTTACGTCAAAGACTGCCACTTGGCGTAGGTTGGACCAACTGTTCGTTTGCGTTGGCTTTAGGACCCCTAAGGGGGCTCCAGCTTCTAAGCAAACACCAAGCAGGTGGATAGTCGAGGCTATCTGTCTAGCTTACGAGTCGGCCGGACATGCTTCTCCTTTGAGGGTCTGAGCCCACTCCACTAGGAGCATGGCAGCATCCAAGGCTCTCCTCTCCGGAGTCGCCTTGTCTGATGTTTGTGCTGCGGCCGGCTGGTCCTCACCGCACACATTCATGAGGTTCTACCAGCTAGACCTCGATGCCGCCCCGGGAACCAGGGTGCTCTCTCAGTGAGCTGGGACACACCCGGATGCTGACGTCGCTGAGGTGGCGTTGGCATAGCGTTCCCCTAGTGCTTCGACACAGCTCGAGTTCCCAGAAAGGGAACGTCTCGGGTTACGTATGTAACCCTGGTTCCCTGAGGGGAACGAGACGCTGTGTCTTGGCCTCAGCTCCTGGCGCCTCCGGGCCCGCTTCAGGCATTCATGGCTGACGCGCCCCGGTTTCAGATGCGCTTTATGCTCTGCCTCATGACGTCACCGGCTGCGGCCGGCAGTGACGCATTCACACGCGTTCGTTTCTCATTGGTTGCATAGATCTTCACGTGACTCACGCAAGGCTATTTCCCCTAGTGCTTCGACACAGCGTCTCGTTCCCCTCAGGGAACCAGGGTTACATACGTAACCCGAGACGTTGAGGAGGCCCCATATTTCCCCGCAGATAATCTGCACCCTCATATAGCCCACGGGGTTTGTGTAAAAACTGTTGGTATAAACCACACCCTTATATAACCCGCGCCCATAGATCGATGAACTGTTGCTCACATGACATCAATTATCCGTAACTGTTCAGGCTCGGTACACAGTGCTTGTGCACGAAATTCAGGTGTTGATCATCGGATAAGATGGGAAGAGCACGCCCTCATGGCAGCACAGCCAATCACGTCTTCTTGCATGATTAACAGGTCAGGCAGCCTATCAGCGCCAGATGTCAGAGTGATAGTACAAGCGTTAGAGACAACAACCCTTGCAAGAAAGAAACACAGAAAGAAAATCTTTTCCATTTTTTTTTGTTCATAATACATTTTTCCGGACGTTTTCAGAAGGTGCAGGCCGTCACTACATAATCACAGAAATGTAAGCCATTTAATATTTTATTTCATATTTTAAATCAAATAAATGTAAAGGAAGTCTTGTAATACAAGTTAACATTCTAACAGGACAAGAAAACAATACTGTTTCTTAAAAAATAAAATACATACATGCACTAGAACATTTGAATCCCTGATAATAGGAAAAAAAAAAAACTATTTGGCTTGTGGAACCAAGATACTGTAATCTGAGTTTGAACATCTCGATCACTGAGTCAATAATTATTATTTCCCTGCTGCACTATCTGTTGTTGTCTCTTTTTCTTTATCTCTTAGCATTGATAAGTCAACTCCAGGTCTATTCTTCAATATGTTCTTCGAGCTCCCCTGGCATACAACTGTAGTGAAACCAAACGATTGGTAGTGGATTAATGAGCATTTTGTAAAGCTAGTTGTGAGGCTTTCAGCAGAATAGTTGTGGGGATACCTGTCCCCGTTGTGTCCTCCCGGCAGCAGACGCCGCCTCGCTAATGTACATTAGCCTCTGCGGGGCGAATAATTTGTTCTCCGTGTCAGAGACAGCCATCTGCACAACCAGCGCCTCCTCCCCTGCTTATTTGCTTGACTCATTTCTGGAACAGTCTGGGATAAATGTGCTCGATAGGCCCCTGGTGAACTCTTCTCTAACAGACCAATCTGGAGATGAAGCCATTGAGCAGCTCTTACAGGAAATAAAGGAGCTTTAATATGATAAGGCCAAGGTCAGAGAGCGAGAGAAAGGTAGACAACGAGACACAAATTGAAAGAAAGACAGTAAGACAGAGAGATACACCAATTTTCTTGAGATTTCAAAGAAGAGGGTGTTCTGATAGGCCGGTGGTCTCCAAGGTCGTGTCATTTAGCTACTGATATCAACTTTATAAATGACATCAGCCATCGTGTTAGGTTCACTACTTGTACTGAAAGGTGCGGTCATATTTACCATTGCCATCAGTCATTCCAATAGAAATCTTCACAATTGGTTTTTGTGAGAGTGAAAAAGTTGACCATGCTGTTTTCACTCATGATCAAGCTAGTTGTGTGAATTTTCCACGCTGCACAAAAAGAAAGTTGATTGGTTTTAAAGTAACTTGTGTGTGAGCTGTGCTTCATACAACTCTGGATTAGGTCTAATGGACCTTTTACACAAAACATTTAGCTGAAACGTCTTTAATGTGCCTTATTTCATTAATCGGCCCAAAAAATCTATACAGTGATGGTTTTGTAAGACTGATCAACTCAAGCAATAAACAACCAGCATTGCTAGGCAAGGAGACCAGCTAGACCATTTTAAACCAGCTAATCCCCAGTTTGGCCTGATTGGGGGGCCAGTTTAATTTAGCTAAGATTAGCAAACCACCATGAGGTTTGTTAGTCTTAGATATATTTTTCCTAGCAGAATAATGGAAAAAAGAAAGAGGGAGGGAAGTGTGTGAGTATATATATGAGACCTTTAATTGTGCATTAACATACAACAAACACTTAATCAGATTAGCCCTGACGCCAATGACATTTCTTAAAGCCAACGGCTGAAATCAGCAGTGTGCAAATGTTTTGGCTAATGTGCAACGCTCTTCTCCGTTTGAATTAATTGTCTTAATTATGGCTGTGCCATCCTGATGTGCACACACAAAAAGCCCTCTGCTGATGCTAAAGCAACACACTCACACATACACACACACACACACACACACACACACACACACACACACACACACACACACACACACACACACTCAATCCCTGGTTCCTTTAGTGATGTCAGTCTACTGGGACAAAAGATAGAAGCTCATTGAAAATGTGACAAGCTCCCTACCTAGATAATATTAAAATGGAATGCTAACTTTATTTTGGTTAGCAACATGCCTTAGATACTTTCCTTTTTGTCAAAAATCCTTCAGAGAGAAATACATTCCAGAATGCATAGCAATCAGCTCAGTGGAGATTAAAAATAAAAATTGATCACTATTATTTGCTAACAATTAATGCAGTCAATTTAATTGAACTCACTATTAAAAAGCAGTTAAGCAGTTGATAAATAAATGTTATTTTAACCCAATATAATCATAATAACAGTATTACTTATGTCTGATATATAAGCATCATGTCACTAGCTTAGCAACATGCTAACATCAAACTATTCATATCGATTTAAATAAAATAACTGGATTAAAATCTGTAATATATGTTGATTCACAAGGTATGGAAATATCATTGAAGGACCTGTGACAAATGACAATAACAGAAAAGACAAAGAATAAACAATTTATAATTTGTATGCAGACAAAGGAAGCAGCTCTTCAAAGTCAGCTATGAAAGTGTGCTGTAAATTTCCAAATACCTACAGAGTGATCCATTTCATTGGGTAAAACATTACTTTCAATAAAAAAGAGGAGCTTTTGCAACTGGGCTGATTGTCAGTAGGCTACATTATATTTGTGAGGAAAAAAAAGAAGTTTCAAAGTCATAAATGCTACATTTCTCTAACAACAACTATTCATGTTTTAATAATAATACCGTAATTTAAAACAACAAATGTAAACATTTCTGGAGGAAGTATAGAGTCAATTTGAAATATGACTCAAATGTTTATGTTCCAAGATGTGAAAAATGTTTTTACACTTACATACCAACACACTTGCACATAATTTTCACCCAAGCAAAAATGGAAACACCAACATAAGTCTTCACATTAAAGCCCAGCTCATTTAGACACTCGAAAAACACCATTCTGAGCACCGTATTCAAATGATTTCAGATAATTACAGGAGCAGAGGTGGATAGCTGTGGGAAGATGAGACAAGAAAATGAAAACCACAACAACCCAGAGAGAAGCAAGACTACTGATTCGAACGGTCTACCTCGCTGAAAAGATAATGCATGGCACACGACTGTAGGGTGCACTGAATCAAGAACGTAGAGTAAAAAGAAAGATGTTTTTATTTTATTTTTTTTATCCTTTTAATAAATAGCAGAATAGTTGGTTTGGAATACTGTCTCATTCTGCTCTCTTGTTCAGTTGTAAGCACACTGTACAGAGACAAGGGTTGAGAATCACACCAAAAATGTGGTCCACTAAACTCCACTAAAAATTATTTCAGCTAAATTCTCATTTCCTATGAAAGAGTTTGAAGGCTAATGAATCCTGTGAATGTTGTTCACTGGAAAATTGACCTGGAGGGCATTTCCTGAATCCCTCACCAGTGTTTCAGAGATGGCTGGTGAAACGGTTCCTCTCAATGGGAAACATTTATTAGAGAAACATTCTTGGAGACAGACCCCTAGTACTATAGTTTGGAACCCCAGCAACAAGACTGAAAAAAGGCCTCATTTTCACACATGACATGCACGCACGCACGCACACACACACACACACTTTCTCACCTATGCCCACTCAAGCTATTCTCATTAATAAACTCTCCTGGGGCTTGGCAGGGTGCAGAGCAGCCTCAGGTTCGGCATGCCAACAGTGGGCAATGCTGGGCGAGACATTATTGATGACCCACTGTGCCAGCCCGGGAGAGTCTGACAGACCGTGAAGAATTAAGGTCAAATTCTCACCTATCTGGTAGCGTAGGAAGAGAGAAGAGGAGGAGGAGGAGAAGGAGAGAAGGGGATTTCTTGAGGTGCAAAGCGCACCACTGCTATGAAAAATCAGAAATCGCTGTGACAATTTCACACCAAATTATTCAATCTATTCCTAAACTACCTAATCTGCACGACTACTTTCACACTCAAAAGAATAGTTAGTCCAAATATAAGATTATGTTTTTGAATTCCATATAAACGTCCATCCAAGTACATAATTTTAACATAAAAGTTAAGATAATGCATATTTGTCTGTCATATATGAAACAAGTAGGATAAACGAACAGTATGGATAAACTAAAAATATATATAATTATGAATTGGCAATGTCACTTTGTAACAAAACACTATGAGGCCATAGACTGAACACATAATACACATGCGCATAACATCATAATTTTCACAAATGTACTTTTTTTTGTAGTTTACATGGTGACGATAATGGTATCATTCTCAAAAACTCGTTTGCTCTTTCAGGCTCACAAATGATAAATCCCATCGTCATGTCAAATGCATACAACGAACACATTTTTTTTTCATTTTTAGTTGAAAAAAAACATTTGCCTATATTATTGTTTCAATAGTATCCATCAGCAAAGAGGTTTCAAATTTGTAAAGCTTAAAATGGATTCAACTATATACCACCACACAGGAGATCTGATCTTCTAATCACAAGATCAGACTATCAGAACCATTTTTCTGTCTGGTTTCTACAAATAGCCTGTCGAGCTTCTATAAATTGGACTCAGCGGCCCCAGTTACCCCCGTGTTTACAGGTTAGGGACATAAAACCCAGACAGACTAATAGCGACCTCTCGTATCAGATAAATTGATCAGTGGTCGCTCTAGTCTGTGGGTTTAAGAGGAAAGAAGGGTCTTATGGGTCCAATAAGAACAATTAATGCCATTTGTGGCACCATTGCAGGTTAGAAACAACACTGGTCAGACGTATAACCACCCTGACCATAATCTGGCCACATGTCTATATATTTTCTAACAGGTTTATTTCTCCAGTAAGTGGACAGGTATCTGATCTTGCTGATGTTTAGTTAAAGAGATGATGCACAATAAAATACAATTTCCTTGTAACGTTCTACTGACAGCGAATCTCCATCTAATAATCCAAAAAAAAAAAAAAGGTAAAAAAAGGTTGTTTTTTTTAGAAAGAAGACTTTAGAAAATGAATGTTTTTTGGCAAATGTATTATTTCTGAAATGGCATTTCATCTTTAAACAAACTCAGGATTTAGTATGAGACATCTTGTTTTTTTGTTGTTGTTTTTTTGCATGCCATACAGAAAATCTAATTCCTTGTTAAGTGAATCACATGGTTTATGACTGCATTAAACATATTGCTTCAGTCTCAAAGACACATACAGTCCGTTATGATAATCCGTACACACACAAAAAAAAGACAGCTGAGTCACTCCACCCCCACATCTGTCTGTATTGTGTGAAACAAAGTGAAAAACACACAATCAGGGTGGATAAGCTCATGCATCATACATAACCCTTATGCCTTAGTCTTCACACCTGCATTTATATTTTATGTTTTTATGTAGTAAACAAGGAGACACAATAAGCTGGGGCGAGACGGACATTCACTTTCACTCATCGAAAGTGTGTGCAAGCAACCAGGCTGAAACATTGGGACGATATGACTTATTTATAAATATTTGCTTGTTGACAGAACATATTTATGGAGCTCTGAGCTCCAAGCAGAAAAACGATTAAAACTGCACATTTGGCACTGCTGACGGGAAAAAGACCTGTTGAGGGACGTTAACAAAGACTGGTGAAAGATTCTCACGTGTAAGGCAGTTATGTGCGGGAGAATGAAAAAGGACCCAACAGTGGCAGAAGCCAATAGATTCATCGAGTGTGGTGTTGTAGACACAGCTTTTGAATTATTGTGAGTGTCATGGCCGCCTGGTATTGGTATTTTTTGATGAAGTTTACAGTAACTCACTGTAAATGGGAATTTGCAGTACTTTACTGTTTACGCAAAAGCAGTAGTGCTGCTGTAGATGAAGATGACAGCTTTTTACATCTCTGCTGTCAGTATATAAATAAATTGGATGACTGGAATACACAACTTGGGTTACATGCTAATTAAATTAATGTTTTGGGCATATTAAATATGATATGATAATGTTATATAATAATTTTGTTCTGCAGACAAAAATCATAAATTTGCATTCCCGTTTCTCTCATTTTAAAATGAAACTACGTAAGCTATACACATGCTAGATGTTTAAAAGTTTAAAAAAGTAATTCATATTAGTATTTTCTCCAATAAATCTTTTTTTTTGTTTAAATCCACAATTCTTTTTTCCACAATCATTCAATTGGATAATAGGAAATTACTTTATTAATTTACTTTTAATCTCAGGGTAATAATGCACAAGTGTGGTGTTACGTGTCTGTCGTGTCTCTATTAACTAGATGGCTCCTCCTTTTTCAATGCACCTGTCTCAACATTAGTCGACTCGTTAGTCTTGTCAAGTTCCCTCATCAGTCCTTGTGTATAACTACCCTGTGTTTTCCTTCAATCTTGGTCCGTCATTGTCCATAGTACATTGTACTTCCATCTTGGTCCCTTCCTGTTTGCAAGTTTATGACATTTTTTGAACAATACATGCCCTTTTGTTTGTGTATTTAAAGTGTTACTTTTAAAATGTAACCAGTACTGACATCAATTAAATATAGCTAAATATTTGAAGAAAGTAAATCTGACATAATTATAAGCTATTAAACACAGTACAGATTTAATTGTTAATTGTAAGTAAATAAGTAAATAGTGCACATTACTTTCATTGAATATACAAATGTTATTAAATATTTGCACACCACACCACACACAAAAAATAAAACAAATTCTCTTTTCTTTCTCTATTCCTCACGCTTGTACTACTTGTGTATATAATGTTTGAAACTTTGTATTGTAAGCACTCTTATGTACTTTTGTATCCTCAAGACAAATTGCTTTCTGTACTCCTCAAATTGTAAGTCGCTTTGGATAAAAGTGTCTGCTAAATGAATAAATGTAAATATTTAAATATGTAAATATTGTCCAATGTAAATATTATCCAATAAGACACAAAATATTGGGTTATTTTACTTCTGTTTTAAAATGTCAATAAGGAACCCATGCGGAACACAAACGCCAGATTGACAATCACTTATGAAGACAACTGATCTTAGTTTGACAATGCAAAAGCACACATGTGGGTGAGTAAGAGGATATGAGAGATATAAGAATGATTAAGTCAAATGACATGCCAACTAAGAGTGCATTATTATTATTAATCTATCTAAGGGGGAAAAAATACACAAAGCAATAACAGCAGAAATAAAACTAAACTATTTTATTTGTGTTTAAAGGCAAAGAGCAGGTCCATAATTCAGCAAACATTTCCTCTATCCTCAAATGTTCACTCTCCACATATATCCCTCTCTCTTTCACTCCAGCTTCTGATCGAACGGTTCCACATGGTTTACCCCTACAGTCCAGCATACATTTCTCCACCCACCCTACTCCGCTCAGGCCGCAGGATGAATTGCATGCTCCATCACCCAACCAAGTTCACCCCCTGCATTCAGAACGCTAACATATGTAGAGTACACAGTTAGCAACCCTTCTGCTCAGATCCATGTCTGCCCGATTAACGCAATTACACTCGATTCCACAGCTCCATCCACCTATCAATGTCAATCGCATTAGCCGTTCTCAAGTATTGGGGGGGTTGGAGAGGGGTCCAGTTGAAACTCGATAGGGAGGAGTGGGGAAGTGGGCATGTAGTTCTGAGAGCTTTTATTACATTAATTTGTCTCTAATTAATTCCATCTCATCCCCTTAATATGAGATAGCCTAAAAACACAATTAAATCCCGGTTGGCTGCATCACCTCAGCAGAGAATGGCGTGGCCTTGCGGCTCACACGATTCACATGCTTCGATGTGAGTGTCACGGGCCGGGCTAGCGAAACTGGTGTTCTGATTCACGGCACGATGCCTCTGAAATGTCCTTAATTGAAAGCGAGCATGACTGTCGGCAGACAGCAGTTTCCTGACTTTATTAAAGAAAGCACGCAATGAGGATGCCGAGGGAATGTTGACGTCAAGCCAGAGCAGAAAGCTAATTCACCGGATGGATGCCTGAGACTTTTCTAGAGAGGCTGATGTTTTTCACACAAGTGATTATTTGAAGAGCAGCATGTGCATGACTAAGAGTGAACCAGACATGCTGGCCTTCATGCGTCATCCGTGCAGCTACCTGTTAAAATTACAGAGGCATGAAAAATTCTGAAAAGGGAAAGTAAAAATGTATAATATAAAACTACATTATCAGAAAACTTCAGTTTTAAAAGGTTATGAAGTATTTAGGCTTTACAGCATATTTATATAAACACTACTTAAAATAAAAGTTTTGTAATATTGCACAGATTTTTTTTTTTACTGAAGATTGAATAGGCTCTCAAATTGTATGTACAGTGGTGTGAAAAAGATTTTGCCCCCTCCTTGATTTCTTATTTTTTGCCTGATTGTTACACCTAAATGTTTCAGATTATCAAACTTATTCTTATTTTTTGCCTGATTGTTACACCTAAATGTTTCAGATTATCAAACTTATTCAAATGTTTGTCAAAGAAAACACAAGTAAACATTTGTAGTTTTTAAATGAAGGTTACTAAGGGAAAATAAAATCCAAACCTACACAAGCCTGTGTGAAAAAGTGGTTTATCACACCCGAGTTAAATTCCTCTAGCCAAACCCAACCCTGATTACTGCTACATCTGTTCTCAATAGAGTAATCACTTAAATAGGACCTGCCTAACAAAGTGAAGGAGAACAAAAGATCTTCAACAGAGATCATGCCGAGAGCCAAAGGAATTCAGGAACAAATTATATCAGTCTTTATAAAATGTTATATAGCCATTTATAAAGCTGTGGGATTCCAGTGAACCACAGTGAGAGCCATTATCCACAAATGGTGAAAACATAGAATAGTGGTGATGATTCCTAGGAGTGGCTGGAAGACTTGCTGTGATAAATGGAACCATGAATTCTGCTGTCTACCAAAAAACCCAGTGAAATGTAGTGCAGGTGGTTTCTAATATTTCACATGTGTTGGTTATCAAGAAAAGCATGACAATAATTATCAGTTTATTGAAATTTTAATATCAGTGCAGTCATACTTGGAACACAGTACATAATATAAATAACTTTTATTAGACTTTTGTTGTGGTTTCTTGTCCTTTTTGGATCTTGTGATCTGAGGTCCCTCTGAGTTGTACTTAAATTGAAAAGGCCAGTATTGCTTAAAAGTTCTACATTACTGTTATATATAGGGACAAAGATTGAACAGTTTGAGTGATTCAATAGCTTGCATGGTTTTATAGGAAATTAGAATCTCCAGTCCTTGACATGCAGGGATAAAAGTATACAGACATCACATTCTCAGCATGTTGATACATATCGGCACCAACAATACAGCTGAATGACAAGCAAGTCAAAAGAGCCAAATAAAGGAACCACAGCAAGACTGATTTCAGCCTGTTTGGATTCACCTTCAGTCCTTTAAACCCTGGAAACCCCAAGACTTATATACAACCAGACACAAAAACATACACACAGGCTCAAGACAAAAAACAACCCCCGAAATGAAACGAGTGAGGTGCTCTCAGCCTGGAGCAAGCAAATATAACAGAGAAAAAGATGCTACAAAAGAGGGAGAATAAGATGCCAGCCACATACTCACCCACACAAAAACATTTTCAGTGCACATAGACAGAGTTAAGCTTACAAATTTTAAGCAGACATGAGTGCATATTTGACCAACACACGCAGACAGAAAAAATAAAGAAAATGACAGCTGGTAAGAGGGTAGAAAATGACACGTCTCCCACACACGCACACACATTCCACCCTCCCCTGACTCACAAAGCAATGCAAAAACTACTTTTACTCTCATCGCTGCTCAGTAACGAAGCAGCACCGAAGAAAACAGCGCTACCGAGTGATTTATCATCATTTTGAGTCCTATTTCATTCCCTGATTACTGCAGGCAGCAAACATGAGTAGTAAATTAATGAAAATGATGGGAATTATAAACTCCACGTTGATCCTATACCTTCCCAGAATTATCTTGCATAGTGTTGTTTATATTTAAATGGCTTAATTTGGCAATGTTGGTTTATAGCCTGAACCTGTTTTGTTTATTTCTTCCTTTTTTGTTCTTTTGTTTTGAGGGTGGAAAAAGAGTCACTGGCAGTGCAAGTCCAGATTAACACCAATAGAGCCTGAGCTTGGAGAGTGGGGTTGGGAATGTATGAGAGAAGAGAATGTAAAAGAAATGCTTCTCTCCTTGCATTACCAGAGCAAGGCCAAGGGCCAGCATGCAGACAGGAGTCCTTGTAAAGAAAATTGGGAGATAAAAGGTCCCCTCCTTGAGAGTTTGCAACTATGTGTCCTCTTACTTTTTCTCATTACAGTTTCAGATGCCTTTGTAAAGGTGCAGAGGATCTACAAAAGTCAAAAGTTCCTTTTAAATAAGAAAGTGCCGATATAAAATATCTGCCTGATACCAACAGCTTGTCAATGCATACAAATTCAAATCTATATATTAATTAAAAACATGTAATTTAAAATGTATATTTAAAATACAACACTAAAAACTGAGAAATTAATACAAACACACACACACACACACACACACACGTACATACATGCATACATAAACAGACATATACACAGACAGTTTTTTAAATAAAGTAATACTTTTATTAGGCAAAGATTAAATTGATTAAAAAAGCCTGTAAATTATTTTACATTGTTAGTGTACGGCAGCCAGCAAAATTAATATTTTTCCCACCAAAGATTTATTTGCCCATTTAATGTAGGCTAGCCAGATACTTTAAAACATGCTTACATGTTTATGTAAGCCATTTGTGAAGAGCTTCAAAGGTTTCTATTTACTACGTGTTTTTGAAGTTTATACAATTACAGACATATCTATTGAGCGTGTGAACGCAATGATGAATCAAAAGTGGTTGAGTCAGAATCCGCTCAACACGGTGGAGTGTTTTGTTCTGCACACTTAAAAAACCATTCCTTGTAACTAACACCAACAGCATGTTAATCACACATCGTAATATACACGTCAATAAGAGATTCAATGCCCATTGTAGACAGCTTCATTGATTCACAAAAGTGCAGCTTTATGCAGTCGCGTTCAGTATACTTGACAGCTTCATTTATTATAATGTAATTGCTCGCTTTCTGTATATAATATATTTTTCGTCCTGCTAAGTACACATTGCAAAGTTTGTAGATTGACAACGTGTTTAATAAGTGCAAAATTTAATCTGATTGACAGTAGATTTGTTTCAATCCAAAGGTGTTAATTTAAGTTGCAAAAAGGGAATATTGGATAAAACACAGTTTGTGTGTTAAACAAAAAAACAAACAGAAAAACTATGATAAGTTAACAATCTTGCTATTTTTACTGTATTTTTATTAAAGAATTGCATCCTTGGTTATACTTCATTATATTGGTGTATTTGGTATCCCTACTATTGTCTATTGTGCGCTATAAAAATCAAGAGAGCACACTTTGCAAATTCGCCTCTGATTCTATGCTTGAGTATCTAGAATCGGCTGGTACATAAAGTGAGCATTTCTCATTGGTAGAGAAAACGAAGCCACAGGCATTAGGGCCTGACAGATGGAAGGGAGGGTGTACAAGTCGCTATGGGAAAAGGCTGATGGATACAGGTCACTTAATAGGGCACAAGTGTGGAATCTGGAAATAGGCTCTTGATGAGGAAGTGGGTAAAGAATACTGCAAAAAACCAAATCTCAAATGCTTAGGGTGATCTTTGATTTGTAATGACCTCAGAAAGGTCAAGTCCAGTGAGGATGTTTATTAAAAGGAATAAAGAGATTTAGTACAAGAGCATAATTAACTCAAAGGAAGACACACTAACCAGGATATTTCTTCTAACCTGAAAGTAATAAAGATCTCATTGGGAGGATCTCAGAAATGGAGATGATAGTTAGAGTCCATCCTAGTCGAGTCTGAGTTGCGTTCAAGTCTATAACTAATCAAGTCTGATTCAAGACAGAGTCCAAAAGAGCCAGATTCAAGTCTGAATCCAATTGAAACAATACTGTTTTTACTTAAGTCAATATCTTAAAATGTCCATTTTAAGGGCCAGTCACACAGCCAATCACACACAAATCACTCACAAATCACGCATAGATTGGGTTTGTGTGTGCTTGTGTGTCGAGAAATTGACCAAAGTATTCCACGAACATTCGACGCACGCCCAACGCATGAATCACTGACGGAGCGCGTCCAAATACACACGCTTCGCGAACGTTCCACGTACAAGCACTTTCAGAATCCACATTGTCAGTGGATGTCAGTGGAATGAACGTGATACGTGTACGGTTCATGCGTGATATGAAGGTAGGGCGTCAGTGGACAGACGTGGACATGCGCGGTTTTGAACAAGTTCCGACGCATAAGTTACGCATACTCGACGCATAAACTACGCACGCTGACTCATGAATAACGCGCATCAGAAAATGTTTGAACCGTTCAAAACTCAAAATCACACACAAACCGCCTTCTACGCACATCCACTTACAATCACTGACGGTCCACGTTCATTCCACCGACGAATTACGCAAACGACGCACACTCCGTGCAGAAACGAAAATCTGTGCGTAATTCATGCGTGATTCATGCGTTTTCGCTGTGTGACTGGCCCTTAAAATGTAACAACAGTAAACCTCCATTTCATCTTTCCATTTTGATTTATGACCTCATGTCATATCATAATTAATATTCTGCTCAGCATACTTAGTAATGTAATGGAAGTTCTGTATTGTGACATTTTTCTGCGTGAAACAGCTTTTGAATGTAAAAAGCTGTAGGGCAGGACTTGATTTATCCATCAATATAAATTTATGAATTCAAGGCAGGAGGTGGTAAATGGGGTAGCTTAGTGAATGGGAACCAACTATTGGAACCCGAAGAGTTGGAAAGGCAGTGGTGAGGGGACAGACCTACAGTCTTTACAATGGCATGCACTCTGTATATAAAGGTCCAACATGAAATGTCCATAACTCATTGCCAACTCAAAATGGTTTAATTTTTTTAGGCATTTATAATTAACACATTACATTATTGGAAGTTTACTTTATAGATTCATGTTTTCAAGTTTTAGTAGGGCTTTGCCTTGCCTGCTTATATACACAAGCCACATCTGTGTGCACAGAAATCAAGTTGATTGTATAAACAGCCAAGACTTAAAAACATGTGAATGATTGACTTTTGTGACAATGAACTGCTGACCCAGTCTGACCATTGACATATTTCACAGAATTCCTAGTCTTGGTTGGATGCTCAAGTCCCAGTCAAGTCCAAATAAAATGTACACATACTTACATGCATAATGGTAAAGCACTTTGAGCTGCATTCCTTGGATGAAAGGTTCTATTGAAATATTGTTATTATTTTTATTATATTACTATAATATATTTTTTAAATCACTAGAAGACATAAATGCTTCTCTTTTCTTGACAGCATATTTAATTCTTCTGATTTAGGCAATTGACATGGGTCATACTTGAGGTAAGAAATTACAGAAATCCATATAAATACAGTAGTACCTCAAGATACGAAAGGCTCAACTTACGAAACATCCAAGTTACGAAAGCAAAGACGAATAATTTTACTGCTCTACATAGGTAAAGTTTTCAAGATACGAAAGGTTTCTGAAAGTCCGAGATTCGCCCCATAACAATCTTGAAACTCGCGCCGCACGCCGCCATCTTAGTTATAGTAGACTCGCCACCATCCTCCTGCTCTCCCATTGGTTCCTGATGCTAGCCAAGCCATGAGATCCTTCTCTCTAATTGGACAGCATCCCTCCCATCATGCATCTTCTATACGTACGTGCTGGCGTGCTTTAGCTCAGCCACTCCGCACCCGAAACTTTACCGTACGCAATCGGCATTCGTTCGCTCCAACAATAAATTTTATTTTTATAGTTTTCCTTAAATTTTGTATGTGTTTTCGTAAAGTTAAGTGTACGTACGTACGTACGTTATCTGCCGTTTGTCCTCCTCCTCCTCTGCCGCCACTTTCGGAGATAGCCTCACGTATGCTTCGACATTTGACGTTATTTCATTGTTTATAGGTCAATTTAGCTTTATTATGAAATTTAAAGGGGTGTTTTTGGAGGGCTTGGAACGGATTAGCCATTTTACATGTAAAATGTGTTCCAAGATACGAAAAACTCATTATACGAAGGCCGCCTCGGAACGGATTAATTTCGTATCTCGAAGTACCACTGTACAGGAAAAAACACATTCCTGCAAACTGTTTATATTTGCACAAAGTGAGGGAGGACGTGTGGAGTATCCAATGTGTAGCATTTCATGCATGATTCTACAGAGGAAGCCTTTGTCAGTGAGGAGAAACCAAGAGAAGGAAAAGGAGGATATGATGTCTAATGAGTTTGGAAAGGTCGAGTTTGCAAAGTTAAACAATCAGCATGAGCCATCAAGTAGAGATGCAGTTAAAGTCGTAAAGCCTTGTTCCTCTCTTCACATGCAGAAAACAAAAGCTCACATGAGTCCAGATTCCCCACAGACTATCACGCTGTGTGTTCCTCTCCAGTCATCGGTAACAGATGCAGGAGATGCCAAACATATACATCAGAATGCTAGAGACACTAGTTGTAGCCAACAGCTATGAAAGAGACCTCAATCTTTAGCCAGGCTACATGAGGAATAAGATGACTCAACATTCTTATAGCCAGGTTAACAGAATAGTGAAAGTTGAGCTATAAGAAGATAGAAGTAGAGAGAACAAATCGCAGGAGATGTTTGCAGGAGGCTTTACTTGAAAGCTTGAAGGGGAATGTGTGATATGCATGTGTATTTATGTTTGTGTCTTTGGGGGCAGGTTTTGCACCGATGCAGACAGAGTGAGATGGATGGGGAGAAGGACAGAAATGCCTTTTTCTTGTGCATGCTGTGGGTTATTTTCTCTGAAATTACTGGTCTTGTCCAGTGAGACTGTGTCTAGCACTTGCCAAATCGAGGCATCAAAGCACTTGTGTGGCTGGAAGGACACTGTGCAGAGGCACCAGCAGTCACATGACATTATCGTGTCATGTCACGACAGCTTGTTATTAGCTATCCTAGGGAGATGGGCAGAAAGTCAAAACATTCTGTAACTTTTTCTGTATCTCAGACCTTTTATCTAAATACAAAAGAAAAACCTCCACACGTTCTGGAATATTCCGAAATATGCATTCAATAGACCTAAAATTAGCTTAAAATATCAACTTTTTTCATATTTTTAAGAGCCCACCAAAAACAAATCATATAATTCTCATAGACTTTTAGTTTATTTCTCTCAGTCACATGTTCTCCTTTGTCTTAGTTTCCCAACTATCACTAGTTTCTATGTACACTGATTATCCTCACAGCTGTTTGTCATTTAATTCATTATGTCTGTGTATTTAGGTACTCGTTCACTATTCAGTGGTTGGTTGTTTCTTGTTGTGTTTATTTTTGTGGTTACATCATCATTTTCAGAGTGTTTTATTTAAATCCTTTTGAACTCACCTTCATTTTCATCTTGTGACAATAATATAATGTGGTAGAAAATATGTATAAATACAGATAGTTAATAACCCACTCAAAAAATAATTAAAAAATACTACTTTATTCAGGAATTAAACCATTCACTTAGACTAGAATTTGAAAACAGTAGTTTGTTAGCAGCTATTCTGAACTGAGGCTTTCTTTATGAAGGTGGCATTGATTCATTCAAAGACACTTGGTAAAACAAACTTAAGTTTTTAGTTCTTATATTTAAAAAAAAAAAACCTTCTCTGGTCTTGATATCATGTTAGCATAACTAATTTAAATAAATAAAAAATGTCAACTCTACTGTAACAAAGTATAAAGCTTGGGGAAGGTGGATGCAACTTTAATTTCCAAATAAATAAGCAAAATAAAATAAACAAAAACGCAACAATGGCCTGGTCCTCTCGTGTAGACTGTCGTTGCTCCTCCTTTTATGGTTCTACTCTTCCATGAAATACGAGGCCAGTGTGGTGTGCAGGAACGTTCATTATCAGTCACGCCACCTGCACTTGGGGGTAAGGACAGACGAGGTAAGGCAAAAGGAGATGGAAGCATGAGGAGTGACAGAGGGGAGAGAGGAAAAAGTTCTTGGTCCGGTTCCCGGACACGCAGGCTCTCGGCCCTCAACCAACCAAGAGGCTCTTCCTCATGGTGCCATGCGTTGGTATTGGACGCTGCTCAGTGGACGGCCCTCTGCCTCCTACCGGACGGCGATAGCTTCTCCAGCTGAGGGCAGTCAGCAGCATGTTCCCCGTTCCATGGCAGAGAGGAGCAAGCTCCAGCCCCAGGGTGAACCGGGTAACACCTCCACTCCCTCCTGAACAGCAGCGAGAGGGGTTCCTCGCTCCTGGCACCATGTCCCAGGAGCAAAGCAGCAAAGGTTATTTACAATTCTTTATTCCATATGGATCACTCTACTGATGATGATTATTATTGTTAATCCACCATAAACACATTTTTGCCAAATCAAATGTTCTCTAGATTTAGACTGGCTCTTCACTAGATGCATGTCGAACAACTAGTTGGGTGTTAGATGCACAAAGTGCTGATGAACCAACTTTTCACACTAAGTCACAAAACAGCATCTTCATCCACCCCCAGAACTGCAGTGTGGAGTAGGTAGTAAAATTCGATCTAATCTACCTATTCGACTGTTTCTATTTCCTTCTCTAGAACCTGTTGATCTGCTGTTCTTCTTAAGTAATCATTTGGGTTGTACAGGCTCTGCACTTGTGCAGCTGGTTGATGTTAGGCTGATGGAGTGTTCAGAGACCCTGCCTCTTGATCAAGCCTTTCTGTGTAACACCCTGGAGGCCCAAAGAACATAAGCATCCATCTTCTTTAAACAGTGTGTGACCACCAGAGAGCCACGTCCCGCTTAGTGTAAGATTAAGCTCTACTAACCAACTCCTTAAATCCTCTTTAGTGCACTGCAGGCCAGGCTAGTGAGGTGAACCACCACACCCACAAGCCCCTGGACCCTTTCAACCACTAGCCACAAGCCTGAGTTCCCTTGACCCAGGTCAGCAATGCATTACAACCGATCAATTGATAGATTGTCCTGTCTAGGCTGCCGTAACTAAATCAGCCAATTCTGATGATTCAGCAGTGGTCTGGGAGCCTGGGCGGGTGTCACCAATCAACGTTCACCACCGGCCAGGACAAGTATGGACATTCTCTTGTCACTTCAACTTAATTTATTGCAAACCAGCACATTGACCAAGCTTGTGCCGTTCCACAAGTCATTCATGCTTGAGCTTGAAGAACGATTAAAGCAAAAGGTGGAAGAAAGGTAGAGAGGTTTTAGAGGAGAAACTGAAGCAATGCAGGCACCATTTCTAGATATCTACTGTGCTTGTAATTCCCAGAAGCTTGGTGTCAATAATGTTGACTTGTAAACGTGTGGTACTCTGTACTACCTATAAAACAGACCATAAATCTACTGGGGGGAAAAGTGTCTATATAACAGCTTCAGCCTGTAAATGCTGTTAAAGAATATCCATATAATGTATATATAACAAGTGCATTAGGAAAATGTATTTGTGCTAGTGAAAATATATTCAAATGAACAAACCCATATAAAGACGCATGTACAAAAAACAGCATAACAAAATGATTCCGTTGAGAGACTAAAACTCATATAAACCAACAGTCCTAGCAACACAAACACATTTCCTCTCAGAACAGGAGCTTGTAATTTGAGTTCTGATGTGATATTCATCTCTACTGGTGTTGTGTTTTGACTAAAGGGGCATCGCTAATCGAATGAGAGGTTGTATTTAATATCCCTCTGTTCCCGCATGGTGCTTGAGCACACCAGCTCTAGGAAACATGCATTAGATTATAGCTGGGTAGAAACCATTGATTACTACATAGCGTCAGAGCCAGACAGGCCCATTGATACCATAGCAATCAATATTACAGAACACCTTCCAGTGGCTTTGTGACATCTGTTGAACGCAACTGACATATATACACAAAAAGAAAGGCAACATATTGTAAATTCCATAGAGCTGTATGCCTTAAAGTCTTTCATTTGAGTCAAGAACAACAAACACAGAGAGACACATAAGAGAAGGGTTTGTGAATGACTAAAGGTCAGAGTATTGATTTATCAAAGAACATTAAGACCCTTTTAACTGGTGAACTTTCTCAAGATGAACAATTAGTATCTATCCAATAGGGACTGAAGGGAAGGGGATAGATATGGAGAATACAGTATCGCTTATACATATCTACTGGTAAGGTAACTATTTTAAGAAATTAATACTTTCATTTAGCAAGGAAACAGGAAATTGACCTTGTTGGAACTTTTCATGTAATAAAGCTACGGAAAACTTCAGAAACTGTACTTAACCTAATATAGCCTCATACAGACTAAGATAGTGCACTATATTTGATGACGCTGATGCTGTCTATTCAGAAAGCTCTTCATCTTCCATGTAAGCCCTGATAAATAAATAACTCCTCTGTGAGAAATGTTGTGTGTATTTACATGGAATATATCAATTCACTGAAAGGTATGGCTCATGTAACCACGGTTGTTAGAGAAAAACCTTTAAAAAACAAAACAAAAACAAAAAAAGTGCTCAAAGTGCTAGTAATCAAGCTACCTATATAGTGGAAAAATAATTTCAGGACTTACATTATTCATGTACTCGCTCAGCAGGTCTTGCAGTGCTTGTCGCACAGCGTTGCACTCGGCTACGATGCGTTCACGTCGATCGTCGCGCGTGCAGGAGGAATCGGCCATGAGGGCGGCGCCACTAATGATGCTCTCCAGACGTTCCTCCAGTGACGGCCTGAAGCGAGCCTCACTAAATGTCAGCGGGTCCAGAATGATCTTATTCTGAAACAGAACAAAAGATGATTAGGGTCATAAATTGAGTTTCTGCATAAAAATCCATGAACACCTTTAAGAAGAATCAACAACAAGTACGTCACTATCAATGCTTTTCACCATTGTCTGTGAAATCAATTTGAAAAATTTTTATATATGTATTTTTATTAATAATATAAACTGGTTATATGATGTTAATGAATATGAAAATGCTAATGCATTTAGTCTTGGCAGACAAGATCTACAATGCATGAAATGCATTTAAATGCTGAGCAAGCAATCTCACTGGCTGCAGAATCAGTAGAGCTTAATCAGCTTGCGCCATTTACTAATGATTGGATTGTTTGGACAGACAATGAGAAAATATCACAAAAAAGACAAGGACAGTTATATTTGAGGCTGAACTTTGTAGGAGTTTCCCTATAAGAAGCAAAATCAATAATGCAAGGTGATTTACTAAGGTATACACCTGCCAATGTACTCGTACTTGCGACATTATTTAACGCCCCAAAACCCATTTCACACCTGTTTTGTTAGTAGATCACCTGCACATGATTATCAGAAGCTCTTTGTTTGTGCGCTAATGCTAATTTACGCTGCTCTAGGTTGAATGTGATTGTTCTTATGGAAGTTTTCCAGGTAAGTCTGTGTTCTAATTTCGACATTCATCAGTAGATTACGAACAGAACTTTCCACTCCCATCTGCGCTTTTACGGAATAGCACTCTCACGCTAATTTGACCTGTATATTAGTATCTGGCGGATAATCTAGCGTGCCATAGTAACACCTGGCTGTTTTACACTCAAAACGCTCAATTATAAAATACTGGATAAAATGTTTAGGCTCAATAGTCTAAACATTTATACAATACAGATTGTTTCAAAAGCAGCTTTATAGCGATAACAGGAAAATTATGCATTTTGGCTCTTGTTACATGTATGCATTTGGCATACATGTAACAAGCTTTTATCAAAAGCAACCACATTGCATTCAAGGAGCACATTTAATAAGTTCTTGCTTTCCCTGGGATCGAACCCATGACCTTGGCGTCGTAAACACCAATGCTCTACTGATTGAGCTACAGGAAAGCTTTTTGCTCAATCAGCTGCAAAAAAATCATATCATGTCCAGCTCAGTTCAGTTCTCATACAACAGCTTCAGTATAATATTGTTGAATATTAAGTGCACCCAACAAAAGCAAGCCAGAGGCGACAGTGGCAAGGAAACCAATCTCCATCAGGAGACAGAATGGAGAGAAAAACCCTGGGAGAAACCAGGCTCAACCCAGTTCTCCTCTGTCCAATGAATGAACGTGGTGTCATTTTGATTCAGGTTGCATCACACGTTAGAATACAAATCGAAGTCGGAAGCATTCAAATATTCAACCAGTTCTTTTTGCTTAAATATCGATTCTTGAATTATTGATGCACTGTACAAAATAACCAAACTCTACATTTCTATTCCTACAGTATATATGCCTTATTGTGAGCAACTGTAAAAAACAAAACAAAAAAACAAACAAAATTAACACCGAAGGTAGAGGTTTCATGTAGCCATTAGGAGGATAAGCCCTGCGAGATGTTTGCCATAGTTTCTTTGCAATTAGAGATCCACTGAAGACATTCTTTTGGAGCCTATATCCAGAAGCTGTTATAGTCTGACCTTCAAGGCGAGATCCAGGGCCTCGGTTACAACCACATTGTGATTTAATGGGGCTTTTAAACACAGGATGCAGACTCAAGAACACCCTCCCTTTTTATTATTGAAAAGTTGCTACCAAATACAGGCTTTATGATCTCTAGAGCTGGGCTGAGAAAATTACCATATTGATAGTGGCGATATTATGTTTTACGGCTATATATGAATACGGCTTCGGCAGCAGTTTGCATTTTGTAGACTTTGCCAGTGCAGATGAGGTGGAGGTGGCATTTAGAGGAACCAGAGGTGGCTAGTGCCCTTTACTTTTGAGACTAATATTCTGAAAACCACTTCACCAAGCGGTTAATAATAAGTTCACAGATCTTTCATTATTTAAATCTCAGCATGCACTTCCTGTTATTTGCCATGTCCACAGGCAGGAAATTTGCATTTTCCGTATGTAGCAATTCAGAAGCAGTATTGACAGCTAACAACAGCACAATTAAAGAGAGAGAGAGAGAGAGAGAGAGAGAGATGCAGCTTTCCCATAATAGCTTGTTGCCATGGAATTCAGCTCTTAAGTAAAAGCTGTAGTAGCAGTCTTGGCCATCTCAATGACAAATATGTGAACATGTATTAGTTTGTTTAAAATATGTCGGCATCAAGTTCCCAGCTCTATTGCAGTCCGCCTGCTTTTGTCTGATTGAGGGACTAAAACAAAGACTCGTGTGAAATGTCTCATTGGAAAGCGACAGAACATTCAGATGCTGACAGGCTGGCGAAAAGCCATTGTGAAACCATTTGTACAGATTACTTAGATCTTGTGTGACTCATATGTTGACTACATGTTTCAATTATGATTCAGTGGAGTTAAAGACAACATGAAACAGCCTTTATAAAAATGTTAGAATTTTGTAAAGCAGCATTTATTTGAATGTAACAACATTTAGCTGGAATTGATCTAGATTGTGAAAATCATGCTCATATTTGTGGTTTATTGAAGGGCATAATAAGAACAATCATGTTATTATTCACAATAAAAAAATAAAAAATAAAAACTTTCCTGCAGAGTTTACCTCCAACTCCGATCAAACTCACCCCAAATAGAAACTTTCAAGTGATCCTGAAATGTTTTATTATGTTGTTCAGGTGTGAATAATTTGGGTTGGAGATAGAAATGCATGATACTACATTTCTCTGCCAATAACTTGAGGAAATTCATATGTTAAATTTAAAAGAAATTTGATTTCTTAAGAGGAAAAAAAATCCCTATAAACTATACTGTCACGGAGTGACGGCGCAGACGAAGACGATGAGGAGATTCAAATGAAACTTTAATAATAAATGCAAGGAGTCGTAACAGCAGTGCAAACACAAAGGAACAGACCAACATGTGTATAGCACAAACAACTACCGACAACTGAAAGGTGGAGAAGGAGAACTAAATATACTAGTGATAATGAACAAAAGACAAACACCTGTGATGATTTGTGACTATGACAACTGATGAGTGACGTTCTGGAACAAAACAATAACATGTGACAGACAAAAGGCAAAACAAGAGTCCTAGAAAACAGTGAAACGTGACATTACTCCCCCCCCGCAGAAGGCGCGACCCTGCGCCGACGAAAGTCCAAAAGGGGTGGGAGGGTGGGCATCCTGGAGACCGAGGTGCAGGGAG
This sequence comes from Rhodeus uyekii, assembly GCA_037043235.1. Lineage (NCBI taxonomy): Eukaryota > Metazoa > Chordata > Actinopteri > Cypriniformes > Acheilognathidae > Rhodeus > Rhodeus uyekii. The sequence continues at coordinate 704,858 of JAWRVZ010000187.1, read as the reverse complement.
TCAGGGTGGTCTCCAGGGTGGTCTCAGAAGATCCGCGGCCCTGGGTGGTGCAACCCCCCAGGGCGGAGCAGGAGGATCCGGTACCCTGGATGGCACAGCCCTCCAGGGCGGCGCTGGGACTAAGTCCTTCCCAGGAGGCTCCGCCTCCTTTGTCCCACCCGCCCTCGCGCAGGCACTATGGCCCCCCCCCAAAAAATATTTAGGCTTAGTCCCCAGATGGTGAATGGGAGGAGGCTTTGGCAGTTTCAGGGCGAGGAGCGCAGGCGGGGCCGGCAGGGCGAGGAGCGCAGGCGGGGCCGGCAGGGCGAGGAGCGCAGGCGGGGCCGGCAGGACGAGGAGCTCTGGAGGGTCAGGCAGGACGAGGAGCTCTGGAGGGTCAGGCAGGACGAGGAGCTCTGGAGGGTCAGGCAGGACGAGGAGCTCTGGAGGGTCAGGCAGGACGAGGAGTTCTGGAGGATCTGGCAGGGCCGGCGGTTCAGGCCACGGGAGGTCCGGGTCTGGCAGGGCCGGCGGTTCAGGCCACGGGAGGTCCGGGTCTGGCAGGGCCGGCGGTTCAGGCCACGGGAGGTCCGGGTCTGGCAGGTCCGGCGGTTCAGGCCACGGGAGGTCCGGGTCTGGCAGGGCCGGCGGTTCTGGCTGGCGGATCTCTGGATCTGGCTCTGGCTGGCGGATCTCTGGATCTGGCTCTGGCTGGCGGATCTCTGGATCTGGCTCTGGCTGGCGGATCTCTGGATCTGGCTCTGGCTGGCGGATCTCTGGATCTGGCTCTGGCTGGCGGATCTCTGGATCTGGCTCTGGCTGGCGGATCTCTGGATCTGGCTCTGGCTGGCGGATCTCTGGACCTGGCTCTGGCTGGCGGATCTCTGGACCTGGCTCTGGCTGGCGGATCTCTGGACCTGGCTCTGGCTGGCGGATCTCTGGACCTGGCTCTGGCTGGCGGATCTCTGGACCTGGCTCTGGCTGGCGGATCTCTGGACCTGGCTCTGGCTGGCGGATCTCTGGACCTGGCTCTGGCTGGCGGATCTCTGGACCTGGCTCTGGCTGGCGGATCTCTGGACCTGGCTCTGGCTGGCGGATCTCTGGACCTGGCTCTGGCTGGCGGATCTCTGGACCTGGCTCTGGCTGGCGGATCTCTGGATCTGGCTCTGGCTGGCGGATCTCTGGATCTGGCTCTGGCTGGCGGATCTCTGGATCTGGCTCTGGCTGGCGGATCTCAGGATCTGGTTCTGGCTGGCGGATCTCAGGATCTGACTCTGGCTGTCGAGGTGCAGGCTTGGGCGCGAGTCGGCGAGCCGCGGGAACAGGCGCTGGCAGGCAAGCGGCTGGAACAGGCGCTGACAGGCGAGGCGCGGGAACCGGCGCTGGCTGACGAGCGGCAGGCTCAGGAGGAGAGACCGGATGGACTGGCTGTCTGGACCGGGGGTATTCGCTCTCCAGACACCTAATTATGGCCTCCTGCCAGCGAAGTCCTGTGGTGTCTGGGAGTTTCTTCTTTTGGTGGTAATTCGCCCCGATCCAGTACAGCGAATTCAGCGTCGCGTCATCAAAAGGTGACAACGCGGCGAGCGCGCTGAACTCCATAGAGAACTTCAGAAAGTCCGTGTTTCTATGGGCGATCGCTATAAACTCCAGTCGATAATCCATCTTCCTTTCTTATCAAACAGTCGTTCTTGGGTGACCAAACCCGGTCGGTAGTTCTGTCACGGAGTGACGGCGCAGACGAAGACGATGAGGAGATTCAAATGAAACTTTAATAATAAATGCAAGGAGTCGTAACAGCAGTGCAAACACAAAGGAACAGACCAACATGTGTATAGCACAAACAACTACCGACAACTGAAAGGTGGAGAAGGAGAACTAAATATACTAGTGATAATGAACAAAAGACAAACACCTGTGATGATTTGTGACTATGACAACTGATGAGTGACGTTCTGGAACAAAACAATAACATGTGACAGACAAAAGGCAAAACAAGAGTCCTAGAAAACAGTGAAACGTGACATATACAAGGAACCCTCTCCATTACTATAATTTTTTAGATTAAAATGAACAAAATATATATTATATTCAACTACTCATATAATATTACATTAATATTAATAATGTAATACTAATAACTAGTATATTTTTTCATTAATATTTCAGTTGAAACACTGATTACGCAATTACATGAGACATGATTCACTTCAGTAAATACTGTATCTCTCAACATCCATGCTGACTTTGAGATTGTATAAAGATTTATAAATTTTCATTGTATAAAGCTCCCCGCTGCAACTTGTACTTAGGTGCTACAGCAATCTATCATGTCAAATTTCATTTATTGTTTGAATCTCATGATAAAATGGACAGAATTTGAAAGCTGAAACTTTTTATCCACAATATAATTTTACGGTTATTGGATGAGAGGCGCACTACAAATAATGTTTAGTAAAGCTTTGGACCTGGCAACTGTGGCGTGAACTAAGGGTGATTCATAGAGCCTGCTATAAGTGTTAATGCGTATATACATTAACTTGCTCTAAAATCAACACAAGATTTTCTTCTGACACTGTATGAGTTTCATAATTGGCACAGATCATCGGCTGAATTTAAACAATATTTCAGACTGGAATGACCTAAAACATTATTTTTTTGTTTAGCTAACAATATATTAATTGAAACAGATATTACAATTATATATTTAGAAAACACTTAACAATCTGCTATATTTTCTAAAGACATTAAAATGCTTATATATATATATATATATATATATATATATATATATATATATATATCACACATATACACGCACACACATACACACACTGTAAATAGAAATATAATGCATGAAAACAATATATCTAAAAACAAAACAATTGAGAACAATACAAATATAAAGAAATGAAAACCTCAAAGTTTCTCTGGAGACAAAATCTACATTCAATAAGAATATGATAACGTCTATAAGACCACACATGCACAAAAATAGACAGATAGACTTTACAATATGCAGTAAAAAGACAAATGAAGTGAAATGTAAAAAGTCATTCTGAAAGGGTGCCATCAATTTGTCATAGTAAATATAATTAGTCGAGACTGATTGCTGAGGAGTACACAAACTCTTCTGTAAAAGTGGATCATGATAGGCCAGGCGCAATCAGTTATGTAGCGTACTGTATGCATAAGCGTGTATGTTTTAGAAGTGGGTGGGATTTCCACTTACTCCTCTCACGGAATGTGACAGGTTGTTTGTCAAGGACAGGATAATGAGAGAGGATATACAGGAGAGCGGTGCATTGAACATAACCTACTTTTACACAGTGACTAAAGAACACTCGAGTGAGATGGAGAAAAGGAAAAAAATGGGTGAGCAAAAGAGCAAAAGGACAGAAAGAGTGTTACGAACAACAAAGTTGGCTAGCCTGGTGACTAGTCTGCATAGGTTATTAATGACTACTGTCTATATAGGGTGTCTCTAATTTTGGCTGGAATCCAGCAAACCGTTGTCCTACATTCAATGTGAGCGCGCGTGTGTGTGTGTGGACATACAGCAAGGTTAAGAGGGCAGGTGCTTTATCTGATTGAGTCAAAGAAACACCACCTGCTCCATCACAGTGCCACCAACACTTCACTCTTTGATACGCTATTAAAAAGTTTCTATCATCACTGTCAAGCGACTGCCTACATCAGAAGTCTGTCTTGTGTGTTGGCAAGCCTTCTGTCCACCACAATGGTTTATATATACCAACTTATAAGTCAGAGTTCTCGTAGTCTGTAGGGTAAAAGTATACTGAAACTGAGATTTATTTTGTTGACAGTTGCAAAGGAACACCGTGTGCTAAAATGGTTCTCACTCAAATATGAAATCTCAATGGCCACAAACAGCAAACAGTATTAAATCATGAGTCTACCCTTACAGAGTTCATGTAATATTTTCTTCTCTTTTTATTTATAATATATATACTTAAGGGCCAGTCAAACAGCCGATCACGCACGAATCATTCACAAATCACGCACAGATTGGGTTTTTGCGTGCTTGCGCGCATAGTCACGCATACTCGACGCATAAACTACGCACGCCGACTTATGAATAACGCAAAAACTAAAAATAACAGAAAAAATTTTAACTGTTCAAAACTCAAAATCACGCACAAACCGGCTTCGACACACATCCACTTACAATCACTGACGGTCCACGTTTGTTCCACCGACGAATTACGCGTGATGCGTGATTCATGTGTTTTCGCTGTGTGACTGGCCCTTTAATTATACACATTTTTCACTGCCCTTATCCAGCCACCTGTTGTTAGCGTGTGTGCGGTAGGATGGTGAAGGTGAGGGTGACAAGGTTCAAACAAAAAACACTATTTAAACAAAACAAAAACACTTTAAATACCAATATGTAAACAAAATCGCCCACTTGTGCAAAACTGGCGATAACTACAGAGAAAAATGGCACACACGAAGACCATCCACACACACACACACACACACATCTAAACATCGCTAACAACTGACAAAAACTAGAGAAAACATGAGGATTTTTACAGGAGGAGATTGGGGACATGTGACGAGACTTACGAGAATGTGATTGACGCGACAGGTGAAGGAAATGACACAGGAAGCAGGTAAGAAAGGAAGGAAACAGGAAGTGCGCAGCGACAGGATTGTGACACCCTGTATTATGTTGTGACACTTTAACTAAAACGTAACTTTCAGATTGCATCCATTTAGATTGATCTGAGACAATTATGAACATTGGTAAAAAGATACCTTAGTAGCTTTTTTTCTAATGCTGCAACCTTAGAAAGACATGCATCATTTAATCTAACTTAAAAATATGTAATTCTATTATATATGTGTGTGTATATTTACAAACTTTTTTTGTCAGATGTGATTAATGGTAATTAATAGATTTTTACAGCAATAATTATAATAATAATTATTATAATAATAATTATTATTAAAAATAACAAAGAAACTAATTGGATTCATAACATGCTGTCAAATAAATTCCAGAAATGACAATGAATGTAAACAGTGTAGAAACTGTTTAATACTCATTTGATTTTCTAATAATGAGGAATCACAAACACTGCATCAGTGTTTCAGAGAAAAAAAAGAAAAAAAAAAGAAGTGTTGTTCGTTAATCAGTTCCACTGTGGTTCATAAATTGTTAATTCATCCTTTCAAGACAGGAGAACAGAAGAAACTAGTTTGCTGAAAAGTCAACACAAGTAAATCTGAGCACTGATCAGTTAAAAAAATATATTATGGGATGCTAAATATGCTTATAATAAATAAAAAAACATGACTTCTAATTTATTGTTAATAATATATAAATTAATTATAGAATATGTATAACTTATTTCTAAATTAATCATCTAAATCTAAATTAATCAGCTAGATTACTTTCATTAACTTTCACTCCAAATGGCAGGCTGATTTTAAATCAACATGTGTCGTTTAAAAGGGGTTGAAAATGAAACGGGTGGGGTGGGATGTAACCTCCAATCACAGAGACAGAGGCAAAGAGAAAGAGACTTTAAAAATGGGTTTAAAAGGGCACAAAGAGCCATGGGACCCTCAGGAAAACAGCTCGTTTGAATACAAGAGAGAAAGCGCAGAAGAGAGAGCGCCTGGGGAATAGCCCCTATTGTTATTCTATTTGGTGCTTATTGCAGGCACAGGGAGTGACAGTCTGAAACGACAGTGAAGGAGAGACAGAAGGACTGAGTGCAACTTGTCCTTGATGAAGCTAATACTTTCATTTTACTAGCAATGTCCAATTCATGAAAAAATCGTTCATTCGAGACAAATCTTTTTAATGATTCGATTGAACTGATCAGCAAAACGGAACAATAAGTTTATGAGTCAACCACTCACCGACTTACTGAACCGATCAAACTCTGGTTGAAAGCACCATAAGTTAAACTCATTTTGACAAAAACCTGGTCAGGTGGTTTTCCAACACAATCGGGATACTTTTATGATGTACAGTCGCCACCAAAAGGTTTATCTGTATGAGATCCTTCGAATGAATACCTGGCAATGAAATGAACTGCAGAAAGGGCAAGTGAAGAAGAGATTGTGTGCTGCTTTTGATGTCTCTTCCCAAACTAGAGGTTAAGTGGGTTTCCTCCATATCACAAATCTTAAGGCAAGTCAATTGCATTTGGCATTGTAGATTATTTGCAGATTTATGCTTGTGTGTAGACCAAACAAGAGTGAATGTGGAGAGAAAGTGAGTGAATGAAGAGAAAAGAGTATGTAGTATATAAATAATGACATAGCTAATACTTAATATAAAGACAGGGATCAGTTTTTCATTTATTTTATTAAGTTTTACAAACTATAATGGAGTTGAAAGAATTGGAGAAGTGAAAGACAATGCATGTGTGGCGAGCAGAGCGGGGCCGAGTTTCTTTCTCACAAAGAAACGGAAGCATGAAAGGATGAACGGCGAAACTTAAGAACAAGAGAAGACCAAGCCTGAACCATTTAGTTGTGTTTTGTGTTTGTATGTGGGCGGCAGTCGTCCATAAGGGACTGCTGTCGTTACTTTTATTTTGATGCAGTTAATTTTATAATTAAAGTTGTTGAACGTTCACTGGTTTCCCTGAAGATGTTCAAGAGAAACACTAGCTTATAAACAGTGTCTGGATGTGTCAGCATATCACTTTGTGGCAGTGCTATTTATGTTTAGAGCTTACATTTTAAGAAATGTATGATGCAAAGTGGAGTACAAAACAGATGAAATAGTTAAAAATGTCAAGCAAAAGAACTGATAAAAAATTATCCAAAAGAGATTTTAGAATAATATGTTATATCAAAAATGTGTATTTTAAGGCCCATAGCTAGTTTAGGGCTAGTTTTCATTCCTTTTGGGTGGATTTGAATCTGCTTCTTTTCTGAGTATTTTTCTGAGACCAGCAAATTGCATATTCCAGAAGTGAATCTCACAGCATTACTGGACCTAAAGGTCACCAAACACTTATTCTAGTATCAGACAAAGCCAAACATTTTGTTTTGTCTTATATTTTGATCCTTCGCTGTATTTATTTTAAAAAGGTTTGTTGAGTGTTGCAACTTAGACATGCATTCACTTTAAGCTGGAATATGCCAATAGTTTAAAAGCCCACCCTTATTGCTCTGGGTGAAATAAATGTACATTTATCCATTCAGCAATGATGCTTTTATCCAAAGTGACTTACAAATGAGTAGTACAACATTAGCAAATAGTCATCTAACGTTTTACTTATGTGCCTGGGGAGGCCTAGAAGATGCATCCGAGATATAATTTATAGAAATCATGAAAAAAGTCTAGATTTGCATACATTTTTAATGCATAGATGCTGTGTAATTGCAATTAAACTAGAATCTCAATCTTTGAAAACCAAGTATTATACTTTTGAAGTTGATTTTATTACAAGATACAAGATGTACGCTAATTGTTGTGACAACGGTGAGATGCAGAAGTTGAAAAAAAATTAAGCACATTGAGATGTGATTCAAAAATAAATATTTAAAAAATTCAGATTAAGTTAAAATGTATAGTGATCTGACTTTGGGTCCAGCCATTGGCCTCAAATAATTGTCCAGCTGTCGAAAAAAAAAGCACATAATTTGACTATTTTGGTAAGGAGATATAAGAATGTCCAAATCTTTGAATGTTCTGCCTTTGAAAGGACATGCGACCTTGCTGTGCACACAGTGCATTGAGGGGAAAAAAACACTTGTGGAAGTCGAACTATCTGGACAAAAGCATCTAAATTGAGTTTCAATAATCACTTTTTTTTTAAGGACATACTAGCAAACATAAGTCTAACATGAAGGGTAGACTTTAGTTGTTATCATCAGGAATAAAAGAAAGTTTCAAAAAAGTGCATCCGTTCTCAAGAACAGCGGCACACATGGTGTCCTTAAAGGTCATCTGCACATGTTTTTCAAGTGTGTCTTTGGGCTGTGTTGTTAAAAGATACAATGGGAGCTTTAGTGGTTTTCTTGTACATATAAGATTGATACAGTATGTCTTCATCGCCCATAGGATTAGCCTGTCTTCTGTTCGTATTAACATTCAACAAATGAGGTTGGAAGCAAGTAGGATAGATGTTTAGTAGTGAAGGCTGACAGCTGAGCTTAGCCTCACAAAGATGCTACCTAAGAGGAGCTGATCTGGATCTTAGTTTAAAGGGACCACTCTCGAAATTGAACAGTAAGGATTTCTGTGACAGACGGTGGGATGTGAGATGACTGCTGGCAACATTGCCCAAGGGTCAGCCTATAGATGCTAAGACAACAAGACAACTCATGATTGATCAGGCTCCTGAGAGCTAGATGATCTGTATGCCAATAAAAAGAACATATGTAATGAATTTGATACAATGAAATGGAGGAACAACAAAACATCAAGAACTTCTGTCATTATTTACTCACCTACATGTTTATTCTTTACAATGAAATGGCTGATTTGGTTGGAGTTGTTGTCTAATTAAAAGCTGTCCAACCTCCCGCGGAAAAATAGGCCCACAATTTAAAATATCCAGAGGTATATTTAACCATGGACATTATTGTTTATATATTTAACCATGGACTGTTTGCACCAGTCATATGGTGGGTTTGCTGCAATAAAACTTTTTTTTCTTTCTATTAGTTTCATTTGACTATAGAACCTGGTTCTGTTTAAAATTCCAAAGTCAGGGACAACTGAATTTATTTTTGTTTCTTTTTTTATGCCTTTCAGCCCCTGAGACTCAACTAATTTCTGCAATTCTCCAGCTGTGATTCTTTGAGTCTTAGAATTATTTCCAATGTGTTAGGTTTATATTACAGTTACAGTTGTATTTTGAGATGCACAATCTTTTGCTGCACATCAGAAATATATTATTTGGTTTTAACCATTGTGATGGATGAAATGAAGGAAATTTGGCTTTCTGTAAAACAAAAAGTCATGTCTAGACAATTTCATGCTCCTAGTCATCCAGTTGTGCTCAAATATTTCCAGGAGTGCCAATAATTGTGGCCAACATGTTTAGGAGAAAACCCTTGCTTTCTGTTTTACATCAATGAATGGCTAGATTTTAGCAATTGTTTTGAATGAAACATCTAAAGGATAAACGATGCAAATTTAATTTCACAGCCTTCTATGATCATATTTACCAAGAGTGACAATAATTCCGACTATTAATTATTCATTTGCTTTGCTTGTTTGTTGGAAGTTAACAGTGGTTGTCACTTTAAATTTAAAATAACAATATGTAGATGTTTTATCAAGATGAGGAAATAATGCCATTTCTGGTTGAACTACACCTTTAAATTTTAAAGGTGGCTCTAGCACTCGACTCAACTCCTGTTCTCGATTTCATTTTTGTATCTGTGCTCCTCTGAGATAAACTGAATGAAACCGTCTTCCATCTGACTGGTTCCTCACTGTTACCCATACCTGTAATCCTCCTGCTTGCAACAACAAATTTGTGTGTGTGTATATCTATATATACACACATATACATATATATACACACACATATATACACATATACATATACATATATATACACACACATATATACACATATATATATATATACACACACACACACACACACATACACAAATTAATCATCTCTCTCTCTCTCTCTCTCTCTCTCTCTCTCTCTCTCTCTCTCTCTCTGTCTGAAACCACCATCTAGCCAGCTTCAAACTGTCACGTCTCCCTAATCATCTTTAGTCTACATAATATTGATTCATTAGGAATATTAAAGACCATGGACCATTAAACATGCTGTGAAGGTAATTTACCTTTTGCAGATGAAAATATAAGAGTCCAAATATTTTGAGGCCACTTGTAAATACTCAAAATAGCCAAATCCATTTAAATATGACCATTCTAAGTTAGAGACACATGTTGTTCCCCAAACCCACAGAGCAGCAGCTGGTTTCTGGTAATGTTCCTAACCTCCAGCGGACAGAATTGAGATGGTGAATAGCCTTCAGCAGCACGGATTTCTAAGTCACATGTGCTCACACACTAAGTGCCCCATTCATCACTCCAACAGCCCCAGAGTACAACTAGAGCCAAGCGAAAGACTGTAAAACCTGGATTCTACACCTCTCATGTTCCTCCATTTGAGTATCTGGGTTTTACATTTTACAAATGACTGTTATATCTAATCACTGATTTAAATAGACAACATACAGACAGATTAAGGTTTACAAACAAACGGTCACAGTTACAGAAAGTTAGTGTGAGGTAATACTGTAGTCACAACCATGTATGTTCTCAGTGTGAAGGATGAAAATAAAGATGAAGAAGTGTTAGGAGGTCACTGCCAAGAAGGGTTGTGCAGAATGTCAAATGTAATTTTTCAGAATTGAGAATTCAAGTCAGTGTGGCTTTACCTTTCAGTGCTATGCATTTGATCGGTGTAAAGGTTAAAGATTTAGAGATAAAGAAGTGTTATGAGCTTTTTTCCACTTTAATTACTATATAATTACTATACATTCACCAGAGAATATATATTTATATAATATATATAAATAAATAATCAATCAATCAATCAATCAATCAATCATCGGAACATTGCACCCTGCCACACATTGTTTAGCAAATAGTTTTCAATTCAATTGAGCATTTGTGGGATGTGCTGGACCAAGACATTCAATCCATGGTGGTTTCACCTCACAACCTACAGGATTTAAAGAATCTGCTTCTAATGTCTTGGTACTAGATACCACATCATTCCATTGTTGATTAAACTATATATTTCAATCATGACTGAATAGTTAACTATCTGAATAGTTTTAGCAAGTTACTGTCGTTGCATAAACAGATCCTGTAGAAGATCTAGGCAGGTAGAGCTGGGGGAGGAGGGAATATGATGAGATGGGATTGGACAGCTGGACAAATAATTAAAATATCATAAACAAACGGCTGTTATTGTGGTGTGTAACAAATACATGAGGATTTTAGCACAAAGAAAATTGTGACTTGAGAACAGACTAAGACTGGAGGAAACACATGGTAGATAATTGAGGGAACAAGACACAGCTGACAAGACAATAACGAGATTGAAAGAGATAGAATTGGAATTGAAGAGATAACAGGACAGACACGTAACAGTCACTGTTACATTTTGCAGTCTTAGAGAGGACATTACAAAATGCCAGGGCATAATTTTCTCTAAATCACCTCTTTGAGCAAACCACAGGCTAAACTTTATAGAGGCAAGATGTGCTCTGCTCCGAGTAGCTAACGGCTAGGTTGAGACCAGTTGAAAGAGCAGATAAATTGAGTTATTATCAGGCATGATCAGACAATGAAGCGAAGACCAGGGGCCTGCTTTGATGGGCGATGTACAAAAACAATGAGGAAGCCAGGCCGGCCTGCTGACGTTCATGACAAACACAAGGCCTTGGGTACAGCCATCCACTCGTGTATGGTCATATGTGTGTGTACGTATGAGTATGTCTCCAACGGGCACTTTTGCTATTGTAATTCTATTGCCTAGAGAGGGATGGAGAGGAAGCCGGGTTGCTCACCGCCATTCAGTCATAACATATTAAGGCTCTATGCTAAACAGACAGTGAGTCAACACTCACGGCACAGTTTCGGGCCTCTGCTGTACGTCCCATCCTCCTGTGTCGTCAGCTCACTCCACGCAAGGCTATGGTTTACAGGGACACTTATTCAGAGGCTCTTACAGTGACCTATAAAACTGCATAACAGTGCCTTAAAGCAGGGGTCTTTCAACAGGGGGGCCCACAACCCCTAGGGGTCCACAGAGATATTGCATGCAGTCCTTAAATTGTTGTTTGATTTCAACCTAATATTACTGGAAAAAAATGGAAATATGCATTACGCAAAAATACAATTTATAATTACAGTAGGTTTACTTTTAATTTTGAATGGTTTTCAAATAAATAAAAAAAAGTGTATCTTTACCATAAATAATAATAACAACAGGCTTTGACTTTGACCAAATAGCGGTTAATTATACAACTATAAATGCAACTTCAACAACTTTTTAATTAATTGTATTTTTATTTTTATAATTTCATGCCTACACTTACTGATGTTTCAAAGTCATTCTCACAGTGTTTACTAAAATTATGATAGCTAGATAATGTTACCTTGTTGGCTTGGTTAAATTATTATTATTTTTTTTTAAACAATGTTAAAAAGTGTTTAACTTTCCAAACTTAAGACGAAATATCAGATGTAGACACAACGGAGCACTAGTTAGATGCAGGAAGTGACTGTTTCATCAACCGGCCTGAAACTCCAAGAACAGCCGTTCTGTGGAGTGTCTAGATTTATAGCTAACTTAAATATAGGTGACCTGGTGCAGTAATCAAAGAAGACTCTACGATGTTTAATTAATAAGAGACACATGCACTGTGATTTATGAAACCACCAACCTATAAAAGTTTGAGGTTAAAATCACACATGTGGAGACAAACCGAGAGGGAAGGTGGCCAGGCCACCCACGCAAGTACAACTTATTTCTTGGCTGTCACTTTTCATTAGGCTGTACAACAGATAGAGAGAGCTGAGTGGAGCGTTGCATCAAATTTGCAGGCTGGTAATTCCAGACCACCTGTGGGGCTGTGTAAATATTTCAAAGGGGGCTCCCCCAGGTACTTTGAGGTAATGATCATGTGGATACTGTTATATATTTTGTGAATGATGAAGATAGAAAGTGTCAAATAGGGATCACTTGCTTTGACCGTACACTGCCAAGCAGAGTTATGCAGATTTCAAAATTTAACAGAAAACGCTTTTTAAAGTGTCTAGAATTGTGGAAGCAGAAAATGATTGAAATAAAATGAAAAGAAATTACATTTCAGGGCAATTATTATATTATATTGTTAATTTTATACAACAATTTGTTCTGGTTCTCAAATCTGCTTGGCCGAGAGCATTTTTATTCTATTTGCTTTTCAGGAATTGTTGGATTTTAAATCTTGTTGACACCGTTTTGCAGAAAATCCATGTAAATAACAGCCGCCACTTTTGTCAGTTTTATCATTCATGCTTCTAAAAGTGATCAATGAAGGATGTGCACTCCGTAAGACAATACTAAAGAATTCCCTTCTTCAGGTGTTGCATCCCCTTGAGAAGACCAATTCTACTCCTTACATTAAACCCAACATTCAGCTACAAAAAACAGAACCGCAACACCAGACAAGGACATCTGGTGACATCTGGTATCTCACAGATAAACTGTATTCAAATAGAGACAACAAACATTTGTTGGTTATGTTAATGAGTAGAGATGCTTGAAAATGCTAGTACAAAGGCAGCGGCTGACTGTGGACCAGAATTCACTAAACATTCAATCAATCCTTTAGAGAACGCGCAAGTCTGTTTGTGTATGGGTTTGAGGGAAAGCTCAACACAGCTTTGTGCCTTTAAGCTGTAAACACAGGGCGACATGGCCATCCAAACTCACCATTGATTCAAACTATGAAAACTAGGGATGTCACAACTACTGATGCTTAGACAAAAAGTTAACACTAAAATCAAACATGAAATTGAACTATACTAGCTAAGCTTCTCAACCAGCTCTAATAGCATCGAAAGGTGATTAATGTATTACCTTAAAATAGTTAAATGAAGACTGTCAAGTACTTAAGCAGTTTGATTTAAAGTATTGTTTACATATACATACATATATATATATATATATATATATATATATATATAATTATTTTATTTTTTTGTTGGTCTGTTGTTTTTTTTATTACTTGTAATTTTTCAAATTTTCCTTTTCTCATTTTACACTGTCAAAAGTGTTAAAACGTTATAAAGAAAGAAACTGGCAGCAAACTTTAAATGTTAGATAATTTAAGTCTGCAGTGAATCTTTAAATTGAATTAATTATATATAATATGTGTGTGTGTGTGTGTGTGTGTGTGTGTGTGTGTGTGTGTGTGTTTAGTAAAATGTTCTGTTCATCTTCAGAAAAACAAATTCATATATTTTAATGAAATTAAGAGATTTCCGACTTTGATGCTTCAAAAATAATTCACATGAATCAAGTCACATTTGTTCTCACACTTCAAGTGAACATGCTTGACCTTCTGTTAATCATATGTGTGAGTTAACCATATGTTTACGTGACAAAAAGTCTAAATTAAACCTGTTCATCATATAAATCGTGTGTAGAGCAAATTTGGACTAAACCTCTAGATCAGGGGTGGCCAACCTGTTCAGCAAGATGAGCCACAAAAAAAGCTCATGACTGCGAAGAGCCACACAAAAGATTTTCCCGGTCGGTCAGGAAGCGCACGCGAGAGGTTCTGTTAAAAATTAAATTGCGATTGTAAACACAGAACATTTGGAGACTGAAGAGCGGTCAAAGAGCCGCGGGTTGGCCACCCCTGCTCTAGATTCATACAGATTTATTTATTATAATTGATTTTTTTCTCCATTTTGATCTGGCAGCTGCATTTGAGAATCCTATTATAAATAGTGCATTATAAATCTAACAGATCAATCCAGTTTTGTATTATTATTAACTATAATAATTCCTAAGTATTAAGTACCAGCCGTAAAATTCCATTCAGGTAACTCTCAGATGAACGCCCATCAATCTGTTGAAAGCTCTTGCAATGTGGGAATTCCTCTTGGAAATAGCCCAGTTAAAATCCTCTCCACGCTACAGAAATGTGATTTTATTTCCTTATTCTAACAGATGTGCTTACATGACTGTGATTATTTCCATAAGCTATCAGCTTTGACGGTACTCTGGAGTCTCCAAGCGTTTCGGCACTTTCATGTCCCACATCGCCCCTCCTCTGCTTCGTAATATGTCTCCTTATTTCAAACACTGGAATGCAATCACCTAGTCTCCCTCAGTGGACGCACAAATCAGCAAAAAGCCTCTTCATCTCACATCTTATCAAAACAGTTCTCGCCTGACAAACAGCAGTATGGAATAAATTATAAAGCGTTACCCTCATAAAATATACAGCGCTGCAGCTTACACATGATAATAAAGGAATAAAGAATCTCTCGATGGTGGAAAATATGTTAATTAGCCCAACAAAACATCCATCAAGAATCTTGCTCATCGAAACGGAGTCCGTACGGCGCTAAGAGTGCTTCGTTATTGATAGACTATCTCATTGACCTGTTCTTGGCAGAGTTTGGAAATCGATGAAGTGTCGATCTCATACCCATATTTGGCCTGATGAACATATGGCAAAATGTTTTGTTCTTGTGAGGTTGGTGGAGCAGCTTCATTAATCATGGCTTCTTCTAATGGGCCAGCAGAGAGCACTCGCGGCTTCTTAACGATGCTGGAGCCCAGCCCGGCCTCTCTTTGGCACTGGCGTGTTTGGATGTCTTTTCGTGAACCGAGAATTGAGGGAACGGACCCCACAACCTCCCGGTGTCAAGAGAGCCTGTCAGGAGCACAGGGCTACTAAAGCATGGCACCCATTTGTAGTTCAGGCAGATGGGCACCGTAGGGAATTTCGAAAGGTGTAGCGGCAAATCTGTCAACATACTGCAAACATGGTGGGTAATTAATGTGATAGAAAGGCAACTCAGGCCCTTGCTCCAACAACATGGCCCATACTGGGTTAAGCTCCGACTGAGAAGCACACAACTGGACTGACATTGAAGAAAAGTACTTTTGTAAGATATGAAAGATATGGGAAGGTACTTCTAAATGTTAACAATAATGAAGGGGGGGGGGGGGGGTGTCTCTGTGTGTGCAGGACTCTGATCTCAAAGATGGAAAAGGAAAAAAGATTAATTGAAATGATTAAAAGAAATGTCTATAGTAGGGATCAAAACAGCAGAGAATATGAATTCAATGTGAAAGCTTATCTAACAATGTTCTAGTAACTCATAGGACTTCATCCGTTATTTACCAGAAGCACACGTCAATGTTTTTTCCAGTGGAACTGATTGTAAGTTTAATTTAGTGGTTCCTTAGAGGAATTGTACATTGATGTAAAGACCGTTGGCCACTTACCTGAATAATTTAATATAAAGTCTTAATATTGTAAGGACTATCTTGTTCAAAACAGAACAACAAAATCTCTCTGAAAGAAAATATATTTTCTCAGAAAAGCCAGACACATTGTATTGTGCATATATGTTTGATTACATTCTAATACTATATATATATATTTTTTTATACATATATATTTTATTTATTCTAATACATTTTGATACTGCATGTTCCTGTTTGATTTATTTATTTATATATATATATGCTTCAAAAAGAGAATTTTTTTATATAAAGAAGTGATAAAAGCTGTCAATTTGTTGTTGGTGTAAAAAGCAAAAAGGCTATAGACGGGCCCATGGACAGATTATTAACAGGCTTCTAGGCTCGGTTTAGTGGTCTTCTGTTACCTATAAAGCTGGCTTTAAGGAGGTATAAATCTCAGATGAGCTGAAGACTCTCTATCGGGATCAGGACAACATGCCTGAATACTAGAAGAAGAAGAAAAAAAGAAAAAAAATTCACTCAAGGGTAAGGAATGAGTCCAGGAATGAGAGGATGTTGCTACATCCAAGGTAACAGGTTTTTGTGCCCTGGCTACACTTACTATAGCATCTTAACCCTCCAGTCTGGTTCCCAGTTAAAAAGGCCAAAACAAAAGTTATTTGATTTTGCTCTTCAAAAGGTTTTGCTCCTATTGGTGGATTCTGCAACTATTAAAAAAATATATATATAAAAATGTAAAATATAATTTTAGAAAGTCAGCCATTTGAAATATCTTTGGATTTCCATTTCTGAAAGAAACTAAAATAATATATACATATATTATTTGCACAAATAAATCATATAAATAATTATTAAATATTTCATTGTACAGCAGATGATTTAACAGTTTCCAAATTAATTTTGGATATATCTTAAAAGCATGATTTGTCCCACCAGTGTAAATTAGGTCAATAATAATAATAATAATAATAATAATAATAATTTATTACATTTATATAGCGCTTTATCAAAGACTCTCGCAAAGAAGTCGCTTTTTACATGGACGGGGGAATCTGCAATGGAGTGCAGCAATGGATATGATAATGGATCTTTCTTCAATTATTATAGAATTCCTTGGGCCAAAGGGCAGTATACTGTAGATATAAAAAATATTTTTTTTAAATCTTTACAAGTATCAGAAAAAAGTACCAGATGGCTACAGACTGGCAACAAAATAGCTCCATCAAAGTAATTACATATCTGTTGGCTAACCTTTGTGTGGCTATTAAACCAAACCTTTAAAAAGCCACCATCTCATCAACACAGGACGATCAAAGCTTTGTTTTTGAGTGTCGTTCAGAGGTGGCTGTGCTTTTTTGTCTGTTAGCTGGAGATAAGGTCAAGTGGGAGCTATAGCACCAGCTGAAAAGCACATGTCCAGTCCATAATGCTCTGGAATTACGCATCCGTGGGGCAAAGCATGAGAAAAAGACAAATGAAGGGGACCTGGCAGATCTGGGAAATCATGCTCAGCTCCAGCACAATAAGTGGGACATTAGGCTGTCATTCTGGCTTAAACAGAGTGGCTATTCTGGCTTGGTTTGTGCACATCTGCAGCACGGAGAGCATTTGCGCTTGAGCAGAGGAGCTAATGGAGTCACTGAAGAGTTTGAATGCCCCCTTATGACATCATATTCTCTGAAGCAATAGGACTGATGTGATGATCGCTCACCTGGCCAGAAAACCAAACGAGTCTCTGGGCTCAAGCGCGGGGGGCCCTGCAGGTGTTGACGCGGCCCAGCGGGAGTCCCGCTTACCTGTGTGGCCGCTGCGGCAGCTGCTGCAGAGACAAAAACTGATCTCCCCTACCCATCAACACTTTTTTAAATATACGGTTGAGTGTGTGTTTACTTTTCAGTAGCGACTAACTTGCCTGCTGGGATTTGGAGTAATTACCAGTCCGGCTCACCCCAGTCATTAGAATTTATTTATTATCCATCAGATGAGGGAGAATAGAATTAGAAATCACAGGGATACAAACATGCAATTACCATTCAAATACATGTCTCCTCGGCTGAGGCCAGAGAAGCCTTATTAATAATTCAGAACAGCTTCCTCTAAGAACCCAGTGGTACGACAACTGACAAGCTGTGTCTGCTCAGCTCCTAATGAGGATTAAGAGCAGTAAGACACTAGGACGTGTCTCTCATGGCAAGGAATGACCAGTAGACTGTGCCAGGTCCATAATGCAAATGTGTAGAGCATACAAGCTACAGACACAAAAAAATGCAGTGACCAAATCGGACAGTACAAGCGTTTTCTTCCATGGTCATCCGTTTTATTTTTTACAGAACATTCACTCAGTGTTTTTATAATTTTTTACTTGAATGTTTCAATATGTCAACTAAATGTAACCTTCAGATCCTTCAGAAATCATACTAATATGCTAATTTAGAGCTCAATTAACATTTCTTATTATTTTCAATGTGATATATATATATATATATATATATATATATATATATATATATATAGATATATAGATATATAAATAAAAAACACATTTATAAAAAATATAATATTTTTATAAATGTGTTATTTTTCTTTATTTTTCTTCATCTTTATTTTTATTTTTTTATGCAAGAATTCCAAATCTTTGACTGGTAGTCTATGCATTTCTTCTCACTGGAAGATTGTCCCGTCATGCCTGGTTAGGATACAGTTTAAGGGGTGGGGAACATGAACGTGTGAAGGTGAGTGTTGAGATTGGCAAAAGAGAGAAAAACAAATAATCAGACGTGAAATCAAACGTTTTATCAAGCTACATGAGTGATGGACTAAAATACAATTATGCAAAAGATGCCATACAGCTAGATTACAGCGCCGCTTCAGTGATTCTAATTCGTCTCACAGGATTAGTTCACCCAAAAATGAAAATTTTGTCATTATTATCATCAAGCATGACATCTAAGGTATACAAAACAAATAATTTCGAATAATTGTCCTGGTCGCTCTTTACCATGTAATTACATTAAACAGGGACTGAGACTTCATAGAGGATGCAAAACTCAACTCAACCTTTATTTATAAAGCACTTTCAACACCACAGTGTGGAAACCAAAGTGCGGAACAGAAGATAAAAAAAATAAACTTCAAAAGCATCACTTCATATATCACTTTAAATATTCATAAAATTGGTCCATATTATCAGCACACTATATTCAAAGTCTTCTGAAGCAATATGATTGCTTTCTGGAGATTACCAACTTAAATTTTGACCTGTTCCTCATATAAAACTGTTGTGTTGCTTCTAAAGATTTTGAAGGATTGCGTGACAATGAAGACTAGAATAATGGCTGCTGTGAATTCAGCTTTACCATCACACAAATATATTACATTTTAAAATATAAAAGTTTTTTTTTTTGTTTACTATATTTGTATTAAATATATGCATAAGAGTGAGCATAACAGACTTATTTAAAAAAATCTTATTGACCTGGTACAAAATATATTGCTTTTATTTAACGTATACTAACACATAAATTATATAAATAATAATTTATTTCTTTAGCTTTTTTGTCGACACCACCCGACACACACAATGAAATGCCTACGATCCCTTAGTGACTAAAAAACTGAACTCCATGATACTGTGTTCAGTAAGTGCATTCCTGAGTGATGATGTGATAAATAGATTCATCACAATAATTGAAAACCCTGCAGGGGTGACTGAGATCATTTGAATATGAATGGACTGCTCATTCCATTCTTTGGCTTCTTTTTTTTTATACATTCAATGGGCCGGTGATAAACCTACTCTCTTTCCTGATACTGACTGCTGTGTCCAAGGCTATACAGAACAACAATAGGCATAAAACCCTCTCTTAATCTCTATAACTCAAAGACCTGACAGCAAATTTGCACAATGACTGCACAAATGAACACAGATTTGCAACTGTCTGTATTGCAACTCCCACACCTGTTGCTCTCATGTAGTTATATTTTTATATTTTATATAATTATTTCTTACATGAAAATATGAGGTAACAAAAACATATATGAAAAATTCCTTGTGATATATATATATATTCTTTCAGTTAAAGGCTTTAGTTTAGAATTAAAACCATAAAAAAGGAATAATAATAAACATATTGAAACTAAACTCCTAAAACGGCACAGTTCAAACTTTCTTAAACCAGTTCTTCTCAGTCAATATATACACCTCAACCATTCTATTCTGTAAGTGTTCCCTTACGGTTGCTATGATTTTTTTCCAAGTGATAAATGCTCCTGGATCAATATCTTTACCTTATCTCTTCCCATAAACCTAACCCTACTCATAAATTATTCCTAAAATCAGATTGAAGTAATAGGAGAGTAAGAATGGTGTAGAAGCCCCAATCCTTGTTGAAAGCCTAAACTTGACATTAACTATAAACCTATCCCTAAAATATGATTAGTTATTTAGAATGTTGTTCCAGGAACATTTTACTTGTTGAAATCACGTTAACTCAGCCAATATCAGTGAAGTCATTAGGAGAAAGTCAAATAAATACTCCTAAACACTGGAAAAAGAAGACAAACCAGCATGAGTGTCTAAAATAAAAAAATAAATAAAAAAACGTATACATGCATACATGCATATTGTAATACCTTGAAATATGAGCGTCCCGACATACGAGTATTCCGAGATATGAGGACGCTTTTGAGAATTGTTTTGCTTTGAGATGCGAGTTAATATTTGAGATACGGGCACGATTACAGACGGCGACGCAAGTGGTGGAGCACTCAGAGCGGCCCATGCCATCTCACTCCATCACTTAATGTGTTCGTTGACTAAGGGTGTTTTTATTGAGTTATTGAGTATATATATATATATATATATATATACAGGGAGTACAGAATTATTAGGCAAGTTGTATTTTTGAGGATTAATTTTATTATTGAACAACAACCATGTTCTCACTGAACACAAAAAACTCATTAATATCAAAGCTGAATATTTTTGTATCAATATTTTAAGTAGTTTTTAGTTTTATCTATTTTAGGGGGATATCTGTGTGTGCAGGTGACTATTACTGTGCATAATTATTAGGCAACTTAACAAAAAACAAATTTATACCCCTTTCAATTATTTATTTTTACCAGTGAAACCAATATAACATCTCAACATTCACAAATATACATTTCTGACATTCAAAAACCAAACAAAAACAAATCAGTGACCAATATAGCCACCTTTCTTTGCAAGGACACTCAAAAGCCTGCCATCCATGGATTCTGTCAGTGTTTTGATCTGTTCACCATCAACATTGCGTGCAGCAGCAACCACAGCCTCCCAGACACTGTTCAGAGAGGTGTACTGTTTTCCCTCCTTGTAAATCGCACATTTGATGATGGACCACAGGTTCTCAATGGGGTTCAGATCAGGTGAACAAGGAGGCCATATCATTAGATTTTCTTCTTTTATACCCTTTCTTGCCAGCCACGCTGTGGAGTACTTGGACGCGTGTGATGGAGCATTGTCCTGCATGAAAATCATGTTTTTCTTGAAGGATGCAGACTTCTTCCTGTACCACTGCTTGAAGAAGGTGTCTTCCAGAAACTGGCAGTAGGACTGGGAGTTGAGCTTGACTCCATCCTCAACCCGAAAAGGCCCCACAAGCTCATCTTTGATGATACCAGCCCAAACCAGTACTCCACCTCCACCTTGCTGGCGTCTGAGTCGGACTGGAGCTCTCTGCCCTTTACCAATCCAGCCACGGGCCCATCCATCTGGCCCATCAAGACTCACTCTCATTTCATCAGTCCATAAAACCTTAGAAAAATCAGTCTTGAGATATTTCTTGGCCCAGTCTTGACGTTTCAGCTTGTGTGTCTTGTTCAGTGGTGGTCGACTTTCTGCCTTTCTTACCTTGGCCATTGCACACCTTGTGCTTTTGGGCACTCCAGTGATGTTGCAGCTCTGAAATATGGCCAAACTGGTGGCAAGTGGCATCTTGGCAGCTGCACACTTGACTTTTCTCAGTTCACGGGCAGTTATTTTGCGCCTTGGTTTTTCCGCACGCTTCTTGCGACCCTGTTGACTATTTTGAATGAAACGCTTGATAGTTCGATGATCACGCTTCAGAAGCTTGGCTATTTTAAGACTGCTGCATCCCTCTGCAATATATCTCACTATTTTTGACTTTTCTGAGCCTGTCAAGTCCTTCTTTTGACCCATTTTGCCAAAGGAAAGGAAGTTGCCTAATAATTATGCACACCTGATATAGGGTGTTGATGTCATTAGACCACACCCCTTCTCATTGCAGAGATGCACATCACCTAATATGCTTAATTGGTAGTAGGCTTTCCAGCCTATACTATACAGCTTGGAGTAAGACAACATGCATAACGAGGATGATGTGGTCAAAATACTCATTTGCCTAATAATTCTGCACTCCCTGTATATACACACTATAATTGTGTGTGTGTGTGTGTGTGTGTCTGTCTGTCTTTATAGCAATAAAAAACATGTTTTTTTCCATTGTTATTAGCACTATTAAGGGAGTTTTTTAGAGGGCTGGAACGCTTGTATCTCAAGGTATTACTGTATGTATATATATGTATATCACACACACACGATAAGATATGACCCTTGTGTCATAAAATTAGGGTTCAAATATTTTATCTAGACTTATTGTTATTTAATTATTTTTAATTAATGCATTGACAAATTCAGCTCCGGTATAATTATCAGTTGACAACTTACACATATGTGCATATAATAAGAAAATACATTCAGTGTTCTAGGGGCATTTTATGTGTACCATTTTTACTGTAACACTGACTCACTGAAATAGGTGTCAAGTGTAATCACACCTGTCTTTGTGACGGTTCTAGACACTGTGAATTTTTTTAGGAGAGCAGTGCACATCTTTCTATTAGAAAGGATCTGTGATTGTCAATCATTTTGCATGTTCGGTTTGCCAACATGAAGGCCAGAATTTTGGTCATAATGAGATTTTTAATTACATATGAGTTACCAAATTTAATTAAAAATGAGTTAACATAAAAAGTGACTGTGTGCAAACAATGTTGCTTTTAACATAAATAAAAATGTGAGTAAGAAATTAGGCAAGTTAAGCAAAATGGATCTAGACTGATGTAGTCATTACATTGTTTCCCCTAAGGCATACAACTCTAATAACCAGAGAGCTTTCAGTGTTCTCCACTAGAGACACAACAGAATCCCGTAGTCCTGCTTTGATCTCAAGGACGCCACAGTCAGAAGGTATTGAACCACATTAGCCTGTTCACTGTTAAATATTGACTTTGATCCTGCAGCACAAGGCCTAGGGGGAAAGAGAGACCGAGCCAGTCAAACACAACAGATCTATTGGATCACACACTCATCTGTCGGCTGGGCTGGTGATAGACATAGTTTCTAATAATGTAACATCTATAAAACACAGCACATTGACTTCTGCCATACACTGATAGACCCCAGTGGTTGCTGGAGAGAGAGAAAGATGAGATTTAGTTTCAATCATAGCACTAGCTTTTATAAAAATCACATTTGTAGCTAAGTGCTAGTCTAGTCTGTGACTGTACTTACAATATTAAAGCCACTGAGGTCAGTAGAACGTTCTGTCCTCCAGATAAAGTGAAGAGGTCACTCACTGTGGAAAGTTTTACGCCCCCTCAACCCTAGTCTTTGAGGCGCACATAAGCCCAGAGAGCAACATCTCTCGAAACGGTGTTTTCAAGCTAACCCTCAAGTTCACCTCCGTGTTTGGAAAAACACATTTGAGGAACATGCCGAGAAGCCTGCCAATCGTCTTGGCAGTTGCCTAGATTATTTCCATAAGTTCTAATTGAACTGTTGGGGCGACAACAGTCTGCAAAACACTCAGAAACGGAGCCAAGATGCATTTAGTGAGGGAAGCCTATGGCAGAGACCCCCGAGACAACAGCCAGAAGCAACAAAACGCTAACACCCACAGCAGAGCTTTATTAGACTTGTTTAGATAATACACCAGTCCACCGAGGGTTTAGCAAAGTGCCGGCAATGCTATTATGTGAACATAATGGTAAATGGAGAGTGCAATTTGAATATGACACAAGACAAACACAGAGGTGTCTAGAAGTTCGAGACCACACTGAAAACAAGATTTAAAATCTTGGAAATAAATATTTGGGATTTAGGAAATTTAGGATTTAGAAAAGAGAAAATATACTTTTTTCCTGCATATAACCCTCGGGGGGGTGCGGCTTATATAAGGGTGCGGTCTATACCACAAATGGTTTACACGTAATAATATTTTAATATATTTGTTACGTCCCTAAGGACGTAAGGGTTTTTTGTGGTATTTTCTTTCCGTTTTTATTTTTTGCGAAGGTTGTTGTTTCTGGGGCTTGTACTATCACTGGCGCTGATAGGCTGTCTGACCTGTCAATCATGCAAGAAGAGGTGATTGGCTGTGCTGCCATGAGGACGGGCTCTTCTCATCTATTCCGATGACCAACACCTGTAGAAAACGCTTATTTTGAGATGTGCAGCTGCACAGCGTGGGAGACTGCTTTTTCTTTTTGTTCTGATTCTGACTCATGTTTGTTTTCGTATTGTTTGAATTTCGCGAACAAGCACTGTGTACCGAGCCTGAACAGTTATGGATAATTGATGTCATGCGAGCAACATTTGAAATTCGAAATGTGAACTTACACAAAAAAGTTAATCTATGGGTGCGGGTTATATAAAGGTGCAGGTTATGCCAAAGATTTTTCCCACAAAACCCCAAAACCTGTGGGCTATATGAGGGTGCAGATTATCTGCGTTTGCAGGTTATATGCAGGAAAATATGGTAATGCAGTCAGGTAAAACATAAAATATCTGAAACAGTGTTGTGGACCAGTAAATTAAAACTTCTTTCTACATTTGGATGGATGGATGGATGGATGGATGACCATCATAGATAGATGAGCACCATGAGACTGTGAAAGAATAAACAGACAGAAAGACAAACATAGATTGGACAACTATTTAGTAAATTTCTCTTCCCATTAGTCCAGTTCAATACTTCAATTCTGAATTCTAGCCCATCCAGTACTGAACGTCTTACAGTAAAATAATGCAAAAAATGTCAATTAGAGCAAATTAAATCGGTTTCATAAGGAGAAAGAACTACAGCATCCAACATAGGGCCCTCTGTATACTGAGGTAATTTTGACAGCAATGTGGAAAAGACGGATGTGTTGTTTGTGAGCTCGAGAGATAGGTGTTGCTTGAGGAATGACAACTTGATGATGTGGCCTTGCTCGCTGACATTGTGCAGGAAAAGCAATAAACCTAGTGCTGGCCCAAAGACAATGCCCACATTTGGACACACACAAAAACAACTTACATGTTAAATGTGTCATCTAGGCACAGGCAGACAGACAGGCAGGGTGACGCGACATATAGTCCAGGAGAATATTGGTCTCACACCTTCAAAACAAGAGTGCTGGAGTGTGCAATCCCACAAAACTTTAAGAATATCTTCATCCAGGGTTAGAACCTACTGACGGACTGAACTTATATCAAACAGTTAGACAGTTGGAACATGTCAACGGAATCAATAGCAATCAACACGCTGGGCATACCTCAATAAAAGTGATTGATATTCCTACTGAAAAGAGATATGGAAGGGCACAGATTTATAGAACTGAAATAATTCAAAAGTAGATGAGGTCATTTCATGTTACGCTACAACATGAG
Source organism: Rhodeus uyekii (assembly GCA_037043235.1). Classification (NCBI taxonomy): domain Eukaryota; kingdom Metazoa; phylum Chordata; class Actinopteri; order Cypriniformes; family Acheilognathidae; genus Rhodeus; species Rhodeus uyekii. Next base: position 679,187 of record JAWRVZ010000187.1, on the reverse strand, counting down.
ATGACACGTCGTATATAACGTTTGAGAAGTGTAGTCACTGACATATATACTGCAGAATGCAATAATATATTTCCCACTGTTACCATAAAGGAGGCAACCCTCCATTCTCCTAAAAAGCGTAAATCATTCCTTAGTTCATTCAACATGGAACGGCAAAAGGCTTTGTTTCTATTTATTGTTGTTAAATACTCTACAACACACATTTGGAGTACAAAAAGCCCTAACTGGAGGTTTATAGTTTAAATTTACATTGTGACCACATTTCTGATTTCGTTCAACATGGAACTCAAAAGGCTTTGCTTATTATCTTTTCCTGTTAATATTCTACAACATACATTTTGAATAAAAAATCCTTAACGTGAGGTTTATAGATTTCCGTTGAGACCGCGGGGTGCATGATATTTTGCATTATTGCAGTCACTGAAGAAAAAAGCTTTGCAAAAAAGAGATAAAAATGGGCTGCGGTGCTCGTAATCTCTATTCAAGGTTTTGTCTAACATCCCAGGGGGACCGTGCACATGTTCCCGAACAAAGTTTCTTTACCTGGGTTGGTGAAGAGACATGGGAAACTTTCACAAAGAAGCCTTGGACACGCTGCCAGGAAAAGAAGCTGCATTTGCATTTGGCAAGAACCAAGCAGTCAGCTCAATATCCCTGCCCAATCTCTCCTCCTTTCTCGCTTCAGGAAGGTTTAGCGTTGGCCTAGGCTCCACGCTCGTACTGGTCTCAGCTCAATGGCTGTTCCAGAAACATATGAGTGGGTACACTGGCTTCCTGTAATCCTTGAACAAATGACCTTGAATTCAAGGCAAAGCAGCGTGAAGGAGAATATATGAAAGCCAACCCATCACATGAAGGCTTTAAGAAATGTAGAGGCGTCCATTGAATGCTAATGAGTGTGCCATACACTGAAGGTTACCATGTCCACTCTGAAAAGAATTACATACAGAACAACTCGTGCTGATTTTACACAAGAGCCAATCTGAGGAGAGTCAAACTTTGAGAGTCAGCCATTTTTAAGTGTGACTAAATAGTGTTCTAAATTGTCTTTTTTTTTATTCCACACAATTCTTTACTTTATTTCTTCAATTTCTTAGTTTATTTGGCTGATTTGCTGCCAAGCTGATTTAGTGCGCAAGAAACATTTCTTGTTAATCTTGAAAACAGCTGCTACTTAATATTTTTGTGAAAACCATAAACCATTTTTTCCTATTTTTATGGATTACAGTAATCCCTCAGTGCATCGCAGATTTTTTCAAAAATATTAATTGGGAAAAAAAATCTAAAATACTGCCATATCGGCAGCCGTATTGCGGAAAGCAGCAGTGTTTTATCATGATGCGAGAGAAAACGTTTCCCAGGATGCCAGACAAAGAGAGAAACTCTCTCAGAAGCTTTGTACACACCCACAGGCACTCAGACAAGACACAGGATTGGTTCCTGGCGCGGGATCGACCAATGAGAGCACGAGTGGAGTGGGAGCCTCTTCACCTCTCTCAGAAGCAAATGTTGACGATCCAGCGCCGATATCTGACGATGAGACGCTTCCTGAACTGATTTGAAGGCCTCGTTATACCAGTGCAGTAACACCATCTTCATCATTATATTCATCGCCGTCATTACTGGAGTCAAATCTCAAGATACTACTGTCATTGATGAGTGTAGAGCACCATAAAACGTATCGTATGAGAGAGTAAATGTATAATATTAAGGTTTTATAATTAAATAGATTTAATTAAAAATAAAGTATAAATATACATATTTTAAATATTCTGGTACACACACATATACGGAAATTCCTAGGGGGGGACAATCCTACTTACCGATCCCGGAGGGTTCCGGTCCACATTAACCATGGTAAACGAGGGATCACTGTACTTAAAAAGAAAGTTTACTTAAAGTGACACTTTACATAGCCATAATTCATTATAAAAGTATTTTAATGCATTTATCAGTATTATTATTGTCAATGCTTCTTATAATGCATTGTGCGTGACAAACTAATCTTATCTTTAAAAAGAAAGTTAAAAAAAAGTACATTTTGAACATTATCCGACTACATCCTAACCAGCAGAAAGCAGGTGCCAGCATCAAATGCATTCTTTGTGTAAAACAGCATCATCCCTTTCAATGATGTTTGAAGTGCTGGTCTGAGAAAACTCTTTTAAAAGACTCGCTCGGCTACACTGTACAAGAACAGCATGAGACCAGACAGCTTTAATGGCTGGCTGCTAGGGGGTCAGCATCCAAACCTCTTATTAACAATACTCAGGTCCACCAGAGTCTTTCCACCCGAAAATCACTTCCACTTCAGGAGAGCTCGGGCAGATTTTGAAAGACAATATGCACCATAAATACTCAAGATGTTTCTTTTTGAAAAAAAGGAAGTCCAGTTAAAAAAGTTTTTTTTTTTTTTACTTGAGTATGTTTCTCTAATGCATCAATGGATTTTGAACACAACATTTCATTAACCTCTCAATATGACGTCCACTCAGTCATTTTTAGTCAAGAACCACCCACTTAAACAGAACTAGACTACCTAACCATTAGGTAAATGGACTAAGCACAGTTTATTTCGTTTTAACCTGACATTTAAGAGTGATGAACCAGAAACTTATTTAAGAATAAATGTAACATCTTTGTAAGTTTTATTATTTTTTATTACTATGGAACATTTCAGTACCATCTATAAATTATTTATCCATGCACTTCATTCTTTTTTAATTATTTATTCATCTGAGCTTGTTATCTTTAAATCAAAATAACTTCCCCTCCCTCTTCTCTTCTCTGACGGGTTTACTGGTGTAAGGGAGGGACCGACCTGTCACTCACCAGTTCACAGCAATAACAAACCACAATCAGTCAATTTTGATTTATTGTGTGACGTACTGCCGTTTCATGAAAATTTTTAACCCAGTCACCCAACTTACATTGTCTGAGAACAAGACTTTTGCCTTATTAGAAAGCAGCGTACCATCAGAATGATTTTGAAACTGATGTTATAGGTTAAAAAAAAAAGTACAGTTGCTTTAAAAATAGACAGTGGTAGACATTCTGTCCGAAGCAGAGATGTTTTCTATAATACAAGAACATTCTGTATTATTTGGTTAGCTGGAATAAACCAATTGCGAATGTTTATAATGTCTGTTATTCAGAGAACCGTACTGTAGCCGAGATGAAGGGGAGCTGCTCTTTGGCCTATAAATAACTAAATATGTTCAACATACAGAAAGAGAGACAGATATTGATTTTGGGTAACCTCTGTGAAGGGGGCTTGGCTCCTCTGCAGAAATAAGAAGACCGAAAGCCCAGGTCTGAGGAACTAGGCATGCACTAGTAAACCTACTGCTGTGTCTTTTTAATCCACTCTAATCCTAAAGTATACATACTCAGGCCCAAAACAGGCATACATTTGAAACTTTCAGGAATCAAAAAAAATAAATAATTGTGTGGGTGTTTGTATGCATGTGTTGCCAATCCATTTCTGACTCCAGACGACGTCAATATGCAACAAAGCTATGTTCGGCATAAGCCATAAAAATGCTCCCTTGTAATGTTAAGTCATTGTAAGTCCTCTCTTAAGACAAAAAAATAAAGGAAAGGAAAAAAAGGGGCTGGGTGAGATAAAGGGAGGGTGTGCCTGCAAAGATAGCCAAGGATGTAGAGAATAGATTGATATAGCAATTACGCCAAACCTTTTTCAACTGCAGCGAATACATATCCATATATTAGCCTTCCCTGCTTCTTGTGTGCCTGAATGTGTGTGTGCGCACGTGTCATGAAACTGGTTTTCACAAGCATGCATGTAGAAACAATACATGTAAACTCATTTACAGCACAACCTTCTTTTTATGCTCATTGGTCGACACTGTAGCAGGTGTGTGTGTGTGTGTTTAGGATTTGTAGCTGTGTTGTGTTCTGCCTTTACGTGAAGATTATTTATTTCATGTCACTGTGTTGACATGAGATGATTTAAGGAGCACAGGAAGCTCATCTGACATGCCCCGTTGGTGGTCTGTCAGGTGTGAGTACTAATTTGACAGGTGCTTTTGTACTCCATATTAATCTAATCGTAGGGGGCCCTCTGCCATTTTGGATTCTCCATCATTTTGACAACAGGATGTGACATAGTAGGGGACGTGATGGGGTCATGAATGAGACAGCTCTGAGAAAGAGATTACTTCCTGGCATCCTACAATATCCACTTATATGAGAGTACGAGGAAAGGTCACACATATGGGTACATTATAAATGTATACCACTATTATAAAATCCACAGTGGCAAAGACACATTGTACAAATAATAAAGGATGACAACTTCTCTGCTACAGCCAAAGCTTTTTCTTTGCGTGCGTGCGTGTGTGTGTGTGTAGAAGAAGGAGGGAAGGGAGCAATAAGAATACAAGAGATGAGACAAATGACAAACTTTACAGAAGAAAGGGAAGAAAACAAGGGATGAGGATGAGAAAGGAAAGAATAAAATGAAAGAAGCAGGAAGGTGAAGGAATAAAGAAGACAGAACGAATTGGTTAAAATGAAGGATACAAAGAATAAAGGAATAAAAGAAATAAATTAAGAGAAGGAACAAAAGACAGAAGGAACAAAAGAAGGAAAAGAGATAAGGAAGTAAATAAGGAGAAGTTAAAGGAGGAGAAAGGGACAGATGAATGGAAGTATAGAATCGGAAGGAAGGATGCAGAAGACAGGAGTGCTGGTGATGGTTATTTCCATTTGAGGAGATAGAAAGGCAACTAAAGTCACCACACACACACACACACACACACACACACACACACACACACACACACACACACACACACACACACACACACACACACACACACACACACACACACACACACACACACACAGTAGCTTCAGACATACTCTGAGCCAATAACAATCCTTGCTGAGATACAGTATCAACACAGAGCTTTGAGTGCAATGAAAGACAGGAACAAGTCTGGTCTGTAACTACCAAATCAGAGATGATGTGAAGGAAACAAAATGAATCATGCTTGTTTTCAGCCGGAGTGGAGATTCTGGTGTGTTTCAACACTGCCCCCTACTGTGTACTGTGTGATCTGTGTGTAGTCTGAGCTCCTCAGACGCAACAGCATCACTCCACATGACACACGGTTAATAAACATACTCCAATACTTAACCTCAGCAGGACAACATGACATCATAGTATGCTTTTGAATGGAAAATTTGAAATAATATCAACAAAAATAATATCAGCAAAAGCAAATCACAACTGCAGTCCATCTTCTGCACTAATAAGAAAACAAAACAGGCACTTAAGTGAAGAAAATTACTTTGTTCCAAAACCAAGGGAGTTCCCTGCTGATGAACTCTTCTAAATGTTGGGCATTATCAAGTTACTAAGCTTAATGCATGATACTCAAGTAAGAAGTATTTTATTGTTAGTTTTCTGTATATAATATTAACAACTTTTTAAAAAGACCTTAAAATAAAATAACCGATTTTATTCAGCATTCATATTCAATTGATTTAAAAAAAGCCAGTAAAAACATTTATAAATGTTACAAATAAATCTAGTACTAATAGATTCTTTTGACCTTTGCTAATGAGACATTCCTGAAAATTCCACAGAAATATGAAACAGAACTTTTACTTTTAGCAGGAAATCAGCATATAAAAAATATTTTCGAAGGATTATCTGACACCAAATTACGTCTGACGTAATGACATGAAAATTTTGCTTTGCATTCAAATAAATACATTACATTATTACAAATGGATTATTTTATTTAAAAAAAATATTCAAGTCGAAAACTGTTACTTTAAATTGTAAAACTGTTTGTTGTTGAAATGCATTCTTCGATTGTCTATCTTACAGTTTAAATCAAAACAAGTTACCTTGAGAGGCAACATAATTAAGAAACCTATTTTTTGGAACCGCCTTAACATCAGGATTGCCTATAAGGCCCTAAATCACAAGGTTTTGGCACAGACATAATGCACAGACCTGTCACTGACTTCCACAGATTTGATAACCATCACAACAGCGCCACAAGTCATTTCCACTGAAGCGGTAAATGCTGTATAAACTGCAAAACCTGCCAACTTGCTCTCTGGTGAGTTTCAAGCCAAATTTTGTATCACTCCGTTTAGAAACCCAATAAGATCACAGGATATTGAGCTCTGGATCAACAAACAGGGCTTACACATTCTTTATCTTCCATTTACTCAGCTGTTTTTTTTTCCCCTGTAAGATTTTAAAGCAATGTACTGGGTTCAATACCAGTTAAGCTCTATCGACAGCTTCTGTGAGGTGCCACGATTACCACAGAAAGTAATTTGGTCTCATCCCTCAGTTTGTCAAATCAAGCAAAAATCGTGTTAACAGTAATACACTCACAATGAAAGATTAGGGGATGAGGCATTGCGCAGGAAGAAGCATAAAAAAAGATGTTGAAAGTATGGCCACAAGACTTAAAACAGAGAACTACACTGTAAAAATAAATACTGCATTTAGGTAATACATAATAATCGTACTCTTATTATGAGTAAAAAAAAAAAATAATAATAATAAAACTGGTAAATCTAGAAACTTTAACGCAATAAGCAATGACACTAGAAAATTACTATTCGTTTTTTAATAATATATAATAATTTTTAAATGCTTAAAACATCATCAATAAGAAAAAAAATATTATTGTAACGTCATGTGACGTTTCTGGTTCGTTACTTTCTTTTTGTTCCTTGTGAGTTTTTCCCGTGCTGTTCTGTCGTTCCCTTTCGAGGGCGGGAACGAGACGGTGCATGGAAAAGATGCATTTGGGAACCTCCCCTTCACGTAAATTTCTGAAACCTTATAGGATAACGCCAGTTGACAACTGGCCAATTGTCGCGCGATGCGCTCTGGCTGTCAGACAGTATAAATAGCATAAGCGCGGCACTTGCGTCAGATTATTTCCTTCACACGGACTTATGAACAGTTATGGAATCAACAGGAACTAAATGTAAGGTAAGTTGCGCGGGTCCCATTGACCCGCCGGATACTCACGCGTGCTGCGTCGTCTGTCTGGGTCTGGCCCACGCCGAGGATGCCCTGCTGGAGTCCTCCTGCGGGGATCTGCCGGGGCGCGCGCTGAGATCCAGGAGGGACATAGCGCGCAGTATCGCGGGGAAGGGGTCCGCTGCCGCCGTCGAGCCGCTGGCGGTCCCCCCCCACACACTCGCGGGGTGACGGTGACGACGCAGCATGCCGTCCTCTGCCGTCCCCCCAAATCACCAGTTCTCTTCGCGGACTTCCTCCCGGTCGAGGATGACAGAGACGTGGACTCAGTATCCCTCGCTGCATCAGACAGGGACTGGGCGGCGTCGGAGTGCCTCGACACAGAGGGCCCTCTAGACCTCCGGCAGGAGCTAGTCAGGGTCCTCGAGAGGGCAGTTAGAGAGCTGGACCTGGACTGGAGTGCTCCACAGGAGCCCGCGAGAAGTAAGCTGGACTCCTGGTTCCTCCAGTCCAGCCGCCAGCAAGCTGGAGCTAGGAGGGGATCCCCCCTTTTTTCCGTGCAATTGCTGGACGCCGGCAGCATGGACGCGGAGGATGTGAGGGACCTGAGAGCGACAACGTCGCTCTCATGGCAACCAAGCGGTCCGCGCAAGCCATCGGCCGCTCTATGGGTTTTTTTAGTGGTGCACCTGTGGCTAACTCTGGCGGACCCGAGGGACTCAGACCGGAAAATGCTCCTCAACGCACCAATTGCAGCCGCCGGCCTTTTTGATGGCGCAGTCGAGTCGGTTATGGAAAAATTTTCCGAGGCGCAAAAGCGCGCGAAAGCGATGAGCCACGTGATGCCGAGGCGCGCGTACCAGCAGCCCTCAAGGGCGCGGTCGGCGTCGGCGCCGCGCCTCCCCCACAGACCGGTGACACAGCAATCGGCGGCTGCAGTTCCGGCGGCTTCTCGCCCGGAACTGGATGTCCGACGCAAGCAATGGGCGGGACCCGGGAAGAGGCGTCACGCGCCCAGGGGGGCCCCCCGTCATGACGGCGCACAGCCTCCCGCAGGCAAGCCATCTTCCTGACGGTCCCGTCAAAAGGAAGAGAGAGCTCGCGGGTGGGCCGCCCCCAAAACACCATGTTGTGCGTTATGTCCCCTCTGTTCGTATGGGCGACGATTGCAATGTGTGTGTGTTAAACCCGGTTTGTGTGGATGCAATAATAAAAACAAATGCTTGTTCACAAAAAGAGTTGTTTCTTCCTCATTCTGTCAGTGTTGTGTCGCTTGCCCTGCCCCAGAGCGGCGCGGAGCCACAGTATGCACTTGCTCCCTCAATAGTAGCCGACATTTCCCCGCCGCTCCCGACACTCGTCGAGCAGCGTGCAGCCTACCCTCCGCTTCATCATTTCCTGGAAGCTTGGAGGGCCATTCCAGGCATCTCAGGTTGGTTGCTGGGACAGGAAGTTCACAGTCTGCTCGCGAAAGGAGCGATAGAGCGCGTCCCTCCGAGCGAGCTAGAGAGCGGATTCTACAGCCGCTATTTCGTGGTGCCCAAGAAAGATGGGGGGCTCCGTCCGATTCTGGATCTGAGACCCATCAACCGCGCGCTCCACAAACGCGCGTTCAAGATGGCAACGCTGAGGCAGATACTGGCACAGGTATGTCCCGGGGACTGGCTAGCGTCCGTAGATCTGAAAGATGCGTATTTTCATATTCAGATTGCGCCACGCCACAGGCGTTTCCTGAGATTCGCGTTCGAGGGCTCAGCATACCAGTATGCCGTGCTCCCGTTCGGGCTGGCAATGGGTGTGCTGTGGTATAGCGGACACTGCGTATACCTTTCACGCGAGAGACCCGGGTTCGAAACCCACTCTGTTGCACTTTTAACACCGCGCACGTTCTCAAAATGTGTGGATGCAGCACTTTCCCCCCTCAGAGCGAGCGGAGTGCGCATTCTAAACTATCTGGACGATTGGCTGATTCTAGCTCATACAAGGGAGGTGCTAATCAGACATACAGACATGCTGCTTCATCATCTGGAGTCACTGGGCCTGCGAGTGAACATGCAGAAGAGCATGCTCACCCCGAGTCAGTATATGACATATCTAGGTGTGTGCTTCGACTCAGTGGCGATGCGAGCCCGCCTCCCCCCGGAACGCATAGAGACCATCTCTTAGGCTCTGCGTGGCTTCAGACAGGACCGGTCTGTTCCCCTGAGGGATTTTCAGAGGCTACTCGGTCTTATGGCGTCAGCATCTTCAGTGTGCCACCTTGGTCTGCTGCGAATGCGTCCACTGCAGTTGTGGCTGAAGACCCGTGGAGAGCGTGGACAGCGGGGCGCATGCGCATCACGATCTCCCGCAGCTGCATCAGCGCTCTGGAACCATGGTCCAATCAGGACATGTTCAGCCAGGGGGTTCCCCTTGGGCTGGTGACGACACGCACCGTAGTGACGACAGACGCGTCGAGCTCAGGTTGGGGTGCAACATGCGAGGGCGTTCCGACTTCCGGTCTATGGTCGGAGTCACAGAGCGAGTGGCATATCAACATGCGAGGGCGTTCCGACTTCCGGTCTATGGTCGGAGTCACAGAGCGAGTGGCATATCAACCGCCTGGAGCTGAAAGCGGTATGTTTGGCCCTAAGGGCTTTCCTGCCGCAAATAGAACAGCAGCATATGTTGATTCGCACCGACAACATGTCCGTGGTTTCATACATAAATCGCCAAGGCGGCGTGCGCTCCAGGGCCCTGTTCGAGCTGGCAACGAGCCTCCTGCTGTGGGCAGATCAACATCTCCTCTCCATCAGAGCTTCGCACATCCCGGGTGTACTAAACCGCGGAGCGGACATGCTTTCGAGGAACGGGATTCCTCACGGAGAGTGGAGGCTTCACTGAAAGGTGGTGCAAATGATCTGGGATCGCTTCTGGAGGGCAGAAGTGGATCTGTTTGCGACGAGCGAGAACGCGCACTGCCCGCTGTTTTTCTCCCTGTCGCACGCCCCTCTAGCGGGGGACGCTCTGACATCGCGTTGGCCGAGAGCCAGGTTGTACGCGTTTCCTCCGGTAAAAATTCTGCCTTTAGTCCTATGCAAAATAAGGGAGGAAAGAGCATCGGTGATCCTAGTCGCCCCGAACTGGCCGAATCAGCCTTGGTTCCCGGACCTACGAGAGTTGCTGGCAGCCCCCCCGTGGCGGATTCCCGTCAGCAAGAATCTACTGTCTCAAGCGAGCGGCGAGGTATGGCATCCCAGCCCCGAGCTGTGGAGCCTGCACGCGTGGCCGCTTCAGGGGCCTTAGAAGAGCTCGCACTACCTTCTAGTGTGCTGGAGACTCTCGCGGAGTCTCGTGCACCTTCCACGAGACGCCTTTATTCCCTGAAATGGGGAGTGTTCGTGAAATGGTGCAACGAGCACAATATCGACCCGGTGAGCTGTCCCGTGTCAGATGTGTTACAGTTTTTACAGCTCCGGCTGGATGACGGGAGTGTTCCGTCTACTCTAAAGGTCTATGTGGCCGCTGTCGCCTCGTTTCGTTCACCGGACGACGGGCAATCGATCGGGAGGCATCCACTAATGGTCAGATTTCTCAGAGGTGCGAGGAGATTACACCCCCCACGCCCCCCATCGGTTCCGCCGTGGGATTTGGCGTTGGTTCTGAGAGCTCTCTCTCTGCCGCCGTTCGAGCCCTTGGAATCGGTCGCGATTAAGGAGCTTTCACAGAAGACGGCGCTGCTTCTCGCACTGGCATCGGCTAAGCGCATTGGGGACTTGCATGCGTTCTCAGTGAGTGACGATTGTATTCGTTTCGGGCCCGGAGACTGCAGTGTTACTCTCCGGCCGAGACCTGGCTTCGTGCCAAAATCGCTCTCTACTCCATTTAAAGCGCAAGTAGTTTCTCTGCTCGCCTTGTCTTCAGAGCCGTCAACCTCACGGGACATCGGCGCTCAGAGGGCTATCTGCCCCGTCAGGGCTTTGCGTATTTACTTGGACCGATCCGCCACATTCCGACAGTCGGACCAGCTCTTTGTGTGCTATGGTGGCGCTACTAGAGGAAATGCTGTCTCTAAACAGAGGCTTTCTCACTGGATAGTGGACGCTATTGCTTTGGCTTATGCGAATCAGGGACAGGAATGCCCTCTCAACATCAGAGCTCACTCGACGAGAGCTATTGCCTCATCGTGGGCCTGGTCTAGAGGTACGTCAATACAGGATATCTGTTTTGCTGCTGGCTGGTCTTCTCAGAACACCTTCGCCAGGTTTTATAAACTGGATGTTCCATCTTTGGCGTCTCAAGTGCTTTCGGTGAGTAATTGAATCAATTATTCCTGGGATATTGCTACTTTTCTCAAAATACAGTTGTTACCGCTGTGCTGTTGACGCTGGGGATTTCTGTACAGTAGTTTGTGCTTATGTGCTCACGGTCACCGCTTTGCCGTTGACGCTATGCGCTCACACTAGTTGTGCTTTAATGCTTTCTGAATAGTCACGTCTGCCCTGTAATAACGCAGCCCGCTATTTTTCATGCTGCTGATATGCAAATTTTGACAAGCTTTAGCTAAGATTTCATTGGCTTAGCTGCACCTATCAGTAGTGAGCACACGTGGCGACGTTGCCATTGGACGAGCTGTGTTTGGTGTATGTTTCCCTGTATCAGACTGGTCTAAGTCTCAATCACGGCGGGATTGAACACCGTTCCCAAATGCATCTTTTCCATGCACCGTCTCGTTCCCGCCCTCGAAAGGGAACGTCTCCGGTTACTATCGTAACCTCCGTTCCCTGAGAGAGGCGGGAACGAGACGGTGCAATGTCCGCCGTGTTCGTCGCTTGACCAGCTGTGCCGTGTTCAGTCATGATTCTGACGCAAGTGCCGCGCTTATGCTATTTATACTGTCTGACAGCCAGAGCGCATCGCGCGACAATTGGCCAGTTGTCAACTGGCGTTATCCTATAAGGTTTCAGAAATTTACGTGAAGGGGAGGTTCCCAAATGCATCTTTTCCATGCACCGTCTCGTTCCCGCCTCTCTCAGGGAACGGAGGTTACGATAGTAACCGGAGACGTTTTCCGTTGCCTGTCCCTTTACTAACAGGTGAGCGCTGATTGGTCGCGGTTGCTGTCAATCATCTCAGAGGGGCGGGATGAGCGCTTGTGACGTCAGACAGCGAACGGAGATCGGAAGTGAGGAACACTATAAAAGGACGAGCCAACGCAGAAGACTCCACGGCCTTTTTGTTTTGTGAACTTGAACTGTGATTGTGTGCCTTTTGATTTGTTCTTGTTCATTTCGTTTTGGGTTGTTGTTAGTTTTGTTAGTGTCATGTTGTTCATGTTAGATTATTTTACTTTGCCGTCCTCTTCTTTTGAAGTGTTAAACACTTGTTGAATATTTGTTTATTCGTTAATAAACAAGGAGGGGAAGGAGTTAGGTAAGTTGTCACGTGACATACATTGTGCACACTTAGGTTTGATTTGTGTTATACACAATAGTTTAGGGACATGCGCCACTTATTGTAATTTTTGTTTAGTTAGTTAGTGTAGGTAAGATACGACGTCAGAGGACGTTGAAGACTTTCTTTCTACATTTTTCTTTCTAGGTAGGTTTAGTTTCAATGGGTTAGTTAGTGTGTTTTGTTTTATTGATTTCTTTGATTTGGCGCTGTTCGATTTTCCTTTATCCTCCTTAAGTTGATTCTGGAATTGATTTGTGATTTTTCTTTCTCTTTTTGGTGTTTATCATTTATGTTGTTTTGATTCATAAATATCTTTATTTAACATATTACTTACTGGCTCACTTCACGGGTAATAAATTGTTCACTTTTCGTTAAAAGCTTGTGTTGGTCTGATTTCCTCGCGGTATAAATATAGTAGAGACGTTTAATAATAGAGACGTTTTAATGTTCCCCTTCTCTCTTAGACAAACAATATCATAGAAGGGACGTAACAATTATAAATAAGTAATTGTCAAATTGAAATAGTTTAAATGCAAGCCATGATGAATACAAGTCTAAAATAAGAAAATAATTACATTATAAATAATGTCTTTACTGTCATACTAATATATATATATATATATATATATATATATATATATATATATATATATATATATATATATATATATATATATATATATACACACACACACACACACACAGTAATACCTCTAAATAAGAGCATAATCCATTCCAGGGTGGAGCTCGTAACTCGAATTGCTCGTATCTAGAATCATTTTTTCCCATAAGAAATAATAGAAAACTGTAATTTTCTTGAATAGCAGGAACTAAGCATAACTGAACTTAGCTTTCGTATTTTTTTTTAAACTTTTCTATTTTATATTATTGTTTACATTTTTTTCGATTTGTAATCTTTACTTTTGATGACTTTTCGTACCTTTTTTTTTCACCTGACTATTAACCAAATATCTGTCGAGGGAGATCGGCTTCTCCTTTATCCACAACAACAGAAGCCTCTCCATCTCATCATTTATATTTGAACATAACTTCTATACAATCGTCACGCCCTTGGAAGGATTGACATTCTTGATAACATCCTTCTGCTTTAGGATGGTACACATCTTGGGTGTACATGCAATCATACATGCGTGCTAGATCACTCACGCGGACACGCGCTCATATTGATCCACAATTTCAGGCTTCATTTCCATGGTCATCATGCGTTTTTTCTTCTCACTACCATCCTTACTACTCACTTTCTTAGAAATCAAATGGCCAAAATAGAGAGAAAATCACCTACTCGCAGGCGATGCGTACAGAAGTCAGCGGACGCGTGAAGTGAACGTGCGTCGGCATCGGAGTCAATACGAGTGCTCGTATCTTGAATATTTACTCGTATCTAGAAGCAAAAATATGCCCGAAGGTTTGCTCGTATCTTGGAATACTCATATGTAGAGACGCTCATATCTCGAGGTATTACTAATATATATATATATATATATATATATATATATATATATATATATATACACACACACACACACACGTTAAAATAATACTGTTTAAAAGTAATGTTGGAAAAAAATAAAATAATTATTTTATTACTGGATGTGAGTTGTTTTAATACTTTAACAATATAGGCATAGGTATGTATCATGATTTCCTCAGCACAACTGTTTCCAACATTGATAATAATAAGCATTTCTTAAGCACTCAATCATCATATTAGAATGATTTCTGAAGGACCATGTGACCCTGAAGACTGTAGTATAAATATGTGAAATGTATGTTAAATATGTTAAATGTAAAACAAAATTATATTATTAAAATAAAAAAAAATGTGAACTGCATATATTTTTTTCCCATAACACAGGCAAAACCTTCTTATATATACACACACCTTACTCAAAAACAGGTCAGAGTGAATATCAAAGCAGAACATGACAAATTTTCACAGGGAATTTTCAAAGAGATGTGCAATTTTTGTCATGCCATTACCATCTACCCACATGCATATTCACTCTGATAAATAAGAGTGTGAAAGCTGGGTGAGCTGTGTGTCTGAACTTCATGAGAAATGCAGGAGGTCGGGGAGAAAGAGACTCATTAGCGGAACGTCTCCACACTTCCAGCTTCAAATCGTCTTCCAGAAATCATATGCATCACATGCAACACGCAGTCTAATTGTCACGGGTCCGTGTGCGATGAGGGCACGAAGACGAGGAAGAATAATCCATAATAGACTTTTATTAAAGCAAACCATACAGATGAGGAAACACACGCAACACATTAACGATGACCGACAACTAAAGAGTGCACAAGGAGAACTAAATATACTAACAGTGATGAACCTAAAGACAAACACCTGTGATGATTTGTGGCTATGACAACTGATGGGTGACGGAGAGTTCTAGAACAGAAAACATGTGACAACAACAAAAGGCAAAATAAGAGTCCTTGAAAACAGTGAAACGTGACATGACGCCCCCTCCCGGAAGGCGCGTCCTCGCGCCGTGATGATGTGGCGAGAAAGAGGAGATGGTGGACAGCAAACCAGGGAAGCCGGTAGCAGGAGGAGGCTCTGGAGGAGGACGAAGACCGGGAGGTGATGATGGGATGACAGTAGGGAGAGAAGATGATGGCCATGGAGGAGGATGGTCCAGGTGGTAGACCCAGAGCGAGCCGCTGATAGCCCACGGTGGAGTCGACGGAGGGAGGAGCCAGGGATGAAGGCAGATGGCGGGGATCATGGTGACGACTGACAGGGACGAAGCTGATGGATCCCAGGATGTAGCCGACGAACCGATTGACCCAAACGATGCCGCTGGCCCCGGAGACCGAGGCGGAGCCGCAGCGACGAGCGTCCGAAGCGACACCGACAGGACAGAGGACAGAGTCGAAGGCGGTGTGACCGAAGACCAAGGCGGAGCCGGGGGGAAGGAGGAGCCAGCTGGAGCCGAAGGTGGAGGCCAGGCGACGACAGACCAAGGCGGAGCCGGAGGGACGAGGGAACCCGATGGAGACGTTTGGCCGAGGGACGTCGGTGGAGCTGAGGGAGGGAGGAGCCAAGGCGGAGCCGATGTGTTGACGGGCCGAGGTGGAGTGCAGGGTCCAGAGGTTTGAGGCGGAATCCGGATCCCCTCAGCGCCTTCCGATGACGGTGACCCGTCGACACATGGCGGCTCCCAGGTGTTAACAGGAGCCAGCAGTGGGGCGCGGGACACTGGCAGAGGAGGTGCTGAGTGCTGACTCAGTAGAGGTGGTGGGAGAGGGAGGCTGGGTGGGTTGTCTGGCAAGTCTGGAATCCAGAGTTCCCGGTCAGTGGGTGGTTCAGGCCAGGGGAGGTCCAGGTCCAGGTCCAAGAGGTCTGGCGGGTCAGGCCACGGGAGGTCTTGAAGGTCTGAGAGGTCTGGCGGGTCAGGCCAAGGGAGCTCTGGCTCTGGCTGGCGGATCTCTGGATCGGGCTCTGGCTCTGGCTGGCGGATCTCTGGATCGGGCTCTGGCTCTGGCTGGCGGATCTCTGGATCGGGCTCTGGCTCTGGCTGGCGGATCTCTGGATCGGGCTCTGGCTCTGGCTGGCTGATCTCTGGATCGGGCTCTGGCTCTGGCTGGCTGATCTCTGGATCTGGCTCTGGCTGGCGGATCTCTGGATCTGGCTCTGACCGGCGAGGCGCAGGCTTGGGCGCTGGCTGTCGAGGCGCTGGCTGTCGAGGCGCAGGCGTGGGCGCTGGCTGTCGAGGCGCAGGCGTGGGCGCTGGCCGACGAGCGGCAGGCGTGGGCGCTGGCCGACGAGCGGCAGGCGTGGGCGCTGGCCGACGAGCGGCAGGCGTGGGCGCTGGCTGACGAGCGACCACTGGTAGATGAGCGGCGGGAACTGGCGCTGGCTGATGAGCGGCGGGAACTGGCGCGGTGATTGCTGGCGTGTCAGCTTCCCCGATATAGAAGGTGGAACAGTTTATGTACAGGACCAGGTTGAGAAAGTCTTGGAACGGCTGCCAGCACTCGCTCGGCTCTAGCTGAATACACGCATCGTCATCCAGCCCAGCCCAGAAATGCTGGTTTAATTTGGTGTCACTCCAGCTCACCAACTCTGCCAGTTCCAAAAACTCCTCTACGTACTCCTCAATCGGCCGCCCTCCTTGTCGGACGATTCGCAGGAGACGATCCTCCGCCTGCTTTCTTTCCATAGTAGCGCTCTTCTCGTTTCTTTTCGCCGCAATCATCCCGTTTGTTTGGTCGGTCATTCTGTCACGGGTCCGTGTGCGATGAGGGCACGAAGACGAGGAAGAATAATCCATAATAGACTTTTATTAAAGCAAACCATACAGATGAGGAAACACACGCAACACATTAACGATGACCGACAACTAAAGAGTGCACAAGGAGAACTAAATATACTAACAGTGATGAACCTAAAGACAAACACCTGTGATGATTTGTGGCTATGACAACTGATGGGTGACGGAGAGTTCTAGAACAGAAAACATGTGACAACAACAAAAGGCAAAATAAGAGTCCTTGAAAACAGTGAAACGTGACACTAATACTGTCCAGCACATGTGAGAAAACAATAACTATAACATTCACAATAGTTATCAAGAAAGAGTGACCACAAAAAAAGCACAGGGATGAAATGTTGAGACAGAGACAGGAACAAAAAACGTGTACATATGTATACAGAAAATATATTAAAAATATTAATAATAATTTGAAGTGATTCCATGATTTCTGTACCAAACCACAATGCTAAAACAGGCTTCCAAAACACTTCACCACCTTTCCACTGTCCCTGTTTTCATCTGTCAAACAAAATGACACTGGACCAACCAGAAGTCCTATGTTGTCAACCAATTAGTAATTCTGTACACACTAATCTAATCTCATAAAAATATGCAAAAGCCATGTTATTTCTATATTGCACACTGCAAGTTCTCAACTTGATTTCTATAGACTTAGATCTTAGCATATTGTTGCAGTTAATAAAATGCATGTCTATATTTAATCAACATAAACAGAGCAGTTTTCATTCAGAGCTAAGGTACAGCCATAGACACTAAAATAGAAGTACTCTAAAAATCACATTTTTTCTATCAATTTATAAATAAAAAAAATTCTGACCTCAAAGCTACAAGTTACTTCACTGCTGAGATTGTCCAGACAGAGGTTAGATTACTATAATTGTATCACAAAAAAAAAAAAAAAATACTAAAAATAAAAGCTCAAATTCAAAATATTAATAAATTCAATAATACTACATAAACAACAGTAAAATACAACAGTCACTACTACTGTCGCTAAACATTCACATATACACGAATTGACTTCATCACTCTGTCTCTAATAAACGGTTGCGTGGTAGGCATT
This sequence comes from Rhodeus uyekii, assembly GCA_037043235.1. Taxonomy (NCBI): domain Eukaryota; kingdom Metazoa; phylum Chordata; class Actinopteri; order Cypriniformes; family Acheilognathidae; genus Rhodeus; species Rhodeus uyekii. The sequence goes on along the minus strand of JAWRVZ010000187.1, from coordinate 661,399 downwards.
CTGGTGCAATATGTCTGCCATCCAAGTGGATGCACTTCGAGTCCCAAGAAAAGTGCTGTGTTAATGTAACAAATTATTATTTTTACTATGAAATGATTATTTTTCATGAATGAAAGCATCCCAGGTATGAATTAGTTAATCAGCATAGAAACTGTGAAACCTTTTCTGGTCATTTACATTGATGCAATTTTGTAAAAAAAACAAAAAACCTTTTCTCCACTTTGCAAGCACATGGTGCAAAATGGTCACAAATTATATAAATTATATATATTATTATATATATATATATATATATATATATATATATATATATATATATATATTCACAGATGAGCTAAAACATTATGACCACCTGTCTAATATGCTGTTGGTCCTCTGCAAGCTGCCAGAACAGCTCTAACAGACCAAACAGGATAGCCTTCGGTGTCCTTGAATAAGTATTGTATAAGTATTGAAATCCAAACACCCCTTCTAGTCCCTTCTCAGAGTCACTTCGCCATAACCAGTTGGCCCTTGTCAAAGTCGCTCAGACCTTTATTCTTGCCCATTTCTCCTACGTCATTTAATGTACCCAGACCTTAACATGTGGCCTTGCTAGAAGATTATCAAAGATATTTGCTTCTCCAGTGACTGGTCATAATGTTTTGGCTCATCAGTGTGTGTGTGTGTAAACACAGTTGTCTAAAACCACCAATGTGCTACGGTGGATGTCAGTTAGTTTTTTTTTTTTTGGCATTTATATTTCTCTTGATTAATGTGTTTCCACTGTTGCACAATGCTCCCTCCAGGCAACATACTTGAACTGCTAAACAGCTTATTTTAAACTACTGATATTAGCCTTCATCTCATTTGGGTTTATACGATTTCAAACAGATTTGCTACACACTTAAGACAAATTAGTATGCCAATTCACACCTCTGCAATCCCTTGAACCTTTTGTCCAACATCAATTTAACAAAAAGTCTTGGGGAAGATTAAAGACTTTATATAATATCTCAATACAACATTCAAAAACGATTTAAACATTTGTAAATAGAAGTGTTTGATCCTTCATGACCACTAGATGGCAGCCTAACTTTATATTCCATGTAGTCTCTCACAGGAAGTCAGTACTTCTGTGATGGTTTCCAAGTAACATCTATAATACCACTGTCTTAACTTCTTTTAAAGATGAAAGAAAGAAAGAAAGAACCCATGACTTCAGTCATATTACACCTGCTTGACCCCTTGTTGTACTCACATCAAACTCATTGAGAGCGGCGGCCAGCTCGCCAATGCCAGCGTGACCGTGCTTCTCGTCGGTGGGTGAGGTGGCCTGGGCAGCGCTGGAGATGCCTCCGATGGCTTCTTGGACCTGTTTAAAGACGTAGTCACGGTTGGCACGTGTAGCAGCCACGTCGGGGTGGCGCAGAAAGGCCTGGGAGGCAGTGTAGAGCATGGTGGCGTTCTTCTTTAGAGCCCCTCGAGCTGCCGCCATCTCATCCCTGCACTGAGGGTCCTTTAGCTCCTGCCACACACATACACTAGTAGCTGTATTTCGGTAGCTAGCAAAAGCTACAGTAAAGCAGCAGATGAAATGAACAAATGAAATGAAAAAAAGTTTGATAAATACATTTTCAAATTTAACTGCTAGGCATCCATCCATCCTATAATTGCACAAAAAGCAATTAGTCAAAGATCCTTCGTGCATACAAAGTTTGGTGAGTTTTCACTATATGGATAAAATCAAAACTAAATAAAATGCATGATCTTCTTAAATTTAAAACACAAGTGTGATGTTTAATAATACCTGCTGTCTGCGAGCAGCAACGTAGTTCAGTTTGACCATCTCTTTCCCAAACTCCTTAAAGCGATTGGCCAAGTCTTGCTCGTTAGTGGCGTTCTTGACAGCTTCTAGAGCTTCTTCCACCTGGAAACGCATCAACGCACACACATCACACTGTTTAAACAACATCCATAAAATGAAAGGTGGTATAAAAGTTACATAAAGCAATTCATGTCGTTGGGTGATGGATAACTCGGTTCTCCTGGGACACATACAATGTAAATTCTGACAGTTTTCCCTCTCTGTAATTAGACTAAGAGGTGGTTTGTCCCTTGTGAGACATCTAAAAGTTTCTCAGTCACACCCGACACTTTAAAAGTGATTTCATTATTTAACAGAGGCAACTAGGTATGTATATAAAATGTTTAAACACTCTAAACATTGATGAGTTAGAGTGGGAAGAATTGTGTCTTTTTCATTTGACAGTGGGTAACTAGAATGAAAATAGAATGAATTCCAACTAGAATAAAAAGGGATTAAGGGCAAAATTGCATGAAAATTAAGGTATAAAAGCAAAAAGCCTAAATTCAGCCACTCTGAAATATAATTATCTACACCAAATGCAAAAAATGACGCCTATTTGACGACCAGAGGCAAGATAAGTGGTACTTGAGACTGTTGTTTATGCATTTTAATTGTTTGTTGCAAAGTTATGCCAGGAGGTTGTCGCAATTTGTACAATTCAAATAAAGAGCAGGGCTGGAGATAAAGACGTTTCTTGTTTCTACAATAAATATAACTTTAAGTGCCCTTGAAATAAAGGCAGATGTTTCTACTTGAATGTCAAAACAATTGAGAGGCATGTCTGGCTTGGTAGAACGAAAAAACCTGTCAGTTAGAATGAAAAAATAAAAAATGACAATGGATTTTCCAGGAGACAGCTCTTATTGTCAACAAAAATTAGGTTAATACATCTGTGTAAAAGTGTAAATGTTCAGGTGAAAAAATGTTCAAGGTGGGTAGAGAGCATAGGGTTGTATGATCTGGTAAAAACATTATAATAATTAAAGCTGGATTAATGATAATTCAGGTTGGGGTGGGGGGGACCAGTGAGAGATGAACAAGAAAACAACATACGATCTTAAGGTGAGCCAGGAGCCTCATGACATCAGCCATGTCAGCCAGGATGAGAAGGCGAGTGACGGCAGAGAGGAGGGCGCGAGCGGCGCGGACCATGGTGCCACGTTTCACAGAAGAGCAGGGGTCATCCGCAAACTCTGAGGAGGCTACACGCATCGTATCACCTGCACATAGGCCAAAAACAACCAGAGCAAGACAAAACAACATCCGTTTAATGTTATAACACAGACCAAATCCCTTGTTCATATATAGGACTTTTAACGCTGAACCGAATAAAGCTGCCTGGACATGTCAATGTTTTATTAATAGAATGCATCTGTTTACCAGGGAAATAAACTGAGCGTACAGGCAAGAAAGCCAAGAGCGTTCATTAGTGAAACCACACTTAAAAATATAAAAAAAATTAATTAAAAAAATTAAAAAACGCAGAGGATCGGTGATGTCTAGAAAACAAAATTGCAGCATTATGTCAAACTTTATTGTCCATGAAATAGTGTAGTGGACAAAAAATTTATATAAAAATTTTTTTTGTCCACTACACTGTATTTTATTCTGATTCTATATATATATATATATATATATACACACACACACTTTTTTTTTTGTGGCTAAAGATTTGAAAAACTTAAAAACTTAAACTTAAAACTTAAATATAAAAATTATATATATATAAATAAATAAATAAGTAAATGTATATATTTTTAAGTAGGGGCAAAGGCTAAAAAAAAATATTCTGATTCTATGTCAGTATGTTACTGTGGCATGCTCACTAAAGTAAAAATGAGTAATTTGTCTCAAGATGTATTGACAGAATTTGTTAATGACCCTACAGTAAGTGGACTTCCCACCTTTCGTCTGAACAAGAGCCGCAGGCCGCAGTTGATTAATGAAAGCTTACAAAAAGCCCGGCTGAGACATTAGCAAATGTCATTGAATCTGAGAATGATATACAGAGATGGAAGCTTGTGGCAAACTGACTTCACAGAGTCTAAGCAAAGAGAAGGAGAATATTTAAATAAGGCTATACTTTTCTGTACGTGCCCATTCTGCTGTTTCTCTCATACAGTGAACTGAAACGACAGAATGCCAGCTATTCTTAACCGTGTCTTGCTGCTGTCCCTCTGCTTCCACAGGAAATGTCAGTACTGTCCTCTGGCTCTATGCATTTTTCTGGCAGCTCTACCTTCATGGATTACCATGGGAGGCTAATCATATTTTCATTATGACTGTTTTTTGAGAACCTCTACAGAACAATTCAACTAAGTCAATAAGCACAGACATTGCTCTTTAATCTTCATCCAATCTGTTTGAAACAATTATCATATTGTCCTTCACCTCATTCTGAACAAAACTAAACAAAAGGGTTTACGACCATCTAACAGGTATTGTAATCCAAACGTGTCAGTGACAATTATTCTTCCTTGATTAAACCAAGCATTTAAAGTTGTTGAAAATGCCAAATTTCAGATGACAGTCTTAAATAAGGGCAGACTCTTGTTAGACCCAATACTTCTCCCAGATAATTATGGCTCTCACATAAAAAGTATGACAGTAAAACATTCAGATGGGACTAGGTCATTTGCTGTCCCAGATACATTTGGAAATTATTTATTTGAAGATAAAGGTTGTTTTTTTTACCCCTAAAAAAAAAAAAAGGAAAGTGTTGACCGTGACTGATACAATGACCAACAGATGTCAGAGAGTGACTTCGGAGCAAATAAATTGACCTTACTGATAACTGATACTACTTGCTGCCAATTGGTTGAGATTTGGTTAGTCATCATATTTTTGTTTAATTAGTAATAAATCGACAGCTGTGGGATGGTACACAAATGACAATTAAGCTGAAAAAGAATGACTTCTCATTTCTATATTAAGTATTTTCTTTGTCCTTTGACCCCTGTTTCACACAGAGAGTAACAAACAGTAAGTAACCTCCAGTCAGGAGCAGTAAGTCACTTGGACCATTAGGCCCAACCTGTGTTTATTAACCTCATCCCAGCTAAAGGTCGGCTTGATAATGGTCCACACAGAGTATTTTAACGCACTTCACTCTGCCCCTGCAGCCGGGGCTTGGCTCAGTCTCCATCTGTCAGTTCAGCAGTCCCTTTACTGCAAATCTGAGAACAGTTTGGCATTTTCAATACAAATTAAAAACTCTGTGAACAGGTATAGAAATCTCTTATGCTCACCAAGGGTGATTTATTTGATCTAAAAATACATTAAAATAGTAATATTGTCAAACATCATTATATTTTTAAAATAACTATTTTCTATTTTAAATCATTTAAAAAATGTCATTTATATGTGATGGCAACACTGAGTTTTCAGCATCCATTTCAGTGTCACATGATCAGAAATCATTCTAATTTGCTGATTTGCTATACAATAATATCTCATTTATCTCAATTTTTTTTAATGTAAAACACATAACTTTTTTCACAGGACTCTTTGTGAATAGAAAGTTCAAAAGAACAGCATTCATTTGAATACATATTAAAATATTATAATCATACAACCCCCCTCCCCCCAATTAATCACCATATAACCCATTTATATGATATTACCATGTCCTCAAAACCAACCACAAAAAGAAAACAGATTATTATTAATAAAATACAATGTTAGGTAATATTTCAGCTTTTGGAGTTTGAAGGTGGCTTATTTTTCTCTTCTCCACAGCCTCATAATTGCTCTTCGACTGTGTTTATGGGATGATGAATGCTCTGCGAAACACCATCAATAACTGTTTGCCATTTTCATAGAGGTAATTTGGCTGAACAAACACTAACTTCAGTCCAGACCAATGAGTATGCAAAGTTTGGAAAGGAACTCAGTATGTATCGGAAAGAAAAAAGGAAGGAGGACTTTTGTTTGAGACAGGGTGATAACATTCTGCTCACCTTGCTTGCGGACGTCCTCTACAGCTGCGATAAGCTCCTCCTTTAGGTCCTGGCTGTCCTTAGCAATCTGCTCGCCCTTTTCTAAAAAGTTCTGGGTCGCCTGCTCCACGGACACAGCCAGCACATGAGCCTTCTTAGAGCGGCCCTTTTTCTTACCGGATGGGCCTTTGTTACTGGTGTTGACCAGGGTGGTCACCTGTGGACAAGAAAAGACAAAGATGAATATAAAGACTTTTGTGTAAAATACTCATCGGACTCACATTTTGATTGAATTGCATGCGTGAAGTAGGTCTAGATGATTTATTTAACACATTTATTTTTAAACCAGTGGGTCAGAAAAACTGCTGGCTTTGTGTGTTGTTTTCAGAATTATGAACAAGTGAAGGAACCCTTGCAACAGTCGATAGCATACATCAACAGCTTAAACAGACCAAACGATTTAAAATGCAGTCAAGCGCAAGGACGTACCCCAAGTGAACAGATCCCAAGTGCCCACTTCAAACTCCACATTAAATATCAAAAATAAGTTAATGTCACCATACAAAGTCAAATATCACATTGAATGGTAAAAATGTGATTATTTTAATTTAGTTTTTTAGTTTAGTTCAATAAATATGTGTCATAGTTCTGTCCTGTCGTTTTCGTTTGTCATCCCTTTCACCTGCCACGTCAATCACTCACCTCGTTAGTCTTGTTACCTGTTCCCCATCATTCCCTGTGTTTATAAGCCCTGTGTTTCTCTCAGTCTGTCTGTTCTTGTCTATTATGTGTAGTGTGACGGCATGTTAATGAAAGTAGATGTTCTAGAATCTTTGTCTCATTGCTTCCCTTCCACGCACGCACGCGCATGCACACACACACACGCACGCACGCGCACACACGCACGCACACACGACAATATGTCAAGACCTGAATTTATTTCCAATTAATTATAAAGAATATTACAAAAATATATTGTGTGAGTTTTAAAAGAAATAGTATTAAGAAACAAGTAAAAAGAGTTGTATTTTTTAAATGTATTACTGTATCAAAAATGTATCAAAAGAGTGGTGGAAATAAATAGAAATAAATAATTCACATCTATGAATCTACTTCAGTGTACTTGAATCTACTTCAGTGATTTGTCTTCATGATACTTTAATTAGCAAAGTTCAAAAGAAAATAATGTATTTAGATATTTATTTAAATTCAAAAAGATATTACCATCAAATACCATCATTGTAAAACTTGCGTGATCTACATTTCAATCAAAATCCTCAACATTCCCACACCAAGCAAAAGCATGCATTTGGACAGTGTAAAAAAGAAAAAAAAAAAGAAAAGAAAAAGAGATAATTTGCATTGCAGACATTTCTGTCAATTTACCACATTTGTCTACACAATTAGATACATTCCTAATAAAGCCTGTGCTGTTAAGAAACATTTTAGGTGATGCATTGACTCTTTCAATAGTCAGGCATTAAGCTCTCAAAGGGCCTATAAAACAGTGCTGATACAGTCACTTTCTGCTACAGGTCTCTGCTGAGACCATTCTCCCAGGGTAATGCATTTTCAAAGACACCCAAGCTAAGCAATCACTATAGTACAACAAATAACTAACTTGAGTTCCTTGTTCAAACTCAGCCTATACAGCTGATAAAACATAAGACCACCTTTTTCTAAAAACATGTATAGCAATAATTCTCAAAGTCGATGTGCAGAATATCTCTGGATTACATTAAGATAACTTTAATCAACTGAGAATTTTGTAAGTGATCTTGAATAAATTCAGTTTAAACTGGATTAATGACAAAAAAAAAAAAAAGATTGTAAAGATTGAGATGAATTTGCAAGGCAAAGCTTATGTGAATTATAGCAGTTAATGTTGCCAGCAAATGTTGCATTAAGCTTCATTAGAGGAGCCGGAGAAATGGTATTCAATCTAACACCCTCCACTAAACACAGTTCAGAAAGTTCAGAATATACATTAGAGAAAAATGTACAGTCAAAACGGTCATTATCACAAAACAAACCCTGGCGAGGCTATGGCATGAAGAAAAGATGAAAGATTCAGGTAGCAAACTATGACAGCTCTGCTGGGAATCAGTTGCCTCAGACAACAGAAATATATGACTGCAGAATTCTACGATTAATCAATGAGACTGAATCAAGCATTTCAGAGTATAAAGGAGTCAGATCTTTCCAATCAATTGCTTAGTGCAGTTCACAAACATAAATCTGACTGAATCAATATGCAAATTTAGACCAAATGTATTATGCTTTTATCGTATCTTGTGTTCCTTTAGAAAACGAGCACTCAATGTGCAGGTGAAAAGGGTCTCTTTATTAAAAAATAAAACAAGAGGTGGAAAAACATAACTGAACTGACTCGACAGACAAGGCAGGACTGGAATAACTAAACAAGGCAGGTCTCGGAAAAACTCAGGAGTAACAAAGTATTGACAACGACGTGACAGGCCGGGCAAACAAGAAGGGTTTAAATGCGGAGCACAAGAGGCCGATAATGAGCTTAGACAGCTGGGGTAAATTAAGCAATAATGAGGGAACGAGACGGGCGGGGAAACACAATGACAAGATATGAACGTGCAAACGTGCATTGACGTGTGTCCACATGAAACAAAGACAGTGCGCAGCTGGTGAAAACACAAACTATGTGCGTTATGAAACAACATAAAAAGCATACGGCCGATGAAAACACGAACCGCGTGCTAAACATTACACACATGACGTAGAGCGAGCGAGATCAAGCAAACACTCATCTCGGGTTCTCACAGCAAGGACGAACACATGGGCCGTGAACGTCTAAATCCCGACACAAAACCGAAACTAAACAAGACTAAAGTCTTGGGACCGGACATCATAACACAAGATGTTACAAGAGAGCGCGTGACTCGAGACACTAGAAATCGCGCGCCTCAACAAAACATGAGATAATTTGGTAGTGTCAGAGCTCTGTCACAACACCAAGAATATAACTTGACCGAAAGTGGCAGAACCCTGACACTACCCCTCTTCTTCCTCCTCCGCTATCAAGGGCGTCGAGGTGGCACTTTGTCTCTAGGCTCTGGGGCAGCCTCCTGGCCGGCAGCGGGCTCTGGGGTGGCCTCCTGTCTTTCTGAAGGAAAGGAAGTCCTCTTTCTCCTCCTCCGACTGCGAGGGCATGGCACTGTAGGGTCCTCGGGAACCTCTGGGGGCACTGTAGCAGCCAAGTACTCCTCTGGGGCTTGTACCAGGGAGGGTGGGGTGAGGAGCTCCACAAACCCCCAAAAGTCCAGGTTGTCTAACCCCCTCATCCTACACCAGCTGAGGGGCTCATCAAGAGCATAATTAAGCAGGTCCTTGAGGGTCGCGTCATTAAACTCCAGCCCTAGCACTAGAAATCATGTGCTTCTACAAAACGACAGTACAGTAAAGAAAAAAAATGTAAAAAAAACGACTAGACCGAATGTGGCAGAACCCTGACACCCTATCCATCATTCATGTGCATCATATTGAAAAGAGAAGTCATAATTCACCTTTTGGTGTTATACAGGACAAAAAAAAAAGAAAGTCATAGAGGTTTGGAACTACTGTAAATGAGGTTAAGTTTACTAATGACAGATTTGTTATTATTGGGTTATTACTTTTAATTTACTGCTATATAGAATTCAAACCTGGAAAAATCTTGTTTCACTGTCGATGAGGGAATTCGCTGACACTGCTATACTCATCACCACACAATCAATCCCAACTGAGACTTACCTTCTCTTGGATAACATTGTCAGTGCCTATAGCAGTGTCAGCAAGACAAATGAAGCACTAACATTCATAAACGAACCACAGTTCTGGAATTCTCTGTACTATAATAATGTGTGAACAATAAAACTCCAGTCATTTCCTAAGGACAGAGGGGACATTTTTAATAGTATTAGGACAAAAAAAAGTATAAAAAGTGGTAGCAATAGAAAAACAGTTACGAATGACTGTAGGGTCATTACATCCTCCTACCTTTTTCTGTGTAACACACAAAGATGAAGTCTATCCTCCTGTGCCCAGAACATTGATTTATCCATAGAGCTAGGGACTAACCTTCCAGATAGTTGCTGAGCTGGCTTTCGCCATTATCATGATCTGATCAGCACTGACCATGAAATCTGATCACGTCTATGATGTAAGTAACATAGAGTGCTTTGCATACTAGTTAACCCTGGGTCATTCTAGGGTAAATGCCATCTTGGGTCATAATGATAAAAAGTTTCAAATTGCTCATTATTTAGTCTGGGTTAACGATAAATCTTGGGTATTTATAAATTGATGTTTTGCACTGTACGTTCCCTGGGTTAACCAGCTTATTTGCATGTAGGGGTGCCAGTGTCATTGTTTGGGAGAACGCAGCATGCTACTTGTGTAAAAAAAAGGCTTTATAGTACATGTCCAGATAGTACATATTGCCGATTTAACAGGCTTGTCAGAATATAAAGGTTAGAAAAAAACGGTATCTCCAATTCATTGCTATTTTTCCTATAAAATGCTGAAACAGGCACCAAGATGCAGGGTTAACGGCATACTAGCGTTGCTAACCCTACTTTGGAGCTAGCTTTCATAACTCCGATTAAATGTGGTTCTAACCAAAACTGTGTTTTTTTTATTTATTATTATTTAACCAGGAGAGGGCCTCATTGAGATAAAAAAAAATCTCTTTTACAGGTAGTGCCCTGGTCAAGATAGGTCTGACTGGTCAGAAGATAAAGTGAAAATGAGCTGAAACTGCTTTGTCCTCCAATCAAGCTTGTATCTTGTAACAGAAGATATTTACATTTTTGTTTCTTCGTTTATTTTTGCTTGATATTTGACTAAACCCGATGTTAACATTTTTCTCTCATCACAGGAAATTATATATACAGTGGAGTTCACTTATCTCGATTATGTCAAATTTTTCGAACTCCGTAATCCGATGGGTTATGTCGATTCTGTTATGTTGCCGAATCCTAGTAGCTCGAGCAAAAACGAGGGATATGTACGCCACTTCACATGGTTATCTTGTGAATGAGAGTTGAGTTGAGTTCGCGTTGCACGTGGATCGTGGTCAGTGTTGCCATCTTGTCGCCTTTGTCGCTATATTTAGCGAGAATTCAGACCACATTTTCAAAAAAGCAACTAGCAACAAATCTAATGACATTATCTGGAGTTATTGGAGACTTTTGGAGACTGTCCTAAGTGAAAAAAAATAATTAAATCTTAAATCTGTCTAAAAAATAATTAAATCACTGTAAAAAAATCTTGATATAAATCGCTGCATTTGTTTGACTCACACAGCCTCAGTCACGTACTCTCATCCACTGTGTGTGTGCGCCTGTCTGTGATAAAAGCTAACTAGTGTACACCCAAAAATACAGGAAAGAGTGGGAATCAAACCCTGAATTGCAAGGCTGGATAAAGCCGTTTATTGGTGATAATACGCAGGCAAACTTGTTAGACAGACAGAACGCAAGAAAGTATGCAATCTAGTACAGCGAGATGACCTCACAAATATGTTATGATTGTTTACGCTGTGAGCGAAATTGTGTTTGCAATGTTGGAGAATATAATTAAAGGTTTGTATGGAGAATCAAAGGTGTTTTTTATTGTATACTGGTAAATCTCTGCTGTTAGTTGGTGCACATATGCCTTTTGCTGTTAGCAAACATATACTGTGTATGTACTTTTTGCAACCCCTTAGGCCAGTGGTTCCCAAAGTGGGGTGCGCGCACCCCTAGTGGTGCGCAGACTGACCACCGGGGGTGCGCCAGAGAATGTTTGTAATGGCGGGGAAAAAGATTGTCTCTTTATTATTTTTACGTATTTAACTGAGGTAAACTTCACATGCGAAAGTTTTATTAAGAAATAAAATTTCACATTACAAGCTATAAATTACTCATGATTTAATTTCATTTTACAAGCACGTCTCTGTCACAATAGCCCCGCCCTGTTCATATTAGGCGCTAACTGATAATTCGTTCATTTATTTTTTTCACTTACTACATTCATCAAAATGGACACATGGTTAAAAACGGGCACTTTAAAGAACTCAAGGGACAGGAATGAGCCATCTACATCGGCCTCTTGTGTGGAGATGTGCACCGACCACGGCGCTGAATATATTGAAAAACCCGATCAAACAGACTCAGATGATAATGAACGGAGTGAAGAGGCGGGAACAGAGAAACCTAACAGAGATGTATTGGTCAAGAGAAATAGGCCTGCATGCCAGAGGGAGAAAATGTCAAGTAAGAAACGCAAATACAGTGACAGTTACATTGCTTTCGGGTTTACATGGATTGGTGATGCAGAAAGTCCAAACCCGCAATGTGTAGTCTATGGTGAAGTTTTAGCTAATAGCAGTCTCAAGCCCTCATATATGGTCCGGCACTTACAAACAAGACATAGTCAATTACAAGACATGCCTGCAAGTTTTTTGAAAAATGTGAAGTTTAACCAGAGTAAAGTGTTGGGGGGTGCTTGACAGGTGTCAAACACTAGAAAGGGGTGTATGCTGCAAAAAGTTTGGGAACCACTGCCTTAGGCCGTCGACATAACCGAACTCCACTGTATTTTTAACTATTGACATCAACTAAGTTAGTTGCTGAACTATTTTATGTGGGCCAAGACCCACCCACTTATTAAGACCGATGATATTGGACTCATTCACTTTTACGGTCTCTAATTTGGTGCATATATCCATTCACTTTTCAGAGCACCGTCAGTCAAATCCATTCCACTTGAGGAATGCCCTAATAAATTAAACTCCATTCTGCAATTCCTAGACTACTTCCACACTGCTGCTTCCTCAAATCCATTCCACTTGGCTCATTCAGATTCCATAGAAATTAAACTCCATTCCATGTTTTCACTATTTGCTATTGCATGTTTTCACTACCTGCTTCACTTCCGTGACACACTACGGTATTCAAAGCATCTTAGCATATCTGCTGCTCAGGTGGGTCTGGCTGTATGCTCACATATTGTCACTAAAGAAACCCTGGTATTTAAGGGAGTGTTCGTCATTTGTTTGCTTGTTGAAGCACTAAACTACAGTTACACATACACTATGTTGTTGTAACGCTAACAGTTACCTGACATTTTCGCTAGACTAGCTAGCTAGATACAGTACATCAATCAACCAGTGTTAGGAGCTTTTCTTGGTCATTGAGAGAACCTTTCATACCAGTGCTCTGTGTTGTTATTATAGCCAATGTGCTATGGTCATCCTCACTTACTAGCAACACTGAAACCCATTATAGAATGATAGAGCAAAGTCCAGCTCCTACTGTAAATAACCTGCACACTGTGTGTGTGTGTGTGTGTGTGTGTGTGTGTGTAGCCAGCCATCCAACTATCATGACTTTGGTCTAATTGGAGACACTGATGGGATTTTATAGGCTGGGTTTCCATGGAAACGCCCACAGTCCTGTCAAAGCTGTCAACAAAAGGTCCAGGTGAAGATAAAAGTTGCACTGCCACATTATATTGCACAGCTGATGTGGCAAAAGTCAACAAAACTAAAACTGAAATAAATCAACTGGAACAGTTATTATACAGTGACCAATCATTGGTTATACAAATCAGAACTGACAAACCTTAAAAAAAGCTTCTTATGAAAAGTTTGAACTCAAAGAGTATTTTTATTAAAATGCATACATGTATTTAATTATTTATATATATATATATATATATATATATATATATATATATATATATATATATATATATATATATAAACACACACGCACACACACACACATAGAGAGAGAGACTCTACTCATACAAAAAAATGCCAGAAAGCAAATGCATCAATTTCCATTAAATTTTAAGCAGTACATCTGTTTTCAATATTGATAAAAAGAATGTTCAAAAATGTTTATGAGCACCCAATCATGATGTAAGAATAATTTTGAAAGAATCATGGGACACTGACTTTCCACTACAGGTATAACATTTTAAATTGTAATAATATTTCAGAATATTAACAGGTATTTTAGGCATTAAAGTAAAAAAACTGTAGTAATGCATAACATTCCCTCCTACAACATCACTTTTTGTTATTCTTTAAATAAACTACAGACAAATGATGGATGATTTGGCTGGAAGTGCCGTGGGAAAGCTCATTATTTCCCCACTAAGATTCCTTAGACTGTGTTTCAGGTGTCCATGCCAAAATGATCATGGTTGCTAACGGCAAGGGATGTCAAGCGGAAGAACAGACACCATCTAACAGACATAAGTGTCAAGTCCCAGTGTGCCGAAACTTAGAAAGCTCAGTTTCTACCAGCCAGCCCTCCATCCTTTCACAGTATCAGAAAAACAGTGGGTGGCAGTAATCCTACATGGGGGTTTGAATGAAGGGACGTCTGCTTGTGTTAGGAAACCAAATTCGAAAGAGCTGATGGTGATGAAGTACTCTTATTAGTCATGCATTACAAAAGCAAAATAAAAGTATAATGTTATTTGTGTCAGTCCATTCCCTTGAAAAATAATTAAGGTCACAAAAAATTAACAGGGTAGAAGAAAGGATAAAATGGTAATGGCGTGTTTATATATCACTTTTTTTTTTTTTTCCGGTCTAATGCTGTGGCAAAAATGAAGGAATTTTGAATTTCACATGGAAATTGACTTTCTGTTATACTATTTTACTATTTATTAATTAATAATAAATGTAACTTTGAATTTCCCAATAGTCCTCCCATAATGGTAACTCATTCAAACGTTTTTTGTAATAACATTTTGTAATAACACCAATGCTCAGTTAGTAGAGCATTGGTGCTAACAAAGCAAGAACAACAATGTGTTCCTCGAATGCAATTTAAGCGTTTCCAAATGCATAAATGTTATCATGCTGCATTTAAAAACCTCAGTAGCAATTACAGTCACAGATAAAACTGTTTGAACTGAACATCATATTACAATACTGCCTGAAACACTGAAGCATGTCATGTAAAATGTCCTATTCAAAAGGGGCTGTAAACATTTGACAAGTACAATAAAACTGGTTTATTGTACATTAGACCGTTTAGTGTGTGATGTAATCAAAATGCATATTTGCTGAATGCTGATGGTAGGTGATTAAGTATTATGGCATTTGTATTTCTATTACTAATAACAGAAAAGTAAACACATTCTACTTTTTCATATACAATTTACTTTGTTTAACTGTTCTGTCTAATATTTTATTAGGGAGAACAGTTGAAGAGAGAAAATACAATATAGAAGACAGAGAAAGAGAGCAAAAACGCTCAGATGCTGTCGCCACCAAAATAAAAGTCCCTATTCTGACACATTGGCCAAACAGAAAACCTCACAAGGTGATGCTGATAATAAAGAAAATGGCAAATATTGATCGATATATCAGCCCTGGCGATATATTGGTCATCCACTATTAAAGACATAAAAATAATCACATAAATTAGGGAGATTTTGAGCTGAATATAAGGTAACCGATTGAAAAAGAACTCATGCAGCGGTCAGAGAACATTCAGTATATATAGCAACTGTCTTGAGATGTGAGCGTTCCACTTCATTTACTGGATTTAAACTTAAATTCAGCACATTTGGTGTGTGCTTTGACAGATTAGATAGACAATTGCGCACAGAGTAATTCAACATTATGAGAATTCAGTCACCAATTATAGATCTTAATAGATGTCCAATGCCCTGCCATACATGACAGGGACTTTCTCCAACAGTGAAAAGGAGAAAAGAAAAAAATGCTGACAGAAAAAAAGGGAGGGAAGCCCTATGGGATGAGAAGACAGAAGGAAAGAATGAGGACACATGTGCTTGCGCTGTCCCGAGGCCCAATTTGAGAGACATATCATGCTGAGATGAAGCAGGTGGCCAAGAGAGTAGACTGAGAGTAGACTGAGAGCTCAGTGTAAAAGCATACCTATTCATGCGATGAGATCTAACGCTTAGTCAGGCTCACTTTAATCTGCGAAACCATTCTCACAGTTAGACTGGAGACATGATGAGTTATTTCACTTCAGTAAACCAAAGAAATAAACATCCGTTTATTTAAAACAACTGCTTAGTGTAGGGGAACGAAAAACCACTGTGGGTGTGAGCGTGATAAAACTGTCAATGGCATATTAAAGGCCCCAAGTGTGGTAAGTGACCTGAAAACTTTAAATGAGGTCCAATAAAAGCCACAGTCCATCTCGAAAACATCACTAGCTACCATTGCTGACCTTTCCCCACGGTCCATAGACCACTACAGCTCTGTTTTATCAGTAATCAATAATACTAAATGTTCCACAAGTGATCTCCTTGGCTCAGAGGGCCACCCAGTGAATCTAGCCGCACATATAATTAAAGGACACAATATTGCTCGGATTTCTGCTGGCTGTTTTCTAAGCCTACTGCTCAGGTCTTCTGACAATCTAATGCTTTGGTATTAACTGAAGCCTTCATTTTTGATTTAACTACACAAAAGGAGGAGGTATTGCTTTTATTGATTTGGTCTAAAATAGCCTGCAGTTATTTTGACAAATAATTTAAACTTCAATTATGACAAACATTTATTTATCTCATTGGACAGTGAAACTAAAGCTTAAACCAGAACTGAGGCAAAAAGTACTAACATGTTTTTATATTCATATTATAATGTCAAATTTTCACTGTAAAGGTGACACAGAAGTACTTCTGTCGCAGTGTTTTCAGTCTCTGCCGCGTCCCTATATGAGGACATGAATCCATGAAGTTCATCTTCAGAGCCGATCTGAAAGTCAGTTCATCAGAATGTTACTGCTTCGTTTGAGAAAAACTATCATCACATCATAAACACACATAAACAAAAAGGTCTTCATGGCAACCAGTCAAAAGAATGTTCGGTTTAACGAAGAAATTGTGGAAGAAACATATTACTGTAGTACAGTAGAATGTAGCTAAATCTCAATGTAATTAATAATAATAATAATAATAATAATAATAATAATAATAATAATAATAATAATAATAATAATAATAATAATAATAATAATAATAATAATAATAATAATAATAATAATATATCATATATCATATATAATATATTGTAAGTAAAATATCATGTTTTAAGGGAATAATTTTTCTTCCATGTTTTAATTTTAAAAATAATTATCTGTTGTGCAGAACTTTGTTTGACAAAAAGATTGTTTAATTGCACAAGACAAGAAAATTCACCGTAAATGTATTAATTAATCTATTAATTAATTAGACATGCTTTTCAATTATTGAAATATAGTTAAACCATTTAAATTAAATCTAGAACATTTAAAACAGAAAACAGAAATTGATTAAAAAAAACAGAATTTGATTTTTTTTTAAATATTTATTTATATATATATATATATATATATATATATATATATATATATATATATATTTTTTTTTTTTTTTTTTTTTTTTTTTTAATTTTTGGGATTAACTGATGTATTTTTGGGGTATTAACTGAATATATATATATAAAAATATAATTTATATATATATATATATATATATATATATATATAAATTATATTTTTATTGCTGAAATATAATTTAACCATTAAAGTGGAGTCCAAATTTCTTTTAAAGATCTAACATTAACGTTTCATTTAATTTCACACTAAAATGCTTTCCATTATACAGTTTTAGAGGTAAAACACAAATCAACATACAGTTTACAGTCAAAAACTCATAGAATTCCCTATGTGACAATTCACATTTGAAGGTATTTTATTTAAATAACCATTTTTCTTAATAGTTTTTGTTATCAATTATGTACACATGGAAACATGCTTCTGTTGCTTAATGAATGTTTATTTCGTTATTAAAGTGTTATGTGTGTTGCCATGATGGTATTTTGTGCAAGTATGCTAAGACTGCACAGGCCTCTGGGCTTCCCACAGTGAGAATATATCCATATCTACAACTTATGCATGAGGGAGGCGCCAATTCTAAGTAGAGACCGTCAGGTTTGCTGGTGAAAATGAAGCAGAGAGCTTTCATACATTATCTTGTCAGCATGATTTCACTGTTCCCTATACGTTCTATCTTATCCTTCCTCCAGTGTGTTGAGAATCCATTCCCAGACAGATTCCCATTCCAGAGTTACATTCAGAGAGAGTGAAAATGACATTGCCTGAATCACTAGCGTGTTCATGACCATAAATATCATTCCTGATTGAAAAGCAGTCTGAGCGAGTGCTCCACCACTAAAACAATATGGCCTCCCTAAGAAGCTCTGACCTGAGGTGAAAGTCAGAGATACTCTCACAGAGAGACTGGAGCCTTGCCAAATGAAGCTGAAGAGAAAATCCTTTGTTTCTCCTCACCCAATGGATTTAGTAAGAACACGTTATCTCCTCAGGGAGAGGCAGACAAAGCGGATGCCAAGCAAGAGCGCACCCGTGCCGTGTATAAAAACTGCATTCAAATTAAGACATGGAGACTTTCTGAGTCACACTTTTTACCTGCTTCAATCATATTAAAGTACAGATTTCAAGTTTTTACAAAAGAAACAAAATACACTACCCTTCAAAGGTTTACAGTCGGTAAGAATTTACCGAACCAAGAACATGATAAATTGATCAAAAGTGAATAATAAATGTTTTTCTTTTTTCATTCTGGTCTTCATTCAACATATCTGGTCCTCGGGTCTTAACTGTAAATCCCCTACAGGGTAGTTTTGTTTGAGTTTTTGTTTTATTTTTGATTAATAGAGAGACTACTTCTCTGCATCCTTGAGTCCTCGCATCTTCCCTTCATCAAACCTGACAAAAATAGCACTGTGGTACCCCACAACTTTAATTTGTTATATAAAGTGACCTGTATGAGTAGTAATTCAGCAATGGCTGTCAGGGTTCTGTCACTTTGGTCTTGTTTTCTAGTGTTTTGGTGACAGAGCTCTGACACTGCCCTATTGTCGTGTCTTCTTGGGAGCATGTGGCTTTGATTGTCTCAAGTCGCACGCTCTCTTGTCAGTGAAGCATCTTGTGTACGTGTTATGAAGTCCGATCCTGATACTTTGATCATAGTTCATCTTTGGTTTTGTGTCAGGATTCGAACATTCATGGCCCATGTGTTTGTCCTTGTTGTGAGTGCAAGAGATGAGTGTTTGCTCGTTCTCGTGCTCTCTACGTTATGTGGTTGGGCACGGTTTCAAGCTTCGCTAGGGCTGCGCTCTCTCTTCTCTGCGTGCAGTGTTTAGCACACGGTTTGTGTTTACATCGGCCACATGCTTTCATGTTATGTTTCGTGTCGAGCAGAGTTTGTGTTTTTACTAGCTGCTCTGTCTTGTCCCATGTGGACTCATGGCTATGCGCCTCCGCATTGGCTGCGTGTTTGTGTCATGTTTGGTCTTGTCATTGTGTAACCCCACCCGTCTTGTTTCCTTGTTATAGTTTGATCTACCACAGCTGTTTTCCCTCATTATCCTCCTCATGTGCTCCCTATTCATTCCCTGTTGTTTGCTGTCCTAGGCTGCTTCGTTGTCGCTACGTCTAATGTCTGCTGTTCGTCATATCTAGTCGTGTCCAGTGTTCCAGTCCAGTCAGTTTAGTTGAATTTTCGTTCTGCCTCTTTCCTTGAACTTGTACTTTCACAGTGTGATAATTTAAGTCACAATGTTTTATTTCATTTATACGAAATTGCTCCTGTTGTCAAGTTAGGGGAAGGTATGAGGCGAGGACTCACTTTGCAGATGATGGATTTTTTATTGTAACATAAAATAAAACAAAATACAAACGAAACTACCCAGAGGGGGGGAGACAGACATTAATCATAACTTTATTCATAAAATTAAAAACAAAATTAATGTTTTAATGTCCACTGATTAATGTCCAACTTTGATATTGTTAGTTCTCATTTCACCTCGTAAATGTGGCCTTGTTTACATCAGCAGAAAAAAACATTTTGTTCTTTAGAATAGTGTGTTAGACAATTTTGATTATCTAAGAAGAAGAAAAAAATAAGCCAAATGTAGCTAGACAGTCTTGTTGATCCTTGGATGACATTTTCATCCTGTGTGTTCATGTCCACATTCCTTGACAAAGCCTTGCTCAAACAGACAGACTGCTTGAGCATTTTTGGTTGATGTAAAGATGACCAGACAGACTCTGCAACTGCAGCAGTATTAGTGAGTGCTTTGAGCTTATACTACATAAGAAGCGCTGGCTGGCAGATGACTCAGCTTGTCACACGGGCCTCGACAGAATTATGAGGCGGCGATGCCGTGGCCACACGCCAATTTTGTGTTAGTCACAGTCAAGGACTCTAAAAGAGCAAGGGCGCTCGGAAGCCTCTTACCCCTGTCGCCCGTCCTTCTTTCATGTTTGCAGCATGGTGGAGAGAGATTTCTGCCTGCTTGTCCTCCCCCTTTCATGTTTTCTCACTCTGTGCTTGCCGACAGGGGCCCAGAGTTGATTCATTCATATTCAACAAGCCAAAAGCAAAGATTTTAAAATACACAGAGAAAACTGACACGTAGAGGCAGGCACGTGGCAGAGCCAGAGAACACATTGATCCTTTTAATTTCCTTGATCAGTTTGATCGCTAGCGAGTCGAATAGGGAAGTTTTTCATGATTGCATCAATATTTTTCTCATCCCGAACACCCAGAGCTATTGTAACTTTGATTGTGCAGCGACTTGAGAATTTTTTATTTTTTTGCAAACTGTAATTAGAACACGATCCATCACAGCTAAGATCAGAGGCAAAAAGTCCTTTATTTTGGGAAAAAAGCCCATTTTTATTTATTTACGGTTAAACAGCCCTGATTACGCAACATGCTGCAAGATTTGCACAAAAAAAGGAATTTAAATAAATTAGCTCTAAAATTATTAAATAAAAACAAACAGCTCACTCCCCCTTTTAACATACTTGCTCAACCCAGATTAATCTGCCTTAATCTAAATGAACAAAAAGATTAAGATACGGAAAAAAACATATCAGTATAATTACATCAATGGGTGTTTTCTTTGATGATGCAATGGATGCAGCGTGAATACATTACTATTCAAAAGTTTGGAATAATTACTTTTTTGTTAATTATTATTATTGTTATTGTTATTATTAGATCAAACATACAATATTGCAAAATCATGTTGTGTTTCTATTTTTATATATTTTACTATTTTTATATTTTTTTTTTAATTTTTTCCTATCTTGAAACATCTCAGGTTACGTATGTAACTATAATTCCGTGAAGAGGAAATGAGACGCTGTGTCAAACGCTAGGGGAATATCTTGACTAAAGTCTCGTGAAGCACTATGTAAATGATCGAACGATCGACCGAGTGTGAGTGACAGCTGTAAGTAAATGACTGACTTACTGGTGCGCCGAAAACTGGAGACTGTAACTTAAAGGAGTGTCTGAAGCAAGCCCAGAAGGCGCGAGGAGCTGAGGCCAAGGATGCAGCGTTTTATTTTCTCTTCAGGGAAGTATGGTTGCATACATAACCTGAGACGTTCGCTTTCAGGGGAACAAGTCGCTGCGTCAAATGCCAGGGGAACGATATACCAACGCCACCTCAGTGACAAAGGCTGACGAGTGTGTCCCAGCTCACTATGAGAGTGCACGTGAAAGAATGTGTGTAGAGAGGACCAGGCAGCCGCATCACAGACATCAGACAGTGAAACACCTGCTGAAAGACCCTTAGAGGCCACCACACTCCTAGTGGAGTAGGCACAGACCCTCAGAGGAGACAGGGATCCGGGCCAACTCATAAGCCAGAAAGATTGCCTCAACTATCCATCTGCTTAGGGTTGGTTTGGATGCTTGGGCCCCTTTAGGGGTCCCGAAGCAAACAAATAAAAACAAAATGCCACTGTAACGGAGTTCAATGTTCGGGGAGGAAGGAGGCGGGAACCAGCAGAAATTTAACCACAAAATGAAACATAAACTTCAAAATAAACATAATGGATATAAACGGAATAAATGGAATAAACATAGTGGACTGCCACCCACATGAACACAAAACACAACATAAACTCCAGGCCTGGTCCTCTCTCGACCTTCAATGTCGTCGCTCCTCCTTTTATACCTCCGTGAGACGAGAGACCGGTGGCTCGCAGGTGACGCTCATTATCAATCATGCCACCAGCTCTCGTGATGCTCTCACGGTCCCTCGACCCCGCCCTTCTCGCCACAGCCACCTTCTGCTTAGCAGCCTCCTAGAACTTATCGACCACCATCTTAACAGTGTCGTTGAAAAGCCCAGAAGACGAGAGTGGGGGGGTCAAAGCTATCGTCTCTGGTTTCCGTCACACCTTTATCGCCCTGGTTCATGACGTCACCGACTTGAAGCTGCCACTCACACTCGGACAATCGTTCGATTGTTTGCATAGTGCTTCACGAGACTATCATCAAGGTATTCGACTAGCGTTCGACGCAGCGCAACTTCCCTTGAAAGGGAACCTGGATTTTCAGCAGCCGTTACTCCAATCTTCATGAGTCATTCTAATATGTGAATTCTGGAGTTCCCTATCAAGGGAACTCAACACTGCGTCGAACGCATATGGGAACGCCTTAGCGCGATTGTCTCTTGAAGCGCAATTGAATCCAGGTGTGCGAGTGCACGTCGCCGAGGGTGACGTCATGAGCCAGGAGTATATGAGCACGCCGTGACCCGGAAGCCGCAGCTTTAGTGTCTTCAACAGCGCTCGAAGCTAACTTGTGTGTACTACATTTGCCCCTTGCAGGGGTCCCCCCGCTGGTCTTCCTCGAGAGAACACGGGAGCAGACTTCCTGTCGAGGCAGGGGCCGAGGCCCGGGGAATGGAGCAGAATCCCGAGGTGGTGGAGCAGATTTGGGAGAAGTTCGGTCAGGCTCGAGTGGACCTCTTTGCATCCCACGAGGCGACCCATTGCCCTCTGTGGTACTCCCTCTTTCCACCAGCCCCTCTAGGGCTGGATGCGATGAAACAGGAGTGGCCGAGGCTCTAGACAAAGTTCACCAGGACAGGGTCCGTCTCACCTTAATTGCCCCACGGTGGCCGGGCAGGGGGTGGTTCTCGGACTTGGTGTCCCTCCTAGACTGCACTCTCTGGGAGATTCCTGTCAGAGTGGACCTTCTGTCCCAGGCTCAGGGCAGGATCCTTCATCCTCACCCGGAACTGTGGAATCTGTGGGTCTGGCCTCTGAGGGGGCCCGACTCATAGACTCAGGTCTCTCAACTGAGGTCGTTGAGACCATTCTCCACTCTAGAGAGACAATTCCTCGTTCCATATGCGTTCGACGCAGTGTTGAGTTCCCTTGACAGGGAACGTCTCAGGTTACTTACGTAACCCTAGTTCCCTTAAAGGGAACGAGACACTGCGTCTCGTAGCCTCAGCTCCTACGCATGCCGGCTGTTTCAGACACTGGTCAAGCTGCGGCTTCCGGGTCACGGCGTGCTCATATACTCCTGGCTCATGACCTCACCCTCGGCGACATGCACTCGCACACCTGGATTCAATTGAGCTTCAAGAGACAATCATACTAAGGCGTTCCCATATGCGTTCGACGCAGTGTCTCGTTCCCTCTAAAGGGAACTAGGGTTACGCAAGTAACCTGAGACGTTTTTCTGGAGCATGTCACAAAAATTAAACAAACCAAATACCTGTCACACAGACATGAGCATTACATCTATAGGAACATTTAAATGTTCACGTTTAAATGATATAATTCAAAATGAAAAAAAAAAAAAACAATCTCTGTTTCTGCAATCTGTGTGAAAAGAGTGAGAGAGTACGGTCCTTCCTGTGTGAGCTATTTATGCCTACGGTCAGTGCGTGCTATACATGATGAATGATTTAAGGTTTTCCATGCAAATAGAGTCCACGCCCATATCAACTCGATAAAACTCGTTTCATCAGATCTATTTACTTTACATCATTTTTAGTCAAGTTGAAGAATAATACTGGAAGAATTTACTGGAAGAGTGACTGTGATTTTGGTTTCATTTTGAGAAGTGACTTGATCCAGCTGAGGATTTAATTTTTGACAAGTTATTTATTCTTACTTACATTAGTCAAATAAATTAAAGCTGAATAAATCTGTTACTCTACAAAGCTACCATGTGACTGTAGAGCTGTAATACAATATACATGTGTAGCAGTCACGTCATACTCCTCCTGTGTGTCCCTCCCATGTTCCCGTAGCCACCCATGTAATCAATACCACCTGCTTATTAGTATCTTGCCTATTTATACCGTCATGTTTCCCATTGTCTTTGTCTATCGTTGACGTTTCATGTGTTTAGTGTGTGGATGCCCTGCTCTGAGTTTTTGCACTGTTTAATGGCGTTTTGGTTTCCCGTTTGCTATTAAAGTGTTTATGCGTTTATGTGTTCTCCTCGTTCCTCTCCGCATCGCACTCTAGCAGTAGTGTGACGTTATTTGGATTGAATCATAAAAAAAAAATAATAATGTCAGTGATTTGATATTATGACAATTTTCATTTTTTGGTGAGTTGTTCCTTTGAGATTCTGCAGTGATGATAATGACATTCAGCTTGTTCAGAGGACAATGAGGGGGCAGTGAGTAATGAAGGGGGAAAATACTTTTACTGTACATATGAATGGGCAGAAAGCAAAACTGAGACGTTGCAGCTTTGTTCCATTTTTAAACTAAATACATAAATCAGACAAAGCAGTTAATCATAGCATACTTAAACAGAAACTGCACAAACCTGTGTGGACGTTAGGCTTTAAGCATTCAAAAATATTTTAACCCCAAAACACTGCAATCAGAAAACAAATCTGAAATAATCTTTCTGGAGAACAAATTCAAAACGATTACATAAACATAATATTTATTTTAGTCATTTAATTGGGGGGTGAGAAATGTAAGTTTGCTTTCCATTTATTACTTCAAGAACTTTGATACCACAATAAAAACTGCTAACAAACTAATAAGGAAGTTCAAACAATATTAAACAAAAACAGAAATTAAAAGCATTGACAACTGCAATATAAAGTTAAAACAATGTAAAGTCTAACAGTACTATTCAGCATTGTTGAGTAAGTTATTGTAAAAAAGTAATTAATATCAACTAATTACATCTTCAACAATGTAATTAGGCTCCACTGCACCAGCATACGATCTGAGAATGGCTCTGAGGATTTCATTCGTACCTGTGCATGTGAAGCCATCTTGTGACGGCACGTATGGGTGCGCCATCCAGGAGGAGCAGGACTGCCTGTGCAACCTGATTGGGTTTCAGGTACTGCCTCATTATACAGACAGTGACAAGGACCCTAACAAAACACAAAACTCAAGACAAATCAGTCCAGTCAGGAAGAATAAGGAGAGAACAATTGTCTATGGCCACCAACTACAAAATCATTCAGTTTTTGGGGGTTGTCTTGCTGTTGCCTCTCCAGTGCACCTGTTGTCACTTTCATTTGCACCAAAGCAATCACTTATGATGATATCTAATTCGACAGATTAATTTCCCTGTGTCACACACTACGGTGCGTGCGATGCGGAGACGACGAGGAAGCAGCAGGTTCAACTTAAACTCTCTTTATTCAAAAGGCAAACAAAAACAAACACTTCAAAAAGGACCATAAAGGACACACGAGGGTGCAAAAACTCAGAACTCTAGGAACACACGGAGAACTAGGGATGGCTGACGCGAAACCTGCATTTCGACACAGTGTCGAGATCCCGAAGCGTAGATGTTTCGAAACACTGAACCGAAACTGTGATTCAAAACAACAATGTCACGTGACTTTGGCTAAACGAATCGTCTGCGCGTTTCACAAGTGTTTCGACAGGCGGTGCTTGCCGAGTCTGTGTTTGATTGACAGGGGCGGGAACAAACCACACAATCGCACATCTGTCTCAACTTACACAAAGTTTAAAAGAGGAGTTAATGCACCTTCACCTCGTGGGTTTTTGTAGTGACATTTATTGTGCGATTTGGTTAGTTATATTTAGGCTACATTTAAATTAAACATATTTACTGATAGACTAAAGACAGTGATAGATAGATAGATAGATAGATAGATAGATAGATAGATAGATAGATAGATAGATAGATAGATAGATAGATAGATAGATAGATAGATAGATAGATAGATAGATAGATAGATAGATAGATAGATAGATAGAAATAGTGACATTCATATAGGTTTAGTTAGATATTGACAGATAGCACAGCAGTTAGACAGAATTTCATAAATAGATATTCAAATATATATAGATTGAAAGTGAAAGAGAAAGAGAAAGAGAGCGAGAGCGAGAGAGAAAACTCGTCACATTAACACAAACACAACATTTTAATTTTTTTTATGGATTGTTGTCAAAGTTTCAGACAACATGTGCAATTGACCACTAGATGTCGCCATGGAGACAGGTGTCGTATAGAGTTTCGAAGCCTTGAAACAAATACGGCACATTTGATTCAAGTGTTTCAGTGTTTCATGAAGCCTCGCTTTGCCCATCACTACGGAGAACACGTAGCAACATCCACACACTTGGCACATCCATATAACACTGACAATTACCGACCAAGACCAGGGTTAACATGAGGGTTTAAGTACATGAGGAAATGGGAATCATCTGTCAGGGTAATTAACAAGACACGAGGGGGAAGGATCTGGAAGACACAGGGACCCGGATGTGACAGACGCGACAGGACTGTGACACCCTGAAGTTTAACTGACTTCGTGTTACACTGTGATGATTAAGTGTTCCCTTACTTTTTTTAAGCAGTTTATAATTAGAGTAGTTTCATTACTTAGTGATAAATTACACTCAACACTGGTATTCGGGTACAGAAATGTAATGATTAAATAATGATAATAAATGTAAAATAATATTCCAGAAATTAATTCAAGATTAATATTTATAAATGTACATTAATTACATATTGGGCAGCTGTCACTTTAAGACCAAATGCACAGTTCTCTTCCGCTTCTTCTTGTGATCTAATGGTTTAAAATCACTTGATGGTTAAATTGGCAACACTTGCAAATAATAAACTTTCACTCTATGATGGGTAAACTTTGAAATTAATTTTCAAAACGCATGTATGCCGAATTTATGGCCTGGTCCCTACGGATCATGGATCACCTACAACCCATTACAAACCCCATTAAGCTGACATTCAGCCAATAGGTATCCATGTGAACAGGAATTTCCTGTGAGGATGAACATTTTCCCTCCCTTAAAGTTGCATTTGCTGCACTAACCAACAAAAAACCGTTTGGATTGAAAGTGACTTCTGTGTGCTTACACTACTGACAACAGTGTATAACAACAGCTAATATGACCATAACCTAAGGCCCATTCACACCAAGAATTATAACTTTAATGACAACTATTTTATCACCAAGACCGATGCACAATAGCGTTCTGTTTATTATAAGCGGTTTTGTCTGCCGCTGAATGTCACTTTATCAGCTGGACAAAAATCCTTCTACAAATGATTTCAATGACATGGTTTCTCTGAGTTGCTCTCATTATAGTTGCAGTGTAGATTATTAATACTTTATAGTTATATTTATAGTTGTCATCCTTGGTGTGAACAGGCCTTTACGTTGCAACTAGTTCAGGAATACAAATACAGTAGAACCCCGACTTACGAAACGCTCTACGTACGAAACGTTCGACATACGATAAAAGATTTCGGGTTTTTTCCCGCCCGAGTTACGACAAAATGATCGAGATGCGAAAAAAGAAATCTCGGCGAAGCGACGAATATCAAAACAAGTTTTGTTTTGATATTCGCACTGATTTTGGTTCGGGTTGGATGAAGACTACAGTTTGTCCGGTCAGAACAATGATGTCTCACTTTTGGAATGATCCAAAACAGGTATTTATTAAAGGTGCATAGATCGATAAAACCTCAACGATTGGCACTAATTCCCTGTATTTCACTCAATAAACTATATACAATCTTCAGCCGATCTCTTCTGTCACGACACTTCCTGAACTCCGAGGGAAAGTTTGGAATAGTCAATTTCGCACTGAATGACAGGGATGGCTGGAATAGTCCATGTAAGAAGGGGAACACTTTTTACAATCCTGCTCTCCTATTGGTCAGCATCGCTCCCACCAGCCTCTGCTATTAGCATAAACCTTTTTCTAATCAGTAACCATGGATGTGAAGATTGTTGCTGAAGTCAAAGGGAAGAAGAGGGTGCTATTCATTGAGTCGAAAAGGGAAATCATTGAGAAGTATGAAGCTGGGATGCGCTTCATCCCATGCTGAGTATGGTGTTTTTGTAGGGCTAGGAATGGATTAGGCAATTAACATGTAAAAGCCTGACCGACAAACGAAAAATTCGACATACGAAACCAACCTCGGAACGAACGGATTAATTTCGTAAGACGGGGTTCTACTGTACAGCTCATAAATGTGTCATTCCAAGAAATCCCATGAAACTACAGGAACTACAGACATATGTTACCCCCCACCAATGGTAGTCAATTTGACAGACAAATAAGTTCAGTAGGATGTTTGACAGATTCCCCTTACAGTTCAGTAGGGACATTTCTCAAACAATGAAATCTCCTGTTTGATAGAGAACAATGATTTTTTGAGCTGTTTCTTCCCACTGAACATTCCTGATCTACCACTGAGCTAGTGTGAACTTTGTTTACTGTACTGAGTTATCAGAATGAAGTGAATCGTCTGACAACTGAAAAGATGTCCAAGCACACATAGTGAAAGACAGACGCAGAAGACACTTGCAGTCAGTCTGTCTGAGAGAATGTACTCAGTGTGTCAGAGTCGATGACAATGCAAGACACACATCAACATGCTTACATTTTGCATCTGCATGGAGAATGATGGATGATCGGTTACAGATTATCTGTTTAAACAACCTTGACTGGATAAGTCATAACCATATCTCTTGAATAAAGATTATGTCTCTTCGGTGCTGCAAATGAACCTACAAGCTATTCTAAGCAAGATGGAACAAAATGCAAGAGGATAGGCTACTATACGAGAGACCATTCCTGTCCATATAATTCCACAGGAAGTGTTAACATGATGCTTACATAAGGCGGTGACTGGTGGAATGAACTCAAGCGAGCACAAAAACCATGAACAGGCTCAAGTTAATCTGTTTATTGAAACTGGCATGTCTACAAGGCTGTGAGACACTCAAGCTTTCAGGAAATTTAACGCCACTGTCAACCCAAAATTAACATGCCATGCGCTGCTCCAGTAAATGCTCTAAGTGCACAGAAAATGGATGTGGAAGCACAATGAATCAAAGAGTCACACAAAAGGTCAGATAAGCACATAAAGTGACTCTTTATGTACAGGGATCAAGCAAAAAATAATAATAATAATAATAATAGTTTGCAGCTTTATTTGTGAAGACTTCTACATTTTTTTACCATAACTAATATAGGTAAAGTGAATATCGGAAATGTTTTATCAAATATGGGAAACTTTGATAAAATTATTAAAAACATTAGGTTATATAAATAAGGAGACAGTGTATTATGTATAGTATATAATGAAAGAGAAGGTCACACACTCTTTGCGTCTTGTTGTAAAGTAGATGGCTTTAATTGTGAGAAATGGAAAACAACGAACATATGCATCTACTTTATATTGTCACATTTAGACAACCATAAACACAATTTTATTAAAATTATAAATTAAAGTTGATACTATAACCCTCTAGCAACTCAAGAATCAGCAATCAAATGTACTGTACTAACATTTTTTAACAATATTTTACAAAAACAGTTACTATAAAATTACTATAAAATAATTAAAAAACTAAGAATTAGAAAAATAATTAGAAAACCAAGTTGTGTTCCAAATGTCAAGTTCAAAAGATTGAAGACCCACTTTCCATTCAATTATTTATTTTTTGATGCAATCTC
The DNA here is from genome assembly GCA_037043235.1 of Rhodeus uyekii. Classification (NCBI taxonomy): domain Eukaryota; kingdom Metazoa; phylum Chordata; class Actinopteri; order Cypriniformes; family Acheilognathidae; genus Rhodeus; species Rhodeus uyekii. Next base: position 631,785 of record JAWRVZ010000187.1, on the reverse strand, counting down.
CTATACCCAAATATCACCTCTATCGCAAAATATTAAGTTGCCAAATATAGAACCTGATTATAAAATAATCAAAATCTTCAGATTTTCTGAAAATTTCTAAAGAAAATTTCAAATTTCAAAATGTTTTCAACAGGATGAATTTTGAGTTTTGTGAGCTTTCGAATGATACCTCATTTATGATGATTGCTAAAATATATTATATAAAAAAGGCAATAAATAAAAAGAGCACCAAGCATCCCTCTAGATAACAGTTAAATAGTATGTCAACACATTTTCACATGTTTGTCGCATGACCCATTCAGTGAATGGCTTCCAGGAAGATATGTCAGAAATCATGGCTGATATTACTTTCAGCTGATTTGTCAGACTGGTAATGGGAGGTCAAGTTGGGGACAGTGCACTGTAGGACACAGTAGTGCAGGGCGCTCTGCATATTTTGGCTAATGTAGTATGTTATCCAAAGTCTTCCAAGCATTGTAGTTTGCTATTACAAAACATTGCTTTTGTGGCAAAATGCAAAAATTAAATAAAGTGAGAATGTGTAAATACATAAAAAATATGATGTGTAAATTAAATTTCAGTGGCGGATTGTAAGTTGTTAAATGGCATTAAAGCAAGAAGATTGAAAATTGACTCAAAGGGAAGCAATGTATTAGCCTAGCATGAGTGCTCAGACAGGGCGCCATTTTAAAGCTAGCAATATACACCGTATCAATAATTAAAAAGACCAGAAAATAACTCAAAAACGACATATCTATGCGGAACGAATTGACATAAATGGGTCAACAACAACAAACAAAAACTGTTTCCATCACAAGGTCAGGAAGCATGTGGCTCAAGTGCCACACTGCATTAGCGGAGAGGACAAGATCTTTTGTGGTGTTTTGTGTCATATCTTTGCTGAAGGGGAGGATATAGAAGGTTAAGTTTTCCAAGCTTTGAAACTAGAAGCGAGAGTATGAAAGGAAAAAAAATTAGGGTTTAGTCTTAGTCATGACCAGCTAAGCTAAAATATAAATGAGCACATTGAGATAAAATGAAAAGAGTGCAAGAGTGTTGCACTCCACAAAATGGAGTGGCTACAACGTCTTTATAAATACACTGCCTGGCAAAATATGGTTTGGATTTAAATAGTCAAATGCATAAGAGTTAATGATCGGAGCACTATTGCAATGACTATTATGTTTCTAGCATGGTAGGTAACAGTTCCTCTAACCTTAAGTGATGGTGTTAAGTGTGTAACTTTTCATTTTTTAAACAACCATGAAGGAAGGCACATCATGGCCATATTTCAGAATGACAATGTCAAGATTCGTCAGGCTCAAACTGTGAAATAATGGTTGGGAGGTGTCTTGTCGCGTCTGTCTCATCCGTGTTCCTTTATGTATCTTCCAGGTCCTGCATGCTCCCGACTGTGTATAATCACTGCCCAAGTCTCGTCAGCTGTTCCTAATCTCCTGTTTGTCAATATATACTCTCCTGTGTTTCCATGTCGTTTTCTCTTGTTGACGTTCATAGGTGGAAGGTGACGTGTGTGGATGTCGGCGCCATGTTTCCGAGTCCAAGCAGTTCTGAGTTTTTGTACTGTTCAGTGCCGTTTCAGTTTGTTAATAATCTTTTGTTTCCGAGTTGGTGAATAAAGAGTGTTTCGGTTTGGAACCTGCTGCTCCTCACCTTTGTCTCCGCATCGCACACGCATCCCTTACGTGACAGGAGGGAGTATGAAGAATCATTTCCATGCATGAATTGGAACTTCTGAGTCCAGACCTTAAATTTATTGAACGCTTTGGGGATGTGCTGGAGTAAACTTAACAGAGTGTTTGACTCTTGTATTGACAATAAAAGATCTTGACCAAAAACTGATGCACTTCTTGATGGAATTAACATCACAACATTTATTTTCATCAAGAGGTGCATCAATTTTTAGTGAAGATATTGTATATAGTGTTCACCTCTGTTAAATGACTTTTCCGTTTTATGAAATTTAATACTTATGAAAGTTAAAACTGTAAAATCAATTAAATGTATTGGTCTAAATGCTTGACCCAAAAGCTGTGAATAAGCATCATGTAGTCTGATCTTATCTGTCCAGTCTCACTAGACAAAAAGTTTCTGTGCACTTCCAGACACCTACATTTACCAAATATAGCTCCTAGAACAACTAAATAACACCCATTCTCTCTTCATAAAAAGTTATTTAAGAATTGTAATTGCCTTTATGAGAAAGCCAAATACTGGTGTGGAACTAGGCAAGTCAATAATGAGCAATCAATGACAAGAACTGTTTGTATCACCACAGGCCACTCTCATTAGTCTGTTTAATACTGCTAATATACCCTCAGCTAATCAATCTCTAATACCTTTTCAAAGATCACTTTCATCTTCATTGCAATATTATGATCTTGGTCTCTCAGCCCCAAGTTTAATATTTACACAGACTTAACCCACTCTCTCTCTCTTCAGTGTCTTAAGTATTGATGCATCCACCTCAAATCTGGAAGGTAGGCACATGTGGGTGTTGGCGAGGGAGTGACATCTGGAGGGGATCATGAGCAGAAAAAGCAGTGTGTGCACTGCTTTTTTGCATGTCTTATTTATGAGCTCTCATAATGGGAGGGTTGGGATGGAACATGGCATAACATCTGAGGGGAAGGAGGATGGACATGTTGGTTCTGTGTTGTGCTGTATAAGCATGTGAATTTCTGAGTGTGGATCTTCAAGGACGCCTTACAGAAAACATCCACATTCTCTAACTTGCACATTATTTAATGAAGCACCATATTCCAAGGGCTGTCTAATATGGTGTGTTTAGCGTGTGATGTAATCCCTTTTCATTTATTAATGATCTGCACATGCAGAATACTACAGAGAAAGAGCGAGAGAGAGAGAGAGTTGCAATAGATCAAGTAGCTTCCTCTGCAGAATGTGGTCCTTGAATAATGCAGCCTGAAGTAAAATGGTTTCTTCGCTGATATCCCCCCCCTGTGTACAGACACACACACACACATACATATTACCGTATTTTCCAGCATATATTCCGCGGGCTATACCAGATTTTACAAACCCCGCGGGGGGGGGGGGGTGCGGCTTATATAAAGGTGCGGGCTATATCACACATTTTTTACACGTAATAATATTTCAATTTATTGTTTGAAAAACATAACTACATAACTTATATTATTGTTCGAGGTTTGTTTTGCTAGGGTTGGATATTATGGCTACTACGGTGACTTCACAACAACTTACCAAATCAACATTTCCAACGTTCCTGCACAAGAAGTGCACTTTTGTTTAATATTTAAAGTTTTAAATTTGTTAATAGAGAGTAGTTTCCATTTACTCCTGTCTCCATCTTCTCTTACTACCGCGCCAGCACACCTGACAATTGCATTATTTAGGTTGATGTAGTTATGGGCTTTCATAAGTCATGCTGAATAGGATGAAACCGACAGGCTTACATTGTGAAGTGTGAGTTAATTTTTTAACTCATTTTTTAATCTAATGGTAATTTCTTGTTTTGATTTGTGTGATTGCGGAAAATTTAAATACTCACATAGTAGAGCCCGGGAAAAAGCTTTAAAGTAACAGACTAAGAAACAGCATGATTGTTACGGGTGAGGCTCCCTCTCCGCTTCCTCCGGATCACCAGAGGGAGCGCTCGCCTGAATATTGACTGGTTACTCGGACTACAATTCCCACAGACTCTCAGACATGGAACTGATTGCTTGCTCATCTGCAGCCCATCACACACAGTATATCAGCGCACCACACACACCTCCCTTTGCGAAGTCTCGATTGCTACTGCTATCATTCTGAGCGTTTTTCCTGAATTGTTATTCTGTTTTGACCTTGGACTGTTTACATTATTCGACCCTTTGCTACCTGCCCCGACCACTGCCTGCCTCTCTGGATCACTGCCTTCTGCCGCCTGTCCTGACCATTGCCTGACTTCTTGGATTCTGTCTGTTTGCTGCCGGTCCCGACTCTAGCCTGTCCCTGTTTACGGTCTTGTCTTGTTACTCACCTGTATCCTGCATATATCTTCAATAAAGCTGCAGATGGATCCTCACTCGGTTGATTCCTCGTCACAGCAGACTTCGCCACGTAATCCACGAGGGACCGGCCGCCTTGCCGGAGGTTTAGAAGACTCGACTCAGCAGGAGTTGTGAAGTCCATGTTGTCCATAGAACGTCTTTATAGGCGACGAACCTGGTCAGTTGTTCTGTTACGGAGCGAGGTGTGTGTGGTGCGCTGATATACTGTGTGTGATGGGCTGCAGGTGAGCAAGCAATCAGTTCCATGTCTGAGAGTCTGTGGGAATTGTAGTCCGAGTAACCAGTCAATATTCAGGCGAGCGCTCCCTCTGGTGATCCGGAGGAAGTGGAGAGGGAGCCTCACCCGTAACAATGATACTACAAACAATTAAGATGTACAAAAAATGTACATCTCTCCGCTTTGTCTCTCTGTACTGAAATGTGCCATTCTCTGTGGTACCTGCTCTAGTCATACGGGTCCTTAAGTGCTTAATTAATAGAGTCCTTATTTTTGGAATCTAATACTAGTGCCCAAATTCCTCTCTTCACTCTTTTCCACTGCAACGGGAAGCTTCTCTGCAGTAAACATGAATCATAGATCACCTCTCTTGCAAATAAATGCAAATAATACAGAGTTACACAGCATAAAAGTAAGGCAATAAATCTCAGTAAAAAACTGAAAAACAACCAAAGTATGAACAATATTAATTGAGAAGTCACTAGGAACAGAAAATTATTTCCAAACTCAGAACCTCAACAAGATCTTTGACGAATCACCTCTGATGAATTAAACAAAACATTAAATTAAACATTTAAAAACGCAGCTGTTCTATCAGTGGAACAGAAAGAGTAAACATTGTACAGATTGTAGACTACTGGTTATTTTGTGTTCCATATGGGTTTGGAATGACGTGAGGGTGAGTGAATGATGACTGAATTTAAATTTTAAGGTGAGCTATTCTTTTAAGCTAATTATGTATTAGCATTTAAATGCTGCTGTATTCCTTGTGTCCAACAACAGAAACCAACATCAGTGCCATTCAATATTCTCTGCACTCTCCCTTGAATGGCACAGCCTTGTGGGAGACCAAGCCAAACAGCACAAAAACCCATTCAGCCAGACTCAGCTTTGCCAAAAAATGTGATTATGTTGTCTTCGCATTGCCCTCAAGTTTGAGACATGGAGTCAGAAGCAATTTCCTTCTGTGTGCTGCCAGTACTTGGTGTTGTTCATTGAGCGACAAAGTTTTTAGCATACATTTTTCTATTATCATCCTTGTATTAGGCAGCAAAAGAGAAAAGTACCCTGAACCTACAGGAATCGATAAAAGGGGAGAGAAAAACACATTGCGGAGTATTTTCTCTTTAAAACTGCAGTGAAGTAAGGACAGTTCCCGAATAACAGATTTTGAAGACAAAATGCGGTTTGAAATTGCTAGCGTTTCTTATGTCACAAACTACCTTGTAACCAATCATGTCAAAATGCTGCAGACTTTAGCATATCATTAATTATGACTGCTCTCAAGCAGTGGAGTCTCAAGATATGCCAGGTTATCCCAGTGTTTTTTTCTTTTGATATGAAAAATCAGGTAGATTTATGGTGGGTGTATGATGTGTATTACAATGTAACTATATGCTTTCTCCACTGACATTCTGAGTTGCTTAAAGCAATACTACTGATTGTTAGAAGGCAACTGATTGAGATGACGAATGGGAACATCTGAACATTAGCAAAACGTTATTAGCTGTTTGATAACGTAGTCAAGCAAAAGGCCAATCATATTACCGTTAAGTGTCCAACGTTTTAAGGAATAAAACCATTGTGTAGGGTTTACCTCAGTAACTTGAGTTAAGCAAACCGAATGAGCTGGGTGAGTGGAGACAGGGCTTATTAGCATATTCAAGGTTTCACATAGAGTGAAGCAAGGGCATAGAGTTTTATAAGATGAGTTTCAAGGGATTAAATTATTGACTACAGAGGGACTTTACACAGTGGCACTTTATTGCGTACATATACCAACTTAAACAAATTCAATGAATGAAAAAAAACTTCAAGGGTAGCATATTAAACATTTTTTGGTTGAATTTCCAGCAAAAAAAACAACTACTATCTCATAGTTACAGGAGCATAAACCTTACATCATGTACAGTTTTGGTCATTCATTTGTAATTAGCAATTTGCTGTTTTCAGCACAAAGGAAAAATTATAAGATCTAGATGCAGCATCTACTTTTATTTAACTTCTTAAATTCAAATCTTAACAAAACACTGACGCGTCATTGGACCAGAACAATCAACATAGTCTGGCCGTGGACAGGCTATGAACTGAAAGAACCACGGGGCTTAAATACAAGAGTAAAAAAAAAAAAAAGAAGGCTAAAGATACAAACAGACAGGGGACGGGGGAAGACCGAACTAATTACCAAACTGCAAAAAACAGGAATGCAAACATGAACGAATACAAAACATGAAACTGAAAACCAATTTAAAACAGAGCCTAACTGCGAAAGTAAATTAAAGAACTAAATCTATTACTAAATCTAATTACAACATCAACACAACACTAGTTGTTCATTTTGCTGCATTCAGGATATGTTTACAAGAACGCAAGGAAATGCTTTACTTTTTCATTCAACAGAAATGACATTACAATTAGTTAGAATTAAATTTAGCCCATTACCACATCCCCAGTGGCTAATGTTTATGCTGATGCATCTATTCTAATACCACGCAATATTCATGTTCCACTGTTACACAGAGGGACTGAACTGTCAGGCGTAGCACTTGGTGTTCACTGTGTAACCACATGCACTACAAGTAGCATCTCTGGTCGAACTTAAGCTGATTAGATTGCAGCAAAGCAGCTATTAAGATAAAAAGCATGGTTGGTCCTCACAAAGTAGCAAACAACACAGCACTGTGATTTACACTACTGGAAGGAGGAATATAGATAAAGAAAGAGAGAGCAAATAAGATAAGGAACACTGTAGAGCCAAAGTTTGCAATCGAGGCTAAGAGCTTTGCCGATTGTGAGACTTTAAACCCAGTTACTTGCCATTCAGCAGAGACTTTTTGTCTGAAGCAATTTTCAGTACAATTTATAGTACAGTAACTGCAGAGTCAGTCATTCTGGGACAACTAAGGATGAAGTGCCTTGCTCAAGGGAACAATGGTTATTAGACAGAATTGGGATCTCAGTAACCTCCCAGTTCCTGGATCACTCCCAGATGGAACTAAACTGGGAAATCTTAGTCTTTAACAATAAAGGTGGGAAATTAAATTTCCACACCAGCCAAATGGAGGCACTTTTTTCTCTAAAATAGTGGGTAATTTTGGCTTATCTACCAGGTATTGTTGTGTAAGACTAAATTGACAATTTTTGGTGCATTAAACATTATAATTACACTTCAGGGAGAAAAATAAAATACTACAAATGTGTATTTATACTAACACAACAGTCGATACAAGTGCAACCATAGACATGCATAAAATTAAATCCAAGATGTGTATTTATAGACAGACAAGTTTTTATTGTCATTCTGTGTATACAGAAAATACAAAATAAAATACAAAATTTCGACGCAATAGCTCATAACAACAGTTCTGTTACACAGTTCTGATGGTGCGTGTGATGCGGAAGCTGACGACAGAACACGGAACTTCCAACGAAAACACTTTAGTGAAAACTGAAAACAAAAGCACACGATGGTACAAAAACTCGGACGGGGAACAAGGGAGAGACATCCACACGCAACCAACTTCCATATAACACTGACAATCACCGACAAAGACACGGGGAACATGAAGGGGATTTATACACGAGGAAAATGGGAAACAGCTGTAATGATTAACTGGGTAATGACTAACTAGACAGGAGGGAGAAGGATCTGGAAGACACAGAGGAACCCGGATGTGACAGACGCGACAGGACTGTGACAAGTACATTTAAAACATTTAATATTAAAATTAAAAAGAGTTCAGCAGTCACACATCCATGGGAAAAAAGCCATTGCAGAACCTGCTTGACCTTCATCGAATGCTACAAATCCTTTTACCAGAGGTCAGCAGCGAGAACAGGCCATGATGTAGGTGTGACAAGTCCTTGGTGATATTCCTAGCCCAGGACAGACACCGCTTTGGGGCAATGTCCTGAACAGAGGTGAGGAAGGTCCCATTGATCTTCTCTGCTGTCCTTACCACCCTTCTCACATGCCTCCAATCCAAGGCAGTGCAGTTTCTGCCCCAAACCGAGATGCAGTTGATGAGGATACTTTCTATGGTGCTTCTGGGTGGTCAAGATGGGCGGTGACATATGGACTCTCTCCCAGTCGGCACAGGAAATGCAGTCGTTGTGTCCTCTTTACCAGGGACCCAGTGTTCACAGACCAGGTGAGTTCATCTGTGATGTTCCCCCCAAGAAACTTGGTACTTCTAACCATCTCCACAGCCGTGCTATTGATAAGAAAAGTATGGCAGGGGCGATTTTTCCTGAAGTCCACAATGATCTCTTTAGTTTTGGTGACATTCATGATCAGGTTGTTTTCACTGCACCACTTCACCAGATACTCCACCTCTTTTCTGCAGTGTTGTCTGCAAACTTCACAATGTGGTTTGTAGCTGACTTTGGGACACAGTCATGTGTCATCAATGTGAACAGCAGGGGGCTCAAGACACAGCCTTGAGGAGAACCTGTGCTGAGAGAGATGACACAGGAGGTGTTCTTGTCGACACGCACTGACTGTGTCTAACAAGCAGTTGCATAGTGGGGTGCTAAAGCCAAGTGGTCCCAGTTTGTCCACCAGATGTTGAGGGTTGATAGTTTTAAAAGTTGAACTAAAGTCCAAGAACAGCATACGGACATGGATGTTCTTATTCAGGTTTGCAAGGCTCATGTGTAGAGGAGAAGAGATGGTATCATCAATGGAGCATTTTGGTCGGTAGGCAAACTGGAATGGGCCGAACATGGAAGTTTTGAGATGATGTGGTCCTTAACAAATCTTTTTAAAGCACTTCTATATAATTGTATTGTCTAGCATTGCATGTACAAAGAAGTATGCACTACAAATAAAACTTTTAACTAGAAATAGATCATTTTACCAACTACTTGTGTAAGCTATGTAGTACCCTTTCAAGGGAACTTAACATAGAAATTAGAGACAGGCGCTACCCTATTGTGCCCTCACCCGCTGGGTCCACAGTGTCTTCATTCAGGGACTTGCGCTCTGCGTTTTTTTTCCCACCCAGCGAGAGATACCAACGCTGCAACTATCCAGTTCAGAGGAGCTGGATGTTGTTAGTGCTGATGCTGGAGATGAGGATTCACCACTTCATTTTACAGCCTACGAGGAGCTGGTGGACGTGGTGACTTGTGCTGTCACTAGATTGAATATCAATTGGCCAGTGGAGAAGCAGGACGTCGCTTCCTGTTCTGGTGAGCACAACCTCCCTGTTGGAGCCTCCCATTTTTCCCCAGTCTCCACATTGAGGCATCAAGATAGTGGAAGAAACTGGCCTCCTATCTTTTGCATACATATAGATTGCACTATTCCTTGATAGTGGGCCTTAAAGAGCACAGATATGGGCCAATGCCTAAAGTTGAGGAGATTCTAGTGAGCTATGTCTCCTCAGTCAGCATTGTCACTGAAGGCCCCGGTGTTACCCACCAAGCCATTAAAAACAACATTGCTTTGGTGGGTAGGGCTTACATGTCTAATGTCTGTTCACTGGAAATGTTACTACTGGAAGTCTACCAGGCAGACTTGTTAGGAGACCTGGACAAGGGCGTGGGAATCGGCCCTGACGCAGTCACTGAGATATGGCAGAAAACGGATGCATCCTTCACTGGGAGGGGAGCGGTCCTAGACAAATGCTCAGCCCAATGTCTGTGGAGGGAAAACCCTCTCTCCTGGCACATCAGCTGTCTGAAGACAATGGCTGTTTTCATGGCTCTCAAAACCTTCTCCCAGACCTTCACTTTGCAAACTGGTGCACCAAATCCTCTTGTGGTCCCAGGGAAGCTGCTCTCACTCAGGGCAGCCTACATCCCTGGGATCCAGAACGTAGGAGCAGACATCCAGTTGAGGCACGGAGCTAAGGCCCCTGCTTTTAATTTGAGCGGAATTGCAGTAATTTGATGCAATTAAAAATTAATTATCCATTAATAGTTTTATGCTTGTAAGAATCTATATCAGCAACATTCTAATGTTAAACTGGAGCGCTAGTTGTAAGAATCTATATTAACACCATATTAACACAACTTGAGTGGAATTGCAGTAATTTGATGCAATAAAAAATGTATTATCCATTAATAGGTTTATGCTTGTAAGAATCTATATTAGCAACATTCTAACGTTAAACTGGAGATGCTCACATACGATGGTCAGTGATGGTTAGCATTTTGGCGTTTCCACTGTCTATGTGTGCAATACATTAGACACACTTAGGGTTTTCGAACAGGAGTAGACTTTGGATTCTACATACTTACAAACTAAGGGATGTCAACTGACTCATTAGCACAATCACAAGCAATAAAAAAAGAGGATGCAGTGGGATGCATCGCTTTGCCTGACTTTCTAAGGCAGAGGGTATAGGGAAAAGAACAGCAACTGAATAGAGACAAATATGCTCAGTATTTCCCCTCCAAAACAAGACTTCTTTATGAAGTATGTGTGGTTTTACATTAGAAACCTCTTAGTGCTCTTCAAAAAAATCTGCCTTATTTTAATGGGGATCAACTTTTGCCACCTTCATGCTTATTTGAATAAAAAAGCTGCATTGCAAAGCATTTTTCTTTTCATAAAAAAGAGAGAGAGAAACAGAGCAGTGGAAAGGCTGTATGAAATTTAAAAATGAAAGTTATGTCATTATTCTCTCACCGTCATGTCATTCTGAACCCATATGCTGTTCATTTTTTTCCTCCCATGGAACACAAAAGAGCATTTGAAGAATATTTGCCTGGCTTTAAAGTGACTATTTCTTTGGGTTGAACTATTTGCCACAGATTGTTCCATCAGGGAAGTGCAAAGTAGGTGCAACGTTTTGGAGAAAATCATCTGCTAAGCATACTTTATAAAGCCTGCACTTAAGCATAAAAAAATCTAAGTGTAGAATACAGTAATACAAGTTCTTTGGAATATCTATCACGTATCAATAAATTGTGTTCAGTTTTCCTACCTAACAGTGTGTTAGAGAAACTTGCTGACCTTTCGAAGCTGGACATGAGCAAAAATCTATACAGGCAGACATGCTAGATAAAGGACTGGTGAGAGTATGACTCACAGGTCCAGCTTTTCCAAGATGAACTCCAACAGACTGTGGTCATTCATTTTATATGTATTGTTTATAAAAATCATGTCAGGATAGAACCACTGAAGTGAATATCTACACTAAAAGAAATCAGTTTTTACTCTAATATAACAGAATATTTGCGATTTCACATGGCCTTCACACTCAGATGATAAACTGGTTTAAAAAATTCCGGGTTGTCCTGTGTCAGCCGAGACCTATGAGGCGAAAAGGAATGCTAATGGCAAGCTTTCACTTTTTAATGCTAACACACTAAACTTTGACCACTTCTTTTGAACCTTTCTAGACTTCCTAAACCTTATTTTTCCTTTATTTGTAGAATTGTTTCTATAAGATTGTCTCTATGGTGTGCTTCCATTAATACTTGAGAGAGGGTCATCCATTGTGTTTGTGGTGAGGATGAAAGACTGTGAGCAAGGAAGATACCTATATTAAATTCTGTGTAGGTTCCCCTCTTCCTTGTTTTTCTGTTTTAATTAAATTGCAAAGCTCTTCAAACTTCGGTTCAAAAGTACACCTGGCTCGAAGGAAGAGGCAGAACGGGACACTGAGTTTATGCTTTTAAAATGTTCCCAAAAGAGCATTCAAATACAGCAGCATGCCTGTCCCTCAGGGGGCAGAAAACAGTATTTGCTTCCTTCACTGAATTGTGAGCGTCAATGTCGCATGAAAGTTTAATCTATGAAGAGAAATACATTTCATGGATGATCAGTGAACTCGTTTCGTGAAGATCCATAAAAATAAGCTTAGATTAGCGGGCTAGAAGTTATGACCCAAATACCTTTATATGAATGACTTCACTGGAGATCCACTATGAGAACCTCCACACGATTTTCTACTGGTGAACTTCTCAACATGTAGATCTTTATTTAAAAGGAGAACGTCATCTACTCCTGCTCCTTATGTTCTTCATCACTTGCAGTTTCATCATGGATTTGTTTCATTGTGATTTAGGTGCTTAATTCAAAAAAGTTAGACTTTTGAGTAGAAGCTGAAATTAGATGGACTGCTACATCTCTAAAAGGGAAAACAAGTACTTGTAACAAACAGTGTAAAACATCAATCTGTAAATCTACCTTGTACTAACTCATGTTCTGTTGCACTGCTATATTTAAACTAAGCTCATCTAACGCAAAACAAAAATTCAAAAGGAATTAACCTGACTACCTCTTCTGGATTTGGTCTGTCTCATTTTTTTTCTGTTTCTTTATGTAATCACAGACAGACTCAGTGATGGTGTAATAAGATCTCTGTGTGGATCACCGGCTGTTGTTAGACTTCTTGTGCATTCAAAAATATCACTGGATTATTACAAATAATGGCAAAATGAATGTTTGGACATATAAATTGATATTTCCTACTGACATACTACAACAAAATAAAGATAACAGGCTTTAAACACTTTGTGAAAATACTAACATGCCTAAGACTTTTGTACTGTACTGTGTACATATAATAAACACACTTTTGATCAAATCTAGAACTTATTCTGACAATATATGTGATATTATATGCAATAGTTGAGTAGAGAAAGGCTAAAGGAAAGGACAGCAGAAGGCCTGAACAAATAAAGAGGTGCAAACTCTGCCCACAAAAAGGTGCAAATCTTATGTGAAATGCTCTGTCTTTGTCTTTAAAAAGATATTGTTCACATAGTCAGTGAAAAATGTGGCGAGTGAATATACTCTACAGTAAGAATAAATAAAACTGCATTTTAAAAGAAATACATTTAATATTTTGTACTGCTTATATACAAAGAAAGTGAAAAAATAAACATAATTGATAATTAAAGCATTTGTGTAATGATATTATTGTATCATTAATTATTATAAATAATTAATAGGACACCTTTTTCATTAATGTATTTCTTTATTTATTTCTTGCACCATTTAGGCCAGTAATTCATATTTTCATGTTCTTCACAAACATTTATACTGGTCCCACATACATACATACTGTAACACTTGTTCATGTCTGTCTGGGTCTTCTTTGTCACTTCCTGTCAGTCTTGTCATTGTTTCACTTCCTGTCTATCAGGTCATTGTTTCACTCCCTGCACCTGTCGGACATGTAATCACCGATCGTTAGTCTCCCAGGTGTTTGTGATTCCCTTGTGTATAAATCACTCTTGCATTGATTTTGATCCTGTCACTCTCGTTCCTCCGCATTGCACACCCCGATTGTGACATACATATTTAATATTACATGCATTACAGAAAATCATGAAACACCACAACATGTGACAGTCCACATGCCTGAAACACTCTCACACTGGCCTTTTGCCATCCTTACTTTTGAACTCTGGGTTAAAAAAACTAAAAAAAACTCAGATAGACTGCCTGAAAGAGGGAGCACACACTCTTAATCCTACAGCTGAGTGCATGGCTGCGGAAAGTGAAGGAAAGTGTGCAATACTGTGGGAAGAGGAAGTCAAAGTCCTTAACGTCCCCATCACGGTGGCTCAAATACATCTAAAGGGCAGGATTACAGGCAGGAAGGAGAGAGATTGCGAAAATCCCTTCTCCGTCCTTGATAACTCCATGAGAATGCATGGAGAATCAGCTCCTTCCTTATTTGGATTCCAGAGTCAAGGGCATGAGCAAAAACCGAACAACGTACAGATGGTGATCAGTCCAGTCAGAGCAAACTAAAATGGGCTCAGCTGTAGTGCAATTAGGCAAGACTAAAAAAAAAGAATTGGATTTAATGAAACTGATTGTTCAGTAAAATGTGCAAGGAGATAATGAGAACCAACTGTAAAGAAAGATATGGACAGCAGGGTAGAGAAACAAATACATTTTCTATAAAAAATTGCATTTGTTGGCCGCATTGTGCAAAAAAAAACCCATTTGCCGTGTGTAATCAAATAAGCAGCATCCAAGACAGCAGAAAAGAAACATGCATTTAAAATACATCAGTCACCTTTCTTCACATTCAGAAAGTATGAGTATATAACATGATTAGACGAAAATATGTATTTATAAAACTGAACTAAATCTGAATTCCTAATTATTTGAATCCTTTGCAATTAAAGGAGTCTTGCCATCACAAAAAAACAAACAATGGAAACATTGAAAAAATGTGCCTCTCTTTCTACATTTTTGCACAACTCAAAAACCATACATATACAGACAATCTGCAGTAGATTCCAGCTGAATTGAACCCTAGAGGCAGTGAAACGAACAACTTATTCCTTTTCACACAAATTATGATCACAGGAAAAAACTGTTCTTAGGGAAAAGCACATTTCCACACAGTTTCTTGCAAAATACTATCGTGGCGAGCAGAGTGAGGCCGAGGGATGTGAGAGCATCACAGGAACCGGTGGCGTTTTAATGTTTGCATTATATATCCACATTCATCTATGTTCTTATTTTTTAATGTTGTAAACTTGCACGGATGCACAACTGGTGTTCCACATGCAACGCAATGCTCTCGGGTATGATTTCTGTAAAACAGTTCAGCAAAAAAGCCCTAAGTTGTGTAAAAAGAAGATAAAATGGCATGGTTGCTTTAGTATACATCTTTCTTTCATGTTTTCTTTCTTTAACACTATCAGTTGGGTTTAAGGTTCAGTATTTATAATACAGTAATCCCTCGACACTTCGTGGTTCAAGTTTCGCGGCCTCAGTGCATCGTGGATTATTTTTTTTATATTCATCGAAAAATTAAAATTCTAAAATACCGCCATTTCGGCAGCCGTATAGCTGAAAGCAGGTTGCTTCATCGTGATGCAAGGCAAACGGTTTCCCAGGATGCCAGACAAAGAGAGAAACTCTCTCAGAGGCTTTGTACACACCCATGGGCACTCAGATAAGACACGTGATCTGTTCCCGGCGCGAGATCGACCAATGAGAGCACGAGTGGAGTGGGAGCCTCTTCGCCTCTCTTAGAAGCAAATGTTGACGATCCCGAACTGATTTAAAGGCCTCATTATACCAGTGCAGTAACAAAAACTGCACAGATCTGTCAAATCTCAAGATACTACTGCCTTATACGATAAGACAGTAATACGTATCGTATGAGAGAGAGAGAGTAAATGCATAATATTAAGGTTTTATAATTAAATGGATTTAATTAAAATATATATAAAGTATAAATATACATATTTTAAACATTCCGGTACCTACACACACATATACGGATATTCCTAGAGGGGGCCAGTTCTACTTCGCGGATTTTCATCTATAGCGGGGGTTCCGGTTCACATTAACCGCGATAAATGAGGCATCACTATATATGTTAGTATTTTTTTTAAACACCACAGCGCATTAAGCTTTCAGCACCACTTGCCAGATATTTCATTTTCAATCTACAATCATACATGCATAGCAAAACTGAGAACACGCTTTTTAGCGCCAATCACTGGACATTTAGCACTGCAGGGAAATGTGGAAGAAAATATGTAATATAATTACAGGTATATTTCTCATGAGCCTGTGTTTCATATTTTTCATGACGAAAGCCATCCTCCAATCAATAATAAATATAGACGCTTACATGCAAAATTTAGCAAAAGTTGAGGAATGTGAAATTGACATATTCTGAATGTGTCAATTTGGTTTTAAATAAACCAGGTATAACTTCAAACTGTTTTATTACACACATTTTAAAGAAACTTTAAGGTACACACGACTTCGCTTTCAGCTTATAAAGCATAATTAGTTTAAGATTTGCATGTAAAATGAAGTGGATTCATGCAAAACTTAGTATCTCACATCAGAATGAGGAGGAAGCAGCTACCTATAAAAGTAGATAGGTAGACACCATCTATTTAGGTAGACAGTTTGCTAGCTTCCAGAGCAGAGCCATAGTAAATTTTGAAAGCAGAAGAGTCAGAACACTAGACCCGTCTAATTTGCTGGCCATACAGAAATGCTGTCCTCTCATGCAGACATTTAAAGGACGCTTGTCTTTTGATCTGAGATTTCTACAAAGCAAAGTGAGGTCTTGATGTTTCATCTGACATATGATCTGTTCTCTTCTCTTTTCATCTCTGACTTTGTAACCTGAGTGTTTAATGTTAGTATCCTGCATACAGATTAAAGCTATCCTGCATGAAATAGAAAACAAATGCATCCATGAAGACGCCTGATTAAATATGCTCACTAATGAAGCATCAGTTCCCTGTCAAGGGAACTCGCACTGCGTCGAGACGCGATTGGGAACCCTTCAGTGTATATGTCTCTTGAAGCACAATAAAACCAACGTGCGGGCGTGTACGTCGCCGAGATGACGTCATCACGTCATGACCAAGGAGTATAAAGGCACGTCACGACCCGGAAGCGGGTTAGCTTTCAGTGTCTTCACAGCGCTCTAAGCTCAACGTGTGTGTGTATGTATTTGCTGGTACGCGTGCCCCGAGTCTAGTTTAAAAGAAAAGGGATTTCACGTGTGATTGAGAAAAGTGCGCAGATATGGCAAACTTACCAACTGCACCTTCACTAAGGCTTGGGCACTGCGCCTTCAAGATATCCATGTTCTGAGCCTCATCATGGCTCAGTCATGACAGTTAGCAGTTCGGCATCGAGGTGTCGTTCTCGCTCACTGGAAGGTGCGGGGGAGGGCTAATCTTACATGGTAGGCGCTCGAGGGCGTCGACTGTGTAGGTTGCCATTCCTGTCTGACAGTCTTCGAGGAGACTGTGCAGACTCGCGGTTTAGGTCCTGCTGCAGCTGAGGCTCAGCGGCGATCCCTATCGCGGGGACTTCTCAAGGTCCGGAAGCACGCCCTGTGCGGTTTCTTCCGACTTGAACAACAACCCGGCTCTGAGGAGTTGGGTGTTGTATTTACTTTGTGCCATCAGTATGTTACTAACTTCTGTGGTACAGTGGATATTGTGTTTGCCTATCATGCTGGAAACCGGGGTTCGAGACCCGGTTGAACGCACTTTTTCCAGCACCGAGGTAAATGGGTGAGGAGCATGCACGATCAGCGCTCGAGGGTACTGATTGTGCAGATTGTTTTGCAAATGAGTTTGCGAACGCTCCGATCCCGCCTGGCGGTTTTCGAGGAAACCGCCCAGGCTAGCGTTCCTCGTGGTTCCGGTCCTGCTGCGGCTGAGGCCCAGCGGCGGCTGCGATCATGGGGGTCGCAGATGGACTTGTCAGAGGGGTTGGAGACGGGCTTGGCCTTTTCTCCACCCTTACCTGGCAGGTCTGGCCTCGTTCAGGAACCGGAAGCACGCCCTGTGGCGGTTTCTTCCGACCCTGACGAGGTGATACTGCAGCTATCCAGCTCCAAGGAACTGGACGTTGTTAGTATCGGCTGCTGATGAGGAGGTCCTACGTGCATGGCGATCCCGCCTAGCGTCTTTTGAGGAAGTCGCTCAGGCTCGCGGTCCCCGTGGTTCCGGTCCCGCTGTTGCTGAGGCTCAGCGGCTGTCTCGACCATGAGGATCGCAATTGGATTTGTCAGCCTAAGGGGATACTGCAGCTATCCAGTTCTGAGGAACTGGATGTTGTAAGTGTCACATTGATGAGGATCTTCCTCACCAGCGATTGGGGCATGTGTAGCCGGTGCGTGAGCGCACTGTGCTCGCTGTCGCTCCACTCTCACCTGGCAGTCTCCTAGGGGACTGCCTGGGCAAGCACCCTTTAACGATTAACTGCGTGCCTGGTGTCCCGAGGGAACCAGGTCATGCACGTTTGAGGAATGGCCGGTCACTCACTGAGCAGCTGAGGCTGCTGGGCGTCAAGGCAGAGTTTCCAGTGCTATGCACTCAGTCACCTGTACTTGTGTTCCCTTCACTAGTGGCTCGGAACCGTTCCCATGGGGAGGTTTTGTTGGACACTGTGCTGCGTTGGTATCCCGAGGGAGCCAGGCACTCAGGTCCGAGGCGGGACTCTCTAGTCGCCACCCATACTTCTGGTGGCGCTTGGGAGGTCGCCCCCTCTGAGGAGGGTCTTAGAGCACTCACTCCAGGTTTCCCCTGCAAGCAGGGCCCTGGAGCGGATGTTCGAGAAATACCAGAGGCCAGCCTCGAGAGGCTGGTTACCTTATTGGAGTACGGTTTTGTCCCAATGGGTCCTGCAGTAATATCCAGGGTGCCTGCCCGAGTGGTAGCCCCCGAGCAGGCTCTGGTTATGGAACAGAAGTGAACGCTCAGCTGGAGTTCCCAGCCAGAGTTTACGGGCTTCGGTCTGGTTCTTCTGTTCAGTCTAGCTTTTACCCTGCACCTTCAAGGTTTCTGATTTCATCAGATTTCATCAATGTTTGGTTGATTCTGGTAGCAGTTTGGCATCGAGATGTCGTTCTTGCTCACTAGAAGGAGCTGGGGCTCAGACTGTACGCAAGTAAGAAGGTGTTGTATCCTCATTTGGGAGCCACCTTCCGAAGCGTTGTTGGGATTCTGTGTCGTTGCCAGCACGGCTTTCACCCGTGCTCATCGACATCATCCCACCAGCAGTCAATAGCAAAAGCTAGACCAATCACTCACTGAGCAGTCGAGACTGCTGGGCATCATGGTAACAGCTTCCAGTGCGGTGCACTCGGTCGTCTGTACATGTGGCCCCTTCAGTGGTGGTTCAGAACCAGAAGGTTTTCCCAGAGGAAACCGCTTCCACACTATCAAGGTCACGAGGCAATGCCTACGCACCTCAGGTATGTGGGAGCAATTCTGGTTCTCGTCCCATAAAAGGCCCACACTGAGAGCACTCTGTCACTGCGTATGCCGTCGACAGATACTTCTCTCATGGGTTTTGGGCGGTCCTGAGGGATCGCTCAGTATAAGGTCTGTTGGACTTTTCTCCCAGACATTAGGGACGTCATGCTGTTGTTCAGCTTCACTAGCTTCCCTAGCTCCACGATTCTGGGCTGTGTCTCATCAACGATCTGTTGATCCTTTTCTCAGTCACGGCAGGTAGCAGTCTGGCATCGAGATGTCACTCTCGCTTACATAGCATGCGGACGGCTCTTCCTCGTGCGCATTGCTACTGTTTTGCCCACAGTCCAGAATATCAAGCTAGGCCAGCTAGTCACTGTACAGACACTTCGAGAGAGTGTTGGGTCTCATGGCGGCAGCGTCCAGTGTTATCCCACTCGGCCTGCTCCACATGAGACCCTTGCAGTGGTGGCTCAAAACCAGAGGGTTTTCCCCGAGGGGCAACCCCTTCCGTCTGATCAGGGTTTCAAGGCGATGCCTTCGAGCCTTGCATCCGTGGAAGGAGAACTGGTTTCTTTCCCAGAAGCTCGCACTGGGGCCCATCTGTCACCGCACATGCTGTCGACAGATGCGTCCCGCTCGGGCTGGGGGGCGGACCTGAGGGACCGCTCGGCCCAAGGTCCATGGGACAGGCACATCTCTCCTGGCATATCAACGCCTTGGAAATGATGGCTGCCTGGATGGCGCTATGGGCGTTCTTCCCCGACCTCAGAGGCCATCATGTAGTAGTCCGGACCGACAATACGTCGGTGGTCTCCTACTTGAACCACCAAGGGGTTTCCGTTCTCGTTGACTTTCCAAGTTGGCGATCAGGATCCTCCTCTGGGCCCAAAGGGAACTGCTCTCTCTTCGAGCGATATATCCTGGGGGCCCAGAACCTGGGGGCAGACTTCCTGTCGAGACAGGGGCCGAGGCCCGGGGAATGGCGACTCCACACTCAGGTGGTGGAGCAGATTTGGGAGAGATTCGGCCAGGCTCAAGTGGATCTGTTTGCGTCTCGAGAGACGACTCACTGCCCACTCTGGTTCTCCCTTTATCTTCCAGCGCCTCTCGGCCTGGACGCCTTGAGGCAAGGGTGGCCAAATCTACCCCTGTATGCCTTTCCCCCCGTAGCTCTGCTCCCAGGGGTTCTGGAGAAGGTTCGCCGGGAGAAGGTCCGTCTCACTCTAGTTGCCCCGCGCTGGCCGGGCAGGGTGTGGTTTTCGGACCTGGTGTCCCTCCTAGACGGCACTCCGTGGGAGATTCCGGTCAGGAGGGACCTCCTGTCCCAGGCTCAGGGGAGGATTTGCCATCCTCACCCAGAACTGTGGAAACTGTGGGTCTGGCCCCTGAGGGGGCCCAGCTCATAGAGTCTGGTCTCTCAGCCGAGGTTGTAGAGACCATTCTCCACTCCAGAGCCCCGTCCACGAGGAAACTGTATGCTCAGAAGTGGAAGATTTTCACTTCTTGGTGTTGCGAAAAGCAGCTGAACCCAGTTACCTGCCAGGTTGGCACCGTGCTGGAGTTCCTGCAAGAAAGGTTCGCAGCAGGGCTGTCCCCCTCCACACTAAAGGTTTACGTGGCTGCCATAGCTGCTTACCACGTACCTTTGAGTGGTGCCTCTTTGGGCAGGGACCCCCTCATAGTTCGTTTCCTACGTGGCACTCAGAGGCTGAGGCCTGTAGTACGTTCAAGGGTGCCTCCTTGGGACCTGTCCCTGGTGCTCCAGGCCTTGTCCCAGGCTCCCTTCGAACCGCTGGACGAGATTTCAGACAAGCACCTTACTCTTAAAACTCTCTTTCTTCTCGCCATTTCTTCCCTCAAGAGGATTGGTGACATGCAGGCCCTCTCCGTGGCCCCTTCATGTTTAGAGTTTGCGCCCGGCTTGGCTAAAGCTTTCCTCTATCCCAAGCCGGGTTATGTACCTAAAGTGCTGTCTAGTCCTATGCGCCACATAGTGCTACAGGCTCTCTGTCCTCCTCCATTCACTGATCATGACCAGGAGTTAAAGAACAGGGTTTGTCCAGTGCGAGCACTGGACGCCTACGTCCACAGAACTGCTACGTGGCGTAGGTCAGACCAAATCTTTGTCTGTTTTGGGGCCCCCAGAGGTTCCCCTGCTTCTAAGCCTACTATGAGCAGATGGATTTCAGAGTCTATTTCTCTAGCTTATGAGCTGGCAGGACAGCAGTGTCCACTGTCTGTCCGAGCTCATTCTACTCGGAGCATGGCTGCCTCGAAAACCTTTTTCGCAGGGGCTTCCCTCGCGGACATTTGTGATGCGGCTGGCTGGTCCTCACCGCATACCTTTATTAGGTTCTACCAGTTAGACCTAAACCCCGCCTTGGGATCATTGGCGTTATCGTAGTGAGCTACGTTTCGCTTGGCATACCCCGTACGCTGAGGCGGCGTGGGTATTCCTCGTTCCCAATCGCGTCTCGACGCAGTGCGAGTTCCCTTGACAGGGAACGTCTCAGGTTACGTACGTAACCATAGTTCCCTAAGAGGGAACGAGACACTGCGTCTTGCAGCCTCAGCTCCTAGGCATGCCGGCCTGTTCAGACACTGTTCAAGCTAACCCGCTTCCGGGTCGTGACGTGCCTTTATACTCCTTGGTCATGACGTGATGACGTCATCTCGGCGACGTACACGCCCGCACGTTGGTTTTATTGTGCTTCAAGAGACATATACACTGAAGGGTTCCCAATCGCGTCTCGACGCAGTGTCTCGTTCCCTCTTAGGGAACTATGGTTACGTACGTAACCTGAGACGTTCTTCTTTCTTTCTTTCTTTCTTTCTTTCTTTCTTTCTTTCTTTCTTTCTTTCTTTCTTTCTTTCTTTCTTTCTTTCTTTCTTTCTTTCTTTCTTTCTAAAAAGTAAAGATTACCAGAATATGATCCACACAACTATTAAGTGGGTAGGACCAAAATCTTAGTTTATATGACATTTGTTTTCATTTTTTTTCTTGGAAACCCCAAAAAGGTTTGTACAACACATTAATGTGTAGTCATTTCTTAACATTTCACAGCTTAAATATTTAAATTTAATTTTAAAATTAATGAACAACATTTTTTAATTAAATGATAATTTTTTTTGTTTGCTTTTTTCCAAATTAAATTAATGTGAGATTTTAAAATGATGTTGCAGGTTCACTGTTTTTAAAATATACAAAAGATGTGGGTCAATGATATTTTAAAATGCTTTTGAGTCGCTTATGCTTACCAACGCTGCATTTATTTAGTGAATCAGATATTGAGAAATATTATTTCAATTTTAAATACATTTTCTATTTTAAAATATATTTAAAAAAACTATAATTTACTCCTGTGATGGCAAAGCTGCATTTTCTAATACATATACTAATAATTCTAATACACAGATTTGGTTCCCTAGTAAAAAAATGTTTTACCGTAATTTATTTTGGCATTTCCTTCAAGATTCTTTGATGAATAGAAAGTTAAAAAAAAGTATTTATTTGAAATATAATCCTTCTGTAATGCTACAAATATATTTAATGTCACTTTTGACAAATTAAATTATTATTATTATTATTATTATTATTATTATTATTATTATTATTATTATTATTATTATTATTATTATTTTAATCATACTGACCCCAAAGTTTTAAATGGTATGCTGTTTAAATGGCATGCAGAGTATGGGTCTATTTTATACAATCTGTATTCTGTTTGCTATTAGTTTTTTTAATTTGTTCTGTTCTATTCTCCTTGGTAACTACTTGTTTTAGTATTCTGTTTGTGTTTATCATTTAGTCCCCTTGTTTGTTCCCTCTACTTATTTGCGCAGTCTTAGGTCTCTCATTTTCTGGTGTTAGTTGTTTAGTTGGTGTGCTACTGCGGTTTCCTGAGATTATTTGCATCTCAGTTTGTGGATTAAAGATTAACTTCCTTGGACTCTTATCTCCTGTGCCTTTTTGAGCGAATACTACACAGCAGTACCCTAACAGAACTCCAGATCTACTAAATTGGAACTGGTAGAGCCACAGAAACTTAAAGAGCACAGCCTGCTTAACATCCAGCAGTGTGGTTGGCCTCTGGAGCTGTCTCATCTGGTATACTGAAGTCAATGTTTAATGCTTTCTTTCGGATGAGACTGAATGAAAAGCTATTTCACTTCCTTTCTTCTGATTGTTTAAACGTTTCAGATTTCTTTGTAGAGGAAATTAAAGAGGACAACATAAACCATAATCCAGTGCCATCCAGAAAGCACTTGGGTGCTCCAGCTCATTCAAATCCTGTACCCAATCCTTCCACATACTCTGCACCCAGGACAATCAGGACCATCAATTCAACATCTCCAGCCCTTTCCGGGGCCTGAAAGGCTGTTAGCGGAATACATTTCTGTCAGAGCGGCTCTAAAGAAGTTCTCCATTCCTCAGTCCTGACATCCAGAGTCTGTATATCTAGAGTCTGTTGCAGAAAGTGAAATCCCTGAGTCTATGCCAGTTAGTGAAATTCCCAAGTCTGTTCCAGTAAGTAAAATGTCCCAGTGTAATTCTAGAGCCAGCTTTCCTATCCGTTCTGGTGTGTTCAAAGTGGTGGCCGACACACACATCAACTACGGCCTCAGAGCAGAGTTTCCTCTGACTAAATGAACAAAAAATGGTGTGTTTATTATTCCAAGTGTACATCACATGTAGATCGATATAATTCTGAGAATTCAGAACATCAAATCGAGCTTGTTAAGTTTCTGGCTTTCTTATTTCAGTTCATATTTCTATAATAAACCGATGTATCAATACTAGTAAGTGCACTATCCTACAACATGTCAATGCAAATTCAATTTGAAAACAAATGGATATGATCTGAAAATAACAGAATTATTCAGATTTTTTGTTCCAGTGCAAGACAAATAGCAGTTCTGTAGAGACTACTTATTTTACTTCTTAGTCAGCTATTATACCAACCCATATTCTACTGAAACAGTGCAACTTGTGATTGAAAATGCAAATATTTGATCTCTGAACATTTTGAATGCCATTGTGTGGTTGTCAGGGTTCTGTCAGTTCAGTCTTGTTTTCTAGTGTTTTGGTAACAGAGCTCTGACACTGCCCTTCTGTCATGTCTACGTGGGTCCACTCTTGTCTGTGTAGTGACTTGTATGTGGGCGGATTATGATTGGTCTTGCACCATGGTCTTGCTCAGTCTTAGTTTTGCGTCGGGATTCGGCATCGAGCTTTGCTTGGTCTGCGCTCTCTCGTGGTTATGTGCATTGTTATGAGCATGTGGTTCATGTTTACATCGGCCGCATGCTTTAATGTTATGTTTTGCGTCGCACGCAGTTTGTGTTTTCACCACCTGCGCGCTGTCTCTTGTTTTTCGTGGACACGCTGCTATGCGTGTTCACATTGGCTGCGTGTTCGTGTCTTGTCATTGTGTAAACCCGCCTGTCTTGTTTCCCTGTTATACTTTGATTTTTCTCAGCTGTTTTGACTTCATTGTCCTTCTCATGTGGTCCCTATTTAATCCCTTTGTGTTTGCTGTGCTGTGCCGCGTCGCTGTCGTTTCATGTGTCACTCTTATTGAGACTCCTGTGTCTTGTCTAGTCCAATCGAGTTTAGTTACGGTTTTCCCCCTTGGGGCAGTCTTTGTTTGAATTTTGTTGTTTCATTTTTATTAAACAATAAAGAACCTTGCCTCTGCAATTGGGTCCTCGCTTCTTTGCCTTCCCAAACCTGACAGTAGCGAACAGGATGAGACAGAGAGCTGTGAGAGGCGCGAGGCTAGTGGCGTGATTGGTAATGAATGTATCTCGTGTCTCACGGAGGAGCAGAAACATAAAAGGAGGACTGACGACAGTGAAGGAAGAGAGAGGACCAGGCCTGAACATATTACTTTGCGTTTTTTTTGTTTTTTTTTGTGTGTGTGTGGCAGTCATTCATGGGTTTTTTTAAATATTTGCCGGTTCCCGCTTCTTCCTGCAACAACATACTTCATTACACAGTAGTATATAAGACAAGGAAACACAACCACTGCCATCTCTATCCAGCTTTTCCCAAATGAACTATCTGACAACACAACACAGCTGAAGAGGAGGATCAGCTGCAAGATCAATGTGCATGCAGCTTCCAGGTTAGATGTAGGGAGCTAATCTCCGTAAAAACGGATGAAGGATTGAACAAATTGTTCAGTAATATTCTGCTATCACCAAGAGAGCGCAATCATAAGTCCCTGCCAGTCAATTTTGGAGAGATATTATCAAGACAGACATTATACATCAGCTGTTGTAAGTGAAAGGAAAAGTAGAAACAATGATTAAGTATCAGAAAGCTACAAAGAAAAGAATGACTTGGAAGAGAATAACAAATGTATGAGACAGGAAAAGAAAAGAAATGTAAAAAGTATAAAAAGAGAGTTATAAAGATAAACATATGAAAGATGTCTGAGAGAGAGAAAGAATTATATGATTACTAGGTACTGTAGCTGTAAAACCGCCCGCCTGGCTGGTTTCAATAAAAGCTATCAAGGCCAGAGAAAAGTATCTCCAGACTCCAATCAAATACCTGTTCTGAGGGACAAATGTCGACCATGTCAATAAAACAAGCATTGCAGCCAGCACAGACGAGTGAGACTAGCAGAGCAGATAAACATACTTCAAATGACAAATGTAATTCTAAGCTTTAAGATAAGATTAATAAGATACACAATTCTCAATCGCCGAATACATTTACATGCTACGCTGCTAGATTTGCGCATTAAAGACCAACCGTGAGTGAGATTGTTAGTGCTGATGGAATCTAATTCTCGATGGAATCAGCTCAGGATAACTGAAGTGAATGAATTTACATTTCATCAAAAAGATTATCAAACGGAGGAGAACGAAACCGATAAACATCCACCTACTCTTTCCTAGATAAAAAGTGTGTGCACATATGAAAATCCTATTTAAAGAGAGTGCAAGAAAAGTTTGTGGGTTAGAGGTCGTTGAAGTTAAGGTCAATGATACACTCCTGCTTGATTCTACAGGAAAAGTATAAAACTCAGGTGTCCGCTCCTCCATTGAGTTGGTCTAATCTAAGCTAAAGTACTGAGCAGTGTTGAATACAAACTGGAAACCCTTCAATGAATAGCAGACTGTTTGGATTAAGATTCAAAAGTGTAAGACTAGAAAAAATGGAAGTTGCTGAGCCGTCTGGCTTAGAGAAGGACTACTCTCTGAGTAAACAAAGGACGGTTTTAGAAATAAACATTTGAACTATCTTGCAAAATTAAACATCCCCTATCTCTCCTCTCCAAATGATGAGATGTAGCTACATACCCTTCCCCTCACACTCTCTTCCCCAATGTCTTCTCTCCAAATGGTGAGATGATCTGAAACTCACCCAAAACTCTTATGGTTTAATATTAACAATTGTCACACAACACTATATATGTCTGGTATCATTTGAAATGTCTCAGTGCGACTGGTACAAAGGTCTCATTCCAACAGAAATAAACCATTCAAGGTTAAAAAGTTTAGAGATATTTTGCTTACTTTGTTGGGTGTACCCTCTCAGGGTCGTTCATGAAAATTATCTTCTGTCCACAGTAAGAGGTAGACTACCAAATTCCTATTGTTATCTCATGTTTCTATTTCTGTCTGGTTTCTGTCTTGGTATTAAAATTAATTTTTAAATTTCACACACAACAGCCAAAAGACTGAAATCAACCTCAAAGCCCTCTCCCAAGTTCCCATCTGTGCCCAAACCTTCTCTCGAGTGCTCTCCTGCACCCAAGTCCTCTCCCAAGCTTCCTCCTGTGCCCGATCCCTCTCCTGAGTGCCCCCTAGTACCCGAGCCCTCTCCTGAGCACCCCCTAGTGACCTAGCTTGTTCTTGAGTGCCCCGAGATGTCCAATGAATTTTTGCCAGTCCCCAATTTCCCCTCTAATCTCTTCCTTGTCCTTGAAACCACTTCAAAGTTGGGAGGGCTATAAACCCATGTGTCGGGTGGGAAGGCTGCAGCACCCTTGAGCTCCCTGACTTGTCCCTGTTCCCTGGGCTCCAGGGTGAACTACTTACTGAAAAGACTGAAAGCACCGTAATCCCTCACCCGCTTATCGGAAACCGCTTTGGACCTTTTGGGCGGGTCTTATAAAAATAAATCAGGATCAGTACAGAAATATTATCCCAGAAGATTTAAAGGCTGTATGAAACATTATTTTTCCTACTGTGAAATATACTGTATTTGAGTGAAATACAGTATATTGATTTTGACATCTGCCATTGATTAGATGGTTGTGATATGCTATAGCTATGATCCCATGTGAGAAACAACTCAATTATTTTAATTAAAGATTGTGAAGGAAAATTAATTAGAAAATAATAATGCACGCATATAAACACTGAGATGTATATTTATATATATATATATATATATATATATATATTTTTTTTTTTTTTTTTTTTAAAGATTGTCCATTATGGTGGCTTCTAAAGCCTGATTTTCAAGAATGTCACTTTGGAGAGATGTTGAGATCCTGCATCAGCAACTGAGGATGACAACTTTTTTTCATGCAGCAAAGCAACAAGGTATTGTTTGAAAACCTGATTGTCACAGAAGACTGTTTCCATAAACTTGAAACATGTCTGGTGGGTGGAGGTGTTGAGAGGGTGTAAACCACTCCACTTAGAATTGGATCTGTGAAAATTACAAAAGTTTCTGGCACTGTTTGGAAGTAAAACATGTCAAATATGCTATTTATTGCCCATTGGCTATTAATAGCAAGTTAAATAAGCAGACTTACAAATATACAGTATTCTACTAATGATTGAGTTAATCGCGCAAGTCTCAAATATTTTCCCAAACAGCAATGATATAAATGTGATAGCAAATTTAGACTTTTACTTGTGCTTTTCAGATTTCTCCAAGAAAAATAATCCCATATATGTTTCTTCTAAAGTTTCAGAAGGGATCTCAACATCTCAAATGGTATTCCGATTTGCCAAGATACCAAAGTTTGCCATTTAAAAATCAGAGACTTTTTTTAGTATAAAGTCAACACTTCTCATTAAATTCTTGCAAGATCAAATTATATGAGCTATAGTGTATACACATTAAAGCACATAATCTGACATAATAGTCCACAACCTTTTAATATCTAAACAGGACTGACAATCATTAATATCTTCAAGTGTATGTTCTAAATAATGCTACTACTTTTGGATTACATCTCATCTTTTAAAGCCATCTGCTTGCCTTATTGCAATTCCACAGTTAAGCTGTGCAGATTCTTCACCAATGACGTTCATTGCCTTTTTAAGAAATAATGTGCAAAATTATCAGTTGGTATTACCCAAACTCCATAAATGTACAGCAGAGACAAAATTAAATACATAAAATAGTTTTGTTCTTGGAATGTTCAGATCTACTTTCAGAATAGCATTGTATTGTATACAGTATTAAAAAAATACAGTATTCAAAATACATAAAGTTCCTTCCCGATCTCACAGTAATTGACATCAGAGTCTTGGAGAACAGCTAACATAATTTCATTGTAGAGGATTCACACTGAATATCCAAGCAAGCAAACATCAATCAAGCACTAGAGGACACTGACAAAAAGTCAAAAATAACACTGGCATTCCTGCTGTATTTGGTACTGTATCTGAATCACATTTCTATTGGTTGATTAGCAGAAAAAAAACTCCTTAATTGATTATTTGCTAAAAAAAATACTCCCTGAGATTCCATACATAAAATAAAATACACATAAAATAAAAAAAATAAAAAATGCACAAATAACAATAAATAAAATAAAATAAAATCAAGACTGATTATTTTAGTGAACTGATTTAATAAAAAAAATGGGCTTTATTTATAAACAAAACACAAAGACCACCGAAAAACATAAGCTGTGAGCACAAAAACAAAAAATTACATTAAAGCCAGCTGCCAATGAAAATGCGATCTGTGGGCTGCACAGAACACAACTCACACAGACAAGGAGAGTGCGTAGCGCAAGCAAACTCAAAACCGCACACTCACAGAACAAGGCAGAACACACGTGAACGAATAAACGCTTCTCCCACATGCTCAAAACAGAAGACAAGCACACGGAGCATGTCCGAATCACAACACAGATCGAAACCGACCTAGACTGGAATGTTAGGATCCGAACACCACACCCCCCGTCACATTGACAGAAGAGCGCACAAAGCCGCGTGCTCATTCAAAGATAAGACAATACTGTAGTGCCAGGGCTCCATCACAAAACCAAGAATAAACTAGAACTAAGTGACAGAACCCTGACAACTATATAAACAAACCTGTTCAAATAAAATAGTTCCAGACAATGTTCCCCTATAATACACATTATGCATTTTCAATAACTGAAATGACAGTTGAAATGCAACAAACTTAAGACAATAAAGACCATCAAAATGGAAACTTTTTGCTTGGTGTAATGCCACAATGTCTGACCATGTGTCAGGGTTTTGGAGAGAGCGAGGACTCAATTGCAGGAGAAACAGGGTTTTATTGAAAAAGAAACAAAAAGCAAACATAAACCACCCCGAGGGGGAAAACAATAACAAGACTAGACAGGGATAGCGGGACTGGCCAAGATGCATGACACGACTGACGAGAAATCAAACTAATGACAATAAAACAAGACGGGCGGGGTAACAGACAAGACATGAACACATAGCCAATGCGGACGCGCATTGCTGCATGTTCACATTAAACAAAGACGACGCGCAGCTGGTGACAACCAAACTGCACGTGACAGAAAACACAACAAGAAAGCACGCGGCCGATGGAAACACAAACCATGTGCCAAACATAACACAAGGACAAGAGGAAGCGCAGCTTGAGCAAAGCTTGAAACCGCGCCCACTCACATGACATAGAACGCGCAAGAACGAGAAAAAACCTGTTCTCACACGCTCACGACAAGGACGAACACACGAGTGATGAATGCCCGAATCCCGACCCAAAACCGAAACTGAACCACACCAAAGTATCGGGACTGGACATCATAACTCGCACAAAAAACGTCACACAGACAAGCACGCACGCGACTCGAACACGCGCGCACGCACACACAACTCGAGACATAACGGTAGTATCAGAGCTCTGCCACAAAACCAAGAAATGACTAGACCGAATGTGGCAGAACCCTGACACCATGACTGTGTTCCAGGAAAACTGTTTCCTGTGCATTACATGCAGTCAGCAGGACCTGCTATATGTGCACACAGAGACGTTCTTGTTGATGTCTATACTTGATAATTTTGACAGAAGCTGTGATCTCTATTCCACTGTCAACTTCATAATAACACTTGCAACAGCTCAGACTCGCAACTGTGCCACAGCTGCTTCAAAACTCCTTTCGATTTGACATAATCAAAAATGTACTCTCACAATCACCAGCAGGAAACCTTTCAGATTTAAATTTTTTTCTGCTTTTGTACACTTGATGCAGTGTGAGCTGGGGAGTGCAGCCTGACCACATCTGAGTTGATGCTGGAATAATGGAATCAAACAGGAAATATGCATCTCTAATAAATGACTTGAGGAAGCCTGTCAGGGAGCACTTACAGTAGACGACAGCATGTACGTTATAATGAGAGACAGTGCAGCCAGATAAGAGTTTTGGTTTGTGATTTTATTCCATTCCTTATTCTTTGGTTGCACTTCATAGACTATGCTGACAAATCCTTGTCTGGAAGTTTACAGAAGTTTGAAGGTTTTATAAGCCTTATTTAATTAAAGTACATAGATATTTCTTATGGAAAACTACAACAGGCTTTTCTGAGGTGTTTAGAGTGGCTGCTTGTGTGTAACTAGGTATTTATAGGGTGAGTCTAAGTAGGGTAATTTGGATTGTTGTTAGGGCATCGATAAGTAATTTACGAATGGATGGATTTGTTAAATGTGGCTTGAAAACTCAACAGCAGTTTTTATTTCGCAGTTGCACAATAATAGTAATAATAATCTTCATAATTATCATCATCATTATAATCCAAACAGAACTAGATTTGACTGTCATTAATTCATTTGTATTTCAATAAAATATTTGTTTTTCTTCTTACCCCAAATTTTAGAATAGTAGTGTACCATGGTATCAAGTAGTAAAGAAATTTAAGTAAATAGTGAATAAATTAGGGTTAGGGTTAGTTATCATAAAAATAAAGTGTGAATGAAAAGTTCACACAAGGATGCAACAAGGTTGTGTGTGTATGTAGGTGTAAAATATCAATTGCTATAGGAGAGTGTGTAACAGCAGGGTGTCTGGCTTCTAGACGCTAGCAGTGCTTGGTGTTGTGATAAAAGGAAATGTTGTTCTCCTTACAGACTAACACAAGCCCTTTTTCCACAGACATCATCAATCCCATCAGAAACATATCCTCCAAATCGACTGGAGAAACAATCCCACTTCCT
The DNA here is from genome assembly GCA_037043235.1 of Rhodeus uyekii. NCBI lineage: Eukaryota > Metazoa > Chordata > Actinopteri > Cypriniformes > Acheilognathidae > Rhodeus > Rhodeus uyekii. Next base: position 600,419 of record JAWRVZ010000187.1, on the reverse strand, counting down.
TCTCCACAAACACTATTACACGAGGGGATTTGGAAAGATGAAAAAGCTTTCATTTCCACTCCGTTCGTTCACTTCATCACATGATCTAGGGAGAGAGAAAAAGCTTTTCCCCTCTATGTGCAGTAATATTTAACAAACCTTGAATTGCAGGGAATGAATGACACTTGCTAACAAACCACAAAACTCTAGATGCTTCAGTGAAGTATTCCTTCTTTAGAACAGGGTCAATGAACTCTATCGCATTCTGAGGAACTACTCATTAAAATCAAGATGCTTCAGAAAATTATTTTCACTTAAAACATGAACAAGGCCAACCCTTCTACACACACAACTGAAAAACAACAAAAAACATCTCTCTGTCAACATACTTAAATGTAATTTAATTGTATTTTTTTGCTCATTGAACAACATATTTAACTGACATAATCGAGCAAGGCAAGACTATAAAACAACTTCAGAGTAGCCTACTGTCAGGGTTCTATCACTTCGGGCTAGTTTACTCTTGGTTTTGAGAAAAACTACTCTTGCTGACAGAGCAGTGACGGTACTGTATTGTCCTGTCTTCATGTGAGCGCGCGGCTTCGAGTCTGCTTGAGTCGTGCGCTCTCCTGTCTGTGTGATGGGCCTGGTGTTCGGATCCTAACACTTCGGTCTGTTTTGGTTTTGTGTCGGGTTTTGGACATTCATGCTCCGTGTGTCTGTCTTCTGATCTGAGATGAGTTTTTACTCGTTCTCGTATGCTCTAATGCCGTGTGGCACCCAGATTGTGTTTTTAACAGGCTGTGTGCTTTCATGTCATCCTGTTTCATGTTACACATTTCAGAAGAGGAATAGTAGAGTTATTTTATAAAAAATTACACAATTTAGATTTCTTGGGTTCTTGAAAGCAGAGATAACTTCAACACCAGAACAAAACGGCACCATTCTTCTATGGAATATCTTTTTGAATCTTGTTGAGACCTTTATATTTAATAATGAACAATAAGTAGAATAAAGATAAGTAGAGAACATGATGAGAGAGAAAAAAAAGAGTGAAGCTTAGCTCAGGGTCCTTGATGTAGATTAATTTAGTCGTGCCAAAACAAATTTCCAAAGAAAGAACAGATCTATGAGTGAGAGGAACATTTTGGAGTGCTATCCATTTATTTGTATGTATGTGTGTGTGTGTGTGTGTGTGTGTGTGTGTGTTAGAATTAATTCACATGCAATTTCTCATGCATTCATATTTACATTTACATTTACATTTACTCATTTAGCAGACGCTTTTATCCAAAGCGACTTACAATTTGAGGATTATAGAAGCAATTTGTCCAAAGGATACAAAAACACATAAGAGCGCTTACAATACAAAGTTTCAAACATTCTGAATACAAGTAGCACAAGCATGGGGAGTAGAGAAAAGGGATTTTTTTTTTTTTGTGAGTGCATGTGTGTGTCATGTTAGGTGCTCATGGAAGAGATGCGTTTTTAGTAGTTTTTTAAACCTCGACAGGGAATCTGCATTCCGGATGAGGGGAGGGAGTGTGTTCCACCAGCCAGGGGTGGTGAATGAAAATGTTCTTGTGATCGTTCTTTTTCCTCTCTGTGATGGAACCACGAGTCGTCGCTCGTTGATCGATCGAAGGTTCCTGGTAGGTGTGTAGAGTTGTACCAATGAGTGGAAGTATGAGTGGAAGTATGTATCACAGTATAGATTCATATAAATGTAATCTATACTGTGATACATACTTTATCTGACTTTATCAGACTCTCACATTCCACCCACTTGTTCCCAGTCACCCGAATACTGAGCACCTTCACCTGTTCCCAATCAGCACACACTATAACATCAGCCCTCACCCAGCACTCTGTGTCTGGTCTCATATGTGATCACAGACTCCCACCGAGAAAGACTCCTTCCGAGATTATAACGTTCTCCAAGACTATCTTCGCCTACCGCCATCAGATAAGCTAAATAAATATGTTGACCTAAGCAGAATCAAATGATACCTTTTGATAAAAAGAATTGGTGCACATCGTTGTGGTCATCCCATGAAGGCAGTAGTATAACTGCTTACATAAGAATGTTAAATCCACAGGGCATTGCTCAATTAGTGAGTCACAAATCCCTGGTGTCCAGTCCAGTCCACACCCTAATGTGCCAGTTTCTCCTCATCCGTCAATGACGTCACGACCTTGACTCATTGCCAGTCAACACCAAATGACCGCATTTTAAATCACTTTAAAAATTCAGCACTTCAACAGCCCGAGTGCATCGTCTGTTGTCAAGCTTCCACTTTCTGCAACATGATTTAAGGGACACCTCAGCTGAATATGCTGAACTATTGTTTGAATTAGAGACAGCCATAAATCAAAATGCATGCATAAATTTACCCCAGGACAGAGATACTGTAGCAAAAAAGGAAGAGCCAGAAAAAAACTGTACAGTCACCTGAACACAATTTCAGCCTCTTAGTCCTCTGGCCTCTTCTAAGCAGTTTCCTCAAATGACAGCAGAATACATTCAGACCAGGGTGCAAAATTCACCGAAAGGCTGTCAAAGTGCTGTTTCTGTATACTGAGCTCATGAACAGGAAAAAACACACAACTAGAGTATCTGAATTTGGGTTACTGAATTCAAAACTATGATGATACCCTCAAATGGTATTCTCCACTTTTGTAGGATTTTTTTTTTTTATCCATTTATAATGTTAATTAAGGTTTTTTAATCAAAAGCACTTGCTAATAAAAGAAGATGGTATTATTTATCAAGTAATATTGATACTGACAAGGCAATCATTCTACTTGTGTTATGACCAATATTAAAATTATATGTTCTATTACTATTTCGGCTAAATAATTAAAAAATGACATCATTGAGGCATCACAACCTTGTACAGTAGGGGAAAAAACTGTTCATCTTTGAGATGTGCTAAAGAATTAATAAATAAATAAAACAATCAACTGAGATCATAGAATAAATTTTCACACACATCTTGTAGCTAATGATCGTAAAGGAAAAATGTATTGCTTAGTGCATTTTCTTTACTCAGGAGAGTTAGTTGTGGCTCTCATATATATTTTTCTTTTTAGAATCAACAGTATTTCTGAAGTTTCTTCAAAAATTCCTTAAGAGAAATAAAAGTAGGCAAAAATGAGACATGAGACATTTCTGAGAGAAAGGAGTCCAAAATGTCAAATTGTCAAGCTTATTCTTTTTGTGAGCAATTCAAACATCAACGGAGGCCATAACTAGATTTCACTCTTCTTTTTATTGCATCAATTATGATGAAAGTTCAAAAAGCTAGAGACAAAAGAAACCTGCCACTCCGGGAAATGATGTGCATGCCTCTGATGTTATACCCGTGATAGCCAATGAGAACGAACTAGTTTGACCAACCAGATGTTGTGTGCTTTTATAGCTCAAACACAGTCACACACATGCTAGGAAATCGGGGCATTGAAAAAGATGATCACCAATATTATTTTTTCTCTTTTGTTTTTCTTCCCGTAATACAAGACTCACACCAGATCATCCTCCATTTGTGTTTCTTCTCAAGTCACATTTGATCTCGCGAGTCTCTGTAATATTTCATCACACTGTTACAATTGACAGGTGTGTGGTATCACGGTCCAGACTAATCTTTTAGTGTGTGCATTCGGAGGATTAACATGTAAAAAATCTGTTGAAACTGTCCTTATGTGTGTGGTCTCCCACAGTTTTAAAATTGATTAAGATGGGAGAAAAATCTGAGCATAGCTTATGATGTTATTAAAACTGTAAAGGAGACCATGTGAGTTTTTCTCTCAAAAGACAAGTGTGAAAAGCAGGAGACTTAAGCAAAAGTCTCCATTTGATGTTAAAGTAACCTTATTTTTGTCTAGGAGAATCATTTGAGATGCTACACAGATCTCATTTTTTATTTTTCATTCCTCTGGGATGAAACATCACAACATACAATGCAGTAGCTTTGTGTCATATAGATCAAATAAAAATGAGAGCAGTGGAAGGAATTCAAGTTCATTCCTCAGCTTTGACCTTAAATCAGTACTCAACTATCTTACAATGCTTATTGAGTTTAACTTGTCTCAAGGAGATGGGCTCATTTAACAGAATCCTTTGTTGAGGCACCACTCTAATAAATGCATGTGTTCGCTTAAGCTGAATTCAATATCTGTTGCTTTTGTCCTTAGATGAACTGAATTGACACTCAGTTTGACACTAACTAAACTTGCGCCTTATAATGATACTGTGGAGGTCCTTAAGGCATGATATATTTGCCACAATATTGGTATCGAGTTGATAAATAATGGTTTATTTCCTTCAGATAAGACACTTCAGGTTTGCAGTGTTCACCGTGATGATTTTTAATTGCTTGAAATATGATTGGAATCACTGTAAAAAGTAAAATACAGTAAAGAGCAACATGCAAATCTGTCATTTAGGCTATGCAAATTATAATGAGAAAATCAAAAACGTTATAAAAATTTGAATTTAGATTGATCTGTTTTCAAATATAAAAAAATAACTGGTTATTGTATCTGCCATGGTATCATGCTCGTGTTCTCAGAGGGCATCCGTCTGAGACATCACCCTTTCAACTGTCTATTTTTATACAAGAGGCATAGATATGTTTGACTCTCTTATACACTCACCTAAAGGATTATTAAGTTTTTATTATTAACACCTGTTCAATTTCTCATTAATGCAATTACCTAATCGACCAATCACATGGCAATTGCTTCAATGCATTTAGGGGTTGATCCTGGTCAAGACAAACTCCTGATCTCCAAACTGAATATCAGAATGGGAAAGAAAGGTGATTTAAGCAATTTTGAGCATGGCATGGTTGTTGGTGCCAGACGGGCCGGTCTGAGTATTTCACAATCTGCTCAGTTACTGGGATTTTTACGCACAACCATTTCTAGGGTTGACAAAGAATGGTGTGAAAAGGGAAAAACATCCAGTATTCGGCAGTCCTGTGGGCGAAAATGCTTTGTTGATGAGAATGGGAGGATGGGCCGAATGATTCAAGCTGAAAGAAGAGCAACTTTAACTGAAATAACCATTCGTCACAACCGAGGTATAGCATTTGTGAAGCCACAACACGCACAACCTTGAGGCGGATGGGCTACAACAGCAGAAGACCCCACCGGGTACCACTCATCTCCACTACAAATAGGAAAAAGAGGCTACAATTTGCACGAGCTCGCCAAAATTGGACAGTTGAAGACGGGAAAAATGTTGCCTTGTCTAATGAGTCTCGATTGCTGCTGAGAAATTCAGATGGTAGAGTCAGAATTTGGCGTAAAAAGAATGAGAACATGGATTCATCATGCCTTGTTACCAATGTGCAGGCTGATGGTGGTGGTGTAATGGTGTCAGGGATGTTTTCTTGGCACACTTTAGACTATTTAGTACCAATTGGGCATCGTTTAAATGCCACGGCCTACCTGAGCATTGTTTCTGACCATGTCCATCCCTTTATCACCACCATGTTCCCATCCTCTGAACATGACAATGAGTTCACTGTACTAAAATGGCCCCACAGTCACCAGATCTCAACCCAATAGAGCATCTTTGGGATGTGGTGGAACGGGAGCTTCGTGCCCTGGATGTGCATCCCACAAATCTCCATCAACTGCAAGATAACATCCAATCAATATGGGCCAACATTTCTAAAGAATGCTTTCAGCACCTTGTTGAATCAATGGCACGTAGAATTAAGGCAGTTCTGAAGGTGAAAGGGGGTCAAACACAGTATTAGTATGGTGTTCCTAATGAGTGTATATTAAGGGATAATGTTTTCACAAATTATCACATAAACTGACTGTGGTCTACCTCAATACCTCTTCCTCTTCACATAAGTTGCTGGTTTATTTCCAGAGATCCTCCTGAGATCATAACAGAGTAAGTAAGTGGAGAAACGTAGCCTCATTTTAGCCTGGACGCCGATTCCAAATAAAGTCTTAACGGCATGTTAAGATCCATTAGCATTCACAGGATTTATTGTGCCATATGCCCCCATTATGTGACAGAACAATGGGAAAGCTGAGGCCAACAACTTTGGGGAGTTGTCACATTGTGCTGAGGAGTGTGCGAGAGAGAAAAAACAACAAGGGAAAGAAAGGCAGCGTATGGCAAGGGTTCGGGAGATGAAAGCTGAGCACTAAATTCCACAAAAGCTCTAAATTGGCCATGTCAATCAGTTTCTCACCCGGAAAGCAAATGTTTTTCTCCGCTTGTTTATATGAAATCAAACGCTTTCTTCCGCAGGCTGCATCTTATGTTCTGAGTTATTACACACTTCCTGTACAACATATTGCAAGAGGAATGGCTGAACAAATATTTTATTTGTCAATGTAGTGAGCTGAATGATATCCAAGACCCTGTGATTTCCACAATGTCTAAAATGCGGATAAAATTGCGGCTTTTAGTCATACATATTGACTTTAATTTATAGCATGTAATGTCACAAAATTTGGCAAATTTTGAGTGAATAAATCAAAAGTAGACGTATACACAATCAAATCATGATCTGGACTAGTGAACATTAAACTACAAATAACATGCAAGTCTGCATATTCTACGTGTCTCTGTATGAACAAATGGCACAGTTTCTACACATACTCAACAACACATCCTGAACATGAACTTGATACACCACATTATATAATGAACGTAACCTTGATACACAAAGAAACTCAAAGGTCTTCACTAAAACCCGCTAAAAGAAAAGTTTGATTTAAAGTGAGTTTACAATGAAATACAGTATAATACCATTCTATGGTAGAATACAATTAACTATGTTTTATATTAAACAATGAACTTCTGTTGTACAGTACTTTGATTGCCAAGGTCTATGCATTCATTTGATTACAGACAACACATCATTTCTGAAAAAAGAAATCACATTTTATAGGAAACTTATAGCTCTTATAACTTTATAGGGAGTGTCACCTGCAGGCCTCTAGACTGGTCTCTAGTCCCATTTGAGGCACTCTGGAAGGATAACATGAGGACTGTCGACAGTGCACTGATTTTTTTTTTCATGTTTGTTCAAATTGTAAAAACACACAAATGTTTCAGATCATCGAAAAAATAATATTAGACAAAAATAACACAAGTAAACACAAAATGTAGTTGTTAAATAAAAGTTGTTTTATTAGGGGAAACATAATCGAAACCTACATGGCTCTGTGTAGAAAAAGTGCTTTCCCCCTAAACCTAATAACTGGTTGGGCCACCCTTAGCTGCAATCAAGCGTTTGCAATAACTTGCAATGAAGGAATTGTAGCCCCCTCATCTTTGCAGAATTGTTGTAATTCAGCCACACTGGAGGGTTTTTGAGCATGACCTGCCTTTTTAAGGTCATGCCACAACATCTCTATAGGATTCAGTACTTGACTACTCCACTCCACTTCATTTTGTTTTTCTTCAGCCATTCAGAGGTGGACTTGATGGTGTGTTTTGGATCATTGTCCTGCTGCAGAACTCAAGTATGCTCAAGTCAACTCAAGTCCTCCAGTTTCTGAGGCAGCAAAACAACCCCAGACCATCACACTACCACCACCATATTTTACTGTTGGCATGATGTTCCTTTTCGTTTTCAGGGTAGACTTTGCCTGTCAGATTGGCAAAGTGCTGGAGTTCCTGCAGGAGAGATTCGCTGCAGGATTGTTCCGGTCCACCCTGAAGGCAAAGGTCCATCGAAGATTACTTTAATGATCTTATTTATGTTTATATTGTGAGTAATTTTATGTTGAATGCTCTATGGTTCCCGCCTCCTTCTTCCCTGAGCCTTGAACATTGTTAAAATAATTTTGGAAACAATAAAAACAGATTTCATAAGGCCATAGATATCTAACTACACAAACACTTCCTGACAATCTTGACTATCATGGATGTGTAAAACTACATACTTTCAAAATTGACTAATCAACCTAATAGCTATTCATAAAAAAACTAATTAAATAAAATGTGGCCACCTAATTAATCAATTTGATATATGAGTGCACATCCAAAATCAAAGTAATGAAAAAAACTGACACACTGGTTTATCTGTTCCCGTGAAACTACATTAAATTACAAAATTCAACCAAATAAGATCTTTATCAAGCAATAAGAACAACAAATGTCAAGGTATTGTCCATTCACTAGGGATGGCTGACGCGAAACCTGCGTTTCGACACAGTGTCGAGACCCCGAAGCGTAGATGTTTCGAAACACTGAACCGAAACTGTGATTCAAAACAACAATGTCACGTGATTTTGGCTAAACGAATCGTCTGCGCGTTTCACAAGTTTCGACAGGCGGTGCTTGCCGAGTCTGCGTTTGATTGACAGGGGCGGGAACAAACCACACAATCGCACATCTGTCTCAACTCACACAAAGTTTAAAAGAGGAGTTAATGCACCTTCACCTCGTGGGTTTTTGTGAGAGTGTTTATGATATAGTGACATTTATTGTGCGATTTGGTTAGTTATATTTACATTTTTTCGGTACATTTAAATTAAACATATTTACTGATATACTACAGACAGTGACAGATTGATAGATTGACAGATAGATAGATAGATAGATAGATAGATAGATAGATAGATAGATAGATAGATAGATAGATAGATAGATAGATAGATAGATAGATAGATAGATAGATAGATAGATAGATAGATAGATAGATATAGTGACACATTCATATAGGTTTATAGTTAGTTATTGACAGATAGCACAACAGTTAGACATATAGAATTTCATAAATAGATTCATATATATATATTCATAGATATATAAATTTGTATGTAGATATATAGATTCAAATATTAATATATAGATTCATAGATATATATACTTTCATAAATATATATATATATATATATATACTTTCATAAATATATATATATATATATATATATAGAGAGAGAGAGAGAGAGAGAGAGAGAGAGAGAGAGAGAGAAAACTCGCCACATTAACACAAACACAACATTTTTATTTTTTTAATGGATTGTTGTCAAAGTTCCAGACAACATGTGCAATTGACCACTAGATGTCGCCGTGGAGACAGGTGTCAGTATGGAGTTTCGAAGCTCCGAAACAATACAGCACATTTGATTCAAGTGTTTCAGTGTTTCATGAAGCCTCGCTTTGCCCATCACTACCATTCACACAGTTGGACATTCTCACATTACTTGGTTCCTCATGTTCTCCCAGTGTTTGTCCATTCACCTGTCTCCTCATCAATCCCCTTGTCAGTATTGTCAGCTGTGTCCTATCCCCTAATCATCCTCTGTGTAGATCAACCCTGTTTCCTTCAGTCCATGTCTGTTTATGTCAATGTTAGCGATGTGTGCAACCCTGCTACCATGCCTGTGGATAATAAAGCCTGTTTAAGTTTATCTTTTTCATCATGCCCAACCTGTAAAAATTACATCTGTGTTTTGCAATCTTTCTTTTCAAACTTTGCTGCATTTTATAGGCCACAAGGACACTTAATCATATAAATGACTAATCCACTCATTAGTTGTTGAGCCATTCAACCTTCATGATCCCACCTATCCCCATTGACTATTAATACTCCTTTTATGAATTAACTCTGAATGTTCAGAAATCCCCAGGGCAATGGCATTTTAATAATCACTCTCTCCAAGATCAAAGCAGCCAATTCACATAACAGTCAAACAGATTGTTGGCCACATATCTTAATTTTTCAACCTAGCTTTGAAAAGTCAGCTTCAGGGAATTTTTGATCCAGACAACAGTACCCTGTCCTCAGAGCTGTGCATAGTAAATGGCATTTCCGTGAGAGGTCAATTTATATCATGAGATCAAAGCATGTGTGATTGAATGCAGAAGAGAAAAGGGACAGACAGCTGGATCCATATTATCATGTCTATGGATGCTAAATAATTTGGTCAAAATAAACTAAAAGCAAACAAGTTGGCATCCATGTTTCGTACAGGACATGGTTGTCAATCTCAAAACTTTACGGTGTCTGCATGAACTAAGAGTCTTTATTTTCTCCCAGAGAAGAAGCAGAACGGACCTGACTATAATCTAATATATCGAGAGGTCATGCCCAGCATTTCCACTCAGCCGTTAATGTTCTGAAGAGAAAAATGTCCCAGGTCTCCTTTTAATGGGAAGCTTTTATGGGAAGATATGCTTTTGTTATATAAGATCTAATACTTCATAACTAATTCCATGAGAAGGACATAAAAAAAACATAAAACAGTGATTTAAATTTATGTTGTTCTTTAAATTTATGTTGTAATTTAAAATTAAGTTCCCATAATTGCTAAGAATATAGAAAATAATGTTTGATGTAGCTTTCCTGTAGCTCAATGAGTAGAGAATTAGCGTTTACAATGGGTTTGATCCCAGGGAAAACAAGAACTGATTCAATGTGTTACTTGAATGCAATGTAAGTTGCTTTGGATAGAACTGTCTGCCAAATTTGTAAATATAGTTTTCCATCAGACAAAAATGGTCTCTGCTTTTTTGGAAGGGACATTTCTATATGTACCATTGTTCAAAGTCTGGGGATCTTCAGATTTTCAAAAGTTCAAATCTTTCTTTCTTTAATTGATTTGGATTGATTGATTGATTGATTATATTTTGAACCTATCATGATCACAAAGGCAGTTTGTGATTATAAATATGTTAAAAATAGTAATATTGTGAAATATTATTGCAATTTAAAATAGCTGTTTTCAAAATATTTATGTATTTATGTGATCTAAAATGTGTCAACAGTTGTGTAAGTAGGTTTTCTTAGTATGTGGTAACTGCAACTACAAGTAAAACTGAAAACTACTAGAAACTTTGTTTCTCATGATATTTCCAAGGACAAATTAAGGCAGCTTGGAATAGATTCTAATTCGAGATAGCTCTGAATTAGCTAACTTTACTATTATTCTAACATGAGGATAATAATATATGAAAATAAGTTGTGTCCAAACTTTTGAGTGATGGTGTAAAAGTCCAAGAAGTTAGCTTGTTTTAGTATTGTAATTGTGGTATAATTGTAAGCCTAACAAATCCAAGATATACCCTAGATACAAGTAAACAAAGAAAAAACAATTCTAAAATGAGATTCCTGCTTTGAGCTCTGGACAACACCTTATATACAGCCAGCACTGCCCTGACACAGTCCAATAATCAGCCAATAAAAGACTGGCTTCAAACGTGCCATTAATGGTATTATCACCATCATTGATGTACAGTAAGTTGATTTTGAATACTAATTATCTGTTTAACGAAGCTCGCCAAGAATTGTTGACAAGTATAGTGACAGACCAATGTGTTGGAAAGACCCATGAATTTCTTGATACACTGCCAGGTCAAAAATAAAGTTGCTTTTTTTATTTAAACAGTCAAATGATTAGGAGTCTCTGATTGGATCATTACTGCAGTGATTATTATGTTTCTAGCATGTCAATTTTTTGGCAACAGTTCTTCTAACTCCATTGATGAAGTGTGTGGCTTTTAATTTATTAAACAACCATGTAGCAAGACACATCGTGGCCATATTCCAGAGTGACACTGTCAAGATTCATCAAACTCAAATGGTTGGGAGGAAGCATGAAATTAAATTAAACTCGTTGCCGCAACTCACAACAATAACGATTCAAGAGAAACAATAGCTTAATATTATTTATTATAAAAACGCAGACAGCCAATCAGAATCCATCCTGCTTTAAAGAGCTCAAGCATTTAAAGCAGAAGACCAAACAGTTTGTTTGTCATAACCAGAACTGCCCTTAACCCAAACCTAAAACATACAGCATGAATATGCAGATTGATCAAGCAGCCCTGCAAATAAGAAACTGCAAGGATTTTAAACTTAAAAGGGCATTACCTGTGTGACCAGTGGCTCCAACAACCTCTCCACAGTCAGCGTGCGGATCTCAAGACTCTTTGGGTCCCATTTTAGTAAGACTGGGGACGTAGCACTCGTCATATTTACTGTAAAAAAAAGAAGAAGAGATGAGTGATTTTTTTTGAAAGGATGAAAGATGTTAAAAACAGAGAACGACGGTTTAATAGGATGATAAAAGAAAAAGGTGCAGACATCACAGACTCGGTTATCAGTTTCATGCTTCATGACTTTCTTAACAAAAATCAAAGACCGATGAGTCTTCCACACATCTATTATTAAAACCGTAAAGCTTCTTCATTGAAAAGCCTTTAAATGTTGCACATCCATCAGGCTAAAAATGAGATTATGAAAGATTCAGATGACACATTATAGTACAGGCTAATGACTTAATGACAGCATGAGTCTTAATGTGGGTTCCAGACATTGTTGTACAAGTCAGACTGCATCACCTTTAATGAGGAAAGAACACACAGACAAGAGTGATCATAATATATTAATGATAAAGTGATCTAAATGTATCAAATATTAATAATGAACCTAAAGTAAAGTTGCAATGTTTTCAAACTTCACAAACTTTTAAGCTAATTTGGTCTCTGAGTTTATTAGAAATGACATAGCCTTGGGTAAAATAGTTGAAAATGTACATATTTCGTTTTTTATTAAATATTTTATTTATGGAATTTCTTTAGCTCGCCACATTTTACACTTTCAAAACAACAGATCTAGTATCTAGTAACATCAATAGAAAATACTGCAGCGCAAAAAAGGAAAAATTATATAAAAGAGCTTAAGTGCCATTTCTGTTTACATTCATATCTTACCAAGTTTGTACTCTCATGATAACTTATTTAAGTGTGGCCATCAACCACCCTGCTAGAATCAACTACTGCAAAATTGGTTTTGGAGAACCACTACTCAAAAACCAGAATCCCTCCATCAATGATGTCTTAGGTTAGTGTGTATTGACTTTCATTTGGTAGTGGGGTTCCTGTAACATAGGCGTTTTCAATCATATTTTCATTCACTAGAGCACTGGCCTAGATTTCCTCATACATCTTTAGATCCTGCATACAGATACTCATTGCAAAAAAAAAAAAAAAAACATATGTGCGTACGAAGCCCAGCTCCAGGCCCTTTGAACACTGGTAATGTAAGCAGGTGGTTCCTGATTAAGGTAGACATCTGAGGTACAGGATCAGGCCTTCGTAGCAGGAGGGAGAAAAGTTTACCTGACTGAGGGGAAACTTAAGAAGAAAAAAGCCAAGAAGCTGCGAGAAAATGTGAAAGAAAGAGTTAGAGAGAGTTTTCCATTTCCCCAGAAGCAACTTTCACAGTTTTTCTTTCTATTCTTTATATTTGAGTGTTCCATTTCGCCTCTGTAAGAGGTTTTTTTCTGGAACACTGCTGTTACCTTTTATAAATCGGTGTGTTTGAACAAATCTTTCGAGTGAACGAATAATTCTTGATCATGTTTGTGCATTCACTGTCTTTTGAAGCGTGTGTACTGATTTCATGGCTTAAAAGATAATTACTATAATTACTATGTAAATGTCAGCAATAGAAGGAGACAAAACATAACTTCCACAACATTGTTTATTAGCAGAAATGAGAAGGAAAGGTGCAGACTGGTGCAAGATGGCTGGCTGAAGACTGGAGATTTCAGACAGGAACACAGAGGAGTATCACAGGGAGTCAGGTATGTGACTCGGCATGAACAACAAGACCAGATGAATGTGAATAAATAGTGAGACCGTGATGAGTGGGTGCAGGTGTTGCTAATTAAAACTAGGTGATTGATTGAGTGAGAAGAGTGGAGAGGTCTGGTGAATAGCATTCAAATGCCAATTATGAAGGAATATTTCATGGAATATGTGTGGACTTACTGAATGAGCATACTTCCTTCACTGCTAGGAAGTATTATTTTATCATGATTTATATATTATCAAAACATTTTATTTGTATATTTTTAGTTTTAGTTAACTTTAGCATTTTAAAAAAGGGTAAGTTATTTGAAGTAAAGAAAAAAAGGCAAAAGGTAGGTACTTGATAGAAAATGTCTTGGTTAAAATGTAACCTTGGTTCCTTGAGAAACCACAATTTATCTGCATGTCTTGAGAAAAAAAGATCAATACATCAACACCCGGGTTCCTGGAAAGGTGTTAAGGTCTATCTGCTAGAACCTGACGAAGTATGAGTTGAGGACCACACAGCTGCAGCACAGACGTCTGACAGAGAAACTTCTGACAACAGACCCTTACAGGCGGCCACAGTCCTAGTTGAATGGGATCGGATTGCCATAGAAATCAACCTCTTACTGGCTCCAAAAAACATGAAAAGTTGTTCTGACTTACACCACAGGGAAGGTGCAGCTACATAAGTATCCAGTGCTCACACTGGACGAAGCAGATTATTTTGCTCCTGGTCATGGTCTTTTAATGGGAGAGGACAGAAAGCCAGCAGAACTATACTGTAGAGTGGGCTATGTTACTGTGACCTTGGGCACATAACCCAGCCTAGCGTGAAGGAAGGCCTTCACCATGCTGGGACTGAAGCTAGGGTGCAACAAACAGAGCTTGAAGATCTCTTATCCTTTTAAGAGAAGATATAGCCAGAAGGAACAACACTTTTAAAGTCAAAAACATAACTGAAATCTCCTCGATTGGCTAAAAGGGAGCCAGGATAGGCCTTGGAGCACCAGAGTTAAATCCCAGGCTCGAACCATTGTGTGTGCTGTTTGTAAGGTACCATGAAGGAAATATGGGACTAATGGGTCTCTCCCTAAAGACATTTCACTCAAAGGGATGTGGTAAGCAGCTATGACCACCACAGACACCTTCAAAGTGGATGGAATAACCCTGCATTGAATCAATCTTTTAGGAATTCCAGCGCTGTACAAACTGGGCAGGAAACTGGGTCCACCTGATAACTACTGCACCAAGAAGTAAAAAGTTTCCACTTCAAGTTATACAGTGTCCTGGTTGTGAGACCAGAGTCTATGAGTTGGGCCCCTTTATAGGACAGGCCCACAAGTTCCATAGTTCTGGCTATCAAGAGCTTTCTTGATGGAAGTCTCCATGGACTAGACCCGTGAACCCTACTCTGCCTGGCCAATGCAGGGTGATAAAAGTGAAAAAGACATCTGGGAGCAGAACAATCGGGGGATACTGATGGATACAGACGTGGTAAGGCATCAAAAGAAGCTGGGTGTGTACGGGAGAAACGGATTTGCTCTATCACTTCTGAGTGGATACTCCATTCCCCAGGCCTCGGCCCATGCCTTGACAGGATATCTGGTCCAACATTTTGGACCCCTAGAATGTAGGCTAGCCCTGCGTGAGAGCAGCTTTTCTTGGGACCACAAGAGGTGTGTCAGTTTGCAAAGCGGATGTGAACGCAGACCCCCTTGATTAAAAAGGTGACCACCGATTGTCTGACTGGACAAGCATGCGATGGCTCCTGAGGTCTGGGAGAAAGGCTTTGAGAGCCAGAAGGAAAGTCATTATCTCTAGTAGATTTACATGCAAAGAGAGATGGTGTCCCCTCCACAGGCCTTGTGTTGAGCGATGACAAGAAGCTCCCAGCATGGGCCCTTAGGATAGAAACCAAGGTTTCTTCCACATAACAAATGCATGTAAGCATCAACCTGAGCATGCAAGGCCTAAACTGAATATTGTAACCCTATTCTACAGAGTGCAGGACCCAGTGAGAAATATTCGGCAATAGCTTCCATGCTGCCAGAAATTGTACTTAGGGAACAAGCCTCTCGAGGCTGGCCTCCGGTATTTTTAGAAAGAATAATCAATTTCCCTGAAGAAGGTAACACATGAATTCACTGCTTTAGGACCTTCCTCAGAGGGAGTGAGCTTCCCAGCGCCTCTACATGGCCAGGCAGGGACTGAGATAAAGACTTTCCGGGAACCACAGCGCCCTGAATATTGAGAAGTTAACTGCTTCCGGAGGAGACTGCACTCATATCTGGAGCTCTGGGCATTGGATCCTCTTGCCTGCAGCCTTCTTAGTGATTAGGACAGTCTTCAGATCTGTCCTACCTTTCAAAGGCTGGAGCTGACAGAACCACTCAAATCCCCTTTCACTCTTAGGAAGAGCTTGGGAAATGTATTTTTTTATCTATCTTTCTCAGATGGACAGTGAAGCACACAATGTAGCAGGGTTGGTAGAACAGCCCCCTGAGAGACCTGAGGGGAAATGAGGTGCAATGAGGTGTTGGCCACTCTGTCTGGAGGGGATTTATTTATCTATGTTTATTTATTTGTGCAAGGAGCTGGTTTTAAGTGTTTTGGACCCCCATGAAGCCTGAGAGAGGTGTGGAAGGGATAATGGAATGTCATCGTCTGTTTGGTGGCTTCCTGAAACCATTCTGGCTCTCTTCTATGGGAGTGGAGTATCCGTAATATAACACTGTACACAGCCGGTGCCCACGAGTGCTAAATGTGCGCGGTCTACTCCCAAACAAACAGAAAAATTATGTGCTACATCACGGCCAGGGAGTAATACACAGCCTGAATTGTTTGCTCACCATATTTTACTTTATTTTTTCTAAATTTTTAAGCTAGCTAAGGACAGACAACATCAAATAGACAGATGTTTCACATACAGTGCTTCCTAAACAAACATAAGCTGCCATTGCTGGATTTTGGCATGCTTTTAGATACTCTTGGCTTATGCCTTCACCCACCTCTGATGTACATTCACACTATTGGTTCGATTTCATATGTGCTGCATGACGTAGTCACGCTAAGCGTTTGACATATTTTTGACATATTACATTACATACTACAAAAAAAGTATTTCAGTTATGATTTTTTTTCAGCTAATTACTCAGAACTACTTAGGAGTTGATCAAACTGGCTACAGGAATCTTTCCATAGCTAGGTGGCACCTGCCTGCAGTACACTCCGGTTTAGAGGGACTACTTAGCACTTGATAAGAGTTGATCAAAATGGTTTAAAATGCATTAAAATGCTGAATTTCTATGCTTTAAAATGATACCTACCTTGTTATCCCAATCAGTGATTGTTGTTTTTGGCACATGGGGGTCTAAAGTGAATACAGATATCACAATGTGCTGAACAAGGGAAATTCTCTTCAGGGGTTATATAAAGATTCTGTTCAGTGATGTGCTAGAATAGTCACATGATGTAAAAGGTAAATATTATTTTTAATATTATAATTTGGCAACAAGAAAGTTGGCTTGAACTTTTTTTATTTTGTATTAAAATGACACAATGGAACAGTCTGGTGTGAGAAGAACCAGCATGAGATCAAACCATAATCCGCTCTTTGCTCCAGTCTCGGTTCCTCACTTGTCAGTGAGCATCACCATTCTTTTAGGCTCAAACTGTGTTTCATATTTCCTCTTTTCTGATGTAGCTGTCAGTGAATCCTCAAGAGAGGCTCCCGACAGTCTCAGTCGCAGTGTCAAACACTCCCTAAAGCACAGTGTCAAACACACACTCCAAAGTCCTACACAACAGACTTAACAGCAATTAAACCACAGGTTTGAGACCTCTCCAGCTCAGTTTTACACCAATTTTATACCTTAAATTGGTTTAACCATATACACTTCACCACTTAAAGATCTGGGTCAGAGGGTCTTTGCAGCAACAAGAAACTTATTTCACTATACAGGGTTCTATGCGGTTCTTTGGAGATTAAAAAAATAGTTGATGTTATATACTCTTTGGATCACTATTACAGTTTCTGGGTCCTTTAAACTGGTGGGTTGAATCGCAGTATATGTTCTGATAAGGTCATAGATAGTCGGGATGAAAACTATGCTAAATGCCAAAAAAAGACAGAGAAAAAAATAAACTAAGCACAGTTAGGGAAAAAATATATATATATTTAAGGGATAAAACACATTTTATGTTGCACAAAATTACCAAAATGGTGAGGAAACAATAAGCTTAAATAAGCTCTACACATCATGTAATATCCTAAATAATATCTAAAACATAAATTATATCTCTAAAGCATGATGATTTCAAAACTTAGTAATTTTGCTCATGATAAACTTTTTTCTTTTCTTTTTTTTAACTGACTTAAATTGTATTGATTAAAATAAAACAAAATTTTAATCAAAAACACTGCATGTTAAGTAAACAAGGTCTGTGGTAATATGAATAATTTGCAGTGTCCTTTCAAGGGAACTAGCGTTGTGTCAAAACAGTTGTGTTTGATACTTTCTGTGGCGAGCAGGGCGGGGTCGAGGGACCGTGAGAGCGTCACGAGAGCCGGTGGCGTGATGGATAATGAGCGACACCTGCGAGCCATCGGTCTCTCGTCTCACGGAGGAGCGGAGGCTTAAAAGGAGGAGCGACGACAGTGAAGACGAGAGAGGACCAGGCCTGGGACTTTATGTTGTGTTTTGTGTGGGCGGCAGTCGACCGCGAGGGGCTGCCGCCATTACTTTCGTTTTGGATTTATGTTTGATTTTATTATTAAAGTGTGTTTAAATGTCTGCCGGTTCCCGCCTCCTTCCTCCCTGAACGTTAAACATTGTTACACTGGTGCCGAAACCCGGGAGGTTGGAGGGACACGCTGTCGGAGAGCCCTCGCTGCTGGGAGGACTCGCGGTGCTGCGGAGGTCGGGCAGCGCGAGAGGGTGAAAACCGCGAGCGTCTGCCCGAGGCGGTGGTGCTGGAGCGAGAGAGGATCGACTGGGACGGCGAGCTAGAGACCGCGCTCCTGGGACGAGGTGGGAGGCTGCCGTCTGCGAGGGAGCGGAGGAGTCGCCCCGTTTGCCAGCGCGCCGAAAGCCTGCTGCCGTCCGCCATGCTGGGGAGGAGCAGGAAACGGGGGACTCGCTGCCGGCTGCCCTCGAGAGGAGTCGTCGCCGGCCGCCAGGAGGCGGAGGAGCGCCAAGCCGTCCAGCGATCAGCGTCCGGTGCCACCGCATGGCGCCGCGAGGAAGTCTCTCGGTCAGTCGAGGACCGAGAGTCAGCGTGTCTGGGAACCGGACCAAGATTTTTTTTTTTTTTCTTTCTTTTTCCTCTCTCCCCTCTCTCGTCGCTGTCGCTCCTCTTGTCTCCGTTTCCTTTTCCCTCGCCTCGTCTGTCCTTACCCCCAGGTACCACGGCCGCCGTGATCGGGCCCCCCCCGGAGGAGGGAGGGGGGGGGGGGGGAGTAGAGCGCAGTCTCGGGAGTACCCCCCGGCCTGCGAAGGGCGTTGGGGGTATGTGGCGAGCAGGGCGGGGTCGAGGGACCGTGAGAGCGTCACGAGAGCCGGTGGCGTGATGGATAATGAGCGACACCTGCGAGCCATCGGTCTCTCGTCTCACGGAGGAGCGGAGGCTTAAAAGGAGGAGCGACGACAGTGAAGACGAGAGAGGACCAGGCCTGGGACTTTATGTTGTGTTTTGTGTGGGCGGCAGTCGACCGCGAGGGGCTGCCGCCATTACTTTCGTTTTGGATTTATGTTTGATTTTATTATTAAAGTGTGTTTAAATGTCTGCCGGTTCCCGCCTCCTTCCTCCCTGAACGTTAAACATTGTTACACTTTCAAAATCATTTAGTGCCACCTTGTCTAGTCTCGTGAAGCACTGTGAAATAAATAGAACAAATTTGTTAATGAATGTCGCTGGACGGTGACGTCATGAACCAGGATGATAAAAGAGCACCGGAAACCAGAAACGGCAGCTTAGAGAAGTGTATAAAGTAAGCTCGGAAGGCACAAGGAGTTGAGGCAGAAGACACAGCATACCTCTTCGGGGGAACTATGGTTACATACATAACCTGAGACGTTCCCTTTCAAAGGAACTCGCATTGCGTTGAAACGCCAGGAGAATGATGTACCAATGCCACCTCAGTGACGAAGGCCGACAAGTGTGTCGCAGCTTACTATGAGAGCACACGTGCCCCCGGAACAGAGTTGAGGTCAAGCTGGTAGAACCTCAGGAATGTGTGCGGGGATGACCAGCCTTGCGCATCACAGACTCCAGCTAGGGAGACACCTGCTAGAAGGGCCTTAGAGGCAGCTCCTAGTGGAGAGGACCCAGGTGACCATAGGGGAAGGCTGTCCAGCCGATTCATAAGCCAGAGAGATAGCCTCGTCTTTCCATCTGTTCATAGTAGGTTTGGATGCTGGTGCCCCCTGCAGGTCCCGAAGCAAGTGAACAGTTGTTCAGACTTACGCCTGGTGGCTGTCCAATGAACATAAGCGCCAGGGACAGGTCCCAGGTGGGAACCTTGGTTTGTCCTGCAGGCCTCAGCCTAAGGGTGCCACGGAGGAAACGTGTGACTATGGGGTCCCTGCCAATAGACATGCCACCCAGAGGTATGTTACAGGTTGTATGTTACTTTTAATGCTTTTTAGTACAATTCTGGAAATGTTCAGTCACTATCTGATGTTCATGTAAAGTCTATATTCTCCAACAAAACTAGTTGAGAGTCATTTCTTTAATGCCCTAGATGGTTTTCTAGAACTATGTATTTAGTAGAAAAATACTAGAAATAGTTCTAATATACCATCAGGTTTTGCAGTTCATTCCATGCTATAAAGGCTAAAAAAGTGCACATTCCAAGAAAAACGAAGTAGACTTCAGATTTATCTGTAGGAATGAAAAAAGGGTTTATTTTCACAGCGAGCTGACCAGTATATCACACAGCCATCTCCAGAAAAGCATGCCGGAAGGAAGCTGTGCAAGATCTATTTCGGTTCCATTATCACCGAACAATGCTTCAATTATCCTGCGGAAATGGTAACAGGAATAATTACACTATATGTGCCTGGTTGCGAGGATGATAATAAGAGCAGTCATAACGAGGAGCGCAAAATGTCAGAAATGCAACACTTTCACTCATGCATTTTCTACACAATGGAGTCAGGATGGGTCAGCAAGCTGATTGGTTCAGACCCATTAGCTTTCATGTGGTGGAACAGCCGTGTTAGCTGAGAGACTGCCACAAAGACAAGAACATATTTACTCTTGATGTGATAACACGGATTATACTAGAATATGCTAGATTAAATGAGAAAATACTGTTGTGACAGATGAGTAAAACCTTATATAGACACTTGCTTAAGAAAGAAAATCCATAAGAAACCAATACATCACTTGTTATTTTTATTTTATCAAACATAAGCCATTTATCATAACTGGCCTTCAGTTCACAGCAATCCATTTAGCAGTCAAATCAATCCAGCTTGAATAGGAAAATATCATTTTTGCGTATTTTACATATGGGTTAGGGGGCATGATTAATTACATTTACCACTTAAGAAAAATGAAATCACACTAGATTAACAAATCAAATTTACCACCCTCATTTAAATGGTGATAAACGTCTGGGCTTTAAACCTGTGACGCTTAAACAGTAGAAAGGATTAGAGACGGCTCTATCAGGCCAGACTCATCATGACCCCATCACACACACACTTTTTTGCACGGCAGACTAAATCCAGCACAGACATTTTTGACCTCTTTTGTCCACTTCTAACTCCAACTCTTCATGCTGACCTCAATATGCCGATGCTAGTATTTTTTGAAAAGTGTCTATATGAAAGTAAGAGAGACAGACCAGAAAAACAGTTTCTGAAAATGAATGATAACTTATGACTTAGTGTGTTTGTGGATTTGAGAGAATGAGGACACTGGATCACTGGAAATATCAAAGGGTGGCTGATTCTGTTTTGCATATTCCTGCCTTGCATCCTGAATTTAAACCCTGAGACTGAACTTGTTTGCAGCCCGTTCCCAGAGATCCTGCCCTGGAGTGGAGAAGATTAAAGCTTAGATTAACCCATGCTAAATATAAGACAAGCAAAATCATTCAGTGCCCACAAATGCACACCCCTCCAGTGCCCCTGCCATTAAACCCCTCAAAAACATCATCTATATTTCAAATGAAAAGGGAAAAAAGCATAAAATGCAGACCTTTTTACTGATCTGGTGCCAAGACCAGTTTAAGATCAGCTGGTCTCAGACCAGTGAAATTGTACATGTCAGTCTACGATAATACTATGTATGGTTGTATTAATGTTTTGCCTTCCATAGCTTTTATATTGTTGAAAAACTGCAGTGAGACCTCCTCAGAAAGCTTACCTTTTATAGCCAACAGATTTACCAATGATTCTTCTTAGAAAACATGGGAAGATTTAGGGGTTTAGTAATAAAAAAGAACCTCAAAATACCTTTTTAGTGATATACTGTTAGTGAACATCCAGACAGTTCCTGCTCAGCTGAGAGCAGCATATAGATGAATATGCAAATATGTGCTGCATGCTTTCCTCAAAACCGAAGAAAGAGCCCCATAGCAAACCTAACTATGGACCAAATAGTAGCTTGAAGATGTTTACCAGCCAGGACAAACTTTTCTGGAAAGTTCACTTTTGACAAGGGGCCACACTTTATTAAAACAAGCGAACAAATTATTATATCGTGCACATGATTTAGTTAAACGAGGGAACAAATTGGTAAATCGTGCTAATGTACTATATTAGCAAGATGTGGGAACAAATTGTTCATCTGCACGCACAACATACATATGTTTCCCTGCATGTCATGTGCAGGGCTCCGTAGTTTTGAACTCGCAAAACAAAAAAAAAACAAAAAAAAATTGGTTTGGCCTGTTTTGGCCTGAAATTGTCACACCAGTTCTATATTGGATTTTGCTTAAAGGCTCTTAGAGGTGTTGAAAACCACCAATTCTGCCTGCTGCGCAACTTCACAACTTTGTATTAAGGATGTGCAAAACCAAATATTTTCAAAACCAACTACTGGGTTGTCTGAATCACTAATCAACTAGTTGCCGGAGCATAAAAGAGGATGAAGTTAGTGACAGAACTTCTCTGAGAGAGTTTTATCTTGCTGCTGACGGGCTGATTATTGTTGGGCTGATAACATGCTGAAGCACAGCACTCTGTCAGCACGCTAAAACAGTCTGTAGTCTGGCCTGCACTACAGTAGGAGGTAGCAATGAAACTGGTGTCAAACTAAGAATATTCTCCCAATATTCTTATGCAGTTCGCCCAGAACTTGGCTTGCGGTGTGAAAGACTGAGGAGGAGGACAAGAGGGGGTAGCTGTGTTTGACAGGAAGCAACTTAAGCCCACTGTACCATTTCACATTACACTTTACCCCCACCTTTCTAACAAACGTGCCTATATGTCGAGTCATTTCTGTTGTTGTTGTTTTTCCCCTTACTACACAGGGGCAGAGGAGAGCTAGAAGGGACTGAGAAAGATGGAGCGAGAGAGTGAGGAGGATAGAATGACAAAGTAGAGGACAAAAGGAAATGCAGCAGAGGAAACAAATAAAGAGAGGGGGAGAATAGCAATACAATAGGAAGAGGAGCATAAGAGAAAGAAAGAGAAATGGCTTAGAATAAAGAAAGCACACAGAGAAGATAAAGGGTGACAGTCACAATACAGCGGAAGTCTCTGGAACATGTCAGTGGCTGATAGTGAGATTGCCACAAGGACAAAAGGCTATGCAGCACTCAAACATAAGGATTTCACTTGCTTTTTAGCTCATTAAGAAGAAGAAAAAAAAGTTTAATAAACAAAAAATGTTGAAAATATATATTTTTAACTAAGCCCTATTTTTTTAATTAATTTATTACAAATAAAGCCAGAGTCCAAAAAGAGTCAACAAAACTATTATGGTCAGGCTGAGTGAAATATTCCTCAGACTAATTAAAACTGGCAAAATTAATTGTTTGTGATATATTATTTATCAAATTAACTGGCTAATAAGAGTCATTCATTTATGAAACGAACTGACCCGATACTATCTCAAACTTTTAGCCATCATTACATTTGCATCCTACTCTCTAATCACGTAGTAGCAAATTCAGAGTTCCTCTGAGATTTACAACTCCAAACATGTTTCTCCAGACTGTTACCAAACATAGACCTACTGAGTATAAACCTCTATTTGGCTGATCTCTATAGAAGAGATTGCTCATTAATGGTATAGATGGTTTGTTTTTGCTGAGAGCAACTCTCTTAAAATAGTCCTGACCGCAGAAAAACAACTGGCAAACATGCAATAAAGTAATTATCGACACCCTGAAAATGAATTATATTCTTATTCTGCTGCTCATCTAAACTAACAATGAGATTCTGAACCTGTGTTTGGAAGTGTCAGACAAATCTGCCACAGCAACAAATGTACATTCCGTATCAGCCCACATTCTAACAAACCCTCACGAAATTCCAACTAGAACGGCAACAATTCAAAACTATATCACCATGAGATCACTGTTTGAAATGCAATTTGTCTTTCTAGCATTCAGAAACACAGCTAACGGACTCTCTCACTCTATCTAAAAGTTAGTATGGACTAATATGGCCATTTTTTCAGTGTCATTCTCTCCGTGTTTCATTTAGTGTCAATACAAGCACATATTAGTATAAGACTAGTCAGTATTTAAAAAATAGATATGGTCATTTATATAAAAGATTAAAAGATTTCCTCAATTTGATGCAGCAAAAGATAAAATAAATAATTTAATTGAGCTGTTGTGATTTTATAGAAAACACATCTCTCTATTGAGTTTTCTTCACAGGCTGCAAGGAAAAAAACAAATGTACAGTGCGAGCAGTGCAGTGCCATTAAAAAATAAATGGCTCTTACAAACCAGTTATTTAATGAATCTTTTAAAAAGATTCATAAAATCAAATTTGAAACTGTCCCACGAATCTTGAGACATCTGACTCAACTGTTTTATTTATACTTTAAGGTCTGTGAATCTTCAATGAATATCATTATTGATTGACTGATCATTTGAAAATCTGTTCAGTTATCTCGACTCACGGTTAACTCGCCAATCCTATTATGTTGACGTTTTTGAAGTGGAACCGCCAAACTCCCTATTTGTCTTAGCATTTTCTTTTCGGTAATTTCAATTCTTTTATGTCACTGAACACTAATATCTCGAGCACAAAAGAGGGACAAATTCGCCACTTCACATGGTTATCTCGTGTCTCATGAGCGTACCTAGTTCCCTGCGCTCTCACAGCTAAACCTCTAAACTAAACCTCAGTAGCACTCTCTGCGAAGGTGAAGACACATATCGTTCTTACGCGCTGAGCAGAGCCGAAGAGCCGAGGTTGTTAAAAGACTGAACAGCCGAGGTTGTTAAAAGACGGGACGGAGCCACGGGACAGAAAGCACATTAGACAGGCAGAACGCAAGGAAGTATGCAATCTTGTACAGCGTGATGACCTCATGAATATGCTATGACTTTACGCTGTGAGCAAAATTGTGTTTACAATGTTGGAGAATATAATTAATGGTTTGTATCGAGAATCTAAGGTATGTTTTATTGTATACTGGTAAATTTCTGCTGTTAGTTGGTGCACATATGCCTTTGTTGTTAGCAAACATATACAGTGTATGTACATTTTTATAGTATGCCAATCGCTTCATCAAATAAATCGCCATATTGGCTGTTGGTTATCTCGATCATCGTTATCTCGATGCTTTTTGCAACCCCGAGGCCGTCGACATAACCATATTCCACTGTATTTGCTTTGTAAGAAATGTAATAAATTATATATTTTTTAAAACTGTATTTGGCTAATCTAATGTTTATGAATAAATAAATAGAAAATAGGGTCTACTGAATCCTTTAAATGTGATGAAGGCCAAAGTCAGCTGGACAAACATGTAGCAAAATAGTCAAACTAACAAGCCCACAGACCAAACTAACACACAGATTTCCTTTCAAAAGAGGATTGTGAGCAAACGGTCCATCTGATTCTCTAATCCTCATTCAGACAGAGAATGAGCTCTGGGCTCTGTTTTATTTCAAGCCGAGCAGACGCACAGATGCTCCCAGGGCCTGCAGTAACCAGCACTATTATCAACAGAGCATTGTCTACAACTTCAGATGAGATGCCGAAGGGAATAATGACTAGTATCATTCGACTGGTCTTGTTTGCTCTGCTGCTAGACAGACATTTTTCCGATCCAGAAAAGATTAATTTGTGATCATTTCAGTTGGAAACTGGAAAGAAATGCCTCTTTCATGATTTCACAGGGGAGAATGCATAGCTGGTAGTCCAGCTTTGTCTTTCTGGTAAAGCTGACCGAACAAGGAAATTAACGCTGGTTAAGTAAAGAATTGATTTTGGATAAACTTCAAGAATTTAAAAACATCAAAACTTTAAAAAAAATCCTGCTTTAGGCCAATATTTTCCATGCAATTACAAGAGTTTTCGCTCCACATCATCAGAACCACGATCTAACCACAAACCAATGCTCTGTGAGCTTTAGCAAAAGTAGAATGGGGTGAAATCCTTTCCTTCTTACTGTACTTTCAAAGGGAATACATTGATATAAAATGTAACATTGCATCTGCATACACATCCAGTATACATGGGTCAGACAATTTAAAATAATAGGCCAGAAACCAGAAACATCACAGGCTTGCATTGATGTAACACTATGAAGTCACTGAATGCAGTGCATCAAAAATAGAAGTGAGGCATCCATTAACTACAGTTCTACGTAATAGAATCAGGTACTTATGGCACAGACTGATCCAATAATTATAATGGGAGTAATCTGATGATGTCATAATGGCCTTTGGATATCTTGTCTGTCTGCTTTGACAGTAAGCTATTCGTTTGCTCCCTTGCAAGCACTGATATTTACTTTAGCGTATGCAAATCAAGTTACCTCCTGCTTTACATAATAACCAATTATCAGGATCATGGAATGATATGAAAAGCTCTCATTACGGGACTACGGCGATGAAGATCATTCAGTTCAGACCTGATGTTTTAACAAGCTTTTAGAGTCACAATGGACAGTCCCTCCACTTCGCACACAAATTCCATTACACAATTTTTCTATTACAAATTCATGCATAAAAGCACTCTACTGCAGTCCTCTCTCTTTCACAGTACCTTGCTGTTTACTCAGATTAAATCAAAGCTCAAATTGAGGTTAATACCTAGATAAACACATGCAGTCATTTAAAACAAGGTCAGGACAAGCAGCTCAGACTAGAGCTTCTGTTTTCCTAAAATTACTTTAAAGCACTGCATCTCATAATGATTTTTTTAAAATGTCCCAGCTCAATGATTCGAGACCTCTCTGATCACACTGACCATTAACTTCACATCTCTGTTCCCCAGCAGTTTAAGAGTAACCACAGCCAAGAGAACACATATTTAGATATATGTGTACAAAGTATACTCCATTTGATAGTGTGCATGAACAGTTACGAGCAATAAAAACAATTGTCATATTAAAATGGTTAAGACTCTTTGCAAATATCTCATACTTCCTCACGCCTTTGCTTGTCAAGGTTTACGTTTATTGTTTCTGCAGACATGAGTAGTTTTTTTGTTGTTGCCGTTCCGTCTCTGTTTCTTTATCGACCATGAAACAATGGCCTAGGTCAGTGTTGCCACCTTGTGAAAAAAATGTTTTATGGGACTTTCCACTTTACTGATACGGTCATAGTCAAAAGTGATCAATTACTTACACATTACACATCATATTAAAACTCACAATTGCACTACTTAAATGTCTTAAATGTCACAATTCAAACAACACTTCGAACATACATTAGGAAAAATCTGTCCACGTGCATATTTTGCTAATGATTGATGACATTGTGCATACAGTGGTGTGAAAAAGAGTTTGCCCCCAGTAAACACAAAAAAGTAACTGCTATCTGCCAAACAATCCTGAATCCAATCTGTCCATGACCTCAAGCTGAAGTGAACTTGGGTTCTGTAGCAGGAGAGTGATCTAAGTACACCAGAAAGTCCACCTTTGAATTTTTGAAAAAACCCAAAATGAAGATTTTGAAGTGGCCTAGTCAAAGTCCTGACCTGATTCCTACTGAGATGCTGTGGCATAACCTTAAAAAGGCAGTTCATACTCGAAAACCCTCCATTGTGGCTGAATTACAACAATTCTCCAAAGATGAGTTGGCCAAAATTCCTCCACAGTGCTGTAAAATACTCATTGCAAGTTATCGCAGTTGTAGCACTTTTGGTTTTCCCTTAATAATAACAACACCTTTCTTTTAAAAATAGCATTTTGTGTTTACTTCTACTATCTTTGACTAATATTTAAACTTGATTGATGATCTAAGTGGTTTAAGTGTGACAAGCGTGACAAACCTCTGTTTAAGCATACTTGGGACATTCTACTTGGGACATTCTACATTCTATTGACTTACTACCATGGTCAATAGTCAAAAGGCGATCATTTCCTTCATAAATCACGCATCATACTAAAATACTTAATGTCCAAATAACTTGTCAACCAAATGAGCACCAAGGCTTCAACATGTTAGCATGAGTGCTAACTGCTACGTAGCTCCAACCATTCAAAGTTTGACAGTTAAAAGTACACAACAAACATATACATACTTTCAAAAGAGCTATAAAATTTTAACATGCAAATGTCTGTAAATAACCGTAAAAGACCAGTTAGCCCAAACAATGGAAATTGTCATTATTTACACTCATGGTGTTCTATTCCAATATGCTGCAAAGACTTTAGGTGAACTATTCCTTTAAGAAAAGACTCCTTATTAAACAGAAGCAAAAGCACTTTCCATTTTAAATGCCTGTTATTAGCTTTTGCTCCAAATATTGGTTATTTTGTCATATCTTGAAGTGGCACAGAGATAGCAAACAGGTTTGAGTTAAATGGATGAAGGAATTTCTCGCTTTATTGCTCTCCGGTGACAAATGACATGCACAAGAATTCCAACTCTTTATAGCATTTCATTGCAAAACAAACTGACAACAGCAGCAAGAGTCAAATTACTCTCAGCAGCAATTGCCTTTGGAGCTGAAGCTAATAACGTTTCAGCCAAATATTTGTTGGAAAGGTAAATGAGCTCTGACAGTTAATTTCAGTATCCGTGAGGAAAACTATTCAAAGATTAGTTCACACAAAAATGACAAATCTTTAATTTACTCATCCCCATGTTGTTCCAAACACGTTTGACTTTCTTTCTTCCATGGAACATAAAAATAGGAATTTTGTAAAACATTTTTTAATAGGGCCTGGAACTTGCAAACTTCAAAACAGACTCAAATGCACCATAACATGAGCATAGCACTGAACAGTACACCATATTCCTGTTCTTCTGAACTCATTAGTTTGCTTTGAGTGAACAGGCTGAAATTTCATTATTCACTAATAATCTCTTCTCCAGTAGAGGCACCAGATCGGTGAATCAATCAATTTATTTTGTGTCACTAAATCATTGAATTGATTCTGAATCATTGATCATTGAACTGATTTAAGAAATGATTCTGACGAAATAAATAATTCTAACAGGCTGTAAACTATAATAGTGATTCATTTACAGGATCCGACTCGAAAAGAACGATTTTGATATTGAATATTGGCTAGCATGAAACGGATAGAGTGGAAATCTCTCAAATACACCTATAAAAGCTAGGGCAGATGTCAACATTTCCAATGAATAATGGTTTAACTTTTGCTCTGTTCCGTACACAAAGTTGCTATATGATAGAAGAACTGAAAAATAGGGCAAAGGTTACAGTACGCAAAAATACAATATTTTTGTAATTTAAAACAGAACACAAAAATTGGAATGAAATGCCAATGTTCCTGTGCAGTTCCGTGAATCTCTTTAACACACAAACTGAAGATGCCTATATATATATATATATACACTGAAGAATCATTTCCAGAAACAAAACAAGATTGTTAATCGTATTCAAGACAGTGAATTGCTCAGCATAATGAGCATGAAAAGCACAAAAAATGTTTTTCCACAGCCTGAAATCAATTGAGTTTACGGTGAAAACGGCAACCGCCCATGAGAGGAATCCTAATAATAATTAAGCAAAGTTTAAAGTGTGCAGTTTCATTGATGTACTTAAATTACAGGTCACGGTGACTTCTACAGTCCTATTGATTTCCTTCAGTAATAGAACTCAAGCCAGCCATGAGGGGGAGTGACCATCTGTCCAATGCTGCGTCTGCTGACACCTCAAAAGGAGGTAAATGGGCTCAGCATGCCTAAAACACCCTGATGTACGAAGACTGGTCACTTCACTTGAGCTGTACCTGAGCGCTTCAAATGCTAATGGTGGAGCTAAAACATTCATTGACCCCCTGATAGATTTTGGCTTAGCTAACCAAAGTTAATTAAGAAAGTTAATTAAAACTGGAAATCACAAAGATAAAAGCACTAGAAGAAGAAAATATGAGAGATGGAGGAAATGGGCATATCTAAAAGACAATAGAGGCCAGCTCAGTATAATGTACTATGTACCTACACACACTGTGGAAGTATTTGTGCTGTATAATTTCCCTCAGGGGTGCTGAAAACATGTGGAGAAAATGAACAGAAAGTAAGGTAAAGGAAAAGGGGTAGAGAAGGGGGAAACTAGGGCTAGTATCATCTTAAGTAGCTAGACAATTATCCTGACTGGAAGCAAAAAAGTCTGATAATCAATGAAATTTCATTCTGGAAATTAATGACTATTGTGTACTACAACAAAATGTATGCAACAAACACCTTTTTAAATCTTTCAGCGGAAAGAATAATTTCCAGATTCATTAACTAGTGGCTAATCTAATCAACCTGTCAGTGCAACCCCTAAATATACCATGAACAATACAAGAGTTAATCGGCGTTTTCCACTTCATGCAGTGCTTCAAATCAGCTAGATTGAAAACGGAGCCGTCAAGTCAGGCATGTTCTGCTTCCGGTAGCAATGCTATCGCTGTGTTTGCATACATTGGCGGGCAGGAGACAGACTGGTGCAGGTCTCTCTGACCTTGAAAGTACAAAAAGAGAATGAAACAGAGTCAAACAACAAAGAAATGCCCAAAAACAGTGCGGGAGACCAGGAGAGGATCTGAAACAGTACAAAACTCTACAGTGACTTTGAGAATGCTGATTGATGCATATTATTAATACAGATCTAGTGCCCAAGAAGAACACACAACAAAAATTAAAGATACATAAAAGGGGAAAGGAGGAAGGAAGGAAAGGAAAGGGAGATTGCAAGGCGAGGAAGGAGATTAGTTAGGATGAACTGATGCAGTCTGAGAACATAGATTCAGTTGACTTATTACAGTCATGCATACAGAAAGAAAATTAAACATGGTTTACTAGTGCCCTTTAAATGTATTCAGGGAGACGCTACAGCAAACCTAGTCAGATAAAACCGCAGCTTTTTGAATGGTAAAATGCCTTGAGAAATATAAACTTTTCTTTTTACAAGTAGAATTCTGAAAAGTTCATGGGTGAAAGTTGGCAAAACTGAAAATACTGAAACTTAAAGCTGGGGGCCTGGGGGCCGGAGGCCCCCTGGAAGCTCCTGCATTCCTTGCAAATTATTGTGTAGAAACGACCTCTCCTGGCAACTTGCAGCTACTATAAAAAGGGTGTGAAATAAGTATTTCAAGTTAGCAGTTGAGAAAATATTCACCAATTTTGGGAGTTCTAAATTATTACTAGAATCCTTCAGAAGTATTGTATTCTATAACTCTGTCATTGGTTTTGCTTCTGCATCTGTTGTTCTATAACTAACATTTATATTTAATTTTGGTTTGTTACTTAATTCACTTTCTCTAATCACCACAATCCATTACATCATCATCAAAAAAGACACAAATACAGGTGTTTGTTAACAGTGCATTTTAGTATTGTATTTTCATTGGTAGCACATGAGTTTTACATGTGAAGTGTAATATGAATTGAAATATTGAATATGCACTATGAACACAAAATTGCACACCAAGCCAACAGTCCCGACAACATGCAATTACAGAAACAAGTATACCCATAAAATAAACAAGCACAACTGTAATACTGTGATTTGAAAACAAAAGGTCTTCATACTTTCTCGGAGTGCTACTCATGTCAGTGAAAACCTAGTAAACTAACACTGCGAGTGTAAATTGAAAAATACGATTGGACGCCGGAGTCTCACTGACCAATCAGAATCGCCGACACAACTGCACTCCGCGCGGTTCGTCTGTCGCCCACCCGGAACTTCTCGGGTAATTCTCTACGTAATCACATTATCTCCGAAGATCGCCGAGTAGGTACGATTGGTCTGTTGGTCTGTCGCCATGGACATTGGTCTGTTGGTCTGTCGCCCCGCTGTTTGCAAACGAGAAGATCAGAGATGTGGCTTTATTCTCAGCATCTCTCAGAAAAGTACTGACAGTACACCGCAGTCTTCCTTGCAGAAAATGCTAATCACTACTTGCAATGCAACTTTTAAAAAGCAACTGTGTCTCCAGGTAGACGCTGCCCTTTTGCACTGAACCACCATCAGAATGCTTTTCTCAAATACTCCAACCATACGGCTCTCAGAAGACCAGTCTCAACTGACAACAACACGAGCTGCTCGTGTAATGCGTTGGTGGCTACATTGGAGCCTCAAGCAAAACCAAGAAACCTGACATTTTCCATTAAAAACTTCTGCAAATATCAAGATGTGGACATTGGACCAAATACAAAAATCAATGAAAAGAAAACCAGTAATACTAATATCTAAATGATAGCATTTAAGGATATTGAGCAAAAATGCAACGCAATGCAACAGAAATGTTGTTCCAGGATCAAATGAACAAATTATGTTGATCCAGGGACACGTCTAACTCTGCAAATTAAAGATGTGCGTACCCTGCCATCAGTTTAATGCTTCCTCTTTTATAAATTAGTAAGAAACTAATCAAGATCAGTACAAAGAACTTCTAAATGGAACTTGATGACGAACTTCCATGAACAAAAGCATGAGTTCAGCATGTCAGCAAATAATAAGTGGGAGTATTCATGAGATTTGCATATGGTCTGTGGCATATACCCAAAGTGATTTAAAATCAATGTGCAGTACCTCTTCCTCTTAACTAAATAAAACCACAGCCTTATAGATCACAAAAAACAAGCCTCAACATTTCAACATTATACTATTATCTTTAACTTCAACGTTACTTGTTCTTTCAGTCTTTATTTATGCATTGTATGAAGAGCACTCATAACCTTTAACGGTGACAATGAACGTTTCAAAGGTAATTTTTCCTCTTTATTTAAAGGCTTATCTCAGTTTGAAAACCACTTTATGGGGAGATTTATAAGCAAATTCACAAACAGAAAAGCAATGAACCTAATGATTTATTCTAAAACTGCAAATAAATGCTGATGATTAGATCTAAACAAATGTTTACTCTTTCAAAAACATTTTAAAAAAAAAAGGTTCCCTTTCTGGGAACTCGAGCTGTGTCGAAGCACTAGGGGAAATAGCCTTGCGTGAGTCACGTGAAGATCTATGCAACCAATGAGAAACGAACGCGTGTGAATGCGTCACTGCCGGCCGCAGCCGGTGACGTCATGAGGCAGAGCATAAAGCGCGTCTGAAACCGGGGCGCGTCAGCTCTGAATGCCTTCAGCGTGCTGTGTCTGTGTGAGAGTGATTTTGAGTTGAGATAGCTAAAAATCATCAGAATGAGTGTGAAAATGTGGCGAATGAACAGAGGTTCACACCGTGTGTTTATCCTTGCCCACGTTTCATAACGGGCAGGGATACACATGTTATGTGTGTAATCTGTTTGGGAGTGGAGCATGCACGGTCGGCACTTGAGAGTGCCGGTTGTAAGGACTGCGAGAGGTTCTATCTGCATGCTCACTGTGGTACAGTGGATAGTGTGTTTGCCTATCATGCGGTAGACCGGGGTTCGGAGCCCCGGTGGGATGAACTTTTTCATTGCATGATCTCCGCTCCCGCCTGGCGGTCTGTAACGAGGCCGCCTAGGCTAGTGTTCCCCGCGATTCGGGACCTGCAGTAGCCGAGGCTTTGTGGCGCTCTCGGTCCTGGGGATCACAAATGGATCTCGCTGAGGCTGCTGGGGTGGGTCCGTCCTTACCTCAGCCTTCACGAGATCAAGCGGGTCCCAGTCACGAGCACTCTGAGTGAGATGCCCGTGCTGTGACTCCAACACTAGCTCTATCAAGTTCAGAGAGTGAGATCGATTTAGCTAGTGTTGACCCGGTCGAGGAGGATTCGCCACTCTCCTCGCCGGCGTTTGAGGAGCTTGTTGAGGTTGTGGCGCGAGCGGTCTCTCGTCTGGGGCTTGATTGGCCAGCAGAGACCAGAAGGGCTCGTCCTAAGTATGTTAGACGAGCGTTATCTTCTGACTCGCGTCATTTCCCCGCGCCGAGCAATGCCTTTCATACTTGATTTACATGCCGAGGTATCTAGATCTTGGGGAAGGCCAGCCTCCGAGAAAATTTATACACGTAATATTACGATGTATAATAATCTAGTGGGGCTCAAGATCATTGATATGGAGGGTTGAAGAAAGTGGATGAGGGCGAGTTACCTCGTCCCTCAGTCCGCGTCCTCCATTAAAATTCTGGCGCTCCCCTCCAAGCCGATGCGCGTCACATCGTCTTTGGTGGGGAAAGCATACTCCGCATCGAGTCATGCCACAGCGTGTCTGCACGGCACGACACTGCTGCAGGCATATCAGGCGGAGTTGCTTGGGGACCTCAACGAGGGCGGCGGTATCGGTCCGGAGGCAGTGGCAGAGCTGCGCCGGACCGTGGATCTGTCTCTTTGGGCCACTAGGGAGATGGCCTACTCTGTCGGCCGCTTCATGGCAGCTCTGGTGGCTACGGAGAGACACCTTTTTGGCTCAATTTGTCAGCTATGAAAGATAGGACAAATTTGTTTTGCTGGACGCTCCTCTGTCCCCTTCGGGCTTGCTCGGCGACGCCGTAAAAAGCGTTGTCGACAAGTTTCAGGAGGCTGCACGACAGCAGGTGTCGTTCAGTAAAGTTATTCCCCGCCGCCCTCCACGTGAGACCGCCAGTCAAGGGAGGTCTCAAAGCTCTTCACACAGGGCCGCTCAAAAACGAAGTGTCGCCACCCGTCTTCCTCCGGTTAATCCCGGGGGGTCGGGTCGACAGGCTCAAGCCTCTGGCAAGAGGGGCGATCTGAGGGTTGTCCTGAGCGCTAAGAAGGCTAAGAGCAAGCGGCCCTGACGCCAAGCCGCAACAAGGTGGTGTATCCCTGGAGCAGCTGACCAGTCAGCCCGCCATGGGAAAACCACCCCCTCCGAGGAGGGTCCCAGAGCACTCCACCCGGGAATCCGGAAATCCCGGCCCAGTGGTGGACATGCTATCAGCACCAGAGGCCAGCCCCGGGAGGCTGGTTCCCCTAGTAGAGTTCCGGGATGCGTGGTCACGGCTACCCGGTATCTCTCAGTGGGTCCTGCGCACGGTCACCTTAGGGTACACCATTCAGTTCGGGGTCTCACCACCCCGGTTCTCGGGGGTCCTACAGTCTGCTGTAGGCCCTCAGCAGGCTCTGGTCATGGAACAAGAAGTAGACACTCTGCTGGCGAAAGGGGCCATCGGGTATGGACCCCTCGTGAACAGCAAGTCCGGGCTTTTCAGCTGTTACTTCATAGTTCCGAAGGGAGGATGGAAGGTTGCGGCTCATTCTGGATTTTTGTCTCTTAAATTGATGCGAAGAGATGCGACGCTCAGGCGGATCGTAGTACAGATTAGGTCCTATAACGGGTCCGGCACGATCGACATCAGAGACATATAAATCCCTCATTCCCATCCTTCCACAACAGGAAGTTCCTGTGGTTCGCCTTCAGGGGGGAAGGCGTACCAGTATCAGTGCTTCCGTGTTTGGTCCGGCTGCTCTAAGCTCATCTGTACTTGCAAGGGCAGCACAACATCGAGGTGTTGTGCCCGCACACAGAGGAGCTGGGGTTAGGACTAAGACCAGGGGTTCTCCCTGAGGGGTACCCGCTTCGCAATCAAGGTCACGGGGCGATGCCCACGCACCCTGAGCATGCGGAAGAACTCCTGGTTCTCGTCGATGCTTACGGCGGAACACCAAGAAGAGTGTACTTTCTCCCACTCAGAGAACCACTTTCTTGGGAGTCATTTGGGACTCAGTGGCCATGTCTGCTCGGTTCCTCCCCGAGAGCATCCAGGCCGTTCGTTGAGCTGTTAAGCGACGAGTGACACTCTTACGCTGAACACCAAGAAGAGTGTTATTTCTCCCACGTAGAGAACCACTTTCTTGGGAGTCTTTGGGACTCAGTGGCTATGTTGGCTCGGCTCTTCCCCGAGCGCATTCAAGCCTTCGTTCAGCCGTCAAGAGTATCGAGGGGCAGCCACTCACGTGAGACACTCTGAGGTGTTAGGGTCCATGCAGCGGCTCCAGCGATTATTCCATGGGGCCGACTGTGTGCGAGACCCCTGCAGTGGTGGCTGAAAACCAGGGGTTCTCCCCGAGGGCTGGAACCCTTGGTCCCCTTATTTGGAGCAGATTTGGGACAGATACGGCAGGCACAGGTCTCCTGTTTGCCTCCGTAAGAATTTCTCTGCCCTCTGTGGCTTTCGTTTAACATCCAGGGCCTCTGGGGCGGGTTGTTATGGTACAGGCGTGGCCGAGGCTACGCCTGTACGCTTTTTCCTCCCATCACTCTGCTCCCGGGAGTTCTGGGAAACTGTGGGTCTGGCCCCTGAGGGGGCCCAGCTCATAGAGGCCGGTCTCTCAGCCGAGGTTGTTGAGACCATCCTTCAGTCCAGAGCTCCCTCCACGAGGAGACTCTACGCCCTGAAGTGGAAGCTCTTCACTTCTTGGTGTAGTGAAAGGCAGGTGAACCCAGTAACCTGTCAAGTTGGCAAAGTACTGGAGTTCCTGCAAGAAAGATTTGTGGCAGGGCTGTCCCCCTCCACCTTGAAGGTCTACGTGGCTGCTATAGCGGCTTGCCACGTACCTCTGGGTGGGGTACCCTTGGGCAGGGACCCCCTAGTCACTCGTTTCCTCCGTGGTACACTAAGGCTGAGACCTGCGGCACAGACCAGGGTGCCGGCTTGGGACTTGTCCGTGGTACTCCTAGGCCTGTCCCAGCCGCCCCTTGAACCTTTAGAGGAATCTCTATTAAGTACCTCTCTCTTTAGACCCTTCTTTTGCTGGCAATCGCCTCGCTCAAGAGGGTCGGGGATCTTCAGGCCCTCTTAGTGGCCCCTTCATGTCTTCAGTTTGCGCCCGGGATGGGAAAGGCATTTCTCCACCCGAGGCCAGGCTATATCCCCAAGGTTCCCACTGAGGTGGCTCGGTCTATCATGCTGCAGGCCTTCTGCCCTCCCCCATTTGATGATCATGAGCAGGAGCAAGAACAAGGTCTGTCCAGTGCGAGCACTGGACGCTTACGTCAAAGACTGCCACTTGGCGTAGGTTGGACCAACTGTTCGTTTGCGTTGGCTTTAGGACCCCTAAGGGGGCTCCAGCTTCTAAGCAAACACCAAGCAGGTGGATAGTCGAGGCTATCTGTCTAGCTTACGAGTCGGCCGGACATGCTTCTCCTTTGAGGGTCTGAGCCCACTCCACTAGGAGCATGGCAGCATCCAAGGCTCTCCTCTCCGGAGTCGCCTTGTCTGATGTTTGTGCTGCGGCCGGCTGGTCCTCACCGCACACATTCATGAGGTTCTACCAGCTAGACCTCGATGCCGCCCCGGGAACCAGGGTGCTCTCTCAGTGAGCTGGGACACACCCGGATGCTGACGTCGCTGAGGTGGCGTTGGCATAGCGTTCCCCTAGTGCTTCGACACAGCTCGAGTTCCCAGAAAGGGAACGTCTCGGGTTACGTATGTAACCCTGGTTCCCTGAGGGGAACGAGACGCTGTGTCTTGGCCTCAGCTCCTGGCGCCTCCGGGCCCGCTTCAGGCATTCATGGCTGACGCGCCCCGGTTTCAGACGCGCTTTATGCTCTGCCTCATGACGTCACCGGCTGCGGCCGGCAGTGACGCATTCACACGCGTTCGTTTCTCATTGGTTGCATAGATCTTCACGTGACTCACGCAAGGCTATTTCCCCTAGTGCTTCGACACAGCGTCTCGTTCCCCTCAGGGAACCAGGGTTACATACGTAACCCGAGACGTTTTTCACCTGAAAATGTGTGGAGGATGTATACTGTCAGTATCCCGAGAGATATTTGAACACTTAGACTACTGTTCAAAGGTTTGGTGCTGGTAAGAATTTTCATGTTCATGAAAGATTTATCTTATGCTCACTAAGGCTGAATGATCAAAAATGCAGTAATGCTGCGAAATGTTATTACATTGTAAATTAACTGTTTTAATTTTTATGTATTTCAAAATGCAATTGTGGCAAGGCATCATTACTCCATCCTTCAGAAACCATTCTAATATGGCGACTGTGTTCAAGAAACATCTCCTAACCGCTATGACGCTGTTAAAATTTTATAAAACAACTATTGATTCATTTAAAATCTAACAAACTTCTTTTGTGTGAATTGACATTTGATTTGCTTTGTTCAAAATAATCTAGATTATATATAATACATACTGCAGCTATATGGATACATATGCATGGCTCAATGACAGGATGTGCAAATTTTTGTGTCCAAGTGCATTATTTCCTTTTTAAATTATTTGATATATTCATGACACATATCACTTTAATCTATAAATCTATTTAGTTTGAATTCATTCACAGTACATTTAAATAAAACATATTATTTTATGTGTTGTTATCTATAAAAACCTCCAAAATGTCAAGTGGTGCAACTGTCCGAACATTTTATGTTAATAATAAAATATTAAAAACTAATATGGCATCGTTATAGATTCATATAATCAAATGTTATAAATATCAGTAGTTTTAAAGCTGTTGAGATAATAAAAAAAAAAAACTTTTGTATATTCTCAAATGCTAGGGTGGAAACATGGATCTTGTATTATGAATTGGCAAGGTAATAACAGTAAGCATGATAACGTATCATCCAGAGGACTTAAACTAATCCTTGTGGTAGAGTGAAAGGTGTGTAGATCTCTCTCAAATACTGGTAAAAACTGCTGATTTCAAGTATGGGTAGGTTGGTTCACTTTCCATGTTAGGTGGTACAACTAAAGTATAGAAATATGACTTGGTTGTACCGCCTGACATAAAACAGTATACAAATAGGCTTAAAACACTTTTTTATTTAACAACTTAAACTTGTTTAAGCACACTGTTCATGACTAAAAAAATGCATTACATCAGTTTTGAAAATATGTTTTATTTTTTTAAGCTTTATTTATCAATGAAACATATACAGACATACAAATAATCTTCTAGTGTGGTTTCACAGAAGACGAGATCTGTACAGATTTCCGCACACATTAAAATCAATAGTCTTAAGAATGCATACAAGGATTTTTCCTGTCATTCAGTGCAGCGAGCACGCCTTCACATTGGAAAGTCTCGCCGTCTAGCTGGGTGCTTTATTACTGCTTGTTTGTCTTGCAAACAGAGCCTCTCGCCTGGAGACACCATAGCGACCACATTCACTGAAATCACGCACACAGGGTCTCCCAAAGAGCTGACACAAGGCAAATCTGCTCTCCTGTACTCACTATAAAGCACATTATTTCTGTACAATGTCAGTCCATTTGAGAATAATCCCTGCTAAGGAATTTGAATTGATTAGTTTTAGTGTGAACTTAGGAAGTTGCTTCAAATGGGTTACTGTAAATGAAGCATGATAAATACTGTGCATATAATTTTTTAACAGTGTCATATTACATGAAAATAGAAAGCATGTGATACTTTAAAAGCACTCTTTGGCTAACAGGTTGACTTACAGTGCTACGAAAAATACCCTGACATGATTGTGGAGACTGTAATAGTGCTGCACACCTCCCTGTCAATCAAATGCTCGACTTCTAAATGCAGCTTTACTGTTGCCCTTTCACACCCATTTGGTTTCTGCTTACGACTACTGTTACGGCATGGAAACTTACATCTACACTGCAAGTGAGCAAAGAAAAAACTATCATTATGATCAATCAAAGTAGTCCGCTTCATTGATTAAATATAAACAATCAAGATTCTGGCGTAGACAACAATATAGATACGGTGTTACAATGTGGCACAAACTGAGGAAATTTTAAATGTATTCTTTGACACTTTGACTGAGGGGAATTTAATGTTTACATGTAACTCTTACAAACGCACTCATGTACCTTTGTTTAAGATTAGTTTTATGCACACAAAGCATGTCAACCCATTTAACCGCACTGGAAACATTTGAGAAAACTGTAAGCTCATTGATCTATTATTGGAATATAAATGGAATTATTCTATTATATCTTTGCAAACCAAAGTAAACAAGTATGATTTCAGTAAGGAACTGGAAACATCCATGTAAATATACCCATAAATAATAAATTGCACATACAAAATTGCTATATACTTTGGTTTAAAGTGTATAAAAACTAGTTTGGATAAGACACGCGTTATTGTACGACAGAAATCATACACTAAACAGTTTTTGCTTAGGTTAGGGTCTGAAATTAAACAGGAATCAATATTGCCCCCAAATCGTAATAAATAAATCCATGTGAGTTCCTCTTCATAGTTTTACCTTTTTAAGTTGGCCTAACTGATTCAGGTCAGCGAATTGCAATAACAGCGTGTGAATAATACAATGACTTTCCGTGACTTTTTTTTAAATGCCATATTTTAAAATTACATTTAAACATCCGTTGGATTCATTTAAATGTAAACGTAACTTACAAACCTTTCTATGGATTGTCATTTTCACCATCATCAATTACCTGAAATAGTTTTTAAAAACCTAAAACACAAATAGCCCTAAAAAAAAAGTTAGTAGTAGTGATATATAAGCCTATAATAAAGTGATCCCTATGATGGCAGTTGTCATGCATTGACACACCGCCTTGTTATGATTTAGCGAATGTGACTTGAGTCCATTGAGACTATTACAAGTGAAAATATGTCATTTGATATGTAATACATTTCTTATTATAATGAAAATACACTTTATTGGGGGAAAACCTCTACTTTTTTTGTGACGACCTATTGGCGATCAAAGCTAAATAAGAGGGGTCTGGCACACAAACACCCTCCTCCGCCAACTCATACTCTGGAATTGGAGTAGCCCATATGAGACAAAATAAATTGATGGAGGACATGTACTTTTTTTTCTTTTTTGAAAGGGGTTGACATGGCGGTTCGAAGAAGAAAATAAATCCTCATGAAAGGTAAAAGACAAAACCCAGGGTTGCAAGTGTCCTTCTATAATAAAAAGAAAGTTAATTTTCCGACACTGGACTTCATCCAGCAAGAACCGGCAGAACATCTCAATGTCACGAAGCCCAAAGTTGTATGTTTTTACAAAACTTTACTATTTACTTCTTGCAAACGTTCAGATACTAAAAGCCTCTTCAACCTATCATTAAAATGTAAAATAGAGCACAGTAGTAATTGCAGACAAAGAATAACGGGACATTAAGACGGGAGGCGCTCCGGCGAAGAGGAGAGAAGGTGTACAGACCGCAGTTAGAGGAAACCAGCGGTTTTATATTATTACAATACACCATGCGTATGCAAAACAACGCCCGTCATCATGCGGATAATATTCTGCTATTATTCTGTCAAAAGCAAACCGTTATTTTAAAAAAATATGGGCTGGTTAGCCGGTATGCTAGCAGGCTGCAGATGGAAGGCACTGGGTATCACATCCCTGCTGGAATAACTGTACGAGGGATGCATTAGACAACGCTTTACAATTTACCTGTGTATCTTTCCTCTGACACATGATAATTGTTTCCTATTTGACTTGTGATAATCAACCCAGTAAGGCAAAAACGCACAAGCCTCGCCTTTTGACACATCTAATAACGGGTTCTTGTTCCAAAGTGGCTTCCATTGATCTTACCTTCAGTGATGACAGCCCCGGTGTAGGAACAAAACACTTCCGAGGAAAATACGATGCTTTGAATTATTTCCAAACGGACGGCTTTCCAAACCAGGCCAGTAAGTTGAAACAACCCCTTAAAAAAAACCGCCGGCTCGCCTCAGAAGTGATGGAAGCAGAATGAATCCACGCGTTGCTGTGGGTATCTAGGAAATGCTCGTCTCTCTGCCGCTCCCTGCCAAATAATGACCCCTCCTACCGAATCCCCAGCCTCAAACACGACAGGTGCTGAGTATGCGCGCTCCCTCCTTGCTAAATAGTGAGCGCGCGGAGGCTCTCCAATGCGCCTGCGCTGTGAACGCAAGCGAGAAAGAGCGCAGCCTGGGATGGGCGGGGCGAAGATGGTGCTGCGCATCTTTGTTAAATAGTGATGCTCAGCTGGAGGATGGAGCGCGTGCTCAGTGATGTATGCTTATTGGGAGTTTCCCACTGTTTGGAATTGTGTATTTTGTTCGCTTTTTGGATAACAGGCCTACCGTGTTTACGGAAAGAACATCTTACAAACGGCAATCTTGAATAATATCGATCGATTTTTTTATTATTACGTATAAATAAAAGTACAGAAAAAATGGCAAAAGTGTTATACAGTAATAGCCATAAATGTAGCTGGACATAGCTGGACAATTTAATGCTGACATAGGGTGATGTATGCTAGTATTAATGATTCAAAATCAATTGTCACTTGTCAATATGTATTGTAATTTAAATAATTGTTGAAATGAATTAAACTGTCAAAGTGAAACTGTTCAAAGTGTTTGCTTCTAGTCAAAATGAACAGGTTTCTTCATTGATCTCAAATTCAAATACAAATCATTCACTGCTAATAATTTTCCTCTGAACAAATACATTCAGATAAATAAAAAAAATATTGATGTGTCGCTCAAAGTTTTTTCATGGCTCTAACTGCTGTTGAATAAAAAGAGCTGAGTAAAGATTCAGCAAAAATTATACTTTGCCAATATATTACCACAGGTTACAGCAACATGTAAATTACATAATTTTTAATTCTGGGATAATTATTCCTATAAATGTTTGAATATAGGCCATAATTCACTGAACCCAGGGTTGTGGACATCTTTGTTCTTTCAGGCGTATGTTCACCATGCTGTGTCTTGCTGTGCCAGTTATACATCAGAAGGCTGTCAGGACCCCTGTGATAAATATATTCATAATAATTCCACATAAATCCTGACCAGCGCTCGACAAGCAGCTTTGTAGTATAAAAGCAGTATTGTAATCTGATTATATCAGTTAGTCCACAGGTGTAAATGTAATTTCTCTGCTAGGATAGAATGTAACAACAGCCTGTTTTTGGCAACAAAAGCCTGTTCCTTATGTTTGTTTGTTTGTTTTTTCGCTCATAGACACAGTTCTTTCTGTTGGAAAGGAGACATTTTGAAAGGTTAAATCTGTTGTAAAGATCATGATATATTGTACTTTTTGAATATGATTTGGCAATGTTGATAGATCAATTACAGAGATTATTTAATATCAATAATGAATTGTTCTATTAAGTCAGATATTTTCAATAAACTAGTTAATCTGTTGCAAAACTCATCTGATTTGTCATCATAATTCGGACTGATTTGAATGGAAGCTTGTTTTCAACACAGCATAAAAAAATGAAAAGTAAATGATTTAAGTAAGTGAGAGTCACAATTCTGAATTGTATTTTCATAAATCCTTTTATCTCATAGTTTGGACTTTATAATCATATTTTACAATTACAGGGAGTGCAGAATTATTAGGCAAGTTGTATTTTTGAGGATTAATTTTCTTATTGAACAACAACCATGTTCTCACTGAACACAAAAAAACTCAATATCAAAGCTGAATATTTTTGTATCAATATTTTAAGTAGTTTTTAGTTTTATCTATTTTAGGGGGATATCTGTGTGTGCAGGTGACTATTACTGTGCATAATTATTAGGCAACTTAACAAAAAACAAATTTATACCCATTTCAATTATTTATTTTTACCAGTGAAACCAATATAACATCTCAACATTCACAAATATACATTTCTGACATTCAAAAACCAAACAAAAACAAATCAGTGACCAATATAGCCACCTTTCTTTGCAAGGACACTCAAAAGCCTGCCATCCATGGATTCTGTCAGTGTTTTGATCTGTTCACCATCAACATTGCGTGCAGCAGCAACCACAGCCTCCCAGACACTGTTCAGAGAGGTGTACTGTTTTCCCTCCTTGTAAATCGCACATTTGATGATGGACCACAGGTTCTCAATGGGGTTCAGATCAGGTGAACAAGGAGGCCATATCATCATTAGATTTTCTTCTTTTATACCCTTTCTTGCCAGCCACGCTGTGGAGTACTTGGTGTGTGATGGAG
Source organism: Rhodeus uyekii (assembly GCA_037043235.1). NCBI lineage: Eukaryota > Metazoa > Chordata > Actinopteri > Cypriniformes > Acheilognathidae > Rhodeus > Rhodeus uyekii. The sequence goes on along the minus strand of JAWRVZ010000187.1, from coordinate 556,462 downwards.
CATTGTCCTGCATGAAAATCATGTTTTTCTTGAAGGATGCAGACTTCTTCCTGTACCACTGCTTGAAGAAGGTGTCTTCCAGAAACTGGCAGTAGGACTGGGAGTTGAGCTTGACTCCATCCTCAACCCGAAAAGGCCCCACATGCTCATCTTTGATGATACCAGCCCAAACCAGTACTCCACCTCCACCTTGCTGGCGTCTGAGTCGGACTGGAGCTCTCTGCCCTTTACCAATCCAGCCACGGGCCCATCCATCCTCACTCTCATTTCATCAGTCCATAAAACCTTAGAAAAATCAGTCTTGAGATATTTCTTGGCCCAGTCTTGACGTTTCAGCTTGTGTGTCTTGTTCAGTGGTGGTCGACTTTCTGCCTTTCTTACCTTGGCCATGTCTCTGAGTATTGCACACCTTGTGCTTTTGGGCACTCCAGTGATGTTGCAGCTCTGAAATATGGCCAAACTGGTGGCAAGTGGCATCTTGGCAGCTGCACGCTTGACTTTTTTCAGTTCACGGGCAGTTATTTTGCGCCTTGGTTTATCCGCACGCTTCTTGCGACCCTGTTGACTATTTTGAATGAAACGCTTGATTGTTCGATGATCACGCTTCAGAAGCTTGGCTATTTTAAGACTGCTGCATCCCTCTGCAATATATCTCACTATTTTTGACTTTTCTGAGCCTGTCAAGTCCTTCTTTTGACCCATTTTGCCAAAGGAAAGGAAGTTGCCTAATAATTATGCACACCTGATATAGGGTGTTGATGTCATTAGACCACACCCCTTCTCATTACAGAGATGCACATCACCTAATATGCTTAATTGGTAGTAGGCTTTCCAGCCTATACAGGGAGTGCAGAATTATTAGGCAAATGAGTATTTTGACCACATCATCCTCGTTATGCATGTTATCTTACTCCAAGCTGTATAGGCTGGAAAGCAGTCTTAAAATAGCCAAGCTTCTGAAGCGTGATCATCGAACTATCAAGCGTTTCATTCAAAATAGTCAACAGGGTCACAAGAAGCGTGCGGAAAAACCAAGGCGCAAAATAACTGCCCGTGAACTGAGAAAAGTCAAGCGTGCAGCTGCCAAGATGCCACTTGCCACCAGTTTGGCCATATTTCAGAGCTGCAACATCACTGGAGTGCCCAAAAGCACAAGGTGTGCAATACTCAGAGACATGGCCAAGGTAAGAAAGGCAGAAAGTCGACCACCACTGAACAAGACACACAAGCTGAAACGTCAAGACTGGGCCAAGAAATGTCTCAAGACTGATTTTTCTAAGGTTTTATGGACTGATGAAATGAGAGTGAGTCTTGATGGGCCAGATGGATGGGCCCGTGGCTGGATTGGTAAAGGGCAGAGAGCTCCAGTCCGACTCAGACGCCAGCAAGGTGGAGGTGGAGTACTGGTTTGGGCTGGTATCATCAAAGATGAGCTTGTGGGGCCTTTTTGGGTTGAGGATGGAGTCAAGCTCAACTCCCAGTCCTACTGCCAGTTTCTGGAAGACACCTTCTTCAAGCAGTGGTACAGGAAGAAGTCTGCATCCTTCAAGAAAAACATGATTTTCATGCAGGACAATGCTCCATCACACGCCAAGTACTCCACAGCGTGGCTGGCAAGAAAGGGTATAAAAGAAGAAAATCTAATGATATGGCCTCCTTGTTCACCTGATCTGAACCCCATTGAGAACCTGTGGTCCATCATCAAATGTGCGATTTACAAGGAGGGAAAACAGTACACCTCTCTGAACAGTGTCTGGGAGGCTGTGGTTGCTGCTGCACGCAATGTTGATGGTGAACAGATCAAAACACTGACAGAATCCATGGATGGCAGGCTTTTGAGTGTCCTTGCAAAGAAAGGTGGCTATATTGGTCACTGATTTGTTTTTGTTTGGTTTTTGAATGTCAGAAATGTATATTTGTGAATGTTGAGATATTATATTGGTTTCACTGGTAAAAATAAATAATTGAAATGGGTATAAATTTGTTTTTTAAGTTGCCTAATAATTATGCACAGTAATAGTCACCTGCACACACAGATATCCCCCTAAAATAGCTAAAACTAAAAACTACTTAAAATATTGATACAAAAATATTCAGCTTTGATATTAATGAGTTTTTTGTGTTCAGTGAGAACATGGTTGTTGTTCAATAATAAAATGAATCCTCAAAAATACAACTTGCCTAATAATTCTGCACTCCCTGTACAGCTTGGAGTAAGACAACATGCATAACGAGGCTGATGGTCAAAATACTCATTTGCCTAATAATTCTGCACTCCCTGTAATCTAAATTGCAGGATAATAACTCACAATTGTAAACACGTATCTTGGAAATGTGTTGTGTTTGTATAAAAATTGTGAGACATAAATTTCTGAATAGATTTGGTTCCTATACGGATCACCTCAAGGGACATGGTGGTGGAAAAACATATGGAATGGGGAAAAAAAAACTTTTGCAAGGGAACGCAAAAGTGTTATGTAATTTTTCCTTCCATATTTTCTCATCACCCTGTGCCTTTAGGTGGTTTGAAGTTTTCTGATTATTGATATTTAATGATTCTTGACTAAAAAGCTCACTCTAGGGGAAATTCCTCTTTTTTTTCCCTCCAGAATAAAAGTCTGTCATACTGGTTTGGAATGATATGAAGGTGAGTAAGCCTAAATGCTAGTCAAATGAATATCTGAATGCTTAAAATCAATTGATATTTCAATGCAATTCCCTGTTCATCTTTTATTTTTTGGTTACATTTACATATTTGGCAGATGCTTTCAGCCAAAGAAATTAACATTGCATTCAAGGTACACATTGACATTTTAATCAGTTCTTGCTTTTCCTGGAAATCCAACCCATGACCTTGACATTGCAAGCGTGACTCTCTACTCTTTGAGCTACAAGACAGTCCTGGTTCTCAAAGCACTCCTCTAAAGCATTCATATTATTTTTTAAGTAACAACTAGCAGAATGACACATGGAGTTCTGCAGAAAAAAAACTCTGATCACAGCAGCTTGACTGATGCAAATCAACAGTTGCCTTTCAGCTATCCTCTTTTGCTTATTAGAATTAATGCACAGTAAATTCCTTCTAAACGTCTAAGTAAACGTCAAAATCTGAAGGTCATGAGTAATGTTCTGCTTCAGTTGCATCACATTTCAGATTATGTTTACAGACACATGCTCATCAATACTACAGAGGCTTCCTCTTGGGCACTGTACGTCTGCTGAATTCTAAGACAAATTGCATTGCCCAGACAGAGTAAGCAATTACAAAAAGCTAAGGTTGTGCGTTGCATTGGAAACAGGATTAAACTTGAGTTCCAGTCAAAATTTTAATTCAGTTGTGAGTGATTTTAATGCAGCCTTTGGGACGCAATAAACGCAAACAGGGTTGAAAATTAACCAATGGATGTTGGCAGAGTTTCAGTAATAAATAATATAAAGCTCCTGCACAATTTCCTTTTTTCTTCTGTCTTACTACAATGGTAAAATATGCGGTCACACACACCACCGTCTGTATGACAGCAACCCAGCTCAGACTGGATGAGAGTTTGGATGTTAGTGGTCAGCATCCAGGGCTTTTTGGGGTGGATTATGGCTGTCCGAGGGAGAGTCTTAATCTTGCCCAACCCCTCTCAGACCTCACCATCTGCTGCTTTCCACTCTCTTCATCTGGAACAAATCAGCTATTGAGAAGTCTATGATCCGAGCCAAAAGTGTTTGTTCAGTATGTATATTTTGTCATAAAACGCACATGAGGTAAACATAATTCCATTTTGTTTAATATTTCATTACAATTTCAGTTAGAAATTGATTTAAGTTCTCCACTACAAAATACATGCAATTTGTTTTTACAGCATATATTAATCTAGGTTCATTTTTTAATGTACCATTGTAAACAATTAAGAAATACTTGAAAAATATAGTACTTTGTTAGTTGAGTCAAGCGCTATAGGACACTCCTGCATGATGTGTGTTTTCTTTTTGGGAGCGGAGCATACACGGTCAGCGACTGAGGGAGGTGGGTGTATGCATTGTACAATAGATCTATTGGAGAGATTTTGAGACGGGTGCTGCTTTATCTCTGCCCATACCCGTTTGATCTAGAACCAGTGTCGAAGCTGGAGATGAGAATTCGCCCCCTCACTCTCCAGCTTGCCTCGGCAGGACTCGCTGGTGCTCAGTGGTGATCTAGATCTTTTAAAAAAAATTAACTAATATATATATTTATTAGAGACAGGTTCTGCCAATCCCTCGCCTGACGTGTCCAGTGCTGTCTCTCTGGTTTGGAAGCCACAGGGCACTGGAAACCTTATTCTCCAGCTCGTAAAAAAACAGACCCAATGAAGGGGTTTGAGATGGGTATTAAAAATAAATAAATAAAACTTAAACAGATCATGTCTCTACCCTCAGTGTTTGGAAGCATTCTTTGCGGTTTCTTCCACCCAGGGAGAAGCACTGGCACTGCAATTATCCAGTTCTAAGGATCTGGATGTTGTTTGGATGTAGGCTTGAGATAAGTTCTATCCCACGAGGAGCTGATGGAGATTTTGTTTGGCGCTGCTGCCAGGTTTAAAGTAAGAACACTCTGACCAGCAGAGAATAGGATATCCTCAAAAAGTAAAATAAAATAGAGAGCTTGTGCAAGTGCAGCTTCCCCTTAAAAAAGGGCCTTTCCCGAGATTGTGAGATGAAAAAATAAACTAATGAGAACCTTGCCTTCCATCAGTGCACAGTGCTCAATAAATTGTGCTGTTTCTCAAAGGCAGGCCTCAAGATCTGTAGATTGGGTTAGTATTTCTATTCCTATCAGTGAGATTCAGCACCTTTCTTCCGGGTTTGGAAGTACGCTCTGCGGTCACATCCACCCAGGGTGAGGCATCAGTACCAGCTCGTAAAAAAGCTCAGAGGAGCTCTGAGGAGGTGAATGTTGCTGACACCGAAGCTAAGATAAGGGTGGGAGCTTTCTTGTGAACTTGAGAAGCTTCCCCACTCAGGTCTCATGGGTTGCTGGGCGGGAACATCCCCCAAAATTCCAGCTCTTCACACAGTGCCGTAAAAAAAAAAAATCAATAGCATCAGGTCCTTGAAGGCAGACGCGGTTTACACCTCAATATATACAATGCCTGTTTCCTTCTAGTGAGTGCTAGTGAGTCTGCCCGGAAATGTGGCCACACTGGGATCCTCGCCCCATCTGGGCCTCTGGCTTCCAGATGGGTTGTTCCCTGCTGGTGTGCCGCGTCAGTATACTGAGCTGATTGGTCAGGAAACACTAGAGCAGGGGTCGCCAACGTGGTGCCCGCGGGCACCAGGTCGCCCCCAAGGACCACATGAGTCGCCCGCGGGCCTGTTCTAAAAATAGCTCTAGTGTGCCGTGAGAGATCGTCAGGTGTGCCGCGGAAAATTATTCAATTTCACCTAATTTTTCAACAAAAAAAAACAACATTTTGAGCGACTGCAAGCGTCAATGGTGCGCGTCTGTTGTGATGTTACGTCTGACACCGACGCTCCGAAGCTTGCTTCAAACTCGAACGGGCTTTGCAATGAACCACTGCTTCGGAGCTTGTACCATTACGTCACTAGTCACGTGAAAATGACGTTTGAAGCAAACACACTGCTTCACTCCGGCAGAGAACCACCCGACTGCTCTGACAGCCCGATCAGTGTTGACGGGTTTCAAACCTGGCGGCTGTATTTCTTATAAAAGTGAAACCAAACCGTGGGTTGCAGTAGACGGTGTTTGCATTTGCGTTATTGTTGAGAGTGGATTGAGTTTATTTCAGTGTTGTATATTCAAAGCAATATATCCTCATTTATATCAGCTTTCTAAACTGTTTTTGTGTACACCTGCATCTGTTCCATACGAGAAAATGTTCTCTAAAGCTGGCGAAATAGTAAAAAAGAAAAAGACAAATCACCTTTCACCAAAGACTGGAGAAAATATTTTTTCTGAATAAAAACCATACCATTTCATGAACACTCGCGTTATTTTTTAACATCTTCGGTTGGTGGTGTGCGTTGTGATTTTATTCAATGAAAATATGTGCCGTGGCTCAAAAAAGGTTGAAAAACACTGGAATACAGGACAGACATGGTGCAACGTAGTGCATGATTTGTTAAAAATTGTTAGTGGCTGGTAAAAATCTTGTAGAAGTGATCATTTGAAAATGTAAATACTTGCAGAGATTTAGAGAAATAAAGTGTTGCACATTGATAGGTTTCCTACCTTGTATAATTATTGTGAGAAATCATTAACATGATCAGTGTCTTCACATAGATGAATATCATTAATTATTAATAATGACATATAATTAAAGGTAAATTCAGCAAATTTGATATTTCGGAAGTGTGTATCAAACTGGTAGCCCTTTGCATTAATCGGTATCCAAGAAGTAGCCCTCAGTTTCAAAAAGGTTGGCGACCCCTGCACTAGAGACTAGTCTCGAAAGACTTCTTCTCTTAGTAGAATTTCTTGCAGTGTGAGATACTTCTGCCTAATATTCTCATTGGGTCCTACTCACAATCAAGAGGGCTTTATTGTGTTTGAGGTTTGCCTTTGGGGGAAGGAACAGCATTGTTGGGTTCTTCCATTAGGTCTAACTAGCTCCTCATCATTCAACGACGCAGAACTAGTACCATTGCACCTCCAAGAAATCAGTTGATCTTGATTAATTTGGCAGTTTGACATTGATATGTTGTTCTCACTTACATGAAGGTGGTGAGGGTTAGGTTGAACGCAGAAAGGTGTGCTTTCTCCAATCATCAGGGGGGTTTGTGCTCACGTCCACTTCCAATGTCCAAATCCTCTTGTGATCCCAAGGGAAGTTGTTTTCACTCAGGACAGCTTACATTCCTGGGTATCAAAATCAGAGACCAGACATCCTGGTGAAGCAGGGGCTAAGGCCTGGGACATAGTCTTGGCTGAGGTTTCGTCTGTACTTTTTTCTTGATTGCTCTGCTCCCAGGTGTTCTGAAGGAGTATACTGGGACAGTGTCCATCTCAACTTGATTGCTGCCGCTTTACCAGGCAGAGGTGGTTTCAGGCCCTACTTACCCTCCTTGATGGTTCTCCTCTGGAGATTCTGATCAGGAGGGACATGTTGTCCCAGGCAGGGGACTCAATAAGGCCCTGCCCGAAACTGTAGAGATCATGACTCAGGCCATGAGGGGGTCCAGCTCATAACTTGGGTATATCAATTTATGTATTTATTTTATTTGTTTATTTGACAGGGACAGTGTACATTAATCGACATTACTGTAAATGCACCAGAATTAGCCAAAAGGCTATTTTTCATCTGTTGTCCCTGAACAGATCTTAAAATTGTCTACCTAAAACACAATAAAAAGATTACAGAAAACAATACAAATATAAACAGCAGTAAAACCGATTTAACTAATTAAAACCTGTTGCTAAATACAATGTACCAAGTCATGTTGAAAAAAAAGAAAATAATTAATATTATACATATTTACACAGCAGAGACACAAATGGCAGCAGGTTGTGTTGAGGGAAGACACATAATCTTATTAATGCTGACATGTCTGATTTGCTATAAGCCAGTTTTTTAAATGATTTTTGAACAGAGTGTATGTGGCAAGTTCTCTGATGTTCTGAGGGACTGAGTTCCACTCCAGAGCTGCTGTAAACGAAAAGGCACTCTGACTAAATGTGCTTTTCCTCAGAGGAACAACACAGTCTCCTCGGGCCGACCCTCGTGTTACTCTCTGTGTGGTGTTTCTAATGTTCACAAACTGACTGAGTGGAGGAGATGACAGACCATGGATGATTTTGTAAAACACTAATGACATTAATGACATTTTCCCAACTGAAAAGCTTAAGTTGAGGTTGAGGCTGTTGAGACCATTCTCCACTCCAGAGCTCCTGCCACGAGGAGACTATGCCTTGAAGTAAGCTTCATTATGCAGTAATTGGCTGCTGGACCCAATTAACTTCCCGGCTCGTACAGTTCTGGAGGTCTTGCAAGATCGACTCACTGCATGTGTTGGCCTTCATTGCTTTACACATCCCATTGGCTGGAATATCTGGGGATAAAACCCCTGGTATCTTGTTTCCTCCATGGCACACTGAGGCCTAGGAACTATTCTTGTTTCCCCCTAGGCCTTCTGTCAGGAATTTTGTACATATGTTTTTGATGCAGCAGGTCGATCCTCTCCGCTCACTTCTTTAGGGTCTACAACTTAGACTCACTCACTCCTGGGGCGCAGGTGTTTTCGTCTGAAGGCAACAACACCTGCCATGCACTTTGCGCTATGGCAGTGTGTTCATAGGCATTCTCAAAGGGCTTGAGTCAGTGCGAGTTCCCAAAGGTTATCTATGTAATCTTAGTTAGACGGAAGGAGACGCTGCATCTCCCACATATATCTTCCGCATGCCAGACAGAAAAGTCTACTTAAAACACTTCAAAGCTCTAAACTATTTGGCAGGGCATGCCTTTATAAATTCCTGGTCCATAACGACCCACCTCTGATGTCCTTTCATGCCATGGCACTGCACTCTGTGCTCACACACCTGCACTCTGTGCTCACACAATAAGAACTCTTATGCACGGATGCTGTTTGTTGACTTCAGCTCAGCATTCAACACTATCATCCCGGCCAAGTTAATAGCCAAACTTGAAGACTTGGGCATCAATACCTCACTCTGCAACTGGATTCTGGACTTCTTGACCAACAGACCCCAGAATGTCCGATCTGGATCCACCTGCTCCACATCCATCACACTTAACACTGGTGTACCACAGGGCTGTGTGCTAAGCCCGTTTCTCTACTCCCTCTTCACCTCCGACTGCAAGCCTGTGTTTGGATCTAATGCCATCATCAAGTTCGCAGACGACACTACGGTGATCGGTCTCATCAGCAACAACGATGAGACTGCCTACAGGGAAGAGATCCAGCACCTGTCCACATGGTGCAACGACAATAACCTGCTCCTCAACACCACCAAAACGAAGGAGCTCATCGTGGACTTCAGGAAAGAGTCAAGAGGTACACACGACACCATCCACATCAATGGAATGGCCGTTGAGCGTGTCTCCAGCTTCAAGTTCCTGGGGATCCACATCTCGGCTGACATGACCTGGACAACCAACACCTCCAGCCTGGTCAAGAAGGCTCACCAGCGCCTCTTCTTCCTGAGGACACTGAGGAAGAATCAGCTCTCCTCGGCTATCCTGGTGAACTTCTACCGCTGCGCAATAGAAAGCATCCTGACGAACTGTGTCACAGTATGGTATGGGTGCTGTTCTGTCGCGGAGCGCAAGGCATTGCAGCGGGTGGTGAAAACTGCCCAACGCATCACAGGGACTCCACTTCCTGCCATCGAGCACGTCCAGAGGAAACGCTGTCTGCGTCGAGCTCGCAGCATCCTCAAGGACTCCTCTCACCCAGCCCACAGACTGTTCTCCCTCCTTCCCTCCGGCAGGCGTTTCAGGTGCCTCCGGACCAGAACCAGCAGACTAAAGAACAGTTTCTTCCCCAGAGCTGTCTCTTTACTGAACTCTAACCCTTGCTGACCCCACTCCTCTCTCACCGCCACCCCCACCATCCCACTCCCCTCATAGACTCCTCTCCCCCCCCCACCACCATCCCACTCCCATCCAGACTCTCCTTTCACCCCCCCACCATCCCACTCCCCCCAGACTCTCCTCTCACCCCCCCACCATCCCACTCCCCTCATAGACTCCTCTCAACCCCCTGCCCCCCACCACCATCCCACTCCCCTCACAGACTCTCCTCTCTCCCCCTAAACCACCATCCTACCACCCTCATAGACTCCTCTTACCCCCCCCACCAGCCCACTCCCCTCACAGACTCTCCTCTTACCACCCACTCCCCTCACAGACTCTCCTCTTTCCCCCCCCCCACCATCCCACTCCCCTCATAGACTCCTCTCCCCCCCACCATCCCACTCCCCTCATAGACTCCTCTCTCCCCCACCACCATCCCACTCCCCTCACAGACTCTCCTCTTACCACCATCCCACTCCCCTCATAGACTCTCCTCTTACCACCATCCCACTCCCCTCACAGACTCTCCTCTTACCACCATCCCACTCCCCTCATAGACTCCTCTCCCACCACCATACCACTCCCCCCCACCATCCCACTCCCCTCATAGACTCCTCTCTCCCCCACCACCATCCCACTCCCCTCACAGACTCTCCTCTTACCACCATCCCACTCCCCTCATAGACTCCTCTCCCCCCCCACCATCCCACTCCCCTCATAGACTCTCCTCACTCCCCCACCATCATCCCACTCCCCTCATAGACTCTCCTCACTCCCCCACCATCATCCCACTCCCCTCACAGACTCTCCTCTTACCCCCCCCCCACCATCCCACTCCCCTCATAGACTCCTCTTACCACCATCCCACTCCCCTCATAGACTCCTCTCCCACCACCATACCACTCCCCCCCACCATCCCACTCCCCTCATAGACTCATCTCTCCCCCACCACCATCCCACTCCCCTCACAGACTCTCCTCTTACCACCATCCCACTCCCCTCATAGACTCCTCTCCCCCCCACCATCCCACTCCCCTCATAGACTCTCCTCACTCCCCCACCATCATCCCACTCCCCTCACAGACTCTCCTCTTACCCCCCCCCCACCATCCCACTCCCCTCATAGACTCCTCTCCCCCACCACCATCCCACTCCCCTCATAGACTCCTTTCTCCCCCACCACCATCCCACTCCCCTCATAGACTCCCCCCCCACCATCCCACTCTCCTCTTACCACCATCCCACTCCCCTCATAGACTCCCCCCCACCATCCCACTCTCCTCTTACCCCCCACCATCCCACTCCCCTCTCCCCCACCACCATCCCACTCCCCTCACAGACTCTCCTCTTACCCCACCACCATCCCACTTCCCTCACAGACTCTCCTCTTACCCCACCACCATCCCACTCCCCTCACAGACTCTCCTCTTACCCCACCACCATCCCACTTCCCTCACAGACTCTTCTCTTACCCCCCCGCCACCATCCCACTCCCCTCATAGACTCCTCTCCCCCCCCACCACCATCCCACTCCCCTCACAGACTCTCCTCACCCCCCACCACCCCACTCCCCTCACAGACTCTCCTCTCACCCACCACCATCCCACCCTCCACTACACCAGACTCCTTCACTGCCCCCCCCCCCACTACTACCCTTATAGACTCTTCGCTCACTCTGTTACTTATTTGTGCCATTTGCACTGCCGACTGTTCATTACAGTAACAACTGTTTACTGTTTACACTTGCACCTTGCACTACTGTACTTTAGCTGGAACATGCTCATTTGCACTACCTACTGTTCATACAGTACCAACTGTTTACATTTCGCATTTCACTTATTTGCACTGTCCATGCTCATTGCACTACCTTAAATCTACTGCTTACCTTAAGCTAACAATTGTATACATCTACCTGTAAAATTCTGTTTAAAGTTAGAGACATCTGTATATACATTTACATTTATAGCACATATTCACCTGTAAATGCTGTTTATAGACACCTGTAATTATATTTATAGCACACACTCACCTGTTATAGTAATAACCATCTGTATATTTATATTCATTGTACATATTACCTGTAAATCCTGTACATCTCCATATACTGCACTTATGCAACCATTGTACATATCCTGCACTTGCTGCTATTGCACTTCTGGTTAGACCTAAACTGCATTTCGTTGCCTTGTACCTGTACTTGTGTAGTGACAATAAAGTTGAATCTAATCTAATCTAATGCCATTGGTTTGATCGCACATGTGCTGCATGACACAATCACATTCCCGTAGCACTTGATGCAGCGTCTTGTTCCCTTTTCAGGGAACTAAGGTTACAACTGAGATGTTCATGTTACTATGTTCATGCAATAACTAACATAATGTATTGAACCTTTAAAGTGTTCAAATTTAAGCTCTACTGCATATTTCTTGTCAAATAACAGTTTTGATCATATACATACATATATGATCATGTATGTAACTTGTTTTCTGTAACACAGGCAAAGTACAAAGTAGTGCATGATCATACACTGGGGTTGCCAATACCCTGCCCATCTTTTGAGCACACAAGTTTAAAGTCACGATGTGGCCCAGTTTGACACCGAAACAGTGAAGCCATATTATGGGATTCTTGCATCATTACCCTGCTCTACCAAGTAGCCTTCAATTGAGTTTATATCTTCAAATTGCAAATCAAGAAGAGGTTTGAACCGAAGTTAATAGACAGAAATACTTATAGGAAGATCTGAAGTACTGCTGAAACTGAAACAAGGACATTCTTAAATATGTTATGTTGAATTACTATTAACATTATAACTTTGGTGAATTTATTCAATTTGATTTTGTAAGAAGCACAGGACAGCTTGGGCAGCTGCAATAGTAAATCCAGTGATGCAATTCTGGGCGTGCTGACTGCAATTTCGGCTTCCGGCAATGTGTGATTTTGCTTCTGTCGCAGTAATCACCTGTTGATACAAAAAAGGGAAAATTGTTATTGTGTGTCAGAAGATGCTGCCTGCTGTGACAAACCCCTTGAGCATTTCACATGCCTGTATGAAATCAAACAAAAGCATATTGGCAACCCACCCAACCTCCAAAAATATCAAAATAAATGGAAAAAAAAGCACACAGCAACATACTAAGATTCCACTTGCTGAGGAATAACATTGACAGTGACCTAGACTTGACTGCCATGATGGCCAATCAACTACATTATTTGTCCCATATGAAACATAAAGAAAATTTCAGTAAGTTTAATCACTCAGTAATTGAATCAATGATTCAGCTTTGGACCGCTTTCTAATGTCATTTTCAATGACTTTACCAGACATCTTAAATGAGTCTATGTATTTTGTAATAATTCAATTCGAAAGTTGCATCCTTCGAAGGTCGACTGTGTCACAGTGGTGCGATGAAGGCTGTCCCAATTCAAAGGCTCCTTTGAATGCAGCCTACAAATGTTTCCTTCTTTCCCTGGACTGTGAAAGATAGAGAAAACTGACCTTCACAGCCTAGCTTATACCAAGATTTATTGCATGCCATTGACAGATTATTTATTTTAACCCTTAAACACATACCTAGGGTCTTTAGTGACCCGGGACGTCATTCACTACACTCCTCCTGATTTTTTTTTTTTTTTAAGTTAGACATCAACCTTCTTAGTATTCCTCAATCGATCTATTATAAGCATTATAACAAGAATAAATAATAAAAAAAATGAAATCCTAAAAGAATGCCTGTTTTCTAGCTGTTTATTAACTTCCACATCCATGTGCAGAACTCTCAGGTCCATAGTGAGATCATCAAAATGTTAATGATCTTACCTTTCTCAATCCTTCATGGTAAAGACTTGATTTTGTGATTGTTAGATCCCATAGTGTGTTGTAGTGTGTTTTCGTCCACCCCCTTTTTTGTCTGTCCTATCACATTTCTCAGGTCCTGTCACTGGATAACTCTCCTTTCTATCAGCTTCAGTGATAGACAGGATTTAGTTGGATAAGTCCTTCGCGGAGAGGCGTGGCTACGCATGAAGCAAGGAATTAACCAACTATAAAAGACTCGCAAGTGATGCATCACATCAGCGTGTCCTTTTGACGTAGCTCTTGATTCCTTGCTATGTACCGTCAGTTTGTTTGATATATTCTCGAAGTCTGTTAGTTGTTAGTGTTGTATTTTTGTTTAAAGGTTTCTTTGGTAAGTAAGTCACGTGACATACACTCTAAAAAAAATGGTTCTATATAGCACTAAAAGTGGTTCTTTGGCTCGTAATCATAGGGGGACCATTTTTAGTGCTATGTAGCACCAAAGAAGCAGGTACTATATGGCACCTCATAATGGTTGTTTGTAGCACCCTTTGGTGCTAAATAGCACTAAAAATGGTTCCTCTATGATTACGAGCCAAAGAACCACTTTTGGTGCTATATAGAACCTTTTTTTTTTAGAGTGTACACCGCATCACGTAGAGTTTGACTTGTTTAGTTCCACTAGTTTAGAAGCGGGAGCTATTAATTGTATTTTTGGTTTTTAGTTAGAGTAGTTAGCCGGCGTTGAGCTGAAGATTCGTTTTGTTTCTTTTTTTAGATTAGAGTTTCTTTTTGGTTATAGATAGCAAATGTTTTGTTATGTTTATTTCTTTGCTTTTGCTCCGCTTATTGTCTCCCATATTCCTTGTCATGTTCAATGTTTGTAAATATTGTTTCTTTATTAATCATTTCACTCCATGTTTTGTTGGTGGTTATTAACTGGTGTATTTAACTAGTTATTTTTCAATACTAAAACTAACTTTGATTTCACTCTGACTCCGTTTCATTTATCCCTTCCTAATGTTACAGATTGACATTTCTTACATACTTTGAGTTATATACCTTATTTATATTTTCCTTTTTTTCTTTGTTTTTGTGTTACACTCCTATCTGCCTAGACTGACATCTATTAGGAGTCGTAACAGTGATGCTCATTTTAAAGCAATAGTTCACCAAAAATAATGTTGTGTTGTAATAGAAAGAAAGAACTTGTTTGTCTTGAGTCTGCAGAACATAAAAGGTGAATTTAAGAAACTATTGGAAATGCATGTTTAATTCAAAGTGCTTTATATAGCCATGATATAAAAAAGATAAATTAACAGACATTTAAAACATTTTTTTAAGTAAAATTAAATTAAATGAAAAACAAACAAACAACATGAATTGATTAAAATAAAAAAGATACATAGTTAAAAATACAGTGAAAGTGTCATAAATAAATAGCTCTACTGTGACTCTTTAAATGAGAGTCATATTTTTGTTTATGTGATATTATTACAGTTTAATATTTTGAATTATTGAATCATTTGAATCATTTTATTTTAAAGCTTTCAACTGAAAATGCCTGCAGGTCCCCCGCCCGCTTGATGGAAGCCAGTGCAGTCAGGAGCATTGTCTTTAATGACAGGAACTTAAGCTCTACTGACTTCAGAGGTTCAAAAGTTTCTCTCTGCTGAGCGGATAGCATGAGACAGAGGTCCCAAGAGTTGTACGGGGTGAGAGTGCATGACTTTCATGACCCTCAGGAACCTGGTGATCAATTCATACTTACCCGCAGACTTGCCATCTACTGCATCGTGATGTGCAGCGATAGTGGCAAAATACACTTTCAGGGTGGAGGGAGACTAGCAGTGGGATGTGTCCAGAGAGACAAACAGGTCAACCTGTGCAGCTCCAAAGTGTCTCCAGGCCAGCCAATCCCCCAGACATGGAGACTGATTTAATTTATGGAGACATTTACATTCATGCATTTGGCAGACGCTTTTATCATAAGGACTTAACATGTATTCAAGGAACACAGATGATGGGCAAGTTTCGACCACCTTGATGATTGATGAATGCAGCGGCTGCAGTGCTGTTTGTATGGACCAGTACATGCTTGCCCAGAAGTGGTGTTTTTAAGTAGCCCAGTGCAAGATGTGCTGCTAGTAACTTGAGATAATTGATATGCCAACACCTACAGGGTCCTGTCTAAACACCCCACACTGCATGCCCATTGTACGTGTCACCCCAGTCGGTGGTAGAGGTATCCGTGAAGACAACAGCATGCCTGGACACTTATTCTAGGAGGACTTCTGCCCATAGGAATGCAAGGACCGACCACAGGCTGGAGGTTTGGTAGCAGGACAACTGCATCTTTGAGATGGTTGAGGATGTGAATGTCCTTGACCTTCGTGAAGACATGAGGTGAGTGGCACAGCCGGAAGAGGAGGACTTTGTACCGTTCCTTAAATGTATCGTGTAAGAACAGTCTGTGTTGAGGGAGAATCGAAACATGAAAGTATGCATCCTTCAGGTTGATCGCTACAAACCCATCTCGGGAACAGATGCATAAGAAAATGTGATTTTGTGTCAACATTTTCAATGATTCCAACATTGGAACCCACCTCTTTCTTTGGTACAATGAAGTAGGGGCTATTGAGCCCTGACTTCATATCGGCTGGATCAGGGGTGTCAAACTCAATTGCACAGGGGGCCAAAATCCCAAAAAACTTTAGGTCACGGGCCGAACAGGATAAACATTTATTGAAAACACTAAAACTAAACTTTTAAAACTTACCTTTTTTAAAATTAGATGTGAATAAAAACAGACATAAATATTATTCTGGAATAAATCAACTTATACCGTAAATAACTTAAAAATATTTAAAAAATACTTTAAAAAAAATAATAAAATATATCCTGTCTAAATTATACAAGTTAGAAATAAAGTAAACAAGTAAGTAAAGTAAAAGTAAGTAAAAGTAAAAAGAACAAACATTCAAATTTCTTTACTCTTATGTCATTTTATATAAAACTTAAAAAGATTTATATATAAAAGATTTTGCTCTCCATAAAAATATATCCTGTCAAAATTATACAAATTCAAAATCTGGACATGCTGCATAACAAAACCTGGAAATCTAAATACAATCTTTGCTTTTCAGCAATAACAAATCAAATCATTCAGTTGAAATTGCTCTTATGCCGTCTTATTAAATTATTTACTTACTGCCACATTAGCTCCGCAAAACATATACCGTATTTTCCCGCATATAACCCATGGGTTATAGCAGATTTTACAAACTATATCACAATTTTTTTTACACGTGATAATATTTCAATAAATTGTTTTTTTTTTGCGCTGTATTTTCTTTCTGGCGCTTGTACGATCACTCTGACAGCTGGCGCTGATATGCTGTCTGACCTGTCAATCATGCAAGAAGACGTTCTGCCATGAGGGCGGGCTCTTCTCATCCGATGATCAACACCTGAATTTCGGGCACAAGCACTGTGTACCGAGCCTGAACAGTTATGGGTAACAGACAATAACAATCGCGTGGTACTAGCGTGAGAGCGAAG
This sequence comes from Rhodeus uyekii, assembly GCA_037043235.1. Taxonomy (NCBI): domain Eukaryota; kingdom Metazoa; phylum Chordata; class Actinopteri; order Cypriniformes; family Acheilognathidae; genus Rhodeus; species Rhodeus uyekii. The sequence goes on along the minus strand of JAWRVZ010000187.1, from coordinate 539,581 downwards.
CATCATTAGCCACTTCCTGTTTAATACCGGAAGTGTTCGGCGAGTCAGCTGGAGCGCGGGACATCTCGTGGGCCATTAATAAAATGCTCTCGCGGGCCGGACATAATTACACGCCGGGCCGGATGTGGCCCGCGGGCCTTGAGTTTGACACCTATGGGCTGGATCATTTGCCAGTAGGACTGCGATTTATGCACAAGAGCATCCATCCATCCATATTTGGACAAGAGCATCCATTCCCGGTCAATTTGGGGAGATTTGAACTGAATTTCATAGCCGATTCTGATGGTCCAAATGAGGCAGAGGGACAGTTTGTGAAGCGCAAGACAGACTTTCAGAGACCGTAACAGCTGAGTCAGAAAGACCACAGACGTATCCACAGTGAGGAAGCAAAGTAGAGTGAAGGAACCCAACCTGGATTGCATAGTGTTTTTAAAACACTAAGTCGGGTGTGACACTTACCTGGCTACATAGTTGAGCAGAGGGTGTGTGAGAAGGTATAACATTCTCAGACCAGACCCTGAGGACGATTGCCATCCATACCCTCTTGGGACCCAGAGATGTGGGAAACCACTCTTTTTGTTAAAAATGTGTGTATTTAAAGGAGCTTATAAGCTGAAGGGCCAGGGAAAAAACAGAAACAAAATCGAACATAGGACTTTTTTGCTCCCCCAAAGATGGAAATAACTCTGGGTCACCCGTCTCAGGTACATGCTTAACCTGGTGCGTGAAAAAGGCCGGGTAGGGGCCTGGGACTGGCTGCACCACTTCCTTGTGTACAGCTCCACACTGCAGCCTAGGTGGAGGCTGCTGCTGAGGCCATGCAGGAGCACAGGGAGAATCTGCAGGGGGGTGTCCTTGGAGACGAGTAGGTGGGGGTATTGCAGCGGGTGGCAGGGTTAAGACAGCAGCAGACCACGGGGGCAGGATTAACTTAATTAACTCCGTTTGGTTCTGTGCAGTCGAGAACTGCTGGGTGAAGTTCTCAACTGTGTCGCTTTAGAGGCCAGCCTGGGAGATAGAGAAGTAGAGAAAATGATATTTGTCAATCTCCATTTTATCCATTAGGTTCAGCCAAAGATGCCATCCCTTGGCCACTAATGTGGACATTATCTGACCGAGGAAGTGCACTGTAACTTTTGTCACAAGTAGGGCAAGCTCCGTTGCTGTGCGCAGCTCCAGACTTGAATAACACCTCTTTGGAAGCATTAGCATCTCGACCGCAGTACCGCGATGGTCACCTTCCCACAGTGGGTACATGACTCATCCACAATGCCACCTAAGTGTGCTTTAATCCCAAACATGTGAGGCAGCGATCATGACTGTCAGACAGGGACAGGACATGACTGCATCCAAACACACACAGATGGAATAACATCTTTAAAAAGATGCAGCTGTGTTTTTTTTCTTTTTGGGAAATGCTCTTTCTAAGTGCTGAAGCTCACAGGGTAAATAGGTTGCAACTTAAAGTGTGCTAAAAAATGCTCTTTTAGAAAGCAGGAAGTGAATATCACTACCAGCGCTGACGTGTTGGTACACCAACACCAGTGAAGAGCTTCCCTGACTTGTAAGCACACTCTTTGATGATTACTTAAGCAGAAGAGGAGAACGTCTCGGGGTTACGTATGTAACCCTGGTTCCCTGAGGGGAACGAGACGCTGTGTCGAAGCACTAGGGGAAATAGCCTTGCGTGAGTCACGTGAAGATCTATGCAACCAATGAGAAGCGAACGCGTGTGAATGCGTCACTGCCGGCCGCAGCCGGTGACGTCATGAGGAAGAGCATAAAGCGCGTCTGAAACCGGGGCGCGTCAGCCATGAATGCCTGAAGCGGGCCCGGAGGCGCCAGGAGCTGAGGCCAAGACACAGCGTCTCGTTCCCCTCAGGGAACCAGGGTTACATACGTAACCCCGAGACGTTCCCTTTCAGGGAACTCGAGCTGTGTCGAAGCACTAGGGGAACGCTATGCCAACGCCACCTCAGCGAGGTCAGCATCCGGGTGTGTCCCAGCTCACTGAGAGAGCACCCTGGTTCCCGGGGCGGCATCGAGGTCTAGCTGGTAGAACCTCATGAATGTGTGCGGTGAGGACCAGCCAGCCGCAGCACAAACATCAGACAAGGAGACTCCGGAGAGGAGAGCCTTGGATGCCGCCATGCTCCTAGTGGAGTGGGCTCGGACCCTCAAAGGAGAAGCATGACCGGCCGACTCGTAAGCTAGGCAGATAGCCTCGACTATCCACCTGCTTAGAGTTTGCTTGGAAGCTGGGGCACCCTCGGGGGCCCCAAAGCAAACGAACAGTTGGTCCGACTTATGCCAAGTGGCAGTCTTGTGAACGTAAGCGTCCAGTGCTCGCACTGGACAGACCTTGTTCTTGTGCTCCTGCTCATGATCGTCAAATGGGGGAGGGCAGAAGGCCTGCAGCGTGATAGACCGAGCCACATTAGTGGGAACCTTGGGGACGTAGCCTGGCCTCGGGTGGAGGAAAGCTTTCGCCATCCCGGGCGCAAACTCAAGACATGAAGGGGCCACTGAAAGGGCCTGAAGGTCCCCGACCCTCTTAAGCGAAGTGATTGCCAGCAAAAGAAGGGTTTTTAGCGAGAGGTACTTGATAGAGATACCCTCTAGAGGTTCAAAGGGTGGCTGGGACAAGCCTAGGAGTACCACGGACAAGTCCCAGGCAGGCACCCTGGTCTGGGCCGCAGGTCTCAGCCTTAGTGTACCACGGAGGAAACGAGTGACTAGGGGGTCCCTGCCCAAGGACACCCCACCCAGAGGTACGTGGCAAGCCGCTATAGCAGCCACGTAGACCTTCAAGGTGGAGGGGGACAGCCCTGCCACAAATCTCTCTTGCAGGAACTCCAGTACTTTGCCAATTTGACAGGTTACTGGGTTCACCTGCCTTTCACTACACCAAGAAGTGAAGAGCTTCCACTTAAGGCGTAGAGTTTCCTCGTGGAGGGAGCTCTGGACTGAAGGATGGTCTCAACAACCTCGGCTGAGAGACCGGCCTCTATGAGCTGGGCCCCCTCAGGGGCCAGACCCACAGTTTCAACAGCCCTGGTTGCGGGTGAAGAATGCAACCTTCTGCCTGGGACAGAAGGTCCCTCCTGATCGGGATCTCCCAGGGGACCCCGTCGAGGAGGGACACAAGGTCCGCGAACCATATTCTGGACGGCCAGTGGGGGGCCACTAGCGTGAGACGGACCTTGTCCCGGCGCACCTTGGCCAGAACTCCCGGGAGCAGAGCGATCGGGGGAAAAGCATACAGGCGCAACCTCGGCCACGCCTGTGTCACGGCATCCCGCCCCAGAGGCGCTGGATGTGTGAGTGAAAACCACAGAGGGCAATGGGAGTTTTCTACCGAGGCAAACAGGTCGACCTGTGCCTTTCCGTACCTTTCCCAAATTTGCTCCACCACCTCGGGGTGGAGTCGCCATTCCCCTGGTCTCGCCCCCTGTCTCGACAGGGCGTCTGCTCCCACATTCTGGACCCCCGGGATGTAGGCCGCCCGGATAGAGAGCAGCTTTCCCTGGGCCCAGAGGAGGATCTGTCGCGCCATCTTGTAAAGTGGTTGCGAACGCAGACCCCCCTGGTGATTGATATACGCAACCGCAGTCATGCTGTCGGTGAAAACAGTGACATGGTGGTCGCGAAGGTCCGGTAGGAACGCACAGAGTGCTTTGAGGATCGCCAGTAACTCTAACATGTTTATGTGCCAGGTCTGGTGCCGACTGTTCCATAGACCTTGTGAGGAGCGGTCCCTCAAGACCGCCCCCCAGCCCGAGAGGGAGGCATCTGTCGAGAGAGAGACTCTCCGAGCCAGAGCCCCTAGCACTGGGCCTTGAGACAGAAACCAAGGATTCTTCCACATACTCAAGGCGCGTAGGCATCGCCCCGTGACCTTGATAATGCGAAGCGGGTTCCCTTTCGGGGAAAACCCCTTGGTCTTTAGCCACCACTGCAGGGGTCTCATGTGCAGCAGGCCCAACGGGATGACGCAGGATGCCGCTGCCATGAGCCCTAACACCCTCTGGAAGTGTCTGACAGTGAGTGGCTGGCCTAACTTGATGCTCTTGACGGCTGAACAGATAACTTGGATGCGCCCGGGGGAAAGCCGGGCCGACATCGCTACTGAGTCCCAGACGACTCCCAAGAAGGTGGTTCTCTGAGCGGGAGAAAGAACACTCTTCTTGGCGTTCAGCCTCAACCCCAGCCCCTTTATGTGTGCGAGCACTACATCTCGATGTTGCTCCGCCAACTGCGGCGACTGGGCCAGAATAAGCCAGTCGTCTATATAGTTTAAGACACGGATGCCCCGTGACCGCAGGGGAGCTAGAGCAGCGTCCACGACTTTCGTGAACGTGCGGGGTGAGAGCGCTAGGCCGAAAGGAAGCACCCGATACTGGTACGCCTTTCCCCCAAAGGCGAACCTCAGGAACTTCCTGTGTTGCGGAAGGATGGAGACATGGAAATAAGCGTCCTTGAGGTCGACTGTGACAAACCAATCCTCGGATCTGATCTGCACTACGATCTGTTTGAGCGTTAGCATTTTGAACTTTAGACGCTTGACCGCACGATTCAAGAGACGTAAATCCAGAATGGGCCGCAACCCTCCATCCTTCTTGGGAACTATGAAGTACCGGCTGTAGAACCCGGACTTGCTCTTTGCGAGGGGTACATGCTCGATGGCCCCTTTCGCCAGCAAAGTGTCTACTTCTTGTTCCATGACCAGAGCCTGCTGAGGGCCTACAGCAGACTGTAGGACCCCCGAGAACCGGGGTGGTGAGACCCCGAACTGAATGGCGTACCCTAAGGTGACCGTGCGCAGGACCCACTGAGAGATACCGGGTAGCCGTGACCACGCATCCCGGAACTCTACTAGGGGAACCAGCCTCCCGGGGCTGGCCTCTGGTGCTGATAGCATGTCCACCACTGGGCCGGGATTTCCGGATTCCCGGGTGGAGTGCTCTAGGACCCTCCTCGGAGGGGGTGGTTTTCCCATGGCGGGCTGACTGGTCAGCTGCTCCAGGGATACACCACCTTGTTGCGGCTTGGCGTCAGGGCCGCTTGCTCTTAGCCTTCTTAGCGCTCAGGACAACCCTCAGATCGCCCCTCTTGCCAGAGGCTTGAGCCTGTCGACCCGACCCCCCGGGGTTAACCGGAGGAAGCTCTGCCACTGCCTCCGGACCGATACCACCGCCCTCGTTGAGGTCCCCCAGCAACTCAGCCTGATAAGCCTGCAGCAGAGCCGTGGTGTGCAGGCACGCTGCGGCTTGACTAGAGGCTGAGTAAGCTCTCCCCACCAAAGACGACGTGACGCGCATCGGCTTGGAGGGGAGCGCCGGAGCTTTAATGGAGGACGCAGATTGGGGCACAAGGTAGCTCGCAAGCGCCTCATCCACCTTCTGCATCCCCCCATAGCAATAGCTTTGAGCCCCTGCGAGATTCGTATACATCGAACTATTTCGTGTATGAACTCTCTCAGAGGCTGGCCTTTCCCACGATCTGGATACCTCGGCATGCAAATCGGGAAGGAAAGGCATAGCTCGGCGCGGGGGAGGGACGCGAGCCGGCAGATAACGCTCGTCCAACATACTTCTTTTAGGACGGGCGCTTCTGGTCTCCGCCGGCCATTCAATACCCAGACGAGAGACAGCTCGCGCCACAACCTCAACTAGCTCTTCGAACGCCGGCGAGGAGAGTGGCGAAGCCTCCTCTGCCGGGTCAACACTAGCTAAGTCCATCTTACTATCGGAACTCGACAAAGCTAATGTTGGAGTCACAGCACGAACATCTCCTGAGGAGTGTCCGTGACTGGAACCCGTTTGGTCTCGTGAGGGCTGAGGTAAGGACGGACCCACCCCAGCAGCCTCAGCGAGATCCATTTGTGAACCCCAGGACTGAGAGCGCCGCAAAGCCTCGGCCGCTGCAGGTCCCGAACCCCGGGGAACACTAGCCTGGGCGGCCTCGTTACAGACCGCCAGGCGGGAGCGGAGAACATGCAGAGAAAACTGCTCACAGTCTTTACAGCCGGCGCCCTCAAGAGCCGACCGTGCATGTTCCACTCCTAAACAAATAACACACATAACATGTGTATCCCTGCCCGTTATAAAACGAGGACAGGGATAAACACACGGTCTGAAACTCTGTTCATCTCTCGCCACACTTTTCACACTCATTCTCTGATTTTTTAAGCTATCACAGTCTCAAAAACCACTCTCGCACAGACACAGCACGCTGAAGGCATTCAGAGCTGACGCGCCCCGGTTTCAGACGCGCTTTATGCTCTTCCTCATGACGTCACCGGCTGCGGCCGGCAGTGACGCATTCACACGCGTTCGCTTCTCATTGGTTGCATAGATCTTCACGTGACTCACGCAAGGCTATTTCCCCTAGTGCTTCGACACAGCTCGAGTTCCCTGAAAGGGAACTGCGTGGTTCTGAAGTAAAAAGCTGAATGTGCGATCACACCACTCTCTTCTTTTTATACTTGCTTTGCAAATCTCACACAGCAATGTACATTGGCTTGTTTAGTGTACACTCGAAGGTGATTATGTTGTTAGGTGAGATTCCAATTCGTCGGTTTTGTCCTGAAATAACGTTGAGTTCAGACTACACAATATTTTTGTCTGTTACGATAGTCACTATGTTAGATTATGTGATTTTCACTCCTAAATTCTTGTTGTGTCCTGGACAAGAAACATGTCAGACTACACATTGTTTCCTGATAAACCATTGCTTGGCATCTTTAACGGTGTGTGTGATGTCACACAGAGAGAGATAGAGAGAGAGAGAGTGAGAAAGCGAGAGAAGGAGAGAACTAGCACATTTTCAGTGCAGTGCAAGAACGTCCCATGGGTAAAAACACTGCAGAATTCTGGTCATGGTCTCCTGGCACCTGGGTCATGAATTAAACACATTCATGATTTAATAACAGGAGAAGAATGAATCATTTAAAGGAGAGTCACAATGAGCTATGAGCATACAGAAGTGTAGGCTGGAAGTGACTGTGACTGTAGGGCTCATGATCACACATTTGGATCCATCCAGGCTTTCTGCCCAGTCTCTGTGACTGTTACACACAAAAAAGTGCTCTAGAAATGTCTTCTCGAGATGTTTGATGAATATTCTACCTAAGCTCTTTCCTGTGTGAAAGATTACCTACATTCCCTAATGCTGACGTGGCATTTCCTCTCTATCAATTTACTGAATGTGGCACAAGCTGTGATTGATGTGTGGAGGGTTTCCTGGAAAAATGCTATTTTATACAAGATTATATTTTGCTGACTTTGCTAGAACTTGGCCAAGAACTTTATGAAATCTTTTTTTATTTTTATGTTATTCTGTTAATTAATTATTGAATTAAATTTTGGCAATCAAAAAAGCAAGTCTTATTAATTGAAATTAAGCATTTTAAAAGTTTATGTATTATTTAAATGTAGGGTTAGTGTCATTGGAATTTTAAAAAATCCATTTCCATTTATAATTCTGCTGATCGATTCAGATGTTTATTGATTCAGATTTGTATATTCTTATTAGTTTCAAAAATTCAGATATCAAACATATTGTTTCTGTGTCCTTTTGCAAAACATTTTGTTGCCACTGAATTCTATGAACAAAGCTCTGCAACCTAAAAAACTGAATAAAGTTCTGAAATTGAAATCAAATGTAAAATATCACTGCATAGTTAGCTTTGTATGAATAAAATGCAGAATAATTAAAATTACAAAAGTTATTCAGTCAAGATTAACAGTATGGATAAAACATAAATGTATTTAGTCTTTTGAATTATAATAAAAAAATTGGAAAAAAGTAATTTGGCAGTGCTTTGTTGACCAAATGATTTTTTGGGCAAACAAAGCACAGATTTTTACTGCTAAAAATAACATATTAAAACATAGCCTTTCCTGTAGCTCAAACAGTGGAGCGTGGTGCTTGTAACACCAAGGTCATGTTTTTTTCAAGGTCAAGTAAACACTAAAATTTGAATTTCAATGTGTATCTTGAACACAATGTAAGTTTCTTTAGATAAAAGCAACTGTCAAATGCATAAGTGTAAATGTAACATGGAAAAAAGTGGTATAAAAACATTTAGGTTTTGAAATAAAACTGTCATTGATACATGGTATACATCTTGGGGTGTATTCCAAAAAGCAGGTTATGTGACATACACAGGTATTTTTAAGGAAAAGTAAGCAGATAACCTCAACTTTCGGTTCCATAAACGGAGGTAACTTTCAGGGTATGTAAGTAGCCATGGCATTTTAGTCCCTGAACATAACCTGGTCTGGAACAGGTTTTTTTTAAGCTTAGTTTAGTTCAGAGGTGTTATGCATATACCAATGCCACCATAGTGACGAGGGCCAGCCGAGTGAAACATAGCTCACTATGTAAGCATCCGTGTTCTCAGAGCGGAGTTGAGGTTTAACTGGTAGAACCTCATGAAAGTATTTGGGGAGGACCAAATCACGCTGCATCACAGAGGTGACCTGTTGATGAGGCTCTGGTGGGTGGGGGAGAGAGAAAGAAAGAAAGAAAGAGAGAAAGAGAGAAAGAAAGAGAGAAAGAAAGAAAGAAAGAAAGATAGATAGATAGATAGATAGATAGATAGATAGATAGATAGATAGATAGATAGATAGATAGATAGATAGATAGATAGATAGATAGATTATCTCAATTTAAATAGAGGAGACAATGGAGACATTATAAAGTGCAGTTTTGTTGGCTGTTTAGGTTGCAAAAAAATATTGCTAATGTTAACATATGAGCATATGATCATGAGAAAATGTCCTTAATTTACTCCAGTCCTATTCTGCCATAACAGGGGTTAAATGATGGTGTACCATTACCAAGCAAGGTCAGGAGTCTCTGAAACAATTCTGACATGTACAGTACATTACAGTCAAACAATGTGCAGAACCTATGAATGCAAAGCCTGTAGTCACATTGCTGAAACATTTTCAACAGGTATACATCTAGTATTTAAAAATTAATCCAAGTACAGTGGAATACGGTTATGTTGACAGCCTCGGGGGTTGCAAAAAAGCGTCGAGATAACCGTTTAGCGAGATAACCAACAGCCAATATGGCGTTTTGTTTGATGAAGCGATCGGCATGCTATAAAAATGTACATACACTGTATATGTTTGCTAACAACAAAAGGCATATGTGCACCAACTAACAGCAGAGATTTACCAGTATACAATAAAAAACACCTTTGATTCTCAATACAAACCTTTAATTATATTCTCCAACATTGCAAACACAATTTCACTCGCAGTGTAAACAGTCATAACATATTCGTGAGGTCATCATGCTGTACTAGATTACTTTCTTTTGTTCTGCCTGTCTAATGTGCTTTCTCAAAAAAGGGCTTCATCCCGTCATTTAACAACCTCAGCTCTTCAATCCGCAGCGGCGCTAAGCAGAGCGCATGTCAGAACAGAAACAGAGATGTGTTTTTGTATGTGTTCATCTAAGCCTCATTGGCCAAAAAAGTCGCTAAATGTCACTAGGTGACCTCATGCATAAATTAGCATATTCGTGAGGTCATCACGCTGTACTAGATTGCATACTTTCTTGCGTTCTGCCTGCCTTTCTCAACAAGTATGCCCGAGTATCAGCCAAGTATCAGCCAGTGGCGGCTTCCTACACATGCACGATTCATATGCACGATTCATTTGCACGTGGAGGAGTGAACATCTCCTGCTCTGCCTGCATCGGGCCACCTGTGAGTGCTTTGGGATGGGGATGCGGCAGCACTCTCTGCTCCTTGAGAAGAGTAAGAACGATATGTGCGTTCACTTCAGACAATAACTCCAATAACTCCAGATAAAGTTGTTAGATTTGTCGTTAGTCGCTTTTTTTTGAAAATTTGTGCTAGAGTGATCTGAAAACTCGCTAAATATAGCGACAAAGGCTCTAAGTTGGCAATACTGACCACGTTTCACGTGCAACACAAACTCAGCGCATGCGCAGTGAACTCTCAGTCACGAGATAACCATGTGAAGTGGCGAATTTGTCCCTGAGATATTAGATTTCGTTGAAGTAAAAGATTCGACATTTCCCACAAGAAAATGCTAAGACAAATAGGGAGTTTGGCGGTTCCACTTCAAAAACGTCGACATAATAGTGTTGGCGAGTTGACCGTGAGTCGAGATAAGTGAACTCAACTGTACTTATATGTTGAAGTTTCTCAATCAAATATTATGTTTGTGACATGACTAAAACCATTTAATTTAGATGTTACCAGATGATGTTCTATGTAGCTTAACTGGCAAATATTTTGTTTACAGTCATATATTTGAAGAGGGAAACACACATGAATACAATAACGTCTCAGGTTACTTACGTAACCCTAGTTCCCTTAGAGGGAACGAGACACTGCGTCGGAACGCATATGGGAACGCATTAGCGTGATTGTCTCTTGAAGCGCAATTGAAACCAGGTGTGCGAGTGCAATCACCGAGGGTGATATCATGAGCCAGGAGTATATAGGCACGCAGTGAACTAGAAGCCGCAGCTTGACTAGTGTCTGAAACAGCCGGCGTGCGATGGAGCTGAGGCTACGAGACGCAGTGTCTCGTTCCCTCTAAGGGAACTAGGGTTACGTAAGTAACCTGAGACGTTACCTGTCAAGGGAACTCAACACTGCGTCGGAACGCATATGGGAACGAGAATACCCAAGCGGAGTACGGAGTACGCCAAGCTAACGTAGCTCACTACGAAAGGGCCAAGGTTCCCAAAGCGGGGTTAAGGTCTAACTGGTAGAAGCTAATAAAAGTATGCGGTGAGGACCAGCCAGCCGCATCACAAGTATCAGCAAGGGGAGCCCCTGCGCAGAAAGCTTTAGAGGTAGCCATGCTCCGGGTAGAGTGGGCGTGGACATGCAGTAGGAACTGCTGACCCGCCGAGTCATAAATCAGTGAGATAGTCTCGACTATCCACCTGCTCAAAGTTAGTTCTGACGCTGGAGCTCCCTTAGGAGCTCCGAAGCATACAAAGAGTAGGTCTGACCTACGTCATGAAACCGCTCTGCGGACGTAGGTGTCCAGTGCTCACACTGGACAGACCTTGTTCTTGGACTCCTGGTCATGACTGGAGGGGAGGACATAAGGCCTGCAGTATAGTGTGACGAGCCGGGCTCGAAAGCACTTTAGGAACATATCCAGGTCTGGAAAAGAGGAAAGCTTTCGCCAGACACGGAACAGACTCCAGACAGGAGGGGCCACTGAGAGGGCCTGAAGGTCACCAAACCTCTAAAGGGAGGAGATGGCTAAAAGGAACACCGTTTTAAGGGTGAGGAATTCCTCCTAGATGTCCTCAAGTGGCTCAAGGGTGCCTGGGACAGAGCCTGGAGAACCAGGGACAGGTCCCAGGGTGGCACCCGAGAGCGTACTGCTGGCCTTAGCCTCAAGGGGCCACGAAGGAAACGCACTACTAGGGGGTCCCAACCCCGAGGGGTACCACTTGGGGGTACGTGGTAAGCCGTAATGGCAGCCATGTACACCTTAAGCGTGGAGGGGGACAGCCCGGCAGCGAACTTGTCTTGTAGAACTCCAGGACGATACCACATGGCAGGTCACTGGGTCTAAATGTTTGTCACTGCACCAGGAAGTGAAAATATTCCACTTCTGAGCGTAGAGCTTCTTCGTGGACGGGGCTCTAGAGTGGAGAATGGTCTCAACGACCTCAGTCGAGAGACCTGAGTCTATGAGTCGGGCCACCTCAGAGGCCAGACCCACAGATTCCACAGTTCCGGGCGAGGATGAAGTATCCTGCCCTAAGCCTGGAACAGAAGGTCCACTCTGACGGGAACCTCCAAAGAGTGCCGTCTAGGAGGGACACCAAGTCCGAGAACTACACCCTGCCCGGCCACTGCGGGGCAATAAAGATGAGACGGACCCTGTCCTGGCGAACTTTCTCTAGAACCCTGGGAGCAGAGCAACCGGGGAAAGGTGTACAAGAGGAGCCTCAGCTACTCATGTCGTATCGCATCCAGCCAGAGAGAAGCTGGGAGAACAGGGGAGAATAGAGCAGACAGCGAGCCGTCTCTCGAGACGGAACGGGCCGGAATTCCCCCCATCTGCTCCAACACCTCGGTGCGGAGTCCTATTCCCCGGGCCTCAGCCCCTGTCTCGACAGGAAGTCTGCCCCCGAATTTTGGGGACCCCGGGATGTAAACTGCTCGAAGGGAGCTGAGTTTCCCTTTGGGTCCACAGGAGGTCTGGGAGAAAAGCTTGAAGTGCTAAACAGACAGCCACGCTTCCGGCACATACTATATGCCAGGAGAGGTGGAGTCTGCTCCACAGACCCTAAGTCGAGCGGCCCCTCGGGAACACCCCCCCAACCCGAGCGGGAGGCGTCTGTCAACAGCGTCACGCGGTGACAGAGTGATCCCAGTACGGGCCTTCGGGAAAGAAACCAGGCTTTCTTCCACTGATGCAAGACCCGCAGCATCGCTTTGAGACCTTGATCAGGCGGGAAAGGTTGCCCCTCGAGGAAACCCCCCTGGTTTTTGAGCCACTATAATGGTCACAGATGGCGCAGGCCTAGTGGAAAAGCACTGGGAACTGCCGCCACAAAATTTAACACTTCCTAGAAGCGTCTGACCATGAGTGGCCGGCCTAGCCTCATGCACTTGACTGTGGACGGGATAGAGGCAACACGCACGGGAGAAACCGTGCGAGATTGACACAAAGTCCCGTACAACACCGAGGGACGTAGTGCTCTGCCTCGGCAAGAGTACATTCCTCCCGGTATTCAGTCTCAGCCCAAGCTCCTATATGTGTGCGAGAACGACATCTCGATGTCGCACCGCGATCTCCCAAGACTGGGCCAGAAAAGAGCCGGTCGTTGAAGAGATACGGGAGCCACGGAGAAACCGTCACCGAAGGTGAATTACCCGGAGGTATGTGGTAAGCAGATTAGCCACATAAACCTCTCGGGAAGAGAGAGCCCTAAAGCCGAGCTGGCCCGCAGGAAACAGCTGGCAGGGATACACGGTTTCTAGTGGCCAGCTCTGGAGAGGAGAGCGGTCTTAGCAACCTTGGTTGTGAGACCAAAACCATGCGCTAGGCCCCCTCGGAGGCCGAGCACATCTACTCCAGAACTCCCAGGAGCGGAGCTAGAGCTGCATCCACGCACTTGTTGAAAGTGTGAGGAGACAAGCTAGGCCGAACGGAAGAACTCAATGTAGATAAGCCTTGTCCCCAAAGGCGAATCTGAGGAACTTCCGGTGCTGTGGAAGGATGGAGACGTGTAAATATGCGTGCTTCAGATCTATCGCGACAAACCAGTCCTCAGACCTGGCTTGTACTACAAACTGCTTCAGAGTTAACTCTCTGAATCTCAGTGGCATAGAACTAAAGTAGGACGCAAGCCTCCATCCCTTCTAGGGACGATGAAGTAACGGCTATAAAAGCCCAGACCTCTGGCTGAGAGAGGAACATATCCTATGGCCTCTTTCCCCAGCAATGAGTCGACTTCCTGTCCCATGACCAGAGCCTGCTCGGGGACCACCAGAGTTGGCAGAACCCCCGAAAAATCCGGGTGGATGGACCCGGAACCAAGTAGCGTATCCTTCTGATACGGTACGCAGGACCCATCGAGAGATACCTGGGAGGCGCTGCCACGCCGCCAGGAAATCCTCTAGGGGTATCAGTCTTTCGAGACCGACCTCTGAACAGATGTGTTTTTCCACTCGGGGCCCTGGCTGGCACCAGAGCCTCCGGAGCAGATGCTCTAAAACCCTCCTCAGAGGGGGCATCCTGCCCAGTGCGCCCTGTGTGGAGCACAACCGGAAGTGGCTACCTGGGAAGAGCATGACCCGGCCCCCTCGAGGTACCGAGCCTGCTACCGCGCTTACAGGGCACTGATCTACCCCTCGAGGTAGACCAGCGGGGGGCCCCTGTGAGGCCGAAGGACGCTAGCGTCAGGGCCTTCTGCTCTTTGCCTCCTTAGCCTGGAGGACAGCCCTCAGATCTGTCCTGCCAGAAGGCTGCAGCTGAGCGTGACAACCTGTACTGCCACCAAACAGAGGGGGCTGCCAGGTGACAACGTTCTGCCGCTGAGCAGCGCGGTAGGAGGAGCCGCTGCTGGGCTGCGGCTGGCTCGCAGTCCCAGACACTCGAGAGCGACGGGGAAGAATTCTCCTGAATGCTACCTCCCGCTTTGCAGCCTCATGAAACCTCTCGACGGCTATCTCGATAGCATCACCGAAGAGGCCAGGAGGCATAAGAGGGGCATCAAGAGGATATTCTTATCTCTCTCTCTCTCAGCGCGGTCAAAATGCATGGCGCAGAGAGAGATAGCAGTGGCCCTGCGCAGCTCGGCGACTGCCTAAGGGCCATCCCCTGCCCTCATCGAGGATATGGGCGGCGTCGGGATTTCAGGGGCGGCGATGAGTGGTGGGCGAAATAACTCGCCAACCTCCACTCTAGGCATCGCCCCGTAACCGGCCACAAGAGTAGCATAGTTAGCGGCTTAACGCTGCTATACACTCTGTGAGAAGTGGGCTACTTCCAGGACCTCAACACCTCGATGTGAAGGTCCGGGGACAAAAGCAAACCCCGACGCTGAGGCTGCACTCGGGCGGCAGGCAACGCTCGTCCTTGAACGAGCGTCCCTTGGCTCAGCTGGTCACTCGAGACCCAGTCTCGCCGTTGCCCGAGTCAAACCTCAAGCAGCTCCTCAAATGCAGATGAGGTTGATGGCGGTTCAACCTCATCCACATCGATGCTGACTAAATCCACCTCCAACTTCTCAGAATTGGAGAGGTTCAGCAACGCTTCCTCACCCTGGTCGGAAGTAGTCACCACGTGGTGCGCTTCCGAGTCCTTCGTGAGGGTAGATTTAACAGGAAAGGGAGAAGAAAAGGCGTCCCCGTCTCCAACCCCGCTGTTAAACCCAGTTGTGATCTCCGTGCGCGACCGCCGCTGAGCCTCAGCTGCAGCGGGGCCAGATCACGAGGACCGCGAGCCTGAGCAGTTCCCTCAAAAACTAGCAGGCAAGAGCAGAGAGTGCGCAGCAGCAGCCGCAAAACACTCTGCACACTCAGAGCCCTCGAGCAGTGAGCATGCATGTGACACAGAGAGCGTGTATATCACTGCCCGTGATGAAACGCGGCAGGAGTGACACAACGCCAGAAATCTGTGTAACCGCCATCAAAACACAGGTAAGTGAAAATCAAACTTACAGCCAGCAATGCACCTTACACACACGTTAGCTTCGAGCGCTGTTGAAGACACTAAAGCTGCGGCTTCTAGTTCACTGCGTGCCTATATACTCCTGGCTCATGATATCACCCTCGGTGATTGCACTCGCACACCTGGTTTCAATTGCGCTTCAAGAGACAATCACGCTAATGCGTTCCCATATGCGTTCCGACGCAGTGTTGAGTTCCCTTGACAGGGAACTAGTAATTGTATACTATTCCAAAATGTAATTGCATAAATATAGTATTAATTTTTATTACTCTGTACTTGACTGTAAAAAAAAAAAGATAATCTAAAACTATGTGTGATAACATATTTAAATATTCAGTTAAATATTAAGTCAAATATTATTTAAAATGACTGAATCAACTTGAATACATCCTAGAGATCTCTAGGATCCTTTAAAGATCCTAAAACCTACTGATTAACAGATATACAGTGGAGGCTTATTCGAGCCTTATTAAAATTGAATACACATTTTAAATTGATTAATGATATTCAGATGTTAACTGAAATATGGTCTGTAGGAGGAATTTTTTGTGAGGTTTTGAAAAATTAGATATTGTTTTTGAAGAGATGTGTACATGTAATTATTTGAAGTGTAAATGTATTTGTATAAATGTAATATTTATTGCATATGGGTGAATTGTGTTAATGGATAACAGGGTAAGATAAGAAATTAAAAAAGTTAATGTTTTAATGTTTTGTTGAGCATCTCTCTCACACACATACACAAGCGCGCACTCGCTCAGACACACACACACATTACCAGGCAACACATCACACACACATTTTCCATACTGTGCTATGTTAGGATGTTACAATACAAACATTTGCTTAGAAAACCCCTAGAACTGACAGAAACTTTCTGTAATGACAAGAGAAATTCCTACTGCTTCTGGATACTCTCACCTGCTATTCTGACAATGGCACCTGTTGTCAGGGGATTCATTATCCCTGTGGGTCTGCAGCAGGTTTATCAATCGCCTGTCACTCAATGAACTAATGGAGGTTCCAGAGTGCATTAACAGAAAATTATCATCTGCCCTCAGCTGACCGACAAATTAGTCTATCTGTGATATGGAAACATCTGTATGCATAGCCTTGGCCAAACAAATAATTTGATTTTATATACACACATGTGTAGTCTCTTTCGCTGTCCTTTTCACTTTTCTGTGATTACTGTTATGCAAATTGGATGACATTCTGTCAGCTTCAGTTAGTGTGAGCTGAACAGGTGAACTTCAGTTTCCAAGAAACAATTAAAGCTCAAGGTTTTATTATAACATTTATTTGAAAATTGTGACTATAGACATATACAAGAAAATTATTATTATTAAAATCATAATGCTAAACCTTTTTCAGTTATTGGCCACATTTAGAGATCTAGAGCAATCACCCTGCTAAAAACGTCAAGTTTAAAGTCTGGTACATCCACTGTCATTAAAACCCTGACTTCCATTTAGACCACCTCAAGGCAGCAGTCTATTATAACTAGCAGAACACTCTGTATTAAAGGAGAGTAAATCAGATGGTGTTTCATACTATTCCACCCTATGAATCAGAGTAGTGTGGAACTGAACTGCCAGTGTGATTTAACGTTATGGCAGAAAGGTGAGGATAGTGCATCAGGATATCCTATTAGAGCTACATAAGTGATAGCAAACTGATGGAAAAATGCTGAAGCTGGGTGCATTGAGTGCACTTTATACTTTTGAATGACAGCAGAGTCAGTCCTCGTATGAGATCTCCAAAAATAAAAAATATAAATAAAAACTATGACAAACTGAGTTGACTGAGTGTGACAACAGATGGGACTATAAACTACGCTTGTCCGATTGATAAGGGCTAGTGGGAGCCAAGAGTCTTCTAATGCCTGTCATAGCCCTTTATGTAGTGCAAAAGTCAGCATAAGGGGCCATCGTTTAATTTTGGCAAAAAATAATAATTATTAAAAGAAATTCTGTTTCTGACAGAAAACAACGCCAACACATTGCAAAACAAAGCACAACAAAATGAAAAGTAAACAAAATAACACAATATCAAAGCAGTAGTACAACACACAGCAAAGCACAGCAAAACAATGCCAACACAGTGAAAAACAAAGCAAAACAAAAAGTAAAACAAATAACACAATATCAAAACAGTAATACAGCCCACAACAAAGCACAGAAAATCAAAGCAAAAAAATAAAATAAAACAAATAACACAATATCAAAACAGTAATACAGCCCACAACAAAGCACAGAAAAATCAAAGCAAAACAAAACAAAAAGTAAAACAAATAACACAATATCAAAACAGTAATACAGCCCACAACAAAGCACAGAAAAATCAAAGCAAAACAAAAAGTAAAACAACACAATATCAAAACAGTAATACAGCCCACAACAAAGCACAGAAAAACAAAGCAAAACAAAACAAAAAGAAAAACAAATAACACAATATCAAAACAGAAAAACAACGGCAACACAGTGAAAAACAAAAAGTAAAACAAACAACACAATATCAAAACAGTAATACAGCCCACGACAAAAACACAACAAAACACCAAAACGATGTGCAACAAAGCACAAACGAAAGACAAAAAGTGTCAGGGTTAAAAAATAAGTATTCAGTTTGCAGACTAACACACAATTTATTGAAGAAATAGGTGAGAGGGAAACACACTGAGAAAGGGCTAACAGACTGAAGTGAGAGAGCTAGACTGGAATGAGGTCCGTAGTCAATAACGGCCAAAGGGAACCAATATAGAATCCATACAATGAAACACCCAGACAGGAGCAGTCTGCAAAGGACGACAAGGGCGATGGCACATGAAACCGAGGTTGTATTGAGCAAAGGTGGCAGGTGAGATGGGGAGAAGAACACAGTCCAGCAACTGGGGAAACTGGAAGACTAGAGGAGGAAAGGGAAAACACAAAAAGAGAAAAACAAGACAATCTATGTCTTTCATTGAGTTGAAGCAGGGGGAAACAAAATGAGAAAATAAATAAATGAACAAACGAAAAACTAACAATTCCTAGGGGAAAATACTAAATAAATAAGTGAAAGCCTGGAATCTAAAGCAAAAATGAACTAGACAAAATATGGCTGGACTAGATCACCAGAACGACAAGAAAAGCAAAATGCGTATCTCAGGACAAAAACACACAGGTAATATATAAGGAAGCTAATGAGGGTTACCATGTGAGATTAATAATGAACTAACAGAGGAACAAGAGACTGAGGCGACAACTGACAGATGCATGGCAAAACACTACAGGACACCGAAGCACATGGTGAACAAACTCAAATCCCACCATTGGTTCTCTTGATATGTAAAAGTCACATACCATGGGACTGTTTCTTTCTCAGTCTCTAAAAGAAGAGGAAGTTAGCCAAACTTCAAAACAAACACTAGAGCACCTATGATTGCTAGATGACTCACCGTTACATTCTGTCAAAATAGTTTCATGTCGGATTTTATCTTTTTAGGAACCTGAGATGAACTGTGCTCCATTGTTCATATGTTCACTGTATAATCTGCTTCATCTTTTAATGAATGACTAGTTTATCATCATCTCAGTGATTTGGTTTTTGCTCTTCAAAGTAAAAATTTTCACCGGCACTTTATTCTACAGTGTCCTTTTTACACTACATATACCGGTGAATAAACTGTGCATACTAAACCTAACCGTAACCTTATAGTAAATACATGTAGGTAATTATTATTATTATTTAGTACTTTACACCGTAACACAGATTCTTTAAAATTAAATGTAATTGTGGCGAGCAGGGAGGGGTCGAGGGACCATGAGAGTGTCACGAGAGCCGGTGGCGTGATTGATAATGAGCGTCACCTGCGAAGCAACCGGTGTCTCTCCTCACGGAGGAGCGACGACAGTGAAAGCGAGAGAGGACCAGGCCTGAGGTCTCATTTATAAAGTGTGCGTACGCACAAAACGGGGCTGGAAACGTACGTACGGCAGTTTCCACGCAAAGGTTGTGATCAATAAAAAACAAACTTGATGGGAGAATGTGCAGACCTTAAAGCAAACTTTGAGCTGTGTATTCGCACATTCTGGAGACAGAGGGAATTGGCGACACAGATGGTTAATTTTAGTAAAATTTTTGGTGTATGCCATTTTTGACTTTTAAGCGTACGTAAATTTTTAGTAGAGATCCTACGCACAGTTTATAAATGAGACCCCTGGAGTTTATGTTTGGTCTGTGTTTGTGTTTGTGTGGGCGTCAGTTGGCCGCGAGGGGCTGCCGCCATTATGTTTATTTGGATTTATGTTTTATTTTATCATTAAAGTTTCTTTGAACGTCTGCCGGTTCCCGCCTCCTTCCTCCCTGAACGTTCAACTTTGTTACAGTAATCAAATATTCTCTATGACAAAAGATAATTTATTAATGTCAAAATGTGTTCATTAGCTTTGCAAGCTTATTCTACACAGCTGTACAATTCATTCAGTAAATATTTGTGAATTAACTCATGACTTCTGTCAGGGTTTACCACATTCGGTTTAGTAATTTCTTGTTGTTGCGGCAGAGCTCTGACACTACCATAATATCTCGAGTTTTGTGTGTGTGCGCGCGGCTTCGAGTGTTCGAGTCGCGCACGCTTGTTTGTGTAATGTCTTGTGTGCGGGTTATAGTGTCCGATCCCCAGACGGTCTTGTCTAGTTTCGCTTTGTGTCGGGGTTCGGATATTCATGACCCATGTGTTCGTCCTTGTCGTGAGCGCCTGAGAACAGGTGTTTACTCGTTCTTGCGCACTCTGTTATGTGAGTGAGCGTGGTTTCAAGCTTTGCACGAGCCGCGCTCTCTCTCGTCTCTGTTATGTTTAGCATGCAGTTTGTGTTTTCATTGGCCGCGTGCTTTCATGTGGTGTGTTCTTGTCACGCGCAGTTTGGTTGTCACCAGCTGTGAGTCATCTTTGTTTAATGTGAACACGCAGCGATGCGCGTCCGCATTGGCTGCGTGTTCATGTCTTGTCTGTTACCCCGCCCGACTCGTTTTATTGTCATTAGTTTGATTTATCCCAGTTGTTTTCCCTCATTACCTTCCCCATGTGCTCCTTATATATTCCGTCTGTGCTTGCTGTTCTGTGTTGCGTCGTTGTCTTTCATGTCGTCATGCCTGTTCCTGATCCTGTCTGAGTTAAAGCCTGTCTAGTTTTTAGTCAGTTGGTCGTGGGGTTTTTTTCCCCATGGGGTAGTTTTGTGTGAGTTTTCGTTCCCTGTACACTGAGTCCTCACTCCTCTAACACTTGACACCTTCATAAACAGATTTAGTCCTGGTGAACTAAAAGGTTCAAGTTCAAATTCAAAAAAGGGGGCGGTCCTTGAGCATGTGTTCATTGTGCCTTTGAGCAACACTCTTAACCCCAGGTTGGGTATCAGGGGGAATCTTCCTTTTTATACTATCCAAAGAATCTTTAAAACAACTCAATGAAGGCACTCAGCTGGAGACTATACCATCTCTCTATGGGTTCAACTAGACTATGTGCACAAGAAGCATCCTACTTAAATCGGTTCACTCGCCACTTCTCATTGAGCTATATAAACCTCCAGAGCACATGTGTGGACATGCATCTTACACAACAAAATATAATTAATTCACGGACAATGTCCTGCTGACTATTGACATATTCATGCCCTCCCTCATCCACCTCCTCATTCTTTATCGGTCTCTCTCTATCTCTCCTTCTTTCTCAGACTTCTCCCTAGGAGACCTTTCCACTCAATACACCATGTGTCACACTCAGCAATAGTGTCGCACCAATCTACAAACACCAATTATAGCGTTCACATTTTTCCTTAGAATCACACTATTGTTGTGTTGGCAGCTTTTCCCAGCACACAGCCTGTATATTACATATGACAGCAGTATTAAACTTCAAATCCGCCAGGAAAGTGCAACTCGAGATGTATAATTACAATTGCTAAGCAAGAAGAAAACTCACACTATGGCTTAAAGTATGTGGACACGTGAGCATATTGATCTTAATATCATTTTCATTATTTCTATTTAATGGAAAGTGATTTCTAAAGATAAAATATCGAATTATAGGCATTTAACAGTAGATTGCCAGTGTAATTTTGACAATTATAACATAAAAGCAGTTAAAAATCGTTGAAACTACTCCTGTTGTACATTATCTGACACCTGTAATTTGTACTACTTCTATCTATGCTCGATTCTCCTTCTGGCTCTCCTTAACACAACAATGTTGAGTCATTGTTATAATTTGGCCTTGACACTCTGAACCCTTAATGGAGCGAAATAATTTAGGACAGATAAACATATAGAATCAATGTCAAGAGAAACATCCATCTACAAGAAATTCTCAAATTAGAAATAATATTAGAGAATAGATTTTTAGACTCCTCAGTAGTAGCTATATAAAAACTAAAGAACAAGTATTGCGAATGGGACAAGGAACAGTTACAGTACTGGTCATGGTATATGATATATCCCCAATATTCTCTTGTGTTGGTGTAGATTTAAAAGATTAATTTGTTACAAATCTGGTGAAATGGTGCAAGTTGCATTCCCAGATGAATGTTATTAGCAACTCAAACTCACAGCTTATCCAGAGATGAAGTAAACCGAACTGCATTAAGGTTCCACACATGAAAATGATAACAGTGCAACCTTCGCTATAAAGACACAAAGCACATCAGACTTTATTTGCATTCCCAAATGCAAGTTATTGGGAACCCAAGCAAACAACACATTCGGAGACTGATGTTTGTGTCAAGAAACATTTACCGTACTTTGAGTAACTCAAATTTTTTTTTACTTGCACATATGTAAATAAAGTATTGTGATTCGCTCTGAAACCCACAACTCATGTATCTGAATGGCAGACTTTATGATTTCACAATAGCACTAGATAGATAGATAAATAGATAGATAGTAGTTTATTGTCATTTCACATGTACAAGTACAGTATAACGAAATTAAACTTGGAGCAAGTCTCCTAGCCGCTGCATGTGCATGCGCCGCCATACTTTTTTCTCCAGAGATTACAGAATGCAGTTTAGCAAGCCTTAACATAGCAATAACACAAACAAGATAAACATGACGTGGTACAGTACAAGTGGGCACATGTTGGGATTTTTTGTGAGGAGAGGGGGGGGGGGGGATAGGTTAGGATAGATAAGGATAGATAAGGACAGGCAGACGGATCTGTGGAAGCAAGCCATAACATCAGATGTTTTTCAGTTCTATGGTTTGTCCTTGGAGATAAGGCAGTTCCCAGGGAAAGAGAGAGAAAACAGGAGATAGTAACTGGCTGAAACAGGCTGGATTCCCAATAAGGGACACATTTTTTTTTCTCCATTTGGTGATCTTCGGTAATTTGTCCGGATCATAATCAATCAATCAGTTCTGGTCCTCAGCACTCACTCACGACCGGTCGATGCAGTTCCTTAGATATTTTGTCTAGCCTCACGGCCAACCCGGTTACTGTACGTAAAAGTTCCCCGACCTGACCACCGATGGATCCCATTCTTCCCTGCGTGTCCGCAGTACGGACTGCGATGTTGCGATTCAGTTCCTCAATCTGTATCACTCTCTGATCTAGTTCCTTCAGACGGTTACCCACAGCACCGACCCGATCCTTAATTTCCACAGACAGCGGCTGGGTGAATTTGCTCGCAGCTGTCTTACCAATCTTACGATGGATCAGGGCAATCCCACAGCCAAAGAATAGGATCCCTGCCATCAATAATCCAATCACATAAAGATCTTCGGCATCTTCCACGGACAGAGCTTCCAGGCACAGGACTTGCTATTTGTAATATGAGTCCATCACGTACCCCGAAGCAAACGTCCCGTCAGGGCAATTGGGCTCTCCCGGAGCGCCCTTCCTTTGAGAAAAAATCTTGTCGATCGCGCTGATTGACCAGTTAATCAATTCCATTTTATTTTCAGGAGTCCAGCAAGCAGCAGGTCAGGTCAGGAAGAGAGAGAAGAGACAATAGACGAAATACTGAAGCGCCAGGCAGAGCAGATAGTAGAGCAGAGAGTAGATGAAAACACGCCCGCTCTGTTCAAGATCAGGAAGAGAAAAAAAAACAAAAAAAAAAACACTATGCTGTGATATGATTTTTAACTGGTTTAAAAATATTGTGCAACCTTATAAAATAATGTGGTTTATTGGTCATCGTCCTTGGAATGCGCCCCTTCCAGTATTTTGTCGGTTAATCAACTTAGGTCATTTGTTTTCAAAGATTTTATTAAAATCGAGTTCTCCAAATTTAATTGAGGAATTTTGGCAACCCCAAATGGTAGAGTATATTTATGATAAATAATAATAACTTGTTGACAAAAAAAAACAATAACTTGAAATAAAAAAAAATTAAAGGATTAGGTCAAGGGTCAAGGATTGAGTCAAATTTGACCCTGCTTAGGTCAAATCTTCTCAATGCAACATCACGTCTGAATTATTGGAATTTCCGATTCTGAAATCTATGTCTTACTTGCTTTCAATACCTTCATGTTCATTCTGGTGAAGTAGTTTCTAACGCATGTTCCTCTCAGTCCAGTGCACATGCAATTATCAAGAAGAGTCAGAGCATAAAGACATATTGACCCAGAGTTTGAATGCTGACATTACGAAATGCTACAAAAATAGCAAATGTGAATCAGCACATTTATCAAGCTGAGAAACCAAGTTTGCAGAGATCATTGCAATCAGTGTGAACCTTGACACTTTTCTTGAAAGTAACAAGTAGTATTTTATCAGGCTTCCCTCCCCTTTGTAAAATACATTTTTTTTTCATTACATAAATTCAGATAATGTAATTCAAAATGGAGAGGCAAACTTTATCTACAGCCCTATATTGGCATCTCTGTTCATTAAAATGCAAGCCAAAACATAAGTTGACTTTCATTGAGGGCAATTTTAAACTAAATTGTATTGATTTTCAAAGGAAATGCTTTTATGGGTGAGAGAGAATCTACAGAATGTGAGGTGAATTACATTCTAAAGCAATTCATCAATTTAAAAGATTTTAATGTTTCTAATTCTGTAGATTAACGTCTTGGTTATGTATCCCTGAAGAGGGAACGAGACGCTTAGTCAAGCGCTATTGGAACGCACATGTTTATTTGCATATTTGCATACCAGCCGAGATGTAAGCCACTCTACCCACCAAGGGTAAAGTTGTTTTGAGTGGCTTGTTGGGTAACGTCGGGCCTTTAGGGATGATGTCGTTTGAGGAGACAGATAGCTCACTAGCAACTCCACTATTTTCAGCATCGCCTCATAACCATGCTCTTTAAAAATCAATGCATAGTGTGAAGTGGCACCATTATGCACACATGAACCTCAGAATTGGATAGTTGTCCTGCCAGAGATCACCGCTAAGTCTCCGCTATTGTGGGACTCAAATCATGGGGACCACGAGCCTGGGCACTTTCCTCAAAGAGTTTTCCTCCAATGCTTACTGTGCATGCTCCACTCCCAAACACACATAGAACATGTGTATCCCCACCAGTGATGTAACACGGGCAGGGATGAATATAAGGTCTGAAATGTTCTTTATTTGCCATATTTTTCCCACTTTTTGTCTTTTTAAATAAATGTTGGTAGACAGACAACAATAAGATGGACTCGATCACACATAGCATTACTGAAAACACAGAGGCTGCCTCTGACATTCATTCACACGATTGGTTCAATTACGCAAACGCATTCCCATAGCACTTGAAGCAGCATGAGTTCCCTTGAAAGGAAAAAAAGTGTCACATTGATTCAAAGCTCAAAGTTATTCTCTCTTTCATTAAAACAGAATAAACTATTACTGTCTATAAAAATGTCTATAAGCACAGCTGTATTTCACTTTTTTTGTTTTAAACCACATTTATTAGTACATTGTCATATTTGGAAACATGGAAAATTAATTTATTACATCACAGCGGGTCAAAATAAAAAAATATATAAATGACCATACATCTATGGTAATTGGTCTCTGAGAATAAAAGGAGAGAATTCACAATCTTATTAGAAAATGAAAGCGTATTGCAGAACATTTCTGAATATTCCATGAAGGCTATTTGCATTTCGGAACGAATAAAGACAACTGTTCAATCATTCAGATCCGCTCAGCATGAGCGCACTAATAATGGAAGTCAAGAGCATTTCATGAAAAACTCATCAAGCCTTCATCGGACCCTTACAAAATGAATTGTTCTGAAGAGCGAACCGTTGAATGGTTCGGCTGATTTTAGAGCGGTTCAGCTGAAAGCAATCAAATGAATGGCATAGTCTTAATGAGTAAAATCAAAGCTGTTCTTTTCGAAGAACATGATCACAAATCTGTGCCTGTGCACAGCACAGCTTCCACTAATCACAGAGTTTTTAATTAATATATATATATATATGTATATCTATATAGATATATCTATATCGGTATAGTAAACAGGAAAATAGTTTAATGTCTAACTGAAGCAGGTGTTCTATCAAGCTTTCACAGCTGTTCTGTCCCTCTACAAAAACATAAATCTAGTCAATGCCAGACATCTGCTGAGTCACATGGATGCCAAGCCTCTGTTGTTTTGAGCTCACTTAACTTCTGACTTCAGGGACATTAATGCATGACAATAGGAGGGGGAGGGAGCAACAGTCTCACAACCCCAGCCTCACAACCTCTGATCCATAGATACTCCACAGATGTTTGAACTCACTGATGTTTGATTATGCCAAAAAGCCATGTGTGGGTCCCCTGAGGCCAAATAGTCACTGACTTTTGTTTGTTTTGTCATCATGTTCTGTACTTCTTATTCTCACCAAGATATATCTCTCTCACCCCGGTACAGGTTATTAGTTATAATATAAAAAAATATTAATTAATCAAAGCAAAAGGGATGTTTTGTTACAATGAAATCGAAATTGACAATTCTTAATTTGTTATAGAAATTAATAAATGATTTATCCGTACACATCATAATTACAACAACACCCAAAAAATGTATGAATGAGCCCTGATAATCTTTAATCAAAGTGAAGTCATATCTCTAATGACATGTTTACTGGTGCAAGGATGATCAACCTGTCACTCACATGAGATCACGGCAAAAGCAAACAACAACCATACAATCAATTCCTTATGGACAACATCAATTCCCAACCTACATTTGTTTTTTGATCAAGAAGTCTTTCACTCTGATATATGTTACAGTAGAGAGGGAAAGGCTATCACAACTTCTGTTTCATGCCTGCTTTAATTACATCAATTAGTGTATTCAAGATACTAATTTCATTATTTATTTATTTTATAGGAATTTTGTAAGAGAGTTTTGTAAAACTGGAGTGAATTGCTAAGAGCAAAGAGAGCCAAATGTAGGCATTTTGATTAAGGACAAAAGGAAGAGAGCTTGAAGTTCTCCTCTAGACATTTCTGGTTGACTGGACATTGCCTGAAACTACAACATCAATCAATGCATAGCAGCATGTGCCCTCTCTGAAGCTCTCACTGCAAACACGCTTGAACACAACAAAGAAAGCTTGAGAGAATGAAAGTAAAAGGGCAAATATAAAAGGTAAAAAAAAAAAAAGAAGACCAAGTCGAGCTCACACACACACACATACTGTCTGGAAAGGTTTATTTTTTTGTGATTTTCTATTTTCTTCTTCTGCTGTTTATTAAATTATAGTGCTGAAAGAATGTCATAATTTGCTCACCCTCATTTAGACTCAAATTTTCAGGTGAATGTCGTTGATGCCCTATGTATTTCAGAAACTGCTGATTTAAAGGGGTTCCCTTTCATGGGAACTTCGAGCTGCGTCAGAAAACGCTAGGGGAAACCCTTGACGTCAGTCACGTGAAGATGTGTACAACCAATGGGAAATTTACGCGTGTGAATGCAAGTCGCGGGAAGTGACGTCATGAACAGAGCATAAAAGCGCGCCGGAACCCGGAAGTGACAGCTTTGAGTGTCTTCAGCGTGCGTGTGTCAGAGAGTTTGTGCTTGCGAGTTTCAAACCACCCTTTGGATTACGTGCGTTGTGATTATGGCGGAACAGGCATTTACACCGTGTGTTTCTCCTTGTACCCGTTTCATTACGGGAAAGGACACACACATTCAGTGCGTTGTCTGTCTGGGAGCGGAGCACGCTCGGTCAGCGCTTGAGGGCGGTGATTGTGAGAACTGCGAGAGGTTCTCATTGCGTACTCTCCGCTCCCGTCTGGCAGTATTTGCGGATACTAACCAGACTCGCGTTCTTCAAGGTTCGGGACCCGCTGCGGCTGAGGCTCGGCGGCATTCTCAATCTTGGGGATCGCAAATGGATCTCACGGAAGGTTGCGGGGCGGGTGAGCCCGTCTCGCAGTTCGACTGTGTTGATCCCAGTTCCAGCCGGAGGTTGGAAGCACGCGTTTCAGGCGCGGTTTCTTCCAATCCGACTGGGACTTCGGTGCTATCATTATCCTGCTCTGAGGAGGAGGAGGTGATTAGCATCGATCCGGTTGAGGAGGCTTCGCCACCCTCTTCACCGGCGTACGAGGAACTGATCGAGGTTGTGACACGAGCAGTCTCTCGTCTGGACATTGATTGGCCGGCAGAGACTAGGAACGCTCGTCCCAGAAAAAGTAAGTTGGATGAGCGTTACCTTCCAGCTCGTGTCGCTCCCCAGCGCCGGGCAATGCCTTTCTTCCAGGATCTCCATACTGAGGTGTCGAGATCTTGGAAAAAGCCAGCTTCCGATAGGGTGCATACGTCGTCCAGTGCGATGTACGCTACTCTTACCGGAGCTCATCCTTATGGTTACGGAGGGATGCCGAAGGTGGACGAGGCTCTTGCGGGATACCTTGTGCCCCATTCGGCATCCACTATTAAAGCCCCGGCGCTCCCCACCAAACCGTTGCGAGTTACATCATCACTGGTGGGAAAAGCATATTCTGCCTCTAGTCAGGCTGCAGCGTGCCTGCACACCACGGCACTGCTGCAGGCCTACCAAGCAGATTTGCTGGGAGACCTCGATCAAGGTGGCGGTATTGGTCCCGAAGCAGTGGCAGAGCTGCGTCGGGCCATGGATTTGTCTCTCCGAGCCACTAGAGAAACGGCCTTCTCTGTCGGTCGCTCAATGGCAGCTCTGGTGGCTACGGAGAGGCATTTATGGCTCAATCTTTCAGCCATAAAAGATAAGGACAAGTTCGTTTTGTTGGACGCCCCTCTGTCCCCTTCGGGCTTGTTCGGCGACGCCGTAAAAAGCGTTGTCGATAAGTTTCAGGAGGCTGCACGGCAGCAGGTGGCGTTCAGCAAAGTCCTTCCCCGCCACCCTTCACGTGAGCCCAGTAGCCAAACACGGGCTCACAGTTCCTCGTACAGGGCCTCACAGAAGGAGAGTGTTGCATCTCGTTTACCTCCCCCTAATAAAGGGAGGTCGGGACAACACTCTCGGGCCCAGCCTTCTGGTAAAAGGATGGATCTGAGGAACATCCTAAATGCCAAGAAGGCTACCTCTAAGCGTTCCTGACGCCAGAGGCAAGCCGCACCAAGGCGGTCAGCTCCGTGTCCGGTTCCCGAGGGAGCCCGTCTCGGAGGCACTGCCCCCTCTAAGGAGGGTCCTAGAGCATTCCACCAGTACGGTGTCCGGAAACCCCGGCCCTGTGGTGTCTCTGCTCGTATCAGAGATCAGTCTCGAGAGACTGATTCCCTTAGTAGAGTTCCAGGCCGCATGGTTGCGTCTGCCGGGCATCTCTCAATGGGTCCTGCGCACAGTAACCTCCGGGTACAAAATTCAATTCGGGGCTTCACCACCCCGTTTTATGGGGATCCTATCGTCCGCGGTAGGGCCCCAGCAGGCTCTGATTATGGAACAGGAAGTAGACTCTCTGCTGGAGAAAGGGGCCATCGAGTATGTGCCCCTTACAGACAGACAGTCCGGTTTCTTCAGCCGATACTTCATAGTTCCGAAGAAGGATGGAGGGTTGCGGCCCATTCTGGATTTGCGTCTTCTAAATCGCACTATCTTGCGTCTAAAATTCAAAATGTTGACGCTCAGGCAGATTGTGACGCATATCAGGTCCGAGGACTGGTTCGTCACAATCGACCTAAAAGACGCATACTTCCACATCTCCATCCTTCCTCAGCATCGGAAGTTCCTACGGTTCGCCTTCGGGGGGAAGGCGTACCAGTATCGTGTACTTCCGTTCGGCCTATCGCTCTCACCCCGCACGTTCACGAAGGTCGTGGACGCTGCACTGGCTCCATTGCGGTTACAAGGCATCCGTGTCCTCAATTATATAGACGATTGGCTAGTAATAGCCCAATCGTCTCAGTTAGCAGCACGTCATCGAGATGTCGTGCTTGCTCACATGCAGGAGCTGGGGTTAAGGTTGAACACCAAGAAGAGTGTGCTTTCTCCTGCTCAGAGAACCACCTTCTTGGGAGTCATTTGGGACTCGGAAACAATGTCTGCTCGGCTATCCCCCGGGCGCATTCATTCCATTCGATCAACTGTCGAGGGCATAAAATTAGGCCAGCTACTCACTGTCAAACACTTTCAGAGAGTGTTAGGGCTCATGGCAGCAGCGTCCAGCGTTATACCGCTCGGCCTGCTACACATGAGACCCCTGCAGTGGTGGCTCAGGACCAAAGGGTTTTCCCCGAGGGGCAACCCGCTTCGCACAATCAAGGTCACGAGGCGATGCCTACGCACCTTGACCCTGTGGAAGAACATCTGGTTCCTGTCACAAGGCCCCGTGTTGGGAGCTCCGTCTCGACGAGTGACTCTGTCAACGGATGCCTCCCTCACAGGTTGGGGGGCGGTTCTGAGGGACCGCTCCTCACAAGGGCTTTGGAGCTTGCGGCACCAGTCCTGGCACATAAACCTGCTGGAGTTACTGGCGGTCCGCAGAGCGCTACTTGCTTTCCTCCCGGACCTAATTGGGCATCATGTCACTGTTTTCACAGACAGCATGACAGTGGTGGCTTACATCAATCACCAGGGAGGTCTTCGTTCTCG
This sequence comes from Rhodeus uyekii, assembly GCA_037043235.1. Lineage (NCBI taxonomy): Eukaryota > Metazoa > Chordata > Actinopteri > Cypriniformes > Acheilognathidae > Rhodeus > Rhodeus uyekii. The sequence continues at coordinate 509,401 of JAWRVZ010000187.1, read as the reverse complement.
TCCAATGTACAAATTGGTGAGACAAGTTCTTCTCTGGGCCCAGGGCAAGCTGCTCTCACTCAGGGCAGCTCACATCCCTGGAGTCCAGAACATAGGAGCAGACTTCCTGTCGAGGCAGGGGCCGAGGCCCGGGGAATGGCGGCTCCACCCCGAGGTGGTGGAGCAGATTTGGAAGAGATTCGGGAAGGCACAGGTAGACCTGTTTGCCTCGGTCGAGAATACTCATTGCCCTCTATGGTTCTCCTTAACGTACCCAGCGCCGCTGGGGCAGGATGCCATGATGCAGGTGTGGCCGAGGCTACACCTGTACGCCTTTCCCCCGATTGTTCTGCTCCCGGGAGTTCTGGCCAAAGTTCGTCGGGACAGGGTCCGTCTCACGCTGGTGGCCCCCTTTTGGCCCAGCAGGATCTGGTTCTCGGACCTGGTATCCCTCCTAGACGGAGTCCCCTGGGAGATTCCGGTCAGGGGGGATCTTCTGTCCCAGGCGGAGGGTTGTGTTATTCACCCCCGTCCAGAACTTCTGAAGCTGAAGGTCTGGCCCCTGAGGGGGTCCAGTTCTTCGAATCTGGTCTCACAGCCGAGGTTGTAGAGACCATCCTTCAGTCCAGAGCTCCCTCCACGAGGAAACTCTACGCTCTAAAGTGGAAACTCTTCTCTGCTTGGTGTAGCGTAAGGCAGTTAAACCCAGTAACCTGTCCCGTTGGCAAAGTGCTGGAGTTCCTGCAGGAGAAGTTTGCGACAGGGTTGTCCCCTTCTACCTTGAAGGTTTATGTGGCTGCCATAGCGGCTTGCCACATACCTTTGGGAGGGGTGTCCTTGGGCAGGGACCCCCTAGTCTCTCGTTTCCTTCGTGGCACTCTAAGGCTGAGACCTGTGGCACAGACCAGGGTTCCTGCCTGGGACTTGTCTTTGGTACTCCAAGGCCTGTCCCAGGCACCCTTTGAACCATTAGAGGAGCTTCCTATTAAACTCCTCTCCCTAAAGACCCTTCTTTTGCTGGCTATCACCTCGCTTAAGAGGGTCGGGGATCTTCAAGCTCTCTCGGTGGTTCCTTCTTGCCTCGAGTTTGCGCCCGGGATGACGAAGGTTTTTCTTCACCCGAGGCCAGGCTATGTCCCTAAGGTTCTCACGAACGTGGCTCGGTCTATCATGCTACAGGCCTTCTGTCCTCCCCCCTTTGACGATCATGAGCAGGAGCGAAAGAACAAGGTCTGTCCAGTACGAGTACTGGACGCTTACGTCCTCAGGACTGCTACCTGGCGTAAGTCAAACCAACTGTTCGTTTGTTTTGGGGCCCCTGAGGGGGCTCCAGCTTCCAAACAAACCCTAAGCCGATGGATAGTCGAGGCTATCTGTCTGGCTTATGAGTCGGCCGGACATGCTTCTCCCCTGAGGGTCCGGGCCCACTCCACTAGGAGCGTGGCGACCTCCAAGGCGTTTCTCTCAGGAGTTTCCCTTGCTGATGTTTGTGCTGCGGCTGGCTGGTCCTCACCGCACACCTTTATGAGATTCTATCAGTTAGATCTCGATTCCGCTCCGGGAACGAGGGTGCTCTCTCAGTGAGCTGAGACACATCCGTAGGCCGGCGTCGCTGAGGTGACGTTGGTATAACGTTCCCCTAGCGTTTTCTGACGCAGCTCGAAGTTCCCATGAAAGGGAACGTCTCGGGTTACGTATGTAACCCTGGTTCCCTGAAGGGGAACGAGACGCTGCGTCTTCGCCTCAGCTCCTTGCGCCTCCGGGCCCGCTTCAGACACTCTTTTGCTGTCACTTCCGGGTTCCGGCGCGCTTTTATGCTCTGTTCATGACGTCACTTCCCGCGACTTGCATTCACACGCGTAAATTTCCCATTGGTTGTACACATCTTCACGTGACTGACGTCAAGGGTTTCCCCTAGCGTTTTCTGACGCAGCGTCTCGTTCCCCTTCAGGGAACCAGGGTTACATACGTAACCCGAGACGTTTTCTTGCATAAGCATCTGTAGGGTTTACAGAGAAAATATCCAGTGAGCAGAAATTATGTGGGTGAAAGTTCATTGTTGGTGGCAGAGATCAGAGGAGAATGGCTAGACAATAACTCAAATCACCATTCGCTACAACCAAGGTCTGCAAAAGAGCATCTCTGAACGGACAAAACATCAAACCTTAAGCAGACGGGCTACAGCAGCAGTACGCCACACCGGTCCCACTCCTGTCAGCTCACATCAGGAAACTGAGGCTACAGTTCACAAAGCTCGCCAAAACTGAGAGCATGGATTTATCTTGCCTTGTATCAACGGTTCAAGAAAGAAGAGTGAGGGGGAATTATTTGGAATAAAGATTATGTGGGCACATGAATAAAAAAAATAGCGCAGATAAATCATTTATAATAACTATTTCAATAACAATGAATAAAAAATGGTCCTTTTTGATTTCACTTGCATTTAAATCTCTAGTTCCTTTCCACAGAAATTGTATTTAAAAAAGTGACCAGAAAATAATTTTAAATTTCTTTCAAGTCATAAGGGTTTGCAACAAAATGAGGGAGATGAACTGACAAAATTCTAATTTTGGCTGAAATTAGATGATCTACCAATGCTATCTGCAAGGTCTAATATATCAGACAGGTATCTGACCTAACTTTGAAGGTGACCAAGACATAAAATACCTCAAAAATGTATTTGTGTGGCAATGACAGTTTGGAAATGAGATTTTCGCACTAATGGGTTTATCTAACATGGCCAGATCTCATCTCCTCAAACATGAGACTCTTTGAGCAAATTTTGTCAGGGCAATCAAAGGGACTATCACAGGTTTAATCAGGCTCACGTCATTGAAATTCGCACTGAAGCAACTCATCAGACATCTGGACAGACTGCAGTTGCTGTTCACTTTTTCAGGAAGAAAAAAAGAAAGAAAAGTTGTCTATTTAAAAGGCATTTGAGGACAAGGTTCACTTAAATTCATTAGGATTATGCAAATTCAGATGAGTCTGGCGGCTCCTGTCACACTGTCATGAGAGGAGGCAGATCGATGAAGACGGCACATTATATTCAGTGCTCAGTCAGGTGAGACACATTGCATTCACCAGCACCTGCACTCAAAAATGTCTTCAATGATTCCACTGTGATTTTTTTTTACAAATGCCTCCAAGTGGCTATAAGCAAAATTCCGCTAGTATTACATAATCAAATAATTTATTTAATACTTTATTTACACTGCAGATTTATTTTGTTGTAGTATTAATATCCCAAACCTGCATGCCATCCTTTATTTTGTGGATCACAAATGAAGATATTTTGAAGGATGAGTCTGCGGGGTCCAAATTAACACTGTTCTACTTAGTCTCAATCATTTTCATATTGCGGACAAAAACATTATTTTTATTTTAAAATATAACATGCATTTGTGTTTAGACCCACATGAGGGTGAATAGATGACAAAGGTTTTATTTTTGAGTGATTTATCCCTTTAAAAGCATTAGGAATCACAGCAAATTCCTTTTTTGTCCTTCCTTAGGTTTAAAAAAAAAAGTTTGAAAGATAACACTTTATTTTGAATGTCCCTTTTGTACATTCTGCAGTGGGGAAAAATAGTTAGTAAAGCATTTGTTCAGAGCGGCGTTGATATGTTTGCACGAGCCCTGCAATTCAGCACTCCAGTCAAGTCATGTCACGTAAATTTACATAGCACTTTATACAAAAGACTGTGAAGTAGATCTGACACAAATTGTTCATTTACATATACCTGATGTAGCTGCCTAATCAAAATGAATGCTTTCTCCTTTTTTGTGATGTCATGAGCTAACAAAAGTTATTCTTTTGTCTCCTCTTTCCATTTGCATTATAACTGAAGGGAGAGGTATAGGTTTAATTTGGTTTCTTATAATCTTATTTCATTTTTATTGTAATTATTGATTTTCTGTCTACATTTTCACACCAATGTATTTATGCATTGTAACTGAATGGGAGTGATAACGTTAAACGGCAATTCACTCAAAGAGGTTGCTTAACTGTTCGTTTAAATCAGGATTAAATTATCTTTCCAGTATCTACGTGTCTCCATAAATCTACACAACGCAGAATAAAGTGTTTCATAACTGTTGCCGCTGACCGTGCATCACACTTGGCATCATGAGCCACTGGTTACACATGTAAAAGTAAGCCGGAGGCCCAGAGCAAGACCAGGTAGTTCGAAAGTGTTTACCAGACAGAAAAACAAAGTTGACTTCGCTAAGCTATTTCAAACATCCGAAACAAAACTAACTTCATTTTGGCCTGTCCAGTTTGTCCTTCGATTTTGCTATAAAGGTGTTCTGTATAAAAGTTAAGCACAGTTCCTTCCACAACAAGGGTAAACTGGAAAACAAAAACAAAAAACATGAGAGGACTAAGTTTAAGTTAGACAAATCTTAAAAGCCTTACTGTAGCTCAAATAGAAGAGCATCATTGTCAGAGATTCCTAGGGAAAGCAATAAAAAGCAAATATGCACCTTGAAAGCAACATAAGATGATTTGGATAAAGACATCTGCCAAATATTTAGATGTCAATGTGATGAAACATCATCTTTACTTTGATAGTCAAGTTTATAGTTAATTTATTGCTTGACACAAGAAGAAAATAAAATTCCAGATAGCAAGTTGCCAGTTCTCCTCAAAGCTGCACTTCTCAGCGGTATGAAAGAATGAGATATGTATTTGGCAATGCCACGCTGAAAAGCACACCAATATGGCCATGATCACAGTGGTTTTGCCAAGTAAGACACGTTCCTGGATCAAGATATTTTGTTGTTCCTGGAACAACATTCCCATCTGAAAATTTTGTCCCAACTCTATCCCTACCCTTAAGCCAAAGATTATCCATAAGTTATCCCTAAAATCAGAGGGAAATGATGGTGAATAACACTGATGTAGAAGTACCTAACCCTGGTTTTAAGACTACATAAACTTTAAACTTATCTAAAATCTGATGGGTTGATTGGAATGTTGTTCCAGAATCAACAAAAATTTTGAACCAAGAACATGTTGTACTTGGTGAAATCATGTTCACCTATGGCCGATGAGTCAACTGACCTTTAATGACTTCAGTAAAGCTCTGGAATACGGAAAAAGAACATGGTTTGAGAACCAGAGAGTAAACAGCTTTCATGCATGATGACTTTTCATTGTATTTAAACCATTTATTTTGAGTTAACACCACTGTATCAGGTTTTTGAATGCGATTGTTTGATGTTAAATTAACTTGAAGCGGTTAGTCTTTGACTTAACTTGATGTTTTCATTTTGAAATAACTTGTTTCGATCAAGTAACCCAATCAGAAAGGACTTCACTTCCCATCATTCTTTGCAAAGGGGCTGAACTGGGAGAGCTAATGTAGTGATACTTTAAGCACTTTTTAGTAAGAAAAATGGAGAGACTTGATAATATTTAATGTTTTAATGTGTTGGTATTTAAAAGTTTCTATTATGTTATTGATTTTGGGTTGGTTATCATTGTTGAAATGTTGAGCTTGTGATTTAGAACCTGGGTTCTGGAGTCAAACCTAGGTTTAGAACCTGCTACTAAGATTTCAAATTGCTGTAATATTAAAGCTATCCTTATGGTAGTACTGTGGATGTTACCATTATTACATCTAGACAGCCATCATTGTTATTGTTTAAACACAACTAAACAAAAATAATTAATTGAATAATTCACTTTCAGTTAAAACCATTTATTTAAGTTAAGTTAAAACTATTCATTCAAGTAAAACGAACGCTATTGAATTGTGCACGGTTGATTCTATTGGGTTTTGCTTGTTTCAATCATGCTGAATCACTGTCCATGATTGAACTATGTTCAGCCAAAGAGCTATTTTATTTTGAGTATATGGAAATCACTGAGCTCTTATCAATAAGAGCATGAGGCTGATCTCAGAAGGGCTTTAAGGTATTAGCAAGTGTGTATTTCATTCACCTCACGGGGATCTTTATTTGAGCACACAATAGGATTTACAGATCACAAAGTCAAATAACACGGAAAGCTTAGAACAGTCTATGTAACTGCAGAGGGTTCATTTTGGGTTCAAAGAAATTGTGTATATCATAAATTAACATACTAAGGCAAATGAATAGATGTTTATATATTGAATTCTTTACTACTAAAACAATACGTTATAAGGGAGGCCAGCAACTTACATTTTTAAGTCCAGATTCAATGTTCACAAATTGCACTCGTTTTGTATGGATTTAAAACCTATAGTAAAACAATAATAAAATAATAGTTAAATTAATTGTAAAGCTTTTTTGTTTTGTATGGTTTTCTCTATGAGATTTTTCTTTGGTTTGCTACTGGAAAGCCTATACTAGTCTGTTTAAGCAATTGTGACTACTTAACAGCTACAAATTGGATTGGATGTGATATGTTGTGTGGTTAGAAAGGTTGGAATCCTTCTGGCCAGATGCTAGTGAGCAGTCTTCATGCTGTCACCCCAGGGCTTCAGCCTGTCACAGAAGAACAGAAGACAACAGAGAGCATTTCTCTCAAATGCCTTTTGGCAAGTCAGGATTCATCGAACAAAATAAAACCTTTCACAGTTGTGCAGACTTGTTGCTAGGAGACATAGCCAATGCATATACATGCACACTATTTGTCAAATAAATTGCAGGGCACTGCTAGTATTTTTAAAACGCGGATATTTAAATCAGAGAAAATCATTGGTTTGAGTGGGTGGGTGTGGATGGTTGATCTATTAAGGTTTAAGTTGTTAAGTGTTATTAATCACTGCATGACAATAAAGTCATAAACCCGGCCTTTGCTTGGGATGAACTATTTAACATAAATTGTCCATAAAGTGTCCATCACTGCAACTTCCCGAACACATTGACAATTTATGTTTGAAGGGAGAAATGCCTTTGTTCATGCTATTAAGGAAATTCACTTCTGTCAAAAAATAACAGTGTTAAGCTTGATGATATGATAACACACATGGAGATCATTGAAATAAACTTTAATAAGGAACGGAAACATGCACTTTAAATCTTCAAAACAAAACGGCACTTGCTGTGCAAAACGAAGAACAGAAAGACCAAATAGCGACAACACAAGACAAAGACTGAAGGTAAATGCAACGTGTGTGTGTGTGTGTGTACAAAAGGAGGTAAAGAGGGAATTAGACACAGCTGACAAGACTAACAAGGTGACTGATTGACGCTACTTGTGAAACAGGAAACAGGAAGATAACAAAAGACACAGCTGACACGTAACAATTATACTGAAATAGGCTGTTTTTAAATGAACATTTATTTAAAGTAAAAGTTATTTTTTGGCAGAAGTGCATTTCCTTAATAGCATGAACAAAGACGTTACTTCCTTCAAACAAATTGTCACTGTGTTCAGGAAGTTGCAGTAATGGACACTTTATGGACAATTTATGTTAAATAGTTCATCCCAAGCAAAGGCCGGGTTTATGACTTTATTGTCATGCAGTGATTCACAACCATTACATATCGCATACTCGTCACCTTGATTCATCCTAGTTACGTTAGAGTGTCCTAGGGAGCATTTCAGTTAAATGCTCCCACACTGTAGCCTACTTTTCTTTTCTTTCTTTTTTTTTTTTTGTTAATTCTCCTTTTCAAAAATTTCACTTGGATCTTTTTTGACCATTGTTGCTTAAATAACTGAAACCCAGAGCTAAGATAGTATTAAATAATTAATATTTAAATGCGTTAATATTTCCATTATTGTGTTGTAAAATAATTTATGCTTGTGTATATTTTTAGAAATCTATTAACAGCGTCATTATGCAATTATGTAGGTTTTATCCTTTGTGTTTCATATAATGACCACTAATGCTCTATGCAAATTTTCCTTGATTGGTTTTCCCTGAAGAGACACACGTTGTTGTTGTTGTGTTGAAAACGATAATAACCATGATGCATGTTCGTTACATTATATTGTGAAAGGAGAGTTCTGTGTATTACAACAAGTGACATAAAAAAGTGTAGAAAAAGTGTAATGGCATTAAAAAATTGGGGAAAGTCACATGATAGGAGGCAATGCCTCCATCCCGATAAAATCCCGCCTTTTGATTTGTGTGCATTCTCGAATCAGTCTAAATGAAGAAAATGATGCTGTTAATGGGAAGACTAATTAAAAAGGAATTAAACAGCTCAGCCATTTATCACCAATTTATATCACATCAAAATCAAACTTTAAATGGCCTCAAAACATGAAAGCATTAGTGAGCAATCAGCTTGGGGAAATTAAATCTTTCATCTTTTCTACATTCTACATCTTTGTTTCTGTGCCTGTGATCAGTGTTTATAAGCTTTACGGCTGCTGAAAATAATGTATATTGTCAATGCCTTTAGTTATTACTTTGTAATAAATGTAAAAATGCATAAAAACACTAGCAGTAGAACAGTATATAGTTAGTGTAAAAATGCAAAACAGAATAGTATTTGGTCTCGCTTTTTTATAATGTTTATTTACCAGGAAAATTAAATGTATGATGTATATGTATATTATGAATCTTGCTTTCACCAGGAAATAACAAACTGAAAATAATAGTTGGTTTGTCTAGCAAATCAGACTTTTTTTAATCTCACACTAGCATGTTTATAACTCAATATTTGAATAAAAGTCTAAATTGCAAGATACAAACTCACAATTCTGACTTACTTTCTTGCGAGTTTATATCTTAATTAAATCTTAATTATATAACTACATATCCAAGTACCTTATTTTTATTTTATTTTTTTACATCTGTCAGAAACAAGCTTCCATAAGAAGTTTATCTTAAGAAAAGTACGAAATATAGTCAATTAAGATTTATTTTTCCTTCAAGGCCATAAATCTTCTACCATCTTTATTTTTGCCTGTTAGCCATATGGACAAAACAATTTCTTATGGTGACTGACAGTTAATCTTTAATCATTATTACCATTTTTTAAATAAATGCACTCATGATTTTCAGTGTTTGTGTATATATATATATATATATATATATATACATATATATATACATATATACACAAACACTGAAAATCATGAGTGCATTTATTATAATGCACTGAAAATCATGAGTACACAAGATTATACAAGATTATATATATAAACATTTAGCTAACCTTATGTATGTATATATATATGGCTACATGGTATGTATATATATATATATATATATACATACATAAGGTTAGCTAAATGTTTATATATATAATCTTGTATAATCTTGTGTATGTACATATATGTTTATATATATATATATATAAAATGTTATTGCCTTGATTGATGCAAACATTAGATATTATATAATATAAGCATGTGACCAAACATCCTGATACAGTACTACCACAAGTCACCGGCAGATAGAGACATTCTTCAGTGTGTAACATGAGCTATTACACAAACCCACCTCTAAGTGACACTGTTTTATAAGTTACAAGCCTCAGTCTCTGCTGGGATGGCTCTAAACATTATTCGTTAATACACCAACGTTTATATGCACAGGCTCAAAAAAGCTAGACTACTTCCAGAGATGCTCATTTAATCCATATTTTTTATTTAACTCAGCCGCATTAAAAAATGGGATAATAAATATCAAGGGTGTCTCTAACATAATCCATATTTTCAAGAATTGTGGCTTCAAAGGTGTAAAACATGTCATGCAATACTGCATTTCTCTCTCAATCTAAGCATGGGGATTCATGGATCTGGATCTGATTTTGATCTGATTTATATCTGATTTTTATCTGATTTCTCTTTCAAAGCCTTATGACACATTCACGATTGAGCAGGATCATTTTTAATCCTGTTAAACCTGATAAGGAATTAATAATAACTTTTTTTTTACAGCAATATACTGGTGTTTCATGTGCAAAAGGTTACGAACAAGAGCTAATTTACCATTTCATCCTTCCACTTCACAAACAGAATAAATGCTGACATCAGATGGAACTAAATTTGTCAAATTACTCAAAAATGGTGTTGAATTAGCGCATCTTAATGAACTAATTTGAGCAAGCAGCTACTCACGCATCTAAAGTAAACATCATTCAATGTAAGTATGTGAGGTTGTGAGGGTCTAGGTCATAAAATGCAAGTTGTGATAGTCTTGTCTTCTCTATTGTGATGTATATTATAGTGAAACAGCTTTTCGTACTTGAACAAATGTAGAATGGGACTTGTTTGGATCATCTAATCATTGTAGTTTGCTATTGCTGCTCATATGAGTGATAGGTTGTCCCAGGCTGGATCAGCAAAAAAAAAAAAATTTGATTTCTTTTTTAAGCCCACAGAAGAACACAGATTTATGTATTTCTGAAAAATATTGAGTTTCTCTTGATTCTGCTAGTGTCCTGCAATCTAAATACAATGTAGCCAAATTTCAAAACAAAACAATTCAAGATGATGACGGTGTGACAGCCAGGAAGATAGGTGCAGGAGAGCATCACATCAAGCATCATATTTCCCTTTAGATTTAGATGCTGTTAAAAGAACAGAGCTCAGGAAATGTGATTATACAGCCTCTGTTAAAGGTGTAACTGAACGTTGCTATCGGCCGTGGCAAAGAAATTAGACAGTGATGCACTTGTGCATGGTCTCCTTGAACTTGGCAGACAAAAGAGTACACTCAACAACAAAAAAGTCATTATTTGACTAATTTAATTGTTCACAGTGGTTCCACACATAGGAAATAGGTTTTCTCAACACGATGTTCAACTGTGTACAGAAACACCTTGTCAAGCAGGTTAACCCACTTGAGAAATATGCAATAAAATTAGTCATGTTCATTCAAAACCTGTTACAATATGTTTGAGTGAAACACAGTAACCAGTTTTAGTCAATTTACAGTGGAATGGTTTTCCTGAGTTGGATCATTTCAGTGAATCAAAAACAAATTTGCTTCGTGAACGCTAAAAAATACATTCAACATATATTATGAATGTGTGTACGTAGAATGAAATTCAGGAGTACTACATACGCCAAGCTGTCACTGTCATTTGACCTACATCATCGGTTGCGTCTCTTCACTTTCGCTCACAAATCCTCTCCCACAGCCTCATGGGATAATGAAGTGTCTAGTCGATGCGCTCTTCAGAATCTCTACATAAGTAGTAGGTCATCCGGGTATACTTTTTGCAAAATTTTCAGACGCACTCCTGTCCCCAACTCACTCAACTCCAATGTTTTTCACCTACTATATCACATGGATTGGAATTGGGGGTGTTTGGAAACAGGGAGCTGGTTATTTGGGTTGGTTATTTCTAATGAATTAATCACACACAACTAGCAGTGAGACATTTCATATGATCATCTGTAGTTAAAGATACATTTAAAGTAGTTAACAGTTTAATTTGTAATGAAAACAAATTAAATATGTTACTAAATACTTTTGTTAGCATTATTGTTGTCTACTATACAGCTAAAGGGCCAGTCACACAGAAACGCAGGAATCACGCACGAATTCCGCACAGATTTTCATTTCTGCGCGGAGCGTGCGTCATATGCTTATTTCGTCGGTGGAACGAACGTGGACCGTCAGTGATTGTAAGTGGATGTGCGCCGAAGGCGGTTTGTGCACGATTTTGAGTTTTTTAACGGTTCAAATTTTTTCCGACGTGCGTAGTTTATGCGTGACTATGTGCGGGACACGCGTCAGCCATCAGCGCTTATGCGTCGGATCTGGTTCGAAACCGCGCACGTCCACTGACGCCCCACCTTCATATCACTCATGAACCACGCACGGGTGATCAGTTCATTCCACTGACAATGTGGATTCTGAAAGTGCTTGTACGTGTAACGTTCGTGTTCGTGGAATACTTTGGTCAATTTCTCGACGCACAAGCACGCACAAACCCAATCTGTGAGTAATTTGTGAGTAATCCGTGCGTGATCGGCTGTGTGACTGGCCCTTAAGGCCTATAACTGGACTTGATAAAACATCACCAACAGCAGTTGGCAAAACTCATCCACACTTTTAAACAAAAGTATGAAACCAGAGATACCAGTGTTTTACTTTGGGAGCAAATGGAGTTTTTTTGCTATTTCTGTAACACTCTTTGCATTACAGGCCGAAGTTTCAATGCCCGGCAGGGGATTGACTATGGAGTTGAGTTCATGGGGTGATAAAACAGTGAAGGCAGCTGTGATGAGTCAGCCTGACACTTATGGAGGTTAGCCACTGGCAAAGGCAATATTGACAAAGACAGGCCGGGAAAATATCAAGACCATGCCTTACGAGATCTTACTGCTATTATCCAGAGTATTACTGGACTTGGATATAAGAGTAAAAGAATGGATAATATACTGTATGTGAGTGACTACACTGAAAATATTTGGGTTACACTTTATTTTAAGGTGTCCATATTACAGAGTAATTATACATTTAAGTTCTATGTAGTGACAATTGACTTTAAGTAATGTTCTTACTGTAGAGTTAGGGTATAGATAAGGTTAGCTGCATGTAATTATGCATAATTTATAGTTATTAGTACAGTAACTTTGTGTAATGTGAAACAAGGACACTAAAATAAAGTGTTACAAATACTAATAATACAAATAATATGGCTAATTTCATGGCTTTCTGAAACACTTGGTTCTGATTGGTCAATAGCACCATCTGGTAGTCAGATATTTCTAAATATTCACCTTTGTCAATGGCAAAACTGTATATCAAACCACCATCTGGTTAACTGAAACTGCCAGTAGTCATGTCTCTTGTATCATTTCTAAATGTTACTGAAGTTATCATGCTTTTAACTTTAGAATACTGTTCCAAAAAATTAATAATTACTTCTGAAAGATTTTATAATACTTGAGGCTATTATTAGTGGGTTAACATGACCTACACTTTAGAATTAATTATACATCATGCATTATTCATGATAGTTATGAGCCTGTGTATAGTAATTATTTGTAGTTCACTGGGAAGTATTAAAAATAGTAGTTACTGATTAGCTAATTGTGAACTACCACATTTGACTAAGCACTATAACTTATTAATTTGTTAATCCAGTTTCTTGTTAGTTAATAATAGTTACTTGATCATTAAAACTGTATTACTCATGTTCTCCTTTGTATTCGTTAAGAATCTACAAATCTCAACTCAAATTCTAATTTCATACAGATTTTTTATTTCATTTTATTTGGTGAGCAGTTAGGATAATGGAGATAATAAGTGGGGCAATGTGTAGTCAGCTAGTCATTATCTGGAAAATAAACACTGTGAGATAATACTTATGTTTCATGTCAGAGTTTATTTTGTGATAATGAACAGCTGAGCGTACAGTACATTATCTGTGAGAATGGGAGAGTTTGGGTTTTTGTAAAGTTTAGAATATAAAAACAATGTGACAAACTTTTTTAATGTGTAAGAAAGAGAATAACAAGATAAGCAATGCAAATGCAAAAGTTTATAATATTGCAAAAGGAAAACAATTATGTAATATTGAAATAAAGCTTTGTTTGTAATCAAACAAAACCGAATAACATGAAACATGTTTTGCCAGAAAATATGAACTATTTAATTGTTGAACACAGACATTTCAAAGTAAATGCTGTGGTTATGAAACCCAGAACAAAATTGATATTATGCAAATTTGTTCAGTAGCCTTACAATTTCCTCATTAGTAAAACTTTGACTTAGAGAACTGAGAAGGAAATGTTTCATATATTCAAAAAAGCATGCCGACAGAATAACAAAATCTATTCTATCTTGAATTCAAATGGACTAAATTGTCCATGTGGAATAATGCATGCAGAAATCAGTCAAGAAAATCAATACTTCTTGAGACCTGAGTGCATCAAATTAAAGAAGCTCTTCAGTGCACACATGGCCGGTTCAGACTATCACTTTATAGCTACAACTCACGCATATTGATTACCACGCAAACTCAAGAATGAAACACATGCACACAGGGCTATCTCCATGAGAGACACTTCTTTTTCCTTGTTTTTTTTGTTTGTTTTTTGTCAATGAGGGCCAAGACGTAGCTATAGAAAATATTTGTATGTTTTTTTCTATATTAAATAAAATGCAATTTTGTATACTGTCCAAAGAAAATAAACAATATCAATGTTACTTTTCTTTGGCTTTCAGGATTTACCAATTATTATACGATTTGAATGACTATGACTGTAATGCACTTGATGCTGATATAATGCATTTGAATGAATAGAGAGAATAATTGAAATGTAAATATTGTTATATTGTTGTTTAATGAAAAATAAATATAAAAATGATGTTCTCTCTATGGTATCCACGTTTCAATAAATGAATAGTTGCAATGATAATAATGATTTATGTCTGCTGTCTATGTCTAATAATAATGCTTTTTATTGAAAGAAGGTCAACCATATAAAGCTATTATAAATAAATGTCATTCAATGGCTTCCAGATTTCAACAATTAGATTAAAATTACATTTTTAGTGACTAGTATTTGTGTTTGCCCAATAAAGCTGTTTTTTTAAATGACTCTAATCATAAATGTGGTTTTATGGACATTGTGACCATTAATCTGCTGCTAACATAGCGATTTGTGTGTTTTTTTTTACCACTCAATAAACACAAACATTGCAGTCCTACTGTATGCTTACTAGTTCCCTTTCAGGGAACTCGAGCTGCGTCAAAGCGCTAGGGGAAATAACCTTGCTTCAGTCACGTGAAGATCTGTGCAACCAATGAGAGACGAACGCGGGTGAATGCGTCACTGCCGGCACGTGCCGGTGACGTCATGAGGAAGAGCATAAAGCGCGTCTGAAACCCGGACGCGTCAGCTCTGAATGTCTTCAGCGTGCTGTGTCTGTGTGAGAGTGATTTTGAGACTAAGATAGTTTAAAAATCAGGGAATATGAGTGTGAAAAGTGTGGCGAATGAACAGAGTTTCAGACCATGTGTTTATCCTTGTCCACGTTTTATAACGGGCAAGGATACACATGTTATGTGTGTCATCTGTTTGGAAGTGGAGCATGCGCGGTCGGCACTTGAGAACTGCGAAAAGTTCTTGCATGCTCTCCGCTCCCGCCTGGCGGTCTGTAACGAGGCCGCTCAGGCCAGTATTCCCCGCGGTTCAGGACCTGCAGCAGCCGAGGCTTTGCAGCGCTCTCAGTCCTGGGGATCACAAATGGATCTCGCTGAGGCAGCTGGGGTGGGTCCTCCCTTACTCAGCCATCACGAGATCAAGCGGGTCCCAGTCACGAGCACTCCCCTAGAGATGTTTGTGCTGTGACTCCAACACTAGCTTTATCTAGTTCAGGAAGTGAGATGGATCTAGCTAGTGTTGACCCGGTCGAGGAGGTTTCGCCACCCTCCTTGCCGGCGTTTGAGGAGTTAGTTGAGGTTGTGGCGCGAGCGGTCTCTCGTCTGGAGATTGATTGGCCGTCGGAGACCAGGAGCGCTCGTCCTAGAAAAAGTATTTTAGACGAGCGTTACCTGCCTGCTCATGTCACTCCCCCGCGCCGAGCTATGCACTTTCTACCCGATTTACATGCTGAGGTATCTAGATCTTGGAGAAAGCCACCCTCCGAAAAGGTTCATACACCAAACAGTGCGATGTATACCAACCTTGTAGGGGCTCAAGGTCATTGTTATGGGGGGTATGCAGAAAGTGGACGAGGCTCTTGCGAGTTACCTCGTTCCCCAGTCTCCGTCCTCCATTAAAGCTCCGGCGCTCCCCTCCAAGCCGATGCGCGTCACATCGTCTCTGGTGGGGAAAGCATACTCAGCTTCAAGTCAGGCTGCGGCGTGCCTGCACACTACGGCACTGCTGCAGGCCTATCAGGCTGAGTTGCTTGGGGACCTCAACGAAGGCGGCGGTATCGGTCCGGAGGCAGTGGCAGAGCAGCGCCGGACCGTGGATTTGTCTCTTCAGGCCACTAGGGAGACGGCCTACTCTGTCGGCCGCTCCATGGCAGCTCTGGTGGCCACGGAGAGACACCTTTAGCTCAATTTTTCTGCTATAAAGGACAAAGACAAATTTGTTTTGCTGGACGTCCTTCTGTCCCCTTCGGGCTTGTTCGGCGATGCCGTAAAAAGTTTCAGGAGGCTGCACGACAGCAGGTGGCGTTCAGTAAAGTTCTTCCCCGCCGCCCTCCACGTGAGACCGTCAGTCAAGCGCGGTCTCAGAGCTCCTCGTACAGGGCCGCTCAGAAACAAAGTGTCGCAACCTGCCTCCCTCCGGTAGTCCCCGGAAGGTCGGGCCGACAAGTTCAGTCTGCTGGTAGAAAGGGTGATTTGAGAGTTGTCCTGGACGCCAAGAAAGCTAAGACTAAGCGGCCCTGACGCCAAGCCGCAACAAGGTGGTGTCTCCCATGTGCAGCTCCAGAGTCAGCCCGCCATGGGAAATCACCCCCTCTAAGGAGGGTCCTAGAGCAATCCACCCGGGTTTCCGGAATAAGCCCCGGCTCAGTGGATATGTTCGTAGTACCAGAGACCAGCCTGTGCAGCCTCCTACAGTCAGTGGTGGGCCCTCAGCAGGCTCTGGTCATGGAAAAAGAAGTAGACACTTTGCTGGCGAAAGGGGCCATCGAGTATGTACCCCTTGCAGAAAGCAAGTCCGGGTTTACAGCCGGTACTTCATAGTTCCGAAGAAGGATGGAGGGTTGCGGCCTATTCTGGATTTACATCTCTTGAATCGTGCGGTCAGGCGTCTAAAGTTCAAAATGCTAACGCTCAAACAGATTGTAGTGCAGGTCAGATCCGAGGATTGGTTTGTTCCAGTCGACCTCAAGGACGCATATTTCCATGTCTCCATCCTTCCGCAACACAGGAAGTTCCTGAGGTTCGCCTTTGGGGGAAAGGTGTACCAGTATCGGGTGCATCCTTTTGGCCTAGTGCTCTCGCCCCGCACGTTCACAAAAGTTGTGGACGCTGCTCTAGCTCCGCTGCGGTTATGAGGTATTCGTGTCTTAAATTATATTGACGACTGGCTTATTCTGGCCCAGTCGCCGCAGTTGGCAGAGCAACATCGAGATGTAGTGCTCGCACACATGAAGGACCTGGGGTTGAGGCTGAACACCAAGAAGAGTGTTTTTTCTCCTGCTCTGAGAACCACTTTCTTGGGAGTCATTTGGCTTTCCCCCGAGCGCATCCAAGTTATTCGTTCAGCCGTCAAGAGCATCAAGCTGGGCCAGCCACTCACGGTGAAACACTTTCCGAGAGTGTTAGGGCTCATGGCAGCGGCATCCAGCATCATCCCACTGGGCCTTCTGCACATGAGACCCCTGCAGTGGTGGCTAAAGACCAAGGGGTTCGCACTATCAAGGTCACGGGGCGATGCCTACGCACCCTGAGTATGTGGAAGAACTCTTGGTTTCTGTCTCAAAGCCCAGTGCTGGGGCTCTGGGTCGGAGAGTCTCTCTCTCTCGACAGATGCCTCCCTCTCGGGCTGGGGGGCGGTCATGAAGGATCGCTCCTCACAAGGTCTATGGAACAGTCGGCACCAGACCTGGCACATAAACATGCTAGAGTTACTGGCGATCCGCAGAGCACTCTGTGCGTTCCTGCCAGACCTTCGCGACCACCATGTCACTGTTTTCACTGACAGCATGACTGCCGTTGCATATAATCAACCATCAGGGGGGTCAACGTTCGCGACCACTATACAAGATGGCGTGGCAGATCCTCCTCTGGGCCCAGGGGAGGCTGCTCTCTCTCGGGGAGGCTGCTCTCTCTCAGGGCGGCCTAAATCCCGGGGGTCCAGAATGTGGGAGCAGACGCTATATCGAGACAGGGGGCGAGACCAGGGGAATGGCAGCTCCACCCCAAAGTGGTGGAGCAGATTTGGGAAAGATACGGCTAGGCACAGGTCGACCTGTTTGCCTCTGTAGAGAACACCCACTGCCCTCTGTGGTTTTCGCTAACACATCCAGCGCCTCTGGGGCGGGATGCCATGGTTCATGCGTGGCCGAGGTTATGCCTGTACGCCTTTCCCCCGATCGCTCTGCTCCCGGGAGATCTGGCCAAGATTCGCCGGGACAAGGTCCATCTCACGCTAGTGGCCCCCCACTGGCCTTCCAGAATATGGTTCGCGGACCTCATGTCCCTCCTCGACGGAGTCCCTTGGGAGATTCCGGTCAGGAGGGAACTTCTGTCCCAGGTGGAGGGTTGCATTCTCTACCCGCAACCAGAGCTAATGAAGCTGTGGGTCTGGCCCCTGAAGGGGTCCAGCTCATAGAATCTGGTCTCTCAGCCGAGGTTGTTGAGACCATCCTTCAGTCCAGAGCTCCCTCCACGAGGAATCTCTACGCTTTAAAGTTGAAACTTTTCACGTCCTGGTGTAGTGAAAGGCAGGTGAACCCAGTAACCTGTCAAGTCGGCAAAGTGCTGGAGTTCCTGCAAGAGAGATTTGCGGCAGGGTTGTCCCCCTCCACCTTGAAGGTTTATGTGGCTGCCATGGCGGCTTGCCATGTACCTCTGGGTGGGGTATCCTATGTCCACAAGGTTCCCACTAATGTGGCTCGGTCTATCACGCTGCAGGCCTTCTGCCCTCCCCCATTTGATGATCATGAGCAGGAGCACAAGAACAAGGTCTGTCCAGTGCGAGCACTGGACGCATACGTTTCCAACACTGCCACTTGGCGTAAGTCGGACCAACTGTTCGTTTGCTTTGGGGCTCCTGAGGGGGCTCCAGCTTCCAAGCAAACCCTAAGCAGGTGGATAGTCAACGTTATCTGTCTAGCCTACGAGTCGGCCAGACATGCTTCTCCTTTGAGGGTCCGGGCCCACTCCACTCGGAGCATGGTGGCATCCAAGGCTCTCCTCTCCGGAGTTTCCTTGTCTGATGTTTGTGCTGCGACTGGCTGGTCTTCGCCGCACACTTTTATGAGGTTTTACCAATTGGACCTCGATGCCGCCCCAGGAACCAGGGTGCTCTCTCAGTGAGCTGGGACACACCCGGATGCCGGCGTCGCTGAGGTGGCGTTGGTATAGCGTTCCCCTAGCCTCAGCTCCTTGCGCCTCCGTGCCCGCTTCAGACATTCATGCTGACGTGTCTGGGTTTCAGACGCATTTATGCTCTTCCTCATGACGTCACCGGCACGTGCCGGCAGTGATGCATTCACACGCGTTCGTCTCTCATTGGTTGCACAGATCTTCACGTGACTGAAGCAAGGCTATTTCCCCTAGCGCTTTGATGCAGCGTCTCGTTCCCGTCAGGGAACCAGGGTTACATTCGTAACCCAAGACGATATATATAACACCACATATAGAACATTATTCACAAGACAAACTCACTAATCCACAAGAAACTGTGTAACTGACTGTCATAAAACTCTAGGCTGAGGTACCTCACATAATAGCCATTACACTTTTTCCAATGGTAAGAGATACAGAGGGCAAATTCCTTGAGCCCTACAATCTCTCCGAAGAGCCCTTGAAGTGGAGACTTTGGAGGGAGCAGGGAAATTGTGTGCAATAATGAAGACATTTGAAACATACTTGGCGAAGGGAGAAAGACCATGTCATTTCCTCATTAGTTTATCATTTCCTCATGACAAAGCTGGGCAGCGACAACAGGAATATATTATTGCTGCTGTTAATATTATACTAAAATTAAATATCTGATTTAAAATATGCTTTATGTGTGTGTGTTCCTAATCTGCTCTTAACTATACAAATTAAGCATGAAACAAAGTATTTCAAAGTAACACATTTCTTACCTATTTTAATTAAATATGAAATGCATGATGAAAATGTGAGTAATGCATCTCAATGAAATAACTTGAATTATTCTGTTTATACGTAACTAATGTCAACTCTCCCACCATATCCAGATTTAACATGAATCGTGAGGATTCACCACCCTGGGTCACGTGACCGTCTCGTTTACCGTTAATACGACAATCTTTGTCTCTCTTTGATTGACCCAACTTCATTTGTTAATGAGGATTCATCCAATCAAAGCACTGTTTACTGAGTGCCATCGGTTTTCTTCAGTAGTGGACTTCTGTAAACGAGTTAATCACAGGAATGTAAGTGTAACACGGTGGTTCTGGTGAGCAATGTGGAGAAACGAGGAGACACGGAGATTCAACGGAAACCACTTTAATGAACACGGGAGACATCCACTCACTACGACACATAACGTTAACGTCTGACAGGGGGGTATAAATACACACAGGGCAATTGGGATACAGCTGAAAAGACTTTAGGGAGTGATTAGACACAGACAGGACCTGGAAGATACATAAAGGGAACCGGATGTGACAGACACGACAAGACTGTTACAGTAAGTGGCTTATCTTTTATTATCCTGTGATTTTTCTGATGTCGAAAACAGATTTGTGTCATTTATTGAGTTACCACGAGTGTTGATCGTCATCAGGCAGTTCCCACCAGCGTCTAAGCGACGCCAAAGTTCACCCGTTATGTTACATGTAAATAATGCGAAGAGAAGGTAAAAAATTAATAAAAACATGATATTGCTGCATTCAATATTTGTTAATCAACATATTCGCTTGTTCTTTCATCACATAGAAATGTCTATAAATGTCCCTTCCTTCAGTCAAATCGTTAGTTACATAATTTTCAGTAACAGTAACAAAGTACTTGCCTCATCACATACTTTAAGGACAGTACCAGACAGAGAGAAGTCAGGAGATGACAGTTTCCTGTCCTCCCAACCCCTGGCAATCGTAATATTACTCTTCTTTGCATTATATTTAATGTCAAAGTCTCAGCCTTATTGAGAGGAAACGTTCAGTAGCATGTCTAAACTCAGTAGCAAACTCTGTCATTACATACAGTGAATGCAGCAGCAAGAGTTACTCCATTGTACATGCATTGACTTATGAACATTCCAAAAAGCCAGAATTCTTTCTAGAAACTTTTTCTTGAATAATGCTTGTTATACAAATCTAAAATGTCCTTTAAAGCAAAAATACACTAAACATATTTGTGCCATGTTTAGCTTTAAAACAAAACTGGTTGTGAAAGGTCAGGATGTTTCACTCGTCAGTCCCGCGCCGTTGCGGATATTCTTGTTCGCACTGCGTTTTTTTTTTGGTCACATTATTTGAATTATTTGTCACATTTTTGAGTGTGCATGTCAATAAGGTTATGACTTGTTTATATAAAGAGTTGTTTTATTCCACATGGGTATTGTGGTTGACGAAGACCTGATGGGTGAAACTTTGCGCTTTCAATAAAAAATAGTTTGGAACGGTTATTGTCAGTGTGAGGACATTTCGCTTATTTTTCCCATTATCGTTATTTTGTTGTCCTGCACCTTAGCCTAATTAGGATGTGTGGGATATCTACACATTGTTTTTATTTTTTGTATAAATGAAATAGCCATAAATTACATCATGAAGGGAACAATTTATGCTATCCCTGCACAAGCATTGCATTGACTAAGTATATGGACACACAATGTTGTTTTGTATGTTTTTTTTTTGTTTGTTTTCTTTACAAAATAAAAGAATGTCAATCCTTCTGCTCTTGTGTTATGAAAGGCAGTGGTGAAGAGCAATTAAGACAAGAATATCACATCACCACTTTTTGATTCCTGGAAGGGAATAAACAGCATGCTTTACCACTTCATGGGGATCAAACAATCCCTTTTAACCACTCCTGGGACACGTTTGATTTTACAGTGTCTTCACACCAAAGTGGAGTGCTGGCTCTCAATTTGGTACACCATGGCACATTGATCTGATTGCCACTATGCATTAGAAGTCTTTTATTTTCAGAGGTATACAAATCTCAATTCTCTTCCCTAACTAGAGAAACAAAAAACAAAATTGAAACTTTGATTGTACCTTTGTGGAAGGTGTAGGATGTAATAATAATAAAAAATGTAGTATGAAAATAATAGGATGTGCGCTAGAAAGGAAAAAGAAAAATGGAAAAAAGGACAGGTGCAAGAGAAAAAGGCACATTTAGCCCCGGTTGGGCCAGTAGGGTGCAACTATCAAGACAGAAGTCGACTAGTCTAAAAGTAAGAAAACCTCAGAAGGTTTTACATTAAAAACCTTAATGTATTTAAATGTCAAAAATACATTTAAATACATTAATGATACATTTAAAATAGTCAATCTATAAATAAAATTCAAATCCCATAATGAATGCTGCTGAAAATAAGGTCACTATAATAGTAATAATAATAATAATAAATAATTTTATTTCGGTTCTCACAGATAATCACTCATAAAAAATAAAGCTATACATAATATCTGAAAAAGGTGTGGGCTGAGATAATTAGCAATCAAATAAGCATTACTCTTTCACAGGTATCAATTAATAGAAGACAAGAGAAAAGAAAAGAAAAAAGAAAAAAACATTTATACACTTTGAATTGAATAATTATTTACCACCTTGTTTTTAAACATTTTCTTGAATTTACAAAGTGGCAAAAAGGGGGGCAAAATACCGAACCCTGTAAAACTCCACAAGTGACTTTCATTAAGTCTGATCAAACATCATGTATTTGTACAAATTGATATCTCTCCTCAAGATAACTTTTTACCAAAAATAGGCTTTGCCTCTTATGCCATATCTTTCCAATTTACTCATTAATAGACCATGATCAATAGTGTCAAAAGCTTTTTTCAAGTCCAGGAACACCCCCCACAGTATATTCATTATTATCCATTGAAGTGGAAAACTCTTCCACCATTTCCATCACTGCCACTGAGGTTGACCTATTTGCTCTAAAGCTATACTAATGTTCACTCAATAGTTTATGTTTGACTATGAAGTTATCAAGCCTAGGCACAGTTTCTCAAAAAGTTTAGAGAACTGAGAAAGCAGAGAAATTGGTCTGTAATTGAAAAAATATATATATCACCACTTTTGAAAAACGGCATACTTAGTCTCAAGCTAATGCTTTATACACTCACCTAAAGGATTATTAGGCACACCATACTAATACTGTGTTTGACCCCCTTTCACCTTCAAAACTGCCTAATTCTATGTGGCATTGATTCAACAAGGTGCTGAAAGCATTCTTAAGAAATTTTGGCCCATATTGATAGGATAATATCTTGATGCACATCCAGGGCACGAAGCTCCCGTTCCACCACATCCCAAAGATGCTCTATTGGGCAGAGAGCTGGTGACTGTGGGGCCATTTTAGTACAGTGAACTCATTGTCATGTTCAAGAAACTAATTTGAAATGATTCGAGCTTTGTGACATGGTACATTATCCTGCTGGAAGTAGCCATCACAGGATGGGTACATGGTGGTCATAAAGGGATGGACATGATCAGAAACAATGCTCAGGTAGGCCGTGGCATTTAAACGATGCCCAGTTGGCACTAAGGGGCCTAAAGTGTGCCAAGAAAACATTCCCCACACCATTACACCACCACCACCAGCCTGCACAATTGTAACAAGGCATGATGGATCCATGTTCTCATTCTGTTCACGCCAAATTCTGACTCTACCATCTGAATGTCTCAACAGAAATCAAGACTCATCAGACCAGACAACATTTTTCCAGTCTTCAACTGTCCAATTTTGGTGAGCTTTTTACTATTTGTAGTGGTAGCTGGTGGGGTTTTCTGCTGTTATAGCCCATCCGCCTCAAGGCTGTGCTTGTTGTGGCTTCAAAAATGCTTTGCTGCAAACCTCGGTTGTAACGAATGGTTATTTCAGTCAAAGATGCTCTTCTATCAGCTTGAATAAGTAGGCCCATTCTCCTCTGACCTCTAGCATCAACAAGGCATTTTTGCCCACAGGACTGACACATACTGGATGTTTTTCCCTTTTCAAACAATTCTTTGTAAACCTTAGAAATGGTTGTGTGTGAAAATCCCAGTAACTGAGCAGATTGTGAAATACTCAGACTGACCCGTCTGGCACCAACAACCATGCCACACTCAAAATTGCTTAAATCACCTTTCTTTCCCATTCTGACATTCAGTTTGGAGTTCAGGAGATTGTCTTGACCAGGACCAACCCCTAAATGCATTGAAGCAACTGCCATGTGATTGTTTGATTAGATAATTGCATAACTGTGAAATTGAATAGGTGTATATTTCTTCTTTCACCGCAAACGGGATCACAGTGGCGGACAGTTGTGGGAAATTACGCAATGGTTTGCTTGTTTTGGCCAGTCTGTTCTAACACATCCATGCCTGTGATTTATATGGTTACGCTCGGATCCAGTTTGGTGCAATATAACTGTCCCTATAATTAATGTTCTGTAAAGTACTCGGATAAGAAACACCAGCTAACACTCTAAATATCCACACAAGCCTTTATAACTCAGTCATCCGTTATTACTCTGCACAGTATTACTGAAGATTATTAAGGTGTACTCAAAATGCAGCAATGCATGCTGTAATCTTCTCTTTCACTCAGTGTGAATTACTCAGTGTGATAACACTGCACAAAAATAGAACTTGGATTAATTTGGCACTGACTTCATGTTATTCTTTTCACTCTGTACGTTTTTCTTTGATAATTTTAGTCAGCATAAAAATAAAAAAAACTATGATTAATCTGCAAGCCAACAGCATTTCCGTGATCCTTTAGAAGCACATAATAACTTCAAGGTTATTTTTCTTCTTCTTCCTCTTAAAAAAAAGAAAAAGAAATAACAATTTTCTTGATGAGATGAAGTACTTATAGAAGTCCTTCTGGTGCAGGACTCTATTATTGTTTTCACGCTGGTCCAATTTGAAACAAGATGAAGAAGGATAGAGGACAAAATTATGCAATCATCTGTGATGCAAAAATAACAGGATGAGACCAGATAAAGACACCAACATGTTGATTGAGCAGACATCTTTTTATGCAAAGCCAATAACATACACCCCCATAGAGTAACCTGTGCTAAAATGCCTCCTGAGGAAAAGACAACCGCATCACTCCACATCACAAACCGACAGCCTGTAAGTGACCAGTCCAGAGGACTCAGACAGGCTTTCCTGTAGCTCAGACAGTAGAGCATTGGTGCTTACAACGCCAAGGTCATGGGTTCGATTCCAGGAAAAGCAAAAATTTGATTCAATGTGTTCCTTGAATGCAATGTAAGTTGCTTTGGATAAAAGTGTCTGCCAAACACAAAAGTGTCTGTGTAAATGTAAGGCAGAGAATGATTCTAAGTGTCTTGTGTGGTTTATAAATGTCTACACATGCTTCAAATTTAATGTAGAAATCACAGTTAATATTAAATTCAGATGTAACGCGAACGAGCATCAACTCCATTTACAGAACGGCCACAAATATTTCTTTATGGCTCAGAATGCTCTTCACTTGGCACACACTACCATTTGAAATTTTCATGTCAGTTTTTGACATTTCATCACAATTTGTTCTTCACTTTTGATATAAGGTGGAATCTAGAATCAGATTCGATGATATGCATTTTATAAATGAGGTCTCAAATATTTTGATCAACACTTCTTGAATTTACTCACATAACTGATGCATATTCAATTTAAGTTTATCCTTTCACAATACATTTTATTTCAAAGCAGCTTTACAGAAAATGCTTGTTTCATTGTCTCAATTTAGGAAGTATTCTGTTATCAGTAAACTAGTTCAAAAAACAGTAATGCACAGCTATAAAAAAGTATGGTATGAATGTTATTCAACTATGCATTCATTTAAGCTAACACAAAAAATGCTTTAGGCCGCAATTACAACTTGTTCTCAATAAATATGAGGGAAAAATGTGGAAAAGTTTAACAACACTGAAAATCGCTCTTGTCTGTATGAACATGAGCGGCTTCATCAAATCATCATCAGAAGGAACAATTTCAAAGCAATAATTAAAGTGCTAATCATTAGTGCTTGTAATCGTTCAATCATTAATCAACAGGAACGTTATATACCATCATCATGATGGCGTGTTATAAAGCTTGATAGCGGCGGTTTTGTCAACATAAGGAGTTTAAACAGTCTCGCCTTGAGGATGGAGGCCTTTCTTTTGTTTTCTGGCTGATTGGGAAAGTCAGAGTGCATTATGGGGACACAAATGTAAAGTGAAAAATTGTGTAATAAAAGAGAGACTATCAGATTATAATTTTTTGGTATCTTTTAGGCAGTTATACCTTTACAAAAAATTCTTTTACCTCAATAATGGATGTTGTATGTGGCATTTTGCCTTTCGTTTTCAGTCAATATTTGGCATCTCCTTAATACTCAGCTTGAAACAATCAAAACTTGTTTTTCCAGATATTTCGGATCTCCCCTCACATGTCATTTCAAAAGCAGGTAGTCTATCATCCATCAAGCGGTTTCTGCTCAGAGAAAAGCTGCCGGGGCAAGGGTTAACAGGGGCTTCCTGATTGCTGCTGTTATTCTAGAGGAGTTCACTGCCTTCCAATCATCCACTACAGGGTCATGAACAAGGAGGGAAAATGCAGTCCAATCCTTATAAGATGAAAAAGTATGTGTGCTTTGGACTGAAACCAGCACGCAATTATTCCACAACACAGTCCACCCATCACTGATCTTGGCGACCGAAGAGATGAAAAGAGCAGACTTAAGACTGAATTTATGGTATGTGTGCGTGAAGAGTAGACAATGATATGAGGATAATCTTTGAGAGGTCAATTTAGAAATAATAAAATTACTGAATGAGATTTAGTATAGCTCTGGCGATTTAGCGAGAAGAATAGATAAACCAATCACAGAGACAGGGCTCAACGATAGTCATGCCTGAACAAAAGACAATAGGTCTCATTCACCAACTATGCATTCTGCAACCTTAAAGAGCTTCAGGAGCCATTTGTAAGGAAAGCATTTTAAAATATAAAAATACTTAGTTTTTTTCACTCTGGAATACACACTTCAAGCAGATTGCTTTACCATGCCCAAGTGAAATTCATTGAGGAGTTTCATTCACGTCTCAATCAAGAGCATTTGCTAGTATTTGCTCTCATAAATGAACAAACAACAACAACAAACAGTTTGGGCTCTTTTGTGCAGTGTATGTGTTTTTTTTCCTTTTTTTTTTTTTTTTTTACAATAAATGCATGGATTTCTGACAACAGATGATGTTTTGTGTTGGTCATTGCATGTCTAACCAAATGCTGTGAATACTGAAGTATGCAGTGTTAGTGAAAGTTACTCTTAAAAGTAATGCATTACTAACATGCATTTCAAACTGTTTTACTTTTCTTTTTTTTTTTGGTAAGTAATGAATTGCATTATTTTTGTGTTATCTTTTTGATCTGGGCTGGGCTTGTTGTTTGGTTTTTACAACAACAACAAACAAACTAAAACTAAATATTTAGAGTCCCTTTAGGAAGAAAAAAAAAAGGAAAATTCATGACTGTACAGTAGAGGGCGCAGCTAAATCAAACCTTTCATCTCTGCTGCCATTCTGGATCGCAGAAGAATAAGATGCAGAAGAAAGTTCAACACTCTTCAGTAAGAAAAAAAGAAAAGAAAATATAGTTACTTTACTAGCTACAGTACCTCAAGATACGAAAGGCTCAACTTACGAAAAATCCAAGTTACGAAAGCAAAAACGATTTTTTTTACTGCTCTACATACGAAAAGTTTTCAAGATACGAAAGGTTTCTGAAAGTCCGAGGTTCGCCCCATAACAATTTTGAAACTCGCGCCGCATGCCGCCATCTTAGTTATAGTAGGCTCGCCACCATCCTCCTGCTCTCCCATTGGTTCCTGATGCTAGCCAAGCCATGGGATCCTTCTCTCTAATTGGACAGAATCCCTCCCATCATGCATCTTCTATACATATGTGCTGGCGTGCTTTAGCTCAGCCACTCCGCACCCGAAACTTTAAATTTTTTATGTGTTTTCGTAAAGTTAAGTGTACGTACTGTAACGCGTTTGTTCTCTAGGAGAGGCCGGATAGCTCGCCTAAACATAGAGTGAACCACAAGTGAGACACAACTGCTATTCCACAGGGGTCCTTTAATAACAGAAACTGTCCATTCGACACAAACCAGAGCAGTCGGCAAACAGTGCTTCACTCACCATCGCGTTACCAAACAACAGAACAATAGTAAGAGCAACAGAAAAAAAAAGGAAAATAGTGGGGAAAAAACCTCACTCCGCATACATGCGATGCTTCCCTGCTCACGCTCAGTTCGAACCACCTCATTACTGAACTTGAGAGAGTGAAAGAGCGCTCCGCCTTAAAGGAGCAGTACCCAATATAACTCGTTACAGTACGTATGTACGTGTAACCCAGGTCTCATGTAGTTAGAAAATAAAGCTAGAGTGGTTAATACAATGAGACTGGGCCTGGGCTCGTTGTAGGGAAATACAACTTGTTTTATATGTTACTTAATAAATGTATATTTGTAATACTCTTGGCTATTCTTATAAAGACCACCACAACTGTATTTTGATTGCAAAAATATTCACAAGTATTTATTTACAACATTAAATAAAAGATAAATGTATCTTAAAATAAAATAAAACAAATCACATAGGCATGAAAAGTTGGAAGGAAAAAAACTAAAACAAAAAAATAAAAAACTTCACTTTCCTAAAAGAAAAAAAAAACCTTTCTGTGGTTATATTGAAATTAAACAATTATTCATTCCCTCTGAAAAAATGTCCAACCCCGTTGCAGGCCTGTTTGAGGACACTTTGTGTGCGGTGAGGCCTAAAACGTTGAATGGCCGCTTCACTCAGACACTGAGCATAAACAAAAAAGCACGTGCATGTGACTGTTAGTACTCACGAATCCAGGTTAAGTCAGTACAAACAATGGCGATGGCGATGGTAATGGTAATGGTAATGGCAAAGGAAGAAGCACAGCACTGACGATCACGGCAGGGCACACAGAAACAGCAAAGCAGAAACAGCAGGGCCTTCGGTTGGAAAACCAGTCTCTCTCCCTTTCTCTCTCTCACCAACGTCCGTCTCCTTAGAGCATATTATCTGAATTGAGCCACATTATCAAACACTATTTCTTATTGAATTAGCGTTAGCTTTGCTTTAGCTTTAGAGATATCACAATGCTAAAACTACAACATATGAGCACATTGGCACAGAATGCAACCACTAATTAGCATGTCGCTAACCACGTTATACATCCAGTCTCTTAACTATAACAGTTCGATATAGCACAACATTACAGGCATACACAATCATATTCACCTCTTGCAGGTCACACCAAAGTTTTTTTGTTGTAAGGACCACGAGTAGTCGACCTTCATAACAAACCAACAAACCATTAATGCTTCCCACACCACGATGCCTCCTTCATTAGCGCTCACATCATAGCGTCAGTTCTCCGTTTCTCATGCGTGCTCACTACTCCTCACACAAACCTGTCCCAATAGTCCCGCCCCTTACACAGTGATGTTACTCTGATTGGCTCAAGTACTAACACAACCAAAAGCAAAACGGGAATTAAATGATTAACAGGTGACAGGTAACAGACTAGGTTACACAGATAAACACAGCTTCTTCTTCTCTACTTTTCTCTCAGATGAAATGTAAAAACTTATATGAATTTAACTTTAACTGTAAATAATCTTATTAAACTCTACGTATTATATTTATACTTTTAACCAGCACACCTTTTACCCAATTTTAACTACCATGAACTATTTATGAACTTTTATTTTTTCTTTGTATGTGTATAGGTTACACTGTTAATGATCTTTTATACTCTGTAACTTATAGGAATTTTGTACAGGGCTACACCCTCCCTCTTCTGAATGTGTAGATGTCCTCATCACATTTTTTGTCCCTCTTCAACTTGGAAGGGTGATTCCTTTTATCCTCCTCCATATACTTTTGGGATGTTTTGGACTTTTTCCTTGGTTTGTTGTCTTGGTCTGGAGGGTTCATCTTAAGTTGGATGACCATGTCATGGTGCATGATGGTAACTGGTTCAAAAGATGGATGACCAGGTTCCTCATAAGTAAATCTTATAGGTGGCTTTTGTTTTCTCAGTGATGTCCGGACTGTAGAAGACCTTTCACTTTTTTCTCTTTCAACAGCTATATTACGTCTGTTTCTTTGTAAGGGAGATAACTTTGCTCCCTCTTCTGAATCTTGAGAATCTTCTTCCACAGATTCAGTATTTGTCTCTTGGATATCAGAGTATGACAGAGGAGGTGCAGCACCTTCAAGCGGTTCCTCATTCTCTGTTTCTGTAAGTTGTTGAGTTTCTGTAACTTCACAGTTTTCCTCCTCAGCTTTTCCATCCTCCTCAGAGTTTTCACTCTCATCATTCTCCACAGAGTGATTTATGTTTATCCGTCTCCGGACCTCATCCATATCAAAATCTAAATCTGGAGGTTTGTGAACAGTTTCAAACTCTGAACCTGATGACTCTGTGTCACTTTCTTCAGACTTGGTTGGTTGACGTTTCTGAGTACGTTGAGTTCTTGTTACAGGTCTCCGAACAGAGCTTGCATCATCGGATGGGTTAAACATCCTGACCATGTAACCGATGGGCAACAGATGATCTCGATGGAGAGTTTTCAACACACCTGGACCATGCTCTGGTTTGACCTTATAAACAGGCAGGTTAGGCAACTTCTCCACCACAACATATGGTATTGATTTCCATCGATCTTGGAGTTTATGTTTGCCTTTTAGACCCACATTCTGTATGAGAATTCTGTCTCCTTTCTCCAAAGGTAGGTCTCTCACACGTTGGTCATATCGGGCTTTATTTTTCAAGTGATTCTTTGTAGCAGCATCAGATGCCAACTGATAAGCTTTTTGCAACTCTTTCCTCATCCTGGCCACGTACTGTTGGTAGGAGGTTTCACTTTCACCATTTGGTGAGATTCCAAAACAGATGTCAATTGGTAACCTTGCTTCCCTTCCGAACATGAGATGATAAGGGGAGTATCCCGTGGAATCATTTTTTGTGCAATTGTATGCATGTACCAGGTAGGTGATATGTTGACTCCAATGTTGTTTCTGTACGGCATCCAGGGTACCAAGCATGGCTAAAAGCGTTCGATTAAATCGTTCTGGTTGGGCATCCCCTTGAGGGTGGTAGGGAGATGTTCTTGACTTCCGAATCCCAAGCATGGACAAGAGTTCTTTTATCAGGCGACTTTCAAAATCTCGGCCCTGATCCGAGTGTATCCTTGCAGGTAGGCCATAGTGCACAAAATACTTGTCCCACAATACTCTGGCAACGGTGATAGCCTTTTGATTTTTTGTAGCAAATGCTTGTGCGTAACGTGTATAATGGTCTGTCACTACCAACACATTAGCAACACCTTTAGAGTCAGGCTCTATTTGCAAAAAATCAATACAAACTAAATCCAAGGGGCCATTACTCGTTATTTGGTTTAAGGGCGAGGCATGCTGAGGGAGTGTCTTTCTGGAGATACATCTACCACAGGTTCGAATGTACTGCTCGACCTCAGCTGTCATTCGCGGCCAATAAAATCTGTCCTTGATCAGTTCAGTGGTGCGTTCGACTCCCAAGTGTCCACACTCATCATGTAGAGACCTTAACACCATTGGGCGGTATCTTGTGGGCAAGACAAGTTGTTTGATCTGTTTTCCGCACATCTTTTCTTTTACTCTGTAGAGTATTCCATCTCTTAACTCCAACTTGCGGCTTTCACGAAGGAGCAGCACAGTTTCAGGTGAGTCGTTCTCTGAGCGTGTCAGGCCTTTATTCTTCTCCAAAGTTTTCTTTAATGGTCCAATTGTTGGGTCCATATCTTGTGATGCTTGAATGTCTTTTGAGCTCAATTGGTCAAGTGTATTCATGCTAAGGTTCACTGGACACACATAAACTTCAGGTACTGCGGTGGCAGGAGCTCCCAACTGATCAACTAATCTGTCTGGCACATCAGCCTCTTCACTGGCACAGGCTCTTTTGCAGAGGGCTTTGATGCCAGCAGGTGGGACACTAGTCCACTCTTCTGTCTTCTCTGAAGAGTACTGTCTGGACAACAAGTCAGCATCAATATTGTGTCTCCCAGGTCGATACTGGATGGTGAAATCGTAGGTGGCGAGGGCAGCGAGCCAACGATGTCCGACTGCACTGAGTTTGGCAGAGGTCAATACATATGTTAAGGGGTTATTGTCCGTTCTTACTATGAACTTTGCCCCATACAAATAATCGTGAAACTTGTCCACGACAGCCCATTTTAATGCCAGAAATTCCAATTGATGGACTGGATAGTTGTGTTCTGAGTCTTTAAGCTTACGACTGGCAAAAGCTACTGGCCTGAGGCCCTCAGGATATTCCTGGTTCAGGACAGCGCCTAAACCATTCATACTGGCGTCCACATGTAAGATGTACAGTTTTTTGGGGTCAGCGAAAGCTAGCACTGGGGCATTGATCAAACAGTCACGAATACGGTCAAAAGCGTCCTGGCAGGTTTTAGTCCACCGTTCTCCGAACGGCTCTGATGGCTTGAAATAGACTTTGCTTGGGTCAACATTTTTTTTAGTCTTGGGGTCTTGCCAAGTGGGGGCGTAACCCTTTGTAAGCTCGGAGAGGGGACGGACAATGGCAGAGTAGTTGGCAATGAACCTCCGATAATAACTGCAAAATCCGAGGAAGGACTTCAGCGGTTTCAGGTGAGTGGGCTCTTTCCAATGCTTTACTACCGCCACTTTGTCTGGATCCGTAGCTATTCCGTTAGCAGAAACAATGTGACCCACATACTTGACCTCCGGCTGACAGAATTGGCATTTGTCAATAGAAACCTTCAATCCGACCTCCTCTAGTCTGTCCAACACCTTGAGAAGACGTTGCTCGTGCTCCTCAAGTGTCTTACTGAAAATGATGATATCATCTAAGTACACGAGAGCTTCCAGAAGATGCATATCGCCTACAGCCTTTTCCATTAAGCGCTGAAATGTTGCTGGCGCTCCTGTGATTCCTTGTGGCATGCGCTCAAATTGATAGAAACCTAGAGGGCAAATGAAAGCTGTCTTCTCTTTGTCCTCGGGAGCCATCTCTATCTGGTAGTAACCACTGCGCAAATCCAGAACTGAAAACCATTGGCTGCCTGATAGAGAATCCAAGGCGTCGTCAATGCGTGGCATTGTATACTGATCTGGTGTGGTGCGGTTATTCAGTGTTCTGTAATCAATACAGATTCTTATCTTCCCATTCTTTTTGCGGACTACAACGATTGGTGAGGCGTACGGGCTACGGGACTCCGTGATAATGCCAGTGGCCAGTAGTTGTTGTATGTGTCGCCGCACGTCGTCTATGTCGGCAGGGGCTATTCTCCTTGACCTCTCCCTGAAGGGTCTGGGGTCATGCAGGCGTATGTGGTGTTCAACACCCTTGGCGCGACCAACATCCCACTCATGCAGTGAGAAAACATTCCGCCTCTCAGCCAACTTCCGCTGAAACCGGCTTTTCCACTCTTCGGGAATGTGAGAGTCCCCGAAATTGAAAAGACTTGGGTCTAGGGTTTCAGCTGGGAGGTCGGAAAGCCGAACTGAGGTAACTGTGTCCACAGCATACATCTCAGCAACGATGGTCCCAACTGGGATGGAAGTTGCCCTTTTGGACTCATTCTGAATAAGGACACTGAAACTGTTATGGTCTATGCTGGCATCTGAGAGCACACCAGGCTGTACCAGCAGACCGGCGGGGAGCAACTGTTCAGTGGGTGCATCAATCAGTACCAGGTCTTTGGATGGGGCACTGTGTCTTTCCACTTTACATGTTGCATAGTACTTTACACCTGGAGCAATGGAGAGTAAACCAGGTCCTTTCCACTTTATCTGTCCCAAGACTTCATCTTTTGCAAACTGCTCTTGTGCTTTGACAGGTGCGTAAACAGACTGAATCCTCATTGAGTGCACAATGTTCTCGTCACCTTTTGTCTTCACCAGCTCCCATAAGCGGCGAAACAGAGATGTATTGGTGCCAACCAATACAGGGGTTTGTTGCTGATTTCTTGGCTCAGGGCAGATTAAAGCAAGCACTTCTACTCGTCCCGATACACCAGTGATCTCTTCAGTGAACTCCATCTCAACCACAACATATCCTTTGTAAGGAAACTGAGTGTCTGAAAGGCCCCAGAGTCCAAGACCAGAGAGGGATTTTATCGGGACATCAGGTAAGTGTTCGTTATACCAGCTTTCAAAAATAATAGTCACGTTAGACCCACTGTCAATGAGAGCATTGCAGACCACATCATTAACTTTGATGGTGTGAATAAATGATGGACCTACAAGACCTTCAGGTAAGTCAATGTTAGGTTCTGGGACTTCAACCTTATTGGTTCTAGCTACATGCTGCTCTTCAGCTGCAGGATTTGGGTTCTCTTGGTTTGGTAAAGGGGAAACTCGCACCAAGCGTATAAGCTTTCTAATAACTTTCTGGAGATTCTCAGGGGCAGTACATCTGGTGGCTATGTGGCCATTTTCCCCACACCGATAACAGAAAAACTCATCCTTGTCTTGTCGGGGAGGAAAAACTTTGGAATGAGCGGGCTTGTGAACTGGAGCTGCTTTGTATCGGTGAGGCTGAGGTGTGTGCTCTCGTGGGGGATCTGATGTGTATTTCACTGCCATCACACTCATTT
Source organism: Rhodeus uyekii (assembly GCA_037043235.1). Taxonomy (NCBI): domain Eukaryota; kingdom Metazoa; phylum Chordata; class Actinopteri; order Cypriniformes; family Acheilognathidae; genus Rhodeus; species Rhodeus uyekii. The sequence continues at coordinate 475,021 of JAWRVZ010000187.1, read as the reverse complement.
TATTTTCTAGGGCTTTCACTTGCTTCCTTAGCGATTGCAATTCACTCTGTGACTCATTTTTCGGTTTTTGTTTCTCTTTCAGACCTGTAAAAGATTCATCAGAGATTGGCTGAGGTTGTAGGTTACTTCTCTGCTCTAGCTGCGCTCTCAATTCTCGAATCTGAGCTTGCAGTTCACTCCTAGAGACTGATTCAAGTTCTTTCTCCTTTTCAGCTTGGACAGTGCGTACACGCTGAGGACGCATGTGTGACAAATGGCTTTGTTTGGCTAACTGGCGAACCTCCTCTTCCATCACTTCTCTTAACAGGTTCAAGAATGTAGGGGGATCACTACTCCGCTCCCTAATTTTCAACTGAAGCAACATGAGTTCAGAGGTAGACCCTCTAAGAAGCTGCTCTAAACGAGCGCTATTGGCAGCGCTAACAGATAAACCTCCTCCCTGTACTACTTTAACAAGAGATTTTTCTACTCTTCGTAGGAACTCAGACAGACGCTCACCAGACTGTTGGTGGAGGGCTCTAAACGACAAGTATAGTTCGTCTGGGGACTCTACTGTACCAAAAATGCTCTCTATAGCCTTTATGTACTCACTTGGGCTAGCATCAGGTTGAGTCAGGCGCACAGCTTGAATGATTTCAAAGGCGGGCCCTTTAAGACTCTCCAGTATCCGACGCCGTTTTTCTTTGTCGGAGCACTCACCTTCCTCTACTAAGAATGTTGCTTGTTCCAGCCAGTTATCTAAGGTCTCTTCTCCATTTGGGGTGGGACTGACCCCGGAGAATGTCCGCAGACGTCTGTATGGGTGACTGTCATGTTGTTTGTTTGTTCTGCTCATAACATCACCGACCGCACGGATGATGTCTTCAGGGTTGCTGTTACCCTCTTTGGTGAGTGAACATAAACCTGGTAAGTCATCTAAGGTTCTCCCTTCGCTCTGCAAAAAGGTAAGTAGCTTCTCTTCAAAGGTATCAAGCTGAGGCTCTGTGTAATAGACAGTTTTCCAACCACTTCCTTCACTTATAGGCATTATCTCAGGTGGGATTTTAGAGGGGTCAATCTCTTCACGACACTCACATAACACCATTACTGATTGTTGTTGAGGGTGAAACATTTTGCCTCTCACTCTAACTTTTCCCAATGCTTTGATGGTCCCTGCTGTTTCTTCAATATCTTCTCTTGAAACACCTTCTGGCACTCCGTGTAAAAGGAGCGCATGCTTTAAATCTAATGATTCTCCTTTGCACCAGTTAATTAGCTCACGTTGTGATGGACTACTTGTTTGACTTGCCATGCTGTACTTTACTTAAATTGCTTTTAGTTACTGTTAGCACGTTATTTTTATACAAATGCTCTATACTACTGCTCTAAAGTTGTGGGGTCTAGCGGCTTGTACTCTATGTTTATAAATTTCCATATATGTTAAATAATTATCCCAGCGGTGCCTCCATTTTATGTAACCCAGGTCTCATGTAGTTAGAAAATAAAGCTAGAGTGGTTAATACAATGAGACTGGGCCTGGGCTCGTTGTAGGGAAATACAACTTGTTTTATATGTTACTTAATAAATGTATATTTGTAATACTCTTGGCTATTCTTATAAAGACCACCACAACTGTATTTTGATTGCAAAAATATTCACAAGTATTTATTTACAACATTAAATAAAAGATAAATGTATCTTAAAATAAAATAAAACAAATCACATAGGCATGAAAAGTTGGAAGGAAAAAAACTAAAACAAAAAAATAAAAAACTTCACTTTCCTAAAAGAAAAAAAAAACCTTTCTGTGGTTATATTGAAATTAAACAATTATTCATTCCCTCTGAAAAAATGTCCAACCCCGTTGCAGGCCTGTTTGAGGACACTTTGTGTGCGGTGAGGCCTAAAACGTTGAATGGCCGCTTCACTCAGAAACTGAGCATAAACAAAAAAGCACGTGCATGTGACTGTTAGTACTCACGAATCCAGGTTAAGTCAGTACAAACAATGGCGATGGCGATGGTAATGGTAATGGTAATGGCAAAGGAAGAAGCACAGCACTGACGATCACGGCAGGGCACACAGAAACAGCAAAGCAGAAACAGCAGGGCCTTCGGTTGGAAAACCAGTCTCTCTCCCTTTCTCTCTCTCACCAACGTCCGTCTCCTTAGAGCATATTATCTGAATTGAGCCACATTATCAAACACTATTTCTTATTGAATTAGCGTTAGCTTTGCTTTAGCTTTAGAGATATCACAATGCTAAAACTACAACATATGAGCACATTGGCACAGAATGCAACCACTAATTAGCATGTCGCTAACCACGTTATACATCCAGTCTCTTAACTATAACAGTTCGATATAGCACAACATTACAGGCATACACAATCATATTCACCTCTTGCAGGTCACACCAAAGTTTTTTTGTTGTAAGGACCACGAGTAGTCGACCTTCATAACAAACCAACAAACCATTAATGCTTCCCACACCACGATGCCTCCTTCATTAGCGCTCACATCATAGCGTCAGTTCTCCGTTTCTCATGCGTGCTCACTACTCCTCACACAAACCTGTCCCAATAGTCCCGCCCCTTACACAGTGATGTTACTCTGATTGGCTCAAGTACTAACACAACCAAAAGCAAAACGGGAATTAAATGATTAACAGGTGACAGGTAACAGACTAGGTTACACAGATAAACACAGCTTCTTCTTCTCTACTTTTCTCTCAGATGAAATGTAAAAACTTATATGAATTTAACTTTAACTGTAAATAATCTTATTAAACTCTACGTATTATATTTATACTTTTAACCAGCACACCTTTTACCCAATTTTAACTAACATGAACTATTTATGAACTTTTATTTTTTCTTTGTATGTGTATAGGTTACACTGTTAATGATCTTTTATACTCTGTAACTTATAGGAATTTTGTACAGGGCTACATACGTTATCTGCCGTTTGTCCTCCTCCTCTGCCACCACTTTCAGAGATAGCCTCACTCGAAAGGTAAGCTTCGACATTTTACGTTATTTCATTGTTTATAGGTCAATTTAGCTTTATTATGAAATTTAATGGGGTGTTTTTGGAGAGCTTGGAACGGATAAGCCATTTTACATGTAAAATGTGTTCCAAGATATGAAAAACTCATTATACGAAGGCCGCCTCAGAACGGATTAATTTCGTATCTCGAGGTACCACTGTACTTTAAAACGTAATATTATTACGTAACTCATGTTATTTGAAATACCCCAAACACTGCAAGAATGAGGTCATACAACTGAGAAAACATATGCTAAGTTCTAAGCAGTTTAATACACAATTTACCGTATTTTTCGCCGCATAAGACGCACTTTTTCTTCCCCAAAACTGGGGGGGGAAAGTTGGTGCGTCCTATCCGACGGATATAAGAATCCGTGGAGCGCGCCACGGCCGTAGCCGTGGTGATGACGAGTGGGGGGAAATTGTGGACTTTACAGTGATGACTGTAGCGAGGGGGGCGTGGTTCAGCGAGTTCTGCAGCGAGAGAGAGTCGGGAGACGAGCGAGCGAGAGAGAAGTGAAACGAAACTAAGAGTGAAATGAAACCTAGAGAGACGCGTGAGCGCCTAACGCGCATGTTTTGGTTGTTATTTTGTCTTTTTTCAAGTCTAGACTTGAACAAAGACAAAACTTTCAGAAAGTATCAGAAAGGCCAAAAAAATAATACCCTCACATCATGGACTCTGTATGGGTAGGTCTGCAGAGCTTCATAGATATTGATCTGAGCAGGTGTACGTGATGTCCGTGCAGAAATCGTTACCTGCAGTTCATTTTAAGGAGCTGACGCACTGTTGGCATGACACATCCAGTAACAATATTGGGCTTCAGGGTCCTCTTAGTATTCCAAAATTTGCATGTGGACTGAGAACAATCATCCATCTATAAATCGATCAAAGATTAAACACAATCTTCTTATTTAAATTGGTAGGTTTGTTTTTTGAGACATGACTCATTGGGCATGAATAACCAACAGAGAGCTTTAGTACATCTGAATCAACACCGTTGCCACTAACTACTGCTGTTATGTCTGCAAATTTGCAAGACACATATGTTGATCTTCTATGGCTCATTGACAGGACTCCCACAAAATGAAAACGTGATACATAGTTAGAGACAGCTGCCAAAATAACATCTTCTGTTCACCACTCGCAGACCATACAAACCAGAATGTACTCCCCTGAAATAAATCATCAAGAAATGTGATAAATCACCAAACAAGCCTTTTCTTTAGTTACAGCAAGGTCAAAAAGTAACACATGAATCAATAATTGATGTGCATTTTGACAGTTCCTGACTAATATGGAGGTGCTAGAGGCACAGTCATTGTTTACTACCCAATACCTTAAATTTATTACCATGTGTTCAATATTAGATTTCTCCTATGATGGTCCAGTGAAGGGGGCTGTACTGCTTGAAACTCATGCATCATTAATCAAAGCTCTTATTTCAGTGCAAAATATTTGAGTAGGAACCTCGCAGGATTATTTTTGGACTAACATTTAGAGAAAAACTGAATTAAAGGTTAATGTGAAACTTCTATTATAGATTTAATATGAAATTGTGTCAGAAAAGGGTGAACCAAAGGGGTTGAAATAAATCATAAAACATTACATAATGTAACTTGTATTCATATGGTGCATTACTGAGAGTCAACAAGGCGTACAAACCATTCTTGTCAAAAAGTACAAACTAGGGCTGTGCAGTATGACAATATATACTGTTACCATAATATAAAATGATATATATATATATATATATATAGCCACACCCCTTGGCAAAGTCAATCACTCTCTCTGAAGAACCAACAACACAGAGTTTTGTAACTTTCCCAGTCCACACTGCTCCCCCTTCAAATTCCTTCATTTATATCTCCTTCTAGTTGATTGCCTCATCATCGTCACCTGGGATCACCAGGAGTTCCCCATGATTAACATTGCATGGGGTGACGAGTGGGGAGCAAGTGATATTTTGTCACATTGACATTGTTACATGGGAAGGGGAGTGGGAATGACACTTACCAGACTTGACCATCCAGAAAATATCTTGGAGAGTGCATCAGCACTGATGGAACCGGCTCAGTGTTTGACTCAAAGTGGAAATCTTTAAGAGCCAAGAACCATCTAGTTACTAGTAGTGGTGGGCAGAGCGAGGCTTCATGAAACACTGAAACAGTTTAATCAAATGTGATTTAAGTCGAAATAATGACTTGGTATCTCGAAATAATGAGAAACTGTCGAAATAATGACTTAGCAACTCAAAATAACGAGAAACTTATATTGACTTAACTTCTCGTGATTCTCTGCATGGGCAAAGCGTGTAAATGCGAGATATGGAAGAGCCGATGAAAACTGTTGCATGAAAAATGCAAATCTTGCACGATTTACAAAACTATCGGACTAACGCTGTATTTATTCGTTAAGTTTAAGTGTAACGTTTTCATAAAATGCAGGAGTACATGTGTTGATATGTTCTTTAATTATATTCTTGATTATCACACTGACTTTAACAGCTGCTTTACAGAACGTGTCATTTTTGCTGTGATCTCGCATTTACACGCTTTGACCATGCGGAAAAACACGAGAAGTTAAGTCTTTATTTCGACTTAATCTTTTTTTTCTCAACTGTTGCGGGAACGGGCTTGCATAAGTTGCATTAACTCCTGTCAATTTGTTTGGTTTGTTCCTGTCAATCAAACGCAGACTCGGCAAGCACCGCCTGTCCAAACACTTGTGAAACGCCCAGAAGCTTCGTTTAGCCAAAGTCACGTGACATGGGTGTTTTGAATCACAGTTTCGGTTCAGTGTTTCGAAACATCTACGCTTCGGGATCTCGATACTGTGTCGAAACGCAAGTTTCACGTCAGCCATCCCTGGTTACTAGCATAACTGTTCTTTGCCTTTTCCATTCACTGCAGAGGGGCATGGTCTGTTACCAAGTTGAAGGAATGACCTTTTGAGCAGCCAAGGCTCTCTTGGCTGCAGCATCTCACTGCACTTTATCTGGCTGGCCCTTCTTGGTCAGGTCTGTAAGAGCTCAAACCAGATAAGAGAAACATGGAAGCATTGATAATAGTTAACCAAATCTAGGAAGGTACGTAGCGGTTTTTCTTTTGTAGAGGACTGGGGATATTCCCTGATAGCCTTTATGTTTTCCTCTTGTCATTCAGTCAGTCCCCTCAAATGCGACAACCCAGGTGTCGAGCTTCCAAATGCCCCAAATTACGTTTTTTGGGGTTTGAGGGTTAGATGTTAGCTTCCCTCAGTTGAAGTAAATGTTCCTCCCAGCTCTCACATCTTCCAGGTAGGCGGCTGCATAGGACAGGTGAGGTCAGAATACTGAAATGTATAAGTATTTAGATAAGTATTTAAAAATATAAGTATTTGGAAGGTTGCTGGTGCCTCATGCAAGCTGAAAGGTAAGATGCGGTAATACCAGTTAGTGATGTGACGCTTGACACCGAGGCTTCGAAGCTTCGAAGCAAAAAACGAAACATCTCACAGTGAAGCACTGTATCGGAGCGTGATTCGTTTTGCCATAACCACGTGATCGGTGACGTCCGAAGCTTCGTTTTCTCCCTCAACCACGTGACTGCTTCGTAATCTGGTTCAAATGTAGCGCGAATCCCATGCGCAGGTTTTGAGTGTCATGCACTTCGGTAAAACGGTAGTGAACTGACACGAAACAGATGATAAGCTCTTTTTGAATTTTGAGCATGGCACCAGCCAAGAAAAGAGGCCGTTCGGAAGTCTGGCAGCATTTTCAGGTTGTAACAAATAAAGTAAACTCGTTGTTGTTGTTGTTATTATTATTATTAATATCAAGAATTATATTGTAAAATAATAAATAATTATAAGAATTAGGCTAATAGTAATATGAATAAATATTTACACGAATACTTTTATGTACTTTACTAATAATTTGTCTTTCCACATCTTCATCATCTTACCCTGGAATTTTTATTCACTCCTGCCTCCTCAGTCCCATGTGAGAGAATATTTTCAAAGGCAGGGGAAATAGAGAATAAAAAAAGAAATAGACTTAGCCCCCGTACTCTTGATCAAGTTCTGTTCGTTAATAAAAATCTTTGATTTCTTTAATTTCCCACAAAATAAAAACTCCCCAGTTCACAAGCACTTCACCATTCCACAGTTCTTTTCTTTTATTTTGATTGTATATGCCTACATGAGCCTTGCCTATGAATTCATAGGTTTAGGACTAAGGCTAAAGTGTATGGAAATAAGGCTGCATGTGTTGATCAAAGCAGATTCATAAAAATACTTTCTATACACATTAATTTGTCCCATTTATTATTTTGTTTCATAAATTCATTAATAGGCTAATTTGTTCACATGTTGCAAGTAGCCTATCAAATTAACAAATGAAAAAAAAAAACTTTTTTATTGCTTTTATGGATTTCTCAAAGTGAATGTAACACGATACAGTCCAAAAAAATGAATAGGTCCTCTGGCACAAGCTGCTCTTCAAACTTTGACCACAAGATGTCGATAGTTTGCGCCGTGTTGAAAAGCTTCGAGTAATGAACCTTTTTACGATACAGTTGAGGGGAAAGCCTCGGTGCTTCACAAAGCTTCATTTCGCCATCACTAATACCAGTGCCCTGATGGCGTTCTGAAGGTGTTCTCTTTTGCTGAAGCTTGCCACTAACCTTTTGTTAAGTCCAGTGTGGAGATGTACCAGGCCCTACTGATACATTTAATGAGCTCATCCAATAGAGGCATGGGTTGGTTTTCAAACTCTGAGACTTCATTTCGCTTACAAAAATCATTGCAGAAATAGAAAAGGGCCGTCAGGTAGTGATGTTACGCATGACACTGAAGCTTCGATGCGCGTATCGCTCATGTGACACAATTTGAAATGAAGCGCTGTATCGGGTACTGTATCGCTGTATTGGTTTCCCCGAGTCACGTGATCGATGACAAATGAAGCCTCACTTTCTGTCCAATCACGTGCGCGTTTCACTTTGCGTGTCAGAAGCTTCGAACCCCCAGATCTTCTTTAACGAGTCCTTGTTGACTCAGTCTGGTTGATGGTTTTGTGAGGAGAGTCAAAATATGTAATATAATCAATACATTACACACACACACACACATATATATATATATATATATATATATATATATATATATATATAGATATAGATATATATATCAGTGTGATACATGTGTGATATCAAGTAAAATGTGGTTTTAATGATACGTTTTTACAGACAGCGGCATGTGCGGAGAAGGAGGGGGGGGGGGGGGTGTATGGAGACACTTGATTCTGTATCGTACCTTGCACGAACACTACATAACTTAAATTAACATAACTTAGCTTACGTATTTATTTTGAAACTTTTATATTGTATATTGTTGTTTTGATTTTTTCGATTTGTATTATTTTGATCACTTTTCTTACCTTTTTTCGCCTGATTATTATTTTCGTCACTTTCACTTGACGCAGACATTTTAACGAAATACCTGTCATGGGAAATCTGCTTCTCCTTTATCCACAACAACAGAAGCCTCTTCATCTCATAATTTATATTCGAACATAACTTCGATATAATCGTCATGCACTTGGAAGGATTTACATTCTTGATAAAATCCTGTACTGCGATCATAGGTGAGAGATAGATCTCTCACGCGGACACACGCTCATAATGATCCTATCACAGAATGTCCTTATTGTGTGTGTGTGAGAGAGAGAGAGAGAGAGAGAGAGAGTAAGCCTACGTTAGATCTTATTGAATCATATAAATTCATATTATATTTTATTGTCACACTTTATGGGTAAATTATTATTATTTTTTTTTCTGGATACATTAAACACAAACATATAAAGCTTTTATTTGTACACATAGCATTGAAACGATGGAGTGTGTTGTGATTGCTTCATCTGACAGAGCTTCTTTCACAGGCTTCTGCCTGCTTTATTTTAAATAAGCACCAGATGGCGCTGTTCATGACACTCGCGAAGCCTCGAATCTTTTCCCGAAACAGTCAGGGTGAAGCCTCAGTGCTTCATGAAGCCTCATTTCCACATCCCTACCGTCAGGTGACTAGGTGATTGGTGACTAGCACAATCGTGTTGGACCATGGACTGGATGAAGCCTCAGTGATTCCTAGCCAGAACTGTTCTTCCACATCTTTTATTTAGTTTTAAATAATATTTTAATATAAAGAGAATTTTTTGAAACAAACCAGGTGACACAACAGCTTTAATGTGGTGTAAAGACAATGACCGGCCAACAATGACTAAATCACAGGCTAACAAGAAGTTAACAAGGAACAGGTGAAGGTAATGAGTTGTGAATATACACAGATGATTTTATTTAAATGCAAGGCACAAGGCAGATAACTGGCGAACAGTGCAACAGTGAAGACAGGTGCTGGTGATCAGTATTCCGGTGATTGTGAACCAGTGGGAGGAGTGTAGTCTGGTGCAGTGGGAGTGGCAGAGTCTGTGACGCGTGAACAGGGCTTTAGAGCTCATCAATGCCTAAACTAATCTTTTCAATCAAGGTGGTGAAGTGTCAATTTAATAAGCTAGTGTAACTATTAAAAAACACTTTGAAAAGTAAACATTTATATATATAAAAAACATAAGCACAGTATTTATGTATTTATGTCTAAAATACATAAATGTACATTTATGCTCAAATTTAATTTGATAACTGGGTTCAAATCAACGCTGCATGTTTTAGTCACTGCAGAAGTTACAAGACCTCAGTGGTTGATTTCACATTATGCCATGATGACAACATCTAATTAACACTCCCCTGATAGCCTGTCATAATGCTCAATTAGGCTTAATCACTGTCTGTAGTAAATCACTGTAATTGCTTCTCCATAGACCACAATAGATAAATCGCCCACATGATGCTGTGAAGCACATCTAATTTTCACATGTTCAGCAGTGTGACTGTTGGATAAGTTTGAAATAGTCTGGTCATGTTTGGAACTTGACTAAATATGATAGATAAATGTCTTTAAAAGTGTTTTGTTGATCATCTCCATTCCTTTAAAACCACATGCTGGCAATGTCAAGCAGATATTTCTTTGTCAGAAGGAAAGGCTTGTAACAAAAGATGAAATGCTAGATTGCTGAGACTTTGTTGAACAGCCAAGTCTAATTAAAGCTTATATTTCTGATTGGTTAGATCTCTCACTTAGATTTTAACAACTGGATATTTCACATAAATGTTGCATCTGTTGCAATCCAGCTTTTTAGGGTAAACGCCCTCATGAAAAGGAAAGATGAAAATAAGAGATGAACGAAAAATGGGCAAAGTTAGTAGTATGCTTTGCATTACGTATATTATTTTAATACATTTAATTAAACTGATTAATTTTCAATCTGCACTTGTCAAGCCATCAAACATCAAAACATCTTATATGAGGATATGACTTGGTACGAGTCACTCTTAAAAATTGTGTCAGGCTTCATGAAGTAAAAGTATATAGTAATATATTAGAATATTACTTAAAGTAATATTAGAGTGGAATTGAGCAGCAGTTATCATTGGAAATCTTCTGATCTGAACAGGTCTTCACACCTCATTACACAGAGGAAGTACGTGATTGAAGAAAAAACACTGTTGCCTCAGGCCAGAATGATATGAATTGAGAAAAATACCAGTGACTCTGACAAAACTAATCCTATTTATTTATCATCAGTTGCCACCTTACTTACCTTGTAATTTGAAAAATATTGGATGCAAACCATATGTAAAGAACCAGCTATGAGAAAAGTGCTTTGTTTGTCAAAAGAAACTTTTGCAATTGTCAGGTGCAGTATGTTTACCATTTAAGATGTTAAATAATAACACCGCACATAATATAGAAAAGTAGTTGGTGCTTTACTTTTTTTTTTTTTTGCATCGTTTGAATACCATACTGAACACAGCTGTTTTTTTTTTTGTTTGTTTTTTTTTTACAGCTATGGTCAACAATCAAGTGAATATTTCCATACGATCAAGTGGTTTGAAATTATACCAAGAACCATTCCATTAAATGAAAACTATCACTGATAACTTGATACTGCATTTACAATTGCATATTAACTCCTTTGAAAATGGCATCGCGAGATGACTCTTTAATTTAAGCCAATGTAATATGTTGCTGATGGGACTGTTGTTATTTTCAGTACTGTTACTAATTTAACATCGATTGCATGCGTAAAGCTGAATATGCTGTTGATTATTCAAACTAGGCATGGAAAATGACACCCAGGTGATCAACAGTTGCATTACCTTGTGTGTTTGGATGGGAAAGCAATTCTTGTTATTAGCAAAATAATGAAACTACTTAACAACATGCTACAGCAAATGATTCACATTTTTACACGTGGATGGGTGAAACCACATTATGTGAATAAATTGTTCATTTCCAGAGCTATATCTTAGCGATGCCCTGAATGTAATGAAGCATGGTTGGCAGTGTACAGTCTTCGGTTTCTATTTTGTCTGGAGTAAAATAGCTGTTACATTCAAGGTCTCCTGCAGCTGAATTCACTGCACTAAAATATAAAACTTATTTGCTATATATTGGACTGAGATATTATAGAGTCGATGTCTTAGCAAAAAACAAACTGCAGTCTTCCATGTGTTCCTCAATACCTTCTTCATCTGCAACAGTTTCAAATCAGTTAATAGAGAGTGCATTAGGATGACTATGGAGAGGTACACTGCTATAAAACTTTCAGTGAAGAAAGGAATTTTGAATAAAGTATGAAGTTTTCTTTTGCATTTGAGTGCAATATGTATTTGTACTATACCATCACAGATTCTATAAGTGAAATTATGGGATGTGGTAATGGAATGAAAGGTAATTTAATTTAATTTCCATTTAAATAAGCATAGTTCACTTAAAAATGAAGCGTCTGTCATTATATTACTAACACTCATGTTATTCCAAACCTATAAAGCAAAAATAATTTTAATAATTAATAACTGAGGTTCCAAACGGGGTTTGCACTGCCATAGAAGAACAATTTTGGGTTCCCAAAAGAACCTTTAAGTGAACAATTCTTAAAATAGCCTTTTTCTCTGAGTGTGAGAGTCAATTTAATAATCTGAAGAGCCTTTTACATTCTAAATAAAATGTGTACAATGAAAATGTTTCATGAACGTTAAAGGTTCTTTCGTGGAACCATTAATGCCAATAAAGAACCTTCAGTTTTAAAAGTGTAACTTATTATGGGTGTAAATCGGATTCATCACAATACGATCTGATATCATAGTGAACATCAATGAAATAATAGTGTTTGCCGATACTTCCGAAAAAATCTGACATGTGAATATGATTCTATCCACGTGTAAATAATTTGATATAGCGATAGTATTATGTGCCTATTTTACACAACCAGTTACTATTTTATTAACTCACAATTGCAACCAAGACATAATATGAACATTTCTCTGAAAATGTACCTTGTACCCCAGTAAAGGACATTTAGTCTAATAAAAAAAAAAAAAAACAACCTTTTATCAACTGATTCCTTTCATATTTTTATAATAAAAAGAGACATTTTTAACTACAGTGGGGAGTGGGGGACAGTAGAATGAGACAGTACTGATTCATCGGTTACCTTCTGTGGCCGTGATTCAGCTGAGCTCTAATGCATTATAATATATAATCTGCATAACGTTCAAACCGCAAGTCTATCTTATCTGAAGGTCCTAACACTCAAATATTGAAACTACTTTGCATGAACTGTAGGCTGGAAATGAAATGAGAACCGTGTCTGTGAAGCGATATTGTTCATAGAACTCAGTGGACATCTATGTGCTGTCCAGCGAATGAACAGATACGACCATGTACACTTTATTAAATGTTCTTTACTCTCAAACATATCACACAATTTTGAAACACTTTAATTTTTACTCTACAAGGCTATTGTTTTGAAAATAATTAATGTCTGGTGTTAGGGTTAGGACATAAGAATTAAGACATTTTTATCTGAGAAAAAAAAGCATAAAACATGTGGGAAGTGAAGGGCATGAGATTAATTATTGTACATGAAGTTCACATTGTTATTCAAAGATAGGCTGTGAACATTTCGCTCTCATTTGATGGTCAAGCCTTTATTTTAAATGCTGTTACATCAGGACATCATGGATTTTAACCATGCATTGCATCCCTGTTCTAGAATAATTAGCCTTGCATAATCACGATCATCACTTCAATAACGTCTCAAAAAAGAACTTTAGATGCAAAGTTTCTGTTTGAAGTACATTTGCTTTTAATTAGCTATTTGATTTAATAATGGAATGAATAATGAGATTAGTATATTATATAACCATATTCAAAATGCTTTCCCAGCTACAAGTCCATTTTGCTAATGGTCACATTAAGTTACAAAGTGTTATTTCTGAATGATCTCTGAATGTCAAATTATTCTCGTATTATTATTGGTTATTCAAGCATTATGGGAGGATTCCAATGAACATTATGGAATATGAACACTCTGTAATATGTCATAACATTTAGAAAATGTCATCTAAAACGTTTCAAAAAGGGAATGTATAAATAACGTTTTGTGCTAAGGCTTTGAGAACATTATTAAACACCATATAACTTTGAACACACATTCTATTAATGTTACTGGAAGGCTGCTTGTTTGTAACTTTGAGAGAACATAAGCCAAATTTCTGAGACCATTCCCTGTTATGTGCGTATGTTCCTTGATTCCTGATTCATTTTTAGAAATACATGCTGCAACTGTACCCCTCATATTTATCACAGACACTCATACTTTCATTCTCCTGTAACAGCTTTTACAAAAAAATGCAAAGTTATTTGCAATGTCCATACCAATTTTATTCCATGTAATTTAGATGTAAAACACATGGTTGTAATTATTGGTAAATCAGACAGATGAAACCAGGTGCGTTTAAAGTAATGCCATCTGTAGTGCATGGATGCAAAATTATTATCTACTGGATAAGGTAAACTTTAGTGTTAAATTATAAGCACTGATTTTGCCAATCAGCAAATAAAATTTCAGTTAGACGTTCTTAGGCACTATTATAAAAACTGTACTTCCTATGCAAGTTTTTATACCAGAGAAATGTGATACTACTGGTCATAAATGTACATTTAAAATGCCCAGTGGAATGTCCATGTCCCATTTTAAGACAAAACAAACAGCCATTTTTTTTTTTTTTAGATCAAAGATAAAACAAAGTTTTTGCTGCAATGTTGAAACAAAATAAAAAGTAAACCTAAAACAGATGCTGACATTTTCTTCAATAAGCAGAAAATTAAAGCTTTTAAGAAATTGCTGAAATCCTTCAAAATACCCCTTATAAATAAATAAAAATGTCACTTTATAGCAGCAGCAACCCATGTGGGTTTCAAATAAAAGCATGAACTCCTCTAAAGTCAATTCTAACTAAATATAACTTTTTAAGTGTTTCAAACAGACTGAACACTAGTCTAGTCATTATTTGATCTAACACTTTGGTGCTTTTAAGCTCAGAATGGATTTATTTGCTGAAAACAAGGCTAATTGATTCTATCTGATGCCGACGGTGCTTATCTACAGCTCATCCATAATGAAGTGCCTTATGAAATCGATGAAGAACTTGATAAAGTGTTGCTGATGCTGATTACAATACTGGGACAGTTTCAATGTACTTTTCTATAAAAGAACTAATGGAGAACAGAATAGTTCCTCTAGTTTTCCAGAACATTAAACGTTGCAAAAGAGTCAATTCTCCACAGATTAGTCATTATAGTTTAAATTCATCCTGCAGCCAACACGCACAGTCACTGATTCAATGTAAAAAGTCGAAGTACAGCGAATTGTGGTAGTCTGCTGTATCCTCTTCTAACTAGCATAAACCGACCCACAATAACAAGATATTTATGTTTTAGCACAAGTTATTCACTTGGTTTGTATAATTCCTACCCCCTAAAAGTTGACCAAACACAGTCGATGAGAAAAAAAGCTTTAATTAATTAAAAAGAAAAAAAAAACACAGGAAGTAGCAAAGTCACTTATCCATGATGGACATATTAACATAGTCGGTCAGACAAGGCTTATCATTTGGAACATAAGTAATAGCCTATGTCAGCTACTTTACATAGCCACTTGCTCTAATATTAACTTAGATAAATGTGCTCTTATTAGAAGCACATCCAAGTGTTCATGTAGAATGTGAAAGCTAAATTGTGAAAGCTAAATCATTTATCTCTATAGGTACACCCACTATACTTGCAGAGATGACAATGACACTTATTCATAAAACGCATTCATACATTCAAAATCATTACCCATTAAGATTTATTCTTGTGCTGGAGCCCTTAATTTGTATTTTAAAGGCTCAAAATTATTAGTAGTATTAGTATTTCAATGTATTGTAATGTAGAATTTACATTTCAATGTAAAGTAGAACAATATTAACATATAATATTCTTTCTCAACTCTGATGCTCAAACTATTTTATGATATCATCACAATCTGTAGTCGGGGGCAGCCCTAGTCAATCGGATGCTAAAATAACTGAAATAAATTAACTGATACCACCAGGTGCAATTTGTTTATAGTAAATTCCCCCTCAAACTAAACATGCAGATGTTGCATCTGACTTTTTCCCTACAGCTTACATCTAATTTCAGATGAAAAGAGCTGCCAAGCATAGGCTGATTTGTTGATTAGGAAAAACATCCCTTAAGGGTGAAACTGTGTCTGATTCAAATTTGTTTACTGTGGAGAATACTTGATGAGTGCAACTATGGATTGATTTCTGTTACTCAATATGCACATGGTCAATATGACAGATGGGACAGTAGTTTGATTATTTAACTATATATGATTGCGTGTAATAGAATCGGGTTGTTAGAATCCTTTCATCCTGACCTAAGACATTAAAAAGGAAAATTTTAAGAGATAGAAAAAGAGTTTGCATCAAGACCTAAAATATCAATAAATTATCAAAAAATCTTGACGAAACAGACGATTAAAGATATTCTGTAATTAAAATGAAATGAGAAGCTAAAAGGTGAAGAGGTGAAATGAGATCTGAGTAAGAATTTCTCTTGCTAATTGGATAAAATTTTCAGTCATCACCAACATTTTCAAAATTCTGTGTAGCTTTACTTAAAGTAGAGCAGGTAGGAAACACCATTTCACTTTGCATGATGGAACTGCCGCATATATTTTTATAATCGTAGCGCTGCAAGGTTAATGTATAAATAAAATTTTCTTCATAATAACATGACATCACCTCAGTTGCAAGAATTCTTTGTAAATTTTCAGATATTTGAGAGAGCGTTGGAAAAAAGACGTGGGGTTAACATCTCGGTTACTCTTGTAAACCTCTTTCACTGAAAGAGGGAACGGAGACATTGTCAATACTGACGTACTAGGTGTCAGGTTTCAGGGAAGGAGAAGTGAAGACCCAATCGCAGGGGAAAGGTTTCTATATTGAAAAATAGAAAAAAAATAATAATAACAAACACAAACAAAACTACCCCGAGGAGGAAAAACGACTCGGACTTGACTCAGACTTGACACCTGGACACAAGACAGCAAAACGAAGGGATTAAATAGACACAGGAGGGAGGATAATTGAACGGGAAACAGCTGGGACAAATCAAAGTTAAACAGGAGAACAAGGTAAGTGGGGTTCACAATGACAAGACACGATCACGCAGCCAATGCGAACGCACATTGCCATGTGTTCACATGAAACAAAAAGCAGCGCGCAGCTGGTGAAGATCAAACTGCGCGCGACGCAAACACAATGTAAACACGAACCGTGAGTTTACAACAATGCACACAGACATGATAGAGTGTGGTTTGAGCAAAGCCCGAAACCGCGCCCACTCACGTAGGGCGCACAAGAACGAGCAACCACTCGTCTTGCGCGCTCACGACAAGGACGAACACACGGATCATGAATGTACTAACCCCCGAAACTGAACAAGACCAGTCTCAGAATTGGACATCATAACCCGCACACCCGTGGCGTAGCCACGGGGGGGCCTGGGTGGGCCTGGGCCCCCTCATTTACATGTCCGGCCCCCTCAGATTTTCAATTGTTTAAAATCGCGACTGTGAAAACTAAAGTGAAAAAACATATCGCCCGCCGCACAAGACGATCGCAACGCACCCCCAAAGTCAACAATAGCGCGCTGCGGGTCCCAGCATATCTGTTGGTTTGTCCCCGCGCAGGTTCGAATCCAGTCAAATACGTTATGCACAGGCCCCCTCATTTTAAGCTGGGCCCCCTCAAAAATAAATATCTGGCTACGCCCCTGCCGCACACAAGACATTACATAGACAAGAGCGCGTGCAACTCTAACACTCAGAGCCACGCACACACAACAAACACAACAAATCTCAAGAGTGAGATTGAATGTGCCAGCCATCGAGATAGTTGAGAAGCAAGGACAGCCTCCATGACCTTCATGAAGATGCAGGGAGGACCTTTGTGTTGGTATGCCTGACCCTCATAAGCAAATGTAGGAATGGTTTAGGTCAAGGTAAGTTCAAACATGAAAGTACATGTCCTTCAATTTTGGGGGTGAATGCATGTGAGGATGTGTCTCTGCGTTAGTATCTTGAACAGGAGCTTGTGAAGTGCCTGCTCAAGGCTCGTAGATCCACTGGGCTGCAATCTCTATATGAAGAACAGGAGCATCTTTGTTTGCCACTGAGGTAATGCCACTGAACCTGGGAGGACTGAATCTCATAACCGAGTCTGATTGTCTGAATGAGCCATTGAGATGAGCTGGGAAGAGATAGATACAAATTGTATAGAATGCACTAAAAGCAACACAAAAGAAACATTTCTTATTATCAGATTTGAAAATGATTGAGCCGCTAAATAGTTTTATAGAAACTGTGATTTATTTTAAATACATATGTAGTATAACATCATAAAATATTTTACTGTTGACTTGATCAATTGAAAGCATCTCTCCCGGATAAAAGCATTTAATTAGTTAAACACATGTGCATCTTCCCCACCCCAAACCTTTAAAAGCTAGGGTATGTTAGCTATTATTTCCTAGAATCCTAGAATCCCATTGGCTGAAAGTTGTCTTCTACATCTTTTCCAATCAGCCACATTGTACCTTAATTATACCGTATTTTCTGTATTAACAGGCCTTAGTGTAGTTTACTCAGTTGAATGTCAATGTGTGTGTGATCTGAAGGGGAAGGAAATGCTTTGTCCAACGTAGTCCCACACACTTAGCTCCCAGAGGCTAAGGAGGTGCTGTTCATGAGCACAGTGTGAAAGTAAGCAGGCGAACACTTCCCAATCAACAAACCTATCCTGACAAAGGAAGCAACAGACCTGGCAGCTATAATCTAAACATGTCTCAGTGCTAGACACCGCTTCAGCACAGAATAAAACAGCCAACGCTGTTCACCACCTCCTCTCGCCAAACCAGTGCTTATATGTGGGAGGCGATTTCCATCACTGAGCCTCAAAAATAACTCAGTCACAAACCATGAATATATTACTCGACTAGGGACAAAATGGCTGCAATACAAAATTCTTGAGAATTATCAATAAATTAAAAGATTCAGCAGAATACTGGCAATACAGATTTTGAGGAATGATATTGTGTTGATGCTTTATGTTCCTGTTCCTAAAATACAGGAATTTTGGGCAAAGCTTCATGATTATATTCAGGACATATCAAGTCATCGTTTATCATTTTGCCTCTAACTTGGGAGACCCATCTCAACTGTCTACTCATGAAGATATGAGAGCATGGATTCCAAACATTTACTATGATAGGAATACAAATCATCAGGAGAGGCTGGCAGTCAGCTGGAGCACTATGGATTCCACAACTGGACAAATTATTTCCAGCCTGAAAAAAACAGATGCTTCAATGTGAAATTTGGTTAAACGTGGTTTCTATCCACCTTATTTTGGTAACACTTATAAATAAGGTTGCATTAGTGAACATCGGGAAGAGCGTAAGTGTAGACTCTCTGCTTAATATTAACTCTTTATTGTGAAAACATTCTTCTGACTATAAGTAACTGTGCATTTACATGTCTACTAATTCTCGAACAATTATGAGAGATAATAGACATGAAGATGCAACAGAATGTGAATAAAGGGATCATCAAAATAACGTGAAACCATTGGTTTAGTATTGAGTTCGTTAAACGTAGAAGGAGAGTGTTTATCATGCATCACTAACCACTTTTCAGAACAGGAGATAATTTCCAATCTCACTGACCAAAAAGCACAGGCTCGGAATAAGCATAAATGGTTTTTCATAGGCATAAATCATCAAGAGCTACCTTTTTCAAAACAGAATTCCAGACTTCTGTTTATAAACATCTGAGGTGTAAAACAAAATGCTGGTGCAAAGGTGGAATTCAATTTAAATCTTCAGTTCAAAGAATACCCATGGTTGTGTAACCATGTAACCAATTTCAATTATTGTTATGAAGGAGGATTCAAGCAGAGAGAGTTGAGAGTTTTGTTTTGACAGTCTCATGTCATGTGATATTTGACATCTCTATGTTTACGTAAAATATATCTGTGGTGCCAGACCCGCATTAAGCAGAATTACAAGATGCATTAACGATTAGTGAAGCTATCTTTAAAGGAAAGTCTGCCCTTGACTGTTTTACATATCTTTCATACTGAATGAAAAAATAATCTATTTTTTAAGCTTCAATGTTTTTAGAAAATAGTTTGCAATATGGCATATTTCAATATTATAACATGTTAACATGTATCATTTGAATATTATAAATTTTGGTTTATTTTATTTGTTTGTTTTAACAACATGCCAGTTCTTTGGCTTTTTTCCTGGTGAAAACCATAAATGTGTTATTCAAATTTAAAATAGAAACTAAATAAGATAAAATATTTATTTAAATAGAAATAATGTATTTAAGTCCAATTATTTCCTAAAAAATACATATTAATATTGTATATACTATATTATAATTACTATACTATATTATACTTATACTAATATTGTATTGGAATAAAAAACCTTTTCAATGGTTGGCTGTCAAAATTTAAAATAATAATAATAATTCATTTTTTCAGTCCAATAAATATTATAATCCAATAAAACATATCTGACTAACAATTAGCTCTGACACATTGTTACAGTTTTGTAATGTCCTGCGTGTGTGATCCTTCTGTGTTTCCGTAGGTTGTCATGTTAACCACTCCCCCTTACTTGTTGTTTCCAGGTGTTCCTCGTTTGCCCGTCTATTTATACCTTCATGTTCTTTATGTTCCTTGTCGATTGTTAACGTTATATTGGATGTTGTTCCTGGTTTGCGGATGTACTGTTCCGTGTCCTCCGAGTTTTGCACCGTGGTGTGCCGCTTTTCTTTCTCATTTTGATTAAAGTTTTTTTCTGTTGGAATCTCAGAGTCTCTCCTTCATCTCTCCGCATCGCAAACTGGCATTCTCGTGACTACATTTACATTTGCATATTTTAATCTATGCAAAAATATGCATTACCCCCCTCCTCCCCCCGCCTATTTTAAAAAAAAAAATTATAAAGCATACAAATATTCTCATATTACCTTCATTTTAACAACACGCAGTTACGTAGTAATCATGACTCAAGAACCTGCTTCCCTTATTTACTGTTCCTTCATTATTTATGCCATTGTTAAAATTTGGATGAATGTTGCTTGTTCCCTAAATGTTCCTTTTTGTATGCATTTCACACCACTGCTGCACACTCCTAATTGGGAGAACAAAAAAATAATGCTATCAAATAAGGACACTGAGTCTTTCAACACGGTACTGTTGTCCCCAGCCACAAAAGAGATGCAATAAGAAAAACGTGGCAATAAAAATGGTGTCTCAGCATTGGAACAGAGCTTTGTTTTCCAAGAAATGATGTGCAGGATTTAGGTCTGAACAGAACACCTGTTTTACTGTATGGGTTGATAAAAATGGTTAGGGGTTTTGTCAGAAATTAGTATGAGAGCAAATAGTAGACATTGAGTTTTGTTAGAATTGAGAATTGTTAAAAGCAACCTACTTAAACTGACGGAAAATGCCAGGGAAGGCATTTTATGAAGATTTATGACAATCCCGATTGCTTTTATGATTCATTCACAGCCTGACAGGCAAGTAAAGCTCCAGTATTTTTATAGAGAATTTGAAAAACTTTACCATGTGTGCCAGGGTTACTGCGATGTCAACCCAACATTCTCCCATCACTCGGCTATGCCTGGCTATTAAAATTCCTGCTGCTTCCAATCTTGTCTAATGACACATGTGATAGGAAGGCATTAGTCGAATAGCAAAAAACTTCACTTTATCATTACATTGACCGTAAAAATATGCCTCTATACGATTATAAATAAGCCTTCGGCTGAATATGAAGCATGAGAGGATTTTTTTCATGTATGAGCCATATGTAAATCAGTTTTAATGAGGCACCAAGAGGGCAGTCAAGATGACACATGGGGACAGATGCCATCTGTCTGTTAAGTGCTGTTAATGGAGGTGTCTTTTTTAGCTTGAGACTAACATCTCAGTTCCGGATTGTGACCTTGACTCCTAGATTGAACTTTAGAAGGTAAGCCTTCATGATTTTTACTATAAACAATATTATCATACCTCTTCATAAAGGCACATACTCACTGCTAACATATAACACGGCTTTCCATGCTGATCCGGGATTGCTGTTTGTTGAGAAAGTCTGTTTTTGCCTCGAGTAAAAAACAAAGAAAGTAATTGTGAGACAGGTAGACAGTTAGACAAATAGATAGATAGGCTGACCCAAATCCTACATTTTGTCATTCTGAAGAGTTGCAAAAGAGTGTTTTAGACTGTGTAGCTCATAATGAAAATTATAAAGCAGCCCACAAGCCAACATGGACATTAGTTCTGGTCTCTGTCTCAACTGAAAAGGACTGATTTTGTGGGTTCTCCGAGTTAATTTTAAACTGTAATTTGTTCATGTGGAGGGCTCATTATTCAGGTTCTGTCATCTGTTCATGCTCAGTCCGGAAACCCATTCACTGTTAAGTATGTGTGGGTGTGTGGCTTGGAGCAAACAGTTTATGTCTATGTAAAATGTACATTTTTGTGCATGTCTTATTGTTTTATATACATCAGTGTATATCCTAATTTTAAATCCATGTAGACCTAATTGCTTGCATAGTCTATGTGCTCATAAATCCTGCAAAAAATAAATTAAAGCAATACTGTTACAATTCCCTTTCAAGGGAACTCGCGCTGCGTCGAAATGCTAGGGGAAGACTTTAGCATTCTATATGCTATATTATTGTATAATATATTTGTCTCGTGAAACACTATCGAATCGATTGAGTCTGAATGCATGTCGCAGAATGATAATGGCATGAACCAGGAGGATAAAGTTGCGCTGGAAACCGGAAGTGGCAACTTTAGGGTCTTCAGTAAGCACTAGAGTGAAACGTGAGCGTGTGTGCAATATTAATGCATCTAGTGTAAAAGAAAAGGGCATTCTACACCAAATGCATGAACGCAGCACTAGCCCTAATGCGCCCCCAAGATATCTTTGTTCTGAATTACATCAACGATTGGTTGATACTCGCTTAGTCACACATGACGAATTTGGGGTTGAGGCTGAAAACGAAGAGTGTCCTCTTCAGAGAATCACCTTCTTAGGCGTTGTCTGTGATTCAGTGTCGATGCCAGCCCGGCTTTCCCCTATGCGCATTGATACCATTCTTTCAGCAGTCAAGAGCATGAAACTAGGCCAACCATTCACTGTCAAGTACTTCCATAGAGTGCAAGGTCTCATGGCAGCAGCTTCCAATCTTATCCTGTTCAGGTTGTTGAACATGAGGCCCTCGCAGTAGTGGCTCACAACCAGAGGGTATTTCCAGAGGGCATCCCCTTCCGCACTATCAAGTTCACAAGGTCACAAGGCCTACAAAACTTAGATATGTAGAAGAAATACATATACTTTTCTCTTTCCCAAGGGCCCATACTGGGAGCAGACATCCTGTCACGGCAGGGGCTGAAGATTGGGGGAATGGAGGCTCCCCGAAGTGATGGAGCATATTTGGGAGAAGTTCAAGTATATTTTTTTGCTTCTCGAGAGATGACTCGCTGTCCACTTTGGTTCTCCCTCACTCGTCCAGCTCCTCTCAGACTGGACGCTATGGTTGAGATGTGGCTGAGGCTGTTTCTGTACGTATTTCCCCCAATCGTTCTGCTCTCAGGAGTTCTGGAGAGAGTTCTGGAGAAAGTTCGCCTGGACAAGATCCATCAGTGTGTTTTTTGGACCTAGTGTCCCTCCTCGAAGGAACTCCTTGGGAGACTTCCTGTCCCATGCAGTGGGCTTGATACCCCATCCTTGCCCAGAACTGTGGAGACTTCTGTGGAGACCCCTCTAAAGGGGCCCAGCTCATAGACTCTGGTCTCTCAACCAAGGATGTTGAGACCATTCTCCACTGGAGAGGTCTGTCCACAAGGAAACTATATGCCCTGAACTGGAGACACTTCACTTCTTGGTGCAATGAGAGGTAGCTTAACCCAGTTACCTGTCAGATTGGCGCCGTGCTGGAGTACCTGCAAGACAGATTGACAGCAAGGTTATCCCCTTCTACCCTGAAAGTTTACTTGGCTGCCATGTCTTCTTACAACGTACTTCTGGGTGGTATGTCAATTGGGAGAGACCCCTTAGTTACATGTTTCCTCCATGCCACACTGAGGCAGTAACAGTACTGTCCAACAGTATGTACAAGGGTTCCGGCCTGGGATCGGTCTGTGGTACTCCAGGGCTTATCTCATGACTCCTTTGAACCCATCGAGGAAATATGAGCACTAGGTGCCCATGTCAACAGAGCTTTCCTTTGGCACAAGACGGACCAGTTGTTTGTCTATTTCTGGACCCCTAATGGGGCCTCGGCTTCTAAACAAACTATGAGCAGGTGAATAGTTTAGGCAATCTCCCGGGCTTATGAGTCGGCTGAACAACCTTCTCCTATGGTGGTCCATGCCCACTCTACTAGGAGCATGGCTGATTGTGATGCACACTGTTCTGGTATGAGCGACCATACAGACTGATGCACATGCAACGCAAACTCAGCACTTGCGCAGTGAACTCCGTACTATCATTAGTCACGGGGATAACTGATGTTAAATGGTGAATTTGTTCCTCTTTTGTGCTCGAGATTTTAGGGTTCAGCGACATAAAAGAATCGACGTAACTGATAAGAAAATGCTAAGACAAATAGGGAGTTTGGCGGTTCCACTTCAAAAACGTTGACATAATAGGGCTGGCGAGTTAACCGAGCTCGAGATAAGTGAACTCCACTGTATATGTCTATTCAATTGAAATCTGATGTAAAATGATTGACCGTTCGCATCAGATTTGTGTGGTCCACCCCATGCCCATGTTTCATTTTTGGATGCCGTAAATAAAACTGAAGACATTTATGACAAAATACAATTTTATTTTTTCCACTGCACATTTTCACATTTAGCAGTCTTTGTAAATTGTAAAAATTGTTTCTACACATTTTTTTTTCAGTGAAGGAAGGCTATTCACTCTCAATAGCATGTTAATTAGCTAGAAAAAATAACTTTAGAGAAAAGCATATTGCCAAATATTATTCTATTAATAAAAATTGTTAAAAATAACCATGGTTCCCTGAGAAGGGTTAGGGTTACTGCGTCCTGTAGAGGAAACATTGAGGAACACCTTAGCTTTGCTAGTGAAGACGCAGTGCAACTTCCCATTCAAAAGGGAATTTACTTTGTGCAATTTAAATAGGCCTACTCTTTAGAACTCTTTGTACCTAGGTTTGTTGTTGTTGATGATAATTATTCAATATATTTGATTAAAAAACATTAGATTTTTGGATAAATTAACCCCACTCCAGTCTAAAACCTCACCGTCCGGGGAGAAAGCAGTGAACGAAAATGTACAAATGGGATCATACAGATGCATACAAATTAGCCATCTATTTACAAAATGATTAAAAAATAATAATAATTGAAAAATTGTCATAAGACTGTATTAGGTGGGCACACTAAATATTTCTAGCTCCTAGCATCTATGTCTCTATCAAAAATTCACCAGAATCACCAAGAGCAAGTCTGCTTTCATTCTTGAAGGACTGTCTCATTAGCAATGCTGAAATTTCAACAGGTCAACATGCCAACATAATACACAGCCAAAAATAGCAAACAGCTGTAATTGTGAACATAAATTATAAAACAAAACACATATTTTATTACATAATAAGAGGGAAAATCACAGCATCACAACTATTAAGGACAGTGAGTTCAACACACTTTGAAGGCTAAAGTAATAATTCATGTGAACTCTACAGATTTGAATTGATAGTGAGGAATTATGCTGTCCTATGTTTTCATACCAGTGAGAGCGCCATGACCTCGACATTTAAACATTATAGAAAAGAGGACGTGAAGAGATTGTGATTGATTCAAGCTGGATAATCGACAGATAGGAAAATAAGCCTGAAGGATCTCTTTGACATTCATAATGTTGAATCATCCATATTATAGACTCAACAGCCAGTCAGTAAGGTACATTTCAGGAAAAGATACAGTACAATTCAAATGTTTGGCATCAGTAATATTTATTTTTGAATGAAGTCACTTGACAAAAAATGATAAAAAAACAGTAATATTGTGAAATATTTTAAATGACCGTTTTCCATTTTAATATATCTTAAAATATAATTTGTCATCATTCTAATATGCTGATTTGATGCTCAAGAAAAAAAAAATACAGTATTGAAAACATTTGTTGTTAATTTTAAGTTGAAAAGAACAGTATTTATTTGAAACAATCATAATAAATATGAATATGAAATACTAATAATGTCTTTACTGTCGTGTTTGATTAGTTTAATGCATACTTCTGCTGAATAAATGTATTCATTTATTTTTTTTAAATATATATATATGTTTTTGACCCCAAAATTATGAACAGTAGAATAAGGGACCATTACACTACTAGACTATACAGCTGTCCATATAAATTAATATAGGTTATTGTGTCATTTTATATTGGCTACTCTCAAATTCTTTTAAGGACTATTATTACTTATTACTTATTTCTACTATTATTATAAATTAATTTGTAATTGTTCTCAAATACACGTTTGTCTTTTTGTCATGGGTTGCACATTCAAAGGGTTCATATCATACTTTGAAAAAACGAATAAAATGAATAAAAACTTAGTGTTTTTTAAATTACATCGAGATCTTTTATCTTAAAAGATCAAAGGGAATTTGATTTTTGTACCTTGTTCAAGGTTAGGTGTATTTTCAAAGCCAGTCTGTTGATATAGATAAGAGCAGATAAACATTTCCTGTCTATTTTATTTTAGTAGCTGATGGCCTGTGGTGAACAGCATATTTGGAACTAAGCATGAAATTAATATTGCAGGCTTTAAATTTTACTGAATGTGAAATGCAAAAAAGGTGCATCATTCAATTAAACACACAGAGCAGACTAAGAGGTAATTATAATGAATGGGGTGATTCATAAGGTTGGGTCTAAATGTATTACTGACATGATTTTCAGCAAAAGACAGATGAATGTTTCCAGACCCCAGATATAAACTAATAAAATTACAATAATAAGGAACACGATTTGATGTGAATCGATTATGTCTCAGGAGGTGTGGGCCTTTCATTATGAGTCTAATGCAATATTAGTCTTAATGGACTCTGGCCTCACGAGGCAGGAACAGGCAATCATAATAACTATTCCCTTCCTCCCACTCATGCCTGCCTTTGGGGAGTTTGTTTTGAAAGGACACCATTGCTGCTCAAGGAAGCAGTGAACATTTTGAAGATTACGCTTTAAAAAGACACTTGAGACCTCTGGCATTTTCAAAATAACAAAATATGTTTGAATAAAACTATATGTAAAGGAACATACTGAAACAGTCAGTCTTTTCATTGGAGCTTCAATGAGCAATGGACAAAATAATGACAGTAATATAACAATTCAAAATAAATGTTTCTATTTTGATATATATTTGTAAATGAATTGTATGTAGGCATAAATGATGTCATTTACTGTCTTATGAAGGATTATGAAGGATTCATGATCCCTCACAAATCCCCCCACCCCCAATCACTGAAGTCTGATCATTTAAGTCATGGAGGCCTATTATATGATCACATTTACATAATGACTATGTGTGGTGAGAAGTTTTCGAAAAACATTTGGCTCATATTGTGAGTTTTGTTCCAGCTCCTGTCAAGACATCTCAAATGCAATGAATGTGCATGTCACCCTCGCTGGAATTAATCGTGCCTGGGAAAGTCTAACTCATTGAATTTTCTGCTCTCAACAAGAACATCTCTATTAACTACCATGGGCATAACTGTCAAAGTGGTGGCTTAACACCTGCTATTGTGTATTGGCCAAATTTGAAGACGTAAAAGAGAGGGCCTGAACATTTTTGTGAATCACTTCCATTTAAATGCTCATGAAAGAGTGTAATCTGAGCAGAAGTGGTCTTTGCAAAACATTATAATCCTCTTCTGAAAAAAATATTTTTATTGAGTTGCTATGAACTAGTTGGTGCACACTCCAGTCAGTCAGGTGTGATCCTTGACCTCACACTCAACTGATCAAACAGCACTTGTCTAAGTCTTTAAACCCTTTAAAATGCTATGTTTAAACACATTCCTTGATTGAGAGCTATTGAAACATGTATAATGGAATTATATTTAATATATCACTGATTAACGGCTCAGTGACTCAATTAAATAATTATTAATTGCAAAAGCTTCTGAAAAATTGTGTATTTGCCTCAGACCTGGAGCAGAAAAGGAAATAGTAATATTTAGATTACTAGATTTTAATTAGATAAATGTAGCTAGATTGAATTTCAAACACTTGGTCTCTAGACATGTTCTCAACAGGGAACACTGGTTTATCCATGGTAAACCAAAGCATTTGACCTTGATTATTATCTCCAAAATGAACAATTCATTCGGGATGCTACATTCCCAGTACTGTCACTGAATAAAATATGATAAATGCACTGTGAAACAGAGCCAAAAGTGGCTATATATATTTTTGCAGCCTCATGCAGGTCTTGCTGTATACCTCAACACCAGCTGTTTTCAATTAACTGCATGAGAACACCAGTTAAAAGTCTAGTGGTGCTCAAAACATCATGGGCATTCCTGAATGATGGTTATGAACCATAGACAGCAAGGACAGCTGGAGATTACACCACCACAGACAGTGTCTTGTGGATATTGTTGGGCAGATGCTGCTGGTCTGAACAGCATACAACTAGCCTTTGCTGGGAGACTAGATGAAGAGTGAAACTCGAGAAAGATCTAGACATCCGTTGTCACGTAACAAACATGTTGCAACATCTGGAAGCCCTCAAAGAAGAGCTGGTTAGCCACAAACCTCATCAGCACATCTCAATATGTCCAAATAATGCACGTTCAGTGAATGTTGTAATTTAATAATGCAAGTAGTAATTGCAAAATTCCGAAATAAAAATGGAAAACACACAACTTCAACGTGAAAGTCCAAAAAACAGCCCATAGAGACTGCTTAGCTATTTTTCAGCTATTTGTCACAATGGTCTATATTAATACCACAAACACAACCACATAGTGTGAGCTGATACACACACACTTGCATACAAATACACCCTTACTTATGCGGTAAATGGAGATGAGGAGCATATTCAAATGAACATTGGCATTATCAGAGCAATTTGTTTTCATCGTAGGAAGGCCTTAAGCAGGTTGGATGATTTGTGACTCAAATTACAGTCATTTGCGGAAAATGGGCTGCAATCAGCTCCATCAGAACCTTGTGTGGTGGGATTGTAATTGACTCGCAATTTAATCATAGAGATGGTTGGAGAGTGAGACATTTATTGATCTATTCATCATGATCTCAATAATATCAGGCGCTGGTTAGATCATTAAAGCTTTTAGCCTTATTACAGTTTCTAAGAGGTTCCATGCTTTTATCAAAGCACCTACCGTATCTTTACCAAATGTTGGTCATAGCTTCCTCTTTCCTGTTTAGTTCCTTTTTGCCTTTTGTTTCTGTAGATGACTTGTTTGTTACCATAGTGATTAATCAGGGGGGTATTCCAGAAAGCAAGTTATGTGACATACACAGATAAGTAAGCGGATAACTCAGCTTTTGGTTCCAGAAATAGAGGTAACTTTAGGTTATGTAAGTAGCCATAGCAACTTACTCTCTGAACATAACTTGCTCCGGAGCAGCTTCTATTTGAGGGTTAGTTTAGTTCAGAGATGTTCATGCTAGAGCATACTAATAGCTAATAGAGTATTGATGAGGCTCCAGTTTTGACAGATTGCGTGAAAAATAATTTATACTGATCTATCATCCCACATATTGTTGATCTGTAGTCAGATGTTTCATTTATTTTTGCAACAGGATGTTTTATGCTATATTGTATTTTTATAATAGAAAATCATTTATATTATATATTTTGTGGAAGCTAAACATAAAAAAAACCTTTCACAGTCATGTTGACTTTGCAAACACAAACTGTTAATTAGTTTAATAAGTAGTTCTTTGTATTATAGAATTAGCATTATTAACAATATAGTTCTTCACACACTGTAAAAAAAAAGTTTTGGGATTTGGTTATTTTAACTTATTTTTTATGTGTAGAGAGAACTACTTTGTCAAGATAACACGAAATTATACGTTTCTTTATTCTCAACTAGACAAGTTGAATGAACAAGTATAAATATTGTGTTAACTCAAAAATGTATGTTGAAACAACTGTACAAGATTTTCTGTTGAATGAACAACTGTAATTTGTTATTTTAACTCAAAAATGTAGGCTGAAACAACTACACTAGATTTTCTGCAGGCTTTACTCCAATCCAGTGCTTCTCAATTATTTTCTGTCGCGCCCCCCCCTAGGAAGAAGTAAACATTTCGCGCGCCCCCCCCCTCCCCCTATTTTGGAACTTTCGCTTTATTGTTTCCATGGCAACGCGTCATGCTTGTCACGTGACATACCGCAGTCACAAAGAGCGCTGTTTGATAGATGTTTCACATTTATTTAGTTTTTTCTTTTTTATTCAAAATAGTCACCAACTTGTTGGCTCTGTTATCAACTACCTGATATTCAGATTCTCAGATATGTGGAAGTGAATGTTTGTCGCTTAAAAACCTTTATAATGATCAAGTTCTCTGAGCGCGTCTTTTTTGGATCAGTGCCAGATAGCGCGTGAAAACACGTGTGAATTTAGCGATTGATCACGTGACACATGAACACCGATGTGATCGTACACATCAACGGGTGAAGGGTTTGTTATCTGAACTTTATATCTGCTGCTCTTGTTCAGTGCAAGAAAACCTACTCCCTGACAAAAAAAGCATGTTCCCCACGGTCACGCGCGCCCCCCCTGGCATCGCTCCGCGCCCCCCCAGGGGTGCGCGCCCCACTATTTGAGAACCACTGCTCCAATCCAACTTAATTGCTGTGAATAAACACACACACTTAAAAATGTTAATCTCTGTTCACATTTTAATGTCTCTGTAACTCATTTATACATACCATGTACCATATTGACACAGTTATAGTCAGAGTTAAAATTCTGGTGCTAAAGTCTCTTAGGCCAGGTTTCACAGACAGGGTTTAGATCAAACCCGGATTAGGTTCTAGTTCAGTTAGGACATTTTAGAAAAAATAATTAGTGATGTACATTTTAGACAAAACAGTAGCACTTACATATTTTAAGATGTCAATGCATGTTGCTCTCTGTTAAATCTACCCAAACATGCATTATAATCTGGTACTAGTTTAACCTTTAACCTCAGTGAAACCAGGGGTTAATGCGCCTCTGTTTCGAGAGAGAGAGAGAGAGAGAGAGAGAGTTAAACCTCAGTAACACCGTGAGAGTGCAGGAACATCCAAGAGTTTTTTTTTGTTTGTTTGTTTTTTACTTGACATCCATACTATGTCGACAACGCTGTCCTATCATTCTTTTCATTCTTTGTCATGTTAACCGTGCTGTTAATTGTATGTACTAACATCTGAGTCAGCAAATGTAACCGATACAGATATGCAGATTCAACTACCCTTTAGAAAAAAAAAATTTGCTCGGAAGCTCTTGAAACTTAATTTTATCAAGTCACCATCTTGAAAACCACTATTTTGTTGTCAATCTACTCTAATAATCTAATAATAGCTGTGCAATGATTAAGACTTGCCTGTAACATACACAAATACATATAGTATTGTAACATACACAAATACCATGCCTCACCACACCACCAGGGGGAGCTCACATTCACGGTCTGTCTATTGCTGCTCCCTCTGCGACCACTTCCTGTCTAGGGACTATATCAGTGTGTGGATCACCTATGGACTTGGTGAAGTATTGCTTATGGTCTACCCGCCACTCAACCGGCTGTACCACATTACTAAGTCATGTTCCTTGTCTTTACCTCCTGTTTTGCTGTGTCATGCTAATGCTATGCCTCGTGCCATGCTATGTCGTGTTGCTCTGCTTAGG
Source organism: Rhodeus uyekii (assembly GCA_037043235.1). Lineage (NCBI taxonomy): Eukaryota > Metazoa > Chordata > Actinopteri > Cypriniformes > Acheilognathidae > Rhodeus > Rhodeus uyekii. The sequence goes on along the minus strand of JAWRVZ010000187.1, from coordinate 443,504 downwards.
ATCATGTCGTGTTGACCGGTATTGCCTGTGGTATTGCCCATAATCATAGCCCTACTAAGCCATAGCTAGTACCGCCAGGGGTATTGCTTGCAACCTTACAGGTAGCACAGCTTTACTGGACCATCTGCATTGCCAAGTCTAGCTCATGCCATGCCTTGTTCTCACTATGTCTATCCCATGCCATGTCTTATTGTTGCCATGTCTTGTTCACGGTGTCTTCATGTCTGGACTGATCCTTTGTTGCTGATCTTATGCCTGAATAACGTTACTGATCTGGATTGTCCTAAATAAAATCTGCACTTTGATTCTATTCAGCTTAACACCTCCCTTTCATTACAATAGTCTGAAAATGCTAGCTTGTTTCAACCCATGATTGGGTCAAATATGGACAAACCCAGCCATTAATTCATTCATTCATTTAAACCAACAGTTGGGTTTTTCAGTTGGATTGTCAGCAGCCATATCACCCTGTAGCCTAAGACTGGTTGCCCACTGAAGCTAAGCAGGGTTGAGCCTGGTCAGTACCTGGATGGGAAACCTCCTGGGAAAAACTAGGTTGCTGCTGGAAGTGGTGTTAGAAGGCCTGCAGGGGGTGCTCACCCTGTGGTCTGTGTGGGTCCTAACGCCCCAGTATAGTGACGGGGACATTGTACTGCAACAAGCACTGTCTTTCGGATGAGACGTTAAACCGAGGTCCTGACTCTCTGTGGGCATTAAAAATCCTATCCTGGCCAAATCTGCTCATTGGCCTTGGTCCATCATGGCCTCCTAATCCCCCCCCATACTCTAATTGGCTTCATTGCTCGGTCTCCTCTCCACCAATAAGCTGGTGTGTGGTGAGCGTTCTGGCGCAATATGGCTGCTGTCGCATCATCCAGGTGGATGCTGTACATTGGTGTTGGTTGAGAAGATCCCCCCTACTATGTGAAGCGCTTTGAGTTCTGGAAAAGCGCTATATAAATGTAACATTTCTTCTTCCCATATTTGACCAAAACATGGGTTAAAGCAATATGTGCATTAGTCAGATATATGTACTTTGTATTTATATTATGCAGATATATTAGCTGATTATGCTACACAGATTATTAGCTACCTACTGTAACTCATTGCCTCTCTTGGATCATACCCCAACAAGGAGGTTGCAATGTTAGCAAAACCTCTTGCAATGTTATGTGTTCTTGTTATTTTGAAATAAATGTAAAAAAAAAAAAAATGAGAAAATTGCTAAGAAGTATATTTTTATTAAATAGAACAAAAACCTCTGCACGCCACAGCTTCCCCCCTTCCCCTTCTTTTCTGTAACTGTGAACATTCCCTGGAAAGCGTGGGTTAAATGTTTTTCATCAGAGCAGTTCAGTGATGGCAAATGGGGGTGGAGGACTTAAATAACTTTTCAACTTGCTACATCTCGCCTACTCGGATTCAGGCCTGTTTGACTTTAACTTTGTATCTGCCAGCATAACCATTAACCTGTCACCACCCCTTTCCATTTTGATGTTCAGCTGTGACTAACGGGGACTTGTATCTGTAGAATATGCGTCTATAAAAGGTGGAGAGAACACATGGTTCCTCATCCAAGCGGCATGCACCCAATCTTTTTAGGGGGCTATTACCACTGGGCACATTTGCTGTGATCCGAGTCCGAACGCAATTGTTCCCTGTGCTCTCGCAGCTTTGGTTTGGTGTTACACTCAACTTGATTCTATCGAACCCTGGTGCATTTTTGTTCATCTTGCGCCATCACAAACATGCACAGAGCATGAAAGAAAATGGAACACGGGTCAATATATTGTGTTTTTAATTAATTTGGTGCTATTATGTGCAGCTGAGTAAACTACACTTGGATTGACTGAATGAGTGTTGGATGAAGTTTGCTTTCTGCTGCTTGCAAACAAGACTATCTTGAGGAGACAGTGGATTGCCATTAATTTTGATTGCATTCACTATGCACGAATACATTGCAGGCTTAATTTTGCTCGTATCCAAGGTAAATCACAGACACTATCATTCCCTACATATGTTTTGTTAAACTAAATACATCACAATTGGATAAAAAGTATGACAAAATGACCTGTATTGGAAATAATAGCTTTCTTAAAATAAAAATAAAAAGAAGTCCTGTTGATTACATAAGTCAGAAGAAAGTGGACATTTTTGGTAGTCTAGTCTTCCCTATTGTAATGTATATCCGAGTTATCAAGCAAGGACGGGACTTTTCCCATCAGGAAATAATTGGATTGTTGGGGTTTGCTATGAACTCGTGAGTGAACTAGTAAGCAAATCATCAGAGAAGGGAAGAGATGTCACTACTAGAGGAATGGGTGAATTTAGATTTTTTTTTTTTTTTCAAATGATGTTGTGCACAGATAAATAATTTATAATGAATACTGCAATAGTCACAAACAAATTTTATTTGTAAACATCTATGCAATTTAAAATGGTTCATGCTCTTTGGAAGTCATATAAAGTTCATATAAATTATACTGGTTAAATATGATCACTACATAAAAAATAGACTCAATTAATGGTGTAATTGCAATACTTAGATACTTTAGTCTAAAGTAAAACATTCCCACATTTCTTTATGAAATGAAGATACACGCTATGATGCCCAATTAAGCCAAAAACATGTCCGAATATATACTGCTAGAAGAACAGTGGGCGAAAAGTCCCCAAGTGATTTAATACTAGACACTTTACTATCGCATGAGGCCACGAGAGACAACTTAAGCAGTGAAGCCGCTTTATATTATATATACTGCTCACATTCATACAATATAAAACATATTTTTTTAACAGTCCCAAAGTGAATTCAAGTTAAAATGTAGCACCCGCTCAGACGATCTGCAGTTTTGGATACAGCTATTTATTTATTTTTTAATTTAAAAGTGTTAACAAATGATATAACATTAAACACAATTGTATCAATGTCTTGAATATGCAACTTGTTAGAACACAGCAGATAATATGGTATACAGATATATGTATATACACTATAAATTGTATATATTATTTATAGTCTTTTTATATATTTATTGTTCAATAAAGAAATGAAAGTGTGAAGAAAGGAATGAAAGTGTAATTTTTCTTTGTAATGAAGTAAAAGTAGGCCTACATTATTCAGTGCACAAGTCATTTTTGTCCACCTACTTTTATCATGTCTCTCCTCAACACCAATGCATTTACATTCACAAACATTCACACATACTGTACGATCTGTGGTCCCAAGCAACATTTTCCAATTAAGCAAAAATAATGACAGAGTGTAGACTATAACTCACAAGACTGGAATTAATTCAGCTTGTAGAGAATTTGGCATTCGGTTATAGGTGAAATAATATGTTTGCATTAAAAGTTTGACACATGCAATACACCAGCATTCAGTTTCTAATGAGCAATTAAGAAATTAGAGGCTTCCTCCCCATTTACATTTACAGACTAATTTTCTAAGCTCCAAAATCAGTCTCTACTCAATATTCATGAAACACCAATGATATATGGCTTTCATTGTGAGGGATGTTGCTCTATCACTTTTGATGTATAAAAAAGTATAATGCCTGAAAGTGCACCCTGTTCTCCAGAATGTCATATTCATCATTGATTGGTGCACAGGCGGGAAGAACAAACATATCAATCACGGCTGTTTATGCTGTAGCATTTCCTGGTTAGTGATTGTTCTCTACTCTATTCAACAAATGCCAGTCCCTCTATTTGTCCATCAGTTTAATTAGACTTGCTTGCTCCAAGGAGGCTGAGCAGTTGACTCTCCTGAGGCGTGCGGTTGAAATATCACAAAGATCTGAATAAGTTATTGATATAATTTGCTCAGACAATTTTGTTTTTGGTTTAATATCATATGTTTTTAAATTTCAAGGTCCATGTTAGGGTAAGTTAATTATTTTCTGAAGTATCTTTTTGTTACCAGCTTGTGGTTAACATGTTTCAGGATTTTTGATTCTGACTTGATTGTCGCTGACATAAATTAAATCTGTTGTTCATTAACATTTAATCAGAAGCTTAGCAAACTAATTTATGAAGTTCATTCATTAAAAATAAAAGCGTTTTACATCTATATAAATGTAATTTACAGAAAATGTCTGCAATTTCTGTCTAATGTTATAATTCTTAAACTTTTTTTAATAAAGAATTGTTTTTAAAACAATAATTCAATGAAACAGTCTTTAATCAGAACCATATGACTTTCTTTCATCTATGAGAAAGAAAAGGAGTTATTCATAGCAAAATGACCAAGCTGCTCTTTTACAACAATTTAAATAAATTCCTTTCTGTTCTTTGTGAAAATGAATTCCTTCTTTTCTTTCTGAATATTGAAATGTAGTGCACAAGCTGTATGGATGACCTAAAAAAAATACATTAAAATGCTTGAACAGATATCTTGCATTTATGCGTGTTTTTATAAAATAAAACAAATAATAAAAATAATTTTCCATTACAGCTTGTTACTAGCTATTGTACATATTTTTATGAAAATTCTGGGGTATCGCAAATTATGTTCTGTAAAATACTTTCTTTTTTTGCATACTATGCAAGCATTTAATTTTGGACGCAGCAAATACTTTATTCACAAATATTCTTTTAATTCGTAAATGTAGATGAAAATATAGCTACAGACCATTTGTGATATTTTGAAAGTGGCATTAAATATGAAAATAATGATTTAAAAAGATCTTATTTGGTATTAGTCAGTCAAACAGATTTTCCAATCCCAAACTAATGCCACTGGTTCAGCCGATATTTGTGTGTCGGCCAAGTCTGAATGCTCATATAAACATATAAAGCTATGTGTATTGTGTTTACATAATTTTCTGAATTTAACTTACAGATTTCTCTGCATATATAGCTGCATGGGATTACAAAAGTATCTTAACATCCAAAAATGACACACTTCAATTTAAAATTGTATTTATCCTAGAATATCACTTTAATGGACGCTCTGTGCTCTTTCCAGACTTCCATCAGTATACTTACTTATGAAGGTATCATGTGGAAATATGGCATACTGAAGGCTTAGATCATGTCGTGGTCTCAGCGTTCTGTCTTATGGATTCTTGGCATAGAGCTCTAATATTATTTAATATTTGCTGTCAATGTACAAATACATCCAATGCCACCACCAATTTTATGAGCCAAAAAAAATAAAATGTATCTAGATTTTGGCACCCCATAATTGAAATAGTATCCACTTGTCTAAATTGTCCGTTATTATGTTAACATTTACCACTTCATTTAGAAAGGAGCCCAAATGCTGGAGTAATCATTTTTGAAACTTTTTGAGTTTGTCAAGAATAGACCTTCAGAAATTATGAACAGTGTCTAACATATTTTGTATGCTGAGCTCATGCAATTAAGAAATGAAAGGAAATCCAGAAGGATGATGTGAAAAACATAAAAGGACAAGAGGGATGAAAGTGAAAATTGTGATTGCAGAAGTGCAAGGCTTTCAACACATTAATACACCAGCCCATCATGCATCAACGTGTCTGGGTGCTGTGTGACATATTAGAACAATCCAGGAGCCCTTATTCCAGTGTTCAGTGTCAGATGATCCTTCAGAAATCATTCTAAAATGCTGCGTTACTGCTCGAAATTTATTATTATTATCAATATTGAAAACCCTGCTTTATACACTACCATTCAAATGTGTGGGATATGTATGGCGTTTTAAGTGAAAGAAATCATTATTCCTTACCAGTCAGTCTAATTCGATTTTACATCAGAACTGAACTGATGAATTATGATCTCGCCTGAGAGTCCAATCACCTTTGAGTGTAAACTAAACAAGCCAATGAACATTAGCATGCAAGATTTGCACTGCACATCCCACCCCACAAAGCAGGTATGAATGGAAGCGAAGAATCACACATTCAAGCTTTCACATTGGAGCTTAGTGTATCTCACAATTCTGCTCTGCAATCATTGTTCAAGTGTGTTCAAAAAAGCAGGAAAAAGCTTTTCAGAGAGTGTTGGTCTGATAGTACTACTTGCTACTACAAAGAGCTTTCTTCTGAATTCACTGCATTCATTTAACCTGCACGCTGCTGTCTTGTCAAAACAGTCTTGTATGCTGTCCAGCAACCTTCCCCCTTTGTGCTTCAGCACTAAAAGAGTCTTTTCCCTAAAAGAGCAAGTGGACAGTTGTGGAGCGTCTTTTGACGTCAAGACCTCATCTGACAGCCATGATCGTTGTCTGGCATACCTGGGCAGAAGCATGCTGAGACAGCGTTCGTGGGCGGTTCATGTTCTTGCATGAGAACATAATAACGTTGGCATACAGGTCGCATCTCGCCTTTCTCATAAAGGCTTTAGTTTTTCTGCTGTTGACCAGCCACTGGGTAAAAACACAGCCACAGGTCTGCTTGACACTTTGGGAGATCTCAGATCTCAGCGAGGGCTTACCCGCTGGGTAAAATCCCCCATGATCCTCCCACTCCTTAGCGTGTCGTGTTCTGTCGAGCCGCTGGTGTGCAGCACGGGTTGTAACGGCAACCCAGTACATCATGCGCCGATGTAGATACGGTTCAGTTGTCGATTGCAGCATCGGAGAGAGGGCTATTATGCTCTGGGAATTAATTAATCTGAAGTTGATAGCCATGCTTTCCCGGGCTTCTGTGCACTCTGTCTCTTTCTGAGCTGTCATGGGTGGTGTCTGGGGTGCAGCATGACGATAAAATCCCTTTGCCCTGCCCCCATGCCTTTCTTCCCAGATATGTACAGGGAACTTTGGCAGTATGGAAGCATATTGTCACCAATATGGAATGCCAAAGATGCAAAAGCCTGCTTAAAAAGATGTTCCTTTTTCCCTAGATGGTGTGGTGGTCAGGGGGCTTGTGCCAATTGCCCAGGTGGAGTGTGCCAAGAATGTGCTGCCATCTGTTGGGGTAATTGATAGCAGTTTCCTGTGAGACAACAGCAGTAATCGCTGATGAGGCTTACAGTGTTCCTGGTCAGGCCACCATCGTCCTGCTTGCGATGGCATCCTGAAAGTCTACTAAGTCAGAGCACTCATTTGCAAAAGGGTAGTGCTGAGCTGGGTATATGACCATGACCACGCTATCTACCTTGGTGGTCCAGAAGTGCCTCCTGGCTAACCTTGTAGGGATGCAAGATTTCGACAAAGCATGTTTTCTTGATTCGCCCATCTCAGAAGGTGGTCTTTTCTGTGACGCTGTTGAGGAGTGTGCCCAGCAGGCCAGAAGCAGACTGAGGCAATCAAGAGCCTGCTCCCAAGTTCTACCAGGCATTTGTGAGCTGCCCCTCAGTCTGCTCATCGCAAAGGGTATCCATTCCCTTGCGTTAAAGAAAAAGTCAAAAGCAAGTGCTCTGGCGTGGTCTGCTTAGCCGTGACATTAAGCCACACTGCGAAAATACAACGCCACCTGTCTCAGCCACCACTAAATCCTCCAAGTGGTTAGTGAAACACCACTCTGTCTGTTACGTCCCGGCATCACCACCAGCGGCACCCAAATTCTCAGAAAAAGTGTAACTTTCTCTATAGTATAACTGGGTCCAAAGAGAGTAGAGGACAGTGTGTGATGCTATTCCTTGCCATTCTTATTCCCCTCTCCTATCACCAGCGGACAGTAGAGTACAGTTCAAGGATGCAATGCCTTCTAACGCATTCCCTGCTCAACCGATCTGATCACTCAGAACCTGTTTCGGAACACTGTGCCTTCACCTGTGCTCCAACTCACTGACCCCCTGCAGGTAGGTTTGCGGTCCCTCTGACCATGCTTGTATGAAGCCTGGCTCATTTAGACTCAGTTCACTTCAGTGCTGGACAAGGATGTTCCTCTCCTGCAGGCAGAAGTCACAGTCCTATTGGAAAAGGACGCACAAACCCAACTCTTTGCCTGTTATGGAGAACAGCAAAAGCGAAAGGCTTTCTTCAAGCAGAGGTTGGACCACTGGGTAGTGGAATCTGTCACTTGGCATACCAAGCCCAAGACCAGCCATGCCCTTCCAGAAGTTCTGTTTCCTCCTAGGCTCTGGCGATCGGCGCCTCACTGGAAGACATCTGTAAAGCTGCAGGCTTGGTAACACATTTGCAAAGTTCTGTAACCTTTTGGTAGAGCCATTGTCCTCCTGTTTACTCTCCACCAGTAGTCAGTATGTTGAGGGTCCCGCTCAGTGTCTTTGAACCAGATGTGTGAACTCATTCCAGATCTCAGGTAAGTTCCCAGGTTGACAAACCCTGTTGGAGTTCCTCCAGCACCAAGACAATCAGACTTGGTGGAGACGTACGACGCCAGGCCTAGTACCCCAAAGTACGACCCGAGGTTCCCCTGTGGTAGGCTAGGTGCCCATATGATGTGATCCCTACGGTAATCCCATACATGTATTCTTCCCTGGTATGGTTGTCCTCTCTGTGAGCCTGTGTCCCTGGCAGAACTGTGTGGTATTGAATCTACAACAGAGACCTTCCATATGTAGCACTGCACAGATGGCCAGTCCATTTCCACATGTCTAAATTCCACATGATACCTCCCTGTAGGTGGGATGTAGCCTCTATAGCATTCCCCTCTAAGGGTACACTATCCCAGTGTTATCCAAAATTTTACTGAGTGGTTGACAAGAAACAGCAGTCTCGGCTTCTCAGCGGAAAACTTGAATGTGCAATATAAGTGTGATTTCATTCATCCCCACTTCACGGGGCAGGGTGTGCGATGCAAGTCTTGAATGCCAATGTTCCTTGGCTTGTTTAGTTTACACTCTAAAGTGATTTGGCTCCTTCCTTTGTGGAATGGGTTACTGTGTCACAACAGAACCTACACGTTTTCATTGACTTAAGACACATTCGATTATTCAAAAGTGACTAAAGTGACTATGTAAAAACTATAATGTTACAAAATGCTGTTCCTTTGAACATTCTGTTCATTATAGAATCCTGAAAAAAAATATTAAATTATTATTGTTTCCATAAAAATATTAAACAGCAGAAACTATTTTCAGCATTGATAATTAAAATTATTTATATATTTTTTATAATAGCCGAGTACCAAAACAGCATATTATAATTATTTCAAGTAACACTGTAGACTGTAATAATACTGAGAATTCAGCTTTGCAATCACAGTAATACATTAAATTTTAATATACTGTATATTTAAATGTAAAACTGTATATTTAAATGTTATTTTAAATTGTATTGATTTTTCACAATAATACTCTTTTTAATATATTTTTGATCAAAATAAATGCAGACTTGGTGAGAAAAAGACACTGCCTGGAATTACGTTGGATTTAAATGTAGACTCAAGATAGGATGTTTATTTAGCAGAATGTAACAGAAAAAAGATTGACGAGTCTCAGGCAAAATTATTCAGCAACTTGGATGGAAGCACTCTGCCTCATATAACGGCGATCCAGAAAACAGCTGAGAGCCTGGTGAGGGATCAACAGCAATCACAAGCTAAAGAGAGTCAGTCAGCGACGAGGACCCCTGGTGGACGAGGCATAAGAACGAATTGGGAGAGATGCACAAAAGCAAAACAAACAGGAATAAAAAAAAAACAGAACCGGAGCCTTAAAAAAAAAGAAAAGACAAGACATATTAGGGCTAAAACTGGCTGGGTCAGAGAATCAACAACAACGATCTGTCACAAGACATAAGACATGAGGGGAATAAATAAGGGAGTAAATAAAGGTTAAACAATAATGACAGGCATGTGGTATGGGAGGACAAAGGAGACGTGGAGCGGAGGAATATTTGTGAATTCACTTTATTAAACAAACTGAAAATACTTTAAATAGAAAACAAAAGCATCACACGCAAAAAATGGAAAGATCCAAATCTACGGAGAACAAGAGAACACCAGCAGCACAACCAAAACATATTCGACAACAGACAAAGACAGAGGAAAACATGCAGGCATAAAAACACAAGGGATGATGGTGAACAGGTGACGAGACTAACGAGGGAAGTGATTGACGCGACAGATGAAATAAAATGACAAAGGAAAGCACACAGAAGGAAACAGGAGACAGGACATGACTGACAGATAACAGGTGCGGGGAGAGCAATAGTGAAGAACAAGGGGATAGGGACAGTCACGTCACAATGACAGTCGAGCACATGGTAGCTGTCAACACAACCATGTGCATTGCGACAAACACACAGACAATGAAGCACAAAGAAGCAAAGGCAAATCAGACATCCAGATTCCAAGCCAATTTGGAAATCCTAAAACAAATATCTCAAACAGGGCAGCACAGAATAACTAAATATCCTGAGGGGTTACTATACAGCCAATTTACTATACAGAATATCAGAACCATGACTTATTGCTTTATTAATCCACAAAACTACATATGCAGTTTCATTCTCATGTACCCGAACCATTAATGACACTGTACGGTGCCAGTGCTCAGCTAGCCTAATGTTTTATGTTGATCTAAGATCAGGTTATCCAACCGCACATCAGTCTCATGCTCAATGATTGTTGCCTCATCTAGCCACAACATGAGTCTGCACAAACCACAGCTACGCAAGAGGTCAAATACAGGAAAGAAGCCTGCGCTAGCTCTTTTCAGACACAGGATTGGGCTAATCGTTGCCATTTGTCCTGATTCCAGAATTAAGTGGCTTCTGAGCAAGTCATTGAGCATCTAAGGCTAGTGAACAGGCCAGGTCGTCATGGTAACTAGTGAGGGAATAGAATAAAACCATTGGTGGGCTTCACAGAGTAGTCCCATCTCCCAATGTAGTCATGCAACATCAAAATCAAACGTTTCTTTTAAATGCTGCCACTGGATTGCCTTGTTTGGTATTTATACATTTTTTAATTGATTATTTAAGTTATATTTAGTAACATTTATTGGAGCAAGTTTACAGGTAAATGCTGATATCACATCAGACTTTGTTTCTACAAGCTGTTCTCATTACAAAGGATTTGTCAAAGTCAAAGACTATTTCTCTTTACAACATGCAGCCAACGAGTTATTTGTTTTTGTCTGTTTTGTATTGCTAGGATGCCATTACATCTGTTGCACATACTTTCGCTTTGAGTCAAGCTAATGTGATTTCTGCATTATGTTGTTTATACTATTTAGTTTTCACAGTGGATTTGGAGAAAGGTCTTCAAATAAACCAGTAGTTAGAGAACCCCTTTTGTCTGCGTATGCTTGGCACAAAAAAAAACAAAAAAAAAACACTGTCGCTGGAAAGTCTTACTAATAAGTTGAACTTACTGTCTAATAGGTTGAACTGACTGTAAATAGTGTGCAATTAAAGTGTATGGATTAAAAAAAATATGGGACAATTTCATACAATAGTTTATAAAACATAATTGATGTAGCTTTTATGACTGCCTGATACAACATGATTTGAGAATATCTAAAAAGCATTTTGTGTGGGTTATTAGAAGCAAAGACAAGCTGACCATTTATACGAAGCAGATCACGTGGTCAGTGTCACTAATTTCCTTATAATCCTGGAAAGAATCCCCCAACCCCTTGACCCTTGCCCTAGGGAGTCACCAAGATATTATCCTGGTGATTACCACCATAATTTGAACAATACACCAAACCCCCAGGAAAACTACCAAAACATTCTTGCACAAGTCACATTGGATACACATTTTTGGTTCAAATCATGAGACATTTCTTGCCAGGACCTGCGAAATGTCCATTAGACAAATGAGCTGCAGGCCAGATCTGATTTTGCGAGCTGTTTTCTGGCATGTACTCTGAGTTTCTCAGTTCAGCTTGAGGCTCTTTGTGTTTCTGGAAGTCATGACTTTCAGTCTATTCAATCAGTGTACACTGCATTCATTCATTTGATTACTTTTCAGTTGCATTTTATAGTTATAAAGCATACATGTATTACATTTCTGTATGTAGTTATACTCTGCATTTTTAAAGAGCGTCTACTGAGCGTCAATCTATTGAAGGAAAATAATAATAATAATTTAAAAAAATCTTGATTTGCCTTCTGTTTGGCAATTAACTGTTCATTAAAAACTAAAACAGTGACATTCTTCTAAATGTGCTTTACAATATAGGCAGAATTGTTTTGAAGGGAATCAATAGGCTCGATTTTGCTATTGATTCCCCTCTTATTTTATTTTGTAGCACTTAATAATATAGGTTTGTGGATATATATGTAACTGAATTATTACCAATATTAATAAATTTATGATGTAATGCTTTTACATTATTAAGCCATAGCTATATTGATGGTAACTTGGTCATAACGAAAACTACTTTCTCATTCTGGCTGTTTTTTATATCAAACAAAATATTGTAGATTTTGTAATTGCTTCTGTGAATCCCCTTTTGTCTATCTCTTCAATCATTACCTTCTGTTTGTGTAGTTTCATCCCATCTGCTTTGAGAGACCATCACCATCTGCTGCCTTTTCCTTTTGCACTCTCCATTTCAGTCACTCTCTTTCTGGCCTTAATTAAACTCCTTATTTATCATCTTACCCAACCTTCAACCATGCTTGCTTGTCGATGGTGTCAGATCTCTGTAACAAGCTGTAGGTACAATAGAGTTTGTTCAAAGACAGACACACTCAATTACATCCATCAGACTCCGTTAGTAGTATTTTTTCCATGCATTCAATTTTACACATATGATATGTTAACAAAATATGATTGTACCGGTAGATGCTTTCTTTTAACCAGCCCAAGAAATATCACAAGCCGATATGTCACAAAATAATATAAGAGTGAATGAAACGTAACAACCCCTAACTGTTTACTTGCACCTAATAAAATGTATCCATAAATATGAAGTCAGTGCTCTCTGACTGGTGTACAAACAATTACTCTTCGTGACAGAGGATCTACCAATCCTCTTATCATGATCATCATCATCATCATTCAAGGATCATAACAGGATGCAGGACACAAAAACTGAACGTTGCTGGCGGTGCATGATAAGGCACACCTGATGCTAATTTTGCCTTGTCAGTGCTGCCATAAATACAGCTTTGGGTTCCCTGGTGCATTGGGGCAAGTGTTGAGGTTCATGGATCTCTTATCCAGACTCAGTTAATTGATTGCCACCTGGTCCCTCTTTTCCTCCTTCCCAAACCTGCACAATGAGATATATACATATACATTTTGTTATTTGAATGTTGGTTCAAGAAAGGCCACTTAACATGTTAATGTCATACCACTGTCTTTGTTGATTAGTGATTATGTGCCCTCATTTTGTATCAAACCCATATGGCACTACTAGTTTCTTTTTCCAAGGAATTTAAGATGTATGAGGATTAAGGCTTTCAAGCTACAAATAGGTCTCGAAACATCATAAACACATATGACTCATGTACTATATTCCAAAGCAGTGGTATTACCTAAAACTAAAACCATTGTGTGAAGAACTGTTTTGGCATTTTTGCAATAGGATAGTATAAACGAGACAGAGAGCCGGTGTTGTGCAGAATTTTGTGACCCTAATAGGCGCCATACTCTTCTAGACATACAATCGCAATCTTCCCTGAGCACTTTCCCTCTGGAAATTTTAAGTGCTTTCAAATTCATTGAGTGAGCGAGAGAAGTTTATTTGGACAGATCATCGACGGTGTCTCATCGGCGAGTTTACTCAAGGCAGATTCCACTTAATTTACACCACCTCACACAACTCTAGTATTTGAAAATTGAGTAATTTTGACTTTTAACATTTTTTAGCCCCACAATGTGACCCTTAATTGAAAAATATTAATATTATTAATATCCACTATGGTTTCGAACGGCACTACAAATGGTTGTCTTACAAATGCAGTTTCTGACACAGCCGTTGAATTACAAAAGGCTTTCAGTAGGGGAGAGCTTACATTTAAAAGGCACGTCTATTCCAAAAATATCATAAGTTTCAGGAGACTTACTGTAATGTAGCATAAGGGTAAAATGGTTGACTTTAATGTTTTTTTTTGTGTGTTTTTTAATGAAATGTTAGGCAACGTAGAGAACAGCAATCAGTACCATCTCCTTTTGTGTTCCATTGAAATAAATTAATAAATTATATGGGTTTGGAACTACACGAAAGTGAGTGATGACAGAATTTTCATTTTTGGGTGAACTGCTCCTGTAACTTCTTGGCAAATATTTATACATAAAAGATATGCTAGACTTTAGTACTAAAATAGATAAATAAATAAAATAATTAACCTCCTGTACAACCTGACAGAAAACATGTCTTTTGTTTCTCTTAATAGTAAATAGAGTGCATCAGAAAAGGATAATACACATCTCTTTAATCTCTTTAATTTAGAATGTAAAATTATGTTATACTCCAAGGATTTCCAAGTCAGAAAGCCTCTGTAATTAAATCAGGCCATAGCCATGGCTAGGATTTCCTCTAAACATATGCAAAAAGCTCCTGAAAGATTTCTGGTTAAGCTCTAGTCTGTGCTCAAGGCCACTGTTCATTATGACGGATTGCTTTTGCACACTGTGCTTTGACATGTTGTGACATGTGATACATTACAGTGGCGGCTCCTGTGACCTGATGGTAAAACCACTGCATTAATTACACTCATTTGTTTTGGATTAAAATGTGAAAGAGAGAAAAAGAACATTTTTTATTAGGAAGTACTACATCATTATAACAGTATTACATAATAATTGGGCCTTCATATCTAGTAGTCAAGCTGTTTGTTGTAAATACAAATACTACTACTACTAATAATAAAAATGTTGTAAGTTTAAGGTTGATTCAACTTCTTGAAAGAAGTCCTTTATGCTTATCAAGACTTACTTTTTTTAACAAAAAATGCAGTAAAACTTATATTTTGTGAAATAAAATTACAATTTCTAATAAGTGTTTTCTATTTTTAAATGTTATTGTTTTTTAATTATTCCTGTAATTACAAAGCTGAATTTTCAGCATAATTACTTCAGGTTTGTGCTTAAAATTCACATTCGTTGTTATCAGTGTTGAAAATAGTGCTTTTTTTGTGGAAACCATAACATTTATTTCCTGATTCATTGACAAATAGACCAACAAACATTTTGAATTGTCAAAAACATTGACTTTTAATCAATTTAATGCACTATTTCAGGAGCAGACTCAAGGACCAATAAGAGTTCTGGAAAAGGCTCTGGGACCAGAGGGTGCTCAGGAGCAGGCTCCTTGACTAATACGAGTTCTGGAGCAGACTTGTGGACTAAGAAGAGTTCTGCAGCAGCGGGCACTCAGATGCAGACTCTGGGACTAATAAGAGTTCTGGAGTAGACTCAGGGACCAGAAGGTGCTCAGGAAAGGGCTTAGGGACTAGCATAGGTTCATTAGCGTTTGTTTGTGCAGTCCATACACACAACAACATGGTGACCAAAACGGGCTGCACCCACCCCTCTGGTGGGCACTCAGGTTTATTTCTCACTGGAGCAGGCTGTGAATTCCTGGAGGGGACTGGAGAATAGGGAATGCAGGAGATGACTAGAGAATAGGGAGCGGTGCCATTGACCGGAGATCTGCGGGTGCTGGAGATGATTGGAGTGTGTGCCTACCTTCACACGCACTCAGAGGCAAGGCTTGCTGGAGCAAGTTGGAGAAGTGGCCTCGCTGGATCAGGTGGGAGAAGTGGCCTCACTGGAGTGGGCTTGGGCTGAGTTGGAGCGGCCGGGGACTTAAGAGGTGGGACGAGGTTTAGCTTTTCTGAAACTTCAACTTGAAAGTCAGAAGTATTTAGCCAGAGAATTAAATGAATGGTATCAATCTGAGATGCATCCCAAAAAGCATCTCGAAGCAGGCATTGAATGTAACATTGCTTCAACTCACCCAATGGGAAAGTAAACTCCTCCACATAATCCTCCAAGTTCGACCTTTCGGTTGAAGGGTAAGGAGCTGGCATTCAGCCATCCTCGTTCACTTTTTGGAATACATTTGTCGGCAACTAACCGGGCCCGATCTTCTGTCACGGTTGATGTGGTGATAATGAAGGCACGGAGGCATGGGTAAACTCAAAATGACTTTAATAAGGAAACTTAAAGAAAAAACACTTCAACAACCACTGTGCATAAACGTACATACAGATGTAAACAAGACATGCCAAAGACAATATCAAACAGGGAAGATATACAGGAGGATAGGACACAACTGACAAGACTAACAAGGTGATTGATGACGAGACAGGTGAGTGGAAAAACACTGGTAGAGCATGTGCCAGGAACCAGGAATTAAACACATGACACGTGACAAATATTCATATATATATATATATTGTAACAAAAGATATTCTACAAATTCAAAAGAATAATCAACAAATATTTGTCAGATTGTTTGGCAAAATCAATGGAACTTGAATTATGAATGACAGAAAAGAATAAAACCGCAGTGTTGCAAGACCATTTCAGTTAATGAAGAGTATTTCTTTTGGCCACACCACTAACAGAAACTAAGTTTAATTGATCAAGATCAACAAACTGTCTGGATGGTAACTAAATAAGATCAACAAACTGTCTGAATGCTAACTAAGTGCAATGCATTTCAAATTTCCAGAGGTGGTCAGATGAAATTGCAGTAAGATTGATTGCTGATATGGAGAGGACTATTAAACATTCTCCTGTCAACTCTGTCTGTCTGTAGATCCTCAGAAAACCAAGCAGTCTCATCAAGATTTCAGCATCATCTACACAATATCACTGGGCAGTCGAGTCCAAAGCCAGTTCGGCATTGTGTTTTCTGCGGGCCCAAACTTAAGGATGTTTATTATCTTGGCCGATGCTTTCTCTGGAAAAGGAAGGGGATGGAGGTTGTGCACTGGTGACATCTGAAGTATTTTCCCACAACTGAGGATTGTAGGGGGTTGTGGGGGGCTCCAGCATTACCAAGAATTTGCGTCTGAACTGGCAGTTTCAACAGACGAGTTCACACACTAGCGTGTGCTCATTCGCTCACACATACTGTAAATACACAAATAGACAAATACACAGATAAATCTGGACAAACTATCTAGTGACTTCATCCTTTATGTAATTTCTATCTCTCTCTAGACCGGACTTTGTGTGGCCCGTCATGCCTTTTACCCTTCAGTTTCCACATTTAAAGCCCTTTTTTAAAGCCAAAATCTGAAAGAATTATGCAGAACTCCACTAGATTTAAATGATGGCCTTGGCTGTCAGAGAGGAAAAATGCATAATCTACTATGAGACAGTGCAACCATGCATAAAAATGTTCAGGTGTCAAGGCCCATTCTTGATGACAGTTGCTAGGTAAAAAGCTCAGTATAGGAATGTTTCAAATTTCTGAACTTTACATGTTTCAGCTGTGAACCCACAATGCACAAATAAGCGCCATGTAAATGTTATGAAACTCTTAATACTGATAAATTATAAATGTATAGCATGACAACTTGCCCTAATCTAACATTTATTTATGAAAACATACTTCTGAAGCTTTGCTGTTGCCTTCTGAAAAGCAACATTCCTTTGCCTAAAATATTTATAAAAAAGGAAAATATCTGCAAGGATAGATTAGAATACCTGATGCGACTAGCAGCAGGATTTCATATTCGAATAGCGTTAGCAGATTCATTTCTGTGCCTTGCACGTAACAGTCAAGGCAAGACAGCTAAATCTAGATGAATGGCTTTTGAAGAGATGTGCAGAGAGTTTCCTTAAATACAGTCTGAGGACTGGCTAAGACTTGATGTCTCCTCATAAAAGTGCTCATTCCTTTTCTTGGCCAGAGCGGTGGATGCAGACAGAGTGGTTCAGGACTGGGACTTACAGAGTGGGAATACTTTCTTTGGATCGGTTGAGCATTTTTCCAGATGCTGATAAGCAGATATAGAGACATACGAATAGTATACACATATACATGTATTCTTTCTCTGTATACCATGAAATACTGGCATTAGTCAAGAAACAAAAATGAGTATCATTATAATATACTACGCATTTTAGAATGCTCTGTAAACCTCAAATAATTTAATCTGTGAAATAAAACAAATATTTGTATGCATTTAATCTCACTTTATTGACCGATGTACTTTCTGCTGACCAGAAAGTGGTTTCAGTTAAACCATAAGCATAAATGGATTTAGATTTTTTGTTTTTATTGAAGTAAGTAAGGTTTGAAGTAAGTGTTAATCTTGCTCTTTCTGCTATCCAGAATGGCAGCACAGCAGAAAGGTTTGTTTGAGCTCTACTGTACAGGAGTGCATTTTGAGAATTATTTTTTTTTAATTTTTTAGTGTGAAAGGGTAAAACTATCACTTTTTGTGTTATTATAAAACAATAAAACAAGCAAGCCCAGCCAACATAAAAAAAATTAAAAGTAATACATCACATTACTTTTCTTAAAAAGTCACTAATTAACGTAACTAGTTACTTTTTATTATTGTAACACATTAATTTTCAAATTAACTTTCCCCAAAAATGTGTAAAGGATAATGCAGGGATTGAGGAAAATTGAAAATTGAATTAGATTTTGAAATTGAGAAGCTATTGGAAAGAGACAACAGGATTCACAGATGGATTGGAAAGGTTCCAATCATCTCTGCTTCCTAGGCTAATAACTGCTATCTCATTAAAATTGGCTTAATGCTTCATTATTCCATTTAAAATAAATACTGTAGTTATTGTAGTCTATACCTGGTATAACCATGGTTCATGCATGTGTTTTATTTGTTGGAGAGAAATAAAAGATGCTGATGAAAAAGAATTCAATAATCCAATAATTGTATCCCTTAAAACTCACCTTTAATCAGCAAAATTACACAAATCTTTAAGCTTCAAACAGCTTAAATTAACCATGAATATTTTAATTAGCTCCACCTCCACTAACACCAGCTCAATGACAGTGGAGAAGAAAGTAGTTTTAAAGAAAAAACACTCAGCAATGGTGTTGACTTATGCATTTGCATTTGGTTTGTCTTAAAGCATTTTAAAAACACCACATAGACATATAAACAACAATAAAATCTTATTTTTACCACATGGGATCAATGCAACATACTCAGGACTGCAGCCTGTTTGATGTAATAGAACACTAGTTTAACTTGAGTGTGGACACAAACAAATATGTGGATGGTAAACACTGGAATATTTCAGCTATGTGGCCCAAAAGTAATAAATCCACAATTATAAATAATGATTGGCATGGACACAAGTATTTGAGGTCATTTACCACAGGGCCTCAATTCCTGGACTTATCCTATTTGGATAATTGGAATATATTGTAAGAGAAATTCAGATAACACTTTAATGTAAGATAATATATATTTAATATATAATTAATAATAATAATATATATATATATATATATATATATATATATATATATATATATATATATATATATATATATATATATATATATATATATACAATTTGAGTCAATATTACAGTTCAAGACATGGTCATGGAAAAGTAGAGTGATAAAAACAATGAACAATTCAAAAATTTATTACAAAATATGTGCCATATAATGCTCTAGACTGTTATCCAGAGACTTTTCAAAATGTGGCAACACACTTATTTTTGGACAGGAAAAACACAGAGGGACTGTCTGATCGCTCATCATCATCAATGATTTCTTTCAAAAGTTCACTTCTGAGTGTACACTCATCCAGAATGAAAGATTTATAAATGACTCAATCCACTCAGAGGACATAAGTACTTCTTGAAGGAAATTATGATATGAATTACAAAAGAAATTCACTACAAGTGTAGCAAGGGGCTGTTCAAGATCTTTTTTGCGAGGGAGAAACTAATTTAAATCAATCTCTGAGCCAAAAGAGCGAAACATTTCAACACAACAATTACAGAAAGACTATCTGCACGTCTGAGTGTGCGAGGATTAGGTGCTGGAGTCGGTCTTTGTGTCTCAGACATGTTTCCAAATGATTTACGAGATGCATAGCAGAGGCAATGTATGTGCAGTAAAGACCATAAAGTAAACGGTCTGACAGTCTCTGTCTTCAAGCAACACAAGGAGGGAGAAAACTGGAAAAAAGGCTCAGAGTCGATAGTCGAAAATCTGGAGACATGACTCACCCTCTCACAAGCCCACTCTGAATGTTTTCAAAGCGGCCAAAACCCATAATTATTTTGTTCCACAAGACACACCAGTATGACTGAGAAACCGCGTCCAATTATAAGACATAATTATTACGTCCTGTGATCACTGATGAAGTAGTCAAAGAGGAGGGTTATTTTCTCATAATCGTGTTGACCTTTTAATATTGCTAAAAACTTAAAATGTGATATTACTTCACAACAAAAACCTTTGAAAGATGGCATCCATCCCAACAGAGCTCAATGTCACCTCTTACCCAAAAATGAAAATTCTCTTAAAGTAATCATGGTACCGAATAGGATTTTTCTTCTTCAGAGAAACACAAATGAATATTTTTAGAAATCTCTGTGAGTCCATATGATTTAAATATACAGGACAACAACATTGACACTTCAAAAATGGTGCAAAACAAACTACCCATTAATCCCTATGACCCCAGTTGATTATTGTCTTCAGGAGAAAAGACAGGTGTGAGTGTGTGTGTAAGACAAATACAGTTTTTAAACTATAAATCATGGCTTCCAGTCAATGGTTAAATGCAGGTTCATGAGTTCACTCTTGATGTAAACACCAGCATTTTTTGAAGCTTGTGCGAGTAGTGACACATCTATTGTTTGCTGCGTCTACAATCACATACTGTCTATATGGAATGACTGTACAGCGGAGTTCACTTATCTCGACCTCGGTTAACTCGCCAACCCTATTATGTCGACGTTTTTTAAGTGAAACTGCCAAACTCCCTATTTGTCTTAGCATTTTCTTATCAGTTATGTCGATTCTTTTGTGTCACTGAACCCTAATATCTCGAGCACAAAAGACGGACAAATTCGCCACTTCACATGGTTATCTCGTGACTAATTATCATACCTAGTTCACTGCGCATGCGCAGAGTTTATGTTGCATATGGATCGCAGTCCATATGGTTGCTCTGTCAGTGACGCTTTACTCACAGAGCAACGCAGCCGCAGAAGAACTCACGCAAGTGGTGGAAAAATAAAGCCTTCTAGATGCTATTTGTAGGAGGAGGCACAGGAGTTCGCCTTTACTTTGCAGGAATTCCCAGATTACATTGACATCAACAAAGACGTCCTTACTGATAGAAGCATTTGTTTTCAAGTAGACCCTTACAGGCAAAAAGCAACAAAGCATTTTAGAGTTTGTAAAGAAACCGTAGTAACCGCGTGTACAATACTATTCAGAACTGTGTCAGAGTGAAATGACTGTATTATGAGCGAATGTGTTTACACGTGTGTTGTGACTGTGTTTAGGCTGTGAGCGATCATTGTGTTTGCAATGTTGGAGAATATAATTAAAGGTTTGTATCGAGAATCGAAGGTGTTTTTTATTGTATACTGGTAAATCTCTGTTGTTAGTTGGTGCACATATGCCTTTTGTTGTTAGCAAACATATACAGTGTATGTACATTTTTATAGCATGCCGATCGCTTCATCAAATAAATCGCAATATTGGCTGTTGGTTGTCTCCATCATCGGTTATCGCGATCCTTTTTGCAACCCCCGAGGTCGTCGACATAACCAGATTCCACTATATATAGTATGAATGAAATTGGGACATACTACACCTCCCATATTTACAGTCACGTGACCTAGGGCAACAGTTGTGGCACTTCACTGTCATTCTCAAACGCTCTCCTGTGGCCTAGTAAAGTGTCCATTAAATGTGCATTTCAAAATATGGTGGTCTGGTAAATATGCATTACTATCGTTGCACAGTAATCAAATGTTTTGCTTAAAATCTTTGTGTACATCTGAAAAAAGTAATGTTTGCATGCTGGTAAGAACATGTTCGTGTAAAGTATCCCTTTATCGTGGCAAGAGTGTTGAGAATACTTCACACGGCTCCAAAAGGGGCATTATAGACATTATGCAAAAAATGTCTCTAAAAGGGACCTTGAAATGAATTTGAATTGGCTTACATAACAAAAAAAAATGCATTTCTTTTTCTTTTTTTTTTGCATTTAGCCATACTTTTTAAAAACATGACTCATTATGAACAACTAAACTTAAAAGCAGAAAGGAAAGTGCTATATGACTGACACGGTCTCTGAAGTGATGTTAGCGTATCACAGTTGAGAAGTAAACGAAGGTAAAAAGAAGATGAATGAGTCATATAGAGTTTAATAATATCAACATGCCAAACAAGACAAAAAATAAAAATACAACACCAGACAAATATGAACTGAAAACACAAGAATTAAATACACAGACAAATAAGGCAAAAATGACAGCACAACTAAACGTAATGATGAAATCAAATCAGTGATTATGAGGACAAATAGGCAGGAAAAAGAAAAAAGTCCAAACAAGGTGATATTTTGACACAGAGTTTATGCAAACAATTGCTTTGAAAGCTGAATGCTTCTCCATAGATGAAAGAGCATTTTTGATAAAGTGTAAAGGTGAAATAAAAAAGTAAAAAATAAAAGGACAAGAAATACATTTCATGGCATGCTTCTAAAAACATTTATTATTTAGCTGGAAGTGTTAGAAGACATTTTTTCTATTTTTAAAGTGTTGGAGGATAAAGAAACATTCAGTTGTGGATGAAACCAACAGTGTGAAATACGGTAATCCCTCTCCACTTCGCAGTTCAAGTTTCGCGGCCTCAGTACATCACAGATTTTTCAAAAATATTTATTAAAAAATAAATTAAAAAATACCGTCATATCGGCAGTCGTATTGCGGAAAGAAGTGTTGTTTTATCTTGATGCGCGAGAAAAGCGGTTTCCCAGGATGCCAGACAAAGAGAGAAACTCACCAATGAAGCTTTGTACACACCCACAAAAACTCAGACAAGGCACGTGATTGGTTACCGGCGCGAGATCGACCAATGAGAGCACGAATGGATGGATGCCATGAACTGATTCGCTGATCCTACTTCGTGGATTTTCCCGGTTCCGGTCCACATTAACCGCAATAAATGAGGGATTACAGTAAATTGATGGGATGTAGATAGGAAATAGATACCGTGGTGATTAAAACACCTAAACACACTTGTGATTAACGAAAACTCTCAAAAGATTATTTTAGTAGCAGACATGGACATATGTACTGATTGCATGAACATAGATGTCAAAAGATTAATTCAACTAATTTTGCATGATTTTGATGATGGACATTTAAATGTTATTTGTCAGAAACCTGAATAAACATCAGGTCACTAAATCTAAAATATGTAACCTATGCATCGATCAAAGTTTTTACCTCATCTCTTGATTAACTAAATTAACTACATCCATATTTGATATATTTGCGGGGGAAACCCTCTCAAGAAAGCAGAATTTCAGTACATAAAAAGTAAATAACTACATTTCTACAAGTGTCTGCCATTAGTTTCCTTCCCTTGGGTTTTATGCAATTGATTTGACTTTGATATAATAACAGCAAACTTATCCAAATCGCCATTTATATAAAAGTTGGCTGGGTCATGCTTTGAGAAGAGACAGAAACCAAATTGACAATAGCAAACCTAATGTTTTCCATTTTAGCATGAGAGGTGTCTGGCATGTGTGATTTTGCTTTCATTTCAGGTTTAGGTCCTGCAGTTTGTCTTGTTTTACCTTTTTAAGTAATGTGAGATTTTTGTTCCCTACTTTATTTCACAACTAGAAAGAAGTACTCTTTACAGTGGACAAAATGTACCTTTAATGTGTGAAACGGTGTGGAAGCACCACCGGAATTTGTTTCTGTATTTGTTTCTTGTGTTGTCAAGCCAGTCAGAGCCTAACTGATAGTGTTCACCCATCTGCGGTGTGAATAAACGCTTCTGGAATGCAGCAGTCTGTATCATCACCAGCAGCTCATATTCAGCTTTCACACCTCAGCTCACAGTTAAAAGGATTAGACAGCTCAGAGGCAGTAAAAGCCCATCTCACTCCCTTCTGTAAATGGCATCATTTCACATATCACACAATCTGAGTCCTTGCATGTGCTGCATCTATTCTCCACTCCTCCCTAGTACATCACCCTTTTCAAATGGAAATAGTTTTGGCCTGAAATATTGGTCTTGTGTTACATCACAAAGCTAAAACATGTTCAAACAATATTATTGTATTATTATGTGTAATATTTTGTAGTGCATATACTGTAAGTATGTGAGTGTTGCATATATACTTTGTTATATTAAAGTAAATATGTGAAAATATAAATCTAAAAAAACTGCATGTGTAAAATGCTTTAATGGATATTTTATAATAAAACAGCCCTCATATTTTATATTAAAACAGTCCTCAGCCCCCTACTTCGAGTTACAAAGAACTATGTAAATTACTGTTATATGCAAATTGTTAAACTCTGCTTGATTCAGGGCTACTTCAGCTTTTAGCTCTGTAGCTATAGAAAACTTTTTTTATATATTTGTATTGCTTTGCATTCGAGTATGGGAATCAGGTATTGCCTGTATTGGATGACATTGCAGAAAAGACCATTAGTTCAGTATAAAAACCTTTTAATTTATTATTTAACATTGTGCAATGACCCAATACATTTCACAAAACATGGTTTGATAATTAAAAAATACCTTTATGAAACAAAGAGCTTTGCTCATTAGTCCCAAATAACCTATTCTTATTCTATTGGAATAGATTTTAAATTAGCTCTCTAAAATGCATAATGAATCAAGTCTAAATTCTCTCTGATGGACTGAAATTCTGACCCTGCTGACTCGAGTACAACAGAGGAATTTATATTCCTTCTTCCTCTCTATCCAATCTGCTGCACGGACCCTTTTAAGTCACCAGTTGACCAGTCGGCTCCATCTTGGCTCATTATTGTTTCATTGTGTTTATTCTGGTGTTTTTCCAGAGTTTTAAGCTTAAGACTGTTGTTTATATCCTCTTTGTCTTTGTGTGTGCATACTACACGTTAGAGTCTGTTGGCGGACAATCAAAATGAAGCGTTATCAGATATTCAGCAGACATTCTTCCATTAATGTAATAACCGGTTGACATATAGTTGCAAAGTAACTTATAGTTAGTAGTTTGAAGTAGTACATTTTTCTCTGCAACCCAAACAAATGTTTTTCCACAAATCCATTCACCTACAGAGAAGCTTGAATAACAGTATTTTATACTTTTAAAATCATAGCAGAGAGGAAAGAGCTTCTTCTTCCACCTCAAGCAGTGCTCAAAGTGATTTGACTTTGAAAAGCACAATATGTCCAGCCAATTTCACACAAAGTCCCAATTGCTTTCTTACATGAGGGCTGCATCTGTTGCTCTTGGATGTTGTTTTTATTAATTTATTTTCCCTTAAACACATGAGTCATTCAATCTGTCTCATCTCATGGGTGCTTCATTTTTTTACTTCCGAATGAAATATAGATGCTTCAGATTGTTTAAACCTTTCCCGTTTGATCATAAAGTTATAATTAAAAGGAAAAATCTGTGGGCTGATAAAGCTAATATTTTCAGAAAACTAACTAAAAAATATTATGAATCATGATTATTTATAATGATTATAAAGAACCATTTTCAATAAACTCTATTACTAATATAATTGACAATTTGCTGGTTAGAGATTGATATAGTGAGGTTGACCATTAAATCCTACAATTAATTATTGTCAACAACATTTTTAACCTGTCCAGCAGTCTTTTCACGCAGCCAATTTCAAGTTTAGTCAAAACCTCTTTTCTTTATTACAAATGAACTCTTTCCCCACGAACATTTTTGAAAAACGTTTCCAGCAAGCACTAGCACTTTTTAGCATTTTCACAAATGTTTCATGGCCCCCAGAATGTATTTTGCATGAATATCTAAATATGCAATACATCAAAACAAAGAACAGACGCTCTACTTTAAAAAACAACAATAAAATTTTGTTCTAGCTTAGTAAGTTTCATAAAAATAAAAAATAAACATTTTGAGAAAACTAAATGTCTATTTCTTGCATCTCAGTTTTTACATTTTTTTTATTTTCTTTTTTTCTTGAAGATTAAGCCACAAGAGCTGTGGGAATCCAGGCAAAATGAATGTCTTATAGCTAACTCCTTTATAGCTCCTCTTCACATGTATCATTCGAACAGCAGTTTACATGGAAAATAAGCACTCCACATTAACATTTGTTGGTTTGAAAATATTAATTTGCTACACCTAGCAACAAGATTTTCTGTTCAATGGCAAAGGAAATCACATAATCTCTCATTAGGTAATAAAACAAACAGCACATCCTAATCTTCTCGTGAAGCGAAGCATAAGCTTTGATCACTGCAGTCACTGTTGTATGCTATGTTTGTTGTTTTTAATATATGATCTGGGAAGATTCAGCTACTGAATGAATGGATATTTTCACTGTATTTTCAAAATGTGGCAGATTTATAGAGTGCTGTCATAAGAAGTGACCTCCAAGACCCCTCAAAAAACAATAGCAAACACAAAAAAGCAAAGCTCACTTTAATGTTCTCAAAAGGATACAATGAAAATGACCTTTTGTTGATTTGTAGATCTCCTCATACTTATAGATCACTCTTTAGACCCCCAACATGAGAGGAAATTTAAGAGCACAGGTTCTACAAACATTTAACACAGTTATGTGGCCATGTGTTTTAGCAGTAATGCACATTTTATGTATCGCACAGTTTGGAGCTTCTGTCATTGTCTTGTTGATGTTTATGAATGTCAAAAAGAGACAGCCATCCATTTCCATCAAAATGGTCTCACATGCTAGGAAATTGCAGGAATTGCACCTGAACGAACCATTTAGCAGATAATCAAGAACTTCTAGGAGAGAAGTTCAACTGCAGAAAAAAAATCCATGACACAAAGCTTCGTTATAGCATCAGTCACTTTAAGTAACCTTTGCGTTCCTTACCTCAGAAAGTTTCATTTGATGGATGGACACTTGACACTTTTATGACTGGACTGTTCCGGTATTTTCAGGTCATTTTATTAAAGCAGGTGGCAGTGGCTCTCAGAGGAAGCTTCTTTTGATGTGAAGGGGTAAAATGTCATATTTTCAATCTATGATGTGATGAAACACTGCAATATGCCATTTAGCTATGATATTCAGCCTCTTTTGTTGATTGACCCAGTGACACTATATGGCCTCTTCTTTGTGTCATTGTTGTTACCATCTGTTGCAAATGGCTTCACATATACACAGACAATTTTCAAAAACTAATAACTTGTGAGTTGCTAAGCTCTTGAATTCATTTGAATTACAATAGAATAGGAAGAGCTTGTGTGAATAACTCACTGAGAATTAATTGTGCATTAAGATATCTTTTTAATGTCACGCACCAAATATTTGGTGTCAGTCACTGTACCAGGTTATTTGATCTCTAGGAATAAGAGGAAGTGATGTCATGTTTCCACAAGTAGGCCTAAAAGTATACCAAAGACCTAAAATGTTAAAGAAACCAATTCTGGGACTTTATTCTTTATCTCGACCTCGGTTATCTCACCAACCCTGTTATGTCGACGTTTTTGAAATAGAACCACCAAACTCCCTATTTGTCTTAGCATTATATTATCGGTTATGTTGATTATTTTATGTCGCCGATCCCTGATATCTCGAGCACAAAACGGGGACAAAGTCTCCACTTAACATCGGTTATCTTGATCCCTGTGGCTAATGATAGTACCTAGTTCACTGCATATGCGCTGAGTTCGCGTTGCACGTGCATCACGGTCGCAAAGACGTTGTTTTTGATAGAAGCTTAGAAGCATTTGTTTTCAAGTAGATTGTTATAAAGCAACAAAGCATTTTAGACTTTGTAAAGAAACCATAGTAACCGCGTGTGCAATACTTTCGGAACTGTCTCGGCAATGTTGGAGAATATAATTAAAGGTTTGTATCGAGAATTGAAGGTGTTTTTTATTGTATACTGGTAAATATCTGCTGTTAGTTGCTGCACATATGCCTTTTGTTGTCAGCAAGCATATACAGTGTATGTACATTTTTATAGCATTCATCAAACAAATTGCCATATTGGGTTTTGGTTATCTCGATCCTCGGTTACCTCGATGCTTTTTTGCAACCCCGAGGTCGTTGAATATAACCGGGTTCCACTGTATTTTTTTTTGAATGCTTTTGGAATGCATCAACCGGAGATAAAGAACAATGAAAGCAAGCTATAATTGTAAATGGACCAACATAAGTGGCAACTGGGAGGAGTCATAAAAAAATGTTTTGAATCATAAAGAGTACATTTGGAAGACAGAATCCAACTACATAGCACCTGTCACCATTCTGATCGGAAGAGCTGAATGGACAGAGAGCGATTGCAATCATGACTTTATTGATGAAACATGTCAGAAAGAAAAAGTAGAAGCATATGGATGCGACCAAGAAATGTCAGGAGAGATTACACAACCGATAGCAAAACAATGAGTTTGACAACAATAAGACTTTTCACAAAATAAAAAACTTCATCCATAGCTACAGCTCCAAAACCTATCCCTCTCACTTCCTTTATCCTAGTCACAGGAGGCTAAAGTCGCATTTATCTTCAGTGTCGCATGACCCTTCAGAAATCATCTAATATGCTGATTCGGTGCTCATGTAACATCTATTATTAATATTATCAATGTTGAAAACAGTTGTGCTACTTGATGTTTTTGTGAAAGCAGTAATACATTTTTATCTCACAATTACTTGATGAATAAAAAGTTCCAAATTGATTAAAAGTCCTTTACATCATTACAAAAGAATTACATCTAATGTGTCCTTGCTTGTATTACCTCAAACGTTTAATGATAGTGATTTCAGTGATTCAGCCCAGTTGTGTGGTGGCACTTGCAAATGCACACGTTTAGATAGAACATATAAATGAACAGTCTGGTTGCTTGACAGGGACTTTTATTTTGCCTGCTTTCTCTTGGTGAAATGGCTTTGGAGATTTAAAAAATGGACTGGACACATGCCAGCCTCTTCCTCTAAAAGACTTGTTTAAATGTATTATATACAAAAGGAGGTTTGCAGGATGACAATCATCTGCTCCACAAGGCTGGATGTCCTGTCCTGAAATACACAGGGAAATATGAAGACATGGCACTGCAGTTCTCTATTCAACCAGTGAAAGAAAATGTACATTTTATTCATTTTTACTCTGCTTAATAGACAAACAACTGACTGCACTTCATGCTGTTTTGTTCTAGAGGAAGAGGGAAAGGTTGAAACTAAATAGGAAGATTGAAAGAGACATCAGCTCCTTGAAGCTTTGACTCAAAATGTTTTTAAGAGTAATTGTGAAGAGTAGATTTGCTGATTATTTGCAGAAACAAAATGCAATAGATAATGGAATGAACCTAAGTATACTTTGATTTTTGTATTTACTTTTGTTTCACAAGCTTGTGTTAACTGACCCACGGTAAAACTTCTCAGTTATGAGGTTGCCTCAACTCTAAACCATTTGTGTGTGTTTGCGTGTGTGTGTGTGTGTGTGTGTGTGTGTGTGTGTGTGTGTGTGTGTGTGTGTGTGTGTGTTTAAATGGCAATGAAAGGAAACAGAAGTCATAAGGCAGAGATTTTGAGACACTGTCAGCTTTTGGGAATAACAAACACTTATTTCCAATGGGTGATAAAAACAATAAGTGAAAAAGTAAAACTAAAACAGTTCTCAACTGCTTTTCAGATAACAAAATCTCCTTTATTTATGATGTCTCCTTATCAGAGTGCAAGAGAAAAATGTCTTGCAGAGTTCAGTGGAGGTCATGCCACAGTTCAGACGACTCTGTGACCTTGATCAAAGTTCATCTTAAAGGTCAGTAATGGGACATCATGCAAATAAATAAATAGTGTTTAATATTCTTATTCCAGTTACACAATTCTACTATATGAGGTGTTACAATATGATATAAATAAACATAGCATGACTATACGTAAAAATTATATATTGTGACTATAAAGTGACAACTTAATCATCACAGTATGACAACAAGTCAGTTAAACTTCCTGGATATCAATTTGTCCAATTGGGAGGCATAAGTGATTGTCAGTCAGTTTCACCTACTTTAGTGCAAATGAAAGTGACAACAATTCAATGGAGAGGCAACAGCAAGACAACCCCCGGAAAGAGAATGAATTTGCAGGTCGTGGCCATAGACAATTGTTCTCTCCATATTTTTCCTGACTGATTTGTCTTTAGTTTTGTGTTTGGTTCACGAAAAAGTCTCGAGATGCTGTGGGGGACATTATTCTGCATTCAGCATGGGTCGGTAATGGCCTGATGAGGATTATCCTTGGAGGGTCACACAGACCTCCATGTGCTAGCCAATGGTTCCATTACTGTTGTTAAGTACCGGGATGACCTTATGCTGGTGCAGTGGGCCCTGGGAGGGGGGATTGATGAAAGGTCCTCACATTCCCGAGACCTGAATCCCATTGAGAACCTTTGGGACATTATATATCAGATAATCACACATTAGATCTCAATGAGTGTAATATTCAATTTGAAAGTCTATAATTATATACCTTCTACATTTTATTAAGAACAGTCAGTGGAAACCAAAATCATCAACAAATAGGGCTGGATCCACAATCATGCAACAACAACAAAAATCAATGTTAGAGGCTGATACAACTTATAAGTCAGTAGAGTGTAAAGCCTGTATGCACTTATGACAATGTCTCGGCATGTTTCTGATGAGATGGTAGATGGTGTCTTGGGGATATCCTCCCAGACCTGTATCAGTTGCTCTAGGACAGTCTGTGGTGCTACTTGGCGGCATCAAGTTTTAAGTGTTCCCTTCATTTTTTGAGCAGTATATTATATTACATAATTTCATATTAGGGGTGTCATTTAATTTGTACAATTTAAAAAGTTTGTAATCACTAAGATTTCTTAATGTTTTTGAAAGATGTTTCTTCTGTTCACCAGGGCCCACCAGGGATCAAAATTAGAGAAAATAACAGTAATGTTGTAAAATATTACCATAATTTAAAATAAAATAAAATTATTTTTAATATATTTCAAAATCTTGTGATGGCGAAACAGAATACTAATGTGCTGATTTGGTGCTCAATAAACATTTCTTATTATTATTAATATTGAAAAAAGTTGTGGAAAACATTTCGTGGAAACAATGAATGAATAAATAAAAAATTCAAGCTTCAAATGCCGCATAAGTTCTCACTGAGATTTATTCTTATTAAATGATGTTTAAGTTTAATTGTTAGTATTAATGTGAAACATTTTTATATAACATTTTTACAGTCATATATTGTGTTTGTTTTGGGGGTTTTTGTCAGTGTAATCCAACACTTCAAAGCATATTTATAAAATAACTTTTGTGTCCCAAGGCAAAGAAAATAAATATTACATGAAGTGATTAAACTATTTCAGAATTTATTTTTAATTTTGTGTTATTTAAAGGCCTCAATATTGCTTTGAGTGAATTGATATGATGTAATTTCAAACAAAATCAGGAAAAAACCATCTTCCATACAACTTGCCTAAGCAAACTTTCAGAAAAAGTTCACCCGGCTGCTAAACACCTTTGTACTAACATTGGTCGGTGTCGATTACATAATAGGTAGGTTTGCAAGGAGGCTTGCAAATTTCAAACAAATACATTTACTGTG
Organism: Rhodeus uyekii; assembly: GCA_037043235.1. NCBI lineage: Eukaryota > Metazoa > Chordata > Actinopteri > Cypriniformes > Acheilognathidae > Rhodeus > Rhodeus uyekii. The sequence goes on along the minus strand of JAWRVZ010000187.1, from coordinate 411,969 downwards.
CTAAATTAAGGTGATTGAAAACATATTATCATTTATCATAAATGCAACAGAATCTACCAATTAATTCATAAGCATTTTAACGTCTCCAAACTTGAAAAACGTACTCATATCTGTACATGGAAATTGTATGCGTCACTGTCCATCTAAACATAATATTTTGTACGCATGCCAGAGATTATACACCTTACGTACAAATACATACAAAGTCTTGTGAGATCATGGAAAACGGATCAAAAACAGCCAAGTGCAGCCATGGAAAGGATCTAAACTCCTTTCCTGTGCTGACTGAGTGGTTGGACGCGTTTGAAGCAATCAATGTTGATTGCTCTATTCAAGCTCCACACTGAAAGCTGGAGGCTATGAAATCACATTGCCAGAATGTGATGGTTAGTTTGATGACATTCAGATGAAATTTAGCTGACTGACAAGTTTCTGTCATGGGTCCTAAAGGTGTCCACTATACAATGAGCAATTGAGTGAGAAATTAGCTTCAGTCTCTGCCATTTACTCTCAGAATCATCTCAGACACAATACACTATTATTGTCAAAAGAGAACCGTCAGTGACCTCTAGGCCTTCAGAAAGGGCCTAAAATAATGTTTACAATTTATATATATACACTCACCTAAAGGATTATAAGGAACACCATACTAATACTGTGTTTGGCCCCCTTTCGCCTTCAGAACTGCCTTAATTATACGTGGCACTGATTCAACAAGGTGCTGAAAGCTTTCTTTAGAAATGTTGGCCCATATTTTTAGGATAGCATCTTGCAGTTGATAGAGATTTGTGGAATATACATCCAGTGCACAAAGCTCCCGTTCCACCACATCCCAAAGATGCTCTATTGGGTTGAGATCTGGTGACTGTGGGCCCTTTTTAGTACAGTGAACTCATTGTCATGTTCAAGAAACCAATTTGAAATAATTCAAGCTTTGTGACATGGTGCATTATCCTGCTGGAAGTAGCCATCAGAGGATGTACATGGTGGTCATAAAGGGATGGACATGGTCAGAAACAATGCTCAGGTAGACCATGGCATTTAAATGATGCCCAATTGGCACTAAAGCTCCTAAAGTGTGCCAAGAAAACATTCCCCACACCATTACACCACCACCACCAGGCATGATGGATCCAAGTTCTCATTCTGTTTACGCCAAATTCTGACTCTACAATCTGAAATCGAGACTCATCAGACCAGGCAACATTTGTACAGTCTTCAACTCTCCAATTTTGGTGAGCTTATGCAAATTGTAGCCTCTTTTTCCTATTTGTAGTGGAGATGAGTGGTAGCCGGTGGGGTCTTCTGCTGTTGTAGCCCATCCGCCTCAAGGTTGTGAGTGTTGTGGCTTCACACATGCTTTGCTGCATACCTCGGTTGTAACTAATGGTTATTTCAGTCAAAGTTGCTCTTCTATCAGCTTGAATCATTCGGCCCATTCTCCTCTGACCTCTAGCATCAACAAGGCATTTTCACCCACAGGACTGACACATAGCGGATGTTTTTCCCTTTTCACATTTCACATTTCACATTTCCCATTTTTTGTAAACCCTAGAAATGGTTGTGCGTGAAAATCTCAGTAACTGAGGAGATTGTGAAATACTCAGATCAGCCCGTCTGGCACCAACGACCATGCCACGCTCAAAATTAATGTGGACCGGAAGCCCCCGCGATAGGTGAAAATCCATGAAGTAGGATTGGCCCCCCTAGGAATTTCCGTAAATGTGTGTAGGTACCAGAATGTTTAAAATATGCTTATTTATACATTAAATATATTTAATTATAAAACCTTAATACAGTGTAGTTCGGTTATGTCGACGGCCTCGGGGCTTGCAAAAAGCGTCAAGATAACCGTTTAGCGAGATAACCCTCACCCAATATGGTGATTTATTTGATGAAGCGATCGGCATGCTATAAAAACACATACGCTGTATATGTTTGCTAACAACAAAAAGCATATGTGCACCAAATAACAGCAGAGATTTACCAGTATACAATAAGAAACACCTTCAATTCTCAATACAAACCTTTAATTTTATTCTCCAACATTGCAAACACAATTTCGCTCACAGCGTAAACAGTCATAACATATTCGTGAGGTCATCATGCTGTACTAGATTGCATACTTTCTTGTGTTCTGCCTAACGTGCTTTCTCAACAAATTCAGCTTCATCCCGTCTTTTAACAATCTTCAATCCGTTCTTCAATCTCCAGCGGCGCTGAGGAGAGCTCACATCAGAATCAGAAACAGGGATATGTTTGTATGTGTGCACACACAGTGGACGAGAGAACTTGACTGAGGCTGTGTGAGTAAAACAAATGCAGCGATTTATATTTGCACACAGAGTGTGTGATGATGTAATTATTTGCAATGATTTTATAACTTTTTGTTTGTTTTTGGTGATAACTTTACGCTCACTTTCATGTTTGCTTGGGTGAGATGTCAAGGTTTGAAAGTCAAGGTTTGCTAGTGTTATTGTTTTGTTTTTATAGCTATTATTTATGAGCTAGGCTTGCTTGTTTGTTTGTTAATAACAGACAGCAACAAAAAAGTTCTGTTTTGGCAGATGTAAAGGCCCTTTCATGCCAAAGCCTCAGGTTGAAGGAAATGCAAATTCACGCCTGTGAGAAATTTCTGTGAAATTCACGACAACAGTGAGATTAAATACATAAAGCGTATTCTGATTTTGCATTTCACTGCTTTTGTTCCTACTGAATATGTTTGTGTGAAAGTGGATGAGTAAATACCTGTTCACATTTAGTCTAGAACTGCAAAAACCATCATGTTTACGTAGCATCTTACTCTGACTTTACTCAGGATCGAGACAAATGAGATGTCAGTCAATAATTCAGAAAACAAAGTTATTTGAAAAAGTAACTCAGGTTTCCCTTTCTGGGAACTCGAGCTGTGTCGAAGCACTAGGGGAAATAGCCTTGCGTGAGTCACGTGAAGATCTATGCAACCAATGAGAAACGAACGCGTGTGAATGCGTCACTGCCGGCCGCAGCCGGTGACGTCATGAGGCAGAGCATAAAGCGCGTCTGAAACCGGGGCGCGTCAGCTCTGAATGCCTTCAGCGTGCTGTGTCTGTGTGAGAGTGATTTTGAGTTGAGATAGCTAAAAATCATCAGAATGAGTGTGAAAATGTGGCGAATGAACAGAGGTTCACACCGTGTGTTTATCCTTGCCCACGTTTCATAACGGGCAGGGATACACATGTTATGTGTGTAATCTGTTTGGGAGTGGAGCATGCACGGTCGGCACTTGAGAGTGCCGGTTGTAAGGACTGCGAGAAGTTCTATCTGCATGCTCACTGGTACAGTGGATAGTGTGTTTGCCTATCATGCGGTAGACCGGGGTTCGGAGCCCCGGTGGGATGAACTTTTTCATTGCATGATCTCCGCTCCCGCCTGGCGGTCTGTAACGAGGCCGCCTAGGCTAGTGTTCCCCGCGATTCGGGACCTGCAGTAGCCGAGGCTTTGTGGCGCTCTCGGTCCTGGGGATCACAAATGGATCTCGCTGAGGCTGCTGGGGTGGGTCCGTCCTTACCTCAGCCTTCACGAGATCAAGCGGGTCCCAGTCACGAGCACTCTGAGTGAGATGCCCGTGCTGTGACTCCAACACTAGCTCTATCAAGTTCAGAGAGTGAGATCGATTTAGCTAGTGTTGACCCGGTCGAGGAGGATTCGCCACTCTCCTCGCCGGCGTTTGAGGAGCTTGTTGAGGTTGTGGCGCGAGCGGTCTCTCGTCTGGGGCTTGATTGGCCAGCAGAGACCAGAAGGGCTCGTCCTAAGTATGTTAGACGAGCGTTATCTTCTGACTCGCGTCATTTCCCCGCGCCGAGCAATGCCTTTCATACTTGATTTACATGCCGAGGTATCTAGATCTTGGGGAAGGCCAGCCTCCGAGAAAATTTATACACGTAATATTACGATGTATAATAATCTAGTGGGGCTCAAGATCATTGATATGGAGGGTTGAAGAAAGTGGATGAGGGCGAGTTACCTCGTCCCTCAGTCCGCGTCCTCCATTAAAATTCTGGCGCTCCCCTCCAAGCCGATGCGCGTCACATCGTCTTTGGTGGGGAAAGCATACTCCGCATCGAGTCATGCCACAGCGTGTCTGCACGGCACGACACTGCTGCAGGCATATCAGGCGGAGTTGCTTGGGGACCTCAACGAGGGCGGCGGTATCGGTCCGGAGGCAGTAGCAGAGCTGCGCCGGACCGTGGATCTGTCTCTTTGGGCCACTAGGGAGATGGCCTACTCTGTCGGCCGCTTCATGGCAGCTCTGGTGGCTACGGAGAGACACCTTTTTGGCTCAATTTGTCAGCTATGAAAGATAGGACAAATTTGTTTTGCTGGACGCTCCTCTGTCCCCTTCGGGCTTGCTCGGCGACGCCGTAAAAAGCGTTGTCGACAAGTTTCAGGAGGCTGCACGACAGCAGGTGTCGTTCAGTAAAGTTATTCCCCGCCGCCCTCCACGTGAGACCGCCAGTCAAGGGAGGTCTCAAAGCTCTTCACACAGGGCCGCTCAAAAACGAAGTGTCGCCACCCGTCTTCCTCCGGTTAATCCCGGGGGGTCGGGTCGACAGGCTCAAGCCTCTGGCAAGAGGGGCGATCTGAGGGTTGTCCTGAGCGCTAAGAAGGCTAAGAGCAAGCGGCCCTGACGCCAAGCCGCAACAAGGTGGTGTATCCCTGGAGCAGCTGACCAGTCAGCCCGCCATGGGAAAACCACCCCCTCCGAGGAGGGTCCTAGAGCACTCCACCCGGGAATCCGGAAATCCCGGCCCAGTGGTGGACATGCTATCAGCACCAGAGGCCAGCCCCGGGAGGCTGGTTCCCCTAGTAGAGTTCCGGGATGCGTGGTCACGGCTACCCGGTATCTCTCAGTGGGTCCTGCGCACGGTCACCTTAGGGTACACCATTCAGTTCGGGGTCTCACCACCCCGGTTCTCGGGGGTCCTACAGTCTGCTGTAGGCCCTCAGCAGGCTCTGGTCATGGAACAAGAAGTAGACACTCTGCTGGCGAAAGGGGCCATCGGGTATGGACCCCTCGTGAACAGCAAGTCCGGGCTTTTCAGCTGTTACTTCATAGTTCCGAAGGGAGGATGGAAGGTTGCGGCTCATTCTGGATTTTTGTCTCTTAAATTGATGCGAAGAGATGCGACGCTCAGGCGGATCGTAGTACAGATTAGGTCCTATAACGGGTCCGGCACGATCGACATCAGAGACATATAAATCCCTCATTCCCATCCTTCCACAACAGGAAGTTCCTGTGGTTCGCCTTCAGGGGGGACGGCGTACCAGTATCAGTGCTTCCGTGTTTGGTCCGGCTGCTCTAAGCTCATCTGTACTTGCAAGGGCAGCACAACATCGAGGTGTTGGGATTAGGACTAACAGACAGAGGAGCTGGGGTTAGGACTAAGACCAGGGGTTCTCCCTGAGGGGTACCCGCTTCGCAATCAAGGTCACGGGGCGATGCCCACGCACCCTGAGCATGCGGAAGAACTCCTGGTTCTCGTCGATGCTTACGGCGGAACACCAAGAAGAGTGTACTTTCTCCCACTCAGAGAACCACTTTCTTGGGAGTCATTTGGGACTCAGTGGCCATGTCTGCTCGGTTCCTCCCCGAGAGCATCCAGGCCGTTCGTTGAGCTGTTAAGCGACGAGTGACACTCTTACGCTGAACACCAAGAAGAGTGTTATTTCTCCCACGTAGAGAACCACTTTCTTGGGAGTCTTTGGGACTCAGTGGCTATGTTGGCTCGGCTCTTCCCCGAGCGCATTCAAGCCTTCGTTCAGCCGTCAAGAGTATCGAGGGGCAGCCACTCACGTGAGACACTCTGAGGTGTTAGGGTCCATGCAGCGGCTCCAGCGATTATTCCATGGGGCCGACTGTGTGCGAGACCCCTGCAGTGGTGGCTGAAAACCAGGGGTTCTCCCCGAGGGCTGGAACCCTTGGTCCCCTTATTTGGAGCAGATTTGGGACAGATACGGCAGGCACAGGTCTCCTGTTTGCCTCCGTAAGAATTTCTCTGCCCTCTGTGGCTTTCGTTTAACATCCAGGGCCTCTGGGGCGGGTTGTTATGGTACAGGCGTGGCCGAGGCTACGCCTGTACGCTTTTTCCTCCCATCACTCTGCTCCCGGGAGTTCTGGGAAACTGTGGGTCTGGCCCCTGAGGGGGCCCAGCTCATAGAGGCCGGTCTCTCAGCCGAGGTTGTTGAGACCATCCTTCAGTCCAGAGCTCCCTCCACGAGGAGACTCTACGCCCTGAAGTGGAAGCTCTTCACTTCTTGGTGTAGTGAAAGGCAGGTGAACCCAGTAACCTGTCAAGTTGGCAAAGTACTGGAGTTCCTGCAAGAAAGATTTGTGGCAGGGCTGTCCCCCTCCACCTTGAAGGTCTACGTGGCTGCTATAGCGGCTTGCCACGTACCTCTGGGTGGGGTACCCTTGGGCAGGGACCCCCTAGTCACTCGTTTCCTCCGTGGTACACTAAGGCTGAGACCTGCGGCACAGACCAGGGTGCCGGCTTGGGACTTGTCCGTGGTACTCCTAGGCCTGTCCCAGCCGCCCCTTGAACCTTTAGAGGAATCTCTATTAAGTACCTCTCTCTTTAGACCCTTCTTTTGCTGGCAATCGCCTCGCTCAAGAGGGTCGGGGATCTTCAGGCCCTCTTAGTGGCCCCTTCATGTCTTCAGTTTGCGCCCGGGATGGGAAAGGCATTTCTCCACCCGAGGCCAGGCTATATCCCCAAGGTTCCCACTGAGGTGGCTCGGTCTATCATGCTGCAGGCCTTCTGCCCTCCCCCATTTGATGATCATGAGCAGGAGCAAGAACAAGGTCTGTCCAGTGCGAGCACTGGACGCTTACGTCAAAGACTGCCACTTGGCGTAGGTTGGACCAACTGTTCGTTTGCGTTGGCTTTAGGACCCCTAAGGGGGCTCCAGCTTCTAAGCAAACACCAAGCAGGTGGATAGTCGAGGCTATCTGTCTAGCTTACGAGTCGGCCGGACATGCTTCTCCTTTGAGGGTCTGAGCCCACTCCACTAGGAGCATGGCAGCATCCAAGGCTCTCCTCTCCGGAGTCGCCTTGTCTGATGTTTGTGCTGCGGCCGGCTGGTCCTCACCGCACACATTCATGAGGTTCTACCAGCTAGACCTCGATGCCGCCCCGGGAACCAGGGTGCTCTCTCAGTGAGCTGGGACACACCCGGATGCTGACGTCGCTGAGGTGGCGTTGGCATAGCGTTCCCCTAGTGCTTCGACACAGCTCGAGTTCCCAGAAAGGGAACGTCTCGGGTTACGTATGTAACCCTGGTTCCCTGAGGGGAACGAGACGCTGTGTCTTGGCCTCAGCTCCTGGCGCCTCCGGGCCCGCTTCAGGCATTCATGGCTGACGCGCCCCGGTTTCAGACGCGCTTTATGCTCTGCCTCATGACGTCACCGGCTGCGGCCGGCAGTGACGCATTCACACGCGTTCGTTTCTCATTGGTTGCATAGATCTTCACGTGACTCACGCAAGGCTATTTCCCCTAGTGCTTCGACACAGCGTCTCGTTCCCCTCAGGGAACCAGGGTTACATACGTAACCCGAGACGATTTACTTGTTTACGTAACTCGTGACAGTTGTAATGGGTTATCCCTAACACTGGTTACACATTATTTGGGTCAAATGTAAAGGTAGGGTACTTACACCATGGTTTTAACACTTAAAATTCAATTAATGGTTGGCTGATAAAAAATGACTGCATGTCATATTTTTATACTCTCATACACTTGTTTTAATGCAATTTGCATGAAGGACATGCAAGTTCTGATATGCATGATAAAGTTTTGAATTCTAATGTTGGTTAACTTCAATATCAGTGTTCATATTATGGTGCACCATGTAATTTCACCAGTTCTCAGTTAAACTAACAAACAACATGTACTTAAAGTAATTACTTTGTGCAGCTGTGTGTAATTACACATAGTTGCGGATATGGCTATTTAAATTAATCATAATAATATGTGTAAAATGAACACTGTAATGTAAAGTGATAATTTATCCCATTGTATTATTTTTATTAAAATGGATAATGTCTTTTTTATTTTTATATCAAAGATAATGATAATTAGGGACCAATTTTACCCAATTTTTGAGTTATTTTGTTGCCTAACCTTTATACAGAGGTGCTTGTGATGACAAACATTTTACAAGACTTACAGAACAGTTTCAGTGTACATAAAATAATACTGATATTGCAGGCAAAAAGACAAATATACATATAATTCAGTCTTGAAGCTACATGTGATGGTGATACAATATGCAAACCTTTGATACGGCACATGTTTGCTCTTTTTGAACATCTCGGCAAATCACTGTGGTCTCTCAGGTTGTGTAAAACAATAGAGTTCCTATTAGTTGGCCTTCAGCGTTTCCAAATCTCACAATTATACGCAAGAGAGCATATTAACGTCCATTATGGCGGATCTGATTATATCTAATAATTACCGTAATTGGAGGTCACACCCCACCTCGCAGCAGACCACCATGATTTGAAGAAACTCTGCTGCAAAACACTGAAAAGTAATGAAGCAATGTTTTTTTTGGTACTTTTCAGAGTTTAAGGCAGCACTAAAGCGACAGCAGCAGGTTTTTTTCAGTGTACGAGAGAGATAGGTGAGATTCCCCTCTGGGAACCGTTATCGTCTTACAGAAAACAGGATTGAATGTTATGTGAAGCATCTTCAAAAGACCTGCCTCAAAAGAATTTGCTAAGCTGAATGATGTTCTGACGATCCAAGCAAAAGAACTTTGGAGAGCCAATACGAATAACCATATTCATATTTTAAATATGAATATTTAAAAGTCAATGCAAGTGCTGATGCAAACATGAATTTACCTGGGAATACACTTACACTGCATGACCTGAATAATTTTGCATGCACTGTATATTTAAGGTTATTGAATACATTAAAGGGACAGAAATGTCTGTCAGCATTTATTCACCCATTCCAAACCTCTATGACTACCTGTGTGCAGTGGAACACAAAAGAATATTAAAAATACTGCTAAGATTTGAATGATATATTTCAAATAAACAGTGTTCTTTTTATATTGTATTCGTCAAAGAAACCTGAAAAATAGTGGATTGGATAAGAAATGAGAAACATTATTTGAGCTCCAAATCATCATACTAGAATGATTTCTGAAGGATCATACGACACTGAAGACTGGAGTAATAATGTTGAAATTTGCTATCACATGAGATAAAATAAAAGTAGAAATTTTAAATTGAAATGATAATATTTCACAATATTGTTTGTTTACTGTGTTTGATAAAATGCACACAATCTTGGTGAGCACAAGAGAAAAAAACTGAACAGTAGTGCACATTAAGAATGAAAAATAATGACACACATATATTTAGTATATTTGCATTACATAAAAATAATGTAAATATAATAAAGCAATTAAAGTTAACATCACAATTTGAAGGACTGATTTAATTAAATGCCATTTCATAACATTTTAAATAATTAATTACCTGCGTACCTCATGCTTCCCTTCCAGATCATACACTATATTACTCAACAGGCTGACAAAAAAATAATAATTATACGGTCACAGATTACAAAAAAGATGATACGGTCACAGAAGGATGACACTTAATATTGGTATGAAATAATTTACATGTATGATATGGATATGTTCATGAGGAGTAACATGCATCCATCTTTTCACAATATTTTAGACAGCATTTTTTTAATGCTGCTTTCTCACACAATCCTTAAAAAAAGGTTCACATCTTGACAGAGGAGAAAGAATGTCTTTTGACAGCTGCTAACATGCCCAACAGGTCAAAATTGCCAAAAAGAGATTACCTTTGAGTATTACAGCATGGTGTTTTGTAAACAGCTGCTGTTATCGAAAATCGCTGCTCTAAAATAGGGAGTAGTTTCGTAACATAATGTTTGTCGCTAATGAGATTCAAGAAACATGCTGAGCTGGTCCTGAAACTTTAAATTGCATGACAGAGTAAAAGCAAGTCACGTCCTCATTGTCATTTTTGCACAAAAAGCAGCATATCTCCTTAATTGCATGTCTCCCCTACTCTCTCTCTCTCTCTCTCTCTCTTAATGCTTCCTCCAGCTCTCTGTCTCCCTCTTCCTTCTCTTCTGTCTCATCTTCCTTTCACTCCCCGTTTAATCCTTGTCATTCAGTAGCACACACACACACACAGACACACAAAAATCACATAAACCAACTCCATCCTTGCTGAAAGTTCAAGAGAGGCCAGTAGTTCTTTCTGACAGTTCACTGCTGTGCAGATACACATTCATAGCAAGTGAGTAAGCGACTGCCCACCTACCAGCACCAGTCACAAGTCATATTCATCTATATAGGCTTCTGACACTTTTTTTTCGGTTCACTGTTGGAAACATACTGTTTTTAGCAGAATGTATTTCAGCATCAAGAAGTTCCATAATGTCAAAGTAGCACTAAGGTCATGTACAAGCACAATGCAAGTATGAAAGGCTGTCCATGGGACAAATTTCAGAAATAACTACAAGATTACGATAGCAGTGGGAAGTGGTGTTATATAACTGTCTTTAGCATTATCAGATAAGAGATTGTGCAAAAAGATGAGTGAACTGTATAAGAAGAGTTAAGGGTAAAGTCCTGCCTCTACTGTGATAATGTTCAGTCATATTTTGATTTTGAAATGGCTGTAAATTAATGTAAGTACATGTGAGTCGGCTGCATCTCTCAGTGGGTGGGCATTAGCAGACCCAGTGTCTCAATTCCCTGCTGAGTTAATAGCCCTGCCGACCTTCCAACAGGATAAAGCATGTTTGAAATTAGAGCTGCCAGTTGGTGGGATAGACATCTGTGAACCTCTATGCGCCACATCTCCTGAAAAACTGACTATAGCCATTGTCCTGCTCTGATACACACCTTTCCACAAATGCATCAAGTAAACACTGAATAGATAAAATCATAAACCTTCAGTTTCACAAAGTCAAGGCAATGAAATATTGCTTAATGCTCTGCATCTATATCAGTGGTTACCAATATTTTGGCATGAAGGTCCCCCATATTCAACACAATATTCAAAAATCCCCATAATATCAACAGAAGTATAATTTCTATCTATCTATCTGCCATTTGGTTGGACTCTTTGTTTTCCATGTGATCCCCACCTTTCCCTTGCCACGTGCTTTTGTTTTCATTTGTATTACGTTCTCATTAGTTCATTAGTTTCATTACATTCAGATGTTGCTCATTTGCTTCAGTTTAAGTTATTTTTATTTTCAAGTTGGTGCTTTGGTTATACACTTTACAAATCATGAAATAAATTGCATTTGGGCTCATAAACTTCACTCAGCTTTAGTTGGGCCATTAAATTATTTATCTATCTATTTGTCTATTTGTCTGTCTGTCTGTCTATCTCTTTCTGTCTGTCTGTTAAACTATGCCACGTCCAGCCAGCGTGAGAACAGCCTGTCCAGATATCCGGGCCCTTGGAGTCAAGGGGACACAGAGAGCCCTTCTCTAGAGACTTCACTAAGTAAACTTGTGTCACTGTTTTGCAATCAAGAGGGATTTACACTCGGTGTCAAGCACAGGACAAGAGGATATGAGTGTGTGTGATGTGTGTTTTGGTGTATAGATCAACATGTTCATGACTATTTGTTATCAAATCACTTACAGTGTTGACAAAATAAAGTTTGACAAAATCTAGTGCGCTCTTGAAAGGCAACCTGGGTTGTCGTATTTGCCACAGTTCCTCCCACAATTCCCTTTCCTTTTCTCATCCATCCAGAACTAAACAAAAACAAGTCATGGAACTCATGAACATATATCAGCATCCATACAAAAAATGTTTTTAGAGCTGTCAATACTTTTAAAATCATAATCAAAATAATTCAAAATAATTTATAGATAAATTGATCAAATTTAATTGCAAGTGACATTAATATTTGCTGAGAATATGCCTAATTAAAGACGTTACATTATTTGTCAACACTTTATTTTACAATGTTCTTATGTTTCTAATATTTACATATTAGTCAAAGATAGCACACATTTTTTAAATGAAGGTTATTATGAAGGGAAAACAACATCCAAACCTACATGGCCCTGTGTGAAAATGTTATTGCCCCCTAAACCTAATAACTGGTTGGGCCACCCTTTGCAGCAACAACTGCAATCATGAGTTTTTTTGATGAGTCTGTCACAGCGCTGTGGAGGTATTTTGGCCCACTCATCTTTGCAGAACTGCTGTTATTCAGCCGCATTGGAGGGTTTTTGAGCATGACTGCCTTTTTAAGGTCATGCCACAGTATCTCTATAGGAATCAGGTCACGATTTTGACTAGGCCACCGCAAAGTCTTCATTTTGTTTTTCTTCAGCTATTAGGAGGTGGACTAGATAGTGTGTTTTGGATCATTGTCCTGCTGCAAAACTCAAGTTGGCTTAAGCTTCATTTTCGTCTTGGAACTGTGCTGTGCAGGCCATTTTTACCCTGTCTATTTCTTATGGTGGAGTCATGGACACTGACCTTAACTGAGGCAAGTGAGACATGTAGTTCTTTGGATGTTCTTGTGGGGTCTTTTGAGACCTCTTGGATGAGTCGTCTCTTTAGTCTTGGGGTAGTTATGTAATCTTGGGGTAAAAACTTGTTGGCTGGCCTCTCCTGGGAAGGTTCACCACTGTTCCAAGTTGTAACCATTTGTGGAAAATGTAACTGTGATTCGCTGGAATTCCAAAACTTTAGAACTGGGGTTATAACCTTTTCCAGACTGATAGATCTCAATTACTTTTTTTCCCAGTTGTTCCTGAATTTCTTTGGCTCTCGGCATAATCTCTAGCTTTTGAAGTCCTTCCCAATTGTGATGCTCTGTTTGAACTTCAGCAGATCATCTTGACCATCCCTTCAAGATTGAGGGACAAGATTGTCCCTGGAAGTCCAATGCTAGTGGGTCTTCTTTGAAGTCACATGATCTGCTTTAGCAACTATAATAAAATGACATTTTATTTTGTGAGCTATTACAACAACTCTTAAATTTAACACAGCATCCATATGAAGCAACTTCTGTGTGTGGGTGGCCAAAACTCAAAGTAATCTAATAAATAAAATTCCATTATACATTGCCAGCATACCAAGAAAAACAGGTAGTGGAATATACTGAAGAAACAAAACTGAAGCATCAGGTGGCACTGAAATAGAATAAAATAGGTAGAAGACAAAAACAAAATTCTCTAGTAAAGCAGGAAGAGTCTAAACATCTAATTTATTTAATCACAAAGTCCAGGCAAGTCTAAATCACATCACACTTTGCACTATATCAGTCCTGCAAGTCAGTCTCACAATGTAGCAGCACTTTAATAAGGGACTGTAGGCTAATTAAATGTTTCACTTGTATCAAACTCCCACACACAAGCATATAGAACAAATGGTAACTCCACTCCAGATGAAAGTGTAACCCTGATCAACACAACTACTGGTGTCTCAGAAGAAGATAAGTGGGAAGAAAGAGCTGTAATTATCACAGAAAACTCTGTGACCATTCTGTAAGAAACCACCAGACCTCTCCACCTTCATAACCTTTTTAAAGTTTCACAATTCACACATTGTTTTTCACATCAGTTTATTTCAGAATTGATTTAGTACATTCCTCCAAAAAGAAGTTTGTCAGTCCCAAAATAGTTTTCACTACACCTGAAGCTATTACAGTTTAAATTGTTTTTATTTTCAAGTTGTTGCTTTGGTTATACCCCAATATATTTATATTTTTACCCCAAGTTCATGATTCTTTGATTAATAGAAACTTCAAACATTATAAATTAAAATATTTATTTACTGTCACTTTTGAACAATTCAATGTGTCCTTGCTAAATAAAAGTATTAATTTCTTCCCGCAGAACAAAGTACTGACTCTAACCACTGGGACGGTTAATGTATAAAAATGTGATTTGAACCAAATCTTTTGGTCATTTTTTATCTTATAGGATACCAAGTAAGCCAGAACTGTCACTGATGCCTTGTCAATAATAAAAAAGGTACACCCTGAATGAAATTGTTCTGTCTATTAGCATTACAGCACCGTCAGTACTATAGTGAAAATAGGGTTCTTCTGTTCTGAAAATCATAACAGAATAAAGAAAGTAGAGAGCTGGAGAGATAGAAAGAATAAAGAGAATGAGAAGGAAGTGTCTGTGTTTAGAGATTCAAAATAAGCCTAGTGTCAGATGAACATAGACACACAACAGTGTAAAACTGCAGAATTAAGCAACAGAAGATTTTATATTCAGCTTCTTCTAAACCTGTTGTGTTGTGGGTTCATTTTAAACTAAGTTGTATTGTTTGTTTCATTACATTTTGGTTAATTTGGTTAATGGACCATCATAATAAAAATCTTAAAGAAACGCTATTAACTTTTATACAGTACTTCGTAAGTAAACTGAATTTGCAGGGTAACTTTAGTAACTATAGAGCAACTATAAAGTATGTATGTGTAGGGATAAGGAACAACATGTAAAGTTTGGGGAATAAAGGGGTAACAACCAGGAAAACTAACAAATTCTTTATATTGTAAGTATTTTAGGGGTACTAAGGAGTACTCATTCTATGATTATGATTGGCAACAATCTTACATTTGGTGCAATTTAGCAAGATTTAGAGTACACTGTACCGATAAGCTTTAAAAATGATGGGGCTCATTCCTGTCCATTTATACAGTTTTTTGTTTTGTTCATATAGCAAAAATGTAACTGTTTTAGTTTGCTGTCCTGTGCTGCTTCATTGTCTAATCGTTGTCTGTCAAGTCCTGTCCTGTTGGTCTAGTCATGTCAGTTGAGTCTGGTTTAGTTGTGTTTTCCCCCCTCTGGGAAGTTTTGGTTTATTTTTTATTTTTATTTTCATTGTAATAAAATAACCTTTCTCCCTGCAAGTGCGTCCCTGCTTCCTCCCCATCGTACATCTGACATTTAAGGATGATATCATGATCCAGGGTCATAAAAGGTCACCGGAAACTGGAAGCACCAGCTCAGAGAGAGTCTGGAGCAAGTCCAGAGGCACAAAGAGCTGTAGCAAACAAGCAGCTTTTCGTTCCCGCTTAGGGAACTAGGGTTTCATGGACAACCCAAGACATTCCTTCTCATGGGAACCTTTTCATTGGAATATGCGTCAAAATGCTAGGGGAATGATATGCCAACACCACCTCAGTGACGCTGAACGCGGCTGTGTCGTACCTCACTACGAGAGCACCCTCGTCCCCAGAGCGGAGCAGAGGTCAGGCTGGTAGAACCTCTGGAATGTGTACAGGGAGGACCAGCCTGCCGCATCACAAACATAAGCAAGTTAGACCCCTGCTCGAAGGCCATAGAGGCAGCCACTCTCCCAATGGAGTGGGTACGGACCCTCACAGAGAAGGAAATATGGCCGACTCCTAAGCCAGGGAGATAGCCTCAGTTATCTATCTCCTCAACGTAGTTTAGGGTAGTGAGCAGAAGAACAGCTGGTCGTTCCTATGCCACAGGGAGACCTAGTGGACATAAGGGTCCAGTGCTCATACTGGAATTACCTTGTTCTTGAATCCTGGCCATGATCACCAAGGGAGGAGAAGACAGAACCCTAAAGCCATGAAGGAAACAAATACCGAGAATGAGTCACTCGGAGGTACGTGGTAAGCAATGCAGTCATATAGTGGAGTAATCAGGAAATCAAGAAACATGAAATTCTTTGTCAAAGTTCATCAGTGGAAAGAAAAAATAAGAAAAATATACACTCACCTAAAGGATTATTAGGAATGCCTGTTCAGTCCTGTGGGTGAAAATGCCTTGTTGATGCTAGAGGTCAGAGGAGAATGGGCAAACTGATTCAAGCTGAAAGAAGAGCAACTTTGACTTAAATAACCACTCGTTACAACCTAAGTGTACAACAAAGCATTTTTGAAGCCACAACACGCACAACCTTGAGGCAAGTGGGCTACAACAGCAGAAGACCCCTCCGGGTACCACTCATCTCCTCTACAAATAGGAAAAAGAGGCTACAATTTGCACGAGCTCACCAAAATCCAGAAGACTGAAAAATGTTGCCTGGTCTGATGAGTCTCAATTTCTGTTGAGACATTCAGATGGTAGAGTCAAAATTTGGTGGAAATAGAATGAGAACGTGGATCTATCATGCCTTTGTTAGCACTGTGCAGGCTGGTGGTGGTGGTGTAATGGTGTGGGGGATGTTTTCTTGGCACACTTTAGGCCTTTAGTGCAAATTGGGCATCGTTTAAATGCGACGGCCTACCTGAGTATTGTTTCTGACCTTGTCCATCCCTTTATGACTACCATGTACCCATCCTCTGATGCTACTTACAGCAGGATAATGCACCATGTCACAAAGCTTGAATCATTTCAAATTGGTTTATTGAACATGACAATGAGTTCACTGTACTAAAAAGGCCCCCACAGTCACTAGATCTCAACCCAATTGAGCATCTTTGGGATGTGGTGGAATGGGAGATTTGTGTCCTGGATGTGCATCCCACAAATCTCCATCAACTGCAAGATGCTATCCTATCAATATGGGCCAAAATTTCTAAAGAATGCTTTCAGCACCTTGTTGAATCAATGCCACATAGAATTAAGGCAGTTCTGAAGGCGAAGTGGGTCAAACACAGTATTAGTATGATGTTCCTAATAATCCTTTAGGTGAGTGTACAACACGTGTTGCAATCATTCTGCATCTTTTTTGCAGCTAAATGATTCACTGATATTGCATGGACAAGCCCAAACGAGACATCTCCTTCTGTGGTCCGAAAATAATATGTGAACCAATTAACACCAAGATGAATAAATTATGACTTTATTTTCATTTTAGGGTGACCTCTCCTTTAACTGTTTTCAATTTACAAGGATCATAAATATCAGGAATAATAATTTGGGAAAACAGGAAAATCTTTCAGATTTTTGGGCAGCTTACAGTCTGCATCGATTCACCCTATTAAAAAACAAACTGTCAAAATGTCATCTTTTAGTGTTCTGTGAAAGGTGTGAGAGATCAGGAGATGCATCAATCCTTTGTGGCTATTTTTTTCCGGTTACACCATCTTATCGGACGTCGGCTCAAGGGATTCTCCCACGGAACGCTAAACAAACTTCAAAGGATCTCAAACTGTCTTCAGATCTCCAACATCCCATCAATTTTCACTTAGCATTCCTTCAATATTATTGAGTTTAAGAGTTTATTTTCTCACACATTTTTGATGCATACAAAGAAAACAAATATGTGGAAATCAACACACATCTTCTGGAGTCTTGTTATTACAAAAGATTACCTTGTTATAAAAAAGGTCTGGAAGCATAATTAATCCCAGCAGAATAAGTGATCTGAGTGAACAGATCCATTTTGCTTCCAGTTTGGTAATTGAGAGTGATATTGAGATTGAGATCTATAAATAAGATGGCAGATCAAGTACTGCCAGAGATCGTTGTTACTGTATTTTGTTATTATTTGAATACTATTATGGTATTTTTACTATTTTAGATTACCTTTTGTGTTTATATTTTCAGGTTGCATTTTGCTTTGTGCTTTTGTCAATTTTTGTCAGTTTTTTTTAAATTCCTATTTATTTATATTTATTTCATTTTTAACTGAAATAAATGAAAGTTGAAACTTAATCAATTAAGTTCCATCTAATTTTTTATTTCAGGTTTATAAAAAAAAAAGAAAAAAAGTTAATGATAACTGCCTGAATGACGCAAAAGGAGAAAGGCGAGTGTTTTGTGTCCATTTCCATCATGGCTGTGGCATTCAAATTTGAAAACAAGATTAAATTCATCCTTAATTTTGGTTGTCAAGCTCAATACAGTGCAGGCAAACATTTTAGAGTATGATTTAGAGACTGTGTATTTAAGACAAAAAAAATCACACAACATAATGCAAGGTATGTTTTTTATTTTATTTTTTTTAGTTTTTTATTTTGCCCTCGGCTGCAAGATAATTTGTTTGGCTATCAGCAAAGTAGGCTGTCCTAAACATGTTTCAAAAAGATACAACCATACTTTTATTTATGTGTGTTTCAAGCTACTGTCAATGTAGACACAAATAGTCTATATAGGAAAAAAATCATTTTGCATCATCTTCTGCAGGCACAATGCCTGGAGTCTTATTGGATAATAGATTTCCCCACATATAGGAACCATCTACTCATCATTAAAAAAAAATCTATTTAATGGGTAAAAATTAGGTCTGCTCACATAAAGAGCAGAAAACACAAAACACAAAATATGACATGCCACTGTGTTATAGTGTAAGCCTTAAGCAACATAATATAATTTAACAGCCAACTCTACTGGAACAGTTCCCTATTTCAGGCCTATCGCAGGACAGCATAACATAGTATCACTTCTTGACTCATGGAGTATAGCACACAAATAAATTAACGACTTGGGGTTCAGGAAGTGTTTTGGACTATTTAAAAAACTGCTCTAACTGATTCATAAGTCTTTTTGATTCACTATAAAGCTCAAATGAGTCATATAGCTCGGGAATCAGACTTCACCAGCCATGTTGTATGTTTGTGATTCGCTAAAATTAACCCAGCTCATAGGTCAGCTCAGCTCCAAACTGGACCAAACTAATCAGACTGTATGTATTTAAGTTAGTATATTTAATTTAGGAGAATATAATCCCGAATGGACTTAGTCTACATTAAACCAAAGTTGAGAATACTTATTTGTTCATTTATTTTTTTATTATTTTTTTATTGGATACTGTAGTATGTAATAAATTTGTCACAGTCTTGTCGTGTCTGTCACTGTTCCCCTGTGTTTCCCAGATCCTCCCCGCTCCTGTCTTGTTAGTCATTACCCTGTTAATTATGTCAGCTGTCCCCAATTTGCCCTAGTGTATAAATCCCCTTCATGTTCCCCGTGTCCTTGTCTTTGGAACGAAGATTGCTTTTCTGCTCTGATGATGTATTTTGCAGAATGAAAATGGGAAAATATACCATATAAGAACATAACTATACCAATCCACAACAACCTAATCAAATTAAGTCCTACATTTTTTCTTGTTTGAGAAGCCATTTTACTTAGATATATGGCACAATAGGGGAGAAAAAAACGTCTCAGGTGACTTATGTAACCCTAGTTTCGTAAGGAATACTCACACTGCCTCAGTGCACGGAGTAGGTCAAGCTAACGTAGCTCACTACGAAAGGGCCATTGTTCCCACAGCGGGGTTAAGGTCTAGTTGGTAGAACTTAATAAAGGTATGCGGTGAGGACTAGCCAGCTGCATCACAAATGTCAGCAAGGGGAGCCCCTGCGGAAAAACCTTTAGAGACAGCCATACTCCTAGTCGAGTGGGCGCAGAGGACACTGCTGTCCCGCCAAATCATAAGCCAGGGAAATAGTCTTGACTATCCACCTGCTCAGAGTTGGTTTTGAAGTGGGAGCTCCCTTAGGAGCCCCAAAGCAAACAAAGAGTTGGTCTGACTTACGCCACAGGGCAGCTCTGCGGACGTTGGTGTCCAGTGCTTGCACTGGACAGACCTTGTTCTTAGACTCCTGGTCATGATCATTAAAGGGCGGAGGACATATGGCCTGCAGTATAGTGTGACGAGCAGGGACGAGCATAGCCCAGCCTGGGATAGAGAAAGGCTTTCGACAGGCCGGGAGCAAAAAACTCTAGACAGGAGGGGGCCACTGAGAGGTCCTGAAGGTCACCAACCCTCTTAAAGGAGGAGATGGCCAGCAGGAACACCGTTTTCAGGGTGATGAATTTCTCTGAGATGTCTTCGAGTGGCTCAAAGGGTGCCTGGGAGAGAACCTAGAGTACCAGGGAGAGGTCCCAGGGCGGCACCCTGGAGCGTACCGCAGGCCTTAGCCTCAAGGTGCCACGGAGGAAACTCACGACACGGGGGTCCCGACCTAGAGAGGTACCACTTGAAGGTACATGGTAAGCTGCAATGGCAGCCACGTACACCTTCAGTGTGGAGGGGGACAGCCCGGCAGTGAATTTTTCTTGTAAAAATTCCAGAACGATGCCAACCTGGCAGGTAACTAGGTCTAAATGTTTCTCGCTGCACCAGGAAGTAAAGGTCTTCCACTTCTGGTCGTAGAGTTTCCTCCAGACTGGAGAATAGTCTCAACGACCTCAGTCGATAGACCTGTGTCCCCTAAGAGGCCAGACCCACAGATTCCACTGTTCCGGGCGAGGATAAAGGATCTTGCCCTGAGCCTGAGACAAAAGGTCCTTCCTGACGGGAATCTCCCAGGGAGTGCCATCTAAGAGGGACACTAGGCCTGAGAACCACACCCTGCCTGGCCACCGCGGGGCAACTAAGGTGAGACAGACCCTGTCCTGACGAACTTTCTCTAGAACCCCCGGGAGCAGAGCAACAGGGGGAAACGCATACAGGGGTAGCCTCGGTCACTCCTGTTGCATCACATCCAGCCCTAGAGGGGCTGGGGGGAAAGGGAGAACCACAGTGGCAATGAGTCGTCTCCTGGGATGCAAAGAGGTCGAAATTCTCCCAAATCTGCTCCACCACCTTGGTGTGGAGCCTCCATTCCCTGCTTTGACAGGAAGTCTGTCCCCGTGTTCTGGGATCCAGGGATGTAGACCGCTCTGAGAAAGCAGAATTTCCCCCGGGGCCCAGAGGAGGATCCGCCCTACTAGCTTGCAAAGCTGACGAGAGCGGAGACCCCCTTGGTGGTTTATGTAGGAGACCACCGAAGTGTTGTCGGACTATACAACAATGTGGTGTCTCCAAAGGTCTGGGAGAAAGGCATGAAGCGTCCACCGGACAGCCAACATCTCCAGAGAATTTATATGTAGGGAGAGGCAATGTTCGCTCCACAGACCCTGAGCTGAGCGGTCCCTCAAGACGGGAGGCGTCTGTCGACAGATTGGTCCCACTGAGAGATACCTGGCAGACGTAACCACGCTGCCATGAAATCTACTAGGGGTATCAGTCTCTCGACACCGACCTCTGGACAGATACATTTTTCCACTCCGGGGCCCTGGGAGGTACCAGAAAGCCCCCGGAGCAGATGCTCTAGGACCCTCCTCAGAGGGGGCGACCTTCCTGGCTGAAAGGGGCCGCCAACGGAGAGCATGACCCGGCCCCCTCGAGGTACCGGGCATGCTACCGCACTTGTAGGGCACTGATCCACCCCTCGAGGTAGACCAGCGGGGGGACTCCTGCAAGGCCAAAAGACACTGGCGTCAGGGCCTCCTGCTCTTCGCCTTCTTAGCCTAGAGGACAACCCTCAGGTCTGTCCGCCTGCCAGAAGGCTGAGGCTGAGCATACCAACCCGCACCACCGCCCAACTGAGGGGGCTGCCGGGTCTCGACGCTCTGCCGCTGAGCAGCGCGGTAGGAGGAGCTGCTTCCTAAATATCACCTCCTGCTTAACAGCCTCCTGAAACCTCTCGACAGCCATCTCGACAGCATCGCCGAAGAGGCCAGGAGGTATAAGAGGGGCATCGATCAGGATATTCTTATCTCTCTCCTTTAGCGTAGTCAGGTTCAACCACAAATGCCTTTCTGTGGCTACCAGGCCTGCCATAGAACGGCCGATGGAACTGGCCATTTCCCTTGCAGCACGCAGAGAGAGATCAGTGGCCCTGCGCAGCTCGGCGACTGCCTCAGGTCCAATTCCCTCGCCCTCATCGAGATCAGAGAGCAACTCCGCCTGGTAGGCCTGCAGTAGAGAAGACATGTGTAAACACGCTGCAGGCTGACCAGCTGCGGAGTATGCTCTGCCCACCATAGTTGACGTGACCCACAGGGGTTTGCTGAGCAACGTCTGGGTTTTCAGGGGCAGCGATGATTGGGGGTCGAGATAATTCGCCAGGGACTCCTCCACTCTAGGCATGCGTTCTTTAGCCACCACGAGAGTAGCATAGTTAGCGGCAGCGCTGCTATGCACTCTGTGTGAGGCAGGCCGTTTCCAGGACTTTGACACATCGGTGCGGAGGTCCGAAAAGTAGGGCAAACCCTGAGTCACTTGCCGTTGCCCAAACACAGGTGTGGAAGATGGCGGCTTCTCCTCATCCACGTCGCTACTGACTACATCCACCTCCAGATCCTCAGAACTGGAGAGGTTCAGTATCGCATCCTCACCCAGGTCGAAAATAACCACCGCATGGTGTGCTTCCGAATCCTGAGTGAAGGCGAATTCAGCAGGTAAAGGAGGAGATAAGGCATCGCCCGTCTCCAACCCCGCTGCTAAATCCAAAAATTGCCAGGCGTGAGCGGAGTACGCGCAGCCACAAACACTCTGGACACTCAGAGCTCTCGAGCGCTGAGCGTGCATGGTACTCGCCCAAACAAGTCACACACAAAGCGTGTGTCACTACCTGTGATGAAACGTGGCCAGGGAGTGACACACCATCAGAAAGACTGATTATCCACCATCATGAAAGGTAAGTGTTGAGAAAAAAAACACACAGCCAGCACAATGCACCACACATGTTAGCTTTGAGCGCTTGTTGAAGACACTAAAGCAACCGCTTCCGGGTTACAGCGCTCTTTGTACTCCTGGCTCATGACATTACCCTCGGCGACGTGCACTTGCACACCTGGATTTCATTGCGCTTCAAGAGACAGTCATGATAAGGCGTTCCCATATGCAGGATATCCATTGAAACAAACTTCACTCAGAAATTAAAGTAAATTTCACAAATAGTCACAAAGAAATTGTAACACACATTGAACAAAATGTAAAATTTTAAATAAAAAACTAAAATAGTATTTTTGTTACTAAACATAGTCCCTTAATCTTATTTACAACTTTACAAGAAAAATCTACTTTTACAGTGTTTAACTAACACAAGAATCATTAGCTTGGAGTCACAAATGTTTCAAATTGAGTAAAAAAACAGCTTGTAAAAGTTATAGCTCAGCAATCGGACTGAAACCCTGTCTGAATTTAGTATGGTGTTCCATTGTCTTGACCAGAATGTTTTTTTTTTTTTTTGGTGTAATAATAATACTACTACTACTACTACTAATAATAATAATAATAATAATAATAATTAATAAGAGCTGGTGCTCAAATTGTGGAGAAAATCCTGTTTATGTTTGTATATTTGTACAAATATAAGGAAGCTTGTGTGCAGAGGTGTGGCACATGTTCTGTGGGGGGTTGTGGATATGTGTGGGAGTCTATGCACTCTGTGTTATGCGGATGTCTCCCCACTAGGAGACATCTGTGAAAAATGTGACCCCGTGGACCACAGTGTCCGGTGTGGCGCTAGTGACGGCCCATGGGACCCAGATGGAGCTAAGGACTCAACGTTGAACTAATAAAACATGTGCTACTTAAAGCTGGTAGAACTTAATCCTCTAATGAGAGGGGAGATTTGCTATCTCTCTTATAATGGTGAAGAACACGAATGTTGTTCTCAGATCAGTGTTGTTTCACAAGGACAAGGCAGTGGACTTTGATTCGTTGTTTTTGTAGCACTAGAGTCGTTTAAGTTCTGTTTATTTCATTAGTATGGCAGGGGTTTGGTCATACATCAGAAAAATTTTGGTCATAAAATTGTCTTTATGAAATGTAATGTCCAAACTGATAGGATTAGAATGATATGAAACCATTTATGAAGAAATTTCACTGTGATATTATGGTAATGTTTTTTATCGCCTTAATAGTATTATCTGACTGACATATTGGCCTTTGCAGGAGAAATGTTGGGAAAAACTAAATAAATAAACACAGGATATGCCCTAGACCTAGACCATTTGAAAAAAACAAAACAACAGCGATGATTCAACCACTGCTTTACCAAACTGACAATATACAACAATTCACACTCAAATGTACAATACTGTCACGGTTCTGTTCAGTTAGTTTCATTTTCATGGACTTTTAGGTTAATTTTTCATTCGCACATTCTCCATTGTCTTAGGTTCCCGCCAATCATTAGTTTCCATGGACACAGATAATTGTCACAGCTGCTTATCGTTTAGTTCATTATCTCTGTCTATTTAAGTTTCTCTTTTTGTCTTGCTCATTGTTTGGTACTGGTTATGTGTAGCAAACTTATTTTGTTGGTTTCTTTCTGAGTTAATTAATTACTTAATCTGGATTTATTTTGAAGTCCTTTGTCTTTCTTGGAAAAGTGTTACGAATACATTATGAGTCACGGAAAAGGATTAAAAAGGGTTGCCTCTATGGACGCTTATTTTAATTGCTACTAGATACACTGTGAAGTGTATTAAGAATATTCTGCAATTTGTGGCTATTTGCTTCATGGAAATATACAATCTAGACCTCGAGAAGCACAATTACCTATCTCGTATTGTTTCAACCCCTCCTGCATGTATAAAACAAGTGATGGTGAAGAAGTAAAAACCACATTGATTGTTGTAAAATTGCAACATAGAAGTACAGTGTGTGCAGCATTATTTATATCTATATGTGTATAATATAAATTTATAAAAATAAATAATGCTAAATTCCAAACATAAAACTTTTTGATTGTTTTAAATTGTAATTATAATTCACAATATTACTACTTTTACTATTTTAAATAAAATAAATGCAGCTTTGGTGATAATTAGAAATTTATTTTACAAACACTTAAACGTATAGCTTTAATATCGACGTAAACAAAGAGCCTATACTAAATTTGTTCTGTTAAGAGAGCTTATTGTTTAGAAACACTTTAAGTCTTAATATCGTACAAACATTAGGTTTGAGTTTTTTTCCATTTGAACTTCAGACAGCTGAAAGAGGTGTTTGGCAACTGGAATTTTCCACATTGAATGATGTGGAATGGACTGAGGCTGCGACAAGTAGACTGGGAACAGGGAACGTTGTCAGGGGAATCACCCTCTACTAAAAGTGTGTGCGTGAAACCCACAGATTCTATGCTGCAGCTGTGGTTATGTTAGGCCCAATCAGTTGTTTTCTGTGGTTTAAATTGCTAGAGCAATCGCTCAACCATCCCCTCAAATGTTTTTGGCTGTGAATCTTGAATGCCTCATCAATGCACAACAAAATAACATCCGTCGACAGCAAATATCCTTTCATTGCAAAACCTATTAGAAAGACCTCAACTACAAAACTATTTCCTAATCGGCATAACAAAGTGCCTTTGCATCACTCAGGCGCACATGGCAGTGTGTGACCTAGATACGTGTGTAAGTAGGTAATAATCTCTGATGTGTGAGATGATGGTGGCTCTCATCTGAGAGGTAAAAGTACCTGGTGTTCATTTTGCTGTGTGACTCATAGGCAACTTCTGTCAGTCACAAAGCCAAAAGACGTCACTCTGTTTTAAAGCAGATGATGCATGCATAGTGTCAATTCAATTAGAGCATAGCATTGAGTCCTTCAATGGTACTTTATCCAGTTTATGCTCCACAGAGACGGCCGGATAAATGGAGCATTGCTAAAAACCTTTTCCTCCCATTTCCATCACGTAAGAAAAATGCATGCTTTTGCAAATCATAATTATTACATAAAAAGTAAAAATTATGAACCGTCATATTTAAGATGGAAAAGTTGAAAATCTGAAATCTCGTAACTCTATCAATTAGTGTTATAAAATGTTCACTTATTACACTTATGTAAATTGACTCATAAATTTGACTTTTTATAATAATTAAATAAAAATGTCTAGATTACGAACGTAACCTTGGTGTAATGCCTGTTCCTGTCTGGGTCTTGTCATTGTTTCACTTCATGTGTCCCTTCTGTGTTCCCATCCTGTTAGGTCAGCCACTCCCCCTTGTTTACCATTCAGGTGTTTCTCGTTATTCTGTCTATTTAACCTCCCGTGTTCTCCCTAGTCCTTGTCTCTTGTTAATTCTGTGATCTCGTTATTTTGGTGTAGTGTGTGGATGTCGCCAGTGTTTATTAAAGTGTTTCTAGTTCATTCGCCGTGCCTCCTCGTCTCTCCGCATCGCATTCCAGCACCCAGTCGTGACACTTGGTTCCCTGCATCGTAATGGGAATGCTTTGCATAAATGTGTCTGAAGCACAATTAAATATAATCAATAGTGTGAATCAATAACTATAAAGGTATGCCGGAAGCCAGAAGTGGCCGCTTTTAAAGTGTCTTAAGTAAGACACCGACCATCACACAGGAGGTGTGGCAAGTTGACGCAGCGTCTCATTCCCTCTTCAGGGAACCAAAGTTACATTCGTAACTGCTTCTTTTCAAGGAAACTTGTGCTGGATTGAAAAAAGGAATGAGAATACCCACGAAACGGGCCTGATGAGTGAAACCTAGAGCACTACATTAAAACTCAGTTTCCTGGAGCGATGTTTAGGTCTAATTGGTATAATCTGACAAAGGAATCCTCCTCTAAGGGTTTGAAGGGGAACTGGGTTAGGCCCTGGAGCACGAAATTCAAGTTCAAGTTTGGTTTAGTTCTAAAGCACGTTTAAAAACGGCCAAAGGCCGACCAAAGTGCTGTACGACAGTTAGAGGAGGAGTGTACATAAAGTTTGAAATAAACAGTTAAAAGACAAAGAAGCAGAAGGCAAAGATATATTGTCACTATATATACATGTACGTACATATATATATATATATATATATATATATATATATATATACACACACACATATACAGTAATACCTCGGTTTACGAGTTTAATCGTTCCAAGAGCGAGCTCGTAAACCAAAATGCTCGTACATCAAAACAATTTTCCTCATAAGAATGCACTAAAAATCAATTAATCCGTTCCACACGACCATAAATGTCCATTTTAAATATTTTTTTGGTTGTACCCTATTAATTACAGTTAAAATTATAACCTTTAAGATCTGTGGTGAATGATGCAGCCAAACCAAGCGAAGCTGAGAGAGTGAATGAGTGAAGTGTATATATATATATATATATATTTATTTATACTCAGATAAACTGGAAGCCATTCTGACAGAATTTGGAAGATTGTTCCAGAGCGTGGGGCCAGCCACTTCAAAAGCTCGATTTTCTCCTTGTCTTTATGTGGGTTCTGGGAATCTTTATTAGTAGTTTTCCCTCCGCTCTCAATCCTCTCACAGGAGTGTATGGGTGAAGAAGACCGGTCAGATATGACGGAGCTAGATTATTTAAAGATTTATAAACAAGTAGTAGGATTTTATACTCAATTCTAAACTGGGTAGGCAATCAGTGTAGAGATCTCAGGCGGGGCGTAATGTGATCGAATTTATTACCCCTCTTCAGAAATCTAAAAAAGAAAACTATTTGATCTAAATTTGCGTCTTTGAGTTCCCATAGTACAGGGAATTGCAGTAGTCTAGTCGCGCTATAATGAAGGCATTGATTGCAGTCTCTAAAGAGCCCTCAGAAAGGAAGGATTTGGATTTGGAAGGACCAACAAAGGTACTTATTTGTTAGTCAAATTTCAAACAGTTGTCAATAACCACTCCCAGATTCTTCACTTGGGGAGAGATAAATAAATGACTCAAGATCAATTTGATTTTGTGTTCTGAAGTCAGAGGTCATGAAGGTCAAGTCATGAAGGTCAAATCCCAGGATGCCTCATTACGTACTGCAGGCCTCAGCCTCAGGATACCTCAGAGGAAACGTGTAACTAGAGGGTCTCTCCCCAAAGACATGACACCCAAAGGTATGTGGTAAGCAGCTATGCCAGCAACATAGACCTATAGGTTAAAGGGGGATAACCCGGAAGTGAATCACTCCTGCAGGAACTCCAGCACGGTGCCAATCTGACAGATAACTGGGTCCAGCTGACGACTACTGCAATGTTCCTATGTTTTGGGTCCCAGGGATGTAAGCTGCCCTGAGTGAGATAAATTTCCCTTGGGACCAACGGAGGATATAGGGCACCAGCTTGAGTACCCCTCCAGTGCCCTGACAAGCTTTTTGTGTAAGGGCAGGGAACACCTGAAGTGGCTGTTCTAGCTGTGAAAGAAGTTTCCTGAGTCATCATCTCCAGTCTCTAGGCTAACAATGTCCAGTTCCTCAGAACTGGAAAGCTGCAGCACTGATGCCTCTGCCAGAGTGGAAGTAATCGCAGGCAGTGGATAGAGGATATCAGAGCCACCAGATACACCAGCCACCTGTCTCTAGACCCTCTCACCAGTCCATTTGCACATTTTTTATTTATTTTTTCCCCAGGACAAGATCATCGCTGTGAGGGACGCAAGTCTGGGCAGCCTCTTCAAAGACAAAGACACTGACCATGCATGCTCCATTCCAGACCAGAATGCCAACCCCATCCCACTTTGGAACAGTGAAATACCAGCTATAAAATGTGATGTCATGTCTGGAAGAGTTTCGATGGCCCCTTTCCCCAGCAGAGATTTTACTTTTTGCTGCAGCAGCAGAGCCTGCTCGGGCCCCACCACTGTGGACAGGAACCAGTTAAACCTGGGCAGGTGAGACCCGCACTGAATAGTGGTGGTGCTGTGACAGAATTTCCAGAAATTGTTATCTTTTATTTCATGATTTTATTTTATTTCTTGATATTATTGATTAGTGTGTGACATTGAGTATATTGGAACTAGTAAGGTTGAAGGAATCTAAAGCACGTACAGCTGCTGGCATGGGTGTAGGGAGCTACATACCACCTTAGATTTAAACCAGAGATACATCGAGTAATGGGCATTTTTTGACCCGAAGGATTAGACTTTGACCTAAGAATTAATAACTTGCCTAAGCATTACTGGACCAGAAGAATTGTGTTAAAGGTGTAAAAAGACTAATGTGTTCCTGATAGAGGGAGGGAAAGTTTGGGCTTCACCTTGGAGTTTAGAAAAGATATAAATGTTGAGCTGCCCTCCTCTTCTTTGTCACATTTTGCAGGGCAACTCTGAATGTCTGTATGACTGTAGACCTTTTCTTGCAAGCAAATAAACCTTTATACTTACAATTGGGATATGTGTCTCTTATTCAGAACTTTTCAGATTTTGCCACCACAGTGCGCATGACCCAATGAGCAATATTCGGCAGAAGTTTCCATGCAGCTACAAACTCTACTAAAGAAGATTTACACAAGGTGGCAGGGTTGGCAGAATGATCACCTTAGGGCACTGAAGGGAAGTGGGCACCGTGTATTGAGGTTTAAACACTTACCATCAGAGGGGATTGCCCTGACGTTTCTTGCATCTAAAAGGAAGACTTATATCTCTTTATTTTAAAGAGGTTAGGTTACCAAGGCTACCATAGAGTGGCCTCCATGTCCCCCACCCTCAATGAGGTGTCCGAAGAAGTTTGCCTGGTAAGCTTACAGCAATGCAGTGTGTGGAGGCATGCTGCAGCCTGATTCAAGACAGAGTGTGCCTCTGAGTGTCGTATCAGGGCCTAAGGAACGATGAAGATTGTGGAGTGAGGTAGTTCGCAAGCACCTTCTCCACTTCAAGCATCCCCTACTAGCGAGGCATAATGCGTAGTCTTAGCACTATGTACCTGGTAGCAGGCAGGGTTCTTTTTGTTCTTTTTTTTACCTGAACACCTTAGTGTGAGGATTGTGAGCTGGACAGCGTCTCAAACCCTTCAGAGAGATCCATTTGCGATCTCCAGGATGAAATCACCTCAGCAACAGCAAGACCCAAACCCTGAGGACTGCAAGCCTGGGTGTAATGTATAGTATCAGCCAGGACTCTCGAGCGCTGACCGTGTGTGCTTCATTCCCAAGCAAATAACACAGAGATTGTGTGGATCTCTGTTCATAATGAAGTGACGGCAGGGAGAAACACACAGTTTGAATTGATTACTTGCCTTTAGTTGGGATTCCCTTTTTTTTTCTTCTAACTAGCTTGTGATCTTTCAAAAAATGCACCAGTTTCACTTACTAAAGACACGTAAGCTGGTACTTCCAGCTTCTGGCATGCCTTTATAGCTTTCTGGTTCAGGACATCATCATTCCTCAACGTGCATTCACACTACTGATTCGATTTCATTTTGCTTCACAACACATTTCTGTGAAGCGTTCCCATTGTGTTTCTAGACGCAGTACAAGTTCCCTTGAAAGGGAAATCAAAATTATGACTTAATATGTCATGTTTTTTTACATCATAATTTTGTCAATTAGTATTTCATAATTTCGACTTTGCATCTCATAGTTGACTTTTTATAATTGACAAAAAGTTAAAAGGTAATTATTTCAAATGATTTCATAATTGACTTTGTCGTTATTCTTTGAGGAAAATGCCAGATTAGTTGATGCATGCCTTGACAACCGTGAGGAGAAAGAAGCTTCGTGGTCTGCTTATTTAACCAGATTCATATTTAATGACTGTTAAGTAGTAGAAGCAGCCAATTAAAAATGCATTTAAAGGTCAGTCATTAATTAATAATAATAATAATAATGGCAGAGCTGCTAACAATTGTTTTCGACTTTCTTTATAGTTTAGATTCTCAGCAGGTTGAAGCATTCTGATAAAACCAGAGTTGATTTTGAAAAGTGTACTAGAGCTGATTTTGAAAGCCAGCTGACGGTGTTCAGCTGGAGGGGGAGGGGTGGAACACATTCATGAAAGGACCTAACAGGCCTGGACCTGGAGAGCGTGACAGCACAACCACTGTTCATAAACATCTCAGATAGGAAAGAGTAATGACATTGCAGGTCTGACAGCTGAGCAAAAACTGTTTTAGTTAGAGCTACAGAGATGGCAACTCAGCTGCAGCTGCCTTGTCAAATTTGACAATTTCATACCAAGATCTGCCTGTTCTGTTGCTATAAAAAATAGAGTCATCTGTTTGTGTTCTAATTTAATGCTATGAATATGACAATAAAGAAAAAAACAATAGTTGCACAGAATACCATAAACTGAGCCTTGTACAACATCTAAAGCCTGTACCCTCAAAGCCTAAGTAAGCAAGTTAAAATTGAAAAGTGGAAGAAGAGTACTTGGTTTATTGAAGAAATTTAAACTTTTAGAAGATCTGGATGTATGATTTTTTTTTTTTGTTTATTCTCCCTCTGTTTCTGTTTCCTTTCCTTATAGCTCTGTTATGTTATTCATTGATTTTATATGATTTTGTATTGCTGTCACAATGCCAGCCAGACCTCCAGAATCAGACCTCCACATTCCTCCTACCCGCTCACAATCTCTGAGTACCGGTAATCACCCTCACCTGCGATCACTCATCTCTCACTCTTCATAAAGTTCCTTCACTCCATCACCCACTGTCTGGTCTATATATTCATTGATGAGCTTTCGAATATTGTCTCTTGAAAAGGGACTACCCGCTCCTGTATCTGCCTTCTACCCATCATCGTCCAAAGACCTCTGCTACCGTTATTCTTCAGATAAAACTGTTTCCACTCACCTGTTTACCCGCCTTCATTATTGTCGACTTTCACCTCACCTCACCCCAGTTAACTGCCTAATAAAAAGCCTAAGTAAGCACTTCAGCCACATTTAGCAACAGAATTAGACACACCCTTTCTCTCTACAGCAATATAATTACCTGTGAAGCATCTGTGTTTTAGCCTTTTGAAGCTCAATATCCTGCAGCCATGAAAAGCGATGTTTACACTTACTACTTTATTTTCTTCAGTGACAAAAGAGAAATCACAAACCTTTCGCACCCTCCAAACAATATCCATCTTGTCAGTTTCTGGCTTCCCATGTAAAATGATTTATATATATATATATATATATATATATATATATATATATATAGTGGAACCCACTTATATCAACCTCGGTTATCTTGCCAAATCTGATGTCGTGATGAAGTGGAACCAACAAACTCCCTTTTTTTTTCTTAGCATTGGTTATGTCGATTATTTTATGTCGCCGAACCCTGATATCTTGAGCGCAAAAGAGGGACAAAGTCGCTCCTTAACATTAGTTATCACGATCCCCATGACCAATGATGGTACCAAGTTCACTGCGCATGCGCTGAGTTTGCGTTGAACGTGTACCACGGTCTGTATAGTCACTCACTCTAATGACACTTCAATCACTCTAATGACACAGTGCCGTGCAGCTGCAGAAGAAATCACGCAAAAATCAAGCTTTACAGATGCTATCTTGGAAGAGGAGGTGCAGGAGTTCACCTTCACTGTCAAGGAATTCCCAGATTACATTGACATCGATAAAGACGACGTTACTGATAGAAGCTTAGAATCATTTGTTTTCAAGCAGACCGTTAAAGGCAAAAAGCAACAAAGCATTTTAGACTTTGTAAAGAAACCATAGTAACCACGTGTGCAATACTTTCAGAACTGTGTCCGAGCGAACTGACTGTTTTGAGCGAATTTGTTTATGTGTGTTGTGACTGTGTTTACGCTGTGAGCGAAATTGTGTTTGCAATGTTGGAGAATAAAATTAAAGGTTTGTATCGAGAATCGAAGGTGTTTTTTATTGTATACTGGTAAATCTCTGCTGTTAGTTGGGGCACATATGCCTTTTTCTGTTAGCAAACATATACAGTATAACAAACAAATCACCATCCATTTTCTCGGTTATCTCGACGCTTTTTTGCAACCTCCGCGGGCGTCGACATAACCGGTTTCCACTGTATATCTTAAACTGCATCTCTCAACATGTTCATGCCTTTGCAGTATGAGATGTGGTATACCCATAATCAGTTTGTCTCATACTGTTTATCCTAGTATCATATTTTGTCACTTTACACTCTCTGACAAAAAAATATTTTTTCCTACACAAAATGCAGAAGTCTGTGTATTATGGTTTTAGAAGAGCACTGGAGACATTCCTTGGGGATTTGTGTCCATTCTGACTCACTACATGATGTTTCATACCATACATACATATAAAACCCTCTGAAGGCTGTAGAGGCCATCCGAGTCAAATTTGAAAATGGGTGGTTTGTGGCTATATGGGGATGCACATAATCTAAGCAATGCTCAGGCAACCTGCGTCATTCAGCTGATGGCCGGTTGGTCTAATGTGTCACAAGAAAATATTTCCAGGGCTGTTATACCAGCGTCTCTGCTGTGCCCTGGTGACACAAGGCAGGAAGGATGTGAGGATTTATGATGTGCCAGATTCTGACCATACCATCTGCCTTTCACAGGCAGGATTTTGCAAACCATGCAGCGTATATCCAATTTTAGCCATTCAGATTTAGTGATCAAGAGTGAATTGTAGCCTCTGTTTCCTTTTCTCAGCTGGAACTAAGCTTCTTTGCTCAGGATTAGGATAGGAACTTGGAAGAGCTGAAAACAATACCACAGACAACAAATTCATCCTTACAACAACACGCCTGCTGCTTATATTCAGTTAAGTTACAAATGCAGACCTAATATACATTTGCAATCACCTCTGATGTTGAAGTACAGTAATACCTCGGTTTACGAGTTTAATTCGTTCCAAGAGCGAGCTCGTAAACCAAAATGCTCGTACACCAAAACAATTTCCCCCATAAGAACGCACTAAAAATCACTTGATTCGTTCCACACGACAATAAATGCCCATTTTAAATATTTTTTGGTTTTAACCTATTAATTACATTTAAAATTATAACCATTAAGATCTCATATAAATACTAATTAAGTATTTTTAGAGTTTAACTGTCATTATTAACTATTTACTGTAACATGCACTTTACCTCTTCACTGCTGGCATGATCGAGACGAGAGGAGAGGGGAGGGGGGGTGGGGCTGCTTATATATTTCACTACATTGTAGCGTTGCTTCTTTTAATAACCAGACAGGCTCCTTCTCATTCAGAGATTTTATTGAGAACTATCGGATTGCGGTTCTGGCTTCAACCCACGCAGTACATAACAGAAGAATCAAAACTATCTCTGCTTACGAGCTCTCTCTCAAATCCCTCAGAACTCCACTCTCTCTAGCGCCGACTGAAACCCCGCCCTCTTAAAGTGACAAGACTGTTAACTTAACACTTATTGACACATCAGATTAACTAGTTCCTTCAACATTTGTAACGATATTACAACGTGAAGAATAGCGATCACAATTAATGCAACAACACGAGGTAAAACCGCTGTAAATCACTTATGTATATGATCTGTACAGAGTTATAACTGTTATAGTATGCTGTTCTCTAAAAGTGTATGGCCCTTTAAGAACGTCATTGGGCGCGTTAAACTGTGAACACACCTGAGTCTCATTAGTATGCAATGTGTGGTGTTGGTAACATGCTCCATTAATAAAGTTTCATCATATTCACATGTAATCATATTCACAACAACTTATAAAATAATGCACTGTGGTGAATGATGCACCCATACTGAGAGACACTGAGAGAATGAACGAGTTAAGGGGTGATAAAGGGATCTTTTCAACGCAAAACTGTGCATGGGTGAGGGCATTTTTTCTCGTACACCGAGACAATGCTCGTACACCAATACGACCCTCCATGCTCGTACACCGATTTGCTCGTATACCAAGTCGCTCGTTAACCGAGGTATTACTTTATGTCCACATAATGATCATACACCTTATCTCAATACATCCATGAATGTAAACTTCAGCTTTTGATATGTACCATCAGTGATAACTACCTGCAGGGCATCATCAAATATTTAAACACCAACTATGATTGGCAGTCAGCTGTGGTATCTTGCATATTCTTAATATGTATCCTTTTTCTATTTTACCAGAGTTTCTTTGCATAATCGCTTCCTCCCAACTTCTCTTCAAGGGACCCTGTTGCTCTGCAGTTTCCCCTCAGCTACAGGTGGCATCTTGGCAGCTGCAAAGTCACTGGGAATAGTCTTTATTCTGACTTTCCTGCACAGTGCTTTCAGAGGTTTAGATTTTATTCAAAAAGCTGTCAAGACGAGGAAAATAAATTTCAACACACACCAAAAAATGTGGTATTTATCTTTTATTGTAGATGGCATTCCCCAAATACAAACAGAAAAGTGATATATTGTACAAGAGTTTTACACACAAATCAGAAATATTGCTGAAGTTTTGTTTCTCGATGTGATTTTAGTGTCAGGCGCTTTTTATTGGACTATTTTTTAAAAATCCTTACCATTTAAACAGTCTTCCATTCATTTAATGTACCGGTAGTATTTTTGGCACATAAAACAATATATATTTTGAAAAATTATATATAAATAAATTTGACTTGAACCCCCTTTACAGTTGCAGAATAATATTCCACTGAAACAAAATATTACATAGGCCATTGCTAAATGCAATCAGTCCTTCTCTGTGCAAAATAACACAGAACCCTCTAGTGGTGATATGAAGAGCTGCACCAAATCTGCGACGCGTCACCAGGTTCTCAGAGCTGGAGGAGGAGACCTGGAGCACCAGGGTCCACATTGAGCCTCTGTAATCCAGTTTGGAGTGGTCGCTGAGGATGCCACCAGAAGTAGCCTCTCCATAGGACCTGCAGTGCATTGGCACTGTGGTTTCATAGACTTAAGAGCTTTTTAGTTGCTTGTTAGTTCATTCTACCTCAAAAAATAGTTTAAGAAAAAGAGAACAAGTTATATTTTAGATATGCCATCACACGAAACTGTTCGTGTAACGAGATGTTTAACAGGCAAACATGTTATAAATAGGCTCACAAAGTAACGGATCCAATTGAACAGTCTAAATCTGAAGACAACTTCCAGCAATGAGGATGAGGATGATGAGGATGAAACTCACCGTGAACCGACCGACCAACACCATCGGACCAAAGCAGTAAAAGTCGTCTTTATGGAGTTTTAAAATGACATTATCTAAACTGCTGAACGAGAGCAAGGATGATTTCCCCTCGGACTTTTTCTCCAACATCAGCAACAACACCACCACCTGTGAGGGCATCGCCGTCGACTCTCAAGTCATCGGTGTGGGAATCTTTCTGGCCATTTTCATTTTGGTGGCGATCGTGGGGAACATTTTGGTTATTCTCTCGGTCCTTTGCAACAAACATTTACAGACGGTCACCAACTTCTTCATCGTGAACCTGGCCATCGCGGACCTTCTGCTGAGCATCATTGTCCTGCCGTTCTCCGCGTCTCTGGAGGTGTTCGGATGCTGGGTGTTCGGTCGGGTCTTCTGCAACATCTGGGCAGCGGTGGATGTGCTCTGTTGCACGGCGTCTATTTTAAGTTTGTGTATTATATCCGTAGACCGGTACATAGGGGTGAAATACTGTCTGAAGTACCCCGCTATCATGACTGAACGGAAAGCAGGTGTCATACTCGTGCTGGTCTGGGTGTCTTCAATGGTGATTTCTATCGGACCGCTTTTGGGATGGAAAGAACCTCCGCCTTCCGATGAAAGCATCTGCAGCATCACGGAGGAACCGGGTTATGCTCTGTTCTCCTCCTTATTCTCCTTCTACCTCCCGCTCATGGTGATTTTAGTCATGTACACTCGAGTTTACATCGTGGCCCGCAGGACTACAAAAAGTTTGGAAGCGGGTGTGAAACGGGAGAGGGATAAATCGATGGAAGTGGTGCTGAGGATACATTGCAGGAGCGTACCGGAGGATTCGAGCACGAACTCGAAAACTAAAAACCACCCGTTCAGAAGTTCACTGTCCGTCAGGCTCATGAAGTTCTCCAGGGAGAAGAAAGCTGCTAAAACCCTCGCCATCGTCGTGGGCATGTTCATTCTTTGTTGGCTGCCGTTTTTCTTCGTTTTGCCTTTGGGTACGTATGAGTTATTCTTTGTTTTTGGTCTACGCATTCGCTTTGCTATCATTGTGGTTTATGCAGCAAATAACTTTTAAAAGTAAAGCCAAAGTAAACCGCATTTCACTGCACAGACTAGAAATGACAAATTATTGTAAGAGTGTAAATTTTTATACAAATTTCTATTCAAACGAGCATAATGGAATTAAACATCGTCCAACAATCAAATAAGATCCTACGTGATAAAATAATACTCCAAGAGTCCATGAGTTTTAAAATATTTATTTTTAAAAATTCAATTTGATTTTGCTGAAATACATTTGTATGTTTTTAAAGTTTTTTAAACAGGATTTTTATAACATTTCAAGAAAAAGTTTGATACTTAAAAATAATGCACATGAGCAAATAATTTTCGTCAACAAAATGACGTCATTAAGGCTGATATATGTGAGATGATCGTGTTATAGTATTTTAAAGTATATCTTTTTTGCCTTGAAAATCATGTAAAATAAACGTTTATTTCGATACTTTGTTCATGTGTTACTTCGTGGTTAGGAAAAGCAAAACTATGGGAAATGCGTAGCCTAGGATAACGATTATCTGAACATTAATTCATTGCGCCATGCTCAATGACGAAAGCAGTTCCACGCATCACTTTTTCTACATTCACAGTTAATGCGTTTCAATTAGATGTTTGCACGTGGTTTTGATCAGTATTTCATAGCACCTAAACCTATAGAAGAGAGATTGTGTTTATTTATTACACTTAATTTGCACACTTAATATAATGTTCTTATTATGTGTATCGATCTGTTTTGGAGAACAACACCTTCAGTGGGATTCAAATAGGTTACATAATGGTGCATGTGTGATAGATAGATAGATAGATAGATAGATAGATAGATAGATAGATAGATAGATAGATAGATAGATAGATAGATAGATAGATAGATAGATAGATTTCACTTCCATATTAATTATTATAATAATAACTATAATATAATAACTAGTGCTATATTTTGGTCCTTACCCTAAATCCACCCCTAAACCTTAAGCTACGTTATATTCCCCAGTACTTCCTGTACACTGTAAGTACACGCAAGTGCACGTACTGTAAAATAAAGTGTGATAGATTAAAAAAACATTATATTTTAATAAAACCTTTCAAATGAACATCAGTTTAAATGTGGGATAAAGCATTTCTATTGTAAACAAGGTGTTCTCTTCATTATGCCACAAGAAGATGACTATAAACAGCTATTGTTTGATTAATTATATATTGTGTGACCATGAAAATAGTTTCATGTAGCTGCACATATACTTGCACGTTGTCAAAACAAAGCAATAATAATAAACGCAGAAGTGAAAGGCCAAGATTTTAAAGAGACTAAAGGCAATGCATGAAAATTAAAAAAAAAAAGTGCTTTGTTTGCCCTTAAATCATATATTCAAAAGCGGTTTCTTTGTGACAGTATGGTCCATATTCTCAAAAAGCCAAACATGAGTCGTGGCTCATTTAGTTAAGCATGATAACCAAGTGCTAACAAAAAGCAGTAAATCCAAATTTCAGAAAAACATTTTCTGCCCACAATTATTTGTTAAAATGTTCCTGTCATCAAACCCCATGAAAACCAAAAGTTATTTTCTTTGCATCCCAGGGTTAATAACTATTGCTGAATAGAAAAAAAGATGTTAGGTATATTCATAATGCAGAGATGATTCATTGTAATAAGTATGCTCAATCACAGACCACCCATGGGAGACTGAAGGAAAGACATTATATTCAGTGTTCCAGTCACGCAACCATTACCCAAGAATATGTCACATAGTCCAATATGTGTGCTAGAAAAGGAAAAAACAGTCTCCCATTACATTGAAGGAATTTTGTATTGCTGACAGGCATGGAAGTCTTAAGTATCTAAACAATCAAACAAAGAGTAATGATTATAATGTTGACTATTATTAGTCATTTATTAAAGTAATTAAAATGCAGGCTACCTTTAAAAAGAATTGTAAAAAAAAAAAACATGGCTGGCATTGTATATTCCCCACAATTTATTGGCTTCCCCCCCAAAACCACCATCCCATCCATCTCCAGGGTATTCGGTTTTTGACAGTCCCTGCTGGTATTCCACTCAGTCACTGCGGGGAAAATAAGGCAGCAGTGGTTGATAACATCTCCTGGCAAGATCTGCATGTGGTACTGGTGAAATTCTGGGATTAAGATGGTTTGGGACGGAGAGCCTGACTTTGCTCAGCCAGAGAAAATGAAGGAAGCACTTTCACTCAGGTCCCTAACCTCCCTTTTCCCAACGCTCCACTGCCTTAATCACGGCTATTAACGAGTTGAGTTAAATAGGGTGCTTTCATTTTCCAAAGCCTCAGAAACAGCCAGCCACCAGGACAGAGGAGGGATATGACATGGCTTAGATCCACACGTACACTGGAGAAGCACAAACCGTGAGTTACTGTGTTAGAAATGAAGGGTTGAATGACGTTAGAGCTTGCTTCAGTGTGAAGGCATTTGGAAACATAGGGGAATATTCTTCGATTTCATTCTACATTCTATTTTATGGAATTATATATTCCGTTTATTAAAAATTGCTTTTATTTATTCATTTAATTGCGTCAATAACCAGGATAGTGCAATCATCCTGTTAACAAACACCCCTCTGCTCCACTTATATAATTAAACTTTTTGTTGCGCGAGTTTTCAAAATGCCACGTCCACCCTCTTAAAGATGGTCATAAGTTTGGCAACAGCATGTCTACACTGTTATTGTTGTGATGGATCAGGGAAATATTTTGCTTATGGCATATGTTTGTGCTGGACAGTGAAAGTATTAATTCTGGTGACAAACATAACCAGATGTTTCTGCTCTCCTAAAATATTCTTTAAGTAAATTAAATTTACATAGGCAAATATTCAGTGACTGTTCAATGCATTGCCAGGTTTGATTACAATTCTAAACATTTTCATCACATTATAGTAATAATACATTCATTTATTTATCGATTTCTGTGTGTTTGTGTGTGTAAGTGAGAGTAATAGTTTATTGAATATTCATGATGCAGTTGCAATGAATTAGTAATGCAATGCTATGAATTTAATTTCACTACGATTTGAATTTGTTGTTTGCCCATGAAGTTTCCTAAATCTAATCTCTTTAGATAATTGAGGAGAGACCCAAGAATACTACAAACTACTTATATGAAATTACATATTCATGTACATATTCCGTGAGAGTTAACTGCGTTGCAAGGTTTATTGAATTTGATATTTAATAATTGTAAACATTGTCATTACATTCTAACAATTCATAGCAGTCCTAAATGTGTACATGAATAATCCAAAGTGTAAAAGTAAAGAACAAGCAATTTGTATAGGTTATTTATGTATTAGTGTATGTGATACATTTGCAATGTAAGATTATGCATCATTATGATTTTCACCATGAATTGAGTTTTTATTATTTTTCTATTCATTTTGCTGGCGCAATTGTACTTTGTGAATATGAGAGTTGTAAGAAATAATAGAGGCTCTGATTTTAAACCTAAGCAGCAAAATAGTATATGAGTTGGTAACTCTGATTCCTTACCATGAAAAACTTTGTCTGCCTGTCAAAATGATTCTGCAGCTTTTTGACCCCAGCTGTCATATCAGCCTCTAATACATTTACATCAAACTGACAAAGAATGCAACTTGACATAAATGTGCACATGTATCCAATATCCGTAGACCATGTGAAAATAATTCTTCAGGTGATCAGTATGAGATGAGACAGCTTTAACATGTGGCTACCTGCCAAAACACTATAGCTCAAGTAGATCGTGCCAAGCTAATGCAAAGACTGCAAGAACGCATTCAACACTCTCAGCTTACTGCTTTAAATGAATTGCCTCTCTGACCGCTCAATGTCTGATGAAGGCCCTGACAATGGACGAAGCATTCGTTGAGTGTTGTACCTTTTTCCAATCAGCCTGAATTTCTTGTCTTTGGTCGAACCTCCTCTTTTGTTGGTAGAGCATCATTATCAAAATGTCCTTCACACTAAGAAAAAAACGTTCACTGAA
Source organism: Rhodeus uyekii (assembly GCA_037043235.1). Lineage (NCBI taxonomy): Eukaryota > Metazoa > Chordata > Actinopteri > Cypriniformes > Acheilognathidae > Rhodeus > Rhodeus uyekii. Next base: position 371,384 of record JAWRVZ010000187.1, on the reverse strand, counting down.
AAGTTCTTTGGAGGTTTTTCTATGGCATCACTGTGAAAACCCCCTTTTGAAATCTTTATTTTAAGAACATACATGTCAATCTTACAACACATTGGATTTTTGCTGACAAAGTACCAACTGAACCCATTTCCTTAACTTATGATTAGGCCGTCCGCATCCACAATTCAGAAATGTGTACTCATCCCAACGCCCTTTTTTATTAATTTATTAAATATGTTGGCTTATAGCAGAATCCTTCAGATGTTCCTCTAAAATCAGAGCAGCAGTCATCTAAAAAAGATCCACTTTAGATCTAAAAGATCTAAAGAACATCCACGTGGTCTCTAGTGGAACTATACAGGATGGTTTCAGATTGCACCGAAATAAGGGCTTCTACCTTCTGTATAATGCTCTGGCAAAAAAGGGAGTTTTCTCTCAGTAGCTAGCAAACATCCTGCCTAGTGTATCTCATAATCACAACAATTACAAAAAAGGAGCCTTCCAGGGAAAGCTTTCATTTCAAAGTCCAAACTATGACCTTTTCGCAACATATCTCTTTGTACATCAAAAACAAGTATCAACAAGACCACACTACTCCCAGTCCGTCTGTACTATCTATTCCATCTGGTGCTATTTTTTAAATATCCCCACTGACCTGGAGGGACTCTGACCTTTTGTAACACTGAGTTGCATGGCATGGACAATGACAACTGTTTTTATGTGTGCGAAAATGCAAACCTAGCCCCCTCTCACTCCCTGTGGGGAAAGGGCAAGGCAGGGAGGAGATATTGGCAACATATGTGGTGTCCGTCGGAGGTGGACGGAGCAGAAATATGTAGGTAGTTTAGATGTGTATGTGTGAGAGGAGAGATGTGAAGACGGACACATCCAGCCCAAATTGTGTTGAGATGTTTAATATCTTCACTTTATGCATGCTTTCTGCGACTAAAAGAATGATTTGGCATTTAGAGTTTACCCAAAAATGTCATCAAATTTATTGAAAAATATTTATTTAATTTTTTGGCCGTACAATGAAAGTTAACGTGAGGCCAATGTTGTGTTAGACCAATATGATTTCCATTGTGTGGAGAAAAACTCTAATAAAGGAAGGTTTCATTTTGGTTTCCCCAAATAACTTTTCAGTAACCAGATTTTCAAAGAGACGTTTATTTCTTAATGCAGAAAAAAAAACAGAGAATCTTTTGTGGATTGGAATTATTCTATGGATTTTAAAGGTTCTTCATGGAAATAAAAATGCTTTTAATTCTAAAATTAAGTTAACTTTGGGGTGAACTGTCTTGAATGCATGATTTTGTGAACAATTCATCAGTGTATGTTACTCCAAAGCAGACTACTTGTCTTCGTAATTTTCAATCAAAATGCAACAACTTGCCTCCTCTGAAACTAATTTTGTTTTGCACTAATGTCATGCTGGCTAACAGTAACCAATAGGTGGAAAGATATTTAGGCAGTGCTTTATCAAGCCTTAATTTTTTCCACCCACTTTTCACTTCCCATTCAATTCCCAATGGATAAAATCAAGTCATACCTTGCATTTGTTTCGGGAAAACATCTATGGCTCAGAAATGACTGCAGTAAAATGGGTTGCAAACGGCAGTTCGCGCTGATTGTGATGACTAATGGGCTTGTGCGACCAGTCTGGTAATGGTGCTTGTTTGGTTTGGAGGAGAATTTGGGAATGACATATTGGCATTACTCCCACTCTGCGTCTCCTGCACAGAAAAAAATCTAAATGGTTTTCCAAAAAGCTGTTAAGTTTTGCTACATGCTTTTTAAAATGCATTAAGTTTCTTCAGTAAGCTGAAGGAAAAAACAATGTGCGAAGTATATAATCTGTCTGCTGGGTATAATTAGGCACACTTGGTTTTAAACGGTGAACTCACGGATTTCAACTTTTCAGCGCGTGGGAGTAGAATGGTAACTTCAGGCTAAGTTTGCTTGAGGCACAGCATTGTTTCCCATGTAAATAATCTCTCTTGAGCCGACAACTAAACATTTCTCCACCTCTCTTTCTTTTCATCCTCAGGCTCTTTCTTCCCAGCTCTGAAGCCTTCTCAGATGGTGTTCAAAGTAATCTTCTGGCTGGGCTACTTCAACAGTTGCATTAACCCTGTAATTTACCCCTGCTCGAGCAAGGAGTTCCAGCGCGCCTTCACTCGTCTGTTGCGCTGCCAGTGCCGGCGGCGGCGGCGCATCCTGCGCCGTTTCTACGATCAGCGCTGGAGAACGGCCATGCGGGGACCCCGGAGGGACCCTCACATAGACTACTGCTCTGGATTTCCCTTTCACGAGCAGTGCAGCAACTCTATATATTCCTGCCAGAGTAAAAGCCGGCCTCTTAGTCTGAAGGGCTGGAGCTTCTTCCCCCCTTTACAGAAGTCCTCCTTCCAGTTGAAGGAGAAAATGAACAACCTTTCCAATAAGATCAAGAACGGTACAGGGAAGAGTAGCACATCTGCTCTGGCCCGGACAGAGATTGACACAGTCTCCATGGGGATCTATAACGACTGCGGCGAACAGAGCGGCTACCAGATCTATGACCTCACAGAGTGCTACGGCCTGAAAGAAACAGACATTTAAACAAAGACAGAGTTTACTGTCTGTTTGCTCAGAGCTGTGACTGACTGCCAGCTCTTAGGAATTGTTTAATTTTTTGAATCTACAATTTTTCCTCAGAGACTAGTAGTGTTCTTGTTGTCTAGAAGTACTGTTTTCAAAACAGTTGAGAAGCAAATCTGAGGAAAAAGGACATGAATGAATTTCCACATGGATCATTTTTAATGCACACTGAATGGAATTATTATGACTAAAACAACTTATCTGCACTGGACCAGAACGAAAAGACTTGCAGTTGCTGGGTATCTGTATACTGTGTCGCCCATGTGGCCTTTAAAAGAAATAGTCAGATGTTTCAAACTCTCTGATGACCAGCAACGTATTTACAATGATCAATTGTTAGAATTTCTTTGACCTGTTGTCCATTATGTGTAAATGGAAAACATATTTAACTGTGATGTACTCAAGAGACTGTTGATCCATGATACTGATTTCTGTTGACATCACGATTCACTGTGATTCACAGATTACTGTGGAATTCAGTTTTAAATTACTCAAAATTGATTTAGACGTGCATACCATTAAATCATTCAATGTTAGGCAAAATTTGTAATTGAAGTGCAGATGTTTTCAGTATTACAGTTGAATACTGTGTGATATTCATGCTATTCTTATCTCTAAAAGGACCAATAGTAAAAAAGAGAAAAATATACATATTTTACATATCTCTATGGAATACAACTCAATTTATTGTGTTGTTGATAAAAGCTTTGGGTTTCTTCGTAATGCTGATGTGACGACGTCTTTCAGTGTCAACTATAAAACATAATAAATCTGAAAAGAGCATGCAGTTCATTTCATGTGTATTTGATTAATCCTGAGAATAATTATTCTGTCCATTAAGAAAAATCACGAATTATATCTATTTAATAACCTTCTTTCTTTCTTGCAGAAATATATCTTGCAGAGCAATGGGATTAAATTGAAAATAAATCGAGATTCTTGCTTTACTCCAGAAGAAAACTAAAACAATAAGAAATATTTAAAATTCGACAGCATCTACAGGGCTATGTTCAGTATGGTTATAACTTTTTTGACTATTTTCAAATCAAAGTATTATAAATTGATGAACTTTTGCTTAAAAACAATGTAAAAGACTCTAACTCTGAAGTTTTTAGTGTAAAAAATGGTCAACCCAGATTTAAATAAAATTGGAAAATCCATATAACAAACATTACTGCTTATAAGCAACACTTCCTAAAACTTTCTAGAACTGTTTATAACTTTTTGGAACTTTCTAGTATTGTTAAGAATTGTCTTGGATTTTATAGAACTTTTTTCCTTAAGCAATCCGAATTTTGGTGTGCAATATATATATATATATATATATATATATATATATATATATATATATATATATATATATATATATATATATTACACACAGTGGAAAACGGTTATCTTGACAGCCTCGGGGGTTGCAAAAAAGCAAGGACATAACCATTTATCGAGATAAACAACACCCAATATGGCGATTTATTTGATGAAGCGATCAGCATGCTATAAAAATTTACATACACTGTATCTGTTTGCTGACAACAAAAGGCAAATGTGTACCAACTAACAGCATTGTTTTACCAGTATACAATAAAAAACACCTTTGATTTTCGATACAAACCTTTAATTATATTCTCCAACATTGCAAACACAATTTCGCTCACAGTGTAAACAGTCATAACATATTCGTGAGGTCATCACGCTGTACTAGATTGCATACTTTCTTGCTTTCTCAACAAATTCGGCTTCATCCCGTCTTTTAACAACCGAGTTCTTCAATCCGCAGCAGCGCTGAGTAGAGTGCGTGTCAGAACAAAGTATGAGGTTTAGATAAGCACACACACACCTGATTTTGTTCTGACGCGTGCTCTGCTCAGCGCGTAAGAACGATATGTGCCTTCACTTCAGAGAGTGCTGCACAGTGCTGAGAGAGAAGCGTCACTGACAGAGCGACTTGAAACGCAAACTCAGCGCATGCGCATTGAATTAGGTACGCTCATGAGACACAAAGTGGCGAATTTGTCCCTCTTTTGTGCTCGAGATATTAGTTTTCGGCGACATTAAGGAATCGACTTTACCGAAAAGAAAATGCTAAGACAAATAGGGAGTTTTTCCACTTCAAAAATAGCACACTTCAAGTGCTATTGACATACAAGCAAAAGAAGGACATTCCAAGTACTAAAACATTCTGAAACATTCTAGATTTTTAGGAGAAACTCAGTGACAAAGGAAATACGAGACTGAGACTTTCTCTGTCATACTGAACTCAGGTTTCTGAGCATTTAAATTGATAAACCCATCACTTACTACACCCTCCCACACACACACACAAACACAAACCACTAAAACTCACGACCTTCCCCATACCCCTTGTGGGTGTGAAGAGGACTCGTGGGGATAACATATTCTAAGTGCTAACTAACTATTTTTGAAAAATGGTTTCCTTTTCCATTTAAGATTTCTGAGAACTTACTGAAGACTAAATCAGTGTGAGTCCCTGTCCTCCCCTGTTTCCTGTGGATTACTGAAGACAAACATCAGCATTCATAACAGTTCTTGATGGGTTCCTTCAGCTAAGTGCTTGTATGTTTTAACTTGTCACATAAAAGTTTTTTCGGAGTCATTTTACTGTCATTTGCTAAGCCATTCCATAAAAGTTTAAAAAGAAGAGCACTACAGCCTATGGCCAGTTTACAGAACATTACCTTAATTTAAAAAAAAAAAAACGTTTACTAAATGTTTTCCAGAAATGATTTCCAATATTAAAATGATTATGTACATTTTTTTATATAAAAAACCCCACCCCCAGCTCCTTTATCTTTGCTTACCTCATTATTGAAGCAGGCAGACCAGCTGGTGCCAATTCTCTGTGCAGCATGTCATTTCGTAAGAATGATATCAAGAAAACGTGATCACGACAAAGATTGAATTTCCATCATTAAATAATTATTAGTTCTCATACATATTTTAGCTATGAATAGGATGTTCTACATAACAGATGCCCTTCAGAGTGTTTCTTTTGACAGGCTCTCTATGTACAGGCTCAGTGTACTGTCGCATCAATCTCAAATGCCTGGTTGTTCCTCGTTGTGTTTATTATCATACTGACATTTTTTCTTACACATGCCAAAACTTTTTCTGCAAAGGATATAATGTGAGTTTAAAATGTGTTCTTAACCATTTTAGAATCCAACTGTAACAGCTTGAGCAACAGAATGTTCATTATTCTGCTATTATACCAAAGTAAAGTAGCCTATAGTGTTCGTTACCTTGAATGCACTTTGTCGGCAAAAGACCATACAAAAGAAGGATGTAGCCTATTATTTGCTGCAAAGCATCAATTCTGCGGGGGGAAAAATAATCAATGTAGACCAGACATCTAATTTATTCACAGAGTAAACATAAATAAGTGGAAGAAAATACATTTTACAGGAAGTTCAACACCAAATCACAATGTTTGCATGCACTTTAAGGCTTGCTGTGCTGTTAGTCTTAGCAAGGTTATTTTCGTTTAACTGGGATTCTTATGGCATTGTTTGCATCATTTGGAATCCTTAATGTGGCTCTATAATGTGTTAATCCTTAATTTGGTCACCCATAAAATATCTACTGGTTGTCTGTGCGTTCATTGGCATCTCTTTTTGAGTGTGAGAGGTCCATTCCTTGAGCTGTGCCGTACAGACATATTCTGCAGCCCATGATCATAAGGAAAGCCCTACGAAAAGAACGGTTGAAGAAACCATAGAGAAAAGGATTTAGAGAGGAGTTGACGTACCCCAACCACAGAAAAACATCCCATATCACACCAGCAGTCCCGTACTCAATAAACGGGTCAACGATATTGACAGTAAAGAAAGGCAGCCAGAAAAGAAGGAAAACCCCCATGATTATGCCCAGAGTTTTGGCTGCTTTTCTTTCCCTCCTTATAGAGTTGCGATGTTTTTGTTTCTTACTCGAGTCCTTTCCCACACCTGCCGCCATCTGTGCTTCCATCGCGCTTATTTGCATGGCTTGTCGCTTGGCCGCTTTGTAGATCTTCCAGTAGGCCACCAACATGGTCATCATAGGCAGATAAAACGCAACAAGGGATGCCATGATGGCATAAACGCGGTTTACTAAGAAGATGCACACGTTCTCCGGTAAAGGAACGTCCACACCAAGCTTGTGCAGCCCGAGGAGGATTGGGCCGAAGGAGATGAGGAAAGGAATGGCCCAGCAACCCACAATCAGCAGACCTACACGTTTAGGAGACATCTTAAACGAATACACCAAAGGGTTGCAGACGGCGTAATAGCGGTCAAAAGCAATGCAGCTCAAATGGAAGATCGAGGCCGTGCAGAGCATAACATCCAAGCTGGAGTGAAGATGGCAGAAGGTTGGACCGAAATACCAACATCCTTCTACTGTCCTGATCATACTGTACGGCATAACTACAAGGCCCACCAGGAAATCAGCAACAGCCAGAGACATGACGAAATAGTTAGTAGGGCACTGCAGCTGTTTGAAGTAAGCAATGGCGAGCACCACCAGGAAGTTTCCGACAACGGTACAGGCGATACCAGCGATGATGAAAACATAGAGGGCGACTCGTGAACCGGAGCTCCTCAACGTGGCACAGGGTTCGAAATCAGCGTAGAGAGAATTGTTGCTCCATTCCGAGGAGTTTTCCATGCTGTTCAACCTGGTGATAAATGAGACACATGCATTCAAAATTTATTCCATGATCATTGATAAATGCTTTGTTTGATCTCACAACACGATGTGTTTTAGAAAACCAACAAGACTTCTAGTTTGAGATATTGTCCAGGGTCGCTAATAAACCACCTTACTGATATATGAGAATAAAAATGGCTGTGTCATTTCCCCACACAGCAATAATCAGTCTATTTCACCATTAATATTTTTGCTAAGTGACAAAAGCCCCTGAAGCTCCTGCTGTAAGGCTGGGAAAGCAGAACAGACTGGGAAACTCGGGCCAAATCTGTAATAAAAACAATATTTCGGATCCTTTAGTTCTGGGTATCAGCCAAGAATCATAAAAAACCTTCAACCTGACCTTGTCTCAGGAATTGTATCCCTGCAGTGTGCCCCTTCTTGACCTTTGGGATTATACTTAATGTGCATGCCTAAAATATCATCAGCATTGTTACAGTTTAACTAGTCCCTATTGAGCAAAAACACAATTTTGAAAGCATGCAGTTTGACAAATGTATTTTTTATTATCTGAAACGATTCATATGAATGGTGTAATGTGTTACATAATTAATGGCGTCCTAAAAATAGCGTACTTGAGATGCGATGAGGAAAACTTCCATTGTGCGTTCTTGATGTAAAATGCATGTTGTGTTTCATTGAAACCACCAATGAATTGTTTCACATTCAGTCAAGCAGAAGAGAGTGTCAGTTCCTAATGAGTGACAGGCATGTTTCTCAGCCCATGACAGAACCTGAAAACAACATCTGGGGATGTTTGATGGAGAGGAAAAATGAAGGAAAATGCGGAAAATAAGGTTTTAGTTCAGTAGCAATACAAATTTAATTACCACCAATGGGACCGTGTGACAGTGAGAGAAGTAATGCTTAGCATTTTGATTTTACAAAATTCACAGAAGAAGAAAAATAGATTACAATGTTATTTTGAATGGCTCCTGTGTGGATGTCAACATTTATAACAATTGTTTGTTAGTATTTTTCTTTCTTTTTTTGATTCTGCTTGACAAATGTCGCTATGTGCTTATGAAAAACTTAAAGAATGAAGATTCTTTAACAAATCACAATATAATAATTAAACTCAATGTTTTTTTCAAACCAGAGCTGTTATGTTTAATGAATACTACAGTTTAGCATACTGTAGATGTGTCTCTATGGCAAATGACTTTCTGTGCATGCTATATTGCACGTGTTAAAGTGCAATTTGCACTGATATAAATGATTGGCAAGGTTGGGACTGCAGACACTGTTCACTTAAATGCATTAACAGACATGTTCGCAAACACGCTCGATCCCTCTGACCACTCAGACACAGCAGGTGAACATCTTGTACAGACACTCTTGCTGTAAGAACCCATGAAAATCAAGGCAATGTTCTGAGAGCACAGTTTAAAGATACTCTGAAACGAACATAGGGAGAAAGAGATCCTCTGCAGGTGTCTGCGTGTGTGGTCCTTCCCCATCTCAGACACAACTAATTAAATTCAACCCAATGCTCCACATTAGAGATGTAAACTCTGACTAATTCTAAGTGCATAATAAAGATATGGCGCCAATTTTGATCCAGTACATAAAGACCTGCAGACCACAACAGAACACTCAGCTGTTCCATAATAAAATCTCTCCCTCGTGTGAGACAATACCCAAGCACTTTTCATTTGTTTATATTCTTGAACTGAACTAACCACTACAGGAGTCATTACAAATGATTTGCCATTCATCCCTTTATTCTTTATATTTAAACTAAAGCCACTGGAAATCCAATATGAATGTGCTATCAGTTGCTTGCTTTGTTTGTTATTCTTGAACAAAACCAATCTCTAGCGTGTTCCAAGTAAAACAATTGACCCGAATCAAACCGCTGCATTCTGCCAGATCACTTAAAATATGTTTTTACTTTACTTTCAAGGTTTGGAGAGAGACTGGACGGGGCAAGAATGGTCATTTAAGTCAGACATTTATTTTCTACAAAAAGCTGGCTGCATAAAAATCACCTTCCCACACTAACAAGGAGACAAACAGACCTGTCAGTCATAAAGGGGATCAGTGAGAGATCATTCAGGGTTCATGATTATGTAAACTAAACAAAATTAAGAACAACAGTCCTCACGTTGCTCTAGACATACCAGATTTTAATACTTAAAGACAAAAAAGATATACATTTGAAAGGTAAAAGCTAAATTATAAATTGTATGATGTTAATATAATATAGCTATACTATTATTATTCCTATTATCATTGTTTTAGCATGTTAGAATCATAATCTTGTTTTACACATCAAATCAGAGACGATCTACTCACCTAATGGGAGTGTTTCTCCTCTCTTTACAATGCCATGTTTATCTGACTCTTCTTGTTTCCTCCCTTTCTTCTGGATGAACAGACGAGTAGCAGCTCCATCAGTAAAATAAGGATGGCAAAGTGTCTGTGTGTGTGTGTGTGTTATTTTGAATATGCCACATTAATAAGCACTAAAACGGTCCTCTTGATCAGAATGTAGGCGGGGCGTGTGTGTGTGTGTGTGTGTGTGGGTGCCTGTGTGTTGGGCATTAAGAGTTGGGCATTGTTATGCAAATAATCCTCACATCCGACAGATTTCCTGCACTGTTCGCTGTTTCTCGGTATGGCCAATGCAGACATCAAAGTAATAATTATAAACAGAGAGGTTACATGTTTTCTAAATTGTGCTTGATGTTTGAATCAGATGAAATAATTGCTTTTCGTAAGCGGACAGCAGAAGGATACATACTGCTGTGTTGAGAATCTGGATTTCACAGATAACATCAGTAAACATGTTGCATTCCGCTCTGATCTCAGAATGAGTTTAGCTCCAGGCCAAGGCACAATCTAGGCCCACACGACTCCACAGAAATCTTGGATTATTGACTGGATCTATGATGTATTCAATAATAATGAATACACACATTTGGATAACTTTTGGGGTGCTTAAAGTCTAAAATATCCATGTATGCTGTAGGGGAAAAAAGCTGAATTAAAAGAGCTGAAATCTTGAAAAAGAAGCATTGCATTTGGAGTTTGCCATATTTTTAGCATGGTTTCTTAATAATAATAGGAATTTATTTAGTTATTAATAATCACAACTATAAAAAAAAATATATATATATATATATATATATATATATATATATATATATATATATATATATATATATATATATATATATATATATATACATACTTTTTAATTGATGGTTAACACCATTCAACATTTTAGAGTAATGTTTAAATTTTCCACAATGTATCAAATAAATGTACTAGTATATTTTAACTAGATTTTAAATTTCTCCTTTTTTACGTCTCTGACATACTTATTTACTCTTAACTCTAGATCGTTCAGCTCTGTATAGCACATTTTGCCAGCTTTAAATTAATGGCACTGAATCCTGCAATTCACTACATAAACATAAAACAACAACGGATCCATTTGGGTTTAATGAGCTGAAACATCTACACCACTAACACCCACTTAAATTCTTTTTCCTTTTTTTCTTTTCACAAAAAGAAATTCTGAAAAACTATTCTGAAAAAAATTCTGAAATTCTCAAAACAACTTGCTCAACCACCAAATCATCTAGTGACGCATGCACATCATAAAAGCACTTTCTCATTATTTTGAACAAATTGAGGATACGTTGGTACATTCTGTATAACAGAATGGTAAATTATGATTATAATTAATCCTAATTGATTATGTATTTGAAATGTAATACATTGAAACTGTATTATACTGGTTCCCTGTTGAATTGTGTTAGCCTCAAAACATCTAGGCATTAGTCGTTAAATGCAAAATGTTTAAACTAGTTATCATAAACTGTTAAGCATATTTTGCCTATGCTAATACGCTTATTTGTCTTTTTCTAAATGTATTACGGAGGAGAATTTTGAATTTCAGTAATGAAAGGGCTGAATCAACCAGTTCTCTAAAACATCTTAGAGGTGCATCTCATAAATCTGTTACAAATTCTGACAACAAGGAAACAAACGGGGTCAACGGTAGAGAGGAGGAAGTGGAGTAAGGATGTGTGAAGGAAGGGTACAGAGAAAAAACAGTGGAAGAGGTAGAAGAGGCCAAGACTGCAGACATGTTTCTGATGAAATAATGGGCACTATTGTAGAACATGTTGGAAGAACAACCGTGTCCTCAATCATTCAAACATTTGTAGACACACACATATACACATAAATGTATATATGAATATAAGCATTAAAATAGTGTTTTATCTTGAATAAGTCATCGCTTAAGGGCGTTGTTCGGCACTATGTGAAATGCAGGGTAACTCTTTTATGAAACTGTTACCACACAACACAAATATTAAGCCAAAAAATATGTATCAAAGCAACTTTCATTAAGGAAAAAAATAGTCCCTGACCGAGCAACAGAAGTTCAATTAGTACACCATACATGGCGGCAAAGATTGTCTTTATGAGCGAGTCACTCAATAGCGAAGACTTTTATATTGAAAGAACTGAAACTTGTTGTAAACTGTAAAATGAGTGATGCGGTCATAGCCACGTTTTATTGTGAATAAAACACAGCTATTGACCAATCAGAAACAAGGACTGGAAACAAACTGTTTTATACAATCAATCATCAATAGCCCACATAGAGTAATGTGTAAATTTGTACAGCTGAAATTGATTTATACCATACAGAAGGAGTGCAGTCTTGTGAATGTTCAACCACTGTCATCAAAATTGTATCCATAGTTTACATCTGAAAAGATTGCACTGCTATACTGACAGCATGACAAAGTATTTTGACAATCTTGTTTGAGAACAATGACACAAGGACTTGACATTCTGATGACACTGATATGTTCAGTGACATAAACACTTACTTTTGAGAGATGAACTAAGGATTTTGAGTAAGTTACAGGATTTTGCCGCTAATCCATTGTGTGCATCACTTACTGGTTTGCAAATCAAAAGGACGATTCAAGAAATGTAGAGAACATTTTACATTTTTGTCTCAGATGGATGGATGGATAGATAGATAGATAGATAGATAGATAGATAGATAGATAGATAGATAGATAGATAGATAGATAGATAGATAGATAGATAGATAGATAGATAGATAGATAGATAGATAGATAGATAGAAACAGATGAAATTTTCCCTTGGATCTATTGTGAACATCTGCTCATGGCAGCTCTGCTTCTCTCTTCAACAGTGTCACAGGACACTGAGTTGCCAAAGCAGATCAAATTTGCCGTAGATGGGATGAGCGCCAACGTTCCTTTTTTTAATGCATTATCCATTAAAATGTCAAAAAGGTAAAACAGTCCATAATACCCCTTTTCCCAACCAAAAGCCAGCCATTTAAAACAAACCTTTTTGAAACAAAGAGAGTGTTTAAATATACAAATATGATAATTCAAAAATCAGCCCTTTATAAAAACAGTCACGCAAACAAGATCTGCAGCTATTGCATAAGATGCTAAAACGCCAAGCAAAGAACACAGTGCAACACTTTAGAATAATAATCCATAATTAAAACTTAACTATGCAGGAAGTGCTACATTAACACTTCAGCTACTATTTGTTGCGGTCTTGTCTCACGTTGTTGCCTTCCAGGACCCTTTATGTATCTTCCAGGTCCGGCACGCTCACGTCTGTCTAATCACTCCCTAAAGTTGTGTAAGCTGTTCCATATTTGTCTCATGTGTATTTATACCCTCCTGTGTTCCCTTGTCTTTGTCGGATGATAAAATGACTAACGTAGTGTGGCAAGTACCCAGAGTAAAGCTTCAGCGTCGCCCGGTAATTGCTTCCCCTCAGGCAATCAGCAGCCAGGTGTAGGCACTAATGGGCCACACCTGGATCGCGTTAAGGGGAGAGGATTTAAGCAGAGAAGGAGGAAGGAAGGGTGAGCGAGTTCTGAGCCGCTGCATGCTAACTGTGCTTACTCTTTTCTCTGCTCCCCTAGAATCCAGCGAAGGCTGAGCTCCGAACGCCAGAGACCTACCACCACCTGCACGTCACGAATCCGGGAAGACAGTATTACTTTGTTGATTTATCACTCTTTTGTTTAATAAACACCCGTTGGGAACGTGTGCACTACAAAGCTGCCTATTTGTCCTCATTCGACCTGCCACAGTGGTGGAGAATGCGGGCAGATTTTTTTTGAATGAGGACATTCGTTTGGGGTGTACTGAAGCAGTATTTACCTTGTTTACCTTTCTGTGAGACAGATGGAGGAGGTAATCCAGCGACTTACCGAAGTCAGCATCCGCCAACAGCAGTTTGTGGAACAACTCGCGGGCCAACAAGAGCGTATGGAGCATGCGCTTGAACAGATGAGGTTAGGGGCTGCCAGACACGTACCCCTCCCTGATCCCTGTGTCCAAGCCCAGCAGCTGCTTAAAAAATTAACAGATCAAGATGATGTGGAAGCATACTTGCACACGTTTGAAGTCATCGCTGCTCGTGAAGGATGGGAGGAAAATGAGTGGGCCCGCATATTAGCCCCACTCCTTTCAGGAGAAGCGCAACGAGCCTACTATTCTCTCCCGACCCCGGCCAATGAGTCATATGCCAATTTAAAACAGGAAATTTTGGCACGAGTGGGCCTTTCTCCAGTGTGTGCTGCCCAACACTTCCATGAATGGATGTATGACCCACAGGTTCCCGCACGAGTTCAAGCGGCCCAGCTGTCACGTTTGGCCCAACTTTGGCTGCTGTCTGGGAATCCTACGGCTGGCCAGGTAGCCGAAAGGGTAGTAGTGGACCGCCTGCTACGTGCGTTACCCCGTGTACATCGGAAAGCGGTCGGTATGAGGAATCCTACCACCCTTGCAGCCCTCGTAGAGGCGATGGAGCTGGCAGAGGCAGCCCAAGCCCGAGATGCTGGAGAGAGAACAACCCGGTTCCCCCGGAGGTCAACCCCACCGAGACGAACAACGGAAGAAACCTGGAAACCGTTTAACAAGCCAGCAGCCTCCACGCCACGGGATGAGCCCATGCCCACTGATCCACACCCACCTGAAGCCAAAGTGTGGCTAGCAAGTTGCATTGTACATCGAGCTACACCACGGGGAGCACCCGAAAGGCAAGTGTGGGTAGAGGGGAAGCGTGTGAAAGCTATCCTGGACTCGGGCAGTGCGGTAAGCCTAGTCCAACCCCAGGTCGTCAAACCCCGTCCAGACGGCAAGTCGTCCATCCCATCACCTGTGTCCATGGGGATACGTGTTACGTGCCCGCACAAATGGTTACAATTTCCACTGGCTCGAAGTCCTGGCCACTGGAGGTAGGAGTCGTGAATGATCTCCCGGTCCCGGTACTGCTGGGAAGAGACTGGCCGGGGTTCAACCAACTGCTGGCAACCACAGTACAACCGGCTAATCGGAGGAGGAACCGGCGAATGCAAGAGACTCGGCGTCAGTCTGCCAGCCATCCTGCCCTGCGGACTACTGAGAGCGAGAGAGATGGTGAGTCCCAAAATTCACACCCTAACATCTATACTGATGTTTTTCAACAGATCACTGAAGGGGGTTCCTTTGGGCGAGAACAGCGGGAGGATGAACGGCTGAGAAATTGCTGGTCACAAATTAGAAAAGTGGAAGGGGAATCCCGACACCCAGCACCCCATCCCTACCCGCACTTCATAGTGAAAAGAGGTCTCCTTTACTGTGTTGCCCAATGACGGGGGGAGGAGAAACATCTGTTGGTAGTTCCGAAATCCAAGACTGAAGTCGTGCTGGAGCTGGCCCATTCCCATCCAATGGCTGGACACCTGGGAGTCAACAATACAATTCAGCGCATTCGAGATCGGTTCCACTGGCCAGGCCTGGAGGCTGAGGTAAGGCGGTTCTGCCAAAGCTGCCCAACTTGTCAAAGAACGGCACCTCGACGACCTCCACCCAGTCCCCTCATTCCCTTACCAATTATTGAGGTCCCTTTTGAGCGCATCGGGATGGACCTGGTTGGACCATTGCCAAAATCAGCCCGGGGCCATGAGCACATACTCGTCATTGTAGATTAGGCCACCCGGTACCCTGAAGCAGTTCCCCTAAGGAAAGCTACGTCGAAGAACATTGCCAAGGAACTATTTCTGCTGTTCAGCCGGGTGGGAATCCCAAAAGAGATTCTGACTGACCAGGGCACCCCGTTCATGTCCAAACTAATGGCCGACCTATGCCAACTCCTGCGGGTCAAACAGCTCCATACCTCCGTGTACCACCCTCAAACAGACGGGTTAGTCGAACGCTTCAACCAAACCTTAAAGCAGATGTTGCGACGGGTAGTGGCGGAGGACGGACGAGACTGGGACCTCATGATCCCGTATGTGCTGTTTGGCATCCGTGAAGTTCCCCAAGCCTCCACAGGGTTTACCCCCTTCGAACTGTTGTTTGGACGGCAACCACGAGGACTTCTTGACGTGGCCCGGGACGCATGGGAGCGTCAACCCTCCCCACATCGTACCGTGATCGAACATGTACGAGAGATGAGACAGAGGATTGACCGTGTTATGCCGTTAGTGCGAGAACACCTAACCGCGGCCCAGAGTGCCCAGCAACGCCTATACAACCGGCCCGCCCAACCCCGAGAGTTCCAACCCGGAGACAGAGTCCTCGTTCTCGTCCCATGTGCCACTTCTAAGTTCCTGGCGTCCTGGCAAGGGCCATACACCATAATTGAACGGGTGGGTCCGGTAACATACAGAGTTCGCCAGCCCGGTCGGAGGAGAGCAGAACAGATTTATCACATCAACCTGCTGAAGAAGTGGGTAACCTCTCAAGAACAGCTGGCTGCATTCTCACAGACTGAGCCAGTAGTGGTGGATGTGGGACCACAACTCTCGGGCACCCAGAAGACCGAGCTGGAATCCCTGGTCAGGAGTTTTCAAGATGTGTTCTCTGAATTACCTGGACGGACCAATCTAATTCAACACGAAATTCGAACTCCCCCAGGAACGATTGTCCGACAGCGGCCCTACAGGGTTCCAGAGGCTCGTCGGCATGCTATTGAGGCAGAAGTCCAGGGGATGTTGAAATTAGGGGTCATCGAAGAGTCACGGAGCCCGTGGTCCAGTCCCATTGTAATGGTCCCAAAACCTGATGGGACCCTCCGTTTCTGTAATGACTTCCGAAAACTCAACGAAGTCTCCATCTTTGACAGTTATCCCATGCCCCGAGTGGATGAGCTCATAGAGCGCCTAGGTAGAGCCCGATTTATTTCAACCCTGGATCTGACAAAAGGGTACTGGCAGGTCCCTCTCACGGCTGCATCTCGAGAGAAAACAGCCTTCAGCACCCCCAGTGGCCATTGGCAGTACCGGGTGCTACCCTTCGGAGTACATGGGGCACCTGCAACCTTCCAGCGGATGATGGACATCTTGTTGAGGCCCCATCAGGAATACGCGGCCGCCTACTTGGACGATGTGGTCATCCACTCGGAACGGTGGGAGGACCACGTAGTTCGCCTCAGGAAGGTTCTGTTAGAGCTTCGTCAGGCTGGGCTCACCGCCAACCCCAAAAAGTGTCATCTCGGGCTATCAGAAGCTCGATACCTGGGTTTTCAAATTGGACGCGGTCTGATTAGGCCCCAGGAACCGAAGGTCGAGGCTGTCCGCTCATACGCCCGCCCCAAAACTAAGTCCCAGGTACGTGCCTTCCTGGGGTTGGCAGGGTACTATCGATGTTTTATTCCTAACTTTTCCTCAATAGCTTGCCCCCTGACCGAACTGACAAAGAAGCGACAGCCAGAGAGACTGAAGTGGACGGCAGAAGCTGAAGCAGCCTTTGAAAAGTTAAAGACAGCATTAACCTCCTCTCCAGTCCTCCATGCCCCTGACTTTAACTGTCCGTTCACCCTCCAGACAGATGCTTCCGACTCTGGATTAGGGGCTGTCCTGTCCCAGACACAGCAGGGGGAAGAACACCCGATCGTCTATATTAGCCGAAAGTTAACGCCAGCGGAGACCAGGTATGCCACAGTCGAAAAAGAGGCCCTTGCCATCAAGTGGGCAGTTACAGAGCTGCGGTATTACCTATTAGGACGGTCCTTTACGTTGATGACCGACCATGCTCCCTTACAATGGATGGCCCGGGCAAAGGACACAAATGCCAGGGTGACTCGCTGGTTCCTCACCCTCCAAGACTTCCACTTTAAAGTGCAACATCGAGCAGGGGTGGCAAATGGGAATGCAGATGGACTCTCAAGGATGGGGGCAGGTTGGTCAGGTCTGGCTCTCGTACACCCCCACCCACCCCTATCTTCTCCCCTGTTTGGGCCAGGACATGGACGACGCTTAGGGGGGGGGAGTGTGGCAAGTACCCAGAGTAAAGCTTCAGCGTCGCCCGGTAATTGCTTCCCCTCAGGCAATCAGCAGCCAGGTGTAGGCACTAATGGGCCACACCTGGATCGCGTTAAGGGGAGAGGATTTAAGCAGAGAAGGAGGAAGGAAGGGTGAGCGAGTTCTGAGCCGCTGCATGCTAACTGTGCTTACTCTTTTCTCTGCTCCCCTAGAATCCAGCGAAGGCTGAGCTCCGAACGCCAGAGACCTACCACCACCTGCACGTCACGAATCCGGGAAGACAGTATTACTTTGTTGATTTATCACTCTTTTGTTTAATAAACACCCGTTGGGAACGTGTGCACTACAAAGCTGCCTATTTGTCCTCATTCGACCTGCCACACGTAGTTTGCTGTTACGTGTGTGGGTGCCTTCATAACCATGTTTCCAAGTATTCCTTGTTCTCTGAGTTTTCCACCAAGAGAGTGCCGTTTCTGTTCTAGTTTAATAATAAAGTATTTTTAAGTTGTATTTCCGTGTCTCTTCGTCTCTCCGCATCGCACACCCTTCTGTGACACTAATATTAAATAATATGGGAAAAAGATTAACTAATCAGTAGTTACTGTCAAATTTAAGACTGAGATAGTAAATGATAATCAATTATTACATTACTGAATAAGATTGGCATCATTAAGAACTAATAATTAACTATGACAAGTTATTAAATATTACTAATCACAACATTATTGTGTTTTGAGATGACAACAATGGTCTTTTGTTAACTCTCAAAAAATGCATCACTAATTATTCAAGCATTACCTAGTCTCTCTTCAAGAACTACTAAGGATCTGGACCATTATTAAAATGTCTTTCACTTTCAAATAATGGTCCAGATTCCTGCAGTGAAGCTTGTTTTCATATTAATAGTCGTGGCTGAAGTGTTAATGCAATTCTCATATGTCCTGCATTACTTCCTGTATAGTTATCTTTTAATGATGGAAACATTATTCAAAAGTGTTACGGAACATGGTTCAAGGTTGGTTACATGACCTCAACAAGTTAAGCTTAACTGTTCTTAAGATTGTACATGTAAAAGCTTTCAGTAACTCTAACACTTCACACGACATGGAAGACACAAAGGTTAATTGCCATTCCCAGATCATTTCTTTTACATTTCTGCATTTGGCAGACACTTTTATCCAAAGTGACTTTCATTGCATTCAAGGAACACATTTATATTCTAATCAGTTCTTGCTTTCTCTGGGAATCAAACCCATGACCTTGGCGTTGTAAGCGCCAATGCTCCACTGATTAAGCTACAGGTAAACAATAATGATAATAATAATAATCATGATATGATTATAAGCTACACATACTAAACAACATGCATTTCAGTAGCTGTTATAAATGTGCCTTAGACAACAAAAAAAAACACTACTGATGTGCATCTTGAGATAAAATAATGGTATTTTAAGACATGCCAGTGGAAGCTGCTTTCAGCTAAAACATGCATTTTAGTCTAACCTTGTCTGTGAAACCGGGCTAAGTGTTCTAATGTAATGCAAAGTATACAAATAATAATTTGTTAAATCATTTGTAACACATCATTTGGATGACCACAAGGCAGTTTTGTATCAGGTAACACCAACTTTTATTACAAAGAATTGGGGTATGTTCTCTTGTTTCTGGTGCATTCACATGTACTGTATACACATGCACACACTGTAATTAAAATGTAACTACAGTAATCCCTCGCCACTTCGCGGTTCAAGTTTCGCGGCCTCAGTGCATTGCGGATTTTTCAAAAATATTTATCGAAAAAAATTAAAATTCAAAAATGCCACCATATCGGCAGCGTTGCTTCATCGTGATGCGAGAGAAATGGATTCCCAGGATGCCAGACAAAGAGAGAAACTCTCTCAGAGGCTTTGTACACACCCACACCATGCATGTGATTGGTTCCCGGCGCGAGATCGACCAATGAGAGCACGATAAGCAAATGTTGACTCTTCCCGAACTGATTTAAAGGCCTCATTATACCAGTGCAGTAACACCATCATCATCATCATCATCATCATCACATCCATCGAACCGCACAGGTCTGTCATTGTCGTCATTACTGGAGTCGAGACTCAAGATATTACTGTCATTGATGAGTGTAGAGCACCATAATACGTATCGTATGAGAGAGTAAATGTATAATATTAAGGTTTTATAGTTAAATAGATTTAAGTAAAATATATTTAAAGTATAAATATACATATTTGAAACATTCCTGTACCTACACACACATATACGGAAATTCCTAGGGGGCCAATACTACTTTGCAGATTTTCATGGGGGGTTCCGGTCCATATTAACTGCGATAAACGAGGGATTACTGTATATTGTAACTATATTAAATGTAACAACATAATCACCCAGCTGTTCAGAGAAATTCTAATTTATTTAGCTTTATCCACCTACATATAGTATACTTGTGTGGCATATAAATATAGCATGTCAACTGCTTGATTGCTTTTATCATCACAGTGTAAATCTCTCAGCTCTAATCTGCTACGATATGAATATATTATAAACATTAACAAAATGATTTTCTGTAAAGCTGCTTATTATGAATTTGACTTAACTTGTATACTTTTGTCAGTTTACTCAGCTTATTATATTCCCCAGTTCATCTACACATGTAATTCCTATAGCACACGGGTCTCTCTCCCCACAATTGCATGTCCCTGTCCCCTCCAGAACCCCTTGCTGTGCTACAGGACACATGACAAGTGAAACTGCCCTCCAGATACCTGGCGTGTCTGTTTGTGCTCAAGTCCTTCAAGTGTGTAGGATGAGCTTTAATTAAACATGTGGGGTTTTCAATTGCTCCCAGATAAAAGGCGCACTCACTCCTTGGCCAGCGGTGTCTCCAGCCCAGTCATTCATATGTAATGTGAGTGTTTGTCAGGAGAGGCACAGAGCATCTGCGCTATTCAATAAGCAGACTGAGACCAACAGGCAGGGATGTGCTGCACTGAGCCCTGCATAATGAGAATTTTGTTAATTATGAATATGATCAAGGATACTGTATGCCTATAAATCAGAAGAATCATTGAAAGTAATCACATCTATCTCTGTTGTTTGTCCATCTGTCCATTTGTCTCTCTCTCTCAATCTATCTATCTATCTATCTATCTATCTATCTATCTGTCTAGCTATCTATCCATTTGTCTCTGTTAATCCTTTTGTCTGTCTGTCTGTCCATTTGTCTCTGTGTCAATCCTTCTGTCTGTCTGTCTGTCCATTTGTCTCTCTGTCAATCCTTCTGTCTGTTTGTCCATGTGTCTCTTTGTCATTCCTTCTGTCTGTCTATCTGTCCATTTGTCTCTCTGTCAATCCCTCTGTCTGTTTATCTGTCTATCCGTGTCTCTCCATTTGTCTCTCTGTCAATCCTTCTGTCTGTCTATCTAATCCCTTACATATCTTAAGACACATTGTATTCCTTTATATTTCAGTCCGGTTTCAAAACTATGCACAGTACCGAAACTGCCCTTATCAGAGTCCTTAATGACATCCTAATGGCTACTGATTCAGGCGATTCTGCCATTTTAGTTATGCTTGATCTGTCCTCAGCCTTTGATACTGTTGATCACGAGATTCTTGTCTCTCGCCTGGAATCCTGCATCGGGCTACAGGGGGAGGTCTTAAGCTGGTTCAAATCTTTTTTAACCAATCAAAGTTTCTCAGTTAAAGTTGGTAACTTCACTTCCAATCCAAGCAATCTAAGCTGTGGTGTTCCTCAGGGCTCTATTCTAGCTCCTACCCTTTTCTCTCTTTACTTGCTTCCTTTGGGCTCTATCTTTAGCAAACACAATGTTTCCTTCCACTGCTACGCAGATGACATGCAAATCTATCTGCCTATAACCAGAAAAGGAAAATCTACTCTCCATACTCTATTAGCATGTCTAGACGATGTTAAATCTTGGCTCTCCAATAACTTTCTTTCCCTAAACTCAGATAAAACAGAAGTCATTGTCTTCAACCCTTCTGACTCCAGAACACAAAATCCTATTGATCTTGAGTCATTAAGCTCATTTATCTCTCCCAAAGTGAGGAATCTGGGAGTGGTCTTTGACAACTGTTTAAAATTCGATAAGCAAATTAGCACTGTTGTTGGTTCTAGTTTCTTCCATCTTCGCTCTCTCTCTAAAATTAAATCCTTCCTTTCCGAGGGTTCTTTAGAGACAGCTATCCATGCCTTCATTACATCGCGACTGGACTACTGCAATTCCCTTTATTACGGGATCTCAAAGGCGCAAATTTCTAGGTTACAAATAGTCCAAAATGCGGCAGCTAGATTTCTTAAGAGGCGTAATAAATTCGATCACATTACGCCCCTCCTGAGATCTCTTCACTGGTTGCCTACCCAGTTTAGAATTCAATACAAAATTCTACTACTTGTCTACAAATCTCTAAATAATCTGGCTCCCTCCTACCTGACCGATCTTCTTCACCCTTACACTCCCGTGAGAGAACTGAGATCGGAGGATAAACTCCTCTTAAAGATCCCCAGAACCCGCCTAAAGTCAAGGGGAAATCGAGCTTTTGAAGTGGCCGGCCCCACACTATGGAACAATCTTCCTGACCCTGTTAGAATGGCTTCCAGTTTATCAGAGTTTAAATCTTGCCTTAAAACCCATCTTTTCTCCCTTGCGTTTGTTGATGTTTAATATGTAATTATTTGGGGTTTTTGTGTATATACAGTTGTTTATACATGTATATATGTGTATACATATGTGTTTCTGTGGATATGTGTACGGTTTGACTATGTCTCTTTGCCTCTGCCTCTCAGTTTTTGCTTTTGACTGTTTCTATTTTTGTTTTGTTTTCTATTTTGCTTTTTATTTCTTATTTTGTTTTCTTTTATTTCATCCTGTTGTACAGCACTTTGGTTGGCCTTTGGCCATTTTTAAATGTGCTTTACAAATAAACTGAACTTGAACTTGAACTTATATATATTTTTTATAAATAATTGTATCAACACCTATAATGTTTATTAAAGTTATCTGGCTAGTTCAAATTTGAGTTTCATGGTTAAAGTATAATGTGTGTGTATATATATATATATATATATATATATATATATATATATATATATATATATATATATATATATATATATATATATATATATATATATATAATGAAATATATATAATAATATAATGAAATAATGAAAAGCACTTAAAATAGGATTCCAAGTCTATAGGGTACACCTTACAGAAAAAATTGTTTTATGAAGTTAAAAAAAATACAACTTGTTTAGCATTATTGGAACAACTCATTTTATGTAAAAAGAAATTACCATATGCGTCATTATGCTTTTAGTAAATGAAAGATGTATCTTGGAGCTACAATGCAGGCACAGCTTATACAATCCCCATAGAAACTAAGTAGACTGTTTTTTCACAATAACAATAACATTCGCAGTCTTCGTCTGTTACTGGCTGAAGAAAGCAGGATATCCTTCAGTCTGCTCCAGGATGTTTGGGTTAAAACTCTCCTGTTCGGTTGCATCTATGTAGTGTGAACAATGATCAGCATCAAGTATTTAAAGCCACTCAACTTATCAGGGTCATCGCAAAAGAAAACAAAACCATAAATGTTGAATTGTCAGCAGGGAGACATTGACAATCTGTGGTGATTGATGGGACATAAGCGGAGCCAGTCACAGGTCAGCAAGGAAAGCACAGGCCCGTGTCCTACAGACCTTCTAACCCAACACTGCTTCACTCATATACAATTTTAAGTAATCCCACCTATAAATCCTCATCCAGCCAATGATTGTACAAAGCATACCAGTGCCAACCAGGCATAAGGCCAAAGCAAACATACTGCATGAACCATTTCTACTGTAAACATGACCTGTGTGTTGCTTATAACAACAATAAGCACCGACACAACAGGGTGATCTTGAGGAGGAAGTTACTCCATCAGCACTTTTAATGCGTAAAACAAATCACCCATATGGGGTCGTGGAAGAAAGTGCTTCTCAGAGGACACTGATCCAGCTTCCGTGACAAGAATTTTGGAAATTGCTAAAGTGGTTTTGGATGAATGCCGTTGACATTTGAGGGATACATTATAGACTGTATTGCAGGAAGCAGCAGCAACCAGAGCGAAAAATTAATAAGACAAACATGAATATCTTTGAATTCTGCACAGGAGCTCACATTGTACCTTTAAGTGATGTAAAGTATTCATGAGGAATTTGAATTTGATTAAACATTTATAAGTGATTAGAGTGAAATAGAAGATTTGGGAAACTTTTACAAACAGAATTTGTGCATATTAAAATCATTACAATGTCAAGCATCAGTATAAAAACATAAGAAAAAAACATGTATACTGTATTAGTATATGGACATTAACATTCTGTCACTTCGGTTTGGGTTTCTAGTGTTTGTTGGACAGAGCTGCCCCTTTGTCGTGTCTTTGTCGTGTCTCTCTTGTCTGAATGCGTTCATGTGTTCATGTCGGGCGCAGTTAGTGTTCACTAACTGCTGTCTCGTCAAGTTCATGTGAACACGTGGCGATGTGCGTCCACATTGGCTGCATGTTCATATCTTGTTGTTATTGTTTAACCCCGCCGATTTTGTTCCCTTGTTTCCCTTAATTGTTCTCAGCTGTTTTCTGCTTGTTACCTTCCTCTTGTGTTCGCTATTTAATCCCTTTGTGTTTGTTGTCCATGTTGGCTGTTTGTTGTTCGCATAGTTGTCTATGTTGACTGTCATTCCTGTGTCTTTTCCTGGTTGTGCCTGTTTCTGTTTGTACCTGCTCCACGGCGTGTTCCATCCGGTTTTTCTGTTTACGTTCTATGTCTTAGTTTAGTTATGGTTTTCTCCCTCTGGGAAGTTTTTGTTTGTATGCTCGTTTTATTTCCATTATAATAAATAACCTTCCACCCTGCACCTTGAGTCCTCACTATTTCACCCGTGACAAAAGGCCCATCATTAAGTCAATATGAAGATCTATAATACATATTACTTTTTGTCGTATCAATGGAACAGCATATTGTGTAAAAGGAAATGGAATTTTATTGAATTAAATTAAGTATTCATGAGACATTGGAGTCAAAATATTTGATTTTGGAATACTTTATTCATTTAAACATTTCTGGGGGAGGAAATACTTCCAATGTCTAAAAACTGCTCAAATAGTTGCATGTCCGCTGTACATCAGCGAAATGTCAGTAGTCATTGCTAGAAAATCAATCAGATCTCATGTACTATTGTAGGATGTGGCAGTTTCATATTAGTTCATACAATGTGATTTGCATTGAAACATTCAACTTTTACAAAGAAAGCACACATGAAAGTCCACCCCTGAACTTAACCGTCAATGGGGCATAAGCAGATTATACGGAAACATACAAATCAGATTATGCGAATTAATACAAATTAGCCACCAATTTGCAACTAATTGCTGTGTGTGTAATTAATTAATTATTAATAATAATACAATTATATATTAATATTTTATAATATAATGTGTATATTACTCATAAAGTTAATTTATTTGTTAGTGTTCATTTGCATTTTAACACTCATTGCACATTAAATAATGTTGATAAATCAATTCTAGCTCTGGACATTTTGTTGGACTGTATTTTGTATTCGATCACCCATAGTGTTGAGAGCAGGTCATTAATAGCACTCCCATTCCACAGTTGACCCTTGTTGATTCATTGCCCATTCTAGCTTTCAACCAGTCTTTTCTATTGCTTTACCACTGGAGCTTTCACTAAAAGCTTTTCACTGTCGTGCCATATTGACAGAAAACCTGTAAAAACTCTATATTCAATCTTAACGGTCTACACATTACCGTCATTACTCTTTGCTCTTTGATACCCTTTGCTCTCTTTTCAATTTGATTTATCACAGTGGTCACAGGATGCGCCATTTTCAAACAAGACATTGCTGTGTAGAATTGCTGTGTGTCTCGTTATGGAGGAAATAAAAGTATATGTTTTAGTTATCATTTTGCTGACTGCTCTTTTAGAGTTAAAAGGATCTTATCTGTATTCACCAGAATTTGTTTCTGCAGATAATCTTGGATTCAAACATAAATGTCTCATGAGATGATGGCTATAAATCTTTAAATTGCATTCAGGGGATTTAAAGTTGAAAAGGTACATTTGGGATTGAACTGATTAAAGTAAAATGTGAATAAGGGTACTATGATGATTGATAAAAGACTAAGATATTGTAACGTGGCTAACTTATTTATATATACACACACAGTGTTGGGGAAAGTTACCTTTAAAAGTAATGCATGTCAAGGTTGAGTTGAAGGGAGATTCGAGGACTCAAGGATGCAGAGGCGTGGGGATTTTATTGTTACAAAAACGAAGACAAGAACATGTAGCCAATGCTGACGCACATTGCTGCATGATCACATTAAACAAAGACGACGCGCAGCTGGCGACAACCAAACTGCACGTGACAGAAAACACAACAAGAAAGCACACAGACGAGAGAGAGCGCAGCTTGCGCAAAGCTTGAAACCGCGCCCACTCACATGACACAAGGACAAACACACGAGTTATGAATGCCCGAATCCCGATCCAAAACCGAAACTAAACCACACCAAAGTATCGGGACCGGACATCATAACTCGCACAAAAGACGTCACACAGACACGCGCGCAAGCGTCTCGAACACTCGAAGCCGCGAGCACGCACACACAACTCTAGACATTCCGGTAGTGTCAGAGCCCTGCCACAACAACAAGAGGTTACTAGACCAAATGTGGCAGAACCCTGACAATGCATTGCAATATTGAGTTAGACCCAAACAAAGTAACTAATTGCATTACTTTTTAAGCAAAGTTTGCTCTGACTAATGTTTTGCCTTTTATGTGAGCGCACGGTTTGGAGCTCGCTCGAGCCATGTACTTTCCTGTCCACGTGTTTTGTGTGTGGGGAGTGGTGTTCGATCCCAATTCTTTTCGGTTTCAGTGTTCGCTCATGTGCTCTGTGTTCTGTAAGCGCAAGCAGTTTCGAGATAACTTTATGTGTTGTTGTACAGCACGCGGTTCATGTTTATATCGGCCACATGCTTTCGTGTCATGTCTTGTCTTGTGCTGTGTAGCTTGTATTTTCATTGGCTGCTTCGCTTTCTTGACATTTTGTTTTGTGTGGACACGTGGCTTATGAGTTCTCAGAAGCTGCGTGTGTAACTCTGCCATTCTTGTTTCCTCATTATTGGTTTGATTTGTCCCACCTGTCCCCACTCATTACCTGCCCTGTTTGTTCCCTATTTATTCTCCCTGTGTTTGCTGTCCAGTGCGGGTTCATCAACGTTGCATTGTCGAAAAGTCAAGTCAAGTCGTAGGGTTTTTCTATATCTACTGCACAATTGAGTCCTCACTCCTCCCTTCACCTTACCAGACAAATACTGCAAAAATGCAAAAAGAGTAACATTAGAGATATAGTATGCTCTAATAAAAATGAATAGACCCATTACTTTTCAGCATTTAGAAACAAACCAAAAAATTAAGTGGGGGTAGAGTGTTCCTCTCCCAAAAGCCAGAATGTTCTCACCCAGCCCTTTCCCTGAAATGGAAGAGAATAGGGAGGTGAAGGCAGTTCCGAAGCTTTGAAAACTTGTTAAAAAGAAGTTATTGAGATCTATTTGTAGATTTTTACCAGCTGTGGCTCGTTACTGAATAAATATTTCCACTCCACTTTCTGAAATTATGTTGCTATGTATACATAACTTTTCAGATATCAATGTTTACATCCTTGATTGTAGTTATGATGTCATTTTATTACATTATGACTTTGTAACAATGGATTTGTCACTGTTAGTGCAAATAATGTTGAAACACCAATCCTAAAATAAGCATGTGTGAAAAGAATCAGTTCAGCGAATCGGACTGTTGTGATGTGGTTAGACAGGCGAGATGAAAGCGATTTGGTGTTTTCTGAGGTGATTGTCAAAGTGACGGAAACTCTGTACCTTTATGTGGATGTCACCTCGCAGTTCACAGTGGAAAGTCCTGAAAGTGTCAAGGAGAGACTTGGTGGAACTGCTCACATGGATTTTCAGTGCTGGAGAGGTAAAAGTAAAACATTATGATACCCGTCTACCATTACGCAATCAAAGGCTGGTCAAAAATGTGTTCAGGTCCAGGCAGCGGCAAGATCATGCAACAATCACATGAGCTTCATCTGAGATTCTTCTCTGACATTTTACTAATCTACTGTCAGAACTTCCCTCATGAGAGATCTTACATAATCCATATGTCTCCATCCTGGAGGCTGTGTTCACAGTGTCTCCAAATAAACAGTAGCGTGGCATTTTCAGACCCACAACCCCTGCGACACAAGGACCTGTAAAAATCAATATAGTTTTTTAAAATATCCTAAATTTTTCCTCAATATTTAGTAGTTAAACATTTTAAATAACGTTTCTTCTATTCCTCTTTCGCAGTAGTATCGTTTGCATACTTAAATCACCTCTTTAATGTTATGTAATGTAATATGATGTATTTTATTTGAATTCTTCTTAGATGTGTCATAAAACAAGTTGGCAAGGTAAAATCATGGCACAAATGGCAGAGTTGCTGACAGTGTAAACACTCATCTGATGCATAAATTGAACGAATACACAAATGCGTCATTGGGTTTTCTATTGAATACACATCTGAAGAAATGAAATGTACTGTATAAACCTTTTATAAAAATAACCAGTCATAATCAAATATATTTATGAAAAGTAGTCACTCTAATCTGTAGATGCACAAAATTAGTTTCCAACACTATACTGAGATTGAGAAACATGAAATATTACAATTTAAAATAACAATTTTCTATTATATATTTTGAATTGTAATTTATTCCTGTGATGAAAAAGCTAGATTCAGCGTCACATGTTCCTTCAGAAATCAAATATGCTGATTTGTAAGCATTTCTTGTTATAATCAAAGTCAAAAACTTGTTTTGATGAATAGAAAGTTTAAAGTTATTTATTTACTGCCACTTTTGATCAGTTTAATGCTTTTTTGTTGAAAACAATTGTGTTTTATTATTTTAAATCCTACAACCCCCAAACTTTTGAACAGTACACATTTTGTGAGTTTTCAGAGCTGAAAATCAAGTCCAAATATGAGAGGCGTAGCGAACACTCAAAATTGAGTGGCAGCTTTTGAGCTTTTTAATTTTTTTCCACTTACAAAGCTGTGGTGGAGGATAAAGGAGTTTTAGAAATGTGGCTCTTGCAGACCAAATACATTTGCGAACCTAGCTCTTGAACTACTGCTAAGGTTGAGTAACACTGATCTGTTGTATACTCATTTTTATTTTTATTAAAAAAAGAGTGCAAAAACATGTACATGAAGGTTTCCTTTTATGCTTTATACAGTTGCATACATTTCAACCCAGTACCAAAGTACACTTGTATCCTGAGCACATTCATTTTCCTGATTGAACAGGGTCGTTGCAAACGAGTGACTATACAAGAACAGCCCAGCCAAAGAGCTGTCAACATCCAGTTATTACCTGAATGGACTCCAATGCGGACCCTCAGCTGCTGCTCTGGAACGTGTGGACTGTGGAAGCTTCTCATGCCCTGCACTATAGCTAATGACATTCTGGCTATTTCTTTGGCATGGTCATCTCCATTTCTTATAGGCAGGCCTGACACTACCATGTAGGCATCGCCAATGGTTTCAACCTGGATACAGCAAAGGAAACATGAAACAACCCATATCCCACAATGGAACAGTGAGGCATTTATATTAAGGGCCAGTCACACAGCGAAAACGCATGAATCACGCACAGATTTTCGCTTCTGCGCGGAGCGTGCGTCGTATGCGTATTTCGGCGGTGGAACGAACGTCAGTGATTGTAAGTGGATGTGCGTTGAAGGCGGTTTGTGCGTGATTTTGAGTTTTGAACGGTAAAAAAAAAAGTAAAATTTTTTGGGGTGTGCGTTATTCATGAGTCGGCGTGCGTAGTTTATGCGTCGAGTATGCGCGACTATGCGCGGGACACGCGTCGGCCGTCAGTGCTTATGCGTCGGAACTGATTCGAAACCGCACACGTCCACTGACGCCCCACTTTCATATCACTCATGAACCGCGCATGTATCACGTTCATTCCACTGACAATGCAGATTCTGAAAGTGCTTGTTCGTGGAACGTTCGTGAAGCTAGCGTGTTTGGACGCACTCCGTCAGTGATTCATGCATCGGGCGTGCGTCAAACGTTTGTGGAATACTTTGGTCAATTTCTCGACGCACAAGCACGCACAAACCCAATCTGTGCGTGATTTGTGAGTGATTCGTGCGTGATCGGCTGTGTGACTGGCCCTTTACGTACCTTATAAACATTGTGGTTGTCAATGATATTGTCAAAGTATGTATATAGATCATTCAGCAAGTTCACAACCTACAAAAAAAGAAGCAAGTGTGGTCAGTCTAAAGTCAGCTTTGGAAACAAAGATCAAAGTTTCTGTAAGGTGACAATAGTTTTCCGTTGTGGTTTAGCTGTGGGCTTCGGAATGGTCCAAAATTAGCCTCATGTGAATGCATTATTTCCACTTTAAGACTCAGACTAGCAAACAAACCAACAGCTATGCTAACAGAAGCCTGATATTCGTGACAGAGTGGAGTTTTCGGCACTTGAGCCATGTAATCTAGTAATGTCAGGAGTTCTCATAGGACATACGAGACCCATTCCAAGCTGACTATGTGGTTATTTGATCATACAACAGACCCCTACACAAACACACACATTGTTTATCAAGTGCAGGGTATTTCAAAGTCTGACACAACACAAGACAGCAGCTCCCCAAGCCTGCCCAAATGGCTCTGGACATATGTATTTTTCAAAGTATGATCGAAATTCGTACAAATGACACCACATAGGACCTACATTTTTAAAAACCTCTGTGAAATGTTTTCGAACTGGAGCCAAGCCCGCTCAGAAAGTACATGGCAGAAACTCTCTGAGATGCTGTTTGAGTCTTGGTGTCTTTCATCACCTGCATTGGTGTGAGGGATGCCGACATGGCTGTGAAGCCTTCAATGTCACTGAAATAGATGGTGACGCAGTCGTAGGTCTCTGCTCTCACTGTCTTTCCCGCTATGAGCTGAGCAGCTACAGGTCTAAAAATATGAGAAAAAAGACAGGCACTTTTCAAAGGCAGGTTTCAAGTGGGGGCCTTGGTGATGTTTATAACTGATCTGGTCACGTAGGCTTGTTGTTAGGCCAGGTGCAAGCAAGTTTTTAGTAACAGAAGTGTTCTTGGTAAATTCAATAAACAGTGCCACTTTTACGTGCAATATGTCAACACAAAAACATGCATCTTTATTCACCAAGCATCCAGTTTAACTGGGTCTTAAACCTAAAAATTTAAATTCTGTCATTATTAACTCACACCCTTTGACTTCCATAGTACAGTGGAACCCGGTTATGTTGATGGCCTCAGGGGTTGCAAAAAAGCGTTGAGATAACCGAGGATCGAGACAACCAAAAGCCAATATGGTGATTTGTTTGATGAAGCGATCGGCATGCTATAAAAATGTACATACATTGTATGTTTGCTAACAACAAAAGGCATATTACTACTTTATGTTGGGAATATACCTTTAAGACGGCGTATGCTGTTGTGTGCGCGCGGGGAGGAGAGTGTTTTTGAGTGAGGAGAGTGATGGATGCTCTACCGCTGACTGTTATATAGCATAATCTACTGTTTCTATATTCCTTATTTTATTTGTGATGTTTGTCAGAGTGTTTTCTTTTTCCTGGTTTGTACTTTCACTCTTTACATGTTTGAGAAGAGTGTGCTGGTACGAAATCCATCTATAAAGCTTTTGTGACCAGTTTAATCGCCTCGAGTTTTCTTTCATTTCCTTTTAACATCTGGGCAGTCGTCAATCACTCTGACAGCCGTTACAAGATTTACCAGTATACGATAAAAACCACCTTCGATTCACGATACAAACCTTTAATTATATTCTCCAACATTGCAAACACAATTTCGCTCACAGCGTAAACACAGTCACAACACACAAACACATTCGCTCAAAACACAGTCATTTCGCTCGGACACAGTTCTGAAAGTATTGCACACGCTGTTACTATGGTTTCTTTACAAAGTCTAAAATGCTTTGTTGCTTTTTGCCTTTAACAGTCTGCTTAAAAACAAATGCTTCTAAGCTTCTATCAGAAACGACGTCTTTGCCGATGTCAATGTAATCTGGGAATTCCTGGACAGTGAAGGTGTACTCCAGTGCCTCTTCCAAGAATAGCATCTGTAAAGCTTGATTTTTGCGCAAGCTTTTCTGCGGCTGCACGGCACTGTGCCACAAGAGTGAGTGAAGCGTCATTGGAGTGAGCGACTATACAACGTGAACTCAGCGCATGCACAGTAAACTCATTACGATCATTAGTCACGGGGATCGAGATAACCGATGTTAAGTGGCGACTTTTTCCCTCTTTTGTGCTCAAGATATCAGGGTTCGGCGACAAAAGAATCGACATAACCGATAAGAAAATGCTGAGAAAAATAGGGAGTTTGGTGGTTCCACTTCAAAAACGTTGACATAATAGTATTGAGTTAACCGAGGTCGAGATAAGTGGGTTCCACTGTATTTTTTTTTCATACTATGGAAGGGTATGGGACCCATCAACTGTTTGTTATCTCATATTCTACAAAATATCTTCTTTTTTATTCATACAGGTTTGGAAGAATTTGAGGCTTAGTAAATGATGACAGAATTTTGGGGTGGACTATCCCTTTAATGCCATGCTAAACGATGGCCTGTGATTGGCCAACATCAGCTTGGTGAGCCACAGCCTATATGCATATTTTCTTTTGCGAAGTAGGTAATGAAACATCACTAGGCACAGTGTAACCCCATGATTTCAATCCCTCCATAGAAATAACCTTAGTATGAGATTGTAAATAAAGGAACTGAAAGGAAAGAAAAGACTTCTAGGTAGCTTCAGATCAGCATTTCTTTGGTTATAACCTGGAACATTACCGTGGCAACATCTGCGTGAGAAGTCCCTCTGCCCGCTTCTTCTCTTCCTGGAGTTCAGCGGTACGCTCAGTCACTATCTCCTCAAGATTACACGCATACTGCTCCATACGGGACAGCAGGTTATCCAAAATGTTCTCAGACCCCCTGTGAACACACACACACACACACACACACACACACAGTCAACAAAAGTCAATTCATATTAATACCATTTGCTAGCTTTAGCTCTATCATCTTAAAGAAGCAGTAGCAATTCTTTACTGTCCCTCCAAGGGCCATTCTGATGCAAAATAATTGTCAACATTACAGTACACACAACACAATTGTTCTTTTAATCTCTCTCTCTCTCTCTCTCTCTCTCTCTCTCTCTCTCGCCCTTCATCCTCTAAGGCCAGTATAAATGTTTAGCGTGATACGATGTGACAGTGTTGTCCTCACAGGACTCTGTGCTCACTGGTCTGTGTATCTCTGGCCCCCAGAGTGCTCGTATCCTGTTTGTTTGTCTACCTGATTAAGCACTGTCATTTGTAAGTGTAATTAATAATCCTTTGTGTCCTTGCCCTGTTCTTCTTTATTCTCTCAAAAGTGTTCATTAGTCACAACTATACCCTCATTTAGAAAGCTGAAACAACCACAGAGAGGAAGAATGTGCAACTGTTACAGTGTTGAACATTGATTGGAAGGGAGAGATAGCTGTACACTACTGATGACTCAACACTGCTTATTTAAAGTGTCTTTAATCAGACTTATCTCAGTGTTAACATGGAGTTCACTTGGGAATCTTCCTCTGCAAGTGGGGAAGATTGTATCAACAGAAACTCGGATATAAAGTGTGTCTAATAAAAAGAGTGTCTGTGGTTCTCTTTGGTTTAGTTGATTAAACTTTTTTGCTGTTTGTTTGCCTGGTTTAACGGAGTAAAATGCATGTTTGAGCTGTTTTAACCGATGTCAATGCCGTTGTTTTGTCTCAAGATGCACATTACTATTTTTTTTCTTAGGCAAGTTTATAAAAGCTACTGAAATGTCCTAATTTAGCTAAAGCCTAATCCTTCTTAATCTGAAAATTAAAAAACACTTTATAACGAATTAAGTTTAACTGTGGTGTAAAAATATATAATAATATACCTTCTGTGGGGTTTTTTTTGTATTATTTACATTATTACACTTTACAATAAGATTTCATTCTTTAACATTAATGTATTAACTAATATGAACTAACAATGAACAAAATATTTGTAATAGTATTTATTAGTCTTTGTTAAAGTTAGTTCATAAAAATCCAGCTGCTCATTGTCTGTTCATGTTTTTTCACTGTGTATTAACTAATATTAACACTACAAATTTTATGTTAATGTATTAGTTAATGCTGAAATCAACATTAATTTAGATTAATAAATGCTGTAGAAGTATTTTCATTATTAATTTGTATTAACTAAAGTAGTTAACTAATGTAACATTGTAAAATGTTACCATTTATGTACTATTGTAGTATTTATTATTTTGAAAGTTTTGATAAACTTTTGTCATTTTTATTAGTTTTTATTTAAAATGTATTTCTATTCAATTTATTTTTCAACAAAATGTTTTGTTTTTTGTAAGTTTAGTACTTAAAGTAAAACTTAAACATTTTATTTCAGTTACTTGCCGTGGCAAACTCCTAATACATATTTTAAGCTTATGTTTTCATCTATATACATTTTATTTCAGGTTTATTTCAATTAATGATTAACTAAACTGATGCTTTTTAATGATTGTCATAATATTAATATTTGATAAATAATATTTTTTTATTTTTTTTTCATATTCTCACTATTAACTAGTTCCTCGTTAGCATACATATTACTAGGATATTGACTGTTTAAAAGTACTTATAAAGTATAGTTCAATCCTACCCGATGCTTAAACTTAACAACTACCTCAAATATTAAATATTAGTAAGCAGGAATTTGAGGCAAAAATAGTATTTAATAGTGAGAATTGGACCCTAAATATATATATTTTTTTTTTTACTATTCTGTGAATTAACAATTTCAGACTACAAAAAAAATGTAGACACATGTAACACATGTCTTGATTCATAACTGACCCATCAGGACAGATTTTTTTTATGGCAGTCCTAATAGATGAGAAGTCTGGTCTCTCGGTGGGTCTCTCTCTCCAGCAGCTGACCAGGAGACCCTCCAGTTCCTCTTCACACTCCACTCGGCCTATGTGTGGCCTCAGTGGGCTACAGCCCCCTGCTCTGACCCTTTCCACAATCTCTGAAAAACAGACAGGAAGAGAGTCCTTCACATGTGAATATTTGCAATGGTTTACTTTGTTATGAAGAATGGCTTTAACAAGAGTTTATTGCTGTACCTCTAGCACTAAAATGAGTGTTGGGGATGTAGAAAGGCCCTCTCCGATACACCACCTCTTGAGCAATAATGGCAAAACTGTAGACGTCCCCTTTTTGAGTGCCATTAGCAGCCATGGACTGCCTCAGCAGCTCTGGTGCCCTCCATAGCAGAGCTTAATATACAAAAACATATTTATTTACAGAACTGACTAAATGTATCTAAGAGCGAACTCCAATTTGGAAATGAGTATCCCTATGCCCTACACACTCCGAAAGGCAGATCAATATGACATGGGGACTTTGAAGGGAGCAGGACACTTGTGTTTCACTATGTAGCAATTTAGAACACAACTGGTGAAGGGACAAACTTATGTTACCATTAGGTGTTTATATATATATTATTGCTTAATAAATATATATATGGTATTTAGTTATGTAGGGAATATCAGGACCACACACACCCTCTATTTTAAAAACATCATTTATAAAATATATTTTTCATTTGCATTAATATATATATATATATATATATATATATATATATATATATATATATATATATATATATATATATTAATGCAAATGAAAAATATATTTTATAAATGATGTTTTTAACCACAACATAACCACCATCTAGCTGTAAAATGAATCATGAGGACTCACCGCCCTGGGTCACATAACCATGAATGATAAAATTAATCCTTTAAGTGACATGCATGTAGCCTTTGCTAACAGACTTGTGGAAGTGCCCTTCGTGAAGGGATTCAGTTGGTCACTTTTGCTTGAAAACTTTGTGGAAGTGCATTTTTAGAAGTTCCACATTTCCAGCTTACCGGTCCAGGGGTCAGATTCAGGGCTCTGCTCTGAGTCTGAGCGCCTCAGTGCGTTAAGTCCAAAATCAGTGACCTTCAGGACAAAGCGGCTGTCCACCACACAGCTCGATGATGAGAGATGACCGTGACAGTGCAGGGGACTATGGTGCAAATAGTCCATGCCCTACAAGAGAGTCAACATTTATTCAACACTGTTTTATATTCTACTGTCAGCAAAAAAATTAAAATTTGACTATAAGACACAGACACAGTGACCTTCA
Organism: Rhodeus uyekii; assembly: GCA_037043235.1. Lineage (NCBI taxonomy): Eukaryota > Metazoa > Chordata > Actinopteri > Cypriniformes > Acheilognathidae > Rhodeus > Rhodeus uyekii. Next base: position 335,331 of record JAWRVZ010000187.1, on the reverse strand, counting down.
CAATGTCTAGCATTAGGGAATACTTAAAAGTCCAATCCAGCTTGATTGACTCATTCTTCAAAATGTCCTGCAAAGTTTAGGGACAAAAATGTTTCATTACATTGGCCTTTTGTAAAATAATAAGATACAGTCTTCACATGATGAGGTATTCTGAATGCATAGCATTTTAATAAAACTATTACTATTTTGTTCATACAAAAACTAAAATTCTGTCATTATTAAGTTGGCTCGAGTTAGCGACTTGCTAACTAACATAAATCTTGTTAGCGACTTGCTAACTAACATAAATCTTGTTAGCGACTTGCAAATTAACGCTAAAACTTGCTAGCGACATGCTAATTAATGCCAAAACTTGCTAATGACATGCTAATTCATGCTAAATCTTACTAGCATCATCCCTTTTCACACTGATTCAAACTAACCCTAGCTGAAAGCTGTTAAAACTAATTCAAACTTTCTGGCCAACTTTAAAGTTTGTTGACGAACTTTACTCATCTAATTTATGCTCATATCTTTCCAAACATGTACGTTCTCTGTAGAGCAAGAATTTTCATGCGGCTCTTTCCATATGTATTCAGAGGGAATTGGAATTACACTATATGAGGGTAAATAATGACAGAATTTTAAAAAATGTTGTCAACAATTCTTTTAAACTAATTATTTGATTTTAGCCATACAAAAAAAAGTAACAATTAGAAAAATCACAATGATTAACTGTCAATAGAGCTGCTAAGCTGTGACATAATTTTTTTGTAGGTAAACCCAGAAATTCCCTCTTAAAATTTTTAAATGTTTTTCTTTTTATATTGAGTAATGTTGAACTGGTACATAGGCGTTTTGTTCTCATTATAAAGCATTTTAAATAATAAATAAAGATTATAATAAATTATATTGAGAATAAAATATTTATTCTTAGTATAAACTACACACAGCTATGCCTAAAATTAATTTTGAAGCTGCCATGCATGTTGAAATCAAGGTCCTACATTTGAACTACAGCCATTTTCCTGTTTGCAACATTTATTTAATTCATAAATCCAAAACTGCCATGATTAAAAATCCCTAGGGAAAGCCTTAGGGAATGTGTGGTTTAAAATGGCCAAGTTTGAATCTGAACATCTCTACAACTGATAGAAAAGAAACAATTATCTTAGTGTTGCGCAATAGCACCTGCAAACTTCCTTTAGGGCAGTACTCAGTAAGAACAAAGGGTTGATGGGTCTCCAGGGCCGCTCCAATAAATTTACAAAGGTTATAGTGTGTCAGATCTCTGCACTGAAACACATACACATATAGAGGTGTCATAGATTTGTTGTGACTGACTAAATATCAGTATTTGTCAGTGTTTTAAACAGACTTCACCTGTTTGAGTTCCGCCATCAGCTCGCTGTTCAGATGAGTGCTTTTTAAATTCAGAAAGCAAACAGAACATATTGTGCCCTGAAGGGGAAAGAAAATTCATTTAAATTAACTACGAATAGGGCAACAAAATCATGGCCAATGGTTTGTAGCATACATTGTCTTTACATGTAACAATGCAATGGCATAAATGTTTAATCACTAAAATCCCAAATACTTCACTTTGTAGACTGCGGTTCTTTGTGCTGATGGCTTGTTTTGCATACTGGTTATGATGGATTCCAATGAAGCCTGAATGGGTTTGGATCTGTGGGACTGTACCAAAAAGGGGGAGACTCCATTATTAATCTAACAGGTTAATTAAAAGCGTATGTACGGACTTATGTATGAGCTCACAAGGTTCTTGTATGACAAAATAAAGAAAACTGTAGGCCAGAAGAGTTACTTAATCCACATATGATGCATTAAATCATTGCAAAACCTTTGTTGGCACAGTTGAGAAATGATGCTCCATCATTATGACATCATCAGCATTGATTGTCCACAACATCTTGGAGGCTTCCTCTTGGAGTTTGTACTTTCTGGTAATATAAAAAAATTACTTTAGTCTCAAGACTGCATGGAGAGCGTTTAAGAACTTCTAAAAAGCAAATCAATCCTGAAATACTGAGGAAAAATGGAACAAAATAAAGGTTTTGATTGAATAAGGCCTGCATTTTTGGACATCAGCTCAAACGTTTTAGCTGAACACAACAGAAAATCTCAACATAATTCTATAACGTGTAAGTTTTACATCCAAAATAAATGAAAATGGGATAACTAGCAAAAACAAGTCTTGGAAAAGGAAATCCAATACACATCTCATTTATGCAAATTATCTCATTTCGATAATGGTTCAGCAATTCTGAAGGCACAATCTTACAGTTTAAGAGCAGTCAAAAATAAACACTATTACCTGTACAGAACACAGACTGCAAGCGTTCCTGCAGCCACCAAACCAGCAATGATCCCCAAAGCAATCAAAAATTTTCTCTCTGAAAATAAAACACATACATTTGTAATCTGCAGGTCTGCTGTGTGATTAACGCTCGCACACATCCAACTACATCCATTTATAGAAGTATGATACAGCAAGACTTGAAGTCGCCAAGTGTAATTCTGTAGGAATGCAATATGAAACAGTCACCTTTTCAGAATTCTGATAAAAGGATTATATTTGGTTGCATAAGACTGTCCTGACTTTATTGCTTCGACCTGTTAGCTTGGGGAGATTCAGTCAGTGAATAGCTAAGAATTCTATATTGCCGTTGAGCTGGACATTTGAGTCTTGCAGGCATTTGTACATTATTCAAGATTTTTTTCTCCCCTTTTTAATCAAAGTGAGAGTATGGGGCAATACTCTACAAATACTCTAAAAATGAAAATAAAGGGGTGGGAAAGCAAGAGCTGGGTGGTGGGCTGTGAATGTACTGATGTGAGTAGCAAAGGTGGGCTTTTAGTTCCCCCTACTGGAAGCAAAGTTACTGCACTATAGCCTCTGACTGGCCCCTTGAAGAAGATAAGCAATAGCCACATAGACACACTTCCAAGCCTCATATCATGTTGCTAAGTGTTATTAACACAGAGACACTTTACAAATTAGTGAAGAGTGGGCCAATAGTAGAATACATTCAACAACCTTGAGCCATGAATGTCTTAAAACCAACCTATGCTTATTGGAAAAAAAACTTGGATATACATACAGTTCACTTCTGTCTATAGCTGGAATGCAAACTAGTGGCAGTAAAGCACATACTATTCATTTTAACACTAATTATAATTATAATTACAGATTATTGATTAATAAAGACATGGGTTTTCATATAAATGTGTGTGTGTGTGTGTGTGTGTGTGTGTGTGTGTGTGTGTGTGTGTGTGTGTGTGTGTGTGTGTGTGTGTGTGTGTGTGTGTGTGTGTGTGTGTGTGTGTGTGTGTGTGTGTGTGTGTGTGTGTGTGTGTGTGTGTGTGGTGTGGTTGTATAAGAAGCTCACAGCATTAGTTGCTTCAGCAAATGTTTTTTTTTTTTTTTATCTCTATACCTTTTCAATTATTTTGGTAATCAAGTAATCAATAGATTATTTTCAATGTTTGCGTGTGGTACTAAAAATACACCTAAGTGAATGATAGCCTTTAAAGTCATTTAAAAATATATAGTAACATTGAGGCAATAACAATCTGTTCAAATAAAATATCAAAAGCAATTAATCCTATGGTTTTATCTAACAACGCTCTTAAAATACAAAATGCAATATACATAATATAAACAATCAACGAATTACCTTACTTATTATAACAAATGCCTGCAGAGGGCGCTAATGACCTGTTTTGATTGTTGTTATTACAGCGCGATCAAACTATTTGCTGAATTCGAAACTGCATACTAGCTTCCTATAGATAGTAAAATAAGTATGAGTAGTATATTGGTTCCGAATTTTGTACTTGTTTAATAGTGGCTAACAACAATTTGAAACTCCATTTAATCTTTAATATTAGAACACTTCTTTATTACATAAATGCTACAAAAAAAGCTAAATCAGAGACAGAGTATCAACTTTTATTTTGAAATCACGAACACTTTGCATGTTAAAAATGATGTTATTTATGATTAATTATGTTATTTGCATGTTGGTTATTTGTTCCCTTTCACTACATCATGAATCACATGTGAAATCAGTCCAATGGCGCGACTGAACGTCATAGGTGGGTGACGTCACCGACCAGGAAACTATAAAGCACACCTGAAAAAGTGCATCGGGGTAGCTTCTGCAACTTAAGCAAGCGCTCTACGTGAATATCGGTTGTCCTCTGTGTTTGTTTGTCTGTCTTAGTTAGTAATCATGCTGTCAGATAGGAGTTGTTGTTTTTTTAAGAGAAAGAAAAACTGTATGAAGTATGTTTGGAACACAAATCTGTTCATCCCTGCTCTTGATGCATCACAATTGGGTATTCACACAAGCTGTGTATTGCTTCTTTGGGACCATAGCACGTTCAGTTAGCTCTTGAGGGTACTGACTGTGAACACTGTGAGCGTTTCCCATTAAGGACGTTAAGTTCCTACTCATTGAGGAGGATGCAACGTAAGTCGTTTTGGATAAAAGCATCTGTCAAATGCAAAAATGTAAATTAAATCATAATCAACAATTTTTTGATTTTATCAGAGCATTTAGCAATTCGCCATTGAGATGTTGTCCTCGCACACATGAGAAAGTCGGAGTTTAGGCTTAACACCAAGAAGATTGTGTTGCTTTCTGCGTTCCTAGGGGTAATTTGGGATTCAGGCATGATTATAGCTGTGTCTTGCCCCAGCTCGTATCTCCTCAATCCTTTCAGATATCAACGAGCTAAAGCTAGGTCTAACGATGAACTCTTCCTTCACCACCTGGGGGGAGATCATAAGTGGTCGCTCATCTCAGGGTCGTTGGCTGGGCCATCATCGTGGCACATAAATTGGCTGGAAATGTTGCCCGTTTTAACCCCACATGGGCCAACTCGAATATGTTTTGTGAACATTATATCTCTCCTTCCTGGCTCTTCTATGGAGATTCCATCCAACCCCAAGGGGTTGATGCTCCTCCCCCATCCAGAGCTATGGAAACTGTGGACTTGGCCTCTGAGGGGGCCCAGGTCTTAGGTCTCTCAACTGAGGTTGTTGAAACCATCCTTCACTCCAGAGCTTCCTCAAGGAAACTTTATGCCCTGAAGTGGAGATATTTCACTTCCTAGTATCACAATCATGTAAATTGGATCCAGTTATCTGCCCAGTTGGTGCAATGCTGGAGTTTGTGCAAGAATGATTCTCGGCAGGTCTATCCCCTTCCATTTAGAAGGTGTACATGTCAGCCTTAGCTGCTCTGGGTGGGGTTTCTTTGGAGAGACACCCGCTAATCCCTCATTTTCTACGATTTCACAAACAAGCATTTGCCCGAAGACATAGTAGGTATTGCCTCCCCACAGTGCTTTGATGCAGCACGAGTTCCCTTTAAAGGGAACGTCTCTGTTACAAATGTAACCTTAGTTCCCTGAATAGGAAACGAGATGCTGCGTCCCCATGCTATACTCCCTACATGCTTGTCAGTGTCTTGCTTCAGCCTATCAGAAGCTAGCATGCTGGATTTTCTATTGTGCTTTATAGTTTCCTGGTCAATGACGTCACCCGCCTATGACGTTCCGTCACACCATTGGACTGATTTCACATGTGCTTCATGATGTAATCACGCAGAAGCGTTCTCACAGCGGTTTGACGCAATGTCTTGTTCCTTATTCTGGGAATTAAGGTTATATACGCAAATTAGATGTTAGCTAGTTTTGATGTAGGTTTATAATGATTTACTTTACAAATTTGGTGAAATGACACATATTGCGTCCCCAGATGAACGTTATTTAAGGAACCCAAACTAACAGCATACAAAGAGATAAGGTTTGAGACACACGCCATTTGTCGACTTTATATGCGTTACCAAATGCACACTATTGGATACTCAAACAAACAGCATATGCAGAGACGAAGATTTTACAATGGCACAATACTATATTAGGATTATCAAATGGTTTTAGTGCATGGATTGTCGTTCATGGTATGTGGCATTTATTTAGCCAGTTAATCGACACGGGTAAATTGCAATCGAGGAGTACCTCAATTTAATCAAGGAATCGTTACTGCGCTAGGTGGTACATTATTTCTATTCGCAATAGAGAACTAACTCCTTTTTTTACCTCTATATGTACATTTCAAGGCAATACAGTTAAAGGTGTCCTGAAATGGTCAAGAAGCAACAGAACGTTTTGTTTTTTTCAACGAGCCTAAGTTAAGCCTAAGTGAGCCTAAGAGCCAAAGTTGCCCAATACCTAGATTGATGCAGAGTTCTCCTCGAAAGCCACAATCTGGAGAGTCTTTGGGAGGAGTTGTCTGTCCTCCAGGCCAGTGAATTTGAACCCCTTTTACTGCCTTATAAGTCCCAAAATAGTTTGCAATGACCTGTGTGGAGAACATTCATTTGACAAATGTAATTCAGAATAGCAGAGCACGCTTCCATTGGTTGTGCTTGCGGTCAATCTCAGTATTGAGCATATATGGCAATATCTCACCTGACTCTGGTTACTACTCTCTTGAATCTGTTTCATCATGTAGTTTAACTCACGATCTCCATTTGCGTCAATAGTTACATCTCCTTGGACACCTGAATAACAAAAGTAACAAAGCATGTATCACAATGAGATCATGTCAACTTAGTTCCAATTTTATTTACAATAGGACATTTTATTAATTCTTTGGTGTAGGTAGGATAATGCTCAATTACCCCTCCAACAAACTCAAACTGGAAATAGTTTATGTAACTTAACTCATGTTATTCTCAGCATTGCTTATGCACATGCACACTTAAGGTTTGGGAAAGATGTCATTACAAATTTGCGCAGTGGTTGCTACCTAGTTGGGAATCACTAGATATATTATCACTATATATAATCGCTAGATGCAGTTTAAGCTCTACAAACCAGTAATGGTCCTGTTCCACATTCGTCTAGTGATAGCCAAGCCATTATATGGGTTTCCATTTTCTGCCAAAGTTTCGTTTAATGCCTGAGCATATAGCCAGACAGTATCATGGGCTATGGCTGCTAGCACTGACACCTGTTGAATTAAAACAATTGAACTCGTATTGAAAATAACCTTAAAGATTTCAACACCTAGTGATGTTTAAAAATATCACATCTAACATTGACATCTGGTTTCACATCATCCACTGAGCTGTCATATCTGCACCAAAACACTGATAGCATCAATAAAATTAGACTCTACCTTTGTTCCGGTAAATAAAGTAAAATCCAACCTTTTCATTTGTAGCATATGTATAGCCAAAGTCTATTTTGGATCTTCTAGTGACATTCTCTGAGAAGGCCTGATACCGTTTATCACTGGGTTTATATACCGACAGGAAAAACAGAGCCTGATAAGCTTGCTTGGCCACTGAGTCATATTCATCACCTGAGAAAGAAGAAACCCTTGCACTATAAATAGAAAATGACATATTCAATAATCTCTCAGTTTATGAGTTTAGCAAAGTCATTACTTTTATGGTTACACACACCTTGTTTCCAGTCAAAACTGCCAAACAAGACCTTTTGCTTGTACGGCTCGAAACAAAAGAAAATGAAATCTCCATTGGTCAGGCCTTTCTTGTGAGCTTCAATCATTAAGCTGCGGACCACCTTGCCATGTGCTGATATCACAATGACTGTACAGGCAAAAACAAAAACATTGGTTTCATTGTTTAGTTCATCACAGGTTTTGTGAGAACCAATTTTCATTTTCATTTAAAGATGGAATTTTTCTTACTGCGAGAGACTTGAGCCATTTCAGTTAAGACCCAGGACCAGGTCGATAAAGACCCTTGGGAGAGAGAGCCATGGATCTCTTGATACCTGGCCACTGTGATGTTATTGTGCTCTGCTTGATACCTTTGAAGAAATTGAATCAAAAATTAAAGCGTGAACCACTTTTCCAAAATGAACATCCGGACTTCATGATAGCAATAACCTTTAGTGGTCTTAACCATTTTAATCAGAAATCACTGGCCAGGAAATCAGAAAGAATTGCATAAATATTGTAGACAACAGCACAGCCTTCCCCCAATTTGCAGACCGCTTTCCTTTCAGGAAGATTTAGTGTTGTCCCACTCAAAGTGAATGGCTTCAAATGGTTCATGACTAAATGAAACATGTCTCCAAGTTCGTCTGAGTTAAATGTGAGACCAATTATCCAGCATAGGGTTCAAATCTAGACTTCTGATCAGACCTAAACACAAGCCTGATGCACATCATTCCTCATTAGATAACAACTTTTCATTTGTGGGAAGCAAGCCATTCTACAAAATTCTCCTAAACCTCAAAGCATTAAATGAGTTTTCACAGTGGAGTAGCTCACCAATACCAGCAGTTAAAAAGGCTCCCCGCATAATGACACCCCTTCCTCTATGATTCCCTGTGGTAGAGCGTTACATGTCTGTCTTGTCGTTGTTTACTTCCTGGTTCCCCATGTGCTCTCCCATTTTCATCCACTCATCTGTCTTGTTATCTATCACCTTGTTATCTTGTCAGCTATGTCTTGTACCCTCAATCATTCCCTGTGTATGTCTACCCTGTGTTCCAACCAGCCTTGGTCTGATCTCGTCAGTATAACGTCAATGTAATGTTGTTGGGTTTTTATGTCTAGTTGGATATCTCCTTCATCTTGTGTGCTTCCTTAAGCAACACGCAGAGACATAGAGATGCACTTAAAATATTTCTCACCAGATTTTCTAAGACACTAGAGTATCATCATGCAAATAGTGTTTTCACTCCAGACGCAACTTCCCATAGTCTGCCAAAAACCTGGGCAGCGCTTGGCTATTTTCTTTTCTTTAAGCCAAGGAGTGCCCAGAAGTGTATCCTTTGGATGCCAGAACCTTTACGGATTTACATTAATTTCACAGGGAAGAAAAATATATATTATATTATAAGCCTACATTTTATTAACTAAATCACTAAAATCTTTTCTCTTATGACAGTCTGACAACCACCACACAGTGTCACTCACAAAACCAAAACACCTTCACACACATCACTTTAAAGGAAGCCAGAAAACATTACTTTAACAAAATAAAGATCTAGCCTAAAAAGGTTAAAGGTTGTAATTAAACATAGATTTTTACATACTTGACCCCCTCGGCAGGAATGGTCCAGGTAGGTTTACTGTCATGGATGATGCCTATGCGCTGCCAGCCAAACTGTTTACAGATTCCCACAAAGAAACCTCCTAGTTTCGTGAAAGGTCCAAACACTCTTGTTAAAGTTGGATAGGCCTGAATTCAAAGGGGCGAAAAACACATTTACGGTAACAACCAAAATTCAAATCATACAAGTATGTTAATGGTAACATACCGTACACAATACAACCAACCTTCTTATCTAGAAACTGTTGCTCTGCACATACGGGACTGATGACAGCAATGTTCCAATAAGCTGCTAGTTTAGCTGTCACTGCACAGACCTTGAATAAAAATTAGCAACAGATGATAATACTCCATTTCCTACTCAACGAACATTAGACAGTCATTTGTCTTGTAATGATGATATCTTATGACAAATGAGATTATAACGAGTTTTGTAATTACTTTTTGATAGCCCTTCATGCGTTAAAAGTCAATTTTAAGCTTTAATTGGAACTGTGTGCTTGTAGAAGACAGATACCTTAATTTGAGAGTCTATTGTCTGAGTAATTATTTAACGAATGAGTGATTGTTATTTCTGACATGTTTCGTTTAAGCTGTATTTTTATTTTATGAGTTATTTTGACCTTCAAATATCTGAGAAATTATACTAATGAAACCACATACATTTGAGCAAGACGGTCCGATGAAAGCGCTGTAGTTGTGTCTATGGTAAAGTGCCACAATCTTCCCTGGGCCACGTAGATCATTGCATTCATCATCCACATAATGGTAGTCCAGATAATGCCCTGACACAAATTATTCAACATATAACATTCAAAATTAGATATAAATATTGCTCATCTTCCCTTTATACTTGGTACAAATAGTTCACTGACCTCGCAGTAGGTCCGGGCTGTTGTTTACCGAACTGATAGCGATAAGAGCTCCAGCCCCGATCCGACCAGCACTGAAAGGAATGGAAGTGTTGGGCATGGAGATCAATAAGGTGAATCTGGTGCCCAGAATGAGAGGAACCAGAGCCATCAAATAGAGCAGTGAGCCAGGAACTCTCTCCAAGTGCTTCATTAACTCTAGATGACATATGAGCCAAAATGTATATTAACATTTTACAGTACACAGATTAGATATTTGTACATACAAAGTATGCAAGCAACCATCAAACATCTCATTTTGGCATTGAAATCCAACGTGCTATGAACACTAAGTGAGCTTGAGAAATGAATAATAACTGATTAATTATTGTACTTACCACTCATTCCAAAGGACTGATTCCAGCTTCAATACAGAGAATGATCAAAATTGACCAAACTAGTTTAAAAAAGGGACCTTGCATCAGAAACTACCTGTACCGAGGATGGGAAAATATCCAGTGGCAAACTGTCCATATGGTTTAGCTCTAAAACCAGTCATCCACAACAGTGATCTCCCCAGAGTGACTGTAAATCAAGGTTCTCACATTAATACTGCTCTGCATTTCGAGCTGTGGTGCTCCTCTGACGTTTGTTTATAGCTACAAAAAAACAAAGTATGAGTAAACACTGGTGTACAGATGTCTATGGGAATTTTCATATCTATGAGGTCTGGACAAAATGAAAACACGCTTGTCTGTCAATGCTTTGAGTGATAGCATAGCTGGAGCTTTTTGTTTACAAACATATGGACTCTTTTTTTAAATTGTGAATGTAAGCATAAGGCTCTCCTCATTTTTAATAATATCAAGAAAGTGAGGAACTGTAAATAAAATATGATGGTATGGTTCCCAATTTTTATGTATAAAAATCTCAAGAATCAGCCACGCCAAGAGCAAGAGGTCACAAGGCTGAAGTTAAAATAAGAACAGTGTCATCTCCCTGCATACTGGCACTTTGGAGGTTTCTGTATCGTGGGAATGCCCTCTGGTGTCTGTCCATTTCACAGGCCAGAAAACATTTGAAACCTCTCTCAGTACACTGAGCACCATGACAAAGAGAGACAAATGTTGAGGACATTTTTCCCCAAAAATGTCTGTCTACTTAAAAACAACAAATTCTATTTTGGGACCAGTTTGTGTCACTGCAGTGGAATCGAAAAGATGGAGAAAAATAAAGTACTTTATAGTTTTCATAAGACAATAAAGCTGTACAACTAGTGAGTAAGCAATGATGAAAAATGGTTGAAAATAGTTGAAAATATACATAAATCCTGTGATTAAAATACATTTTTGTGTTAGTTTTCTATTAAAGTGTCTCTATTATGGTTTTTCGCATTTGAAGCAGTGTGTAATAGCTGTATGTGAATGTAAAAGGTCTGCGAAGTTGCAAACTCAAAAGTGCATGATGAATAAAGTTAATGTCTTTTTATGTTCATTGTCATTACGTTTCTACTTCACTATAAAATACAATTGCATTAGAGGCCTTAGTTGCACGTTGTCCACTGGCATTGCGAACAACTTGACTTGCCCTTCAACGCAGAATTTACAAAATTATTGCTCTTGAAAGATGGGACGGTATCAACGCCCAGTTTATTTCGACCAGCTTGCTCCTCAGAATCATAACCTGCAAGTATGATTCATTATTGATGTATATATATTTTTACCAGGTGTTCAAAATAAGCAGTTTTGTGTTTTCTATTGTGTATGTCTTTAGCTAATCGGCTAACTCAACCGTTTAGCTAACCGTCTTACTGAAATACTTCTGCAAATCAGCTGTGGGTCACTATTAGCTATTAATGCAGAGTGTCATTGGTTCTTACTACTTAAGTGATGAAAAAGTGATTGAGCAAAAAACTAACTTTACGTTAGATCAGTCATTCACGTTAGCGCTCAGCTAACTGTATGCACTGTTATTGATAGTTCCCTCATGTGCACCTCAGTGAATTAAAAATACACACATCAGTGTGTTGATGGACATACACTTGTTAATGCTGATGGTAAGGAATTACAGCTGTAACGTATCGTAATGCACTTCAAACTTATAAGGGTCTCACTGAGAAACATCCCACTCAAGTTGTCCTTGATGGAGGTTTAGATTGAAAATCTAGTGCTTCTAATGTTTCATCATCAACTCACTCTCAGATTGATATAGAAAGATCAATGCCATCATTACTGTGCTTTAGGAAGCCTCTGGAGCTGAAGTTCAGTTATAGTAATTGGTGTTTCGTTTCTGACACGTGCTGTGAGCATTAGACCAGTCACAACAGACGGGATCATCTAACAATCACAACAGACATCAAATTGCTCTGCCAATTTCCATAACTAGCCTCCGAGATTCACTCAATAAACTTCACAAGTAGAACAACTCGGTTCTTTTGCAAAACAAAACTCTTCACTCTTCCTTTTTTTAACAAAACCCCTAATTTAACATGATGACACACACACATGGTTCTGTTTGAAGCACTTACCCCCCCCCCCCCCCCCCAGAGATATTGTTAGACAGCGAGGGAAGAATCTTCTTGAATGACGAGTCCATTCTTGCACAGACCTTGCATCAGTTCGGTCACAGGCCTCCTCCATGGATGAATGAGGGGTATCCTGACATAAGGCCGTAAACGCAATGCGGAGGAAGGGGGGAGTAAGATGTGAGGTATTATGAGTGTGTAGACAGTCTAAAAAAGGGAGCATGTGGGCTGTGTTGTGAGGACCTAAGTTGGCATGTCAGACTCTATTCTGCGTGATTTCAGCACATATTATTCAAAATAGCTCTGCAGCCAATGTTGTTCCTCCTGGTTCCTCTTGCCTTCCATTTTTGTTGAAGACAGGTATACTCACCTGTTGCCATTTTATAGTGCTTTTGCCTGATTTTTGAGTTTAAGATTAAGCACGTAAGGATCTGTACACCAGGCATGTTTGATCAATTGGTTCATAGGTGTGATATTTTGGAAAGCAGCCCGCTGGAATAGCAAAGTGACATGTTAGATTTCTGTGTCTAAAGTAGAGGTGTGTTTAGTGGTTTGCAAAAAGTGTGAGGCTGGGAATGTGCTAATAGGTGTATGTATCCGGGCTGAGATTTTGCTCCTTGAGTGTCAGGTCATTGTGTGTTCATTTAAATATTTGTGCTGTAAGCAACAATGCACAAATAGTGAATTTCTTCCTGACCAGAAGATGGCAGTCAATACATAAAGTTCAGAGTGAAAACCATTTCTATAAAATATATAAAAATGTTTCAAGTTTTTCATGGCTCCATAGTCGCTTAGGTTTCATTTGGTATTTTGGTGATTTATGTACAGTGGCATAATTAAATCCTATGCAACTAAAAAAATGCAATATGTTAACTAGCGTTTCCCTTTACTCACATTAAGAATCTTGTGTCATTATCTTTTTGATTCTTCTCTTCCTCCTCCTTTTTTGGAGAAAACCAGGTTTTTGGTACAATATTACCACCAACTGAACTGAAATGTGGATTTTATTTATATGTCAACATGTCTCATATGTAACCCTTTTTGTATTTTTTTAGCCAAAAAGATTTTCTGGTGACATATAGTTTAAACTTTTTTTACCTACAGATTGCACCTTTTTTGTTATTATATCTTGTTTTAAAAACCAATGTGTTTTAGTACAGAATTGTATCCTTGTCTCTTTATTATTTATAAAAAATAAAATAAATAAAAAATAGTTTGCTAAATCATATTTCAATGTTCTTTTGTAGAAAAAAAAAGACATTTGAATAATAAACAGAAACAGACTCGGAAAGAAAGGTCATGCTTATGCACATTAACATACACTTTATTCATATCAAGTTTTTTATGTTTCATTTTTAAAGACAACATTAAATACAGAAGGCACTTACAAAAATTGTTAAATTATAGAAACATATTAACATGGATTAAAAATAATCTGAAAAATAAGGACCAGAGATAGCGCCACATGGCACCCTTGTACAGTACATCTCAAGTAAAATCTACAGAGCGCTAATCTAAGTACAGTATAAAGAGGATTTATTGTTATTAGTTTAATGCCCCTACTAGGTTTTCATACATAATTGAATCATTTGTAATACAGATAGCACATAACACAGTTGTTTTTGTCACTAGTAAGTGGTTCTCGTTTTGTTGCGATTTGTATACTTTAAATGTTAGGCTTTGTGGTTTCTGCATCGAAGGAGTACTGGTACAGCTCGATCAAGCGGTTGGCTTCCCTCTGTCCTGACAACAAAGCACCATGGGTAGTGGAATAGTATTTTCTATGGGTGGCCTCCCCAGCAAACAACACCTGTAGAGGCTTTGGATGGAAGAAAAGAAAAGAACAGCAAAAAGTCAGCTTGACCAAACATATGGACTACAACTTTTCTGCCCTGGGGCCCAGTAGACTATTTTTAGCATGAGTCTCAATCTTTCCGATATAGAAAAGCGAGGTCTCCAACCTCTTGTTCTTTTTTGTGCTGTGTATTCTGTGAGGTCAGACTGTTCCTTTCAGACATTTAATTGACCCGAGCATGTTTGAGTGCGTATATGTGTGTTTGTTTGGCCCGTGTACAACCCAACCTTCTCATCCGACTCACATTTCAGTCTCAGCACTCCACAGATCAAATAAAAAATTAAAAAAAACATTGCACAAGCGACTTGGGTCAGCCTGGCTTTAGAGCAGTCAAGGGAATAATGAGAAGAGTTGAAGAGGCTCTAAACACGTTTAAAAAGTCTTTGAGTGAAATAATCAGTAACAAGTCTTATTCTATGAAAGGTCTTTGGTTGAATTAATGGAAAGCAAACAACAAAATAACATTCACTTGTTTGCACTTATAAAGGGAAGTGATTTGGGACTTCGATGTTCCAAAAAGATAATCAAGAAACATAAAATCTGTTATCTAAACTTTTAAGTGACTATTGCAATATTTTACTTCAAATGTGCAGTGATTTATGAAAAATGCTGCTGAAAATGGATCAGACAGAGCAACACAACACACATGTAGCCAATCAGAGGCGGATACTCTCATGGTGGAGTATGAGAGAGTTAGCAAGAGGGAGATTTGAAGGAGGACTATCGAAAGACAGAAGGCTGAGAAACATTACAAAAGCGAAAATGTCAAGGGAATATCACTGGAAAAAGATGGGTCATGGTCAGGCAAGATCTTTAGAACCCGTTTTAAAAGCTTTCCAGCGCTGGAGAAGCAAAGTAGAAAGGCCTGAAAATGGACGGCGAGGTTACGCAGTTTCTGCTCCATGTGTGAGTTACATTGATTTTAAGTGTGTGCTCATGGAAACGAACTCTAGCTTCTATATACTTTTGTTCTTCCTTGTTGTGTTCGTCATCTTCGTTTTATTTCCCGCAAAGCATTATTTTGCTTTTGCTATGATAAAGATGTATTGTATGCTGATGCATTTCAGGGGTGGAGAAATTAAGGGTTGATTTTAAATATCAACAGTGTTCAATAAGGATTCTTAGAAACCGCTTACGACACCTTTAATAGTCTATACAACTCAATGAAAATGTCACAAACTCACCGGAGCCTTTGTGTTCTTAATATAAGGCAGGGGCTCAGCTAGCCTCTCCACATCTCTGCCGCTGGAGCCCACTTGTGTGAATGAGTAAGAACCTCGGATATAGGGATTACTGCCCCACGAGGAGCGCAGGATCCGTCTTGGCTTAGGAATATTCTGGTTCCCTGATAAAAACATCAAACACATGAAAATAAATTGACTATTTGCTAAATAAATCTGTTGACTTTGTACAGAGATCCATCTGATTTTAAAGAGTGTAAGTTATAGTGTTGTTCTTTTCTGCTGATCTGTGTTTGTTTTGGAGGTGTGGATTTGTTGATGAACGAGGGAAGTTAGTCTTAGGTCATATAATGACAGGAATTAGGGGATCTTTTAATTATCAGTGGTAAGGTGTGACCAAATCCAATTTCAGCACACTAATTATATAGGATTGGGGCAGATGGGAGGGAAACCTGCTGTGGTTCTAGATTAAAACAAAACAGACTGACCTAGATAAGGCGCATGCCAGCCTGTTGACATCATCTATAGAGAATGAGTGGATTGAAACTTATGTCTGACTAAGTGTTTTGTCATGAAAGGGTTACAGTGCAAGAGAAACCAGAGTTGTTTACAGTATAGTCTTTCATACAACCCTGGAAACTTTAAAGCCCTTGTCTATACCTTTACCCTGAATTTAAGTAAAAAAATAGTTTTTTTTTTATGGACATAACATTTTTATGTCCTGATTTTAGAGGTACATGTGCTTTCTTGTCACAGAGAAATATAAATATGACAAGAATTATATACCACTTACATGACCAGCAGACGACATTATAACTTTCCCTGCCAGCTTTTTTTTTTTTAAAGTTGCTAGCAAGCTCCAGCATTTATCTTTTTCACAAAAGTTTCATGGCCCCCAGAATATTGTAGGAATATGTGAATAAGAAATATATCAAAAGAAACAACAGACCCTCTGCTTTAAATTTTTCTTATCAAAAAATAACCCCCCCGTCCCCCCCCCAAAAAAAAGCTCACACAGTCTGGGTCAACATTTCATTCGGTAAAAAGTAATCCCTCGTTTATCGTGGTTAATGTGGACCGGAACCCCCTGCGATAGGTGAAAATCTACGAAGTAGGATCAGCCAATCAGCTCACGGGATACATCCACTCATGCTCTCATTGGTCGATCTCGCGCCGGGAACCAATCGCGTGTCTTGTCCGAGTGCCGTGGGTGTGTACAAAACCTCTGAGAGTTTCTCTCTTTACCTGGCATCCTGGGAAACCGTTTCTCTCGCGCATCACGATTAAAAAAAGGCTGCTTTCCGCAATGGCGATATTTTTGAATTAATATTTTTTTTAAATCCACGAAACTTAAACCGCGAAGTGGCGAGGTATTACTGTATATTGAATGACAAATTTGATTACATCAAATTGCTGAACCCCTACAGAAAATCCCCTGTCAGCTGAAAATGATCTACCTTGATTGTTGTGTACATGCAGCACTCTCAGAGACAAACTGGGGGATTATAAGAATGAGGGAATGGTATTGAAGAGCTAAATTCATTATGCAAATAGCAAACAATGGTCTTTCATTAGATGACAAACTGCAAAAGAACTGTTAACGATAAGTCTTAGAGGTGGGAAACAGAGGGTGTCTGCAATTGAGTTAGATCCTAAGAAAGGTCTAATTTTCTTGCTTTTATAACACCATGATTAGTGATCAGTCTAAATAGGATTTTACCCAAAAGCTAAGATTCTTGCATGGTATTGTGGAAACTTATAAAAGAATTACAACGTTACACTTGCGCATGTGCTGACCTGTGAACTGGCGTAGTAGTTCAGTGCATATCTCCGCCACAGTCTCGTCGTCACACCTTTCCATGCGCAGGGCCTCTTCGCCACAGATCCAGCCACTCAACATGTGGCCGTAGCGCTCAGGCGGATACAGCACATCAAAGCTGCAGATCTTTCGATACCACAGCTCTTCTGGGTATGCCTGGCTCTCCAGTTGCGCCTCGTCCTCCCAAACAAACTGAATGCTGTTGCATTCAGGGCTCCAGAAGGGCTCGGCAAACTCCAGAAAGATCTTGTCGGTGGTACTAATGCCCAGTTTCTGGATGGCCTGTGCCTTGTCTTGTGGCAGGCCTGGGGAGAAGAGAGTCTCGTGAGCTTTCTTCAGGACCCCAAGAGAGGCCGTTACGATCACATGGTCTGCCAGCAGACACTCTGCATCTTCGCACTCCACACATACTGGAGAAGAGCTAGGCCGTTGGTCCTGGTTATGGTCAGCTTGGTTGTCAATTTCCTCTGCATCCTGGGAACTGCAGTTCCAGTGGATGCGGCGGACAGGCTTGCTGAGGTGGAGGACACGACTCGGGATGTCCTGAGCCAGGATCTCAATGACTTTAATGAAACCAACAGGAATGACGTGGTGAGCGCCAGGAATCTCGGTCCACTCGCCAAACTCGCTTAGAGATACTTCATCCATGCTGGGGGAACTGCTTTCACAGCTTTCCACCTGAGGTACATAATAAGATATTAAGAAATAAATTGTGCATAAACTTAAGGTACTTCTTGGCATCAATGTATCCATTCACTTTATCTATAGCCTTGCATACATTAATTTACTGTGTTCATGCTGTCACAGTAAATGTTTGCTGAATATCATTTACTCTAAGGTTACTGTTCCAAATTATATTGCTGTAAACAAACACGGGCAGAAATAGTCTAGCAGGCGTATAGCCAGGCTGGTTCTGCCCCTTCTTCCCATAACCTCTAGTATTACAGAATGACATTCAGTATCTGTCCTACTTTTACCTCAATAATCCAGAGCTTTCATTACTATTAGCATTAGAGACTTTTATAAAGAAGTTAAAATATTACATGAATTGTAAATACAAGCCCATTGTGATTGCAGGTCAAAGTGTGGGAAATGATTAAAACGGTAGTATTGTTGGAATCCACGCCTCTGTGGACAGAAGTCTACAGTTTTGAATTTCACAAGATAAACTTACTGTTGCAACAGAGTGTGAAGTGTGCATGGCAGTACAATTGACATCACTTATACAAAAATGAGGAAACGTGATTCATGTTGTCATAGATTTGCAAAAAATCGGCTTATGACAAGAATTCAGCTATTTCCTGTTGTGTTACGGTAATGACAAATGTGATTCCACACCTCTAATTGCAAAATCTGGTTGATTTTTTTAAACTATCCTAAGAGTAAATAAACCATGATTTGCTTATAAAAAAAACTCTCAGAGACATTAATGTCCCGCCCACCTTGAGGTACTGTTGTAGCATAGATAACTTAAGTTTCTTGGTGCTTTCTGAGTCATAAGGATCAAGCATGATCTTCTTGCGCAACACATCTCGTGTGAAGATCCCCACACTGTTTTGACTCTCGGCTCCCACGGGCTTTCCGTTCTGGAAGAACTCCTGAGTCAGCTCGTACACCTGCTCAAAGGAGGTTGTTCGACAAGATTAAGAGGGAGAGATCCAAGAGTCATCAGATCATGGAGCTATCCTTACCACAAACAAGGATTTAATTGCATTAGTTAGTCTGGATGCAATGCACTATGCTAAAAATATGGCACTACTTTAAAGGGATAGTTCAACCAAAAGTGTAAATTCTGTCATCATTTACTCATCCTTTTATTTTTCTGAAACAAATATTTTGAATAATCTCAGGAATCAAATGGTTTTGGTGACTATTAACTTCTATTGTATGGAAAAAAAACAAGAACAACGACCAAAGAATTGGGTGAAGTATCCCTTTAAGTGTCTCTTTCATTAACTAGCCAATATATCTGCTGTTTTCGTGACAGTAGGTGCAAAATAAAAGAAAAATTAGTCCCAAACAAAAGACAGGGAGCACTGTGAACAGCGGCTCAGGATGAGGGAACAACCACAGAACAGATGCAGTGCTCAACACAAAGGATTGTTTAATTCTGGAGTGGATTGAGTAAAAAGTCAATCGGGATGAAGTTTTCATGTTTGTGCTTACAGTTTGAGAACTGAAGTTGATTTAAAGATCATCAGTACAGTCTTCACAAACTTCTGCTTGAATTTCATCCTGAGTTTGAAGGTTAATGATGAATATAAAGATGTACATTAGGGGATGGATTGGTTAGGTGAAACTTAGGGCCCACAAAATGCTAGGGCCGGCCCTGCCCACCTCTATCAAAAACGCACGTGACCACATTTTTAATGGAACTGCTATCCATTGTGAAGAGGTGCCGCACTGCATGTTCTTCACGTTGGCTGCTTAACACAAACGCACCCCACTTGTGGTTGGATCATTAAAAACATGTTTAAAACCAGGTGAAAACAGTTCCATAATGTGTTTAAGACCACAAGAGGCTACACCAAAAGGTTCAATCTTTTCTTGCACAAAACCAGACTCTCAGCTCTCTTCCATCACCTCATTGTACAGGTCACTGAACTCCTCCACCAGATCCTTCGGGATCCGCTTGCCGTTGTTGGTCTGGTAGTGGGCCACACCATTCTTGGCGTAGAGGCTGATGCGACCCACACTCCTCTCCTCCTCTGTGGTGTGCTCCAGCAGTCCATTTTCCTCAGCCAGGTGGTAGATGGGGTTCCCATTCGCCCCATGTATCCAGGTTGCTCCAAGTTCCAAAGTGGTTTTACCTGATGAGAAAGGTAGATGGGCACCTTGACAAGAAGCATTTTCTGATCTGAAAAGGTTGACAGTGAATTTGTACTTGGAAAGACTACAAGGGAAGCAGTCATACGACAAGACAGTTGTTCTCACCGTGCTGAATGCTTTGCACTCTGCCTCCAATACGGTCTGAGGCTTCTAGGACCGTGACATTGGTGAAGCCGTTCTCCAAGAGGGTTTTGGTGGCAGCTAGACCAGCCAAGCCCGCACCAATCACTACTATTCGCGGTTGTCGACGTCTGTGTAGGGCTCTACTAAGAGGATCATCAGTGCTGTCTGAAGATATTTCACAACTTTGCATGCCGTCCAAGCTCTTCTTCTAGGGAATCTATGGAAAGGGTGAGATGAGAAGAAATTGTTAGAGCAAACACAAAGCCCTCCAGCAAGACCTTATGACCTTATGTTGTGAATAGTTTTATTTAAAATTATTCACAAAAAAATAACTTTACATTTTCAGGATGTTCCAGAGCACATCCTTAAATATAACTATTCACAACATAAGGTCTTATCTCCAACCTCTTGTGAATGAGTTGAGAGTGATTATACAGTAATACCTCGGTTTACGAGTTTAATTCGTTCCAAGAGTGAGCTTGTAAACTAAAATGCTCGTACACCAAAACAATTTTCCCCATAAGAATGCACTAAAAATCAATTAATTCGTTCCATACGACCATAAATGCCCATTTATGGGCAAAAGCTGAGCGTTAGGATTTTTCCACCCAAAACATGCGCGTGGGTGAGGGAAAAATTTTCTCGTACACCGATACAATGTTCGTACCCTCGTATTTGACCCTCCATGCTCGTATACCAAGTCGCTCGTAAACCGAGGTATTACTGTAAAAGAATGACAGCAAAAATGTCGGTGAAGTGTACATTTGATTCTCATTTTGTCTTCACGCAGAGTCGGACAGGGCAACAAACTCTTAACACAATACTAGAGAATGTAAAATGTAATTGTACAGAGTCCATTACACAAGTGAATGGAAAAGGTCTCTATGTGGCTGTGAAAATAATTATGCCACAAGAAAATGAATGTCCTCTTCACATTTCCGTTCAGGCTTTTCAAGCAAGGTCTCCACATAAACACGCCAGTGTTTGACCTGTGACAGCCAAAAGAAAAAAGATGCACCTGACGTTGAACAGACCTCATAAGAGAAGTTTATTGTTTTAAGGACCAGAATGTGCGAAGAGTACAAGAGATAATGGAATGTTGTTACAGACAGGACAAACTGGTCTTTTACTGTAATCTTTCCTCACATCAGGAAGAGTAATGCACCACTCTGGATCCAGCCAGTGATACCCTTCTTTAAACATGCTCGTTCAAAACCACACACACACTCCTTATCTGTCAACATTGTTATTGTACCCAGTAGTCATAGCCATTCACGTGCAATGAGGAAGAGATTAACAGCTGTGAATGAATATGATTTGAATGAATGGTTATGGCTACTACGCTCTCAGCACAAACCACAATAACCTCATGTTTGGAGTTTGCACAGACCAAATTCATCCGCACAGTTTGTTATCAGACTGCGGAAAGGACAGGAAGGGTTGCTTGCGGTTTTCTTACCCACAATGGCAATCAGAACACTTATTATAAATGCCAAAAGGAGCCAATGTGATGGCGGCATTATGTTTGCTGCTATGGGAAGGGCTTGTTTCCTTGATAATTCTCATCTCAACTGAATTTAGCCACACATTTTAAGGCCTTGAATATCAGCGAG
This sequence comes from Rhodeus uyekii, assembly GCA_037043235.1. NCBI lineage: Eukaryota > Metazoa > Chordata > Actinopteri > Cypriniformes > Acheilognathidae > Rhodeus > Rhodeus uyekii. The sequence continues at coordinate 313,429 of JAWRVZ010000187.1, read as the reverse complement.
CTTGGATTATGACTGAACGAAAAAACTTTTCTGGCACACCATTTTACAAAGATTACAATCGATTCCACCTGTAAAAACAACCTAAATAGCAAAATATGAAACCTTATCTTGGCTAAAACATGTTAAGTAATACATATGTAATAAGGATTCAGCTAAGATAACATGATTTTGTTATTCTGACCTTCAGGCAGACATTCAGTCCTGGAAGTCTCTCAGTGTGTGGCCTACAGCTAGAAAAATAACTAGACTTTAGAGAAGCTTTGCAGCTGCATTTCCAAAGTTACAGAGTGAAAGGTCTTTTTTTCCCTTATCTGGAGAAGATAACATTATATCTTTAAGAAGCTGAGCTTACACTATTTGTTGTCATTTCTTTTAGGACTTTAGCTCGTGTAAAGTTGGTTAGTGGCAGCAGTGATAGTATGGGAAGTGCCTGACTCTTGGATTAATCCTCGTCTAGTGAATGGGTCGCTTTAGCAAACGTGAGAGTGTGATGTCCAAATGTAGGTCAAGCAGAAACACAACCAGAAACTCCTATAGAAAGCACACTCTACAGTGAGGCAGAGAGGTTTTTTGTTGGGATTCTGAAATGGAAAGTTTTGGATAACCTCTGAGGTCCTCACCACACCCGTTCCAATCTTATGGGTTTGAGGTGAATCATAATGTGCAATGTTTGATAAACCAGGTATTTCTAGATCATGAAGCACATCAGAAGTTGCTGAAGGAATTAGAAACAGCTGTACCAAATAAAACAAAACTGTGTTCTCCTTTTTTTTCAATTTTTCGGTCATGGTCGAGAGGGTTTGTGTAGGAAACACTGTATGCATGAGCAAGTCCTTGCCTTGTGGTACGTTTCAAGGCAAGGCAAAAGGTTACATCTTGTAAACTCAGGGTGAGGCCATTGAAGAAAATGAGATTAAGTATGTAAGGCATGGTTTCCATTGTTCTTCTGATCCCAGATGACGTATATAGGGCTTTTTCTCAACAACAAAAATTTCAATAAACGCTTATGTTCCTTGTTAGCATCAACTAGAACTTTTGACGTTGAGGGCACTGTTACCTTTTTCCTATTAAAAGTGCAATGGGTGTTTAAAAATGTTCTCAAAAGTTCAGAAATGGCACAAGCATGGCCAGTCTTAAGATTGAGAACATGCTTGCTCCATTTCTGAACAAGAGTGTTTGGTGACGATTCTCCGCTTAGTGATTTTTTTTTAACCATATTAGTAATAAAGCTATACCAGAGACATTGCCTAACATAAAAGAGAAGTAACTGATGTATTTTGCAATTCTCCCCTTAGAGCAACCTCAAATAGCACAGATATTTCCCTGTTTTGCTGAACTACAGCCTGAAGCAATAGTTCTTCTGCTTGATGGGATTTCTTTCACCCATCATGAACTTGAGTGTGATCCTTATAGCAGGATAATAACACGTCCCGGCTCCTGACTTGCCACAGATTAAGGGTGGGCTTTGGGGACTCACACGTTCCACATGACCTAGAAATCACAACCTACATCCTCTATAATGCCGGTACAAAATATGTACATGACTGTACGGTTTTCCCATTATCCCACTCCACATCATCAGCATGGCTTAAGAAAGCAGATTGGAAATTAATGGACAAGATAACCTTCACAAAACCGGGAGGGGAATCTCTATCCTGAGGGGGATAGAGAACTTGGGAGTTTACAGGTTTTGCTTACAAATGAATCAGTTATATCCATATTAGCTTGTTATTATTATGCTCCTTTGAAAAAAAATGTATAGCTTAGGGTAAGTAAATAAGTAAATAGCTGTGCGTTCATAAAACCCCGAAGTAGTTGGTCATTTGAGTTGAGATAAGTGAAGTTTGGCTCTTGATAAAGTCGCAGAGGAATCAGCCCTGCCACGTAACTACATACGACCGGCCTCCGGTGATACGAAAATAAACGCCAACCTATGACATTTACCACATACTCTTTTCATGAAATCAACCTGTACTGCACCTTATTCAGCTGACTGCACATTTCTTATTAATTTTGTCCCAATATAACAGTGCATTAAAAGAAGCAACTGAACAGAACTGTAACTGACAATAGACTGTGCTTTCAAGAAGAAAACGGAGGATGAAAAAAGCACACACAAAAGACAGAGAACCCCGTTCTGTCCCAAAATGAAAACGCCGATCAGTCCAGCGAGTCAGTTTTGTTTACAATTCTTTTGATTCACCGAATCTCCGTTAACAAACCACGCATTTGAACCACGCAATACTGTAACGGTTAAACACACACGTCATCATATTTTAGTAAGATCTTTACCTGACTGTATCGTCTTCAGCGTAAAGCAGAGAGCGATCCACTGTTCTTTGTATATTCGCAGCGTCTCGCTTTGTATTTATGTCTTGAAACCAGAAGCAGCCAGTTTAGCCGATGCCGCTGCCTCCTCGCTGAATAAATATGAGGATCTGTGACGTACCGGCGCTCGAGCGAGTCTCGCTCTGACTCACTGTTCGCCACAGGGCAGTTTGAACTGCACACACGCGACACACGGACTCGACCCTTCCTTCCTTCAATGATGAGAGAGAGAGAGAGCACAGATGGCTTTTTTTCAGTCTGCTTAGATTACGCCAAACGCCTATCCTTAAGCAGACGAACTAAATAGGATGAATCAATTACAGTCAAAACGTGTGTTTTAATCAAGTAACATCATTTTAAGTCATTAGCTCGCTGTGATTTACAGATGAGTTCATGTCTACATGAGTTAATGATTCTGAAGTTATTAAGAATTCATAAACCTTCATAAAAGGTTACTAAAAACCTAGTAAAAATTCATGACAAAAAAGATCATACTTGTGAAATAAGTTTTGATGTGAAAAATGTTGATTTTCTTTATTTTTTTTAAATAATGAACAGGTTAGTGCACATGTACATATGTGTTCAAGGTGTTCGGAAAATATTGAATTTTAATAGGCTATATATTTTATATATACATACATGCATATGCATACATACATACGTACGTACATATATTTGTTTTAAACTCAGTTCTTATAACAATACTCAGTTGTTTATATGAAGAAAAAGCTAATTCCATAAAAGCCTGTTTCTACTAAATTGATTGTATTTTACTATTATAGACCTATATTTATCTGTTCGTGTCTCTCCATATCATGGGGTTATTTTTGATCATTTATTTGCCTAAAGACAATTCATGATGGAATCCCGTAATTTGACATTGTTATTGGGTACAAGATGTACTTTTACATATAAATGAGATGTAGATGCAACTAATTTAATCAAGTGGCAATCTGATTTTAATGCATATTTGTATCTTTAAAGGGATTAATCCCATCAGACGTCTCAATTCTCTATTTCTTATCTTTTGTTATTTATTTTAATGTAAACAGTTTACATGACTTTCCTTTTTTAGGTTTAGAACAGTTTCTTTGTTGTGACAAAATATTACTAATTTCCTGTTCTGATATGATTAATCCTTAATAATGTTTGTAAAAAAAAAAAAAAAGTTAAAGAAAAGAAATTGATTCAGTTTGGTTTATGCATTTATCCAATCATTTTACACACACAGTGTTGTAGTCTGTTCTTTCAGGGGCTTTTCTCAATTTTCTTATTGATTTTGTTTAACTTTCAATTTCTTTTAAATTACCCTTAACGTTGTTGAGCATCCACATGCGAAAGAGAAGAAATGATCATGCTCGTTTTATAGAGAAGAAAGATATGTTAGAAGGAGGATATCTCACATTTTAAAACTTGCAATGGTCATCAACCATTATGTTATGTTAGAACTATATGAACAATATTTACAAAACTGAACTACTTGTGTTAGAAAACTTGATTTGATAAATGCCTAGTATATTCCAATACCATGTAATTAAACTACGGCTTTCTGCAGGCTTTGGTTAAAAAAAAAATCACAAGAGGATTAGCATTGGTCAGTACGTTCCTGAGATGTAGTCTCAGGAGAATAAACTAAATCTCATTCATGAATGGGTGCCAAAGCACAACTCATTAAAATTAAAACACTGAGGATTAGAAGCGTTCCATTTGGGAATTAGAAAAATCCCAGATATAGTTATATATAGGAAAAAAAAAGTCCAATGTCAGCCTGTTTTTTGTTTTTCTTTTGTTACATAGAGATATAATTTATGCTATTCAAAGGTTTATTTGACTTAAGTTTTAATATAAATAGCACACTGTTGGGAACACTTTAGATTAGGGAACACATTCACTATTAACTAGGAGTTTTCCCTCAATAAACTCCTAATTCATTGGTTGTAAGTTAGGCAGTTGTTGTAGTGGTTATGTTATATGGGAATGATTTAAGAGATGTGGAATATGGTCATGCAGAATAAGGCATTAATATGTGCTAATAAACAGCCAATATTCTAGTAATATGCATGCTAATAAGCGACTACTTAATAGTGAATGTGTCACCTAGTCTAGTGTTATATTTATTCAAGGTGGAAAAACTGTGTGAAGTGCCGGGTGGAGCATAGGTGGTTGTTGACAGTGTAATTTTCCTATTTAAACACCGGTCAGATTCCTCTGTTTTGAAAACACTGCACACACCTCATTAACGTTTTCTGTTTGCTTTGAGAAAGTCATTTGATTTCACGCGAATACACAGATTAAGCATCTCAGACATGCTTCTTGTGCTGTTTTGTAAACCCTCCAAATTAGTGTTGACTGGTGAAAAATGCTGTACTGGACAGGAATGACCCCCTGACTGAGTCTATTTAATTACACACAAACATACATGTGTACGGGTATGGTTATCCATAAACAATGAGTCTTTCTAATCTTTGAGAAATCACCTCTTTTGAGTTTCCTTATAGCTGACCCTAAGGACTCACTTGAAACGAGTCATACACGTGTAAAACACAGTGTCACTGGTTTCAGGAACACATGGGCTGCATTTTGAATCTGTTGTCTTGATGGTTTCACAGCAAGCTTGGACGCATAGAAAGGCTGCTATTATGAGGCCAGCACGTGAATGGACACAAGCCTCGTGAATGAGGAATGTGGTAAAAGGCCTTCACCAGTGGAACGGTCAACTAGAATGGCTCTTCTGTTGGCGACTTCAGTGGGCATAGCCTGCGCATTGTGAATTCTGCCCGCCTAGCCTCAGTTTTCTCTAGCCATCCAATTGGTGCTGGCTATATGCCTCAATAATACAAAAGAGAAGGAAAAAAGTGTCTTTTCATGAATAGGAGGAGAAAGCAACCACAGAAACTGGGTGGAAGTGTTCCCCTTAGGCATGTTCAGTGTGGATGTTGGCAGTGGTTACCTCCTGGGCTAAAACTAAGATTTTGGGTTGTTTTACTTGTGAAAGAGGACCCATTTTGTATTTTATTTATTTATTTACATTCTCAACTTTCTTTAGTGTGTAATGTTGAGGTTTGATTGTGAAAAAAGGTCAGCAAAGTCCACTCCAAAGGGAGTTATTCTCTATATCAGTAAGCACTGTTTCTAAACTCTCTGAAACACCTCGATTGGAGTCTTGAGTTTTCTTTCGGGAACGTACAAGTCACAATATTCCTCATTTAAATAATTCCTGGTGAAGGCATACTCAAAAAATTGTGGAAGAGACCTGGTTGAGTTGTGTTATAAATAAACTCGCGGTTATTGTAATTGCATTAGATTTTCAAAACATGCGCAAAGCGATTGACCAATCACAACACACTGGTCCACCCGACCAATCAGAGCACAAAGGACTTTTCAGAAGGAGGGGCTTCATAGCGACTAGATCTAAACAGAGCGTTACTGACACACAGGGAAAAGAGATGGAGGAACTATTTAAAATATATATAAAAATAAATATAAATAATAATAAATAAATAAATAAATAAATAACTTTTGAATGTTTTAAGCATAAAAACTTGTTGACTACAAAAAACATTTTATGCATTTAGCAGATATGGATTTGGATTTTATCCAAAGCGACTTACATTGCATTCAAGATACACATTGACATTCTAATCAGTTCCTGCCTTTCCTGGGAATCGTGATCATGATCTTGGCATTGCAACCGCCACACAATACTGTTTGAACTACAGGAGAGCTACAATAAACGCAATATAATTTTATATGAATAGGAGAGGCTCTTTATGGTTTCAGTAATTTATTTGATTACATTTTTCTGAAATTTGCTAAGAAAAGCAGTTGCATAAAAGTGATCTGTAACATGTTCTGTATATACATCTGTAACATTTGTAAACACTCAACTGCAATTCCCTGCAAAAAGTTTCACCCAAGCCATTTGATCCAGGATAAGCCTGAGAAACCTGACGTGCTTTGTGGTTTGCCTTTTGTTTAGAATTGCATAGAACAACTTTTATATGAAGTTCTCTGTAACAGTTTAGTTTGAATCTCCTCTTTAGACATTCTGTTTACTATTCTACTAACCCTACCCCTACTCCTAACAGTCTACTTGTCACGGTATTGTCTCGTTGTTCACATCCGGGTCCCTTCTATGTATCTTCCAGGTCCTTCACGCACCTGTCCTTGTCTAATCACTACCTAAGTCTCGTCAGCTGGTTCCTATCCCATATTTGTTATAAAGCCCTCTCGCATTCCCTTGTCTTTGTCGATTGTTAATGTTGCTATATGCTTGTGTCGTCGTGTGTGGATGCCGTGTTCCTTCCGTGTCTCTCCAAGTTTGCACAAAGTGTGCCGTTTCTGTTCTGTCGTGAAAGTCTTATGTTTTTTTTTTTTTACGTGTTTCTATTAAATTATTTCTGTTGGAGTCCTCGTCTCCTTGTCTCCGCATCGCACACCACACCCTTGTGTGACACAATTATTAGTCTAGTTTATTGATAGGTGCAACATTACTTATAGTCAACGGAATGTTTGAAAAGCAAGTTCTCCTGGAAGCTTTTAGGCTTGCCCAACTCCTCACTTAAAGCTAAAACTACAAGCTAGAAGGTGAGCGTGATTTCACTAGATACAACATCTTTGTTGATCCTCAAACAATATTTTAACTTTATTTTAACAATAGTTTAACATATTTGAGGAACAAGTTCACAGTTTATATCAAGTTTAAGCTTACAATCAGGGTTAGGTGCTTCAACATCAGTGTTATTCACCTATTATTTCCCTTTGGTCTGAAGGATAGGTTATTAATATGTTAGGTTTAGGGGTATACATTTTCAGAGAGAAATGTTGTTTCAGGTCAAATAAAATATCTTGATCTGTTTAAGACTTGGCAAAATGAGATATGATGTAATATTTACACTACTGTTCACAAGTCTGGGGTCATTAAGAATTGTTTTTAAGAATTGCTACTTTTTATTCAGCAAGAATGCTTTAAATTGATCAAAAGTGACAGTAAAGACTTTTACATTGTTACAAAAAAAATCTATTTAAAGCAAATGGTCTTATGAACAACTTTTTTTCATCTGTGATAAGGAAATACTTTTTTGTGCAGCGAATCAGCGAATCAAAATATTAGAATGATTAATGAAAGATCATGTGAACAAAAAATTCAGCTTTGCAATCACAGTAAAATAAAACGTGTTGAAATTAATTAATTTATTTTAAGTTAGTTTTACTTAACAAATGTTAAAATGCATGCAAAATATGTTCAGAGAGGTTGATACGATGTAAAATTGTTAGTCAGACAAGCTGAAAAAATATGCTTTAGTTCGAAACATCTACATTTTCATTTATTCAAGATCATCCCAACCAGACTACATTAGGTTACACTATAAAATTTTAGAGTAATGTTTTGTTTATTTTATTATTTTACAATATTTGTGTGTGTGTCTGTGTGATTGAAACGCATGACATTGAAAAGCTGTCACATGCTGTACCTAAAGTGAGAGGAATGTTAATTGACTGCATATAAAGACTCTGTTCTCTGCAAAAAGAATGAAAGAGTTCCAGTCTGATCAGGCAAGAAGACATCACTGCCTGCTTCCTCACCAGCTCTTTTGTGTGCTTTCCCTCACAGCTCTGGTTACGCAACACTCTTGGCTGGAGAGATTGGTTTCTTTTCATTGTGGTTATGTGACACAGTGCTCTGTTACCATGCGTTACGAGTAAATCTCGTTTTCCAACTCACCCGGGGCAAGTGCACCCTCCCACTTTAAGCTGCTTGCGTAAAGACTTAACAATAAAAGAACAAATTAGTTAAGAACCTGAAACCACATTTTGTTCTCAAAACATGTTTGTTGCTGTTCTACACCTGTGATTCAGTCTTCACTGCACACCCAAATGGTATTTGTGGTTTCGAAAATATGATGAAATACCTGCTTTATATACGTATATAAAATGTATAAATATGAACTCCACTTAAAATAGGGTTTAAGTAGATGGAAACAAACTAAAAACAATTTTTTTTCTGAAAGCTGGAATCAAACAATACATTTTTTGGACTGTAAAAATGTTTTGTCAGTTAATGTAAACATGCAAGAAGACTGTGATTTTAATGTAAATAAAAATGTAATGAAAATGTATAGACAGTTTAAGAAGAATATCAAATAACTGTGTAGTATGTACTTAGATGGTTGAGCTCAAGAAAATCAATAATGAGATGGATTTATTTTTTATTTTTTTATTTAACAAAACAAATGCAAAAAAGTGGGAATATGAATCCTAAACACAATTAACTATTTTAACATTAAATGGTTCTTTGGGACGATGTGGTTTTAAATAGAACTGTTACTCTGTGTAAAGAACCTTTAACCCTCTGGTGCTGCACATGCGGTTAATTTTTTATTATTATTATTTATTTATTTATTTATGTGTGGGGGGGGGGGGGGGTTCCTTTCAGGGCCATTTAAACTTGTCAAATCATATTCATGATTTAAAAAATAGGATATAACAATATCAAAGTAAATGCTTTATAGGATACACAAATGAAGGGGTCTCGATGCTGATTTTTGGAAGTATGCATCCTCTTCTTCCACTAGCCATTGTATGTTCCTTGTGCCTTGCTATTCTTAGGCTGTGGTGCTCTGGGTGAGGTGACAGTGGGCGTCTGTCCTGTCTTATTTTGGGTGTGTCGGAAATAACAATCTCTGAATCCTAGGAAGGAAGCCTGTGACGGTCATGGACCCAAACAATTGATGCATCCTCCTTTCAGGTCTTTCCTCAGAATGGGAAAGGCATGACCGGAGAGGGTGGGATGGACTTGATTACCTTGATCTGTCTCAGGACTCTGTGGGGGACAGGAAACGGGTTCATTTTACAAATTTGTCCTGGGCTGAGTTCAAAGGATAAAGGTATCTGGATCAGGTATTTTTATAATCTTTTTTTTGTGTTTTAATATCAGGGATCATGCCTGGATTATGTCTCGGAAGTTTTAGGTTCCACCAAATGTTTATTTTCAATTGGATTAATATGTGGATGTTTCCTCAACTTCTTGGGCAGCATTATGTCCCAGGAATTGATTTTTATGAAAATCACATTTGAACTTTTTGACTTTACAGTACATATTACATTATTCAGTTTTTATTCATTTTTCTGCCATCATTATTTTTTTCCTTTTATTTATAATTTTGCTGTTTGAATCTCAAAGTAGGAACATTTTGTATAAAATTCACAATTTTTAAATAAAAACAGTAATTTACATAAAATATACAGAAACTGTTATGGAATGTGAACTCAGACAAGATGTTTAGTGAAACCGTTTATTAACAGCAACGAGCAAATCAAAAACAGCTACGGTAGCGAAAGTAATCCACTTTGTAGAATCGTGCAAATGTATAAATGAGACTGGACCAAGAGTGAATTTATATGGTGCTTCTTTTCATATTCTTTTAAATATACTTTTTCATCTTTTACAATAATTCTTAAAATCACAGTACACTCATATTTATTTGAAAACACAGCAACATTGTGAAATATTAATATTATTGCAATTTAAAATAACAGTTTTCTATATATATATATATATATATATATATATATATATATATATATATATATATATATATATATATATATATTTATATTATTATTATTTATTTATTTTTTTTTTTTTATCCAGTGATGCAAAGTTACATTTTCAGCGTCATTAATAAAGTCTTCAGTCACATGATCCTTCAAAAATCGAATTACATTCTAATTATGCTTAAAACAAACGTATTACAAAGTTTTGACCGGTAGTGTATGCAAATATTGATATATTTAATTGAAAGTGGAAATTATTTATATAATTTTTTTAGTTACCACTGTCAAAAAAGTTGTTCATTGTGTAAATTTAGGATGCATAAAATAGCCTACTAGCAAAACAATTATCCCTAAAATGTTTAAATGATCATTGTCATCGCAGAACGTTGTTAAACACAAATAACTTAGAAAACTTGTGGTTAAAATACAGTCCAATTTTGTTTTGCACGTTGTGCTAAATGAGACTTAGATAGTAGATAGTAGTCCAAATCTCAAAAATATTAATAATAATAATAAGAATAATCATAACAATAAACTTTTCTAAATAAGAAACCATTCTCAAACTCAAAGCGCAAATGACAAGTAAATAACATAATTGCAAAACTTCAAAGAAAAAACATAAAGAAAATACACTTTAATAATAAATTAAACACTTGACTAAAACATCGCTTAAAACAATCCAAAGATATTATTCCTAACAGATGCAGGTGATGAATGCATTGTAGAAAAGGCTTAAATATCAAATGGTTCCATGACACCTAACTGAAATAATCTATAGCTGCCCGAAAAACACAATACAGTAAAAGGTACAGTCTGTGTTACTAGTTTTATCACCAATATGGAAACATGGTAGCTGATAACACAAATCAGCAGAGTGCTGTAATCCAAGCAGAGATGCTTTTCTTACAGCGCAACACTTGACCTTCACACCAACAAACAGGCCACCAACCCACAAAGTCAAACTGCTCACACACAGCCGTATTACTCACTGATATCAAATATGTACTCATGTGTCAGTAAGTAATTTGATATCTTGAGCACCAAGTGCTTTGAAAGAAGGTTTTGTTACCTTTTTTTTCTAAAACCGCAAGGGTAATAGTGGAGGGTTAATAACGTCACAGGCTACAGGTTCACACTGTTCTTGCCCGCACCCCCACCTCTGTAACACGCTGTAAAATGATACTGTAAACAGTCCATCAGCTGGGTTAGTCAGCATACCTTCACTGCCAGACAGTCAGAACCCGACTGAGAGGAGAGGATCATGTTATACACAAACACACTTATGCTCACGGTAACTAGGCTGACGTTAGTGATCAGTTAAAGTCACCATGAAATCAAAATTCATTTTTATTTTATTTATATTCCCCTCCCTTCCCCTTCCCCTTCCCCTTCCCTCCCTTGCAGCACCTTCTCTTCTCTGATGACGTGTTTTCTGGCACAAAGGCAAGGGAACCTGTCACTCACATGACATCACCTCAATAGCAAACCACAACCAACTAAACAACTCCCAATGGAAAAATCCAGTCCGGCCCTACATTTTTCCTTTTTCGGGAAGCTGTTTCACTCAGATATATGTTAAAACAGGGAAGCAAAGACTCGCTCTCCTTCCATTTCATGCTGACTTTTAAAAAAATGAGTGTTATTTTTAATGTTAAAATACTATTTACACACTAGATTTAAAGGGATAGTTCACCCACAAATGTATCATCACTCAACTATTTCGGTTTGTGTGGCTGCAGGAAAATTAAACTCAGGCCCATCAAATATAGGTGGGGATCGAAGTTTAATCCTTATAATTGGCTAGGAGTTTCGGTTTCTTTTCTTTTCGGGACGGGTTTGCGGAATAAACCAAAATACAGTCTCAGAATTGCACAGTAAGAATACAGTCTTCAAATTACACCCTAAAATAAAGACAATATGAAGTATATTTTGTGGTCTCTACTTATGTGTAATAACAAAGACCAGCAAGTATAATGTGGCAGTGGTAACTCTTGAAAGAAAACGCAACATCTTTGAACTGCACAAACAGTTCAAACACTCCCAAAATACACCTGAAATTGCAAAGTGTGGATATTACTCACTTTTTCCCGTTTCTTACGGTATACACTGATTTGTCACTTCTTCCAACGAGAACAGGCCTTGTCTGTACATGCAGTGCTTTAGCTCAGCCACATCCACGCAATCCTGCTTAATCATCCAACTCCCTATGGATATAAATTCACATTCGAGGCAATCTTACAGTAAACGGCATATCTGCATAGATGAAAAGACATTGAGACAAAATAACTTCTGTGCTTCAGATACGATAGAAAGATTTGGAAAAACAAGAGAGTGAGCAGATCACGACAGTGGGAACTATTACTCTAGGCTCTAAAGAACACAAACAGACACTCTGGACTAGTTGGGATTTAGTACAAGAACATTTGCTCTGGGAGATTTTACTCATTCATATTATATTGCATGTATAGTCTTACAAAAGAGGGAAAATACATTGGCCATAATACAGTGGGTTTAATTTTAATTCCAGTGTTTTAAAGAAGAAAGGAAACCCTCTACTTATATATTTTTAACATTACAGTGATCCCTCGTTTATTGCGGTTAATGTGGACGGAACCTCCCGCGATAGGTGAAAATCTGCAAAGTAGGATCAGCCAATCAGCTCATGGGATATATCCACTCGTGCTCTCATTCGTCGATCTTGCACCGAGAACCAATCACGTGTCTTGTCTGAGTGCCATGGGTGTGTACAAAGCCTCTGAGAGAGTTTCTCTCTTTGTCTGTCATCCTGTCAAAACCGTTTCTCCCGCACATCACGATAAAACAATGCTGCCGATATGGCGGTATTTTTTAATTTTTATTTTTCGATGAATATTTTTGGCCGCGAAACTTGAACCGTGAAGTGGCAAGGGATTACTGTATCCCTAAAATAGCCAGCATTGTTATGTCCGCATAAAATAGCTTCATACAAATAATTGTAATCAGTGTGACAGTCCAATCATATTGTTTCATATTTATTGGTTGTACCCCTTTAATGTACTTATTTTACAATGATCTAAGACAAAACCTGCTGGTCCTTTTTTCCAGTAATGAATATCAGTGTGTTTGCTTTTGGTGGGGCTGGTCTCAGATCAGTGCATATTAACCACACTCACCCAGAACTAATGACTTCACATTGTCATTCATATTTTCTGTCTGTCACACAGCAGATGGGCCAACAGCTGTGCATCTCACAGATAACGTGCTGTTATTCTCCAGCTAGCCAACATTTCCAGTCTCAGATGACAGGAAAGCACAGTGCAGATGCACAGGTTATGATTCACTATCATTTATTTTCAGTCCAAGTAAATAAAAAGAATTATGCTAAACAGTTGTTGTAGGTTAAATATTCTGCTTATATATTTGTATGGGGATTTTTTTTTTAATCAAAAGAAACCAAATTAATCAGATTAAATTCAAAACCAATGCCACCAGGGCAATCCATATACGGCACCATCTTTAGGGGACAGTAAAATGTTACAAATGAATTATTGTCTGCCTGTCATGTATATATTTATATGTATATGCAGTGTTGGGTGCAATGCATAAGTTATTAATTGCTATAATTTAATTTATTTTCTCATGAAAAAGTAAAGGGTTACTAATAGTTACTTTTAATGTAATTCCATTTAAAAACTTTATAGACTATAAAACAATTCGATATGAAACAACAGTGGTTTTAACATAAAAACTGTGTTGAAATGTTTGTAAAATCAATGTCTCATGTTCAAATGATTGTTTATAATGTAATCTTTTATATTCAGCAATAATTTATGCAATTTTATATTATTTATTTGAAAGAATTAAAAGAGCAGTTTCATACACTTTTATTTTTCATCTGGTCAAGATTGATATGGGATTTAGTGTGTAATTAGTGTTAAGTAATGCAATAATTTTTGCTGACATTAGCACAATAGTAATTAGTAATTAGCAGTAATTAGTACAATAATTAACTCTTTTGAATTAGTGTAATCGGTTTCTTTTTTGAGCAGATATAAAAAAAAATTATGTTTCTGATTTGGCCTATCGTTAGTAAAATGTCTATATTTTGATAAGCTCTCCTCAAATTGAGACCTACCATCACAACGGTTTGGTCTGCACGATCATTTTTAAGTATGAATAATAATAATAAAAATCCTAACAATTACAACAGGTTTTCAGTGCTTTGCACTTGAACCCCCAAAAATATGTAATGTACACTGTAACCCTGTGCTAAAAATAAATAATTGCTTGAGTAAGGTAAACTTAAGGTAAACCAATTAGTTCAATCAAATTAACTTGTATGAGTATTACGAACTTGCTTTTTCCTTTTGAGTTCACAAAACAGACACATTTCAACTCCTCTGAATTGTTTCATTGTTTTGAGTTTTATGAACTTATTTCTCTTAATTTAGACAAACTTAAATTGAACTGAAACTGGACTGGGCTTCCTATTTCCCAGCATGCTTTGCCATGAGACTCGAAAGCGAGAGTAAATGCTAAAGATTAGAGAGTTTGGGGGAGAGGGGGGCATGAGCTTGAGCTTGGTTTGAGACATTTATATGTCCTATATTGTATGGCCTATGCAAATTAAATGTCCTATATTGCTATACTCATTCAGCAATTATGCTATGCTAATGCTATGATAGTACTTACTGAAACATGTTTCCCCTACTGAAATATGCAAGTTGTGATTGCATGATCATTTTAAGTGAAATTAATGAATTAGCTTATGAAAATTCAAATACTTTAAGTTAAAAGCAATTAAAATGTATACGTATAAAATAAAAAGCTGCTTACTTAAACTTTGAATTTCTCAATCTGTTTTCGGATTACGCTACTAACTGAGCTATTCTTAATTTAGTTAGACTATATGTGACTAATGCATGCTTCAATATGAAGTGTCACCCATCAACTGCTCAGAAGCAGCTCTTCCAGAAAAAAAAATCCAAATCCAAATCCAGAGCTACTAATTTACCCGACTATAATGCAATATATGTGCATATGAATGCAAAACTGTGAATTGTAGAGCAAGAATGACAGCAGTTAACACTGCTGTAGGAAAGTCAAAGAGCTCAGCATTCACATCTCTTCATTAGTAAAAGAGGCCATCATGATGTGTTATGCAACTGTTCTCTAACTGTAAGGAATGCCACAGGCTCGACTGTGAAATCTCCAGAATGAAGTGTCCTCTAACGGCTAGCAACAACCTATTGCTTGAGGGTTATCAAAATTCTTTGAAGAATTTGGCATATTCTTTTAAAAGTGCATTGAAAGGAACACAATCTTTGCATGCATTGCACAGACTGCTCCTTCAGGGCCAGTCACACAGCCGATCGCGCATGAATTACTCACAAATCACGCATAGATTGGGTTTGTGCGTGCTTGTGTGTAGAGAAATTGACCAAAGTATTCCACGAACACCCGACGCATGAATCACTGCCGGAGCGCGTCCCAACACGCGCGCTTCGCGAACGTTCCACGAACAAGCACTTTCAGAATCCACATTGTCAGTGGAATGAACGTGATACGCGCGCCGCGGTGCGCGGTTCATGAGTGATATGAAGGTGGGGCGTCAGTGGACGTGCGCGCTTTCGAACCAGTTCCGACGCATAAGCACTGACGGCCGACGCGTGTCCCACGCATGTCACGCATACTCAACGCATAAACTACGCACGCCGACTCATAAATAACGCACACCGACGCACGTCCATGCGTCAGAAAATTTTTGAACCGTTCAAAACTCAAAATCACGCACAAACCACCTTTGACGCACATCCACTTACAATCACTGACGGTCCTCGTTCGTTCCACCGACTAATTACGCATATGACGCACACGCTGCGCAGAAACGAAAATCTGTGCGTAATTCGTGCGTTCTTCATGCGTTTTCGCTGTGTGACTGGGCCTTTAGCATTGCCTGGAATGGTCTTTTTTAAATATCTCTGAATTTGTGATGTGAAAATGACAGCTGTCTTTGCACCTGTTTAACCACAATGACTAGTTTCTTATTCATATCTGTTAAAGTAATTTCATTTTACATGCTTATTTGGTTTACGCATAAGTAACACCGATAAATATTTTTTTCAAGTTTCTAGAGTGCTATAGAGAGAAACAAAAAAATAAGGTATTTAAATTCAAGTATAATTTTGGCTTTATGATTTTCAAATGGAGTAAAATAATTCAGTAGTTTAACTTAATGCGATTACATTTGAGAATTGTACAAATATATGTTTTTTATACATGTATTAGCATGATGTTCTATGAAAAGTGCTTAGAAGGATTGTTTCTCCAATAAGAGACCTGCGTAGAAAATATCCTTGAATCTGTTGAAAGAGTAAATAAGCTCTAGTCATTGCAGTTATGAAGACATCTGCTGCCCGTGGTTGCTTGTGTAAGAACATGTGAATAAACGGTTTTATTTTTTACAGAAACCATGGAAACTTCATACATCTCTAGGTCCTGAAAGAGCGGATCAGTCATTCACACTTTCTCTGGTTGATCATTACCATCATTGCAGCTCAAAAAGTGAGGAAAAAAGTGTAAGTGTAATGTCTAGTGCTGTCAAGACTATTACACTACCCAGTTATATTAAACACGCTGGGGATAACTTGTTTAAAATTCATATCTATGAAGAGTACCTTGCTGCCACCTAGAGGATGCATAGATATAGAACAGAGAAGAGAAAGTATTTTGGTTATGGGCACAGGTCTTTATTGATAAATATTCATATTAGCAAACAGATGACTTTAGTCTAAAAATATTTAATTAAGGGATGATGCACCGTAGGATACTTTATCACAATGATTAATGTGCAACAATAATTGTTAACTTATTAGACCTTTATTTACCAAATAATGTACAGATAAATAGAAGTGAAATATTGATTAGATTTACAATTATTTCATTATGTAACAAGAAAGACTGCAGAGTGATACACATCTCTTCAACTTGGCTTACACATAACACATTATACATACATTTTTTTAATTCAAATGTAAAATGATTGTTAGGCTGCAAAATTTGGGTCAGCCGGAACCGGGAATCTGATAACCGGGAATCCCATAACATCTGATGTACTCGATACTTCAGAAGAAGAATGGCATTTACGCGGATATTAATCTGTTTATTCCGAAGTTATCATGGTCAGCCGTATCCGTGCCGTATCCAGATCAGTTAAAAGAACTGCACCTGGACACGAGCACAACGCAGCCCTGAAGTGTCTGCGGAGACCGTGACTCTACTGGACCCTCCCCTGTGAAAACCAGGCCAAACTGGATTTAATATTTTGACCTGAATTGTGGTCAATATAATAATCATGCACTGTTTGTTTGTTGGCCAGAGGAGAACTGGTCCCCCGACTGAGCCTGGTTTCTTCCAAGGTTTTTTCAGCATTCTGTTCTTCATTCATTCTGTCACCTGATTCTGTCACCTGATTCATTCTGTCACCTGATTCACCTGACTCTTAAATTTTATTGATTCGGCTGCTCTTTTAGAGCTGCAGTTCAGCCAAAACAAACTTTGTATTGTTTTCCTGTGACCACTATAAAGCTGCTTTGAAACAATCTATATTGTGAAAAGCGTTTTATAAATAAAGGTGACTTGACTTGACTTTATATAAGAGCAATGACATGAGGGTGACTAAATTACTTTTAATCTGAAATCAATAAATGTTCACTCTCCGCATCCTGCAGCGCTGGTGTTCCGCAGGGATCAGTGTTTGGACCCCTACTGTTCTCCATCTGCCACAAATAACTCTATTAACCATTTGCCTAATAATCTAACAACTCCCGGTATTAGAACTACTGAGTGACTCTGTCAAATCTAACTAGATGTTCACCCTCAAGCTTCATCTTGATATGACTGAGCTTCACTTCTTCCCAGCCATGACTACTGTCAAGTCTCTCTTTATCTTGGCTAAAGGTTAGTTGTTGCCTTCAGATGTGTAGTAAATAACTGTTAGAACATCTGATGCTCCATTCAAACTACAATCTAAAATTACACCGCCTGGGGTGTTTGTTTGTGTTCTACAAATAAACACAGTAATTAGAACTTTAACCCATTGATGCCAAGGTTAGTTCGTTTTTTTTTTTTAATAGAGATTCCTTGATTAGTATCTTTAATTTAACATTGTATGCAGTTCAGTTTATTTTTATTGAAAGATTGCAACTTTAGTTTGACACCATCTGGTGGTTACATGCTCTACTGTTTTAATAGTTAAAATTAATACCTTCATTCAGCGAAAAAGTAATTGCTGATGACGTGTTGATTGTATTAATCATTTGAACGTGCTCCTCCCGAACTTTGTTAATAAAACATCATTTCACGAGTTCACACTTACGAATGATTCAGGAGCAATGAATGGTAAGCGTATTTGGCGAGCTGTCCGAGGAGAGGGCTCCGAGCTCGGTGTTAGCCCGAACCTGGAGCACTCCCCCCAAAAATTGCAACCTAGTCGGACAGCCGCTGAAGATTTTGATGACCCCCCAAAGAATTGCAAGGTTACAGCTGGGGGGGTAGATTGTGAGTTCGGGAGGGCAGATGAATGTTGCTGTAGAGGGCTTGAGGTGCGTAGGGGATGATATGGCTTTAGCATTGGGTATGTGTTTGTTGTTCAATTTGTTGCCAGAAAGAGAATTGGGTGTAATTTTGTTTCTGGGAGTATGAGGGGTACCTCTGAAACTACTCCCCTGGCTGCCATAGGAGAAGGGAGGTATGAAGCCACCGCGGTAGGGGAAACCCCCGTGGTCGCTGCGGGAGGCAGGAGGTACATCGCCGCTGCGACAGTGGAAACCCCTCGGGGCCGCTGCGGGAGGCAGGGGGTACATCGCCGCCGTGACGGTGGAAACCCCTCGGGGCCGCTGTGGGAGCAGGAGGCACGTCGCTGCCGTAGCAGTGGAAACCCCACGGGGCTCTCACAGCAGCAGGAGGCACGTCAGCGTCTTAGCAGGGGAAACCCCTCTGGCCCCCGCAGTAGCAGGAGGCACATCGCTGTTGCAGCAGGGGAAACCCCTCGGGGCCGCTGCAGGACCAAGGTGGTGCGTCGCTGCCGCGGTGGTGGAAACCCCCGTGGTCGCTGCGGGAGGCATATCGCTGCCGTGGCAGTGGAAACCCCTCGGGGCTGTCGCGGGAGCAGGGGGCACTTTGCCGCTGCGATGGTGGAAACCCCTCGGGGCCGCTGTGGGAGCAGGAGGAGGCACGTCGCTGCGGAGACGGTGGAAACCCCTCGGGGCTGCTGCAGGAGCAGGAGGCACGTCGCCGCTGTGACGGTGGAAGCCCCTCGGGGCCGCTGTGGGAGCAGGGGGCACGTCGCCGCCGTGACGGTGGAAACCCCTCGGGGCTGCTGCAGGAGCAGGAGGCACGTCGCCACTGTGACGGTGGAAACCCCTCGGGGCCGCTGTGGGAGCAGGAGGCACGTCACTACCGTAGCAGTGGAAACCCCTCGGGGCCCCCACAGCAGCAGGAGGCACGTCAACGTCACAGCAGGGGAAACCCCTCTGGGCCCCTGCAGCGGCAGGAGGTACGTCAGCGTCGTAGCAGGGGAAAGCCCCTCTGAGCCCTTTCAGCGGCAGGAGGCACGTCAACGTCGTAGCAGGGGAAACCCCTCTGGGCCCCTGCAGCGGCAGGAGGCACGTCAGCGTCATAGCAGGGGAAAGCCCCTCTGGGCCTTTGAAGCGGCAGGAGGCACGTCAGCGTCGCAGCAGGAGAAAACCCCTCGGGGCCCCGGCGACAGCAGGAGGCACGTCGCCACCACTGCAGCGAAAAACCCCTCCGCCGCAGGACCAAAGAGGTACGTCGCTGCTGTGGTGGTGGAACTGATTGAAAGAATGGCTCCCTTGGGAGTAAGAAAGCACATCGATCCTGTGGCAGTGGAAAATTAGAAGCTTGCTCCTGCGGGAGCATCACTGCTGCGGCAGTGGAATTAGAGGCTTGCTCCTGCGGGAGCGTCACTGCTGCGGCAGTGGAAATTAGAAGCTTGCTCCTGCGGGAGCGTCACTGCTGCGGCAGTGGAAATTAGAGGCTTGCTCCTGCGGGAGCGTCACTGCTGCGGCAGTGGAAATTAGAAGCTTGCTCCTGCGGGAGCGTCACTGCTGCGGCAGTGGAATTAGAGGCTTGCTCCTGCGGGAGCGTCACTGCTGCGGCAGTGGAAATTAGAGGCTTGCTCCTGCGGGAGCGTCACTGCTGCGGCAGTGGAAATTAGAGGCTTGCTCCTGCGGGAGCGTCACTGCTGCGGCAGTGGAAATTAGAGGCTTGCTCCTGCGGGAGCGTCACTGCTGCGGCAGTGGAAATTAGAGGCTTGCTCCTGCGGGAGCGTCACTGCTGCGGCAGTGGAAATTAGAGGCTTGCTCCTGCGGGAGCGTCACTGCTGCGGCAGTGGAAATTAGAGGCTTGCTCCTGCGGGAGCGTCACTGCTGCGGCAGTGGAAATTAGAGGCTTGCTCCTGCGGGAGCGTCACTGCTGCGGCAGTGGAAATTAGAAGCTTGCTCCCGCGGGAGCGTCACTGCTGCGGCAGTGGAAATTAGAAGCTTGCTCCCGCGGGAGCGTCACTGCTGCGGCAGTGGAAATTAGAGGCTTGCTCCCGCGGGAGCGTCACTGCTGCGGCAGTGGAAATTAGAGGCTTGCTCCCGCGGGAGCGTCACTGCTGCGGCAGTGGAAATTAGAGGCTTGCTCCCGCGGGAGCGTCACTGCTGCGGCAGTGGAAATTAGAGGCTTGCTCCTGCGGGAGCGTCACTGCTGCGGCAGTGGAAATTAGAGGCTTGCTCCTGCGGGAGCGTCACTGCTGCGGCAGTGGAAATTAGAGGCTTGCTCCTGCGGGAGCGTCACTGCTGCGGCAGTGGAAATTAGAAGCTTGCTCCTGCGGGAGCGTCACTGCTGCGGCAGTGGAAATTAGAAGCTTGCTCCTGCGGGAGCGTCACTGCTGCGGCAGTGGAAATTAGAGGCTTGCTCCTGCGGGAGCGTCACTGCTGCGGCAGTGGAAATTAGAGGCTTGCTCCTGCGGGAGCGTCACTGCTGCGGCAGTGGAAATTAGAGGCTTGCTCCTGCGGGAGCGTCACTGCTGCGGCAGTGGAAATTAGAGGCTTGCTCCTGCGGGAGCGTCACTGCTGCGGCAGTGGAAGTTAGAGAGAGCTGGAAGATAGAGAGAGCTTACTCCTGCGGGAGCGTCACTGCTGCGGCAGTGGAAGTTAGAGAGAGCTGGAAGATGGAGAGAGCTTGCTCCTGCGGGAGCGTCACTGCTGCGGCAGTGGAAGTTAGAGAGAGCTGGAAGATAGAGAGAGCTTGCTCCTGCGGGAGCGTCACTGCTGCGGCAGTGGAAATTAGAAGCTTGCTCCTGCAGGAGCGTCACTGCTGCGGCAGTGGAAGTTAGAGAGAGCTGGAAGATAGAGAGAGCTTACTCCTGCGGGAGCGTCACTGCTGCGGCAGTGGGAGTTAGAGAGAGCTGGAAGATAGAGAGAGTTTGCTCCTGCGGGAGCGTCACTGCTGCGGCAGTGGGAGTTCTGTTCAGTGTTGTAGTCTCTTGAAATTATTTTGGTTACAGACGTCTAAATACACTCAAGAAGTAACAAAATCAATATGTCTTGAAATTATTTGGTTACAGACGTCTAAATACACTCAAGAAATAACAAAATCAGTATGGTTTGTAAAAGCATAAGAAACCTTTCAATTATGAATTGACAGTTGAATTTATATCATATGCAATTAGAAGCTGGCTCCTGGGGGGAGCGTCACTGCTGCGGCAGTGGAAGTTAGCGAGTGCTTGCTCCTGCGGGAGCGTCACTGCTGCGGCAGTGAGAGTTAGAGAGAGCTTGCTCCTGCGGGAGCGTCACTGCTGCGGCAATGGAAGCAGTGGCCATGAAGTTGTAAGTGGGGAGGAGCTGATGCTTAACAGAAGACCTTGTTTGAATGTGCGGTCTGTTTGGTCTGATGTGGCTCTTGAAAGCTTCTGGAGACCAGCGGCGCAATGCTTGTATTTACTGTTGGGAAAGGCCTTTGCACGGCCGTGGTTGCTGCACCTATGCGAAAAGGATGGCTGGATGAATGGTCTGTTGGGAATCCGGTTTGGGGTAGCGTAGCTTTAAGAAGTTTGGAACCGGAATTTGTAATGGGGTGGAATCGTCTATAGAGAGTGGGACGGATGGGAGTTTAGCCTGCGAGTTTCTGAAATGAAAGTAGGCTGAGTGGATGTGATGGTGAGTCATGAGCATCTGAGGTAACCAAGCCAGTGTGAACGTGGCTTCACTGCTGCGGCAGTGGGAAACTTCCCCCTTTTGCTGACTCCTGCGGGAGTGTGGGGGAACATCATTGCTGCGGCAATGGAGGCGGCAGTGGAATAATTTCCGTTTGAACTGAGCTCATGCGGGAGTGTGGAGGTGCATCACTACAGCGGGAAAGGAGAACTTCCACTGAACTAATCGCGAGTTGGATGATGGAGATTGTCCATTTCCTCGACTTCTGTTGTCTCTTGTGGCGGTGAAAGCCATTTCTGGGGAGACTGATTTGATCGAATGTAACTCCTGAAGCTTCCGATGACCTGCGGCCCAGTGCTTGGATCTGCGGGTTTGGGACGCGGCATGTGGTGGGGTGATTTAAGTCTTCTGTGAAGAGTGGGTCGGATGGGAGTTTGGCCTGATCTCTTAAATGAAGGTTGGCAACGAAGGATTGTTGCTGTTGGAGTAAAAGCCTTACGGTTTGGTCTCTCTTACTTTCGTTGTGCGGCGCTGACGAGTCAGAATATGGACGGATTTGGATTAAGGTTGGATGTGATAGAATCAGAGGAACTGGAATCTATATGGCTCGACCATGGCGTTGAGTGGTCGGACGACATTTGGGTAGAATCCTTGGCGGAGAGTAGGGGTACGGATTTCCAACATGATTGATTGTCTGGTGTCTGAGCTGGTGGGTTGCGTTCTTGATATACCTGATGAGCAGAGGATTAGGTTTCGGTAGTGAGAAGTAGATTTCGCCTAGGTAACCCATGGTGAAGCTGGCTTGGAAGTTCTTGGTGTTATTGGAATGCAATACGAGTCGGTGGTAGTGGGTAGAGACCATGAGGAGCAGACCACATGTGGAGTGGAAAGTCTTGAACTTTTCCACTCCACATGTAATCCTCCGAGGGAGTGGTTTGAAGCGAAAGCTTGAAGAATGAACGTTTAGCGTCGATAAATATCAACTCTGAGTATTGATGTACTGGTTGGGAATAGGTCCACCTCTGGTGGCAGCAGCCTTAACTTCAGTTGGGATTTGCGTTCAACTGTTGTTGGCGACAGAGGTGGTTCTAAGCGGCAGTGTTTGTGGAATGGCATAGCAGAGAACGGGATGAAAGGAGAATTAGCATGGTGGAGAGAATTAGGTGGGAAAGGCCAGGGGGCGAAGCCACTTGCGGAGGCAGCCTCACGCTAGGATCGGAAGGCCGGGCTGCAGGCCTAACGTAGGGGAAAGGTTAGGTACGTGCTGCCGTTGCTAACCCTGCACCGCTGGCGGAGGCAAGTTCGCACTTAAGGGGCGGCGTTTGTCGCTAGGTGCTGGCATGTGAGGTGCAGTGCTGGAAAGCTGCAGTGCTGCTGCGTCTTAACGCTTGGAAATCTGGATTTGCAAGGGAGAGATATGAAGATTTAAGGAACGTACGTTTGAGACATTTTGAAGGTAGAGTTGATTTGGAGATGGTACAGCTGACTGGAGCGAGACCTATTCTAGTTAATTTGCTTTGGTCGTCCTCCTTTACTATTGATACGAGTGCTGAGGTGTCGTAGGAAGTTGGGCAAGAAGAAGGTGGATGTCTTGATGGTGGAGGTGAAGGCAAGCCTCGGCGTCATAGGGTGCGACAACGGAGCGGAAGGGCTGGCGACCGCGTGGTGTTGTTGGAGGGTCGGTTGCAGTGTTTGTTGAGTGCATGAGCTCCTTTCGACAGTGGGATACGGTGAAGGAACTTGAGAGGAAGAGTTTATCGTGAAACTGGTACATCTCAATCTTGGACAGGGGTGGCCAACCTGTTCAGCATGAGCCTCGAAATAAGCTCATGGCTGCGGAGAGCCGCATGACAGACTGTTAAATTCGCATTTGTTGATGGGGTTTTTTACATTAGAAGGTCTCGCACATATATCGCTCATTTTTTACATATGGCACCCCACGAGCTATACAAGCATGCAGAGACAATGCGTCTGTGAATTATATATGCGGGAAAAACGATATATCATCTCATTAACGGTGACAGGAAGTATAAAAGTAAGCAGCCTTGGTAATGTAGTGATCGGTTGGAAAACGTCTCCGGTTACTATCGTAACCTCTGTAATTTAATCATATTCCGTTTAGAGAAGTATGAAGGAAATGCTATTTAAGATATTTATACCGTCTGGCAGCCGGATCTGCATCGCGCTACGATTGGCCAGTTGTCAACTGCTGTTATCCATACATTTTCAGAAATGACGTGAAGGGGAGGAGTTCCCAAATGAGTTTCATTAAACATCTCGTTCCTACTCTCGAAAGGGAACGCGCTTCTGCGCGCCTCTATTTGAATTCGGTAAAAACATCGTGGCGGCTGACCTTGGCAGGATACATGTAAATTTATGTTTTTGTAGACAAAAAGGTCTCAGCGGGCCGGATGAGAGCCGCGAAAGAGCAGTCAAAGAGCCGCATGCGGGTTGGCCGCCCCTGGTTTTGGACAATGTGGCGAAAGGCGGGGCATCACATGATCGCCTGCTAAATTTTGAACACATTGGCTGGCGCTGAGCCAGAGAAAGCGCTCAAAGCTTGTTGCTGTTCAGTGTTTCAATCTCTTGAATTATTTTGATTACAGACGTCTAAATACACGCGAGAAACAACAACAAAAACGATCAATATGGTTTGTAAAAACATTGATTTCCGTAAGTAAAACCTTTCAATTATAATATTGACAGTTGAATTTATATCAGATGCATGTTGCATATTTAATTTCAAAACAAACTTACCTGTTGGAAATCGAAATATCAAAGTTTATGAAAGTTCACAAACTTATTGTTTTTGAGTAAACCCTGAGCAGGGGTTCATCCAAATATCATAGACTTATAAAGCTTATCTTGGACTTAAAGGATTGAAACAGTGAAGGCAAAGAATTACTTTGAAATAGAAAGTGCATATGGTTTCTTTTCAGCGAGTCCACTTAATAGCCGATTAAGTTGAAACAACAAGGCAGCGTTGGCAATAAGTGCTTGATTCTTGTGTGGGCGGCTGAGCGCGCGATCTGAAGTGGCGCGTGCGATCGGACTGTACTGCGCGCGATCTGGCTTCGGTGCGCGCTACTGCTTGAGTTGCGAGGAAGCAGCGCGTTACTTTAGAACAATCACATCTCAGACGTGGGTTCCCCGGAACAGTAGTATTGAGAGGGCACAACTGCTCGTGATTTAGTGATGCAGAAATAAAAGCGCCGGGAAGGATTACAGCTGCTCTTTTTGTGTGAGCTGACGGGCAGAGAGAGTGTGAGCTGAAACTGCAGCGCGGTCTGCTGAGGCTCGCGGCAGCGGCGGCGGCCTGGCTAGCAGGAAGAAAGCGGCATTGCCTGAGAGTCGAGCGTGTAGCTCGGCCAGCTTTATCGTCCTTTCTCAATGGCAGGAGCGATTAACAGCCGATGTAGAGCTGCTGGATACGGATGTTTACTTGGTGGCGAGAATGGCCTCAAGTCTTACTGTGCGTTGCTTGTTGTTGCTTAGGACCCGTTTGTTTGGTCTGGCACCCGTGATGTATTGCTGAGGGTGATATAATATAGTTAGCATGGTGTTGAGCGGATGAGGATCGCTACTGGGTCCGGAGGTTTTCGTGGAGAATCCATCTAACGAGTGGAGCTCAATTTCGGGTGTATGGCGACCAGAAGGCGGAGCCACAATGCCGTAAACTGTCGAGCTGCCGAAAAATGTCAAAGAGCTGTAGGTGAGTCAAACGTGTCTATATATACGTACTTCCTCTCCTGCTGATAGGATGAGGAGTAATTGCTGATGACGTGTTGATTGTATTAATCATTTGAACGTGCTCCTCCCGAACTTTGTTAATAAAACATCATAGAATATCACAAATATTAAGCTATTAAGCAAATTCTGAATATGCATTATATCAAAAGAAACATTTTTGAAATGCAAAATGCAGTTTTGTTCTAGCTTAATGCATACATTTTTATTAACACTTAAATGTGGGTAAGTTTCATTCAAGAAAAAAAAAGGAAATTGAAACAAAAATGTAAAAACAAAACAAAAAAAAACTTCAGAATATTTTGGCAAACATCTAGATGGGATTCAGAATGACTGTCAAAACATATATGGAGTAAATCAGGTCCAAAATAACCCCCAAAGCTTGCACAGTTATACATCTCGTCCTAGCTCGACACTTCATTCTGTAACATTAGAAATTTTTGATGCTGTTTGATGTTAATGATGTTAATGATCACGTCATTTTACATATGCATCAGCTTACATACTGTTTCTTCTGTATTCCGGTCAGAACATGCGTCAATGGTGGGGAAAGAGTTAAAAATATATTAAAATAGAAAACAGGTATTTTCCCTAAAACATTTAAAAATATTTCCATCGTAAAAACATTGGATTTGAGATGTTTTTTTTTTTTGTCTTTTAAAGTTTATGTGACGTGTAAAATACCAAGGACATTTAGCTTTTAATCTAAAGGCTACACTAATAGTTTTGGCAGAAACTATGTTATGAAACACAAAATGTAAATTTTGAAATAAATTTTAGACAAAACCGTTAGATGCAAAAATCAAGTTGTTGCTGAGGGGGTACCGTTTCCAAAGGCACACATTTGAACCTTATTTAGCATTAAAGATTGTCCTTTATGTGTATATACCTAATACACTCCCTTTAAGGTGTGAAGGTGGAATACTGTAAAAGGTAAACAGCAGTGCCTTTTATTTTCTAAGAGTGTAATAGCCATTTGCAAACACTAGAGGACGTTGACATCCAAATCAGAAGTAGGTGTGCAGTAAAATCTGAGCCTTAAAGTAAATCCTAACTTATCCGATTTAGGAGAAACTCTTAAAAACAATAGGTATGTCAGTTCTAATAGGACTCCTAAATGTTTGATCCAAGGGTATTTCACAAAACATTTTAGCTCTAAAACCAGCACCTAAATCTGTGAAAACGTAAGAGTAGTCAATGGGGACTCCTAAGTCACTAAGACCAAATCACAAACATAAATCCATAAATCCCTAATGGCTGTTGCTGGTAATCCACTCAAAGCCACTGTACACCATTGAGGCAATAGAACCTCAAGTGCTGAGCTTTTTCTTCATAAATCAAATACATATTTTGATTTATAAATTTTAATATGCAATGACATATGTATAGGCAGTATGCATTGAAGGATGGGGAATAAAACATGTCTGTCAGGGTTCTGCCGCATTCGGTCTGGTCTATCTCTTGGTTTTGTGGCAGAGCTCTGGCACTACCGTAATGTCTCGTGTTTGATGTGTGTAACGTCACATCAAACACGTGTCTGTGTAACGTCTCATGTGCGGGTTATGATGTCTGATCCCGAGACTGGTCTTGTCTAGTTTCAGTTTCGGTTTTGGATCGGGGTTCGGGTATTCATAACTCGTGTGTTCGTCCTTGTCGTGAGCTCATGAGAACAGGTGTTCTATGTCATGTGAGTGGGCGCGGTTTCAAGCCATGCGCCTGCTCTCGTCCGTGTGTTTATGTTTGGCACGCGGTTCGCGTTCCATTGGCCGCGTGCTTTTTGTTGTGTTTTGTCACGCGCGGTTTGGTTGTCACCAGCTGCGCGTCGTCTTTGGTTAATTGTCTGCGTGTTCATGTCTTGTCGGTTACCCCGCCCGTCTTGTTTCTTTGTCATTGTCATGCCCTCTGAACAAGATGGCGCCGCGGATGGCAGCCTCGGTTTTTAGCTCTACAGTGATTGTCCTGTCTTTGTTTGTTTGCTCTGCTTTTAGTCATTCTTTTCCGATTGTTCTCACCAAAAACGAACTACTGGACATTAGGGATCACACTCCAGACAATATTTCTGCGGTTTTGATTATTCAGACGTTTTACTCGATGTCCTCGCTGACATTCTGTCCTTACCTATTCCCTCTCCCACTCCATACAAAAAATCCCAGCATGTGACCACATGTACTGTGTATGTTATGTATTGTTATTGTTATTTGCTATGTAAACTCATGTTGTGTTGTATATGTGCACTGGAAGCTTCAACACCAAGACAAATTCCTTGTGTGTGCAAGCACACTTGGCAATAAAGCTCTTTCTGATTCTGATTCTGATTAGTTTGATTTTATTCCAGCTGTGTTCCCTTTCAATTACCATTCCTCATGTGTGTATTTAATCCATCTGTGTCTGTTGTCTTGTGCTGGTTTCTCGTCGTTGAAAGGTAGTGTTTGTGCTGTCCTGTTTCTAGTCAAGTCTGTCAAGTTTGAAGTCTAGCCTGAAGTCGAGTCTTAGTTTGAGTCTGTCTGCTAGTCTTGTTTTTCCCCCACGGGGTGGTTTTTGTTCATTTTTGTTTCTGTTTTGTTATGAATAAATCCCCATTCTCGTGCATCATTGAGTCCTCATTCATCCCTTCCTACACACCTGACAATGTCGAAAAAAATCAAACCTTGCAGATGCTATCTTGGAAGAGGAGGCGCAGGAGTTAGCATCACTGTCCAGCAATTCCCAGATTACATTGACATCAACAAAGTCATTACTGATAGAAGCATTTGTTTTTAAGCAGACCGTTAAAGGCAAAAAGCAACAAAGCATTTTAGACTTTGTAAAGAAACCATAGTAACAGCATGTACAATACTTTTCAGAACTGTGTCAGAGCGAAATGACTGTGTTTTGAGCGAATGTGTTTGTGTGTGTTGTGGCTGTTTACACTGTGAGCGAAATTATTTACAATGTTGGAGAATATAATTAAAGGTTTGTATCGACAATTGAAGGTGTTTTTTTATTGTATACTGGTAAATCTCTGCTGTTAGTTGGTGCACATATGCCTTTTGTTGTTAGCAAACATATACAGTGTATGTACATTTTTATAGCATGCCGATCACTTCATCAAATAAATCGCCATTTTGGCTGTTGGTTATCTCGATCATCGGTTATCTCGATGCTTTTTTGCAACCCCCGAGGTCGTCGACACAACGATTCCACTGTACTTGTTTAATTAGGGACAGTTAGCCTACTTTTTAAAAACTTTATTTGAATATGGAACTTGATACCTCCAAAAAATAATAACCATAAAAAATACTACATTATATTTATGATGAATGCACTGACAGTGGCCCTTCACACATCAGCCAATCACTGTGTTCATAGTAATCCTGTAGACATCATCCATAGCAATGAGATCAACCCCACCCTAAAGATTTCTGTCCATTCCTGAGTAAAAGCTGGTCTCAACACTTTTGTGAATGAGTTTTAAGAGAAAATTCATACCTAAGAACTTTCACCGCTATTTAGGAGAACTCTTAGTGATAAGATAAGTTTTGTGAATACGGTCTCAGCTTCTATGGTGACCATGGAGATAGACCATAGAGAAAGCTCCTGTTCTCTGTTCATTTGATCAAAAAATGTATTCGTAGAACTACCTACACATCCTATTTATAAAAAAAGGAATAAAAAAACTCAATATGATATGTTCCTCAATGGCCTCTTTACATGATTCAGCTTCAAGTGCCCATTGTACAAATTAGTGATTCAAAGGATTCCAAGGGTCAATGGATCCTTTTTCTATAAACTTCATCAGCAGTCTTTGACTGACATCTCTACCATTGTGAGGACTGTATTGCAAATCACAAGCTATAAAAACTAACGGCACAGCCAAGTGCTTGGACGTTTTGTAATTTGAACTGCATTGTGAAATCAGCACTTATGTGTGAATCAAAGCACAAGACTTTGCGGCTTTATGAAATTAATCTCTACCTGTTGAATGAAGATGTTAATTAACAGATCAAATTAGGAAATCAATGTTCCTTTTGGCTATTGGGGAGATTCAAAACATCTGAATGATAATCTCAGAGAAAGAGAAACATTCAACAAACCTCATATTTACACACGCCTCGATCTCACAGTCAGTATTAAAAGACAATACTATAATTTTGAGGACTTTTGTTAAGGGGACATCATGCCAATACTTCTTGACCATGTTTAAACATTGTGACTTTAGAATGTTTTGGTCAATGACTAGGAAAGCAATAAAAGCATTAAATGACCTCTAATGATATGATCGCTGTTTTGAGTAAACATTGAATAACCTATGGGGCAGAAAGCTTGGTTTGTTTACGTGTCTGGTGGTTTGTCAAAGTTTAAAATCACTTTAATTGTCTTTCCATAGGTCTGGATACCATATAGGGCTATAGTGTAATATACTCCATTCTTCTTCATTGGTTTGTACCAAGGATAATGCTTCCTGCCTCCTTGTACCCTTTATACCCCACATGTCACTTGACCCAGTGCCAGCTTAGCGCCCGGTGTGTGGGCCTCAATAGGGCTTTGTAAGCACTGCCATCCTAGTCTCTCGACCCACCCCCAGACAGCTATTCATGGGTTCCCATGATTCCGCTCAGTTGGCTCTGGTACAATATGTGTCTGTCAGTGGCACCTCATTGGCATGCACTGGCACACGCGCACAGGCTATGTCTTAACCAAGTGTGCCCACTCACTGTGCTTTCCCGGAGACGGTTGAATCCAAAACGGTTTGCACTGGGCACTGATTCGAACTCTGTAAGACTGCCCTAGATTCATCAAATATAATTACTACATTCATGTATAAATGCAAAACATTTTCAAGTTAATTATAAATACAAAGAAAAAAAAAATTATATTATCCAAAATGCTTGGGTTGCAATTTATGAGTTTATTAGGTTGTTATTATTATATTTATATTATAATTAGTCATTCTCCAAACTGCTTTGGTTGTGACAAGTGTATTAAGTTATTACATTGCATTACAGTATATTGTTATCTATTCTCCAAACCAATTACCATATACAGTATAGTGTTGCGACTTTCAAGTATTATATTATATTATAATTATTCATTCTGCAATATGCTTGGGTTGCAATTCGTGAGTTTAAAATGTTATTAATATATAATGTATTATATTATAATATTTTATTATTCAATCTCCAAAATGCTTGGGTTGTGATTTGTGAGTTTAAAAGGTTATTAGTATATTATTCATTATGTTATATTATACTATAGTATATTATAATATAATATAATATAATATAATTATTCATTCTCCAAAATGCTTGGGTTGCAAATGATGAGTTTAAAATGTTATTAATATTCAATTCATTATATTATATTATTCATTCTCCAAAATACTTGAGTTGCAATTTGTGAGTTCAAAAGGTTATTAATATATAATGCATTATATTTTATTATATTGTAATCTCCAAAATACTTATCCAATGTAGGGTTGCGGTTGTATTATATTATAGCCTATAGTTTATTTTATAAGCAGTATATTATATTACCACAACACTGGACAAAAAGGAATGGTAGGGTCCCGGGAGGATATGTCCATATGTATGCATCTCATCTGCCCCTCCCTCTGAAAGCATCCGCAATGGCATCCCTCCCCACACGCGCAGACCGGACTCCCTTCTCTCTGTGATAAAGGAGGAGGGACCAGCTCGTGTCGTGAGCTACGTGCACAGTTCACATCCACCACCAAAAAACCTCCATCTAGCATCCCATGCAGACGCATATGAGGAGCGCGCACACCTCACGACAGCCTCAAGCCACCTGGGAAGCGATTTTCCTTTTCGTTTTACAAGCATCTGTGAAGTAACAGCCTACGATGCTTGTGTCCATATGATTACTGGTTTGTTAATATCGCGCTCGAATTGCAGCAGATTAAATTACGTGATTGATTTATTTATGGTCGGTTAGAAAAGGCTGAAGGTATTGCATTGCGGAGGCGCTGAATTTGAGCTCTTTTCATCTGTTTGGGGTTTTGATCGAGCAGGAGGGAGGAGTGGCGGAGAAACGGCTGGTAAGTACATAATACTTGCACTACACGAGCGAATACATAAAAACAGTCATGTGGCTGTTGCACTATTATAAACAGACATTCTTAATTTATTCATAGAGTGCACTGATTAAAGCGCGAGACTTTAACTGAAGGTTACAGTAAATAAACTAATAACAGACCCCGTTAGCCTGATGGTTAGCGATGTCCGGATTCATAACGAATCGTTCTTTGAGTCTGAATCTTATAATGATTCGAGCGAGCCGTTTCACAACCCAATTCACGTCTTCACGAATCGGACTGAATTGGTCCGTGAGGTTCATGAATCAGCTCGCCGACTCATTGAAGCGGAACACGTTCGATTCATAAAATAAACAATAAAGTGACACACTATGAAAGTTACTTAAACA
The DNA here is from genome assembly GCA_037043235.1 of Rhodeus uyekii. Lineage (NCBI taxonomy): Eukaryota > Metazoa > Chordata > Actinopteri > Cypriniformes > Acheilognathidae > Rhodeus > Rhodeus uyekii. Next base: position 281,177 of record JAWRVZ010000187.1, on the reverse strand, counting down.
GCTTAAAAATTACATTAAAAAATTACTGGATATATTTTACTAAACAACAAACGTCGACTTATTAAAGTAAAAACATATTTTACTCAAGCGTGAATAAACCTTTCAGTGAAGAGATTAAATTATATTAGATATTAAAATTAGTTTTATAGAAACACAGTGTCCATAAAACACGTTAACAATCATTACTATGAAACTTTAGGGCTTACTGAATTACAGTTTCATAGTTTTATTAGTAGACTATTAATAAAATGTAATAAAAACGTAATAAATAATAACATGTGCTTACACAATACTTTACTGAAGCATGATATTATATTTCACAATGGGATTTCAGGGACCACGGGATGACGTCATAATGTAAAGAACGCTGAATCTTTTTTAACTGATTCTTTGAAATGAACTGTTCGAGCGAATCGATTCCCAGAAGTGAGTCGGACTTCCCATTACTCTTCCCAATAGCACAATGGCTAGTGAGCGAATGTAAGTTTCTCTAAATGTTTAATGGTGCTTATAGATATATGATGTTTATGTTTATTACAAATAGACATATGTGGGTTTTCTTCTACAAGCATAGAGCTTGCATTTGTTTGTATAGTCTCACATGGCACAGGTACCGCCTTCTATCAAACGAATACAAATGTAACCGGAATATTACATCCAGCAACGATTTAACTAATGGAGTGCAACTCAGAACAGCTCTGACTTTGTATAGCAGCAGCGCTGAGGCCTTTTATCCGCTATGTGTTAAAGTCTGCCACTCTGACGAGCGCTTTTTTTGCTGAATGCTCGTTCATCCATTTGTGTTGTCAAACTTCTCGACGTCATAATTGTAATAATGAAAGCGCGTGAGCCGAATGTTCTAGTCGCGTGCTGGCCTGACCCCAGCTGTTTGTTTCCCACGTGCTCCTGTTACACAATGTAAACACAATAGTAATCGGTGCACTTCATTATGAACTCCAATGCTGAATGTTTAGTTATGCTGTATTGACACTTTATTTCATTTTGCCTTGGGATATTTTACATGACAAATAGGCTATGCTTTAACATTGTTCATATGCTTACATCTCCAACATGTATTTTGGGATTAATTTGAGTTTTTTTGGGTTCATCTATCAAGTGAAAGGCTATTTTGCTGTCCTATAGTTATGCACAATCATAGCACGTTTTGACACAGACTTTCAACACATTTTGGGTTGTGGCCCACCACAAATTTGTGTTTGTCTTGCATTGTGAAGCACTCATTTACCAATTGAACCACAGAGCTCCAAATCTTCTTAATTTGTCATGCCAAGAATTCATCGTCAACGCCAAGTCATTTACTTGAACGGCATCTCTCTCATCATCAAGCAGGCAGGTCTGGTTTGGTCCCTGGTGTAATGCACTACGCATTGCATGCTGTTTTTCAGTCTAGCTGGCTGAACTACATGTACGATACCTAAAAAGAACTAATCAGGAACTTGTTTTTGTGCACAATGTCCAGAGATGTCAGTTTGCCTTATGCTATCCTGGCTGCTTGTTACTTGACAATAAAAAGAACAGCCTCCCTATGGTGAAGAGGTCATCAGTGTGACCCAATGTGGAACAGCACTCAAAAACTGTAAACATTTGCCCACAGCTCACTGTCAAAAACAGTTTATTTCTGAGCGACTAACCCTCGAATCCATCAGTTTTCACTCTGCGTTCAAATACTAGTTTATTAATGCTGGTCATTTCAAACCAAATCGGTCATTTCTGATATTTTTGCTTTGTAATCTTATACAAAATGCTTGCATGTTACTGTATGCTTATGACTAACAAATATTCAGCTTTGCTAATATAACTTTGAGGTTACTTAACATGCAAACAAGCTGCTGAAGAGATATTAGCAAGTCTTTGAGTCGTACATGATGCTTAAGGATACACATGCCAGACATGACTCATTCTCATAAGTGTTGTTTATTTCAAGTCTAATTATTGCTCTCTATTGATAAATCCGGAAATTGTTTTATTCAGGTAGAATATAAATGGAAATGCATCCTGGATAATGAAGCGATTCGTCATCAGCTGGATTTGCATGTTTGTTCCCCTCAATACTCTTTTATGTAAAAAAAGATTATGTAACTTACCAAGACACAGATGTGAATTAGTCATCATGTTTTACAGGCTCCTGAATTCTGAATCCTGCCTAAAATCCACAAAGATGATATATCTGCCAGTGTAAGTGATAACATAATGCTTTACAACACATTTGATAGCTGAGTTTCTGCTGGTCATTTAAGGTCAATTCATCATGTATGAACAGCCTTTATGTCTTTTTAATGAACAGTTGCTCCGGTATTTCCGCTAACTGGTGTTTTTATAGACTCTTTGGGGAAAAAAACTATCTATGCTGTTTTAGAAAAGCCGAATTTTGCTGCAAAAGACACTTGTGTAATAGTAACACTGCTACATTGCTGCATGATGAACAGAAGATGAGAAATAAGACCAAAAGAAAAACTATGGCAAAACAAAATGCAATGTTGTTTATGAGAAATCCCTGTGGGGAATATCATCTGAGAGGGTAAATTAGGGGCAACAGCTGCTGGTGTCACTTCTACAACTTGTTTGTACCATCTCATGTTACCCTTTAAGCTCACAAGACAGGACACTTACCCTCTTAGTTGATTATAGGATCACTGAATCCCTCGTAAAAGCAACTGCCGATCTGTTCTCAGATCAGAAAAAACTTGCCAGCTTGCACTTTCAGCACAGCAGCGCATTAAAGAGAATTATTGCAAGATTAGCTATTTGTTCGCATGTACAGTATTCATTCTGCACATATAAATCTTATCGTCTCTCTCCCAGTGCTTAGTCAACTCGGCAGTGCATATAAGAAATTCTGTCATCGTTTACTCACCCTCATGTTGTTCCACACCCATATGACATTCTTTCTTCTGTGCAACAGAAAAGGACATTATTTTCCTTTTGTGCTGGTTGAAATAAAGTCATATGGGTTTGGTTTGTCTTCTCTGTCCTGTCTAATCCTTCACCTGCAGCACTGCTTCTGCCTAAAGTGGATTAATTAGCTGTTTGGAGTAATACCATTGCCCTGGATTAAACACTGTAGTAAGGGGCTTTCATACTAGGCGCGTTTGCTGCGGTCAGAGTCCGAACGTCCGAACGAAGTCTAGATTATTACCCCCCAGACTGAGGGTAAGTTTACATGACAACAATGCACTACAAATGCATAAAAACGCAGTAAAGTAATACCTCGGTTTACGAGTGACTTAGTATACGAGCAAATCGTTGTACGAGCATGGAAAGTCAAATCGGTGTACGAGGATTGTATCGGTGTGCGAGAAAAATATTCCCTCGCCCACGCGCATTTTTGTGTGGAAAAGTCCTAACGCTCAGCATCGTCTCGCATTTTTACAGAAAATATCCTAACGACAGCCTCTCACAAAACAGTCACGCGTTCATTCTCTCAGCGTCGTTCGGTTTGTTTGCATCATTCACCACTGTGATACTTTGATAAGGGATTTACAGCGGTTTTACCTCGTGTTGTTAACATTGTGATCGCTATTGTTCACGTAGTGAAATATATACGTACAGTACAGCATATAGAATTAAGGTAGGAAATTCTCCCTCTAAGCAGTAACTCCCTCCTCTCATCTCCTTCACGCCAGCAGCGACGCTACTCAAAGCTGAAGTGCATTACAGTAAATTGTCAAGTATTTTTAGAGTTTAATTGTCAATTATTAATTAGTATTTATATGAGATCTTAATGGTTATAATTTTAACTGTAATTAATAGGGTAAAACCCCCCAAAAAATTTAAATTTAAAATGTGCATTTATGGTTGTGTGGAACGAATCGAGTGATTTTTATTGCATTCTTATGGGGAAAATTGTTTTGGTGTACGAGAAATTTGGGTTACGAGCTCGCTCTTGGAACGAATTAAACTTGTAAACCGAGGTATTACTGTATTTTTCATCCCAGGCCAGTAGTTCACAATGTCACTTTGTAAAAAAACAAACACATTAACTGAATACATGCGAATGACGTCACTGTTCTACAAATGTGCTTTGTTGTAGTTTACGTGGAGATGATAACGGCATTGGTTTCAAAAAACAATAAAACCATAAAACCCGTTTTTCAAAAGCTCGCCTCTTCAGGCCCACAAAACGCAGCTCAAAGCCATTCATTTGCCGCTCTGATGGCATTCACTCACGCTCGTATCTCAGGTTAATCATCACCCTGTCCTCTACACATATTGAAGTAATGACATCTTCGTGTGGTAAAATGTACAAGTAGGTTACTTTACTTGCTGAAAAAGTTGCTTTCACATTCATGCAATTTCTACATTAATGGGATCATTACCATGCACATAAATCTATATGTGTTGTGTTGTTCATTTTTCACAAGCACAATGTTCTCTCACCATTTCTAACATGCACTCTCAGCGTTCAGTGTGGTCTTGCAGCTGTCGACAACAGTTCATATGTAAATTGAGTGAGAGAATTTCATCCATTAGATCGAAGATCTGTAACAGCCTATAAATTTACCCAACTTCCCCTTGAAGAAATGGGGATAGATGTGGTTGAAAGTGGACAAAAGAGACTTGATTAAAACACCAGCCAAAAACGGAAGTGTGTCTGCCTCGTCTACTTGTGATCCAATCAACATAACGCATCTTAATACCCAGTGTAAACAAGTCTAAAGAAGCAACATCATTCTGGTTTGACTATGGGGGAAAGTAGTAAAAGAGTAGATTTAAACAACACAAAAAAGCACACACACAAAAAGTGTTTATGCTGAATTCATTGGGCACTTTATTGACCAATATACTCGCTGCTGACCTTTGATTATTCAGTTCAACCGTAAGCAAAAATTACTTTAGATTTGTTGTTCTTTTGGTGAAAAAAAATGCAAATAAGATAAATAAAATATAAATAAATAAACTACTGTACAATATAATTATTTTAGAAAACTTTTCTTACAACTTTTTTTTGTTACCAGTCCAGATCTTTAACCACCAGGCCACAAATTCCATAAAAGATTAAAATAAAATAAAATAAAATAAAAGTAATTGTTACATTACTGTAAAAACATCATATTACTGTTTTCTGCAAAAGTCGTCACTATACACAGTCATTCTAAATTTAAAATCTGGAAATGTAATAATAAATATACTTATGTATATCTATATTTATTTATTTATTTATAATAATTAATAAATAAAGTGTTAGACTTTCTTCTCCTGTGATGACGTTTGTTTGAGCTCTACTATACATGCATGAATTTGCATTTCCTTCACCCTTATTATTTACATTTTGGTATGAAATGTAAAAATATAACTTTTGTGTTATTATAAAACAATCAAACAAACAAGCCAAGCCCAGATGAGAAAACTAATGCAATGCATTACTTCTCTTAAAAAGTAACTATGTAACGAACGTGTTACTTTTTCAGCGCATAGCACAATGTTGTAATGCATTGGTTTTCAAAGTAAGTTCCCCCAACGCTGGTAAGGAGAGATAATAACTCGTGGTCACATATTCTCACAAACCTGGCACACTCTCACACTGTCAGGAGCCACACCACTCCCCTTACGAAGCTTGAGGCCCTCTAGTTTTGTTATAATATTAAGTTTCAAATGTGCAACTGGGATAGCCAGAGCTCAAGGCTCAGTGGAAATTTCCACTTCAGATTCAGACAGCAGCCTTTGTTCTGGTGCAGGGGGCTTGCCACAAGCTGCTGAAAATTGGCTTGGGATTCTGTTGTGAAAGAGTGCAAACAGAAAGAGAAATAGACAAATTGAGACAAAGAGAATTAGACAAAAATTGGTCTCAACTTCTGGAAAAGCATGTTCCTGCTTTAAAGGTCTTCAGTGAATAGAAGGATGTTGAGCAATTCCACTTTTTCAGCCTTTAACGGTCAGTGAGCTGTTCTTTTATTTTCTTTAGAGACGCAGAATCATGTGTGTTGCATAAAATTGTTTTGCTTTCCAATGCCCCTTTTTATTGGGTAATCAGGAATACTAATTATTCAAACTAATATCCCTAACATAGCCCTATTGATCGTAATGTTTGGAGTCCAAGCGGCTGTAAAAAGTTAACGATCACCCAGTTATGCACAGCAGGGGCATGTTGACAGAAAAAACATGGTTTATAGTTCTTAAACCTTGAGATATTGAGCTCCTCCTTTGATGGTAGGGGGTAACAACTACCCTCCCTATGATGGAAGATTACCAGAAGTACTGTGTGAGAAGTCTTCTTTCTGCTTGACCATGAAGAAATATGAGTTTTAGATATAGGCGTAGGTGACTTATGACAGCAACAATTAATGACTGGCATGTTGAATATTTTTATGGGAGTTACATAAGTGTGTCATGTTGTAGAGAGATCGAAGGGTGGTGTCATTATGAGTAGTAGAGTTATTTTCATCTTGTTTTGGTGAATGGATTTTAGTGTCTTAGAATGAAAAGCTGAATAAATAGATTACGTAATGGAAAATTATATAGTTTATCTTTGTTACAAAACCTAGTAATCTAATGTCTGTCTACCTAATATTTTAGGGAATTATAGGTTCACTCTTGGTTTGATGCAAAAAAGGTAGATGGCCACAGTAGGGGTTAAATGTTGTGATCCGTACGGACCAATCCTAATGGTTCGGTGCCCATGTGATTCATGGATTAAGCAAGTTAGAATTCAATCATGGCAAGTTAGACTGAAAAGTTTATAATTTGCACTTGTTTTGTCATACGTAGTCTACACATTCAATATATACCTGCTATTGTCTGTCATTAATGTTAACTGCAAAACACAGATTAATCTTTATTAAATTTGTAAAGTGAATATAGTGTTATTTTATATTTAATTATTAAATTATTGTACCTGAAATGAATACTATTTAGACCTTACTTTATTTGTAACTTTGTTATATTGTATTTATTTATATTACACTATAAGGATGCTGGTGTGCGATGTGGAGAGACGAGGAGATCCAACTGAAAATACTTTATTATCAAACGAAAACAAAGCGGCACAACCTTTGTGCAAAAACTCGGACACACACTACAAAACCAGGAACATATACACGTTAACAACTGACAAAGACAAAGGCGCACAGGAAGGTATTAAATGACAAACACAGGATTGGGAACAGCTGACGAGACTTAGACAGTGATTAGACACAGACGGGAGCGTGCAGGACCTGGAAGATACATAAAGGGACATGGAAGGGCACAACGCGAGACAAGACCGTGACAATTTATGCTTGAAGTTTGAGTATTTGTTCTGATTTTTATTAACTTGCCTTTAATCATAATTAGTTAGACTAATCGTTTTTGCTGTGGTACCAGAGTACTTAAAGTGTGCTTTTAGTAATAAACGGAAAGGCGGATTGGATTGAAGTATATATCCAATATGTCTGATATTTGAGTTATGCATTTGTTTTTGCATGTTAGAATATTGCATTATTAGCTTATTGTGAATTGAGTGTTTCCTGTGTACAACCTGTGAAGAGCATTATTGGTAGCATTGCAGTTAGGATGCTGCTGTGTGTTGTACAGTTTAATGTAATGGGTTACTCGGGTGATGTGTGAAATATCTATGCCTTAAAGTATGCTACTGGGACCTTCGCTGCCAGACAACGTAAGAGAGGTCATTATAAAGGTGTGTGCTGATGGTCTGCTTCACTTGGTTTTACTGCATCACTGGGTATGCAAACACTTTAGCAATCAGAGTTGTGCAAAGAGTGTGTAATTATAGTTTTCTTTACTGCAATAAATGCTTCCTTTTGCGTATGTTTTGAGTGTCAAAGTCAGACATGACTCATGAGCAAATCTGAAAGTAAAGTTAAATGTCAGAAAGTTGCTTATCCTTAAAGTATATGTAGAATTGTTTTAGTAGCTTAAAGACAGAGAAAGAGAAAGTATATTGTATTCTATTCCAAAAGTACCTGGTGCTTTAAAAAACTCAGGATTTTTTTTTGTTGCTCTTACTGTTAATAAATATGGACATTTACATGGGGTCATAAAATTTCCAGCTTTTATATTTAGAATGACTTTGTGTATACTAGTGACGACTTTTGCAGAAAACAGTAATATAATATGTTTTTACAGTGTAACTGTAATTATTATGTGTATTAATATGTATTATTATATGTAATTATTTTTATTTTCATTTATCTTTTATGGAATTGCTTATTAAGAACAGCTGTAAAGTATGAGGCCTGGTGGTTAAAGATCTGGATTTGTAACCAAAACATTTGTCTGAAAAGTTTTCTGAAATAAGCATATTGTACAGTAGCTTAGTTTAGATAAATAATCTGCTAAATGGCAACAGACTTAAATGGTTAAAATTAAATGTGAAACATCAGCTATTCAATCATGTGAACTGAAATACTTGATTCATGACAACACATACAATTGTGCATTACATTATCAGTTTTACCACATATATAATATATGTAATATAATCTATACACAGGACACATATATAATGTTAGTATATAGCATTACTATAAACTGCCGTCTTCTACAAGTCACTTTTCTCTTTTAGGTCAACTAGTGTCATAGTGAAGTAATAGTTTAAAAAGAATCCTGCTGTGGAAGATAGTTAAAGTTAGTTACTTACTCAAGTACTTGTTAGCTGAAAATCTATTATTCAGGACGGCTAGCTACTTGAATAATAGCATTGGTTTTAAAGGTACATACATTTGAAATTAACTAATTGTCCCAGTAAATTCAGATGTTTTATTCTATTCAGGTCTTAAGGTTTCTGCGCGGAGCGTGCGTCGTATGCGTAATTTTTCGGTGTAACAAACGTGGACTGTCAGTGATTGTAAGTGGATGTGCGTCGAAGGCGGTTTGTGCGTGATTTTGAGTTTTGAACGGTTAAAAATTTTCCTTGACGGTTCAATTTACTTTGATGTGTTATTCATGAATTGGCGTGCGTAATTTATGCGTCGAGTATGCGTGACTATGCGCGGGACATGCGTCGGGCGTCAGTGCTTATGCGTCGGAACTGGTTCGAAACAGTGCCTGTCCACTGACGCCCCACCTTCATATCACGCATGAACCGCGCACGTATCACGTTCATTCCACTAACATCCACTGACAATGTGGATTCTGAAAGTGCTTGTACGTGGAACGTTCGCGAAGCGTGCGTGTTTGGACGTGCTCCGTCAGTGATTCATGTGTCGAATGTTCGTGGAATACGCACAAGCACGCACAAACCCAATCTGTGCGTGATCAGCTGTGTGACTGGCCCTTTAAAATGAAAACTTCATGGGTTGACTGCACAATACATTTCTAAACTTTGTGCATAAAACTTGTTGATCTTGTGGTTAGAAGTCTCCTCAGCTTTCCTCTTTTTATAGATCTCTGAAATGAAACTGTAGCTTAACGCTAGTTTATTTAAAACCACTGCCGTCTTGAGTGAACCTTGTATACGTTTTCCCCAGTGATGGGTGAACTGAAAGCTTCTATGTTGATTTAGCATTGGATAAATATACCATTTGTTATCTACCGATGTGAATGATGACCAGACAGATACTTTGACACAAGGCCTGCATTGATTTCAGCTGGGAGAATTCAACGTATGTCATGTACGCACTCCATTTTTCCCACTCTGCTGGTGGGTTGTTTTCTCTTGGGCAGATTGGATGGTGGTTAATAATGGTTCACACAGGGCACAGTAGGTTCGGAATTACAATTAGAGCTTAGCTAACGCACATAAATTGGAATGTGACATAGGAAATGAAAATTGCAACAGTGTACGAACAGTAAAATTGATGTTTATAAAATTGATGTAAATACGAAGATCACGATAATACTACTATTAACAAACTCTGATATTAAAAATAGACACATTTTTGTTAAGCTTCTTACTTTCACTCAAATACAATTTTGCTTCAAGCAGCCTTTATAGATATGTTCTAGTGTTCCTAGTGTTCTCAGAAAGCCGTCTTATGGGAATAGATTTGTTTTCTTTAACAAGGGTTTTTAAGTGCTTTTTTATAGTTCAAGTGCACCAGTTGAGCTATTGAGCTTTTACTGATACTTCTTGCTGCTTGGTTTACCCTGAAGCTGAAAGTGAAATTTGGTGAAATATGGAACTATCGGTTATATTTTTTTGTTGCTTTGTTTTATTAAAACTAAAATGTGTTTTACTGCACATGGCTCACTGTAAGTTCTTAGCTCTGAGAGTGACTCAATGCACTATTGAAATGCTTTTCCTCCCCAGTGGAGGTAAAAATACCATTTGGCAGTGTTGTAACGGCAAGCTGAGCATAGCAGAATGGCCGTGTCTTGTCAGTTCAGTGACATAATGGGAAGTAAGGGTGAAAAGGGCCTTGATATTGCACCCTGTAGTATAGAAGATCAGAGAACGAAGCTGTTTCGTTTTACTTTCCTTCTTTTTAAGTGGTAGAAATGGCCTGACAGACACTTAGATAAAAACCTTTTGTAATTTGGGTTGTTTTCCACAGCAGGACAGTGGCTCCGGGATAACATTTGGTGTCTAAGACTCTCTTGCCTAGCAGAAGTTGGTGCGTGAAACTGTCACTCTGGTATACAAGGAGGTTTCCGTCACAGTGTCCTTGTTGTGACCTCTGTAAGCTTTCCCTCTTCTCACTTTTGAGAAGTTGACATGCTTTTAGACCATCTGACTGGCTCACTATTGGAGATTCCCTTTGCAGACAAGGGTTCATGAAAGTTAATGGGACAGGAAGAAAATATGTCTACTGCTCATTCAAAGAAACATTTTCTTAGAATCACAGGATCACATTTGGGGAAAAGCTATGTGTGAGAGCCAGTTTATTTTGAATGGTTCTTTTTTTTTTTTTTTTTTGCTCGAACAAACTCCCACCAAAGCAATATTGGACAAGGAAAGCAGACAATGCGTGCTGAAATTAGGTTTTTACTGATACTAAAAATGGAATTCAGCACAGTATATGAACTCATAAATTACTTATTTTACTTCACGTCTTACTCCGTGATTAGACCTTTTCAACAATACTTGACACAACTATCTGATCTGTATGATGCCCATTCGATTATGAGGATCATATTTCATCAAGTAAAGTAGAAGTATTCGCTATTGGTTATTGATATTGATATCAGTGCATGCCTGATGATTGTGGTGGTTTTGATTGTGTGATTGTAATGATTTTTTATTTCTCCAAAACCATTTGTGTACTCAGTTTTCCCTCATTATAGTTGATAAGCAAACACGAATCTCACTTTGGAATGCTGTGACTTGTTAACTGGGAGTGATGTTCCTTGTTTCTGAGTGGTTCACTGTAACCTGACTTTGACCCTTCTTTAAACAAGAGTCAAGCCAATTAGAAGTAAAATTGAAACAGTTTTTGCTCACCTTGGCCGATACTGAGAATCTTAATTTTTTTTGCTCTTTATCTGTTTGTTCAGGTTAATGTGTCATCAGTCAAAACAGATATGTTTGGTTGGTGCAATTATTCACTACAGCTCAGTAAGATATTTTATCAGAAAACTCTTTATAGACCTCAAACCTTTAAACAGTATTGTATACTTTTCCTCATGGTACAAGTAGATACTTTGCACAGTTTTGTTGCATAAGCCACATAATGACTGCAATGTTTTGTTGAATATGTTACAGAGGCTGCTGTTTTGGGATACTTGGCATTTTTTTTAAATTGGCAGAGCTGGTGTAGTTAAGGGAATTAAGTTAACTTAACTAAGTTAAGTTAAAAAAAGTCTTTTTTGTAATCCAGTTCAGCAACATTAAAGGAGTAAATTCCCTCTTTTACCATTAGTTCCAAATGACGCTCAAAAGTTGGAAAAGTAGTTACCTTATTTTCCCGAAAATAACCCGCAGACGCAGATAATCCGCACCCTTATATAGCCCGCGGGTTTTGGGGTGTTGTGTAAAAAATCGTTGGCATAACCCGCACCCTTATATAACCCGCACCCATAGATTGATGAACTTTTTTGTGTAAGTTCAAATTTCGAATTTAAAATGTTGCTCGCATGATGTCAATTATCCATAACTGTTCAGGCTCGGTACACAGTGCTTGTGCGCGAAATTCAAACAATAAGAAAACAAACACAAGTCAGAATAAGAAGAAAAAGCAGTCTCTCCCGCTGTGCAGCAGCACGTCCCTTCAGAAGCGTTTCTACAGGTGTTGATCATCGGATGAGATGAGAAGAGAATGCCGAGTGATCGTACAAACAACCCTCGCAAGAAAGAAAAACAGAAAGAAAATTCAGCCCAAAAAAAACTTACGTCCTTAGGACATGACAAATATATTGAAATATTATTATGCGCAAAAAATTTGCGATATAGCCCGCACCCTTATATAGCCCGCACCCCCTGCTGGGTTTGTAAAATCTGGTATAACCCGTGGGTTATATGCGGGAAAATACAGTACCTGCAGCCAGGAGGAGCCAATCTTGAACCCATTCAACATGCCCAACCCCCTCGTTAAAAAGAAAAAAAGGAGATGAAGATCCTTCCGGATTCTTTTCCATGTCGTAAACTTCTGGAGTTTTCCCAAGGACATGCATCATTGTGTGTGAGGGTATTAAAATGTCAATAAGTCTGTATGTTTGAACTGTGTAACATACACCGGGACACTAAAGCTCAGACGATTAATGCTTGTAAAGCAAGATAATGAAATGGGAAGAGCAGTGAACCGTATTTTGCCACAGAGGCAAAATGTCAGCTTGGACCCAACAGATTGAAACCTCCAACCTAGCCAATAAAACAGTACTCTTTACTTGTATCGGTAAGAGTTAGGGATGTTATTGTTGAATTAACAGAGTGTGTATAAAGCCAGCTGGTTATTGATTTTGTGTTCGGATATTTACCCTCATCTGTCAGAAAGCTTTGCGTGGCTAGAGCTGTAATGGATACAGACAGAGGAAGCCAGGCAGAGACAGAGAAGGAAAGTAAACAATCTGTTGGTGGTCAGTATGAATCTGGGTGAAAGTGGGAGCGCTTCTGAATGTGTCAAAGGCTCTCGCATGCAGACAGGTCTAGGACATCAAGTGCTGGGAGAGTGAAACTCCATGTCTGAGAGAACAAAGTGAGATGAGTAGTACCCAACTGTATGTGTGGATACGTCACACAGGGCTTTTCTACCTCCCCTTTTGGTACACACACAGTCTCACATACTTAAGGCATGTCCAGACATGCCTGTATTGGGGGAGTAACATCTGGAATGTCCAGTGAAAACTCTTTTAACTCTCACACATTTAAATAAACAGACACAGACAAACATAAACACTTTTTTTTGTATAGTGGTGAGATCTGCTGTTGAACCCAGTTGCTCTTTATTTAAAATTGTGTTTAGTAAGTAGTTGACTATCCTATTATTCTATTAAGGTGGGTTTAAGTATAATGTCATTTGATTTTTTTGGTAACCCTTTATAAGTAAAGTGTACTAAAGTATTTACAAATCATTTACAAATAGTTCATTAATAATTTATAGTTAATACATCAATAGACTACAGTGATCCCTCGTTTATCACGGTTAATGTGGACTGGAACCCCCCACGATAGGTGAAAATCCGTGAAGTAGGATCAATCATTCAGCTCACGGGATACATTTACTCGTGCTCTCATTGGTCGATCTCGCGCCGTGAACCAATCATGTGTCTTGTCTGAGTGCCCGTGGGTGTGTACAAAGCCTCTGAGAGAGTTTCTCTCTTTGTCTGGCATCCTGAGAAACCGTTTATCTCGCGCATCACGATAATACAACGCTGGTTTCCGCAATACGACTGTCGATATGGCGGTATTTTTTTAAATGTTATTTTTCGATGAATATTTTTGAAAAATCCACGATGCACTGAGGCCGCAGAACTTTGTCGTCTTCTTCGTTGTGACAGTTTTTGTTCAAGTAGCTCATATGTGAAGAGTTTAATAATGCTTGGTTACCAACGTATTAACTGTAAATGGAAAATGACACCGATTAAGTGCTTTAAACCAACCTTTATTTGACATTAATTGCATTATTATTAAGACTTCATTAAAATAATTACAAATACATTGTCTATCCCCGAAGCTAAACAACCACAATAGACTTAAAATAATGTTATCAATACAAATACTCCTAAAATGAGGAATGTTTAGGGGAAAGAATGTATAGTGTTACAATCAGGATGCTGGTGTGCGATGCGGAGAGACGAGGAGACGTGGGATCCAGCTGAAAACACTTTAACGAGCACAGGAGACCTCCACACATGGAAACAACATCCAAATAATGTTAACATCTGACAAAGACAAGGAAACAAAGGAGGGTATAAATACACACGGGGCAATTGGGAAACTGCTGACAGGACTTTAGATAGTGATTAGACACAGGCGGGAGTGTGCAGGACCTGGTAGATACATAAAGGGACCTGGTAGGGAACAACGCGAGACAAGGCCGTGACATATAGTTTGTACATTACAAATCACATTATTTCTAACATGGAAACCCAGTGTGTGAGTGTGCTTAATATATTTATAAAAATTGTAAAGCACTCCCTAACTAACTGATGTGCAAGTAATTTATTCCTCTGTAGTTATTATAAAGTGCTACCGATATTGTGTTTTCTAATACATTGAAATCAAACGTGTGAAAATACTTTTTAGGGTGACTGTACTCAAGTTTGAGCAAGAAAAGCTCTTCATCTCTCTGTTGCCTCTCTGTTAGCAATTTTAAGGCTTTATTTTGAGTATTTTTCCAGTCAGAAATGAATATATTAAATATAAAAAAACATGCTCATAACAGACCAAATCAAAGCTGCTCTGACTCTCAGTAGATTAGTTAACACTAATTTCCCACAAATAGACAGTGTGGGTATTGCTTAATGGCTCCTGCAGGACCAATGTTCTTAAGCTCTCTCCACTGGAATATTGCATGCACTGCACAATTTAAGGCATTAATGAGTGTATTCATTGGTCTGTTGGGTACATAAGAAGTTGTTGTGGAAATCAAGCCAAACCGCATATCAAATCACAGTCATATTGATGAGAGCATTCGCTTACGTGCATCGGCAGACAGGGTGATTATTTTCATTTGGAATTGAATTGTACTAATGGGCATGTGGTCTCCTAGCATTTGCACCGACATTTAGTGTTGTGATCAATGAACCACTCTCTGATGTTTCTTTTTCTCTCTTTCCACTCTTTCTCTGACCAGGTTATCTATGACCTCAGATTTACAGCATTACACTTTCAGGATGCCGAATATAGGATTTCAGAACCTTCCCCTCAATATCTACATTGTTGTCTTTGGGACGGCCATTTTCGTCTTCATCCTCAGTCTGCTCTTCTGCTGCTACCTGATTCGGTAAGACCACCTGGCTCTTCAGAATGCGTTTGAACAAGCTTCAGAATGCCATACATTTGCTTATTTATCCTCTTCAGCTAGTTGCAGGGTTTGAACGTCTTGGTCTAGTCCATAAACACACACAGGCTGTAAAACGGAGCTGTTGTAATTAAATACCTAACACGCATTTAAGTATAATTTGTTTGGCAATTCATGAAAATTGCAATCGACCCAGCATGTGCAAGTGGGTGTAGTTGGAACCCGTCAACAGGTCAGTGGAAGTCCGTGTTGCCAACATAAACAATGTACATCATAAAAGTCTCAACATTTTATTTACTTCAGCACAGCTGAACATTTTATTTATACCACAAATATAAAAGTAACAGTTATTTAGACCTCATGACCTCAAACTGCCTTTTTATGCAACAAATGTTGGAACCATGGTGTTTATCTAGACAACTGTTTAATACACCATGCTCAAAATAAAACAGAAAATGAAAGGGAGTTTAAAAGACATCTAATGGTGAAATGGGAATGTTCTCTTTTATCTTCACAACTTGTCCGTACCATGCGAGGCAGCTTGTTTCATGCTCACTTTGAAGGCTGAACAAATTCTGAATTTCAGAGCCACTTTAAATTTTTGTGGTTACCTATTAAAGAGGGAGGGATAAATGAGCAACTTCATTGAATTTCACAATATATATTAGAGATGTTACATTTTAGTCTTAGAATTAGCTTTGTAAAGCCATCCCTCAGGCAACACACAGTCAACCATAAGTAATGTTTTTTTTTACTATAACCAAATTCCATTGGGAGGCCATGGCAAATTCACCTTCAAGGTTGGTCTGTAAATCATGTAGCATTCCTAAAATATATATATATTATTACAAGGCAAGGCAACTGTATGGCATTTTGAAGAACGTTCCTGATTAGTTATGCCTGAAATTGTTTTGTTACTTTTGATAGTTTGTATGTACTTGTTTGATAAGCTAACAAAGCTTTTCATGAAGAGTGAGAAGGTCACACAGCACAGTTTGGTGACTCTAAGAGAGCTACTGACTTGATAATCTGAACTGAAAATAAAGCCCACCGTTATAAGCCTCCGCCCACCCCCCCCACTTGGATTTGCCTAGTAGTTTCCATGTAGATGGATGCAAACCTTTTTATTTGAACATTAACTGAATCCAAATAAGCTTAGTTGCACATTCACAAATGTATTTTTAACTTCCATTATGGATTGCGTGAACTCTACAGCAGCTGCTCAATAACTTGAAGGACATTGATTAACTTTTCAAGTGAGAATGAACGCAACCAAACTGACTAGTGATGGTTTATGGCTTAAGAAACTGCATTCACCTTCAGCTACGGAGCTGCTGTTATCCAGTTGAATTTGCAGTTTGGTCATTCTTGGCAGCTGAGATACTGTAGCTTTAATGTGAAATTGAAATGTATAGCATCTCTTACTTAAGACATTGAGAACCAGCAACTATAATCCAAATTCAACCTAACTAGTGGGGGAGATTGTAAGTTCCTTTACAGTTATTACATACTAGTTCAGTTTTATTTGACTTTGCCTCTCTCTTACTGTATTTTCAAATGTATGGATGTATGGGTAGCCTTTAATAATCTTATATTATTAGTCTTAACAATGAAAACACTGGATTCTTGAATGAAAAGCTTTCAGGTGATTACCAAGTCTTCTATTGAAACAGTTTGCATTTAGCCCAGATTCCAGACTTCTAAAGATGCACTCTCCCTTGCATTAGATCACAAATATTCATGACTTCCTCATTGACTTAACCAGCGTGGACACTTTAGCCACACATAAAAATCCTTAACATCATTGCAATAAGTAACAAAATCTCAAAATAACTGGCATTTATTTTACATGCCTGCTTCACATTCAAAATTTCACAAAACTACGTTAGTTAGATTGTTAGTTAGGTACAGTATGGCCACTGTACACCTGAAAACCAGTCCTGAAAGATTTATACATTACACCAGCTGACGAAAATGGAAATGACTACATCCGCAATTTCAGCAAGTACCAAAATAGTAGGCCACCATTCTACCTAGCTGCATTTTTCATTATATTTTTAGCAAGCTATTTTTCACCTCCACATATACCTTCAGCATCACTGAAACAATAGGCGAGAGTCTAGAGTGGTTATTCACAACTTCATCATCATTTAACAAATGCCTTTGACAGGATGGAGACGTCCCTACTGAGAAGACCAACAAATGCTGTTTTGAATGCTGGTCACCAACATGGGATGCATATGTGCTTTTTACTGGACTAGTTCAGCCAAAAAAGAAAATTCTGTCAATTAAATTCAAAGAAGTCCAATTCAATGAAAGATCAATGGGACTGTCAGATCCAAAATGACAAATAATCAGGGTGATCTGGTCAGTTTGACCTGGAGTTAAATTTCAGCCTTTTCTACATGAAGTAGAAGATTTGGAATATAATTGTATGGACCACAAGAAAATATCATTTTGAAGTAAAATCTTACTGTAAAGTGTTGCCATACTTTTGTAGTTCTTTTGTTTCCTTTATGAACCTCGAAAGCTCCAGTCCCATTTGAAAAAACGGTACATTATTTAAAAACCTTTCCTTGTGTTTCATGGAGAAAAATGTAAATCTAGGTGTCTAAATGATGACAGAATTTTCCTTTGTGAGTGAAACTAATCCTCCAGCTAACTTAACCAACTAGTTTTGTATATACTTGTCCACCAGCTAGACAAGCGCAAAGTTGGTCTTTCCAGTAGGATTTTTAGTGTAGAAGATGCTTTCCATTTAAAATCGAGATGAAATGAAGCAGATCTGTGCAGATGATAGTTGTTGATCGAAATCACTATTTTATCATGAACATCAAAGACTTGTATGAAGGACTGCCAAATTGTAGAGTCGTGAGACTGTGGACATTCACAATGTGAAAGATGAGGGATTCGTGAGCTCAAGTGGACCTCTGAAGGACATCGTGATTCAGACCAAACACGCGCAGTCGTGCTTCGCAGCCATGCACCAGCTCCGACACACAAATGTGAAATGCCCCTGTGACTAGTGAGCGCACACTTACAGAAGAAAAGGAGCGGGCGGGTGAGTGTTTGTCTGGCGCAGTCGTCCTCATGGGAAGAAAATCATCATTCACACACACGTCTGAGATGGAGCACTCAGTGTGAGTTTGTTAATAGCTGTACCAGTTATAGTACAATGCAGGAAAATGGTCACAAGGTGATTTTCAATCTGATGAATTATAACGCCTGCCTGCAATTGCGTTAGAAACCTGGCGCGTTAGAAATCAGGACTGCCTGTAGTTTGCCAAACAACAGTTCATCTCGACCTTGCCCACCTCAGGAAGTAGACTGAGACGTACTGTATTATTTGGGCGATGATTATCCAACGTAAATATCTTATTTTTCAGTCTGTATTTTCGCTTTGAAGAATGAGTCCTGGACTTACTTTATCCAGCCATGCCAGAGTGCTGGACCGTTCACACAGAACACATTTTTAGCATTACACTGCTTTTATATGTAGTAATACCTCGGCTTACGAGTGACTTAGTATATGAGCAAATCGGTGTACGAGCATGGAAAGTCAAATCGGTGTACGAGCGTTGTATCAGAGTGCGAGAAAAAGTTTCCCTCGCCCACACGCATTTTTGTGTGGAAAACAAGAAGATGCTCAGCATCTTCGCGCGCATTTTTACTGAAAATATCCTAACGACATCCTCTCACAAAGCCCATCACCCCTTCACTCGTTCATTCTCTCAGCGTCACTCGGTTTGTTTGCATCATTCACCACAGTGATACTTTTATAAGTGATTTACAGCGGTTTTACCTCGTGTTGTTAACATTAATTGTGATCGCTATTGTTCACGTAGTGAAATATATACGTACAGTACAGCATATAGAAAGAAGGTACGAAATCTTCCCTGTAAGCAGTAACACCCTCCTCTCGTCTCCTTCATGCCAGCAGCGACGCTACTCAAAGCTAAAGTGCGCGTTACAGTAAATTGTCTAGTATTTTTAGGGTTTAATTGTCAATTATTAATTAGTATTTATACGAGATCTTAATGGTTATAATTTTAACTGTAATTAATAGGGTAAAACCCCAAAAATATTTAAAATGGGCATTTATGGTCGTGTGGAACGAATCGAGTGATTTTTATTGCATTCTTATGGGAATTTTTTTTTTGGTGTACAAGAATTTTGAGTTACGAGCTCGCTCTTGGAACGAATTAAACTCGTAAACCGAGGTATTACTTGTAGTTTTTTTTGTTTTGTTGTTGTTGTAAACGTACACTAGACGGTTTTCCATACTTGGCCATCACGTCACAAAAAAACAAAAACGGACATGTCGCAGTTGTTAATTTTGCAGAATCTTTACGCATGGCGGTTGGGGGACCTCTTCCTCAACCCTAAATTCTTCCAAAGGGAGTATCTGCACCTTTACCTGCTGGTCTCTTTCAGAATGTCAGTTTCTCTCCTAGACTGTGCTGCCTGTTTTACAGGTCCCTCTCACTCTGCTGCGAGAGGTTAAGCTTACTTGTAATGGAGGTAATTTTTACAACACGTTTCATCTATCCAACTCTCTTTTCACTTGAGACTTTTCTGAGCATATATTATTATCTTTAATGAACTGTATATATATTTTTGAATGTGATTCTAAGATATTGCAGTATGTAGTGTGTCTTTTCTTATGTACAGGAAGTAATATATTTTGCTGTTGTTGTTGAGTTAATTATCATATCTTCCATGTGACAAGGGTTTCAGCAAAACAAACAAGATGAATGTCTTATAAAGCTAATTGGACTATTACTTATGTTCTAACAACCCTACAGACATTAACACATTCAGAAATGTATGCTCACAAATTCGAGGTTAAACATAGTGTGTAACATTTGCTTGTGTTCTTTAAATAGCCTTTTTCTTACTCTAGAGACTCTTCCATCATGCCTGACACATTCCAGTTATTTTCCATCAGGGTTCCTCTCTCACTTTCTCACTCTCTCTGTGACACACACACTTGCTCAAGATCAAAATAGTGTTAAATGTAGACTGTCCGTTGCTTGGCTGCCTCCGTTTCTTGAGTTCATGCCAAGGGTATCTGTATTTAGTTCTTTTAAAAGGTCTGGCACCAGTCTGACAGTTACACTCGGTAAAGCATTGCAGCGGTGTGAGTGAGTGGGTAATGCCTGGGCAGTCTGGTTCAGACAGGCTGTTAAAGTTTGGTCAAGCTTGATGAGACAATGCAAGGCCTAAATCACTCTAGAAAGACTCTAAAGATAGTTTATACATGTCAAGGCAGCTCACAAAACCGCTAGAACTGGACGCAGCCAATGTCAAAGGAAAGGAAGTTGAAACAAAACAAAACAAAACAAAAAAAAGTAATTTGATGTGTTGTTTATTAGGTTAATTTTGTGATTAAGCTCAAATTTAAATGGATACAATTTATATGTTGGTGGCATCCAGTGAAAAATGTAAAATATCAACACATCAAAATACAGTTTATTTTAAATATGTGGTGAATCAAATATTTAAATAACCAGCATGGCTGAAATAATGCCTTATGGGCACTGAAATATAAGATCCAGGCATGTGTTGACCATATGCAGCTATAAACAGAGGTACAGAAGCACATACAATGCAGTTTTCACAACAAAACCTGGCATTTAAAATTGACCGTTTTTTAATATCATGGTTTAGCTTGATGGTTTTGGCCTTTTGATTATACATGTTGTACATTGTACATGATTGTACAGGTTTTTTAAATGTTATGTCACTCTCTGAACTAAAACTATTTATTTTGTCTAGGTTACGGCACCAGGCACACAAAGAGCTCTATGCATACAAGCAGGTAAGCTGCTGATTCTCTCTTCAAACACTTTACTGTATCCTATATGTGTATTAAATACCATATGATTCAAATTGGGTGTGAATGTGAGTGTTTCTGTTTCTTTCTCATGCAATTTCAAACGTCCTGGTTGTAGAGTCTTACTCTGTTATCTTTTTTTGTTTTGTTTACAGGTTATTCAAAAGGAGAAAGTCAAAGAATTAAACTTGCATGAGGTAGGAATCTCCCCTTTCTTTCAACTGTGCTGAAATAATACATCTTTTTTTGGCTAATTACATTAATTACTTAGTTGCATGATGTTTCAGGCAAGAGGTGCTTTGGTAACTTTATTTTACAGTGTCTTTGTTACAAACATTATATGTAGTTACTATAGTAATTACTATAAATTGTGCTTAATTACACACAACTAACCTAAACCGCACTGTAACCCTAAAGTAAGAACATGCAGTTAATTATTATTACTCGTACTTAAATGTTTAATTACACTGTAACACGGACACCATAAAATAAAGTGTAACACTCTTTAAGTTGAATGCTGTCGTCCTAATTGAGATTGCACTGTAACCACAGTAACCGTTGGCCGTGATATTAATGAATATAAGTTAAATTTTTTATTATTCTTATCGATTCCCAGTTTCCTTTCCAATAAGGAAAAAACAAGTCAAACATTCAAATATCAAACATGAAATACACTGACTGCAGCAAGTATATTGTGTTGCTGTCACTTTAAGACCTAATGTATGGATCACAGTATACTGATACACATGCTAACATGCTAACCCAAAACACTTAGGATAAAACCTGAACTAACCTGAATATAAGGACTAAACACACACTATTCATGTTTAATAATAGCATGAGCGAATTTAACCTTCAGCAGTTCGTACCTGACCGCTATCATTCTGCTAGTGTTAATAAGCCTGACTGACTTCATATGTGAGTGCTAATGAAATGCTAGCAACAGTATTGAGGTGTGAGGACACCAGTGCTCTTGTTGATAGCTCTGGAATTTCCTGAAGTCTACATCTCCCTCTCGGTTTCTCATAAGAGCTTATTGTCAAGGAATCATTTCCACTTTTTTAGTTACCGTAGTTGTTTTTTTAGCATCCTGGCTAAAGCTGGATATTCATCTACAAAGATTAAGCAGCTATTTTAACCAAACAGAAATGTTTATCTTGTGGCTGTGGATGTGCATAAAAAAAACATGTAATATTTAAGCAAAACAATGATGGCATTGTGTTGTGCTGAACTGAGCTATGTTTTGTTGGAAAGCTTGACCTTGTGTCACGTCTGGCTTTTTTTTTCATTTGCATTTGATACAAGAGCACAGCAATTGCCAGTTTTATGTATGATGCAAGTTTCTTCAATAGCAACTCAGTAAATAACATTTTATTTGGGTAAAGAACAAAGTTCTCTCAGACACTGTATCTGTGTCCAGCAGTAGAAGTGCTAGAAATGTTGCAATAACTGCATGATTTTAATATTCCAAAAGATTACAAAAGTTTTTGGACAAATGACTGTTACATATGTGTGACGTGCTTAATGTGATTAAATGCATTAAGTGAAGTACTCTTGCACACATAAAGTACTCTGTGCATTTGTGGAACTGACAAAAAGGTCAGTAGTCTACTCGCCTGTACTGGTAATTCGGGATTGCACTTGCATATGTGCTCAGACAAGAAGGAAGGTCTTACATAAAGGGGTGGGGGCCGAGCTACAAGCTGATTGGTCTATCCATCCTGTGCACACAAAAACACTGTTATGATTGTATGCCACAGGCATGGGAGTTTTTCACTAGCATAGTTTTAGAGGTTACAAACATTTAGCACATCCATGCACAGCTACTGTTTCCCCCAGAGCAACATAAATTAATTGTTTCTGAAATATCATAAACCGCTATATTACCATGTTTAAAGACAGAATTCTCCCTTAAGGAACTAGATATATAGTATATTACCAGAATTCTGTCTTTAGACTAGAATACTTTTTCTTCTGTGGAGCACAAAATAAGGTCACACTTTATGTTAGGTGGCCTTAACATTAAATACCTACAAGACTATGGATTTACTTTGTAACCATACAATGTTCTGAAACATTTTCACATTTACTGCTAATGTGTTTGAAGTATGGTTAGTTTTAGGAGTAAGTGTAAAGATCGTAGGGGTTAGAGTTAGGTCCTGGGGTAAAGGTTGGGGTGATAAATATTAAAAGCTAATTAAATGTACCATATTTTCCCGCATATAACCCGCAGACGCAGATAATCCACACCCTCATATAGTTTTGGGGGTTTGTGTAAAAAATCGTTGGCATAACCTGTATATAACCCGCACCCATAGATTGATGAACTTTTTTCACAGTTCACATTTCGAATTTTGAATGTTGCTTGCATGACGTCAATTATTCATAACTGTTCAGGCTCGGTACACAGTGCTTGTGCGTGAAATTCAAACAATAAGAAAACAAACACAAGTCAGAATCAGAAGAAAAACAAAAGACAGTCTCTGGTAAAAAATCTGGTATAACCTGCGGGTTATATGCTGGAAAATACGGTACTTTAACTGCCATGAATGATCAGAAATTAACAGGTTGCTAAGGTGTTCTGGGTCGTTGAACACCCAGGGTATACAGAGTGCTTGCTAGGGTGTTGCTAGGCAGTTGCTAGGGTATCCAGGGTGGTTGCTAGGCTGTTGCAATTACAATTCCCCCAATATGTATGTACAGATTATGTATATTGTATAAAATGGTTAATGCCAATAGAATTCAATATTTTTGTGTCCACTGACAAATAAATACACCATCTTCTTGAGGATGAGCAAATGATGACAGATTTTCATTCTTGGGTGAACAATCCCTTTATTTAGGTTCACTTCGCTAGATCAAGCATTGAATTAAGGAGTGTCCAACCACAGCATGTAGCCTAGGTTTTAAGTTCAAGCCCCCATGAGTTACAAAGGTAATCTGCCTGACTTCATGAGCTGAATTAAATAGCCTCACACTGCTCTATCAACTCTGTCCTTGATCTTGCATAAGATACAGGGGCCCTGAGCGCGAGAAATAATCTTAGCTCTTGAAACATTAAGTACCCTTATTATATACATAGATACACACTTTGTATGGTAGAGCTTGTGCATGGATGATTGATGTGCAAACACACTGGTGCAGAAAACTAGCATATGTGCCAGACAGTTGCCATGGTATGGATCCTCAGATGGCAACCAGTGAGAACAGCATGGACATAAATAACACCGCATCAGTGAGTAAGATATATTGTGCGTAATTCTACCGCAGTGAAACAGTCGGAAATAAAACTGCACGGTTTGTGTTTTATAATACTTGCGAGTCACTCTCTAGGTGAGAGATCAAACAGATGAGAGCGGCGGCGTGAATCGGACTGAGCAGTGCTTCTGAAGGTTTATTTCGGTTTGTTAAAAAAGATGCCGGGGAGTCACGTTTGAACTGCAGAGGTGGTCCTTTCATTTTAGAAGCCTAGCAGAGAGAAGCAAAAAGTATGTTAATGAAATAGAAATGCACGATGTGGCACGCCATTACTATTGTGGCCTCACTATTCTGATAGGAATGACACTGGCCTGGTTGTTTGGATGATTGATTATAAAGAGTTTGGCCTTGCTTGGAGTAAAAAAACAGTAGTGAAGTAACTGTACTGTCGGTTAGTCGCAGAAAAGAAAAACTTCACAGGAAGTCATGCAGTGATAGATGCATCATTAACGGCGGGTTATTGTGGTAATTCGAGGATGTTGGAAATCCAAATGCTGTCCCATCTCAAATATTGCTTATCATTTGAAATATGCGAGTACTAGCAACTTTACTTTCCGGATACCCTAGCAACCACCCCGGATACTCAAGCAACACCCTAGCAACCACCCCAGATACCCAAGCAACACCCTAGCAACCACCCTAGATACACTAGCAACTGCCTAGCAACACCCTAGTAACCACCCCGGATACCCTAGCAACCACTCTGTATACCCTGGGTGTTCAACCACCCAGAACACCTTAGCAACCTGTTAATTTCTTTACCCTTAGTGCTCGACATGGAGGTTGCAATTTTTCTGAGAACAGCTATATACTCCAAAATACTCCATCGTTTTTTTTTTTTTTCGTACATATACAAGTAATACATCATTTGAAATTGTAAAGGGTCTTTTATTTGTGTAAACTCTCAATAACAACTAAAGCTTGTGCTTTTGTGAAATAAAGAAAACAAAAAGGATGCGCTTTCTGCCGTCTCAGTCTCTGTGAACTGGAGCGTGTCACAAAAATGAAATGGAGCCTTAGCTATTCTTCCTCTATTCTCCAGGCTTGTACTACTAGTATGTGTAAAGTTTGAAACTTAAGCACTCTTATGTACTTTTGCATCTTTAGGATGAATCGTTATGGATAAAAGCGTCTGCTTAATGAATAAATGTTAATGTAGTATTCTGCTTCCCTCACAGACATGAGAATTTTTATTTATAAATAGGAATAGAACCAATTCAAATTGAAAACAAATACTCTCTGATTATGGAATCTGTATGAAAGGAGCATTTCTCCGTAGATGCGTCCAATATATTATCTTTGCAGTGGCTAAAATGACTACTAATCGGCTAGAAAAGTCTTTAGTCGGGGGGGAGGCGTACTACATGTTTAGCGTTATGGAGAAACATGCACACACGGGTGTATTCTGTCCCTTGTTGGCCCACTTAATGGCATTCTTTCCTCACAAAACCCAACAGTGTATATTCAACAGACAATTTCTTATTCTTGCAGTCTCGCTCATCTCAAACAGAGAACCATTGTGTCTCGATAATTCTCTGGCCACCCCCTATGACACCCCAGGGACAATGACACCTAAAGCACTAGGACTGTATCTTATTTTATGATACACACACAGGACAGTAAATAACTGTTGTGACAGACACCCGTGTGCCCAGGAACATTTGTTCTCTTACAATTACTAATTGTGCATTTCCTTGCACAATGTATACCTTATTTGCTGTCAGCAAGGTTAAACAAATATTGACTTTGTGCACAGTTCTCAGAGATGCCCTGGATAATATGAACTATCCGTTTTAACTTTCACTTGCATTATGAGTTATTCCAGCAAGGAATATGAATAATATCAAATGTTTTAGTTATTGATATTATATGTCACTTGAAGAAATCCTGTATTCAGGAGTGTATTTTTCTTTTTTTCATTGAGAAATGCTTTTTGTTGTTGTTGCTTGTGCACTCATTCACATAGTTGAAATGGTATAATACATTTAAAATATATTTTTGTCTAATTCAAATGAAATAGAAACTTTGTTATTTGAGAATCTGTATTTACACTGTTTTCTTTTTGTGAAATATCACACCCTTTTTAGAGAGTAATTAATAAATCTATAATATTTTATATTTAGGATATATTATTTGTTTCTAATGCATTTTTTTAAATGTTTTGCTATGTTACCCAACTACAAAAATCCAAAACATAATTTTCATAGATATTTTCCACCATTGATTGCATTAAGCAAGCACTGGTTTAATTTATTTATACATCCTATTTCACTATTTGGATTTACCCCAGTTCACTTTAATTTTCTTGTACTTTCCTTTGAATTATAATGTCTTCTTTATCAAAGGAACTAGCTATTAGCCCTCAGCTTTATATGGAATAGCAGTACACAAGTCTTTTGCCTACCTCCAGATTACAATATTTAATTACCTCCAAATGTTCATTATTAAATTCAACTCTCTGATGTGAGACAGCTCGTTTATCAAAGTGTTTAGCTTGGCTTTCACAGCACCTGCTCTTTTTATGTTTTTCATTTTGATGAAATGCCATATTTGCACCCCGACCTGGTACACTTCACTGCTAGATTACAAAGGAAAATGTTTTAAAATGTATGTCATATCATTACTTAAGACGAAGAAAGCTTTGGAAAACAAAATGTTCTCAAGAATATTGTTTTTATAGCCTATATCTATCATAAAGTTTGAAATCCTGAATGAATACAGCATTATAACTTGTCTTCCTGTCTCACTGATCTTTGAAGATGATACCATCCATTACATTTAATAGCATGTTGAGGCAAGTGTATTCAATAGAAACGTTTTCTTCTCCAATGTTTATATTTCAACACTTTATCTGTGTTCATTGAAATGTATTGTTTTCTCTCTCCAGATTTGCGCGGTGTGTTTGGAGGAATTCAAGCAGAAAGATGAGTTGGGAATCTGCCCGTGTAAACATGCCTTTCACAGAAAGTGAGTACCCTGGCATATGTTGTTTTCTAAAATAGGAACATTTCTGCACCACTAGCAGCACCAAACAAAGTTTTGCAGATTGTTAATTTGATTGACATAACTGGGCCAAAAAATAACATTTGAGTTTGAGGATGCACTAACTGTTTGACGAACCGTGGCAGACCGGTCGTATTGGACATTCTGATTCTGCTAGTGGCGTAGATCAGGGTTTCTCAACCTTTTGCCTATTGCGACCCACTTTTTTTTGTATGACAGTCCTACGACCCACTAAGGCTAGAAATAAATAAATAAAAATAGTAAATAATAAGTAATAAAAAATAATGAAATAATTTGTTAGACCTATACTGTGTGTGCTCATAATTAAATTCACAAAACACTTTTTCAAAAATTAGGCAGACTATGAAACAAACTGATTTATTTATTTTCACTCACGTTCACACACGTTAATGTGACATTTGAGCCTGCCGCTCTGAAACGATGATATCCAGACGCGGTGAAATTGGGGAAAGGGCCACTCGTAGTGTCGCACTCAAACTAGAAGTTGTCAGTCTATTCCTGCCTTTTGTTTTCGTTGCAGTCACCGTCGAAAATCCCGACTCGCAAAGATAGGTAGTGCTAAATGGCAGAAGAAACTTTCTGTAGCTGTCGTGAGCGACACAATACTGCTTTGCTGTCTTTTAAGTACATCGTGCTTTCGCACAAAATAATCCACAGGTTTACCGACACATGTTGGATGTTTAGTCTGAAGGTGACGTTTTGATGGCTTCATGGACTCCTTTGCTAAGACCTCACCACACTCAACGCATTGTGGTTTTTCGTCCGACGTAGTAAATCCATATTTAATATAGGCTACAGTGAGCCCTCGCTACTTCGCGGTTCGACCATCGCGGATTCACGACTTTGCGGACTTTTTTCATTACGTATGTATGTATTATAAAAGAAATATATCGCTGATTTTCCGGAAATTTCGAAAATAGACGCGATATATGAACATTAAAATCAGCTTGCCTGGGTGGGCCTGGGCCCCCTCATTTACATGTTCGGCCCTCTCAGATTTTCAATTGTTTAAAATCGCAACTGTGAAAACGGAATTAAAAGCACATATCGCCCTCTGCACAAAACGATCGCAACGCACCCCCAAAGTCAACATTGGCGCGCTGCGCATTGCATCATAACTAGTTCTGGTAGAGTGGTTAAGGCGCTAGACTAGAAATCCATTGGGGTTTCCCAGCACAGGTTCGAATCCTGCCGACTATGTTACGCTCGCCCACCACCCCTGTCAACCATCTCGCGCAGTTTTGCCCCTCATTTTAAGATGGGCCCCTTCAAAAAAAAAATCTGGCTACTCCCCTGGAACACAGTAAAACTCTCGCGACCCCCTCTGTAATGTTCCGCGACCCACTAGGGGGTCGCGACCCCCTGGTTGAGAAACAGTGGCGTAGATTACATCAATTACACACTTAAAACATTAACCTCCATGCAAATTTACAATGTTACATGGTTTCAAGTGTGCTGGATAACTGTGCTCAGCCGTTGAGCTAGTTGAAATGTGTCTGACTCACCCATCCTCTCATTCCCCTCTTTGTGAAACATTTGCACTGGGCTGTATGTCAGCGTAAATGCCAAAGTAAATGTCAGAGTAATGCTTGGACACTTATTAGAGGGATTGGGAACCCTCTGTTCTTTTTAAGCAGTTCAATGTTTTGAATGGAGCTTAAATGGGTCATTGCAGTCATATATGAAATGTTTATTTAAAATTTTTTTTTATATATATATACAGTAATACCTCAGTTTACGAGTAACTTAGTATACGAGCAAATCGGTGTACGAGCATGGAAAGTCAAATCGGTGTACAAGCATTGTATCGGTGATCGGTGTGCGAGAGAAATATTCCCTCGCCCACGCGCATTTCTTTGTGGAAAAGTCCTAACGCTCAGCATCTCTGCGCGCATTTTTACTGGAAATGTCCTAACGACAGCCTCTCACAAAGCCTATCACCCCTTAACTTGTTCATTCTCTCAGCGTCGCTCGGTTTGGTTGCATCATTCACCACAGTGATACTTTTATAAGTGATTTACAGCGGTTTTACCTCATGTTGTTAACATTAATTGTGATCGCTATTGTTCATGTAGTGAAATATATACGTACAGTACAGCATATAGAAAGAAGGTACGAAATCCTCCCTCTAAGCAGTAACTCCCTCCTCTCATCTCCTTCATGCCAGCAGCGACGCTACTCAAAGCTGAAGTGCATTACAGTAAACTCTCAAGTCTTTTTAGAGCTTAATTGTCAATCATTAATTAGTATTTATATGAGATCTTAATGGTTATAATTTTAACTGTAATTAATAGGGTAAAACCCAAAAAATATTTTAAATGGGCATTTATGGTCGTGTGGAACGAATTAATTGATTTTTAGTGCGTTCTTATGGGGGAAATAGTTTTGGTGTACGAGAATTTTGGGTTACGAGCTCGCTCTTGGAACAAATTAAACTCGTAAACCGAGGTATTACTGTGTGTAAATATATATATAGTGTGTCATTTTAATGACAGTTTAGTGTTTACTACAATGTATTACAGGGAGTGCAGAATTATTAGGCAAGTTGTATTTTTGAGGATTAATTTTATTATTGAACAACAACCATGTTCTCACTGAACACAAAAAACTCATTAATATCAAAGCTGAATATTTTTGTATCAATATTTTAAGTAGTTTTTAGTTTTAGCTATTTTAGGGGGATATCTGTGTGTGCAGGTGACTATTACTGTGCATAATTATTAGGCAACTTAACAAAAAACAAATTTATACCCATTTCAATTATTTATTTTTACCAGTGAAACCAATATAACATCTCAACATTCACAAATATACATTTCTGACATTCAAAAACCAAACAAAAACAAGTCAGTGACCAATATAGCCACCTTTCTTTGCAAGGACACTCAAAAGCCTGCCATCCATGGATTCTGTCAGTGTTTTGATCTGTTCACCATCAACATTGCGTGCAGCAGCAACCACAGCCTCCCAGACACTGTTCAGAGAGGTGTACTGTTTTCCCTCCTTGTAAATCGCACATTTGATGATGGACCACAGGTTCTCAATGGGGTTCAGATCAGGTGAACAAGGAGGCCATATCATTAGATTTTCTTCTTTTATACCCTTTCTTGCCAGCCACGCTGTGGAGTACTTGGTGTGTGATGGAGCATTGTCCTGCATGAAAATCATGTTTTTCTTGAAGGATGCAGACTTCTTCCTGTACCACTGCTTGAAGAAGGTGTCTTCCAGAAACTGGCAGTAGGACTGGGAGTTGAGCTTGACTCCATCCTCAACCCGAAAAGGCCCCACAAGCTCATCTCTGATGATACCAGCCCAAACCAGTACTCCACCACCACCTTGCTGGCGTCTGAGTCGGACTGCAGCTCTCTGCCCTTTACCAATCCAGCCACGGGCCCATCCATCTGGCCCATCAAGACTCACTCTCATTTCATCAGTCCATAAAACCTTAGAAAAATCAGTCTTGAGATATTTCTTGGCCCAGTCTTGACGTTTCAGCTTGTGTGTCTTGTTCAGTGGTGGTCGACTTTCTGCCTTTCTTACCTTGGCCATGTCTCTGAGTATTGCACACCTTGTGCTTTTGGGCACTCCAGTGATGTTGTAGCTCTGAAATATGGCCAAACTGGTGGCAAGTGGCATCTTGGCAGCTGCATGCTTGACTTTTCTCAGTTCACGGGCAGTTATTTTGCTCCTTGGTTTTTCCGCACGCTTCTTGCGACCCTGTTGACTATTTTGAATGAAACGCTTGATTGTTCGATGATCACGCTTCAGAAGCTTGGCTATTTTAAGACTGCTGCATCCCTCTGCAATATATCTCAATATTTTTGACTTTTCTGAGCCTGTCAAGTCCTTCTTTTGACCCATTTTGCCAAAGGAAAGGAAGTTGCCTAATAATTATGCACACCTGATATAGGGTGTTGATGTCATTAGACCACACCCCTTCTCATTACAGAGATGCACATCACCTAATATGCTTAATTGGTAGTAGGCTTTCCAGCCTATACAGCTTGGAGTAAGACAACATGCATAACGAGGATGATGTGGTCAAAATACTCATTTGCCTAATAATTCTGCACTCCCTGTATATTAAATGCTATATTATTATTATTAAATGTGTTGTCATTAAAAATACATTTTATACAACTGTGCATTAGAAGCTCGTAGTGTCATAGTTATGCCACAAGGGTGCTAGCTGATGAAAATGAATAGACATAACGACATGAAACATAATATAACATGACACAAGATCACATGATGCATTTCATTTCCATGTCACGCTGTATGATGTATGAGTCGCAGGTTATTTCCATTAGGAATCCCCAGCCAATCCTGATTTGATTATTGTCTTACCACATGATTATGTAGGAGAGAACTTGTGGTTTCTCTTGTGGAACTTGAGAACATATACCAAAACTAAATGCAAACGAACAGTTTGTATGTAATATGTATGGGTTGATTTTCAGCAGGTTTTTCACAATCAGTGTGGTTCATTTGTGAAATAATGAATTAATGTAAAGATTCTAGAGCAGATAGATAGATAGATAGATAGATAGATAGATAGATAGATAGATAGATAGATAGATAGACAGATAGACAGGATTTAAGGTTGCATAATGATTCTAAATGGGCTAACTGTTATTGAAATACAGACAGACAAAAGAACTCTCACCCTCTTGTTAAACCTCAGTCAAATCCCTAAAAATCCCTACATGCGGACTGTGTCAGTGGTTAAATGTGGACTTCTGTATCATAGAACTGTTTGTGTACCTGATGGGACCAACACGGCCTAAAATAGAACTGTGCTTACAGTGAATTATTCATCAGAGCAGAGATGCCAACATCTCACTCAGACTAACCCGAGATTCAGTCTCACATTCCACATGGGCTTCCTGCAAGGAGACGCCCAGCTTCGCCAACACAACCAGCCCTGAGATATCATTTGAGATCACTTTTGACTCGCTACCAGTAGTAGTTCGGGTTAGTGGAGCTTGTTTGTAAGGGCAGTTTCACCTACTCTGCTGTGATCTGGGAAATGTTAAGCGTAGTGTTATCCAGTTTGCCTTTCAACTCCTAGATTCTCTGTGTTTCTCTCAGGTGCCTTATCAAATGGCTGGAGGTGAGGAAGGTATGCCCGCTGTGCAACATGCCCGTCTTACAGCTGGCGCAGCAGCAGAACATGTCCGAGCCTGTGCTTCCGACGCAGCCTCTGCCTGGGGTGGAGAACCTGGTGTAGCCCCTCCCGTTTCTCCTAAATATTTGACCACCACTACCTTCACACACCCTCCTGTACAGGTACACGCTCACATCCAAGGACAGACCACAGGATTTGTGCCTGGAGCCGTGGTGACATGTGACCTGCATATGTTCCTGTGCTGCCTTGGTGGCTTTATAATGGATTTTTTTTCCTCCAAATTATAATAATAGATGATTTACTCCATCTGTCTTATTTGGGTTTAGTTTTTTTTTTCCTGAGATAATGAAGAAGAATTACGTTTAGATGGTCATGCCATGTTTAAAGTAACCGTTCCACACCAAAGCACTTTTTTGAGGACACCGGTGAGAGGCAAAAAATACAAGGACTAAAAAAAAAGAAAATAACATTAAAAACAAAAACTACTTTTTTAACTGAAGTTTTTTTAACAAGCACTTTACACAAAACTCAAACTTAGATGCTTGTGATAGTAGCAAGATCTTGTTTTATATTTTATGATTTCAAACTTTTTTAGTTGATGTACACAACCACAGAACAAACCATTGGTATTATTTTCATTAGAGAGGGTTATGTTTATACTGTATATTAAAGGGACAGCAGCTCTCCAATGTGTATATGTTTGTTTGTGTTGTGACGATCGGTAGAATGGCTATACTGGTAGATACGGTTCGCTGGTGCCCAAAACAAATGTGAATGCAGAGTTTGTGTTATTAAGGTCAGGATGTGACCCGGCAGTATTAAATCTGTGTTCTATGGTCGCCTTTCGGTTAGATTTTTTTTTTTTTACAGAGGACTGTGTTAAATACACACACACACACACACACTGTAGCTTTGGGTTTAAGGCTGGAGAATTTTAAACACTATTGTCACTCTTAAGGCCCAGTCACACAGCGAAAACGCATGAAGAACGCACGAATTACGCACAGATTTTCGTTTCTGCGCAGCGTGTGCGTCATATGCGTAATTAGTCGGTGGAACGAACGAGGACCGTCAGTGATTGTAAGTGGATGTGCGTCGAAGGTGGTTTGTGCGTGATTTTGAGTTTTGAACGGTTCAAAAATTTTCTGACGCACAGACGTGCGTCGGTGTGCGTTATTTATGAGTCGGCGTGCGTAGTTGATGCGTTGAGTATGCGTGACATGCGTGGGACACGCGTCGGCCGTCAGTGCTTATGCGTCGGAACTGGTTCGAAAGCGCGCACGTCCACTGACGCCCCACCTTCATATCACTCATGAACCGCGCACCGCGGCGCGCGTATCACGTTCATTCCACTGACAATGTGGATTCTGAAAGTGCTTGTTCGTGGAACGTTCGCGAAGCGCGCGTGTTGGGACGCGCTCCGGCAGTGATTCATGCGTTGGGTGTTCGTGGAATACTTTGGTCAATTTCTCTACGCACAAGCACGCACAAACCCAATCTATGCGTGATTTGTGAGTAATTCATGCGCGATCGGCTGTGTGACTGGCCCTTTAGGCTGTGTTCACACTTGGCATGTTTGGTTCAATTAAAACAAACTAGTGCAATGATGCTGTTAGTGTACTGTAGTTCGTTAACATTGCCAACCGAAAACCTGGTGCGCATCAAACATGCGGACCGTGATCGCCGGAAAGACGGGTCTCGGTCCATATCAAAATGACCTCAACAAGGACCAAAGACACGTAAACAAACCAATGTTGCCAAACACAGTTCAATACAGGCATCGGAACCGCGTCTCCTCATTGCGAATCTTCGTTTGTATGATTCCTGCTGCTGTTTTGACTCCTTTAAACATTTAATAAGCTCTCAGCCGGTCAAAATGCCATCATATGTAGGCTACGTATATAAAACAAGAGCATTTATCCCAGCACACAGCATTGCTTTGAATGTTCGGTAAGTTACGTAGCAAAATATACGTAATGAAAGCCGACCAATCAGGTTGCAAACCTTTTCCTATGCCATAATGCCATTAGGTTCAGTGTTAAAAAGCTGTTTTAGCTAAGCTACCATAGACCCATAATTGAGACTGCACCTTATAATCCAGTGCGCCTTATAGTGTGGGATTTTTTGTGTTTTGGACCGAACCAAGCGAACTGAACTACAAGTGTGAACACACCCTGAACTTTATTAGATATACTAACTACTTTATCAGATCTCCCAACCCAGTCTTGCAGACCCCCTTCAATATGTATGATTTTGGGAACTGCTGCCATAAACCCCCTCCTGTTTTCACTAACTCTTCATATTTTCAGCATTAGTCAGTTTCTGGCTTCAGTTTCCCCATCCCTACAGTCTTTTTTCAGTTTGTTCCTCAGCTGCAGAGTTCTGCATATGTGTCATAGAGTTAATGGAGATTGTTACAAACCAAACAAAGTATTAACAAAATGTCCCAAAGTTATGTATTGTCTTTCATGAATTATTATTGCTTAAATCGCCCTTAGGTATCATGAAGCTGTTGCTCTATGTAAAAGCAGCAAATGTGTGTGTGCGTGTGTTCATACTGGCTCTCATATTCTTCCTGAAAATATACTTGGCTGAAAGCCCTAGATCTGTCTCCAACAAATTTTAATATTTAATGCCACTCAAGTGAGGCGAATCAAACTAGACACGCTGCACAAACAAACTCAGATGTGACCAGTAGTCGCTGAGATCGGAGAATGCCCTCAGTACAGACCCAGCTGACACACACACAGTCTAGTCTAGATCATTCCAGCTTGAATCAGTCCAGTACTTTGTAAAAGAATTCTCAGCCATTAAAATCAATGAGTAGCAGGAAGCTCTTACCTCCTCTATAGTACTGTTTCTTTCTTCTTTTTTTTCTTCTTCATCCCTCAAATTTCCTTGCGTCAGGCTGGGTCTCTGTTTTATACTTGCTTTGAAAAATGTGTATAATATTACATATATGGGCTGGCCAAAACACTAGAAATGTTGCCAAATACATTTTGTGGCTGAGTAGAATTATCTGACACAAGTAATGATTTACATAAATCCAAACTAAATCTGCACTTGTTTTTTTTAAAGTGCTGTCTGGCCGTAGATCGACTGTTGTAATACTCATACGTTTTGCAGTGTGTCTGTTTTTGAGAGGCTAGATTCAGACTGTGAATTAAGTTAAGCTTATTTAATGACATTTTGTTTTTTATTTATTTCTTTTTTGTGTGTGTGTGCATTTGCTGAGTGTGTGAAGAAACTCTTGTGCTTATTATCTAATAAGAAAAAAATGTACAAAAAAATCAATGCTTTTTTTTCTTTTTTTTGGTTTGCGCTGGTACTTTGTCTTAACGAAGTGTAAAACACTGAGGGTTTCCTTTATCGTGGACGAATATCATTAAATTGTGAGTCCTAAATTAGGATTTCTCCATCTCTGGCTTTTGTAACACAGCAGGTCTTAAAGTGTCACTCTGATCACGAATGTATACATATAGAGAGCTGTGGTTCAACTGTGTCATTATAATGTGAAAGTAGTTGATTGTGTCTAAAACCGAGTTTCGTCACTGCACTTTTCATATTCTTCCATTTTGGTGGTATTGCTGCCTCTCCATTGAGGCAGAACTGAAATGGAGCAAAAAATGTCTTATTTATTGTGTGCTAAGGTTTAAAAACCCATGCCATTTCAATAGTGTGTTCTAACAGCTCTAATTAGTGATAATACAGATTGTTTAAAGCAATTTCAAAATCCACAAACGGTCTGAAAACGTATCTAGAAAGTCAAATTAGCGCGTTTATACAGGAGTTAGTCCTCAAGAAGATTGGGAATGTTAAGCGAAAGGTTACATTTTTGCTCAGCATATTCAAACTACCGTTTTTTTTTACCGATCAGTACTGAAAGTGCTATATCTGTGCTTTGAGTTTAAGAAAGGCACACTACAAATAAAATGTATTATTATTATCTGGTTGACCAATTGTGTTTTGAAAAGACAAAATTAGACTTTTGTTTGTTCCTAACATGCTTTTTAGTCTAGGTGATTACATTTAATTGCAAAAAGAAAAAAAGAGAGAGAGATTGTTGGAAAGAGATTGGCAGTATTTCTGGTGTAAAGTAGTGGTTATTTTGTAGAATGTGATCTAGAGTCACGAAGGCACATAATGTAATTTAAACATGGTTTAAAATAATACATATATACACACACACACGATTACTATCAAAACTAAACTGCCAATTTATCAACTATTCCAAAGTCATTTTGAACCACAAGGAAACTTTCAACCACTCTTTTGCCTCATTCTGAGATGAGCTAATATTGCCCCGCCCCTTACCATTGTGACCTCACAGAGGAGCCCCTCCTTTTCCCGCCCAAACACGGTCTTGTTTTAACACTGCTAATGTTTGTGAATCTCGCAAACATGTTTGTACAAGTAAGAATTCTGCAGCAGAATATTTTCTGTATAGTATTTGTAAACTATATTTTTGTATATTTAATCAACATTTTGAAGAAAATAAAAAAATGCAAAGATGCTTTTTTCTCTTTTTTTTTGCTAATTTTGTGTTATATTCATTAAAATATGTTGCATGTGACTGACTTGAATTGTAAAAAAAGTTGCCAAGTTTTTGAAATAAAGAATATTTGTTGTCTTTTTCTTGTTGTCTTCACAGAAACTGTGCCACTTTTACTTCAGTTGTCCTCCAAGCAAGAAATTAGGTTTCATATTCAAAATATTGAACATCACAATAGTTTATTTGGGCCCAATCACTATTTTTATTTTTAAATTGTTTCACTGTTTCTTGAAAAAGAAATGCTATAATAATTTATGATCTTTTGTAAATCATTTATATACTGTTATCCACTGGTGATTGACATAAATGTATTAAATTAATTTGGTATAAAATTGCAAATAATAAATAAAAAACAAAGACAAAAACAAAAAAATCTTTATAAACAATGAACGTAAAAAAAAGGTTTCCTTGACTGAGTGGGAATAACCAAACACTTTACATGTGGGTTCACATCCTACCTCCATTTTTCATTAAACCATATGCATAAAGAAATTTGTGATTGATTAATTGGGTTTTGGCTGTTAATCAAAATTATGACATATGAGTTATGACCCATTTCTCTCAAGGACCTACTTGAGTGATGTATTTTGGTACCAATTTATTTCAACACACCCTGCTTTCTTAACAATATATATATATATATATATATATATATATATATATATATATATATATGTGTGTGTGTGTGTGTGTGTGAGAGAGAGAGAGAGAGAGAGAGAGTCATGAGACAATCACTGAAAACTGAGACCCACACAGAATTTGATAACTGCATATACAGAACTCAATTCACTTTTAAGTGTTTTCTTAACAATGCATCTCTAATCAGTTCCTGGCGAACACATTATTTAAATGATCTCTCAGTGAGTCATTGAACCATGTATTTCTGCCTCAGGAAGGCTTTTGTCTTTCAAACACATGAAAATGGACAAATTCACAATTCATTACATGAAATGCAGGGATTCCTCAGCTGAACCTCTTTGAATGTATGTACTTGAAGTACCCCCTGATATTAAGTTAATAAGTAAGATAAAAAATATAATAAAAATTTGTTCCTGAGGTCGGTTAATGGCCAGATGAAATGAAGGTAAACAAATAAAATATAGAATTTGTTAGTGTTCCCCTGCAGTTTTATCATGTACCATATTTTGACATGCCCTGTCCCAAACTGCACCCTAAACACTCGCGGTCTTCCTCCTATGAGTCCGCACTTTCATGACTGTCGGGAAGAACTGCTGCCGAAGCTTGGCAAAAGTGCATATTGACCTCAAATGGGGCTCTCAGGAGCTCCCTTCTGAAACCTAAAATGAAAAATGGGGTAATTGCATATGGACTCCACTAGAGGGCAACCTCGGTTTTACAGCGGGAGGTTACCGGGACGACGAGTGATTCACAAGTATTAAGCTGGAAGCAGCACTAGTTATGTTTGTTCAATAATAATAAATATGAGGTTCTATTACAGTACATGTGAAGAAAAACTACACTTCCATGTTGTTTTTGCCTTATCTACGTTATACCTCCCTCTTCTTCACATGCTGCTATTAGCCGCGACGCTATCGTCTGTCTTGAAGGTAAGTTATATATAGCACAGGAATCCTTATACACTATACTTTTGTGTGTGTATGTCTCTATAGCAGTTAAACACATGTTTTTTCGATTGTTGTTAGCACTGATAAGGGAGTTTTTTAGACTAGAGGGCCGGAACGGATTACTTTTTGTCTTATGGGGAAAAAAATATTTGAGATACGAGCAATTCGAGTTACGAGCTCAGTCCTGGAACAGATTATGCTTGTATCTCAAGGTAGTACTGTATATTTTCTCTCTCTTTGTATTTTTTATAGCTATCAATATGTACAATATTTTCTTATTTAATTCAACGTGACAAAGGAGTACAGGAGTTGCAGTACAGGTCAAAATTAATGGTCGGATTACATGACCTTAAATGTTTAATGGAATGGCTTACATTACTGACTAGTTTTTAGCGTGTAATTTGGAATCAGCAACTGAATAAGATGTCTAAGTAAGCTCTCCTCACATTTCATTCAAACGTAAATAGGCCTATCTAGTTACTAAACTCTCTCTGTCCGAAAGGTCAATGACTTGGACTGTTTGTTCTGCTCTACAGACACACTGACCCACTAACTTCTGTTCACTCTCAGCGCGTTTAGCACGTGCTCGTCAAGCACAACACAATTCCCTCAACAGGAGAACAAAAGCGTGTCTGTTTTGAACACAAATACATTTTCTTTTCAAAGTGGATATTCCTCCTGAGATCTTGTATTTGTACCATGCACACACACTTCCACAGGCACTAAACACACACCTGCTGTGAGTGATTAAATTAGGTTTATATGTAAACAGTTGTGCAGCTATATTATACTAGGTGTAACTTATTACACTGGATCATTGAATTAATTAAGTAATTCGAAAAAAATGTGTTTTCTACTGTCTTAAACTGTGCACTACTGGCCTCTGGTGGACACTCTTATGTGATCAATGTGAAATTGAGTAAATGAATGTTATATATATATATATTTATTTATTTATTATCTACATTATGAAATAATGTACATCATTAAATACAAATCTAAGATGATCTATATTTTAAAATAAAAATGAGACAATGCAGAATGCTCAGCACACCACAAAAAACCTTTGTTGACAATGGACATCCAAATATGATAAAAAATATTTGAATGATTCTGCCTGAAGTTGCATTTTATTTAATTTACGCTATTACACTGAATGAAAAATTATTTTTGAATTTGTAAAATATATATATATATATATATATATATATATATATATTTTTTTTTACCCACGTATGTTGGGAGTGAATTTACAAAGTCTGTACTTGTAACAACCGAAAATTAGTGCCTAAGTAAATAAATAAAAAACAAACAAATAATAATTGTAACACTTCACAATGAGGTTCCATGTGATAACATGAACTAACGATGAAAAATACTTAAATGCATAATTGTTAATGCTATTTAAAAAATGTACTCATGCATCAAATTTAAATCAATAGTGATATATTCATATTTAATCGATCTGAGCTAACATGAACGAACAATAAACTGTTTTATTTTTAACTAACGTTAACAATCATTAATGAATACTGTAACAAATGCATGGCTCATTGTTATTTAATATTAGCAAATGCATTAACGAATGGAGCCTTCTAAAATGTTAAATAATTTGTGCTTCAAGCATTTCTTTATATTCTCGTGATGGTACTTGTATATGGTGTAATCTAAATTAATTGTTACAGCTAGATGAAATATATACATATATTTTCAAATATGTATTTGGACTGTTTTATCATAAATAATTTATAATCAAATTCAAATACAAATACACACACAGATTGAGAGATTGATAGATAGACAGATAAATAGATTATCATGTGTGGATGAATTTGCATTTTAAAAAAAATTATGTAAAGCCCTTTAATGTTATTGAGGAGGAGAAAAGGGAAGGAGTTTTGATGAAGAGCAGGTGATTAAGAAGAGAAGGAAGGAGAGCTATGATGAGGAGCTGGAGAGAAAGAGGAGAGTAAGAAGAGAAGGAAGAAGAGTTTTGAGAAGCTGAAACACCCTTTTAATTTACTGGAGTGGATTAACTACTGTTTGGCACTCCTTAAAACAAGTCATGCTTTGGACGGATGGAGGGATGGACTATGATTATGTTTTTTCACTACACTCTCCATCAATTAGGGTTAGAAGAACTGCTGCCAAACAGACAGGTGAAGAGAATAACATTGATTATATCATTACAATAACACCTGTCAAAGGGTGGAATATATAAGCAACAAGCGAACAGTCAGTTGTTGAACTCCATGTGTTAGAAGCAGGAAAAATGGACAAGTGAAAAGATCTGAATGACTTTGACCAAGGTCAAATAGTGGTGACTAGGTCCGATAATCTCCAAAACAACAATTCTTGTAGGGTGTTCCCAGTATGCAGTGGTTAGTAATACAAAGACTTCACACAATATGAGTATATGTATCAGGTTTTTATTATAACTCATAGAATATGCCTGGAACAAAACGGCATGAGATTTGGAATGTAAACAATTCCATCACACTCTTATAATCAGCTTTTCGCAAACTGGGATAACCGGTTGAAAAGACAATTAGAAATGCAATTAAGCAGGCCACAACACAACAAATGAAAATATTGGTCTGCAGTCAGTGGTTCCCACAAGCAAGAAAAGAGTTTAAACATGAACATTTTCCAATAAATATTCAACTTTGGACGATGAATTGCCTTTCTGTGCAACAGCAAAGAATGTGCAGGGTATTCATGAAATAATGTCAATGCAATCTGTTGGTATTTTAAAAAAGCAACACTATTTCATTTATGCTGCCAGAAGGTGTTTGAGGTAATGCAGACTGATGGGCATAAAATACAATCATTCAAACGAGAGCCGAAGAGGTAATGACAATGACTAAAGAACACGACGGCACAAAGCTGAACACCGAAGAAGCCATTTATCAATATCGCCAAATCAAGGAATAAATGCCAGAAACATAATAAAATCGGCATTAGGATGTATATATCGTATACACATTCCAGGGCTGTGGGGTTTGAATATGGCTATTTAGACTGAGTTTCTGTCTTACACCATGTTGTTATTTTATTACAGCCGAAAAGTTAATAAATCATCTGTTTGTAAATGTGTCTTTTTAGTTATACTTTTAATAATAGGTCATTGATTTGATGGTTACAAATACAGCTACACATGAATTGTCACAACATCAGGCACCTAACAATAGCTAACACCTCTATAACTGATTGTTTCAAGTAGTTCTGTTCAGTGGTACAAAAACAATGGGTATGCTTACATAAAAATTATTAATTATTAGTATTAATCTTTCTGACTGCTTCAGCTTTTAAGATAAAGTGTCCTTCTGTGAGCGATCCCCTTATCTTCCCTCCTTCGTATCAATTCCAGTTTTGGGTTGGTCACAGTTTTTTTTTTTTAGTCCAATAAAATGTCAAATTCAAAAGTCCTCACTATTAACACGTTCACCGCTTACTGAAAGCAAAGCGAATCAATCAAAATAAACACATGATCAAATGTTTTTTTACATGACCGAGAAATGATATTTATATTCATATATATTCATATTGATTTTTACATTGCAGGTTAATGCTGTGCATCAAATAAGACCACTGCAAAAGGGTTTCATAAAAAGTCACTAAAACTATTGAACGGACCGATCACGTAATGAATGGAAAATTGATACTTTTCCAGTGCAAAGCTTAGGTAAAGAGGAATTGCACATGAGTTATACGAAAGCAACCATCACAGAGCACTGGAAGTGCTCCGACAAAAATAAGTGCATTACTTAAGTCAGATTCTTTAAAAAAGCTTGACGTTAAACAAAATAGAACATCAACGGCTTAATACTAAACATTAGCGCTTACTTTTTTATCATAATAATGGTGCAACGGTTGCTCAGTCTAAAAATGAAAGGCAGCAAGCAGTAATCCAGAGCACTCAGATCTAATAATCTAATAACATCTACAGCAGAACAGTTGAAAAGGCAACATGATATATAATGCTTTAGCACAAACATGCCATCATCATAGACATCTCTTTTTTTATAGAAATAAATAGTTGAAATAAACTGTACTCTGTGTTTAAATTATATTTCCATCTCTATAGGACTCTGATACACATTCAATATAAAGCATCTATCATACACAGCATACTGCAAATTCGATACCTTTGAACTCCGGAAGTCATCACACGGGAAACCATTTGCAGGTGGATCCCCGTTACACGCTCCAGGTTACTTCTTGGTCTCTTGATCTCTTTCTTGGTTACATTTCAAATATTTACACCGCTTTGTAATTCCTTTCCTATAGAAACAACATATACATAGTTTTTTTTTAAGTCTTCTGAAGACAAGAGTGACAGCACACTTGCAAAGTTGTTGTATGGGGTTGTGGGTAAGTTGGCTATTCCACTTCTGCAACTTCTTTCTTGCAGTTTCCAGTCTGGTGCGCATTGCCTCTGTTTGAACAGCCATCCTGAAGTAACCTCAGGCAGTTCATGTGAATACTCCTCATGCTAATTCAAGCCCTGTAATGTGTTTTAAGACAGGAATAAGAACGTTGCACCATAGAAGTGCTCGCCTTGAATAAAGCACTTAGAGTAGACCATTGAGACTGTGTGATTTCAGCTCGAAAAGCCTGATGGGCAAGTCATACAGCACCGAGAGCGGTCGAGACCATTACTTGCATCAGTATTATTGCATTGGCATGTTAAAAAAAAAAAAAAAAAAACTTGATGAGAATGGCATATTCTAGTTTCTTTGTATGATCGACTTCTAGCTAAAACCATTTAAGTGCTCTAACATTCATTTCCAGACTTTCCTAACCTTAGAGAAAATATTCCAACAGAAAGCAAAACCTGACATGTCATGCGATCTACTCAAAAGTGCACCAACAATGTAACAGGAAATAAACTTTTTCTCTTGAAACTGAAAACAAATGAAAACGTTAACTTGACAAAGCAGGGCTATAACATTTAATCCAATCTCAGAAGCATTTTTTATTTTCAATTCTGCCTAATATGGCTACTGTTAACATACTTTCACGGTTTATATGTCTAAGGAACCAAAGCCATTTCTGAAGTGCAGTTCTTATAGATTCTTTGAAGAACCATGTGGCACCTGTATATATTTCTTTTCACTCCTTCTATTCAATTGTGCAGTGTGTACATTCAGTACATTCCGTTCAGTGGCGTCTACCTTTAGAACATGGAAAGTACCGTCTGAAATCAACAGAGCAGATGGGGAAGGGATCTATTCAGCGGCACCAGCCTGAGTTCCATAAAATATCCTCAGAAGTTTGATGGATAAGATCGAGACGTGGATTGGATTGGGGTGACAGCACCATGAGCTGGTCTCTATCACTCACTACATGAATTTCCCTTCTGTTCCCTTAAGATAAGTGCACACCTTGTAGGGTATGACTTAAGACCTTTTAAGCTCCACAGATTCACTAACGGCACATTGGGAATAACTCAAATTCAACCTCGAAAATAAAACGTCGAAGCAATGAATGGCACATTATGGAGAAGGCATTGGAAATCAGTCTGGAAAAACGGATCCAATGATGAGAAACAATCTCTTTGCCAGACAGACCCTGGTCATGGAAATACGGCTAAAGGACTGGAGGGTCGGACACGAATGAGGCAGCGGAACTTGCATTTATTGGCTTCTTCGTTCGGTTTGAAATCGTGCTTATGGACACAAGATGGCTGCAAGTAATAGTAGTTTCTATGGTGCCACGGCATCCCTTAAAGAAGGGTCTCGGTAAGCCATGTTTGAAGCTGGTGATTGTTATGTCAAACTGTCCAAGTAATATGGCTGGCTGAAGCATCCAGATGACTAATGAACTAATGTGTCTCTTTGCTGAACGTTGGGGAAGCAATCGACCTGATCACACAAACTCCCATAACTTACCCATGTGCATTTTAGATTTGTGCTGTTTGGATTTCACATTGATTGCATGTTTCAG
The DNA here is from genome assembly GCA_037043235.1 of Rhodeus uyekii. NCBI lineage: Eukaryota > Metazoa > Chordata > Actinopteri > Cypriniformes > Acheilognathidae > Rhodeus > Rhodeus uyekii. The sequence continues at coordinate 236,548 of JAWRVZ010000187.1, read as the reverse complement.
GCCAATCTGAAATATGAGACTGTTCCCTCCTGCAGTTCTGTGCTCTGAAGAGAGACGTCATGTTCTCTGAGATTTTAGTTTAGTGCGTTTGGCAAATAGGAGAAAATCCTTAATCGTAACTTGATTTGAGTTGGGTCTGACTGTTGGAATGAGATCCAAGGCAAGTAATCATGCCTTTTCGTTGAGTTTGTTACGCATTATCTTTACAATCTCCTCTATTTGGTTGCGTCATGTCAAAGCTAACAGATGCGCCCGTCTTGGTGTGGTAGACTGGTGTTTAGAGGTCAAACTGAAGCGGAAGTGTTTGGTTCTTCCTCGTTTCATCAAGGAGAGAATGACTCGTCAGGTTGAAATATTCAGTGAACCTTCATGAGGCTCTGGCCTCAACACAGCAGAGTTAGCATAAACCATCTGCCTTCACATGGAGGATTTTGGAGAAACCAGGCCTTTTCTTGAGTGCCTGAGAGTAGAAAGCAGAAAGGATATGGATGAGCGTGTTATATATCTGGAAATTAATGTTTGTATGTACATGGTACATGTTGGGTAGTTGATAGTAAAAAGTGAAATGTCCAGGTAGGTGGGACTCTGCATGCAAATCTCACTAACCAATGTTCATTGGCGCGTTGTTACATTTAATTCAACCCAAATGCAGGAACTGAATTGGAACTTAAAAGACATTTGAAAACTTACGGCAAAAGTGCCTGGTAAACGTATTATTCTATTTTTGTTGACATTTGTAATAAACGGCATGCTTTGTTTCTAATTTGTAAGTATGGATTTAAAAAAAAAAGGAAAAATGTCTGGAAATAATGCATTAAAGTTAAATAGTTTGAGATTTTAAAATATCTCTGCATAATTTGAAGCTGCCCTTTTTTTTTTTAAACAATGAACAAACCACATGGACGAGACAAATTTGTTGAGATAATATAAATCTGAACTTTTACGGACACTATAAATCTGCTTCCACACTAAGGTGGAAACAAACTGTGGGCAGTTTATGAACAAGTACAAAATATTTTTGAGCCTCTTATGAACATGATATAGGATGAGCAATGCACTGTCATCTACAGCACAGATTGTGTAAGCTGGTCCTGCAAGTAACCTAAACGGGAGTTTTAATGTGGGTGGGTGTAACCCCACTTCCACTTCCTCTCCCAGCTTATCTAGAGTCAGAACAGAGAAGAGGCAGCTTCCTGCATCCTCAAAGCCAGCAAATGGATGAGATGAATCACTTGCTTCTGACTCATGGTTCCTCAACACGGCAAATGTGAGAGGTTCATCTGCCTTCACTTACTCATCTTTAATGCTGTCTCAGACACAGGAAACCCCATGGCCCAGGACTAAATTACTACAGAACAGCTTTTGCTGGTAATTTTAGCTTGGCAGATAGATGGGTCAACTTTTTCATGGCCTCAGATGTCTCAAAGACTTATTTATGGTGATGATTCTATACCTGCAACTTGTTCACCATTTCGTCAAAGAGTTTTCTGGCCTCAGGGCTGTTGGGGTCTTCAAAGTAATCTTCTATACCAATCTGGACTACAACAGACTTCAGGTTACGGCACACACCTGTGAAGAGAGTGGAGCAGGGAGTGAGTAAGGGAATGAGGGTAATTTTACAGGAAGTGTTGGAGTATTTCCATTCATAGCTCCAAATCTATAGATACTACCAGATCTGAATTTACGATTAGACAATTTTCCAAGACAACTTTTGTGGTCCAACTTTTTGGACAGAAAGACAGAGAGACCGACAGATAGCTAGATAACTTGCACTGAGTCTTCTTCAGCGCTTTGGAGGAATTTTGGCCCACTCATCTTTGCAGAATTAATGTAATTTAGCCACGTTGGAGGGTTTTCGAGCATGAACTACCTTTTTAAGGTCATACCACAGCGTCTCAAAATGACAGGTATGTCAGGTCAGGACTTTGACTAGGCCACTCCAAAGTAAAAAAAAATTGTCTCTGTTTTTCTTTTGACTTGCTGGTGTGTTTTGGAATATTGTCCTGTTCAGCTTAAGGTCACGAAAATATGGTCAGACATTCTACTTCAGTATTTTTTTGGTAGACAGCTGAATTCATGGTTCCATTAATCACAGCACCATATTTTACTGTTGATATGATGTTCCTTTTCTGAAATGCGGTGTTACTTTTACACCAGATGTGATGGGACACACACCTTGCAAAAAGTTCAACTTTTGTCTTGTCAGTACAAAGAGTATTTTCTTCAAAGTCTTGGGGATCATCAAGATGTTTTCTGGCAAAAATGAGACAAACCTTAATGTTCTTTTGTATCAGCAGTGGTATTTGTTTTGGAACTCAGCCATGCAGCCCAATCTGCAAGGTCCAAGGTCTGCAATTTGTTGGATGTAGTTGTAGTTTCTTTTATGATCTCTTGGATGAGCCGTCGCTGCACTCTCTGGGTAATTTTGGTCAGTTGGCCACACCTGGGAAGGTTCACCACTGTTCTATGTTTTTGCCATTTGTGGATAATGGCTCTCACTGTGGTTCACTGCTGTTCCAAAGCTTTAAAAATAGCTTTCCAGACTGTTAGATCTCAATTACTTTCTTTCTCATTTGTAGATGAGATCCATTTCTTTGGATCACGGAATGATGTTTAGCTTTTGAAGATGTTTTGGTCTACTTTTTTCAGGCAGGTCCTATTCAAGTGATTTCTTGATTGAAAACAGGTGTGGCTGTAATCAGGTCTGGGTGTGGCTATGTAAATTAAACTCATGTGTGATAAACCACAGTTAAGTTGTGTTTTATGGGGAGGGGGGACACACTTTTCCACACAGGTAGGTTTGGATTTTGTTTTCCCTTAATAATAACAATCTTCATTTAAGAAAATAATTTTGTGCTTATTTGTGTTATCTTTGAATAATATTTAAATTAGTTTGATGATCTGAAACATTTAAGTGTGTCAAAAAAAAAAAAAGAAGTCAGGAAGGGGGCAAACTCTTTTTCACACCACTGTATATATATAAAGGCTTCAAGGCTGTCCAAGACTGCATTTATTGTCAGTATATTTATAAACCATATTATTGTGTATAACTTGCGCTGGAATTGATATAGAGAAACCGAAGCTGTTGTTCGTATCACTGTGTATCAAGCGCTGAGGAAGCTGAAATTGAAATATGGTGATGAGCGTTCACAACAGACTGGGCCATCAGACCAATCAGACGAGAGCAGGTTCATGGAAAGGAGGGGTTTAGAAAGACTTTTCGAAACTCAGACTCTTTAAAAAATGTGATGCTACAATGTATATTGCATATGAACCTGTTCTAGCAGACGTCCCAATCAAAATTAGGAACCTTATAAAATAGTATAATAGTGGCAGTTTAAATGCTAATTATTAAATTATATATATTTTATTAATTTAATAGCTCTTCTTTTGACATCAGGCTTCCGTTTGGTTGATACTAGTTTTAGATGCACAAACCATGCACAAATAGAATTATTATTCAATAAAATACTAAACAATAATAATGACTCAGAATCAGTGAATGTGGACTTACTATTGAAGTGAAGCAGGGCTTTAGGAGTAACAGGAGTGGAGGTGAGCACCAGCATCTCCAGACCCTTCAGTCCCTCTCGGCACATCTCTGCAGCCACTTCCTGATTTATTTCACTAACGTGGTCCAACTCCAGCACTTGCAGCCTCATGCAGTTCCTTGCTGAAGATATACACACACAGAGAGGGTCATTACAATATATATTTTTTTGTTTTGAGAATGCAAGAAAGAATATACTGGTTTACAGCTGCATTACTGATGATGGTAAAGGAATGGTTCACCCAAAAATAAAGGCTACATACTACATGAGAACTATATTTAGGTAGGTACAGGAAGAGGAAAAACTTGCCAAATATAGTGCACATGTGGTATGAACTAATTTCATGATGTGTTTATAGTGCTTTGTCATTTTGAACTGGACTGGAACAAAATAATTGAAAGGTGGATTGAGAAAAATAAGTAAAATAACTCATTCAAAAACCGTTCCGTTTATCTTCCTGATTTAGTCGTCTTAATGTTCTTTGTAAAGCTCAGACGCAGCCTTGTGATTTAGAAAGGTCAAAACCATTATATCTAAATGAAACGGTACAGTAAAGTAGGTTAAAAACATAAAGCATTACAGAAAATTGCTATTTTTCTTCAAAACATTTATAGTGCCTCCAGAAGCATGCTAAAAGTGTCTCTTTGTCCCAGTTTTCAATGTGAAGAACAAGTTCTTGCGTATGCTTGATAGATTTGGTGTAACATTACACCAGGTTTAGTAATGTTACCTTGTAATGCTGATCTGAGAACAACTGTATGGTTATAATAATGGTAATTCTAATTATATGGGAATTATATACATAATTATTCCTTAGGGAAACTGGTGCTAAATCAGAGCAGAGCTCTAAATCCAAAGGATAGGTACACACACACACACACACACACACACATATATATAAGGACTAACCTTATTTCATTTCTAAAAAAATAAAATAAAAATAAAAAGACAAATGCCAAAATCATGTATTTTCACTCACCCAAAGAAGCCAATCCCTGTATGCCACAGCCAGCCCCACCCACACCCAAAGCTCGCAGGTGTGGCCAACATCTGCCAATGGTCTGCAAGCACCTGTTACTGAAGCGAGCTGGCTGCTGACTGCACAAAGAACATTTTACTTTTTAAATTATTTACATTAAACTTAAAAAAAAAGTCAAATACAAATGCTCAAATTCAAGTAAATTTTGCATTTAAATTTCTATCATATCTAAACTATCAAGCCGTGTAGAACAACTACTTCTACAATTCTACAAAATTCTACAATTGTGTTTAAATCAAATTCCGGTGCATTTTATCTTACCATGGATGCAAAGGCGCCACCTGTAGTGAGATGATGTCTCTGCAACCAGCTCCTAATGCCCAGATAACCTCCTGTCCAACAGGGTCTGTCGCACTCCTAAAAAATACTCAATATCTGAGAAATGTTCTTTCTCTGCCTTTGCAAACCCTGTTTTAACCTGCAAAAAGGAAGTAACTAAACGCATTAATGAACATGTTATTTCTACACTGCACTACCCTTTGGAGATAATTATAAGAGCTTTCTGGCTAATTTATGTATGAATTTGACCAGCACAAAGTCAAAACATGATGATAGGAAAAAATATGAAATAGGAAGAAAATTTGTATTTCTATGTTTGGTAACAATACGTTGAGACCTTATACCCTTAGAGGTCATCGCAAAATAATGTATTTAATTTATGACTGCTATGATACGATTGTGATTGTTTACTGAATAACTAAATAGACATGAAACATTTGTTAGAGTTGATATGCATGTCTCCTGTGGACAGTGGTCATTTATACAGTGTCATAGTACAAATAATATCTGACTGCAAATTAATCAGAATGGAAGTCCATCAGAAACAAATTGTGGATAGATGGATATATGGTATAATAAACAGTGCTCCCTTGTGGACCAACCTGTATGTGACAGCCTGTAGTGCCCTGCAATAACAGCTCGCCAACCACAGAGAGCGATCGGTCAACAGATTTGGACAATGAGACACCTTCAGGATGAGCAGATTACTGCCGGTAGCTTTTAACAAAGCCTCCAGACCCTCCTCAAGACACCCACTAAACAAAAAAAGAAAGAGAATCTATTCATATTTCAGTTTATGACCACAGTTGTCTCAGATTGGATATTTTAACACTTTCTGCTGTACAGGGTTAGTTCAACCAAAAATAAAAGTTCTGTCATTAATTAATCTTTGGTACACAAATGAAGATATATTTTCTGAAAACTAAGATTTCTGTCCCTGCATTATAAGCTTATGCAACTACCAATTTGACTCTTCAAAAAGGTTAGTAAAGAGATTGTAAAACTAATCCATATGATTTGAGCAGTTTTGGCCAAATTGTCTAAAGAGACACAATCACTTTATATGATGAAGAGATTGAATTTAGGCTTTTATTCACATATAAACATTGATGAGGAAGTATAAACAGAAGCTCAACCATACTTCCTTTGGTGCATAAAAAACCAACCTCTTTGGTTCTTGGTTCTACACACGAGAATGAACCTCATTGGTTCTCACACGTCAAACAAGCCAGCCAGCTTGAGCTTCCATATATTATAACGGAAATGTGAGCTGATGAATGTTTATATGTGAAAAACGGCTGAATTCAATCTGGTCATCATATTGTGGCGAGCAAGGCGGGGTCAACGGATGTGAGAGCATCACGACAGCCGGTGGCGTAATTGGTAATTAGCGTCACCTGCGAGCCACCGGTCTCGTATCTCACGGAGGAATAAAAGGAGGAGTGACGACAGTGAAGGACGAGAGAGGACCAGGCCTGGGTTTATGTTGTGTGCTTGTGTTTGTGTGGGCGGCAGTCGTCTGTGAGGGGCTGCCGCCAGTACTTTTATTTTGTATTTGTTTAATTTCATATTAAAAGTTTGTTTAATGTTCGCCGATTCCCACTTCCTTCCTCCCTGAACTAAGAACAGTGTTATACATATAAAGCAATAGAGTCTCTTCAGAAAAATTGGACTAAACTGCTCAATTCATGCTTTCCGATCTCTTTATGAACTTTTTAAAGCAGTGGTCCGGTAAACGTGTGATAATTTTGCCGCGGACCGGGGGTTGGGGACCACCGTTTTAAAGCATAGAAGTGGTAGTTGCGTAGCTGTCAATGGAGGAGCAGAAATCGCTTAGAATTCATGTTTTGTTTCGAAGATGAACAAAAGTCTTATGGGTCTGTGAGCAAAAGACAGAATTTTTCTTTTGTGTGGACTAAACCTTTCAATCCACCAAATGTTACAATTCTTGTTTGTAATGCAGAAAAAAAAATCAGACGATTTCTTTCATGAGGTTTTTGACTGCCACTCTGGTTGAGGTGATTTAGCAGAGCAATTAACAGGCCGTTCATCCCGTTCCCTTCTCACATTGGATCTCTGAACATGCACTTCACAAGTGTCAGACTGTGTGAGCGAGTGAGTGTTTATCTGTTTGGTGTGAAAGAGTGATGAGAGGATCAGGGAAGAGTGCAGAAGGTAATAAAGAGGAGGAGGTGTGTGGAGCTGTGGGAAGGCAGTAGCCGCACAAACAGCAGGGTCAGTATGGTACAGTAAACAGCAGGCGCAGCGGGAGGCCGTGTTACCGTGTGCTCTTCAGATATTCCTCCTTTGTTTCTTTTTTTCCCCTCTGCCTGGGTTTGAGGTTCTGGAGGATGAGGGAATGCGTCTGTGTGCACCACTGAGACAGAGTGCATAAGAACTAAACAAACATAGTGAGAGACAGAGTTAGAGAGCTTGGCCTTTTTCAGGACTTTCAACAGTCACACAATACGTGGGCGGCAGATAATTTATGCTACGCTGTTATACATCTCATTCAGATCTGTTGAATGTCTTTTGGGTTATTCCTATAGTGCAGAACATTTTCATCACCCCATATACAGTACTGTGCAAAAGTCTTAGGCAAGTCAGTATTTTCATCATAAAAAATTGGTTTTAAGCCATTTATTTATATCTTTTCTGTCAGTAGAAAATATCAGTTTACATTTCCGAACATTCCTTTAGCCATTAATTGTAATGATCCAGTGAGATTATTGTATGGACAAGGAGTCTGACAACAGGTTCTCCTCACAGAGATCTGATCTCACCATCATCGAGTCCATCTGGGATTACATGAAGAAACAGAACAAAACGAGACAGACTAAATCCAAAAGAACTAATGGCAAAAGGAACGTTTGGAAATGTAAACTGATACTTCCTTACACACTACAGCAAAAGAAAACCTTTTTTTTTTTGTGAAAATACCTAAGACTTTTGAACAGTACCGACTTCAATAAAATATTACACTGCCAATTTTTTAAGATGGAAATCATCACTTTCACTACAATCTTACACATTTGTTTGAATTGTTGAATTCAGAGTCATTTTACTATACTTTAGGTTTGACGTTTTTGCCACATTCCAGACAAAGATGTACATTTTTTGCTAAATGTCTAAAAAAACTATTGTTTGAACTATTTTTCTTTAATTCTATTAAATATTTTCCCTGAGCTCCTAATATCACTTTCAATACTATTTAATCTTTTGTAATATTCCTTTTACAAAAAAGTACTCTTGGTCTAAAAAGTGACATCATTGAATACCTTTTAAAAATTGACTTCATACGAAAAACCTTATGTCAGCTAACTTTCAATCCTTTCCTGCCATCTTTAGTTATTTTTCTTCCTTTAAATCTTTACTTTTTTTATCTGAAATACAGTACAACCATATTACTATTTGGATATTAATTAGTTAAAAAAATTACTTCTGTATTTTAGGAATGACCCTTTTATTTTGAAGTTGTTCATTGTCTACAGATGGCTTAATTCAAAAGCATTTCTGCAAAATAAAGTTATTTTTAGCTCCAAGGTAAGAAGTAATTTAACATACATTTTTCGCTAGAAGTTAAAAGCAAATAAACGCATGTTTTAGAGTGTTAGAACATACAAATACTGATATTGAAAAGGTACTAAGATTGCTAACTATTAATTTAGTAATACTACCTTTTTCAATGTGTCTATCTGAATCAAATTCAATTATAATACTGCAATGCTGTCATTCATAATGTTGTCAGAGCTGGCTGGTTTGGCTCAAGGCTAAGATATCTTTATTGAAGAATTTTCTGAAATGGCCACAAAGGAGAAATATATGCTGAAACGCAGACTCCTATAAAAGTGGTGTTTTCCGTGCCCAAATGTAACGAGCACTACTATACGAATGTTTGTGTGAATGGTGTTAAAAACCTTTGAGGAGATGCGAGCGTTCTCCAGCAGAACTCTGGTCCACACCGCTGGGTGACGAGCCACAAACCTCCAATCCCGGCACACCTCGGCTGCCCGCAGAAGTGTCTTCGTATCCAGGTAGGTAAAGATACAGAAGAGAGCGGCACGCATCTTCAGCACCTCAGGACTGATCACCTCGTTGACTTTAGAGGGGCTTTTCTCGTGGCGGCAAGGCTTGTATCCCCCTTCAGAGCGACCTGGTGACAGGAAGAATAAGAGATAAATGTTGTTTGACAGTTGTAGTCACCATTCAGCTTCCTTGAGTATAAAGAGCAGACGTTTAGCAATAACAATTTTTTTTTAAAATGTTTTAATTTTAGGTGATTCTTTAACTGGCTCCATGTATGTCCATAGGGTGGCGCCACAGTCAAATAAAAAGGACGGTTATGAACCTCTGTTCACTTGTCTCAGTGCCTCCCACAGGTTCTGAACATCTTCCAAATCATACCATCGGCAGGCCGTTTCTATCTCACAGCTCCAGTTTGACAGACTCGGGTCTCCTGAGTCATCCACAATTTGTTGAAAATCTAACGAGATTGAGACTGAAGAAACAGGTGTTGACAGCATCCGCCTACATTTTTAAGACTCTCAGAATCTATCAAGCAAAATCTGCCAAAGTTTGAGACTCAAACAGGATCTCAAATAATTGAGATCTAATGGTGCTGACAGGAAGGAGCTTGGCCTTCCCCTGGTTTGTGGCATGGGTATGATGCTATATAATATAATATAATATAATGCTAGCTATAGAAGATTCTTTTTGGATAAATTAAGTCAAAATCAAACATCAAGATGGGAAGAGATGACTCTGGATCAGTGGATGCTGGCAAGTTCATCCCACATTGTTTGCTGCAGAAAACAAATGTCTTGATTTTTGAACAATTTAAAAATACCAATAATATTTTAAGAAACATAAATAGTGGAATAAAGGGTATTACATTATAATATATATAATTAATTATACATTATAATTAATATAAAAAAAGTGATTATATACTCCATCAAATAATCCAATATATTCAACAAATAATCCAACAAACTCTAAAGTCTGTGTTTAAATTATCCAACATATACAATATTAAAACCACAATATTAAAATCCCTTTTCCACTTTTATTCTGCTACTATGTGTGTGGGAGCTATTAAAATCAAAATGTGTTACAAAAATTACAATTCAGTTGGTAATTGAAAACATTTGAAATATTTTCTTTGTACATTTGTCAGTTAAATAAAGGTTCAAGAGAATTGACAAAATCATAGATTCTTGATTTTATTGTTTTACAAAATGTCTCAACTTTTTTGGGAAAAGGGGTTTGTAATTTAAAAACAAAATGTAAGAACATTTAGCGTAATTGTGGAATAAAATGCTTACATTATACTAATATTAAACATTTTAATTGTGTAAAAATATTTTTTATAATGATCCATTAAATAATAATAAAAAATATATAAATTAAATATTTTCTTTATTGTATTTTTTTATTATTATTTATCGGCATCATAAATCTGCATGTAAGCGTTCTGTCTGCACGGCATAGTTTACTCAAAAATGACAATACTGACATAATTTAAACCGTATTATTTTTTTCTTCTGTTAAACACAAATGATGATATTTTGAAGAATGTCGGAAACCAAACAGATGATGGACCCACTGACTTCCATAGTATTAGAAGTCAATGAGTCCATCAACTGTTTGATTACTGACAATCTTCAAAATATTATCTTTTGTTCAGCACAAATTGAGGGTGAGTAAATGATGAAATTTTGGGTTGAACTATTCCATTAAAAAGTGGGATGGGGACACTGTTTATCAGTCGATGCAGACAATTTTATCCCACATTGTTTGCTGCAGAGAAAAAGTTTCTACAACGCATATTTATAATTACCAATTTAATTTCAATTCTTATCCATGCATCTAAACTATTAAACTATTTTGCACTTATATTAACAGAATACATCCAATGAGTCCTGTTTGGCATATTGTGTGGTTCAAATGTAAGATTTCATATTTGATAGAATAAAGAGATCTTGCATATATATATATATATATATATATATATATATATATATATATATATATATATATATATACTTGTATACATAAACGAGTGTTTCTCGAATCCATGCTGTCAGAAATTTGTTGTTCAACCATGTTGGTTAATGATGTCACGCAGGTAGTAGAGTAATAACTTCATTTAATGAATCCGTTTTAACCTAATTAATGCTAGACTTTTTGCTATAAATTACGAACATCTGGAGATTTGCTTGTTACTTTGCTTTATTTACAGATTCAATCATAGGCATTTTTTAACATAATATAGCACGTATACACATGCACACTCTTCAGAAACGGTGCTTTACATCACTTAACAACCTAAAATATGTAATGGACATTTTGTATATATTCAGAATAATAGGTATAGATTGTTCTGAATATCAGCTTGCTTATTTTGCTCAAGATAAGGATTTATAAAGTCCACGTCATGCAAACAAGAAACTATGTTTCTAACCACAGCTCGTAAGCTGTCATTCCAACCACACAACTTTGCGATGCTGAATGTTCTGACTCATTGAAAGACTGAAAATCCTGAAATACTGACTCATTGAACTATGCAGATGAGGATGGAACTTTTGGACGCAACCATATTTGACTAACAGAGCATTTGTGAAACGCACCCCTGAACAGCACAAATGTATTATGACCATATTCACATTTTGAAAGTGGTATGATTATGTATGCTAGACTATTGGTTACTCATTTGGCTCTTCCCACAATGACCTGGGAGTCAGTTGGTGGAAAATTGTGCTCATTACTCATGGCTCCATGACACACGCTCTCTCCTGCTCTCTGGCCTGTGTTCCTAGTGGCAGTCTGTTGTGACCTAATTTCTCTCAGTCAGTGTCCTGGTCCGCTGACCTGACTATACCTGACTATTATTTGGAGAGCGGGTACGGAAGCATCAGTCCTGACAAACTGCTCTAAAACGGTTAACTCTCAAACGTACATACTGCAAAATGACATTTGCAACCAGAGCAGCTTTTGCTCCAGAAATTGCCCATTTATATTGTTTCTAAGTTATTGACAAGCAGAAAATGACACTTGCATTAATGCATTTGGAATTGGTTTCCCAGAGAAATGAACCATGCTCTTCCACCAACATTTAGAAAAAAACAATAAACCCCAAGACGAGTTTCTACATTTACATCAATGACGCACCTCCAGCTAGTCTGTAGCCTCCACGGTTACCCCCATGCTCTGCTCTCCTGTCTTGCTCCCATATTTCGGCCTCGGATTCTGTCGTGCGGGATCCTACGTCAGACACGTCGCCCTCCTCTCCCTCTGTGCTGTTTCGGTATGGGCGACGCTGCCAGTTCTGGATGGCCTGTTTGCGGAGACCCCAGCTCCGGGAAGCACCCGTCCTTTCGTATCCTCCTCCTCCTCCACCTCCTCCTCCCTCCCCGAGTCGGCATTGGACGTGATAGTACTGAGCATCAGGGCAGTCCTCCAGAGCGTGGAGGTCCACACTGTCACTGTCGTAACCTCCTGAACCCTGGGACACAGACTTTCCTCGTCCTGAAGCGCTGTTTAGCAAAAGCACAAGGGGAAAAAGGAGAAAAACAGTCAGGCACGATGTTGTGGTTAATTTGCAAGAATTCATGAAAGAATAACTGGACATCTAGTGGAGACCAAACATAGAACCATGATGGTTTAACATACAAATAACCCTAAAATAAAATGTTGAACATTTCAAAATAAAAGTTTTGATGTCCACATATTATGGTTAAAAAATTACAATGGCTTTAGCGTTTCTATCACAAAGACATGACTTAATATATTAAATATTAAGTGGATTTTTTAATTAAATGTTGTCTGGCCAATATTAAATAAGGATTTGATTTTTCTGTTAAGTGTAACAACAATCCCCAGGTCGTTAGCGCCCTCTGCAAGCATCTGTTATACAGAAATTAAAAACATAATTAAGTTATGTACAGTATATTATATTACAATATGTATTTTAACAGTGTTGTTCAATAAAACCTAACGTTTACTTGCTTTGATATTATTTTCATTGTTATTATATATATGTACAGTGTATTTTAAGTTATTTTAAAGGCTGTTTATTTACCTCTATTTATTACCATTAAAAATTATCCAATTACTCGATTACCAAAAGAGTCATTAGTGGCAGTCCTAATAATAATAATAATGATGATGAAAAAAGCATGTTACAAAATGACTAAAAATGAATATCGAAAGCATTTTCTACTCTATTTTCAAATTTACACTGAATTATTTTGCTATCCTAACTATGCATAGTTACGATGTTAGTTGCATTTTCCTATTAGCGTTACTATCATATCATACGTTTACATCCCATGAGCCTATTGGAAAAGCCTTGCAACCCATTGTATGGTCTGAGAATTGAAATCCACTGCTTAGAAAAGAGAGTTTTGTGTTCAGAGTGTGTAAAAGTAACAGTGAGAGTTGAGATCCAGGAACTATGATCAGATCTGTCTAGACTATACAGACTTCCTATAATACACACACACCCACTAATTTAGAAATAAGAGACTCTGCTATCTCATTTCATTCGAAGAAAGATTAATAACTCATCTTGCGAATATTATTTTTGAGCCTGAATGAGTAATGGGTTATTTCCTTAAATGTGCATACAATAGTGAATCCCGGGTGTTCTCAGAAGAGTGGTGTTTTCAACACCAAGCTCATGGTACACAACACTGAATCAACAACTGAAAGGGTGTCACAAGTTTCAGTCCTGGTGCAGATATGAGCAGAAGAAAAAATGCGTTTTAACTACTCGGTAGCTCTTATAGCACTTAGTAGCTCTTACGCATGTATATTAACAGCCAGTAATCAGCTGAACTTTGTAACGTAAAGAAAAAAGCAGCTTTGACATTTTAAGTTTGACAGTTTAAAGCTAATTATCTGAAGAAGCTGTGAACTCAATTGGCGACTAAATTTAGACACGTCAATGCATTATTCCTGACTCCTTTTTACCTTCAATAAATATGCAACTTAATATCAGCTTAATTGAGTATGACACTTCTGAACACATCCACTGCACAAGACCTTCCCTTAATCATTACAAGAGAAATCACTAAACTCAGGGAACAGTTAGGGCACATGCAATGGATTGTGGGTAAGGAATGTTCTCCTCCAAGGCTTAGCAGGGACAGAATTTCCACTGGGGATTCCAGCCAGACATTTAGTCACTCTCCAGATGTTACAATTCAAAAGCCAACACGGAGACTTAAAGAGATACAGTGCTACTGCAGTCAATAGTCACTGTAGGCTCCGCTGCAGGCAACTGACTGCAATGACAGACTTACTTTTCTATTTTACTGTGGGCTGAAGAGCAAACGACCCACTAGAAATGAAGCTGGGGCACATTAGAACTGCTTACACTGTAGGAATGTGTAAAGCATGGCTGGATATATAATAAAAAACATTCATATGTTCAAAAGCAAAGGCTAAAAATGTAAGTTTATATGTAAAGACATAAAAACATGAAATAAGGAAGATCTCTAAGGCAGAGTGTGATCTTATATTGTTTTGTTAATGTTTCAGCACTACTTCAAGTAAGAACTACATATTTATTCCTGTTATTTGAAGCCAAAAATAGAGGGATGTGACGGATAAAGACGTCCGCCTCTTAAGTCAACCTTAAGCAGATTTAGAAACTCCATTGCAAAATGGACAGCTGTGAACCACAGGACCACAGTGATAGGCTTAAATTCAATGAAATAAAACCAATAATATATATTAAACGTTTTAAAGATGTCTATAGTGCTTTACTCATCTGCCTCAAAAAATTTAATTGAATGATCTCTATTGGTCAGAATTTCTCAGCAACATATATTTATAATATTATTAATTTGCATATTATTTAAAAAAATTTTATCAAAACTAATGAGAACCCTAGTTATGTATACTGATATTAATGAAGAGTATACAGTAATCCCTCGTTTATCGCGGTTAATGTGGACCGGAACCCCCCGCAATAGGTGAAAATTCGCGAAGTAGGATCAGCCAATCAGCTCACGGGATACATCCACTCGTGCTCTCATTCGTCGATCTCGCACCGGGAACCAATCCGGTGGGTGTGTATAAAGCTTCATTGGCGAGTTTTCCTCTTTGTCTGACATCCAGGGAAATGTCTCGCACATCACGATAAAACAACGCTGCTTTCCGCAATATGGCTGCCGATATGGCAGTATTTTAGAATTTTTATTTTCTGATAAATATTTTTGAAAAATCTGTGATGCACCGAGACTGCGAAACTTGAACCGCAAAGTGGCGAGGGATTACTGTATACACAACTGTTCAAAGTTGAAGTCTCTTATTCTAATAAAGACTGGATTTGTATTGATCATAAATATAGCTGTTAACATATTTTAAAATTGGATTTGTTCCTTTGATGCAAAGCTCATATTCAGCATCATTAATCCAGTTTTCAGTGTCGCATGATCCTTCAGAAATCCTTCTAACTATGCTGATTTGGTTCATTTGGATTATTATCAATGTTCAAAACAGTGCTAATGAATATTTTTGTGTGACAGGACTTCAGGATTCGTTGATGAACAAAACGAACAAGTCATTGAAATAGAAATCTTTAAATCATAAAATTATTTACGGCCACTTTTGATCGATTTAATGCCTCCTTGACTGAAAAAATTATTAATTCCCAATTGGTTTTAGTGTATGTGCCACTTTAATATCTCTATAATTGACTCAGATTGATGATGGTGGTTATAAAATAATGAAAGAACAGCAGTGATCAATTCATTCCTCTCCCATCTAATTCAGGAGGAAGACCTGTGGAGTCTGTGATGTGAATTTAGGGACAGCAGACTCCAGGCAAACCCACGCTCCTTCCTTCCCTCAAAGCACCAAATGGTTGGATTTGGCCCATGCGCGGATGCACGCACACGACAGATGGACGGTGCCGTCTCATTCATAGATCAGAAACGTGTTAAAAGAACAGCCACACAAAGGTCAATTATGGTATATTACAGAGAATCACATAAATGGATGATGACCTAAAAATAAAAACGAGAGTAATTTGTTTGTGATGCATATTAGTCATGTTTAGTGACTAGTTAAGACAATCTCAATAGATTAATATTAAATCTAAAACAAAACAGTGCTTAATTTAAATATTAATATATAAATTAAATTAATATAAATAAACTCTTATTAAACAACAGTATTTATTATATATTATTCACATACGGTCACATTTTGCCTGTGTTCTATGCTGTGAAAGTTGTAATAACCATAAATAAAGCTTTATAAATGCTTTTGCGGTGCTCTGATGTCATACACTGATCGCTTAAAGTTCCTGTTTTCTTTGTTCACGCATTTCCTGTTGCCAAGGTTTTTGATTTTCCTTCATGCGTCTCAACTGTCTTGTTAATAATCTTATTTAGTCCCTAGTGCTTCTGTGTAAATATAGCCCTCAGTTCCAGTTGTTCTTTGTCCGTTATTGTCGTTGTTAGTGGTTGATATGTCCTTGATTCTGGAGAAGTTCATTTGCGTAAAATGAAAAAAGGGAATGTTTTTTTTTTACATCCTTACATTTCAATTAAAACATCTTATTCCTTAAAAAAATGAGAATTTTGTAATTTACTTTAAAATTTTAGGTTTTAGTATTGCAGGTACATTTGGTCTCCACTATGTAGGTAAAAACCTGACCTGACACTCACATGCTTTCTATTCAGAAAAAACAAGGAAGCAGAGTTTAAACGAATGTTTTCACCGCTATCTTTCTAGACACTTGGGAACTGGTTGTTTTCAGCCTTGTGCTTTTAGGCACTTTAGTTTTTCCACACACAGCAGTGCGTTTATGTGTGTGTGTCTGTTTGCAACAGGACTCTTTTCGCATATCTTCTTCTGCATGGCTGAGAGATTACAGACTGGTTTAACCCCGAGGCAAATACAACCATCTAGCGATTTTCCCAAGACAGATCCCAAACCAGGCTGACTCCAACTCATGGCTCACAGCAGATAAAAAACAGAAACTTGCTGCTCTTCCATATTTGAGATATATCTGCAAAACGTCTAGTGCCATATTTAATGTTAAGATCTAATACAGTAGAACCCCGCCTTACGAAACGCTCTACGTACGAAAAGTTCAACATACGATAAAAGATTTCGGGGGGTTTTTCGCATGAGTAACGACAAAATGATCGAGATGCGAAAAACGAAATCTCGGCCGAGGCGTCGATTTCCGAGTTTTGTTTTAAAATTTGCGCGTCACTGACCCGGAAACTCGCACCAATCGTCCCGCTCTCCCATTGGCTGTCTCCCAGCCAGTGTTGCCAGATTGGACTGAAGATTTCCAGCCCAACTACAGCTTAAAACCTGCTGGGTACCCAACCAATCTGGCAACACTACTCCCGGCTCTGACGCTAGCTTTCGCTGCAGCATCCTGCTCTCCTATTGGTCAGCATCGCTCCCACCAGCCTCTGCGTAGCGCCGTTCCTCTCCCATTTCATTTCACGATGAAAGTGAAAGTGAAAGGGAAAAAGAGGATGCTCTCCATGGAGACGAAAAGGGAGATAATTGAGAAGTATGAAGCTGGGATGTGCTTGTCATACCATACTGAACAAGCATTGCTTTATTCTAAAATTAAATGTGGTGTTTTCGTAGGGCTTGGAACGGATTAGGCAATTTACATGTAAAAGCCTGACCGACTTACAAAAAGATCGACTTACGAAGCCAACCTCGGAGCGGATTATTTTCGTAAGTCGGGGTTCTATTGTACTTCAAAGTTTGAAGTAAAACTACCCATCCATTGATCTAAGCACCTTATTCTGCAACGCAGAGGTAAACTATTTTCTATGAATGTGCGCAAATTATTAACAATTACGATTCATATGGATAAATATCTCAAATAACAAAATGCAGTAAATGCTCAAATAATTTGCCTTACGAAACAGTGTATTTATGATTAAAGTAATATGAATATAAAATATAATACAAAGCAGCATAATGGACAATCTTAGTACAGCTAAAATAAGTAGAAACGGATAAGACCAGAGGCCTCGACAAGTTCAAGTTACAAACATCCCTTACATTAAAAATAAGGTCGATAAAATATACATTTTGGCAACAAATTTGGCAACAAGTTTTTTGTTTTGAGTCAAAAAATGAATAGTTAGACTATTTACATAATATTTTAAATTAGTTAATAATAGTTTAAATAGTTAATTATATATTTTTTCCATTTAAAATTAATGACATTATTAAATTATAAATAATTAACATAATTATACGAATATAATGTAATAATATTTTTAAGAAAATTTCAAAACATTCATATATTTGAAAAATGATCCAGGAATAATTCTACTGTCCTGAGACTTACGCAGTGCTGGGGGAGGAACGTCGATCGGACACTTGGTACATTCCCCTAGATGTCCCAGAGATGCTGGAATTTCTCTATGAGAGAAAGAGAGAGAAATCAAGTGAGATTTGCATCTATGAGACAGAAAAAAAGCTGAACCCATCTGAGATACTGTCAACATCAGCTGGAAAATATAAATAGAATCAGAGCAAATAGAGAGGCAGAGAGTAAAAAACGAAGATACAGTAAATCGGATAAACATGTCACATTTTCATCGGAAAACTAGGTTTAGTCTGGGTCAACACTGATAATATCGTTCCAAAACACTCAGAGTACATAATAACAGCACAGCCAGATACAGCAGGTTGCTTTGTAATACAGAATACTCATTCTGCTAATTACTAATTTGTCAATTAGCTACTTTTATGCAAACTGGCTTACAGTACACTAATTACATGTGCAATCCCCCTGGTGCAACCTGCGCTTCTGTGCCTCAACCAGGCCAAACAACACTCAAACATGGCAAAATTACACAAAAACTGTTTCCTGACAACCATGCTCAATCGATTGATTGTGTCAGTTTAACAACTCTACTGAAAGTAGACATGACAAAGTGTAATTTTTGTGTAAAATTGACTTAAATTCAGCCATTCTATGTAAATGAAACATTTTAATAACAATTCTATTGAAGAGCCTATTCAAAATTGTATGATATCAAAATGCAGTGAAATACGGTTATTTATCTTTTGGTGTTATGTGTGAAAAAAGCCTGGCCTACAAAGATTTCCCTGTAAAATTCTGAACATAGTACTTCAGGTGTTTTAGAAAAACTGTGTTCTGCTCTAAAAACCCATTTCAGTCAACTACTAATGACTTGCATTCATCAGACTCATACAGGAAATAGGTGCTCTAGGTGGTTAGGTGATACGCCAGGGAAAATATTGGCCAAACAAGGTGCCACGGT
The DNA here is from genome assembly GCA_037043235.1 of Rhodeus uyekii. Classification (NCBI taxonomy): domain Eukaryota; kingdom Metazoa; phylum Chordata; class Actinopteri; order Cypriniformes; family Acheilognathidae; genus Rhodeus; species Rhodeus uyekii. The sequence continues at coordinate 217,391 of JAWRVZ010000187.1, read as the reverse complement.
GACGACAGGGCAAACACAAACATTCACAAACACACACTGGGCACAGTGCCCGCCAAAATGGGGAAGAAAGGGAAAGCAGCACTATTGATTTCATGAGCGGTGCACGCTGACTTGACTTTTTTCCCTGTTGTCGTAACCCTGCATAGTGTCTAATTTAGGCCAAATGTCCTGAATCACAGCATGCATGAGCCTGAAACACAGTTCCCCTCTTCATACATCACTGAGTGTACTTCCTCTTCAGACAGTAGGAGACTAGAAGGCTGTGGCTGGCATTTGGGAATGCAGGCTGTGGGTGAACTCAAGCTGAGTCAACAGTGATATGTGCAATACGATTTTTGAGTAAATGACAAATATAGATTGCTGTTTCCATGGTGACGAAGGGGTCCTCAATGATGTCAGAGCAAGGTGTGATGTTAGGTGTTGCCTGAATGTGCAAGTAACCTCAGGGTGGACGATTGGGGCGAGGTGACACATAAAGGCGGGGAACACATGTTGCTCCGCCTACACAAAAGTTTATTGGTTTATAATACAGCAGAGGTTATTGGCATAGACGCTTGAGGCATGAGTATGCGGATTCCTATATATACGACTTTATGAATGATCTCTACGCTACTTGTAGAACGCTGTGTAATACCTATGTGCTGCTAAGTCTAGGGAGTGAAATCTTCATTGAAATATTCATGGCCACGGTCTCTATAGACCTAGATCTATATCGAGTGACTTGTATAGCGTTCAATACACAATTTCAAAGCAGCTTTACAAAAGTCATATTGTCTATAAGATTTAATATTGAGCAGTTTGAGGGCTGGGCGATATCACAAAATATGTTGGGAATATAAATGATACACAGTGCCAGTTTTAGCGAGCATGAAGTTACTGGCATTGCAATGGAAAGATATTTTCTATAGGCTGATAGTAGACTATATTTTACGCATGTCATGCAAGGCTCTGTAATTTTACACTATTGAATTGGGCTTCTTCGTATTTACATTATAAATGGTGGACAAACACAAAACGGGACTTTACACAAATAATGATAAGTCTCTGTATTTCAGTAAGACATCGGATACATATGAATGCATGTTTGCTTTTACATTTTAAAGCAAAACTGCAGCTACAAAAATAGCCTGCAAGCCCTGACCATACTGCGGTTTTGAGCGTACAATGGGACTAAAAACCTTGCAGTAAAAAAAACAAAAACATATTTGCATATTATTATTTTTTTTTTACTAAAACAGATGTTATTATGTATATCTATAGCAAATATTATTATTTATGTACTCAAGTGCGTACTTAAGGAATTTAATAACTTCTCTGCTAGGTATATTAATTTACTCTAATTCATTTTATATTGCACAGATTTACAGCTTTGGTCATTACAGTGAATGTTAATATTTGAAACTATTTCCAACCCCTACATATGCAGATTATAACATGCAAACAAAATGTGGGTCAAACATTTTTTGGATTTTTAAAAGGTTACCTGTTGTCACAGGCACAGATAGTCAAATTTGTTCGTCTGACACTTATTTAAGCCTACTATAAAATAGAAACCTTTAAACAAAAAAAAGATAACATCTGTCTAAAGATAGACGGTTCTAGACTACGGTAACTGAGGAGCAAGGGGGCACCGATCTTAAATAAAATGACCAAGGTTACTAAAAGAAATAAGATATGACTATAGTTAGCACTTAATATGTCTGTAATATAGTCAAATCATTCACAATTTCATATATTACGGAATACACATACTCATTCTTGGATAAAATTAGCTGTATTATAAACCAAAGAAACCTATCCTCCAGACTGCACTAGGTACTAGTAATGAAGGTACCAGAGTGCAATTTATCAACACTGTAAAATGTTCTCTGGAGCTTCTCCGACCAAAGTTATGCATAGATGAGTATTTAGTAAGAGACATTTCCTGAGCGCTGAATTAAGATTCAACTCACAGAAAATTGCACACAGAACTGCAACCGTGACAAAGCACTATCATACAATTTTCACTGTCTATTTTCAACGTATTATAAAGACCATGCATAATTCTTTAAAAGATTCTCTAAAGAAATTCTCTGCACGCTCAGGCTCTAAATTGAGCACCGTTTAGTATATTTTGCTGACTGCATAACTATCTCTTTAATTCTTGCAAATCTTTCTACACATATGCAATACTTTTCAATGTTTGTGAAATTAGCCTATTTTATCTGCAAGACAGATATCAAAATATCAGTAATATTGTGAAATATTATTACAATTTAAATGACACTTTTCTATTTTACTATATTTCAAAAATAGCAGAAATCCTTACTGTTACTTTCGATCAATTTAATGAGCCTTGCTTAATAAACCTATATGTATGTGAACACAAAATATGTGACTGACTACAATTTCAAGCCAATTTCATTCTCATTTAAGCTTTGTATTTGTACATTAATTAAACAATTCACATTTTGTACTTTTAGAAAAAATGTAATTACTAATCAATCAAATGTGAAAGTAAATGTGAAAACCTAAGAACTGTATTTCTCTCCAGGATTGCACCATGGGCATATATACTTATAAAGATAACTGTATTCCCTTTTTTCACCAATGACGCCTTAAACCAGTTCCTCCTATGCTTCAGGACAGAGGAAACATTTTACACCTTTTCAAATACGTACGACCATGAAATCCACACATTGCAATCAATATATTGATCTGAGTTTTTTAGGAGCAAATTGAATAGTTATTGCATGTAGATTTCGAAACAGTTAGTGATTCAAATGATGGGTTTTGCATTGATAAAAAGCCCAGTCACATCAAAATATGCATAAATGACTACAAATACAGATGTAATCTCTGATCGCTCCGATGTCTCAGTGACCGTACCTGTCGTCCATTAGCTTTGGATCCTTGCAGACTGCAGTGTCCCAGGCTGCCGTTGGGGGTGGTGGCACAGCTGCTGATAATCTGGAGCTGTTTCTCAGCGCGGTCGGCCCGGTCCAGCAGCTCTTCGATGAACTGCTGAAGACGCAGTTTAGCATTGGCTTCACGCGCAGCTGTTTCCTGCAAGAACTGGTCGATCTGGGCCACCTCTCTGAGTGAGGAGAAAATTTATGAAAAGGAGAATTTTACTCTGTGATAGCTTGTCAGTTTGATGAATGTATTAAGGAGTATTAAGTGAGTATTGGCGGTTTAGTTCATATTCCTACCAACAGTGTTTCCATATAATGCTCGTTTAAAACATTTTGTATGCTTGAAAGTTCCAAAAATGTAATCGTTCACATATTTTACATTGCACCAACTCTCTTTCCAGTCTGTTGTATAACGCACTGTTTAGATCTAGTCTCTATGAAGCCCCTCTTTCCGAAAAGCCCAATTTGCTCTGATTGGTCGGCTGGACCAGTGTGTTGTGATTGGTCAATTGCTTTGAGCATGTTTCAGAAATGTCATGTCCATTACGACAACCGCGAGTTTCAACACACTACTAGCACAACTCAACCAGGTCTCTCCTCCCATTTGGGAAGGAATTATTTAAATGAGGAATATTGTGATGTGTGCGTTCCCGGAAGAAAACTCAAGACTCCAATCGAGTCGTTTCAGGGAGTTCAGAGACAGTTCTTACTGATACAGAAAGACTCTACTCTTTGGAGTGGATTTTGTAACTTTGCTTTCCTTTTTAAGGCTCAAACACCAACATTGCACACAAAAGAAAGTTGTGTAAATGTAAAAAAGACCGGTCCAGGACCAAATTTAGACCGGTCACACCTCTGCAAATGGGAAAAGGGCATCTGATACCACCTTCTCCCTCTCATTTGTCCCTTTTCTCATACTTGTTTATCTCCTCTAGCATTCTGCAAATCCCTGGAGCGCATGTACAGCCAATGAAAGCACGACAACTGTTATCTTTGTGTAGGAAATGTCTCTGTACACATAAACACTGGCTTGTGCCTCTGTCGACACCATCCCCTCAGCTATTCTAAGATTCTCTCACACTCTTAGCAGATTCTCACACAGTTGGACTTTTCATTTTCATACGCCAACCAAAGCGTATTTTGAGATACTGACATCTTGAGTATTTCATCAATATAGGTTGCAAACAACGTCACAGGACGAAGTAAACATGCATCAGAAGCTGTAATTATCCACAAAAATTAAAAGCGGCATTTTATAAAGGAGGAAAATGAATGTGCGGAAATGTGATCTTGCTGCCATTTATGTAATTGGGTAATCTCAAATGATCTTTTAAGTAAATAACAATGATACAAATCAGGCTTTATTAAATTATGTCAGACAGACAGTAGTCTGCGGTGCAGCCTTGTCATAATTCCTGGATCTGGTGTACATCACGTTAGAATTATTATTTCCATATTTCCATGTGTGTTTCCCTGGTACGATAATTAATCATCAGAAAATCAAGACTTATGTCAAGTATGATTAGTGAAATCAGGAACAAAAAAGCACAATGGAAAAAAAAGAGCAGAATGAAAATATGTTCTCTAATTATTCTTTTAAATATTTACTAGGTTGTATTTATTAATAAATGACAACAAAACAAGACAACTAAATAGAGTTGGAATGAGCATTATTATTGCTAACTAAAACTATAAAAATAATTTTTTCAGCAATTAAAATAAAGCTGAAATAAAATTAAAACTAAATTGGAAAATGTTTCTGTCACGGAAACGGGACGGTGTGCGATGCGGAGAATTGAGGAAACACGAAAGTACTTTAACTTTAATAACATAAACAAAAATACTTTAATAACATAAACTCGGAAACAAAACGGCACACTCTTGGTGCAAAACTCGGAATCGGCATCCACACACGGAACAACACGTAAAAGTAGGTAACAATCGGCAAACACAAAGGAGAACATGATGATAGAAATAGACAGGGAAACGAGGAACACCTGGCACAACAAAAAAGGGGGAGGGGTAGACGTGACACACTACGGAAACAAAGAAGGGTCACACAGGAGAAACGTAACGAAACACGACATAACTGTGACCATTTCCTCTCCAAATAATTTAAATAAATATAATTTTAATTTCCCATGTTAACTGTACTAAGATGCAAAAAAAAAAATGATAATAATCAATTACAGCTACAAGGACAAAAACAAATAAAATGTAAATAAAATATAAAAAAGCTTAATATTAATAAATACTATAACAGCCTTCCTACAATCAGTCCCAACATACAAAAGCAACAAGTATATTATTCAACAAATCTTCTTTTGTGTTCCACAGAAGTCGTCACATCAATTTAAAATGACCCAAGCTAGGGCTGAATACATTTTCATATTTTTGGCTGTATTGTTCACTTCAAAACTACAGATTTTCAGTATTTTGTGTAATCAGTTCTTGAATTACTGCTTTTGATTCAGTCGCCTGCAGTATTCTTACTGTACTAAAGGTCAACAATGTTTGTAGGAACACAGACAAACAGAGTACTAGGTACATAACAGAGAGAATAACAGTCAATCAACACAGTGTAAACAAGACTAATTACAGGCCACAGTAATGTGGAGGCTGGGCAGAGCAGTGTGTGTTCACTGTGTGCTGTACCACATGCACATCTGTATATGATGCCGGCCTCTGCTCCACACTGTATCTTGAACTCCAGTTGTGACTTTTCAGTAATTAAAGGGCTGGCATCTCATTTTTTCAGTTTATCTACCCATAATGTGTGGGGCCTCTCAAGGTAAAGTAACGCTGAGATCAGTGTGTGTTTGTATTAAAGACCCCATGGAATCACAATGTTTTATTCAGCCCATCTCTCCGTTAGAATATACTTTTCATTGAGGAAAAAAAAAACTTTATGGAAATATGTGCATTTTTAATAAAATAGCTGTCTTTCTCTACAGAAAAAAGGACCAAAAGTAATGATGACCCGGAGAGGTGTATGTTAAATATATAATAATTATTACAAAAAAAGTTGATCTTATAAAGAATGGTAACCAAACAGTTGATGACCCCACTGACGTCCATAGTAATTTTTTTCTCCATACTATGGAAGTCAATGTGGCCCATCAATTGTTTGGTTACCGAGATTCTTCAAAATACCATCTTTTGTGTTGAACAGAAGAAAGAAACTCATATTGGATCGGAACAACTTGAGGGTGAGTAAATGACAGAATTTTCATTTTTGGTTGAACTAACCCTTAAACACTTAAAAGTTATCAGGCACACATTTCTAAAAGGTCAAATGCTGGTGACTGATTGGCCTGGTCAATTTACCGTATGTAAATATGGCTTAAAGAGAAAACAATTAAGTGGCAAAATCAAGCAAGCACAATTAAGTAACCAAAGCAACTTGACATATTATAGTGTGCCTCCTGCTGTCGGCCCTAATCAAAACTCTCCCGGTATAACTTACAGTCTCAGAGCTGACTGAACCATCTTCACAGGGGAACATGAATACAAATAAGACCACCAGCCCAAAAAGCTGATATCTAAATTCCAATATGCTACAAGCAAAGCACACTGAGAGAGGCAGCCAGGCTTTCAGATTCACACTGTGGGAATTCAAAGTTCGGCTGTTAGAAAGTGCTTTAGTTTGTAACTGCAGCTGCACTAACCTCTTTAACAAAGAACAAATACTATCTCAAGGATCTATCGAGGTCATACCTCATGGCTTAATCTGAAATGTATGACAGAACTTAGACTGACAGAGTGTGTGATAACCCCTGTGCTGGGTTCCTGCCACACAACCCTTATCTAAAAGCAATGGATTAAAACTCTTCCGATATGATGTTGCTGGTCTTGTGCAAAATACAGTCCCCACAGAAACCACTTTTGATTGGACTCCAAGGGGTAGCCGTTTCTAATGCCTGGTCAAAAATATATATGCTGTTCTATGTTCAGATTGCAGGTAAATATATCCTAAATTAATCAGATATTTGCAGCTATATAAGAACAGCTATAGTCCCGACTAAAATGCATGTTTGAGCTGTTTTAACTGAAAGCAACTTGCACAGACACCTCTCAAAATATACCAGTGCCATTGTTTTGTCTCAAGATACACATAAGTAATGTTTTTTGTTATACAAGGAACATTTATAAAAGCTACTTAATTAAACTAAGGCCTAATCCTGGCTTAATCTAAGAAATGTCTGTGACACTAGGCCTAAATTTGATATCAAGCATTACAGTTTTCTGGGACCAAAAAATAATTGATACAAGATTCTGTATTTAATGACTTTAATGAGCAACTACAATCCCATGAAGCATTGCAAATGAAATAATCTAATTAAATAATTGGCTGATTTAAAGCTGTTGATTATATAGAGAAATAAAATAACTTTAATGCTAAACATGCAAATCATGTATATAAATATTTAAGTTTGAGAGAATAGGGAAATTACATAACTTGCAGTGCTTCATGGGAGTGGGTGGTTTTGGTTTTTTGTGATTCTCTGATTGGTGGTGATTTCTCTGTGGAATTCTGCTCTTGAACATGGTTTTTATTTAAATACATTGAAATAATGCAAGCTGTTGACTTCAACAAAAGCTTATACCAATTATTACCAACCTCCTAGCTCAGAGTAGGTCTGCTTGGCATTCAAAATCTATTTCCCTATGGGGAAAATGAATGGGATTTTTACTTCCAGAACCAAACAGTGGCACTTTGGGGTCTGAGGGACTAGATTCTATGGTGGATTCTGCTCAACCTTGCAAGACACCGGTGTACACCTAGGTTCAGCCTGTATTCAGAGATTTCTAAAAAAGGAGGAAAATCATTAAAACGAAACCTTGATCTTTCAATGAATACAGACTGGTTTCTGGACTAGTTTCCATGGGAACAACTATTGGTTGGCTGACAGATATGTCTTGAAACAATAATGCTTTTTATTGCAACAACAAAGAATGCATGAATAGTGCACTGGGAGTTTTAAAGAACATTTTACAGAAATTTAACTAGCCCTTTCATTCACATTAGGTGAGATGACTAATACAGGTGTAATGGAATATTAGTTGCACAATACAGAATGAAAGGAAATGAGTGAAATTCAAAATAAAAAATAAATATTCTTTCTGTATTGCATGCTATATTTGAAAATGATATGATGCAGTGCAATGTATGCAACATCTGTTAACATCACTTGTCTCTACGAAGTGTAAAGCTAAAGTCTACTAATAATAAACATATTAAAAACACCTATATGAACTAGATATCCTAACTATTTAACTAGTCAGTTGTTAGAAAACGTGTTAAATGTATATTTGCATAACAAAATCGCTAAAACAGGACTACTAACTGATTGCATGAACATGAATTTTCAGAACTGAGCAAATTCTCTACAACTTAAAAAGAGCAATTTTTAAATCATCAGCATTCTTTACATTTGCAATAAGCCAATAAAGGCTGACGGATGCAGACAGAGCATCAGAATCAAACATATGAGAATACAGAGATGTCGGCTGGAAATAGGAGTTATGCATCTGACATTTAACATTCCTTCACACTAATGCAGTGACAATTATTTCAAGCGCCCTTAAAAATAGCAGTGAAGGGCTAATCAACATCTCACGATATTCAGAATAGTAAAATGATTATGTAAGGCTGTAAGCAACACACAGTCCCCAGACAATATGGATGATAATTAGATATAAGATAAAGAAGAAATATGAGTGGTTAATGAGATGAAATTAGAGGAGGGTAAAAAAACGGATCTTGGAATACTTAGAAGTATTACAAATTATTAGTTAGTCAAACTAAATTATTATTAGTTTGACTAAATTGGTTTAGATCACACTAATGTGCAGGCTAGAGCCACACAGCTGACCCTCAAAAGAGGCAGATTTATTTGTAAATGCTAAAAAATGCAAAAAGAAAGAAAGAAAGAAAGAAAGAAAGAAAGAAAGAAAGAAAGAAAAGAGATGTCTACATGACGGCAAAGAGCTCACATTCTCAAATTGTGCTGGACTTGTAATTTTGAGATCGGCATGACAGGATAGGTCACAGAGAAAGTCAGAGACAGCAGAAAGAGAACATTAGCAGAGATTTGTATGCAGAGAGGTTATTATGTGAGCCCCTTATGAACAGAATACTAAACACACACACACACACACACACACACACACACACACACACAAGTATATTGATCTGTCATTCACAGTTCTGCCCTCTTTAAGACAAATAATGTGTTAGAGCTGCATTTCTGTGCTTGTTTATACAGCTGTATAATTTTTATTTTTTTTATTTCTTATTATTATCTTATTCTTATTATTGTTTATTATTATTATTAGTAGTAGTAGTAGTAGTAGTAGTAGTAGTATAATTACTAAAACTATAAAAAATATTTCTGAAAAATAATATAATGATAAATTATTGTATTGTACAACTGTAAAATTACAAATGTTGTATGTTGTATTCCCACATGCATAAGTGACCCAAACTCATGCAGAGATTGACGAGAAAGAACACAGCGTCGTGCTTCGTTTTGTAACAAACAGCCCATATATTTAATTAAATCGCATCCTTATAATTGCAAGGCATAATAAGGCATATTGCAATTTTGGTTTTATATCTATTTGTTATGGAGCCCTATACTATGGCATCACAGAGGGGCTCTGATTGCAAGACAGATGAATTAATCATGATCAACAAACCTATGTTTGCATAATAACGGCTGCCATGGACATTGGTTCTATGAATAATCACAATTAAAACGCTGTGACACAAATGAGCATCCAATAAATTCAAGGATGATCTCGGTTTAAAAAATGCTATGCCATGACAAAGTAGCAGTTGCCAACACAATAAGCCTAGCTTAAAAGTTTAAAATATTTTTTAAAACATTGATGACATAAATTCGATCAGTTATCATATAGCGCGCCAAGTCAAAATAGTCTGAAGGTCTGTGTTTTGCTTGAAAACTCCAGAGGACATACACGCGATATGCAAATAAAGTAAAAATCAGCAAGTGAGAGAAGCAGCAAAAGCATGCAGAAGATGAAACAGAGTTCAGACCGCAATATCAGGCGCTAACAAGATCGAGGTGACAGTGAGAGGGGAAAAAAGAGAGAGTGGAAGAAGGGTATTGAGGGTCAAAAAACATAGAGGTGAGAGAGAGAAAAGAGAAATGAGGCCTTTTCTTTCTACTTGCCAGCAGACCGTGACCGGTTTCTCAAGAAAGCTCTAATCCAGAAAGCTACAAATCAATCACAGTGGGTGTATATTTCAGATGAAGTCCTGCTGAGAGTATCCCACTCCACATGAGTCTCTAAACTCAGACCTCTCCACAAGCTCAATTGGACCTCTCTTCTTCTATATTCAGTATATGAAATAAAAATCATTTTGGGAGAAGTGATATTTTATTTGAATGGGGGGTAGAAATTTAAGATCCTGTTTGGCCACTTATAGCTTTAACGTTGAGCATTAAGAAAGAGAAGTGTCATTGTACAGTATTTTTTTCTATGAATTTACTACTGCTAATATACTGTATTTTCCCGCATGTAACACGCAGGTTATACCAGATTTTACAAACCCCGCAGGGGGGGTGCAGGCTATATCACAAATTTTTTACATGTAATAATATTTCAATATATCTGTTACGTCCCTAATGACTTCTTTTTTCTGCGTTATTTTCTCTCTGTTTCTCTTTCTTGTGAGGGTTGTTGTCTCTGGCGCTTGTACTATCACTCTGACAGCTGGTACTGATAGGCTGTCTGACCTGTCAATCATGCAAAAAGACGTGATTGGCTGTGCTGCCATGAGGGCGGGCTCTTCTCATCTCATCCGATGATCAACACCTGTAGAAACGCTTCTTAAGGGACGTGCTGCTGCACAGCGGGAAAGACTGTTTGTGTTTGTTTTCTTATTGTTTGAATTTCGCGCACACGCACTGTGTACCGAGCCTGAACAGTTATGGACAATTGACGTCATGCGAGCAACACTCGAAATTCGAAATGTGAACATACACAAAAAAGTTCATAAATCTATGGGTGCGGGTTATATAAGGGTGCAGATTATCTGAAACTGCGAGTTATATGCAGGAAAATACGGTATACAAAGACATCATGCTGTACACATGTAATATATTCTGCAGCTGCATACATAAACATACACAAATCACATGGCTGGGGGAAGAGGAACTCTCAACAATCTCATTGGCTGTAGGATCAGCAGAGACCAATCAGCTTGTGCCACTCGTTAATGATGTGGTTGCTTGTAGAAGGACCTATCAGCATACGCCCTCTAGAGTTTTATGGCTAAATTAAATATCTAATGGCTTTATCGCTTTATCTTAGTGTTACCATTCCATTATGGCAGTGGAATTTTACCATGATAACATGCACATGCACCGTATTTTTCGCCATATAAGACGCGCTGGAACATAAGACGCACCCAATTTTAAAGGAGGAAAATCTAGAAAAAAAAAGATTATGAACCAAATACTGTAGTAGAATATATCAACTGTCTAAAGTTAACCGCACAAAAAAAATAAAACAATTTTATGCCAACCATGTAACATATTAAGAACTATCTTTACTCTCATTAACAGTTAGTAAAGTCAGTAAACAGTGAAAGTAACAAAAATAAGGCTGTAATGTTTTTATTCGAACTCCAATAATTTGTGTGTAAACCGGGAAGTGGGGTGTTGTACAATCTGTATTGTAAAAAGCGCTATATAAGTAAAGGTGACTTGACTTGACTTGACTTGACTTACAGATACCGAAATCGGACTCCCCGGCAGCAGAAAAATACACCTGTGAAAATCTCACTCCCCTCACTAACTCTGGTTTAAAAGCTCACAGACTCACCATATGATGAAATAATAAGATAAATATGGTGAATTTTTGTTTTTGCTGTGAAAATCCGACTCCCCTTGGTAAACCCATACTATAATTGTTACAACCAAATGCTTTTGAGCAAAGAATGTCCATACCATAATGAGATAATAAAATGAATATGGTAAGTCTGTGAGCTTTTAAACCAGAGTTAGTGAGGGGAGTGAGATTTTCACAGGTGTATTTTTCTGCTGTGAAAATCTGACTCCCCCTGGTAAACCCATAGGCCTACTATAATTTATTATAACTGTAATATAATTTAATTTTCTGCTTATTTATGTAAGCATACAAGTCCGTTTGTAGGCGAATATGCTCAAGGAAGTGCATTCACCTCGATGCAGCGTGTATTAATGCGCGCGCGTAGGGGATTGAGATTTGTCCAGGAGTCAGATTTTCACAACCAAAGCATGCGCGTTCGGCGCTCACGCTTCACTCTTAGTTTCGTTTCACTTCTCTCTTACGCACGGCTCGTCTCCCGACTCTCTCTCTCGCTGCAGACCTCGCTGAACCACGCCCCCCTCACTACAGTCATCACTGTAAAGTCCACCATTGCCCCCTACTCGTCATCACCACGGCTACAGCCGTGGCCGCACACCGCGGATTCTTTATATTCGTCGGATATGACGCACCAACTTTTTCCCCCCGGTTTTGGGGAAGAAAAAGTGTGTCTTATGCGGCAAAAAATACAGTATTTGTAAGTTTCAGCAGGAGTTGCTGCAGAGGATGGCAAGTTGGTAACCGATCCATTATAACAGCAGAAGGGACTGGTGAAAGACACTAGCAATCAGAGGCAATGGCCCATAGGGTGGAGATCATTTTGCATCAGCTCTTAGACAGACAGAGGCAATAAAAACACTTGCAGACAACAGGAGTGCAAGCCTTCAGCAAACAGCATGAAATAGGCCATATGCTGAGATTTCATTTGGTGTCTGGACTAATACAGATTCAATAATGATCACGGTTCACAACATTTGACATGGGCTGTTTGGAACGCCTGCAAAATAATGCAAACCCTCAGGAAACAAAAGATAGAGAGGAAAGAAATGCAAATACTGCTAAAGCATGAGTGAAGGAGCAAACATAATTTTGATCACATTTGATCAAATAAATGCTGCCGTGCTGAGCATAAGAGATTTCTTTTAAAGACATTTTTAAAAAGACTTTTGAACAGTAGTGTAGTGTTCTGCATTGTTACGTTTGAATCCAGCTAAGCTATACAAATATTTGTTATGCCAATAAAACACATTAAACTGAAACACCCATGAATAGGAAAAATCTGCCAGAGAGCAGATCTCCACTCAAATCTGACTGGAGACAAACTACAGTAGTGCAACAGTTGGTGGTTTGTTAATTGTCTTGCTCAATTGCCTTGTCTAAATGAGGCTAACCCGTGGAGCTAGCATTTCTTCTTTTGTGAAAGTCCTGCTTGCTCCACAAAGCAACTTCTATTTGAAAACCCTTGAGTAAATCAAGCATTTGAGCAAAAACAAGGTCCTAGTAGTCAATTACTTCTTGTAAGAATCAAAGCCCCTTTTTTCTGAATGTAAGAGGTTGGTCATGAAACAAGGTGGGTCGGCCGTAACTTACTGTTGTTTGTGTGAGAGCTCTTGCTCCTTATTAACCAGATCCTGCTTAAGGCTGGCCAGCATCTCCACTGACACGTCCACTTGCCGTGAAAGCTCTGTTGCCTTGTCCTCCAGGTCTTGCTTCTCCTGACTGAGCCTCTCACTCTCCAGCTTTGCCTTTTCCAGCTCTGAGCTTTTCCTCTCCAGCTCCGCCTGCAGACGGCCAACACGTGCCGATATCTTTTGCTCCACCTCCTCCGACAACTTCTCGAGCCTCTCATCCAGCTCGAGCCTCTCAAAAGCTCGAGCTTTCAACCGAGCCAAGCCCTCCTCATAAGCCGCCTCCATCGCACTAGCAGCCACGTTAGCGGCCACTGCCACAGCGTTGTTCCCTGTGGAGGACAAGGCGTCACCGGAGCTCATGGCTGTCTTCACCAGGATCTCGCCCAGGGGAAACTCCACATTGGGCAGGTAGCAAGCAGTAGACGAGGGGGCAAGGCCGAGCTCTTCGCCAGAGCAGGGCAACTCGCGGTACGGAAAGCGAGATTCGGCGGCGAGGGCTCCGTCGGCCACTAGGGGGAGCAGCGCAGCAGCATCGCACACGCTGTTGGACTTTGACAGCACATACAGGGTCTCGTAGGTGTGGTTGTACTCCAAATGGGCACGTAGAGAGGACAGACTTCGAAAGCGCTTGTGTTCCCCACAGCGAGGACAACGGTACGGCAGGTCCAAAGAGGCCATTCCACGCTTCCGTGGCTGCCGCGATGGAGCAATCTGCTCACGCCACCTAGCTCTGCCAAGTGCAAGCAGGGACAGCGGACGGGCACCACAGTGGACCACTCATCTCAGACCCGCTGAGTTACGACAGGCTGAGCGAGGAACAGGGGATCATCACACATGCTCCTTCTGAGTCATGAGTTCTTGAAGTAGTTCTTGACTCTTGCTGTTAGGCCTCTTTCTGGCACTTAGTCTGTCTTTCTCCGGGTCCAAACCTTTTGTCCTAGAAAAAGAGGGAAAAGGAACAACACAAAGAAAAGTATTTGGTATATAAATCAATAAAAGATAATGAGTTATACTTTTCAAGCAGATATCAGTCTGCAATTTGCCAAGTTGTCCATTTAAATTTACTCTATAGCACTTTTTACAATACATGTTTTTTAAATCAGCTTTTACAGAAATTATGTTAACACATTTTTAATACTTTAATGCATTATTGTAATCAATTACTGTAAAAGTTTAGAGCTGGGCGAGTTTTTACATATGTCAATGATATAAACAATCAAGCTGCTGAGATTTGGTATATAATATATAATCGCTATGTGAAACCACATGCACTCAGGTTCCAAAAAAGGTTGTTTTTTTTCCACAGCGATACAATAATAGAACCAATTTTGGTTCCCCAGTGAACAGTTCTTAAAAGAACCATTTTGTCTTAGTGCAAATAACTTTTTTTCACTTTAAAATAACTATTTGTACAATGGAAAGGTTCCACTGCTGTTAAAGGTTCTTCATGGAGCCTAGGCTTGCTGCGGTAGTCGTAGTTACTGGTGTTACATGATGTTCAGCTCCACCAATTACATTACTTTCCCACCTCGGCACTGCCCCCACCTCTCTTTGTTATTTTTTTATACAAATACAAACCAAATAGTTCCGTTGGAAAACAATTATCTGTGTGGAGTCTGATCTACTCCACACAGCAGGAGTCACAGCAGAAATTATCGGAAATCCCGGTGTTGTTGCAAGTTTATTTATTTGTATGAAAATGTCCTCACCGTGAAATTCCTAATGGACCCTCTCAATACCAATAAAGAATCATTCTTTTTAATAGTGTATTTAAAGAAATGTCAAGGTATTAATTCATAATGGAGATCTTAAAGGTACGAAACCTGTAAGTATGTTGAATTTATAACAAATTTGTGTAATGACAAACTTAATTATGTTTGCAAGCAGATAAAACCGGATCTATTCTTAATAAATTACAAATACAAATGCAAACCTACTATGAAATAAATATGAACTTATAGGTCTGGTAATTGTCTGTTTGCCATGGATAAAATAAAACTTATACAAGCTTGTAGTTAACATTTTAATTCATTTGTTATTAACATTATGTAGCCCAATTAGAAATATCCTATAATTTGGCTGCAATTCACCGGTTTAAAATAAACTGGTCTATTTTACTTATCAGACCAATACAGATGACTTTTCAGGATATACAAGTTAAAACATGCGTATTTGGCGTGCTGAGGAATAATCGAGAGTGAGGAGTTGGGGTGGAGAAGGGATGCTAAAAAAACTGTTGTCCCTTTATACAAGTTTCCTCTCGCACTGGGTAAATCACCTGAACATGCAACTCCCGAAAATTAATAATGAAACATAATTAACAGGTCATATTTATGGCACCAATATGACTACCACTGCGTGCATCCCAATTTTTCTTCTGATTATACATGGCCAATACGCAAAATGCACACATGCTTGCAACCTGGTAGATATAAAAAGCTGATGTCAGCTCACTGGAGGCACACATTTATTTTTGTGCATTGCAATGTACTGCAAAGATAGAATTAATCATGAGTTAAATATAAATCTGCTCCTGAACTAGAAATTATTCCTTTAGTCATTTCTAACATCCTTAGTTTTTCTTTGGATCATTCCCATTACTCTGCATGAAATGGCAAAATGAACAGTGCATAGAAGTGTACAGTGATAAACTAACCACAGGAACATTTTAAACATAAGTTGAGTAGTACATGATTTTGAGTTTGATATTCTCTCTGAGTGGTTTCAGCCACTCGGGAACTGAGAATGGACTCATATAAAGCTGATTTGGCTGAATATGCATTTCTATGCACTAATGGAAATGAACATACTCTGTCCAGGCCTCTATCAAGAAAGTATATCTTTCAATATGCCACACTTACACGCCACGGTCATTACTCAATGTAACGTTAGGCAATACATCAAGGAACAGTCTCTTAACAACACAGAAACGGACAAGGAGGCGCCTATGGTGTGAAATTAGTGGTAGTATTTCATATGCCAGTTCATCTAACTATGATAGTTCTAACTATTCCCAAAGAGACACTTCATCAACATAAGACAAGACTAAATGTCTAATGAATCCCCATTAGTGTTCCCTGGTCTTCTGAACTGTTCTCTTTTCATTCCCACGGTATTGCAAAAAAATGCAGATAAGAATGGGAATGAAATGGAAATGAAGAGTATTTATTCTGCACACATGATCCTGAAATGAATTTCAGCCAAGGGTCCATTGAAAAAGAGAGTCATATATTCATCCATTTTAGGGATTAGGCGAGCACAATTCCCTAAAATTAATCCAAGATACTGAATCAAATAATCCTTACCAAGGCAGGTCATGAGCAGTGTATTTAACAAGCAATATCATACAGTACAAGGGCCTCAGCTAAATTGTCCAGCAATCTTGGCACCAGAAGTTTATTTCTCATTTGTGTTCTAAATAGAAATTGTCCATTATTATTTTTAAGCCTAGAAACAAACCAATAACCTGAGAGATCACAAAATATATATGATCCAAAGTTAAAAAAGAATGCATGAGCAGTCATTCATAACCAAAGGGAACGAATCAGCAATGATACAGTCTAAACTTTACCACATACTTCTAATAAAAAGTTAGTTTTATTTTTTAACTTTAAAAAATAGTCTTATACAATAAGTATAAATTATACACAACCATTTCTGGGTCAGTAAGATTTATTTTTAAGTAGTTCATACTTTTAATCTCCAAGAATGTATTATGTGAAAATATGATGTACTACAGCTGTGGATTGATATTAATTGATAACACAACATTGATATTAATAAATGTATCTTGAGTACCAAATCAGTAGATTAGAATAATCATGAGAAAGTAACGACGCTGAAAAATCAGCTTTGTCATCACAGGAATGCATGACTATCGTATGTTCCCTTATATAACCCGCAGACGCAGATAATCCGCACCCGCATATAGCCCGCGAGTTTTGGGGTTTTGTGTAAAAAATCGTTGGCATAACCTGCACCCTTATATAGCCCGCACCCATAGATTGATGAACTTTTTTGTTTAAGTTCACATTTCGAATTTTGAATGTTGCTCGCATGACGTCAATTATCCATAACTGTTCAGGCTCGGTACACTGTGCTTGTGCGTGAAATTCAAACAATACGAAAACAAACACAAGTCAGAATCAGAACAAAAAGAAAAAGCAGTCTCTCCCGCTGCGCAGCAGCACGTCCCTTAAGAGGCGTTTCTACAGGTGTTGATCATCGGATGAGATGATATGAGATGAGATGAGAAGAGCCCGCCCTCATGCAGCACAGCCAATCACCTCTTCTTGCATGATTGACAGGTCAGACAGCCTATCAGCGCCAGCTGTGAGAGTGATAGTACCAAGTGCCAAAGATAACAACCCTCGCAAGAAAGAAAAACAGAAAGAAAAAAAACCTTACGTCCTTAGGGACATAACAAATATATTGAAATATTAGTGTATGTAAAAAATGTGTGATATAGCCCGCACCCTTATATAACCCGCACCCCCCCAACTGCAGGGTTTGAGATAGAGATCAGAAGAGATCAGAAGTTCTAAATAAAAAAGCTCATTTTGTTATGAACTTACATCAGACAACACTCTACTGACAAATGATTTTAAACAACCGATCTGGTTTCCACTGTTCAGGATGGACTATTATGATGGTCTTAGTCTTGTCAGCTAGGCAGTTTGGGAAACATCCTAAACCTGCTTAAACCAGGCAAGGCCAGTAAATCACCAATCACCAGGTTTACAACTAGTGTGACCAGTGCATACCCCACGATTTTAGTCTGAGGTAATAAATGGAATGTGATTTCAGAAGAAGTGACATTGAGCTGGGTTGACTGGACTATATCTCATAGCAGAAAAAGTGAAAGAAGGAAAACAAATCTGACAGCATGCTTAAACAATCATGTCAAAAGCAAACCACATCTGCTGTCCTTGGCTCGTCAAATCATGTTTGGTTACCTTAGAGGTGTTTCTATCCCACTGGGTACAATACATGGGCTCTTGCCCTAAGGGTGCTTGCTGATTTAAGGGCATCGCCATTATATCATCTATTGTGACACACATTTTAAAGGGCAGAAATACATGAGAATCCTCAGTCTGTGCAATCAGATTCATTATGTGGATGTCTTCATATGTCATCCTGTCAGGAGTGCACATCATTATAGGTACTTGGTATCGTTCTCGGTCTGTCCCTATTGTGCCACAAATGATCTCTTTCTGGGTTTGTCTCTCTATAACCTCATTCCTCCTTTAGCTGAGCAGACAGAGAAAACCTTTTCATTACTAAGAGGGCTTGAAGACTCTCGTCTCAGGTCTGTAATGGGATAACAAAAGACTTTTGATTAAGGTCTTCTTAGCAAGCATTAGCAGCAAAAACATAACTAAAACCCTTAAAGGCCTCTTTTAACAGCAGCCATTTAAGGCTGAGATTTAGCCCGGTGCTTTCGGAGGTTATGAAAGAGCTGCTACATCACGATCAACATCCATGCAATCAGCTCTGACCTTGATGACAGAGAGCCGTTTGAATCTTGCAGACAAACTGCTGCTTTCAAGATGGAGGTCCATTGTTGCCACGGATACAAGCTCAGAATGGGAAGCACGGTAATAAATGGATACAAACAAGACAGCCAGTAATGATGAAACCTTAGAGAGAGGTAACAAGGAAAGGAGGATGGGGTGGATACGTCAAAGAATGCAGGACGAACGCTGGAATGGACTGAGAAGAGAGTAAATGAGAGTGGATTGGTTTTTGTGGAGATGGGTGGATGCAGAGATCTCCAAGAGAATAAATGAGAGTACTGTGAATAAATAAATGCAGATTACGGCATATATTTTTGCAATAGGGATACAGTATATTGTTACCATATTGGTTATTTAATTTACTATCTTACATGTAATACTATATTTCCCAATTTAGATTGGCATTACCATCATCTAACACTTACTTAGGGTGTGTTCACACTTGTAGTTAAGTTCCCTTGGCTCTTTTGGTTTGGACCAAAAAAGAAAATGATATATTTAGTCCTGGTTCAACTAGCGTTCACTGTCATTTTTAACACCAAACCTAAAGATACATATACACCGAAAAATTATTTTATGATGACTATTTTGTGACATAACTCACCAAGCATCCACAACAATGCTGAGTGCTGTGCTAAATGCGCTTGTTTTATGTGCTTACTGTAAATACAATGGCATTTTTTGCAACTGAGAACTTGTGAAGAGCTTTTAAAATGTGTAAATGAGCAGCAGCAGGAAGATCTGCAGCAAGAAGATGTGTGTCCTACAACTGTACTTAGCTGTAATAGGCAACATCGCAACTATAACATGAAAAACCAGGCGTGCTTGAGTATTCTGTCCTTTTTAGGGTCACATCTGATTCACACTTATTCAAATGAACTGCACTAACAGAGCAATCATACCAGAGATCCTTTTAACTGAACCAAACCTGCCAAGTGTGAACAAACACTTAAAGCCAAGGTAACATTTAGGTAAAGGAAATTACATTATTAAATATAATATTGTTTTAATTCACTTGTAGCATTCAAAATAACAGATGTTGTGTTTATTTTTTTAATTTTACTGTATCAAATACTGTACAAAATACAGCATAAATAAAAAATTATAGACTTTCATTTTAGATGTAATTTCAGGAATTTTAGGGATAGTTAACCCATTTGTACTGATTATCAGTACATCTCTGAAATATGCATTGTTTGTTAATGTTCTTGCTTCACTTTAGGGACAGCTATTTGTAGTGGTGTCATTCAATCTCACAACGCACCACAACAACAAGTGTACAACTGATGTACGTTCAGAGGCTGCAGAATACCCACAATACACTTTGAGAATCATGTGCCAAATGAATTCCTGCATGTCCAATCCATTCATCCATTTTCCAAAATGCTGGTCCAATGTAGCTACAGCGTAACATCAAAGAGGTATAAATTCCTTTTTAATTGGTTATTAAATGATTTAATTAAGGGTTATAGATAGATTCCATAACAGAGTTGAAGATAAATCTTTTCTTCACTACTGGAGCTGCCAGTTTTCTAAGTTGACAAATTTATCTAAGTTAATCTAAGTTGACAGACCCTCCGGTGCACTCAGTGTTTGAATTCACACTTTTTAATTCAAGTGAACTACATCAGTGTAGGGCAGTGCTTCTCAATTATTTTCTGTCACGCTCCCCCTAGGAAGAAGTAAACATTTCGCGCGGCCCCCCTCCACCGATTTTGGAACTTTCGCCTTATTGTTTCCATGGCGTGTCATTCTTGTCACGTGACATACCGCAGTCACAAAAAGCGCTGTATAATAGATAGATCACATTTATTTCTTTTTTTCTTTTTTATTCAAAATAGTCACCAACTTGTTGGCTCTGTTATCAACTACCTGATATTCAGATTCTCAGATATGTGGAAGTTTTGTGGATGTTTTGTCGCTTAATTTTTATAATGATCATGTTCGTTGATCTGTGAAGCGCGACGGGCGCCGCTGTGTTAGTTATGAAAACACGTGTGAATTTAGCGGTTGATCACGTGACACAGATGATCCCCGGTGTGATCGTCAATTCCCACCCCCCTCCTATTTGAGAAGCACTGTTGTAGGGGGACCATTTTGGACACAGCCTTTATCTTCCAACAATCAAAAAGCCACGCCCATTCAATCTCTTGCTCATGTTTAATAAACTAAGCACATGGACTGTAAACGATGACCATAAAAAGGACGCCAGCTAAAGCATCAGGGAAAATCGTGAAATTAAGTGTCATGAGACAGCACGCAGATAACAAAGCCTTATTTTTAGTGTTCTGATTGATTGGTTGACTGTTGATGCGATTTTGTTACATCACTTATAACTTTCAATTTGTGGATGGAAAAAAATAGCATGTTGCATCGTGACTGATTGGCACACAGTTTTAGTATTTTACTAAAAGTTTCATTCATATGTAAATCGCATGTGTCCACGTCATTGGGCATTATTATATTAGGTCATGATGAGTAATGCTCTGTATTTTTGTGCCACATCAGTGCATTACATAATTTTCAGGATGACATCTTTGAATTCTATTCATGGAACAGAAAGAGGCTTTGTACAAGCTGAATGCTGTCATGTCATACATTGAGCCAACAAAATGACATTTATTTACATCTAGGAAAATAAACTGAACACTCATATTACTATAACCCTTCATATTATTCATATTATTAGGCCAAGAATACAATTTTGTCTGATCATTACCTAAATGTATAATGCATAATCTTGACACCACACATTTTACTTTTATTTATGAAGTCTTGTGTGTGCAGTGAGTGACCACTTTCAAGTTACATTGACTACTAATCGCATTCTTGTTTCTGGAACTGCTAGTTTCTTCTCAGTGAGTAAAACCAGAAACGCTAGCATGATCACACAATGCCCCTTTGACTTAAAAGTAATAGTCAACATAGCTCAGTCCTTACAATGCATTGTAGTCAAAAATCTAATTAAAAGAGTTACAACACGCAAATAACTCTGACTGTACTGGACATAAAGAACACCAAGCTACACAATTCCACTAGCATATTAGCATTCAATAAACATACTGATTTGTCTTCTTTTTTAAAATCATTTAAAAGTAAAGGGTACATTATGTAAGGTGGTTTTTAAGAGAAATTGCGTATATACATCAGTCGCACTTGCATATCTCATCATAACCATAAATAGAGAAAAGTTTATCCGGCTACTTTGACGTGTGTATTGTGTGGGAGTGGCATAGGGTAGTAGGGTAGGGTAGAAACTTTGACATGGACCACGTTAAATCCAGTAGCTCTGGAGAATCCGCTGTTTAAAAAAAATGCACAACAGAGCCAAGTCTGCTGGTAAAAAGAAAAAGTGACAGAGCTCGTAATAAAACCAGAATCAACATTGGCTTGGTTTTTCGGAGATAGCAAGAACTGAAAAAATGGCACAGAGATGGTGTTTTTATTTCTCGATATTTGAGAGTAAGGTATTTTAGTGTAGCTCTAACAGAGTTTATTGTAAAGCATCACCTTTAGTGCTGTGCTGGAATTCATTTTCAAGAAAATGCAGTGCCTATTAATGGGAACAGAAAGAGCAAGTCAGCTTGAGATCCTTTCCATCTAAACTGTGTATATCCCTTAAAACAGAAGTGAATGTTTTGTGAGTAGGATAATCTCTCTTTTTTTAAGTTACGAGAAAGAACCATATTCATCCACGGATCCAACCAAAAGAATGTACTTCCGCAGAATGCATGCAGAACTGCTAAAGGGCCAAAATATAAAACATAGGATTAGGATTCAAATATAAAACATAGTGAACCTTTAAGAACTTATTTTTTGGATGGGAAAAAATTACTGCCCCACTTAAACTTATAGTTTAAATAAGAAATGAAAAAGAAAAGTACTCGTCAAGCATTTTCATGGTGTCTTTAAGGGAATTTTAAAGCTCAGTAAGCAAATTTAGGGCAAAAATTGTACTTTTGAAAACTCAATTGTGTCATACATAATTCATAATACATATTCATGATGATTCATGATCTTACTATGCACAATTAATTTAATCAAAATAAAATAATTTGTTCTGCCTCTGAAATGGCTTTCTTGATAGTGCTAATCTGTCTTATTGTTCACATCAACTGAATCAATTCTCAACTAATAAGTGCATTACAAAAGGGTGAGTTGATCTAGAGTGGTCCAAAAAAAACTGTAAAGTTGGTTATATGTCTTTGTGTTACACAAACATTTACAGAAACCTGTAAGTTCGGGATGGTCCATGCTTCTTGGAACAAAATTGAAATTGACTAAACCAGAAATTAAACGGTTTGTAAATGCCATTTCAGGTACAGTTAAGAAGGTAATATAAGCTTGATGTCATAATAGGAATATAAAAATGAAATATGAAATATCTGGATGTAAGCTCATAACCAGCTGGATGAAAGCTCATAACCAGAAGAGCTAGATGGCATAATAACAGAATCACAAGGATGATGCTTTGCTTGAGAAAAAATTATCATAGCTGCCTCAACAAAACTGAAGACAGTTAAGACCAAGGCTGCTCAGGATGGCCAATTCCAAAACTTGAAGCTCCACTGGCGAAATACTCGTCTGGCTCTTATTGATCTATGGGATTTTACTGAGCCAATTATCCCTCATTACCCACAGCTCATCACATGCCACTAGTCTGGGAAGACATCCCAATAAAGCACTAAAGCCCCTCTCACACTAGCATTTCTATATGACTAGCTGATGCAGGCCAATCGATTTCAAAATTATGTTATTTTCCATGCAGGTTATCAAACATTCACATCCACTGAGTGCACTGTTTGCTGTGGTACAGTAGTTAAGGACGCACACTAAAATAACATTATTACTGTGTTATCAGATGCAATTAACAAACATAACTAATCCATTATCTCGCCGCTCTGTGTTTTCCATTTAGATATTTGAGTTTAATCACCATCAGTAGCCTGCGGTCAATCCTCTGTACACTTTAAACACATTTACACACTGAAAAAAGTAAAACACTAAAAACATTTTTCACTCAGAAATTGCAAGTAAATTTCACAAATAAAAATTTTGTTTTAAAAAGAAGAATTTTACACTTTATTTATATATATATATGTATCATATATATATGATTTAGTTTATTTTAACAATGCCAACTGGGAACTCTCTGGAATTACACTTTGTGCAGCTCTGCTAAAACAATAATTATTCAATAATTGAGTATGTTAGGCTTCCTAATTAGCTACCGAAAGGGGCAAAAATAAAATCCTTTTATGACCCTGTTTACTGATAGTAATTTACAATCATCTGATCAATGTGGTGCGCACTAAATGCAGTGTAAAAAGTAAAATGAAATGCTTGTGACCACATGGCATTTGTAGTATAAAAGTTAATACATCCTAAAGACTTAGACAAACTGAACAAGGGTTTCAAATGTCGTCAATGAGTCAGTGAGCCAATACATCATCAATCAATCTTCCAAAACGTGTTTTTGTACTACCCTGATTCACTATGGTAAGGCTATTATAAGTGTTTAAAAAGTGAACACTTAACTGAACAAGGGTTTCAAACTTTGTATAGGGCCGGCCTACTGATAAATGCGTAACACGTCCTCTATCAAATAAGCAAAAGCAAAGTATGGCAAGGATTTACCGTATTTTCCCGCATATAACCTGCGGGTTATACCAAATTTTACAAACCACGCAGGGTTATATAAGGGTACGGACTATATCACAAATTATTTACATGTAATAATATTTCACTTATCTTGAGTCACGGTTAACTCGCCAATCCTATTATGGCGACGTTTTTGAAGTGGAACCGTCAAACTCCCTATTTGTCTCAGTTTATTTGACTCTTTAATGTCGATTTGTTAATGTTGCTGAAATCTAATATCTCGAGCACAAAAAATCACTTCACATGGTTATTTTGTGACTAATTTGCATACCTAGTTCACTGCGCATGCGCTGAGTTTGCGTTGCATGTGGATTGCGGTCTGCTCACGGTTCACTCCCTGTTGTTGATCTCGTCTGAGGGATAACACGCTGTAGCATCCCGCACGTTTTTTGTGATTTTGTGAGCAATCTTTGTGTTTGCATTGTTGGAGAATATAATTAAAGGTTTGTATCAAGAATCGAAGGTGGTTTTTATTGTGGTGGTTTTACATATGCCTTTTGTTGTTAGCAAACACAGTACAGTGTACATTTTTTTAGATGAATGCCGATCGCTTCATCAAACAAATCGCGGCAACACTGTTGTGTAAAAAGACACCAAAAACTCGAGCGTGTACATTCTCATTTAATAACTCACTTCATGTACATCAATAAATTTTAATTTTTCTTTCTTGCAAGGGTTGTTGTCTTTGGTGCTCTGACAGCTGACAGCTGGCACTTCGCTTGCACTATCACTCTGACAGTTGCTGGTGATAGGCTGTCTGACCTGTCAATCATGCAAGAAGACGTGATTGGCTGTGCTGCCATGAGGGCGGGCTCTTCTCATCTCATCCGATGATCAACACCTGTAGAAAATGCTTCTTAAGGGACGTGCTGCTGCACAGTGGGAGAGACTGCTTTTTCTTTTTCTTCTGATTGTGACTTGCATTTGTTTTCTTATTGTTTGAATTTCACGCACAAGCACTTTGTACCGAGCCTGAACAGTTATGGATAATTGACGTCATGCGAGCAGCATTCGAAATTCAAAATTCTTACACAAAAAAGTTCATAGATGTATGGTTATATAAGGGTGCAGGTTACATAAGGGTGCGGGTTATACCAACGATTTTTTACACAAAGCCCCAAAACCCACGGGCTATATGGGGGGTGGAGATTATCTCCGTCTGCGGGTTATATTAGATTAGATTAGATTCAACTTTATTGTCACTACACAAGTACAGGTACAAGGCAACGAAATGCAGTTTAGGTCTAACCAGAAGTGCAATAGCAGCAAGTGCAGGATATGTACAATGGTTGCATAAGTGCAGGATATGGAGATGTACAGGATTTACAGGTAATATGTACAATGAATATAAATATACAGATGGTTATTACTATAACAGGTGAGTGTGTGCTATAAATATGATTACAGGTGTCTATAAACAGCATTTACAGGTGAATATGTGCTATAAATGTAAATGTATATACAGATGTCTCTAACTATAAACAGAATTTTACAGGTAGATGTATACAATTGTTAGCTTAAGGTAAGCAGTAGATTTAAGGTAGTGCAATGAGCATGGACAGTGCAAATAAGTGAAATGCGAAATGTAAACAGTTGGTACTGTATGAACAGTTGGTAGTGCAAATGAGCATGTTCCAGCTAAAGTACAGTAGTGCAAGGTGCAAGTGTAAACAGTTGTTACTGTAAACAGTAAACAGTTGTTACTGTAATGAACAGTCGGCAGTGCAAATGGCACAAATAAGTAACAGAGTGAGCGAAGAGTCTATAAGGGTAGTAGTGGGGGGGGGGGCAGTGAAGGAGTCTGGTGTAGTGGAGGGTGGGATGGTGGTGGGTGAGAGGAGAGTCTGTGAGGGGAGTGGGGTGGTGGGGGGTGAGGAGAGTCTGTGAGGGGAGTGGGATGGTGGTGGGGTAAGAGGAGAGTCTGTGAGGGGAGTGGGATGGTGGTGGGGTAAGAGGAGAGTCTGTGAGGGGAGTGGGATGGTGGTGGGGTAAGAGGAGAGTCTGTGAGGGGAGTGGGATGGTGGTGGGGTAAGAGGAGAGTCTGTGAGGGAAGTGGGATGGTGGTGGTGGAGAGAGGAGTCTATGAGGGGAGTGGGGTGGTGGTGGGGGAGAGGGGAGTGGGATGGTGGTGGGGGAGAGGGGAGTGGGATGGTGGGGGGAGAGGGGAGTGGGATGGTGGGGGGTAAGAGGAGAGTGGGATGGTGGGGGGGAGTCTATGAGGGGAGTGGGATGGTGGTAAGAGGAGAGTGGGATGGTGGGGGGGGTGGGAGAGGAGTCTATGAGGGGAGTGGGATGGTGGTAAGAGGAGAGTCTGTGAGGGGAGAGGAGTGGTGGTAAGAGGAGAGTCTATGAGGGGAGTGGGATGGTGGTGGGGGAGGAGTTTATGAGGGGAGTAGGATGGTGGTAAGAGGAGAGTCTGTGAGGGGAGTGGGATGGTGGTAAGAGGAGAGTCTATGAGGGGAGTGGGATGGTGGTAAGAGGAGAGTCTGTGAGGGGAGTGGGATGGTGGTGGGGGAGAGAGGAGTCTATGAGGGGAGTGGGATGGTGGGGGGGAGTGGGGTGGTGGGGGGGAGAGGAGTCTATGAGGGGAGTGGGATGGTGGTAAGAGGAGAGTCTGTGAGGGGAGTGGGATGGTGGTGGGGGAGAGAGGAGTCCATGAGGGGAGTGGGATGGTGGTGGGGGGGAGAGGAGTCTATGAGGGGAGTGGGATGGTGGGGGGGGGGGAAGAGGAGAGTCTGTGAGGGGAGTGGGTGGTAAGAGGAGAGTCTGAGAGGGGAGTGGGCTGGTGGGGGGGGTAAGAGGAGTCTATGAGGGTGGTAGGATGGTGGTTTAGGGGGAGAGAGGAGAGTCTGTGAGGGGAGTGGGATGGTGGTGGGGGGCAGGGGGTTGAGAGGAGTCTATGAGGGGAGTGGGATGATGGGGGGGGTGAGAGGAGAGTCTGGGGGGAGTGGGATGGTGGGGGGGGTGAAAGGAGAGTCTGGATGGGAGTGGGATGGTGGTGGGGGGGGAGAGGAGTCTATGAGGGGAGTGGGATGGTGGGGGTGGCGGTGAGAGAGGAGTGGGGTCAGCAAGGGTTAGAGTTCAGTAAAGAGACAGCTCTGGGGAAGAAACTGTTCTTTAGTCTGCTGGTTCTGGTCCGGAGGCACCTGAAACGCCTGCCGGAGGGAAGGAGGGAGAACAGTCTGTGGGCTGGGTGAGAGGAGTCCTTGAGGATGCTGCGAGCTCGACGCAGACAGCGTTTCCTCTGGACGTGCTTGATGGCAGGAAGTGGAGTCCCTGTGATGCGTTGGGCAGTTTTCACCACCCGCTGCAATGCCTTGCGCTCCGCGACAGAACAGCACCCATACCATACTGTGACACAGTTCGTCAGGATGCTTTCTATTGCGCAGTGGTAGAAGTTCACCAGGATAGCCGAGGAGAGCTGATTCTTCCTCAGTGTCCTCAGGAAGAAGAGGCGCTGGTGAGCCTTCTTGACCAGGCTGGAGGTGTTGGTTGTCCAGGTCATGTCAGCCGAGATGTGGATCCCCAGGAACTTGAAGCTGGAGACACGCTCAACGGCCATTCCATTGATGTGGATGGTGTCGTGTGTACCTCTTGACTCTTTCCTGAAGTCCACGATGAGCTCCTTCGTTTTGGTGGTGTTGAGGAGCAGGTTATTGTCGTTGCACCATGTGGACAGGTGCTGGATCTCTTCCCTGTAGGCAGTCTCATCGTTGTTGCTGATGAGACCGATCACCGTAGTGTCGTCTGCGAACTTGATGATGGCATTAGATCCAAACACAGGCTTGCAGTCGGAGGTGAAGAGGGAGTAGAGAAACGGGCTTAGCACACAGCCCTGTGGTACACCAGTGTTAAGTGTGATGGATGTGGAGCAGGTGGATCCAGATCGGACATTCTGGGGTCTGTTGGTCAAGAAGTCCAGAATCCAGTTGCAGAGTGAGGTATTGATGCCCAAGTCTTCAAGTTTGGCTATTAACTTGGCCGGGATGATAGTGTTGAATGCTGAGCTGAAGTCAACAAACAGCATCCGTGCATAAGAGTTCTTATTGTCCAGGTGTGTGAGCACAGAGTGCAGTGCCATGGCAACAGCATCCTCTGTGCTCCTATTGCTGCAGTAAGCAAACTGATGTGAGTCCAATGTGGATGGTATAGAGTCTTTTAGGTGTTCCAGGACCAGCCGCTCAAAGCACTTCATGATGATGGGTGTGAGTGCTACAGGGCGGTAGTCGTTAGGGCACCTCGGACTAGAGTGTTTTGGCACTGGCACAATGGAGGTGCATTTGAAGCATGTTGGTACAGCTGCTTGGGCAAGAGACAGGTTGAAAATGTCTGTAAAGACCCCAGCGAGCTGCTCCGCACATGCCCTGAGGACACGTCCAGGGATGTTGTCTGGTCCAGCAGCCTTGTGCGTGCTGATCCGGCTCAGTGCCTTGCAGACATCAGTGGATGAGAGGGTGATTGGAGGGTGATCAACTGAGGGTTTGAGCTTGGTTGCAGTTTCTCTGTTGTCTCTTTCAAAGCGAGCATAAAAGTCATTTAGCTCGTTCAGGAAGTTGACATCAGTGGCTGCAGGGGTGGAGTGGGTGGGTTTGTAGTCACTGATGGCCTGGATGCCCTGCCACATGCGTCGAGGGTCAGAGTTGGAAAAGTGTCCCTCTATCTTCAGCTTGTAGCAGTGCTTGGCCTTTTTGATGCCCCTCTTCAGATTTGCTCTGGATGTGCTGTAGGCTTGTGTATCTCCTGATCTGAAGGCAGTATTGCGTGTCTTCAACAGGAGTCGCACTTCCTTGTTCATCCATAGCTTCTGATTTGGGTATGTGGTGATATGTTTCTGGGTTGTAACACTGTCAATGGTGGTATTAATATAATCCAATACAGAGGATGTGTAGCAGTCAATGTCTGTGTGAGCATCACTGGTGGCTTGGGAAGCAAACATACTCCAGTCTGTGTGTAGGAACCTTTCCTGGAGTGTGAAATCTACCCCCGCAGGCCACACCTTGATGGTCTTCACTGATGGCTTCACACGGTTGATGAGGGGTGAATATTTGGGAGTGAGGAACAAAGAGATGTGGTCAGATTGTCCCAGGTGGGGGAGGGGTGTCGCCACGTAGGCCCCAGCCATGTTTGTGTAGACATGGTCTAAGGTTTTGTTTCCTCTGGTGTGACAGGAAACATTCTGATGAAATTTGGGTAGCACAGTCTTTAAGTTAGAGTGATTAAAATCACCCGCAACAATAAACGCCGCTTCCGGGTGAAGAGTCTGTTGTTTACTGATGGCTGCATAAAGTTCTTTCATAGCAAGCTTGGCATCAGCATCCGGGGGAATATAAGCTGCAGTTATAATGGTGGAAGTGAACTCCCGCAGCAGATAGAACGGTCTACATTTAACCATGAGAAACTCTAGGTTAGCTGAACAATGGCTCCGAACAACAGCAGAGTTTGTGCACCAAGCTTTGTTAATGTAAATGCACAATCCACCTCCCCTTGTCTTACCGGATCCATCTATTGTTCTGTCCGCGCGGAGCGTGTGATGTCCCGTGAGCTCAATAGTGGAGTCTGGTATTCCGCTATTTAACCACGTCTCCGTGAAGATAAGGACGTTACAGTTCAGAAGTCTTTTGCTGTGTGTCATGTTGAGTCGAATCTCATCCATTTTGTTCACTAGCGATCGGACATTGGCAAGGAAGATACTGGGTAGAGAGAGCCGGTGTGGTGTAAGCTTTAGCCGAGCTCTAAGTCCTCCACGCTTGCCTCGCCTTTGTTTACGATCTCGACGCCGCCTGCGAGCACTTCCGCCCGGCCGGGAAGAATGCGCTGCCTCGGGCGTCCTGGCGATCTCAGGAAGGAGTCGAAGGTTGTCCATAAAACCGTCGGAAATTTGCAAACCAATATCCAAAAGCTCACTTCGGGTGTACGATGTAAAGGCACAACTGTTCTGCACAAACAGACCCGAGATAAGCAAGAGTAATACTGCAAAATTGCAGAAACTGGAGAGACCCCGAGCCTCGCGATGTACTCGCGCCGCCATCTTAGATCATAGGATCATGTGGGAAAATACGGTAATAGGAAAATAACAACTGACCCTATAGTTCCCAGAAACCCAGTCAACAATTTACTTCCTTCAATCAAGAATGAGAGAATTCAATATCCTTACAAGGTCGTATAATGCAAATATTTTTAGATTTGTTTTAGAAAGCAACTTTTTACACATTTCCCCGACAGATCACATGAAATCTGAGAATACGTGACTCTGTACAGGAGGTAAACAAACTAGTACTGGGCATCCTTGAGAATCAATAGCAGATCAGACACAGGGGACCACCAATGTCTCAAGCAGCAAATAATACTATTCCTCAGTGTCATTTCTCATTAACTCTTATTATCATCATGCAGTGCTAAAAGAGATGCAGCATTGACAAGCATGGGCTTCTTTACAATAATGAGGGAAATGACATCTACACTGCCTCTCACAGTCTCACTACATGTTATTTTATCAGTAATTAAATTACACAGTAGTTTGTAACTAAGGAAAGGATAGACAGATAATCATTTGGACCAATATTTAAAACGAAAAAACTTTTCAATTTGGTAATCAGCTCTTTATTACCGTACCAATAAATACTGACCATTCAGAGTCTAAAAAAACTGCATTATCTCTCTTACAGGTAAAGTGTCGTCTTATATTTATTCTTTGAATAATTACCCATATTTTTACAGCCATACATTTCCAATTGACAACTGCATGTATTTTAAGCTTAACGGATACAACATAAAACAAACACAGAAATGCATTTGCATGGAGTGCAAATTGTTTTAACGTAGTCTATCATGTACACAGTGATTAATAAAATATAATCTTTAGTCATAACTTTAGCATCCCTTTGATTGTAATTGAAAATGGAAGCCATCAATTAAACTTATTACAAGTTTTCAATTTTATTAATTTATTCAGTTAAATAACGACAATTTTCAACCATAAAGTCAAACATTGCAACAGCAGCCCAGTCAGTGAATTTAGGGGGAATTTTTTTCATACATGCCAGTTTTCAAAACAAAAGTAAAAAGGCATAAAAAGCAATTATTATGATTACAAAACGGTGAAAAAGTAAAAGTTGAAAAAGTGTAATCAAACAGACTCAATCACTATAAACTGTCCACACTATCTGGAATCATCCAGAAAGGGGGAAAGGTGACATTAAGGCCATATTTACGTAGGCAGATGAAAATGCTGTCTAGTTAGGCAGCTCACTAGGTTTTGAGACACAACCTATAATTTCATAGGGGATCTCTCCCTAAATAATCAGGATTGACAGTGTCATTGACTGCTGGTGTGTTCGTGGGCAAACATGTCATGTAAGATAAGGGTGGAGGCACTAAATAATCAGAAATGGAGCTCATGTTCTCATTCTCTTGGGTACGTGGATGTGAGAGATGATACCGCATGCGGCTCTACCTCTTTTCATATTAACCGTGGAGATGCCACATCTTACGAGACAAATAATAATAACACCTAACGCAATTAAAGCATACAGTTTCGTCATGGGCACATATCTGGAGGTATGTTACCTCTGCAAATTCGTGCCCGACGGCGCAACCACGGTTCAAGAGATTTTCACCATTTTTCTCCAATAACGTAGGCGAGTCGCGGTACAAATCCGTCTCCTCGAGCCCTTTACGTGACCGCCGCTTGCTAATATCAACAATACCCGTGCCTAAAAACGCGCCGTTCCCATCGTCACCATCCAAAACATGTTACATGTGTCAGAAAGTGTGCCTCTCACCTCGCAGATCTGTGCCCATTTTCCGCCCGTGCCCAGCAGCCGCCGCTCCAGCAGGATGACGTCACGAGCGCCACTCTCTGCAGCAGAAGACAAGCGCGGACACGCGGCGCGCGGCGCAGGGAAATAACACAGAAGGGGCGTGCGTGACGCTCACCGCAACGAGCCCAATACAGATTTTTTTTAGCAGTGTTTTGAAGGTAAAAGCATTCATTAAGGATTGTTTTATCAGGCTGATGATGACGGTACGCCACACAGTTATGTGTGTATTACATTGTCAATCATCCAATATTCACTTTTATGCATTTGGCAGACGATTTTAGCCAAAGCGACTTGCATTGCATTCAAGGTACACATTTACATTGACATTGTAATCGGTTCTTGCTTTCCCTGGAATCGAACCCATGACCTTGGCGTTGCAAGCGCCACAATATAATGTTTGAGCTACAGGAAAGCTGTAGCCTAGAGTTAAATACAGACTTAAATACAGTATATAGATAGTTCTTTTGGTTTTGGTTTTTGCATAAAGGCCTATTTATACTGTGTAAGGAAAATATTACACTTGCATGCTATGGTAAAGACAAAATGAAATATGAGCTTATTTTATTGGCAGTAAAGCCAAAGAAAGAATATGTATTATGAATAATTATCTAGACAGCATTATCTTATTTAAATATATATTATTTACTTTGTATTAAATTGATAGTGTATCTTTTATTTGCACACACACAAGAGTAGTGTTAGGTCTATAAATATCAATATAAGCATGACATTTATTGTAAAGCAGGCCTTCATTTGGAAAACATGCTGATTAAAATAAAAAAGTACTGCTCTACCTCAAATGTACAGTAGCCTGTAATAAGTGTGCCTAAGGAAGCTAGAGGCAACAGTGGAAAGGAAACCAAAACTTCAGCAGGTAACAGAAAGGAGAGAAAAAACAAAAACCTTGGGAGAAACCAGGCTCGGTCTGGGGAACAGTTCTCCTCTGGCTAATAAACAAACAGTGCATGATTATGGTTTGGACAGCATTTCAAGTTAGAAGTCAGATTGAGTTCAGGGCACTCAAAATAATTCAGTTCCGCCTGGTTGAAGATCAGATTCATGAGGTCTTCACAAGGGAGGGTCTAATAAGCAGAGACTAATACCAGCGTAGATGCCATTCTTCGTATGATGTAACAAGTACATCAGATGTTATGGGAAGTGTTCCCAGTTCCAGCTGACCTAAATTATGCAACCTAACAATCATTGTACAGTGGAGTTCACTTATCTCGAGTCACGGTTAACTCGCCAATCCTATTATGTTGACGTTTTTGAAGTGGAACCGCCAAACTCCCTATTTGTCTTAGTATTTTTGATTCTTTAATGTCGCCGAACACTAATATCTCAAGCAAATATCTCGGACAAAGTCGTCACTTCACATGGTTATCTCGTGAGCCATGAGCGTACCTAGTTCACTGCGCATGCGCTGAGTTTGCGTTGCACGTGGATCGCGGTCCTGGTCGCTCTGTCAGTGACGCTTCACTCACAGTGCCGCTCAGGACTCTCTGAAGTGAAAGAACATTCACGTTCTTACCAGAGCTGCCGTGGGTCTACCTCCATCCCAAAGCCTCATCCACTTCTGTGTGCACATAAAGCCCGCCTTCTCTGATTTGATTGGTTTTCTCAAATATTTTGACATTGGTCATAACGAGCGGTAACGACCAATGAGTATGAGGCTTAGAATGAACGAACACACACACACCTCCTGCTTTTGTTCTGAAGTGCGGTCTGCTCAGCGCCGCTGCGGGAACACGGTTATTAAAAGACGGGACGAAGCCGAATTTGTTGAGAAAGCACATTAGACAGGCAGAAAGCAAGAATGTATGCAATCTAGTACAGCGTGATGACCTCACGAATATGTTATGACTGTTTACACTGTGAGCGAAATTGTGTTTGCAATGTTGGAGAATATAATTAAAGGTTTGTATCAAAAATCAAAAGTGTTTTTATTGTATACTGTTAAATATCTGCTCTTTGTTGGTGCACATATGCCTTTTGTTGTTAGCAAACATATAAAGTGTATGTACATTTTTATAGCATGCCGATCGCTTTATCTAATAAATATATATATTGGGTGTTGGTTATCTTACTAAATGGTTATCTCAACGCTTTTTTGCGACCCCCGAGGCCATCGACATAACCGAACTCAACTGTACATGATTTTAATTTTTTTTTAAATTATGCACAAACTGTTCACTAAATGTAAACTTATGAATTTCAAGCTTTCTTTTCCAATCTGGACGTGCAATTAAAGGAAAGATTCAGTTTAAATTAAACCAAAAGGAGAAGAGAGCTCTAATGTAAAGCAATACTTACTAACATAGTTCAGAACCTAGGCTTAAATGGATAGTTCACCCAAAAATGACAATTCTGTTATCAATTACTCTCATGTTGTTCTAAACCATAGGTGTCAAACTCAAGGCCCGCGGGCCACATCCGGCCCGGCGTGTAATTATGTCCGGCCCGCGAGAGCATTTTATTAATGGCCCGCGAGATGTCCCGCACTCCAGCTGACTCGCCGAACACTTCCTGTATTAAACAGGAAGTGGCTAATGATGCTTCGCGCTCGCGCTAGGACCGCGCGATTGTTATTGTCAATTATCCATAACTGTTCAGGCTCGGTACACAGTGCTTGTGCGCGAAATTCAGGTGTTGATCATCGGATGAGAAGAGCCCGCCCTCATGGCAGAACAGCTAATCACGTCTTCCTGCATGATTGACAGGTCAGACAGCATATCAGCGCCAGCTGTCAGAGTGATAGTACAAGCGCCAGAAAGAAAATACAGCGCAAAAAAAACAAAAAAACATTACGTCCTTAGGGACGTAACAAATATATTGAAATATTATTACGTGTAAAAAAAAAACAAGTGATATAGTTTGTAAAATCTGCTATGACCCATGGGTTATATGAGGGAAAATACGGTATATGTTTACTGACATACTGCCGGTATACCCGTGTGTCTCATTTGTGAAGCTAATGTGGCAGTAATATAATAATTTAATAAGACGGCACTATGAGACAAATGACATAAGAGCAAATTCAACTGAATGATTTGATTTGTTATTGCTGAAAAGCAAACATTTTATTTAGATTTCCAGGTTTTGTAATGCAGCATGTCCATATTTTGAATTTGTATAATTTTGCCTGGATATATTTTTATGGAGAGCAAAATCTTTTATATATAAATCTTTTATATATACTATTTTAAGTTTTATATAAAATGACATAAGAGTAAAGAAATTTGAATGTTTGTTCTTTTGACTTTTACTTACTTACTTGTTTACTTTATTTCTAACTTGTATAATTTAGACAGGATATATTTTTATTTTTATTAAGTATTTTTAAATATTTTTATATTTTTGAGTTATTTAAGGTATAAATTGATTTATTCCAGAATAATATTTCTGTCTGTGTTTATTCACATCTTTCACATCAAGTTCAAAAAAGGTACGTTTTAAAAGTTTAGTTTTAGTGTTTTCAATAAATGTTTATCCTGTTCGGCCCGCGACCTAAAGTGTTTTGGGATTTTGGCCCCCTGTGCAATTGAGTTTGACACCCCTGTTCTAAACCTTTGTTCATCTAATGGAAGTCTGTCAGGGTTCTGCCACATTCGGTCTAGTAATCTCTTGTTGTTGTGGCGGAGCTCTGACACTACCGTAATGTCTCGTGTTTGGTGTGTGCGCACGGCTTCGAGGATTCGCTTTTGTCTGTGTGACGTCTTTTGTGCGAGTTATGAGGTCCGGTCCCGATACTTTGGTCTGGTTTAGTTTCGGTTTTGGGTCAGGATTCGGGCATTCATAACTTGTGTGTTCGTCCTTGTCATGAGCGTGTGAGAACAGGTGTTTACACTCGTTCTTGTACGTTCTATGTCATGTGTGTGTGGGCGCGGTTTCAAGCTTGGCGCGAGCCACACTCTCTCTAGTCTGTGTGCAGTGTTGTGAGCGTGCGGTTGGTGTTTTTATCAGCCGCGTGCTTTCATGTTGTGTTTTGTCACGCGCAGTTTGGTTGTCACCAGCTGCGCGTCGTCCTTGTTTAATTGGCTGCATGTTCATGTCTTGTCTGTTACCCCGCCCGTCTTGTTTCATTGTCATTAGTTTGATTTATCCCAGCTGCTTTACCTCGTTAACTTCCCCATGTCCTCCCTATATATTCCGTCTTTGTCTGCTGTTCTGTGTTGCGTCGTTGACTAGACTATGTCTGTTCCTGTCATGAGTTTTTTCCAGTCAAGTCTTAGTCCCGTCTAGTCTGGTCTTGTTTTTCCCCCTCGGGGTGGTTTATGTTTGTAGTTTTTGTTTTATTTTGTTATAAAAGCCTGTTCACCCGCATCTCTGAGTCCTCACCTCTCCCAAACCTGACAATGACTCTTGACAGACCGTTCTGTCCCTCCGTTAACAGCTGTGCAACTACGACTTTGATCCTTACATCCGAAACAGATTTAATATAGGCTTTTATTCGGATATAAACATTGATCAACTTACACATCAGTTGTGGTAAATTGAAGCTCATACATGTTCTCTTGATTGTGCGAGAACCAATGAGGTTCATTCTGACGTTACACAGCACAAGAACCAATGAGGTTCATTCTCATTTACTCAACACAATTGAGTTTCCGTAAGAACCAATGAGGTTTATTCTCATGTTACTCAGCACAATTGAGTTTCCGTAAGAACCAATGAGGTTTATTCTCATGTTACTCAGCACAATTGAGTTTCCGTAAGAACCAATGAGGTTTATTCTCATGTGTAAGGCAGCACAAGAACCAATGAAGTTCATTCTCATGTTACACAGCACATCTGGGTTTCTATAGGAATCAGTGAGGTTCAGTCTCACGTGATGCAGCATGTTTGATCTTCTGTAAAACTTATGAGGTTCATTCTCGTGTTGCAGCACAAGAACCAATGAGGTCCATTCTCGTGTTACGCAGCACATTTGAGCTTCTGTAAGAACCAATGAGGTTAATTCTCTTGTTACGCAACACGTTTGAGTTTCTGTAAGAACCAATGAGGTTCAATCTTGTGTTACGCAGCACATTTGAGCTTCTGTAAGAACCAATGAGGTTAATTCTCTTGTTACGCAACACATTTGAGCTTCTGTAAGAACCAATGAGGTTCAAGTAGGTTCAGTGGAGCTTCTGTTTATATTTAGTGATGTTTATATGTGAATAAAATCCTAAATGAAATCTGTTCGTCATGTAAAGTGATCCTGTCTGTTCATAAAATGTGGATTAAACCGCTTGATTCACGTTCTCTTTATGAACATTTTGAAGCGTCAGTTTGAAGTGGAAATTACGTAGCTGTCAATGGAGGGACAAAAATGTTCAGATTAAAATGATCTTCATTCGTGTTCTGAAGCTGAACGAAAGACTTATGAGTAAATAATGACAGAATTTTCATGTTTGGGTTCACTATCCCTTTAACAATTGTTTTCCGTAGAAAAATAGAAAATAATCTTTCAGTCTTTTCTTTGGTGTCTAATATTTTTCCTGTTGTCTCCCTAACAGGTTCCGGAGGTTTGTTGTGTGACAATGTTAAACAGCTGATAAAATATGTAAGAAGCGGATTGCAGTTGAGACGCGCGTATGAACCCAGAAACAAGAACAGAGACATGGAGGACATCATTACAGTAAGACATTACCGCCATCTAGTGGTTACATTATAAATACACATGAGACACCCTCATCTATCTATCTATCTATCTATCTATCTATCTATCTATCTATCTATCTATCTATCTATCTATCTATCTATCTATCTATCTATCTATCTATCTATCTATCTATCTATCTATCTACAAACCTACAATTTGGTCTCACTATGAACACAATATGTCATAGCAGACATGACCTACCGTAACAATCAGTTCCCTTAACCTCAACTGTTCCCTTACAGATAACTATGTTCTATCTTGTTATCTGCAAGGGAATATTACATGGTTGTGTGTGCTCTGGTGTCCTCCAATAGCCTTTTTAATGAGACCAGTAATTCCTAAACACCTGCTGTAGATGAAACGCTGTCATCTTCAGCACTGCTCAATTAAAGGAAGTATTTTCCCCTAACCCTTCCACACACACACACACACACACACACACACACACACACACACACACACACACACACACACACACACACACACACACACACACACACACACACACACACACACACACACACACACACACACACACACACACACACACACACACACACACACACACACACACACACACACACACACACATTCTCTCCACAGTCTTTTTAATTCAGACATTTCAGAAAGTGACAACCACACTATGGGCTAATTACTAGCCTGTCATCTACCTTTGTAGTTTGATGGATTCCATTCATGACGTGCTGTGCTTTTCCTATAACTTTTTAGCAATAACTGCTTACTGAGGATATTATTAGCTTCTGTTTGCTTAGCAACGATAACGTGTCTGAAATGTGTCGTTTTTCGCTGTAATTTAAACACTGAGACATTGGAGACATGCAGGATTGGATCCTAAGCAAGAAATGTCTTAGCATAAAATGAGCATGATTGTGTAACATGGTATGTTCTGCATTGTAATAAAATGTGCATTGCTTTAAAAGCCAATTTAAATGAATACACCTGCAAACAATATGCATTACTCACTCCCTGTATTACAAGGGTACTATCAACAGGGGACAGCAAAAGATAGAGCTTCTCAAAGGGGGCAAAAAAACTGCATGTTCCACAACCACAAAAAGGCTGTTGCATATTAAGTTACCTTAATAAGATCATGACTAAAATAAATATGCATCTGCACACAGTACAACTTCTTTGATACAGTATTGTGTGCTAGTTTATCAACATAATTGTAGCATTTTTTGCAGGAAATCGTTTTTACATAACCAGTAAATAAAATGCAAAATATAAAAATATTCTCTATTTCATTCTTAAAATATTACTGAAAGAAATGAATTTTTAGAAAGAGGAAAACTGCAATATTCACAAATAATAGCCTAAGACATAAAATAAAAAGCCATTAAAAATCTAAAAATATATATATATTAGTGCTGTCAAATTGATTAATATCATCTAACATTTACAAACATTTACAGCAATAATGTATAGATAGATAGATCTAACATAATTTACATTAATTTAATTTAACATAAAATTTAGAATCTGAACAGATTATATATACATATATATATATAATATATATATATATATATATATATATATCCATTCAGATTCTGAATTCACTTGAGAAGCTGCATTGAAAATACAGCAAACAGTCAAAGTTTGTTTTCTCTGTGAAAAATGTGTGATCCAAACAATGAAAAGGCAAGTGTGCTAATAATACGACTCAAGTGGCCATTGAGCATAATGAGAGGATAAAACGAACAAGCAAGTCTTAAGAGAAGGGCATGATTTTAACCGGCATACAATATGCATATCTAGATTACGCACTAAATGCACAAAGATTGTTGGCTTACTGAACACTTTGCAGTTTCACAGGCAAGCTTGAGCACACAAAAAGTCTAGCAATCTTTATCAGTTAATGACACTGTGCAGATAAATGTGTGAAAATCACGTTCAGCAATGACAATACTACAGACCTCTGCATTCTTAGCTTGAGCCACAGATGTTGCCATAGTAACAGAGTATATCTTATCAAGTATGGCTCTTGTGTGTGTGTGGTATGTTTTCTGGAACTTATTTGGGCTTTCAGTGTAGGTATGACAACAGGCTGTTGAGTTGTTACACTCATTTGCATGTTAATAGATTTAACAGCTATGGTATGTTTTTTTAACCTCTTGCAAGAGTCTGCATCCATTGCAGTTATATAGCCTGAATTAGGATCAATATGGACTTTTATGTAAATGGTATAAGATTCTTGTAAACTAAAAATAGTCGCTTGAGATGGGAGCGGATCAATGTTGATTTCAACATTAGGGTGGATATGATTGCAAATGGTGTTAACTGTATATTATATATGAACCGGTACGTTATACATTTTTTGCACCTCATGCACATCCAGTTTCTCAATGATTAAAATAATATGCCTGTTTCCATGCTGAGGGACCTGACAATCCCAGGCAGAGATGATTGACAGGTGAAACCATTCCAATCCATAGCTTTGACACGCATGCAATCTGCCGTGAGCTGTAAGGCAACGTTCGTGAATTTCCTCTTCTTACCCTTTAATTCAACAATCTCTGCATAAAACAACACAGGCGGCCCTTGCATGTCCATAAAGAATAAACTGTTTGAACCTGTTACACTTTATAGCCCCCGCTCAGCTCAGGGAATGGCCTGGCGCACATCCCATTGTCAAATATAATGAGGGTGTTTGATATGAGGGTACGTAATGAGATGTGCATAAAAGTACATCTGGCCTATGCTGGACCACTGCAGGAGCAACTTTGAGCGCTGGAAGCCTCAACAGAAGAGGGTTGAAACCTGACAAAACTGTCCTTTTAATGTCACAAGCAGAGTGTGCAAACATTCACTGTGAAAATGTTACACATTTTTACAGAAAAAAACAGTAAAAACTTTATTAATTATCTGTGAAGTAGCTGTAAGTTACCATACGATATACAGTGAAAATTTTGAAACGGTTTTACATAACACTATACAAGTTTACACTAAATTGTAAAAACAACAAATCACCATGTAATTTGCTTATCACATCACATATGACATTTATTTTTGCTTCTTATTTTTGTCATCAGTGAGTACTGTATTTTCCCGCATATAACCCGCAGACGCAGATAAGCCGCACCCTCATATAGCCCGCAGGTTTCGGAGTGTTGTGGAAAAAAAAAAAAAAAAAGTTGGCATAACCCGCACCTTTATATAACCTGCACCCATAGATTGATGAACTTTTTTGCGTAAGTTCACATTTTGAATTTTCGAATGCTACTCGCAGGACATCAACTATCCATAACTGTTCAGGCTCGGTACACAGTGCTTGTGTGCGAAATTCAAACAACAAGAAAACAAACACAAGTCAGAATCAGAACAAAAAGAAAAAGCAGTGTCTCCCGCTGTGCAGCAGCACGTCCCTTCAGAAGCGTAATCTGCAGGTGTTGATCATCGGATGAGATGAGAAGAGCCCGTCCTCATGGCAGCACAGCCAATCACGTCTTCTTGCATGATTGACAGGTCAGAGCCAGAGCCTATCAGCGCCAGCTGTCAGAGTGATAGTACAAGCGCCAGAGACAACAACCCTCGCAAGAAAGAAAAACAGAAAGAAAATATCGCCAAAAAAAAAAAACTTAAGTCCTTAGGGACTTAACAAATATATTGAAATATTATTATGTGTAAAAAATGTATGATATAACCCGCACCCTTATACAATCAGCACCTCCCCTGCAGGGTCTGTAAAATCTGGTGTAACCCGCGGGTTATATGCGGGAAAATACGGTAATGCACATTAGAGACTTTTGTGTTACATTATTTTATATTTTATCATATAAAAATTTGTTGTTTTTATATATTAATTCATATCTATAGGCACCTATATGCCATCCATATTTTGTATGGTGAATTTCTGGCAAACATAGCTGTAGATTTAATGGAATATTATTACAGTGTTCAGTTACTAGCATTAAATGATAGCATCTATCAAAGCTTGGACAATATAGCATGATGTAGGAGTTTGTAGATCCATCACAGACTGAAATGCAGATATCTGTCACTGTAGAAATAAAGATGGATGACGGACATCATGCCTACGGAGAACTTTGACACAGTCAATTGTTAGACCGAGCTAACAGGATGCCCATAGGTTTTACTACAGGCATCCTGCTAAACTGTATTTGGTTAATACCTAACCTGTACATCCAGCCTGTTAGGCACAAAGAAGAAAACAGACCAGATCAGCTCAGTGAAGGAATAGGGTTCTCTCTTAAGATTTTTCCCTCACTCAAACGATCGCCAATAGCAGTTGGCTGACACTCCATGAATGCATTGAGCCATCAATCCGATCCGCTGTCAGCGCTCACTTAGAGAAGGACGAGAGAAACAGGACTGAGATCTGTCTCCCATTGACTTTGAATAGATTTGAATAGCAAGCCAACTCTAAGAGGATGTAAACGTTATCTAACAAGCGGAGAACATCAGGAGATCAAAGGTTCTCCTGCTGGTTGATGTATGGCACCCTTTCATGTGGGATATTTTAAGAATAGAAATAACGTCAAAAACCCTTTGATTTGTCAGCAAAATGAATGTGAAAAATACCTTGAGCGTCCTTACTGTGAGAAAATATCACATTTACCTAGGTGAAGATTGTGTTGTGTCCAGGGAGTGACATTGTCTTAGCCGGGTATATATATCCAAATGTAATTTTATACAGAGAATGAAAAAGCTAAATCTCTATCGGAAACACTTCCTCTCAGTAGTAAATGCTGATAATTACTGTAGAGAAAAGACTACATGTGTCTTCCCAGTGGTTCACAAACATCTCACCTCATGTGGCCTCGTGAGGATAAGAAAACTAGGTTTCTAAAGAAACACAATCAGCACAACTATTGTTTCCAGCTTTACTTTAAAAGGTAATGTCCGATTTAATTTGCACATACACCAAATATCCAACCCATGTCATCTCGGTAATCAACATGCGATGAAGAGATGAAGTCAAATAATTACACAATTTCTAATAGCCTGGTAATTAAGGGTATAATTGAAGGGTTTCTCTAAGTGCTTAAGCGCTGTAGGATACTAGTGGAGGTCAGTTTCATCTTCCATCATGGTCTTATCTACCTAATGATCAAATAAAGTCTTTTAAGAGCTACTGTGTTTTCACAGCAAGGTCCCCAATAAGACAGACCACCTCCCACATTTCATGGTCCCCCTTCACTCTCAGTGACAATCCATTTTCAGCAAAAAGCCACAGTGGGAGGGAGTGTACCACAATGTGAAGGAGAGGGGGTGGGGAGATGACAAGGCTTTTACAGTTTCTACTCAAACAGAAGGAAAAAAATTCATAGTTTGTTTCACAATGCTCTGCATATATTCCCCAAAGACCAATAACAAATAACACAGCTTGAAAACGAAGCTGAAAATGAAACAGATTAAACAAAGAATTTAATATTCTTGGTCATCAGTGTGCACCAGACAGTTAATGAGGTTATAATGTTCTTAAATCTCCCATATAATGTATAACAAGGACAAATTATAAAATATTACTTTTGAAAGATCTAACAGGTTTTTTTTGCAATTGCTTACACACTAAAACCATTGACTCGTATACCCAAACTCAAGACCTTCAGGTCTTCAAAACTGCAAGCATGTGATCTGCTTTACACTCAGTTTGCAGAAAGCTAAACGCAGTTCTTTACATTAGATATATCATTCAAAACGAACAGCTTTTGTGTTTCATTTGGGAGACTGCCATTTAAATCCCACACTTACTTTCTCAAAGACAGATCTGCCCTACTCCAGTCTCATCACCCTCAGATCATCATCAGTCCTTCACCAAATTTGACAGGTGGTGCATGACACTGTGGATTGTAGGTCTCTCCGGGTCTCTGTCTGTCCATTAGAGGATCAGGTGTTGGATAAAGCTGCAAACTGAACTCATCAGAGAAGATTAGAATCAGGCAGATCTGTCTTTGTGAAGGACGCATGACTCAAGGTCATCCCGGAAGAAATTTTGCTCCAATTGCTAAATGCCAAATGCTATACAATAGAGGTGTGGTACAGAAGCACCAGATCAACTTCTGAGCTGAACCTTATTGAAAACCTCTGGTCACAAGCTGTCAAACAAAGCAAAGCTGCTTAAATTTTTGTCCCACGAGTGGCATAAAGTCACCCAACAGCAATGTGACCAACTGGTATGACAGCATGTCAAGACTGAAAACATGGCATCTTT
Source organism: Rhodeus uyekii (assembly GCA_037043235.1). Lineage (NCBI taxonomy): Eukaryota > Metazoa > Chordata > Actinopteri > Cypriniformes > Acheilognathidae > Rhodeus > Rhodeus uyekii. The sequence continues at coordinate 173,149 of JAWRVZ010000187.1, read as the reverse complement.
TTCTTATTTGACCAGTTATACTTTTATGCATTAGACAAAACTAACAGCTCTCATGTTTCATTTGGAAAACACTGCCATTCAAATGCCACACTCATTTACCAAATACCTACACTCAATGAAGTGTATATTAATAAGTGTGAAAACACTTAATTGTCTTTGCTCAGAAATCAAAACTCAATGTTTTGAGAAATAAATAAATAATATTTACACCCAAATACACCCTTGCTTTTATTTTATTTTGTAAATATATACCGAATATGCATGTAACGTCAAGTCACCTTTATACAAAACAGATAAGACTTCACAATAAGACTCTAATAAGACAGTTTCATTACTGCTCAAGTCAGTTCAATGTTGATTCAGTTCAGTTCAATAAATTCAAAGTTCATCGATTGTGCATATGTAACGGACTTGAACCGGTCTTCACCCATAAACCACACGAACACTTGACTTCAGATGATTTTTTTTTTTTACTGTAACAAAAAAAGATGGACATCAGTGTAGATAAACAATCAGATGAAGTCTCTCTCTCTCTCTGGAACACACAGTACTCGACGAGAGAGAGTCATATGCTGCGCGTCCACAGTCTCGTAACAAACTGAGACTATCAGTACATTTAATCAAAAAACAACCAGAAAATAAAATACAAACATTAATAACAAAAACATAAATATAACGTTTCTTATTCTATAAAATGTACATTAAACAATTACTAATACAATACAATAGTATATAAAATACATATATTACAAGTATATATAGTATTCAACCTAACATCACCGACATATGTTACTTATAGTGTTTACTATTATGTTATAACGATGATATTAACTATATATAATCTTATTATTACAAATAACAAATCAAATAAAGATTAAATAGTTATTACCACTGTACCACATGTGTATGGCGAGATACAGGCCGCACCACGTGCGTCGCATACTACACGTGCATCACACTCTCGCTCCCATAATAAGCTGCACATTAAATCGACAACCCAAATAATCTCTTCATTCTAAACAGAATTATTTTAAACATACCTGTAACAAAAAAAGATGGACATCAGTGTAGATAAACAATCAGATGAAGTCTCTCTCTCTCTGGAACACACTAAACATACAACAAAAACGACTAGCTCAAAAAAACATTGAATAATACATTTTAAACACCACTAACAAAAAAATGACAGTATACATCCTTCGCTAATGTACATTGAAACAAATTGTCACTGTACCAGTACTCGACGAGAGAGAGTCATATGCTGCGCGTCCACAGTCTCGTAACAAACTGAGACTATCAGGTGACGCGCACCTGGAAAAACCCCCGCGATTGCCACTGATATCCCTCCTCAAATAAAGTAGTCCCATAACCAACATACTTTTAAACTATAAACAAAATAGAAAAACAACAAAATTTTGTGAAGTTCAATAATTCACACTTATTACAAAAATATGAAATTAAAACAATTACTTTAAACAAAATAAAACTAATTTACACAAATATTGTAGAAAAAATCTGAACAAATAAATGAGTTTTAAAATCTTTTTCACACCGGCTACATTCTCCCCCCTGAACTCCACAAATTTTGTCCATTACAGGGATAGGATACACTTAATCAGACCAACTATTATCCAGAATATTGTGCAACAAAATATGTTTCCCACTAGCAGGGAAAGTAACTACAGCAGGTTGATCAGGCCTATTATAGTCACTCGCAAAAGGTGCCTTAAACACTCTTCATCTGATGAACTCATCTCTTGTCTGGAACAAATACATGCAGTAGTGTATTAACTCAAAGATGTTCAATTCTACAATTTAAACTAGAAACCAAAAATCCTCTCTTGTACAATACATTTTTATCTCAATAAAGATCTTACAACTTCACCAACCGGATTCAAAATTTTTATGGATTGAGTCATACTCTCGATCAGTCTGTTAACTGGTTTCACTGTTCTACCCGCTCTGGTTCGAACTCTAGTTTCCTCTTTTCCAGGCGGTGGCTCAACAACTTTAGTAGGTGAAGCACAATGTTCTTCACTGAGAACTGTATCAGAAAGCGAACTGCAAGAACCAAAATCAGGTCTTCCATCTGGACCACTTACATTGCTGTTCTCCTTGACAGAGCCATCAATTGACACCAATTGTTCCTGTTCCAACGACCCAGGGACTACATCCAGTGAATCAATACTATCAGATCTGCAAGATAATCCATGCTGAGAACCATCAGAAGCTATAGTATCCTCCACCCAACTCGCAACTCGTTCAGACGAAGAACACAACTCAGATGTAGGTTCACCAGCAATCATGGACACATCCCTACTGCTGATGACTGATTCACCATCATCCCCACATAAATCTGGTTCTTCCAACCCAAGTGGCAGGAAGTTCGCTTGTAACAGCAAATTGCGATGAACAGTTTTCTCCAAACCCGTTTTGGTGTTACGTATACGGTAAATATGGCACTGGGGGTTCACTGCCATCACTTTATATGGTGTGGACTCCCATTTGTCTGCCAATTTCCTTTTTCCCCGTTCAGTTTTGTTGGCCAGCAGAACCTGATCACCCAACTCAATGCTACAACCCTTCGTTCTTTTGTTGTACAATTCAGTTTGACGTTGTTGACTGGCATCAACATTCCCCTGAGCAACAGTCAGAGCTTCTTTCAAGTTGTCTCTCAGCCTTTTCACATACTTGTCGTAATCAACAACATCGCAGTCTCTCTCGACATTTGCAAACATCACATCAACTGGCAACTTTGGGATTCTGCCAAACATTAAGTAGAATGGGGCGTAACCAGTGGACTCATGGGCAGTACAATTATATGCAAAAGTCAGTGTCTGTAGCAACTGTGACCACTTTTCTTTGGACCTTGGCGGCAGTGCTCGGATCATGTTGCCCAATGTTCTATTGAAACGTTCAACGCTGCCATTCCCCATGGGATGGTAAGCAGTTGTTCTGGACTTTTTTACTCCAGCGACCTGTAACAATTCTCGGATCAGCTGGCTCTCAAAGTTTGCTCCTTGATCCGAGTGAATCCTATCAGGGAACCCATACACACAAAAATACCGGTCCCACAACTGTTGCGCTACCTGCTTTGCGGACTGGTTACGACACGGGAACGCGTGAGCCATTCGGGAAAAGTGATCAGTTACGACCAACACATCTACATTATGACCTTTTGAGCTTTCTGCGGTCCAAAAATCGATGCATACTAACTCCATTGGACTAGACGTTTTCACACTCTCTAACGGGGCTCTACCTTCAGGTTCGGGTGTTTTGCTGACGACGCAGCGCTTACAACATTTGACGTACCCACGAACATCACGCTCCAACCCGACCCAAAAGAATCTTTGTCTTGCCAGATACAGAGTTCTACTTTGACCCTGGTGCCCTGCTTCATCATGAACGCCTGTCATCACCTGTGTGACCAAAGAGGATGGAACTACATACTGTAAGCGTTTCTTTCCAGTCACGTTATCTTTGCTGGCACGATACAGGACACCATCTAGTATCTTCAACCTGTCCCACTGCTTTAATACTCTGAGCACCTTATATGTCTCACCAGCACGCTCACGACGCGAGGCTCTCTTGCCCCTCTGGATGTAAAAGAGGACCCTAGACAAACAAGGATCATTCTGTTGCCGCTCTCGAAGTTCTTCTAACGAGAAAACAGGTAGTGGGCATTGCCCAGCAGGCGACAACTGTTGTGTGTCTTGAGTGATACAAGAGATCGCTCTTGCTTCAACTCCTACTTCCCAGTCACTGTGACCCTCTAACACCGCAGAGACCTCAGCGCTGGACAGTAGACAATTGCTTGTTGCTTCCACACTCTGGATGCAAGCACTAAGTCTAAACGCATCCTGCACTGTGTCTTTCTCAAACTGCTCTGCTTCCTCAAGTAAAGAACCATAAGGCTCATTCAGGAGTCTCTGACTGACCCGGTTCTGAATAAAGGGTTGACGACTCAAAGCATCGGCCACTACATTCTTACTACCTGGTATGTATTTGATGCTAAACCGGTAGGGTGCCAATTTGGAAACCCATCTCTGCTCACACGCGTCGAGTTTAGGCTTCGTGAGGATGTAAGTTAACGGATTGTTGTCCGTCCATACAACGAACTCATGGCCTTTCAGCCAGTGGCTGAATTTGTCGCAAACGGACCACTTTAACGCCAAAAACTCCAAACGGTGAGCGGGATATTTGGTCTGAGCACGTGAAAGGGATTTGCTAGCAAAAGCAATCGGCCGAGCTCTAGTCTCACCCTCTGAAACCTGAGACAACACAGCGCCCAACCCATCCATAGACGCATCAGTGGACAAAACAAACGGACGGCTAAAATCAGGATGTGATAATACCACCGAATTCATCAGAGCAGCTTTTAGCTGCTGGAAGGCACTACTGTGCTCCTCCTTCCAGTCACCAGGACTCAACTTCCTGAATGTTGCAGCACCCTTTCTCGAAGGCTTTTTGCCCCTTGTTGCAGCTGTCAAAGTAAACAGAGGTTTTGCGATGGTGGAGCAATTTTGGATAAACCTCTGATAATACAACACCATTCCTAGAAACGATTTAATCTTTCTTTGGGAGGGGGTCACCCTATCATCCATCATCAAATCACACTCCATCACCGCTTCAATAGCGCTGACCTTGTCTGGGTCAGTCGCTACTCCTGAACTATCAATGATGTGGCCCAAGAACCGCACACTCCGCTGGAGGAAATGGCACTTTTTAGGAGCCAACTTTAACCCGTGCTCTCTAAGCTTACTGAATACTGTCTCAAGTCTCTTGATGGCCTCACTCTCGTCTGGGGCGTACACAAGTAAGTCATCCAAATAGCAAAGCAACGTCAGGAAATTTTGATCGCCAAAGATGTTTGTCATTAAACGCATGAAACTGGCGGGACTATTGCACAACCCTTGCGGCAAACGGTTAAACTCATAAAGACCCATAGGTGTTGTGAAAGCCGTGAACTTTTTGTCATCCTCTGCCATTGCGATGTTATAAAAGCCAGAGGTAAGATCCATCACACTAAATATTGCGTTCCCACCCAGGGCCGCCAAGCAGTCTGCTTGATGAGGCAACGGGTGCGCATCCTTGATGGTCCTGGCATTAAGCCAGCGGTAATCGACACAAACGCGAAGATCACCACTTTTCTTCCATACCAGGACCAGCGGAGATGCCCACTCACTACAAGACTTACGGATAATCTCTTGCTCTTCCATTTCTGAGAGCACTTTTCTCAGTGTCTGGTACTGAGCCGGAGGAACACGTCGGTACGGGAGTCTGAATGGTCTGGCGTCCGACAGGTGGATCCTGTGGATGAACTCTTTGGCCTTACCACAATCTAGCTTGTGTTTAGAAAACACATCTTGATATTTCTGGACCAACTGCAAAATCTGGCTTTTCCAATACGGAGTTACTTCGCAAGAATCAATATCAAGATCCCCAAGACCAAGCTTCTGCAATGTGCTGCGAAAATCAGAGATAGGACTATCTGCATCTACACTACAGGAGACAGACTGACTCTGCACACTCAAGGTCTCTCCATCACCATGCTCAGATAGCGCACCCAGATCTTCAACAGCCAAAACAGGAGATACTTCTGCTATTTTAGCATTGCGCCTCAAAGTGATAGGCTCACTGGACGGGTTGATCACCTTAACCGGCACCCACCTGTCACCAGGCAATGTGGCTATAACACGCCCAACAAGAACACCTTTCTGATGGGGTTGCGCTTTTGATGGTTCGATTAGCACAGTGCTACCCACAGAAATAGTGGAACTTGTCGGGAGCCTACCCCACACAAGGTGCTCGCGTTGCGGTAAAAGTGTGACTGCTTGAGTGAGCTTAACAGTACCGACGACAGTTGGAATACTACTACCCTCCCATCTATTATGTCCAGACAGCATGCTCAAAAACTGTTGAATTTCTGGTTCTCTTGTAGAATTTGGCTGGTTCATGACACGCCAATAACTTTGCGACTGCTTGAGTTGACTGAGAACGAACTTGATTACATTGGTACCAACGATCAACTGATCTTTCTGTCCGGGTACAACCAAGGTAGGCACAATTACCGAATGTCCATACACACATATCTTTAGCTGGTGAATACACTTGGGCTTGACCCGAACACCTCCACAACCGACAAGCAAAACGTCGGCATGAGGCTGCTCAGACTCAAGTGTCCCGCATGCATCCAGCAGCCTTTGCTCAGTTTCTTCATTAATGGTACATGCCATAGAACCAGTGTCTAACAAGCCTTGGCAAGTGACCGTATCATTCATCAACACATCTGTATAAAACAAGCTGTCAGCTCTTTCCAATTTCGCAATGTTCTGGAAAATGACACTGCCACCTGATTCGGCCTGACAATGGCTACTATAGATGACCATAGGATCATCTTCACTGGTGAGGGGCTGACTTAAGACACCCACATGGTCCCCTCCTTGATGTGAGTGACCTAGTTTCCCTGATCGTCACCAGTCTGGGCTACGGCTTGGCCAGCAGCCTTATGACACTCCCTGCGTTGATGCCCAATCTCTAAGCAAGCAAGGCATCTTTTCTCTCTCATACAGTGAGAGCGGGTCGAGTGAGCTCTGTCTCCACAGACTCCACATGAAGAGGATCGATACCACTGTGACGTTCTAGGCCTCGACTCTGAAACAGGTACGGTAGTACGCTCAAGCACCCTTTCTAACATTTTCAGCACACGCTCTAATGTACCCAGGTCTGTGGCTTCGCTTGTTTTAGAATGCTGAACGGCGGCACATGATGCGGAGTTAATGCCCATACCTTCATTCTCTCCCACTACTCGAGCACTAGCAGGGTTTTCAGCAACAACGGCCTGATTCACCGCAACCCTAGGAACAGACTGAACTGGCTTCCGAGGTCTATAGTCTCTCTCATACTCATCAATGGCCTCCTGGACCTCCCCAGCTGACCATTTGCTCATGGGCTTGGACCTAAAGACACTGGAAAGATCGGGATTAGGACAGTTCCTGATAAACATCAATGCAATCTCCGAACTCATATTTTCCATCTTTCCACCAGATCTTTGTAGACGAGCATCTGCTAGCTCAGCTGCCTCATTTAACCTGACCCAGTAGTCAACAGGGCGCTCATTAGGTTTTGGCTGTGTTGCATAGAAATCGGCTAACGGTTGGCACGAGCCAGGGCTTTCACTAAAATAACGCCGCAGAACCTCATATACTTCTTCACGACAGAATACTGTGGCTGGGCTACTTTTCAGTTTGACCTTGACAATACTCTTTGCTCTGCCACAAAGATGACTCAAAATCTCCTCTACACTGACGGCTTTGTCGCAACCCTTTTTGGACAAATATACCTCCATCTGTTCGATCCACTCAAGGATAGTGCACTTATCGCTACCATCCCCTCTAAACATTTGAGGTTCCTTTACTTCAGCTTTGACTACGAGATTCACTTTTGACAGATCAAGGCTCTGGGACAAAGGCAGCGTCACAGAAGGCTGTTGTTCAGTCAATGGAGTAAGACTAGGCAATGCTGATGTCTGACTGGTTAACAACCGTGTGGCAATGGAGTCACCTATCTGACTTCCAAGCTCACCAATGATGTCGCGTAGCTGCTGTGTAACACAACCATCGTTGGTAGGAGTGGAAGACAACGGGTTATGTGACTCATCACTACGAGGAGCATTAGAACCGGTTAACGAATCATAAACCAACACCCGCGGTTTACCAACTTTAGGCTCACCTACCCCCAATAAACCTCGACCCCTACCAATGTGTGGCGTCAACAGGTCGTCACTCCACCCCCCTTCGGCCATTGTACTAAAGAAATTTTCTATCAAGAAAATGTAAAAACTAATTTACACTGTAGTTATGTTCTGTTTCACAAGATAAAAATAACGAAACAATATAGAACTCAGTCCAATAAATACAAATGTAGTGTGTGAAACGAAAGTTCAAGTGCTGTCAATGTCCAGTCACTTCTACCCAAACGTCAATGATGAAGACTCTTCGGCTGATGGTTTCTGCGTTGTGATTTTCTATTCTCCATCCCCAGCGATCAGCTGCTGCAGATCTGGCGCATCCGGGTCACGGCACCAAATTATGTAACGGACTTGAACCGGTCTTCACCCATAAACCACACGAACACTTGACTTCAGATGATTTTTTTTTTTTACTGTAACAAAAAAAGATGGACATCAGTGTAGATAAACAATCAGATGAAGTCTCTCTCTCTCTCTGGAACACACAGTACTCGACGAGAGAGAGTCATATGCTGCGCGTCCACAGTCTCGTAACAAACTGAGACTATCAGTACATTTAATCAAAAAACAACCAGAAAATAAAATACAAACATTAATAACAAAAACATAAATATAACGTTTCTTATTCTATAAAATGTACATTAAACAATTACTAATACAATACAATAGTATATAAAATACATATATTACAAGTATATATAGTATTCAACCTAACATCACCGACATATGTTACTTATAGTGTTTACTATTATGTTATAACGATGATATTAACTATATATAATCTTATTATTACAAATAACAAATCAAATAAAGATTAAATAGTTATTACCACTGTACCACATGTGTATGGCGAGATACAGGCCGCACCACGTGCGTCGCATCCCAGCAAACACGTGAATGTGGGGCCCACATGGGTTTTACATGGGCTACAGGGGTACAGAGTGGGCATGGGCTCAAAATGGGCATCTTATCTGGGGCCCACTTGGGTTACCCAGCTAGGACCCACATGGGTCCACCCAGGTGGGCATCTTATCTGGGGCCCACTTGGGTTACCCAGCTAGGACCCACATGGGTTCACCCAGGTGGGCATCTTATCTGGGGCCCACTTGGGTGACCAAGCTAGGACCCATATGGGTGAACCCAGGTGGGCTCCCCATGTGGTTCCCAGGTGGGTATTTAATGGGAAATTTGTGCATGGGCTAAAAATGGGCTACACATGGGACCCTTTTTGTTTTATCAAATACAAACATAATTGCATAAGTGCAAATATAATTAATTCCATAGGTGATTACAATGTGCATATATGCCTTTAAAATTATTTTTGTTGTTGTTGTGACACTTGAATTAATTTTAGCAATCTTAATTTAATCATAATTTAAATCAAAATCAAATAGACAGTACATATATTTGTTGCTTTGACACTTGGACTAACAACCTACTTAAATAAAAATTAAAAAATGTGAACACTCATGCAATTGTACCACATTTTCTGATTTTAAAAAGATCAAGAGCCCACGACTTGAAAAAAATAAATAAAATAATTGTGAGGTCAAAACTATTGCAGGAACTCACGCAGCAATTCCCATCCCCCTGTCGACTATATCGCGAGATCTTAAACAACACTACCATCCCCCACCCGCTGTTACGCGCCACTTTCGTCTATTTTCCGTTGGTGATTTTGCTGTCAACTATACTTAAGGTAAGAACTACAACACTACATAAAAACTGAAAAGTAAAATGTATTAGAAATACCTTGTTTTCACAACATAGTGTTAACCAAAGCATTAGTTTAACTATTGTCTCGTTAGAATGTTGACAATTACAGTTAGACATCTATCCTCAGAAATCGCGCCTCTTTTTGAAAAATGTTCGCCGTTTTTTTGTGGCTCCCCATAACAAAAACGATAGGAGTTACAATATTAGAGTAATATATTTTCTTATAATTTACAAACTGTTATTAAATTGTTTCGAGTTGAGGCTTATATTTGACTACTGTTTTACGATATACCTCAATGGCATTTATAGTGCGCACATCAAACGCCCAAAAAGAATTAACGTTATCGGTATTTTGAATGTAACCTGTTCAATCTGTCTGCTCCCGTTTATTTTTAAGCACAGAATTATACGTTACACAAAACACAGACCGTAGCGCTTTTAGTCCAAAAATTGGGCACATTCATTGAGATATAATGCACTTTCATGTGTTTAATAGGCATTTATTCACTGAACTATAATGCACATTGATTTTCCACTGAATTATGCGATCTCCGCGTTCTGCACATTCGGGACTGGTACACATGAGAGAGAGAGCAGGCCCGTAGCAGCTAGCTAGCTCACTCAGTACATGTTTCATGTTTAAAATAAAATTTGTTATCTGAATGACTAATTTGCTGTTTAAAACCCCTCAGTACTCATGAATGTGTTTATGTATAATTTTATCATGTATAAAAATCTTTAGGAATGTCTAATCTCTAAAATGTTTATTGTCCGTGTATGAAAGGAATCGAGGCTGCTTGAGAGCTGAGTGAGTGAGGACGCATCAGCAAGGCAGTAATGAGTAAAGGATGAAGTTGTGAAATTCTGACTGGCCACAGTTTAAAGTGCGCATATTGGGAAAAGCAGGTAATGTTTTTATTGAGTGTGGAATGGTGATAGTTATAATGATAATTATGTGTCAAATTACACACAAATAAGGTATGCTTTTTTTATGCCTATAACCTACAGGAAACTATGCCCATACCACAGCAAAGCTTCTAAAGTCTGAAGTGACCTCTGACTTGTAGGCGGAATCAGATTCTGGAGGAAATATGGGAAAAGGGAAGCGAAAAAAGAAGGTAAGACTAAATTTATATATTGATATATTTACACACTCTGTACTAGGCATGTAATAATATCGGGGCTCTACAGTGTGACCATTACATAATCCAGTGAGATTTTTGTCAGGTAGGTTTCTTGAAGCATTTTGGAGATTTATGTCAATATTTTATTTGATACCATTGTTTTGTGGAAAACAGTAAAATTGGAGAACTGCTTCTTTGATGCAAGTGGTCAAATATGGAATTTAATCTCTATTATGCTCTTTGTTTATATGCATTTCACAGGCAGCTTGAAAAAAAAAAGCCCTTACGAACCAAATAAACAGAAAAGAAGCAGAAAAGGCAGTGTCAAAGTGGCTCATTGGTGCCAGGGACAGGGGAGGAAACCGGACTGCGAGGGCACATGTTGGAGAGCAAGATGAGTAAGAGATGCAAAAAAATAATAATAATTTATTACTATGTGCACTCTTAAGCCCAATGGATACTTTAGTGTCAAACCTACACCGTAGCTACGCCATAGGCTGTGTAGTTCACGCAGCTACGCTGTTGCCTGACATGCACCTCTCCAAAAATCTGACAGCGTGTTCTACGCTCTGTTGGTTTGCTAGAACCCCTCCCTCCCTCCCTATGTGTTTGTTTTGTGTGTGATTTTTGCACTTTACTATACTTTAATGTTACATCTTCTTCGGCTTTTGCCATGGTACTGCGGGTCACACATCAACATGCCCGTGGACACTGCAGACTAGCGGTCCGCATGTGTGCTGCATGTGACGTGGACAACGACGCAGAAGTATAAATTATAACCGATGCACAGGCTACGGCTTATGTCTGACGCAGAAGTATAAATCAGCTTTTAGACATTTTGCTGTCACTTAGTTGTTTTTGGTCGCTGTGAATGTAATACTAGACGCTGTGTCTAATACTTATTTTTGACACTTATTTATGCAACTGACCCCAGGTCTTGGGTTATCCACTAATAAACTGATGACCTAAATCAGGTGTGTTTGATTAAAGAGACATGCAAAATGTGGTTTAGAACCACTGATTAACAGCGTGATGTGAGATACGAAAGGCTAATCAATCTGACATGTTTAAACTAAAAATATAAAATTAATTGTATATGTATTATATAACATTTTAGATATTTTAATATAATGAGTGGTAAAATATATTAATTTGTTCTATCTTTTCAAAGGGCCACTGGGAGAGTGAGAACGGAGGACTGAGGAGCCACACTGTTGCTTTGGCTTGTTTTGTCTTGGGAACTCTTCAGTTCAAGAGGTTATTATAACAAATATGTTACTGGAGCATTACTGCACTTTGTGTTTTGTATTTGAGTTTTAAAAAGTTCTTAATAAATGAAAGCATGAGCTACTGGTCTTTCTTCATTGACTTTTCTGGACATTTTACTGTACTTTATTGGGTTAAATGTAATATTTGTAGTTAGGGGTTTACTGTAAAATAAGGTAACCCAAACAAACAAGTATGTTAGCCCATATATATAGCTGTTGTGGCCCACACGAGACCTACATAAAACCTAGCCAGGTCCCATCATTAACCCATTAAACTGCCTCCTATGGGCCCCAAATGGGCCCTATATGGTGCCCATCAAAGGCCCATCATAAACCCATGTAAGCAGCCTCCTATGGGCCCCACATGGGATTGCCCAAATGGGCCCTATATGGTGCCCATCAAGGGCCCATCATAAACCCATGTAAGCAGTCTCCTATGGGCCCCACATGGGATTAAGAAATCAGCCCAGGTGCAACCCCTTTGGGCCCCACATGGATGTGTTGGCTGGGATACTACACGTGCATCACACTCTCGCTCCCATAATAAGCTGCACATTAAATCGACAACCCAAATAATCTCTTCATTCTAAACAGAATTATTTTAAACATACCTGTAACAAAAAAAGATGGACATCAGTGTAGATAAACAATCAGATGAAGTCTCTCTCTCTCTGGAACACACTAAACATACAACAAAAACGACTAGCTCAAAAAAACATTGAATAATACATTTTAAACACCACTAACAAAAAAATGACAGTATACATCCTTCGCTAATGTACATTGAAACAAATTGTCACTGTACCAGTACTCGACGAGAGAGAGTCATATGCTGCGCGTCCACAGTCTCGTAACAAACTGAGACTATCAGGTGACGCGCACCTGGAAAAACCCCCGCGATTGCCACTGATATCCCTCCTCAAATAAAGTAGTCCCATAACCAACATACTTTTAAACTATAAACAAAATAGAAAAACAACAAAATTTTGTGAAGTTCAATAATTCACACTTATTACAAAAATATGAAATTAAAACAATTACTTTAAACAAAATAAAACTAATTTACACAAATATTGTAGAAAAAAATCAGAACAAATAAATGAGTTTTAAAATCTTTTTCACACCGGCTACACATATATCCTGTGTGAATCCATGAATGTGTGAGTGCTATGTCAAACTCCTGTAGACTCCACTTCACACTGAACAAGCAAAAGGTACAAGAGAGTACTGTTTTACATTTTTCACATGTAGTTTGGTGTGTATATAGCTAATCATTTGACGGTTTGTATGTAGAGTTACTATGCAAAATACTTTTTAGAAGAGTTAATATGGCTTATACATGAATGAACAAACAAATTAATTAATTATTGTGGTTAATAATTTACTTGAACATTTATATGCATGTGGCAGATGCTTTTATCCAAAGCGACTTACATTGTATTCAATGAAGCCCTTGAATCAGGTCTTGCTTTCCCTGGGATCGAACCCATGACCTTGGCGTTGTAAGCACCAATGCACTACTGATTGAGCTACAGGAAAGCTCATTCTTTTTTTGAATATATTCTTTCACAGCCATTAGAAATCACGAAGTAAAGGAAAATCAACTAAATAAAACTGGAGAAAGAAAAACAGGTGAACACTTCAGAGCAAAGCTGTGGACTAAACAGCAGACAGGTGTTATTATTTTAATTTGACTTGTCAGAGAATGGTATTGCAGCTTATTGTTTTATACAGTAGACAAAGTGTTTTTTACAAAAAAAATTTTGTTTGTTTTAGATTGAAGTTTAAATGGGACATTTGCATAATTAGAGATTGCATAAGTCAAACACACCAATGACTAAAAGTAAAACTAAAATATTAGAGTTGTTTTTTGAGATTGCACAGATTTTTTATGTGTTCGAAAGTAGGTTTTTTTTATGTTCACTGTTTAAAATATCTGTTTTCTTTTTGAATGTATTAAAATGTAATTTATTCATGTAATGGCAAAGCTGAATTTCCAGCAGTTATTACTCCAGTCTCCACTGTTTCACATTCTTTTATCTTTGTATCTTTTAAGTCGCTTGTGTTTTACCACAAACTCGTCAATTCTCAAGCATACATCAGCGTGAAAGTGTCAGCATAAAAAGCAACATGTCCGTTCAGACACAAATGATATATGCGCATACAGTTCATGCACATTTAATGGCAGCATGATTCAAAAGGCAGCGTTGAGGTATAGTACAGCAAGTGTACGTATAGACTACTCCTGCTGAGACCTGACAGTGTGAGTTAAGCACAGCCAACCCACTCATTTGCTAATGCCCTTTTGGAACAGGATTTCAACTATTACATTCTGATAGTGTGGGGGTGGTGGGGGTATAAAAAAATGGATAAACATGCAGGAATCTATTGCCATATAGAAATCTAATCTACAAACAATATCAAGCAAAAAAATAAATCTATAAACTCAAAACACAGAGGCTGAAATAATAGGTTAAAAAATACCAAATATGTTGGAAATGATTGTAGTGGTGCAACATTGGAGCCTTGTTCTGATAGTGGATTCCAGATGTGGTAAACTTCACTTGAGGTAACTGTTGCCTCACTGTGGCACTCAGTCGTCTGACATGGCGTGTGAAGCCATTGGCAGCGGGGTGACTGTGACTGACCATATTGTTTTCTCTCTCACGCTTAACAATCTCAATATCTCTCCATATCCCAATACATGTCATGCTGTTTCTTTCTTTTTATCTTAGCCAATTTCATCCTCTCTTTCTCTTTCTTTACCTCTTCCTCTCGTTCTGACACACGCTGACATGGGTGGCCTAAAGTGACATAGCCGTTGCTGGCCAAGCCTCATTACCGCGGCACAAATGTCAGCCACACCACAATCACTGTCCTGCTGAGAACAGGGTAACGGCCTCTTCTCAAGGCTTTTTTTATTTTTTACTACAGAATGTGTGCTATGAATGCATGGGTATTTTTGCATTTTAGCTTAATGTGTTGAGTAACCTGGATGATTACCTTAATATTGGGTTATGAGAACCTAAATTGATGCAGCCTATTTGGATTTGGACTAAAAGGTTTATTGAAAAATGTTGATTGTAGAGGTTTTCCTCTCACACATTTATGTTTAATCTGTTTTACTTCTTTATAAATTAAATTCAGAATTAATATGGATCACGCGTCTGTAAGTTGGGTTTTCGGCGTCTTCACGCTTTTTGGCACGGTCGCACTTCAGGAACTGGAAAGGATTTTAGTTATAGGACTGAAGAAGCTCCTGGTGACGCAGGTGTACGTTGATTAGCCGAATACATGCCATACAAAACACCAGCACCCGCTATTTTTGAAAGCCGTTTAAACACAGTGCTACACAAACATAGATGGACTGATGCCAAAATCCAGGCACATTGCAACTTATTCGTAACGGAGTTGTTGAATGCCGCACTTCAGTGATGTCGCTGTTGGCCTCACTTCAGGGTTTCTACAGGGTTCCTTATTTATAAATATAAATAATAGTTCTTGTGAATGTAAAACGTGAATAAACTTGGCTAAATACAAGTTATTTTTGATTTGAGAATGGCTAATACAGTAATCCCTCGTTTATCATGGTTAATGTGGACCAGAACCCCCCTGCGATAGGTGAAAATCCACGAAGTAGGATTGCTCCCCCTAGGAATTTATGTGTGTGTAGGTACCAGAATGTTTAAATTATGTATATTTACTTTAAATATATTTTAATTAAATCTATTTAATTATAAAACCTTAATATTATACATTTACTCACTCTCTCATACGATACGTATTATGGTGCTCTACACTCATCAATGACAGCAGTATCTTGAAACTCCAGTAATGACGACGATGACAGACCTGTGCGGTTCGATGAATGATGGTGTTACTGCACTGGTATAATGAGGCCTTTAAATTAGTTCGGGAAGCGCCTCATCTTCATATATCATCGCTGGATCATCAACATTTGCTTCTGAGAGAGGCGAAGAGGCTCCCACTCCACTCGTGCTCTCATTGATCGATCTCGCGCCGGGAACCAATCACGTGCCTTGTCTGAGTGTCCGTGTGTGTGTACAAAGCCTCTGAGAGAGTTTCTCTCTTTGTCTGGCATGCATGGAAACCGTTTCTCTCGCATCACGATGAAGCAACGCTGCTTTCCGCAATACGGCTGCTGATATGGCGGTGTTTTGAATTTTTATTTTTCTATGTATATTTTTTAAAAATCCGCGATGCACTGAGGCGGCGAAACTTGAACCGCAAAGTGGCGAGGCATTACTGTATTTTCTGTTACACATTCCAGTTATAGCAAAGATGGAGTCTTTATAATATATTATACAGTATACATAAAAAGTAAAGAAAGAATGCTAGCAGTGGCCTTACAAAGCATTAAAAATCAACACAATTCTGTTTGTTGGTGCACAGCACACTATCAAAGCTAACACATTATCAAAACGAACACAATATTTCCTTTCTAGCACATAGTGTACCGACAAAAAAGACATGCTGTATTTGTTTGTAAGCACCATTCTCCTGCTTCAAAGCTCACATTATTATACTGACAGCATTGCATTAACAGTTTTAAATAAACTGTTCTGGGGTCTAAATGCTCTTTGCCTCCACCGCACCATCAAGGACAGCTCTGAACTGTTCTACCATGTGATTGAATTGCTTTCAGGCAATTCATCTCACTCAAATATGTTCACCTCTCCATTCCGTTTTGGCGCACCATGACGCTTAACCCTTGTTGCCATAGTGATGTTTCACTGTGGATAACAGCGGTAGCCTGGACAAGACTCCTTGACCCCTTGGATTAACTTGCCATTTAGTGTGGAATAAAAACACCTCGGCAAGTTCTCGAATCCATCCACTAGTGTCTACCCTGACCAGTAATACTAATGAAGAAATTCGCTTTTCGGAACAATGGTGAGAATCAAACACTTAAATGTTTGCATAACGAGCTCTTTTACCTCGCCACTTCTCCATCTTAATCATTTGCACTCTCCAAAACACCCACACCCTTCTTCAGGATCAGAGACAGGACCGTCGGGCCGGGGAGCCATCCGACGAATTAATCCGCTAAGGCTGATTGCCATCAGTAGCTTATGATTATGCACCCTGATTACAAAGCCCACCCGAGGACCATGCTACGCCGGCTACACATCGTCAAGGTGGATATAAAATCATGCAATGATTGCACTGGGACGGATCAATCTAGCGGCCGCATCGTCTTTTAGCTTAGTCTGAAGTGCAACTATGATTAATAAGGTGTACTTGAGACCTATATAGCTAGTAACACTTAACGAGACCTCCGGCTTTTAAAAGTCGGGCCTTTACGCGTCATAAAACAAACACTTAATTTGACAGACATGGAGAATTTCACTGGTAGCGCACTAGAGGAGTTAGACGGACTTGCAACAGACAATGAATATATGTGGGCTAGGACTGCCGGTAAGTAAGTCATTCACAGACTGAATTTATGTACAAGAGACCACTTAACTAGCATTTTACTGTAAATAGTTGACTACATTAACTGATTTTAAGAAAAATGTAGCCTGCGTAGTGAAAAATAACTACAAAAATTAATAGTAAAACTAAAATAAGTCATTCTGCCCCTACAATTTACAATAACCATAAAGCGCTATATAAATGTAATATTTCTTCTTCTTCTACAATTGAATGGCCCAAATTATGTTTTTTTCCATTGGCTTTTGAATAATTGTAGAAAATAAGCTCTGCGACCCACAAAAGTTTAGGATTCTAACACATTTTGTTCACCATGATCGTCACAACTGAGCCTAAATACAAACGTCAGAAGTGAAAAACTATAAATGATCACATGACTTTACTGTTGCCATCACTAAGCTTCTAAAAACTTTTTCCCTAAAAGATTGGGTCAGGAATCTTGTATAAAAACACAATGAGGCTGTGAAAGTGGACTATTGAGGAGATGAGTTCTGCTGGACATTGGACAGCCTCTTTCCTCCCATTTAGCAACTTTCTTTTTCAAAGCAAGTGAATGCATCAAACACTTTATTTTAAGGTGACGTAATTACATGTTACTATATGTACTTACTATAGTAATAACTATATATAACTATAAATGACTTGTGTTGATCACAGACAATATTTCAAGCATTTACTCCCAAAAAATTACTTGAAAATGGCTTGAAAACCCCATGACTTCAGGACGATAGAACCGGATGTGCTGAAATGGTGATACGTTTCCAGGTTTTGGCCTACAAAAATACGTCATCCCGGGAGCACTCTAATACAAGGAAGACTCTGAATTATCCTGAGACACCAATTATGTGACTGTTGATATCTGTGTGAGACATATGGCTGCCTAACGTAGGCTGTTGCTTTTTTAGTAACATGGAGCCACATCAACCCAAAGAAAAACTTTCAGCAAAGTTTGAATTTTAATAGGTTTTTTTTTTACTTAGTGAGGGGAGTAGAATGAGTCGAGCTAATGAAACCAGGGTTTCATTTTGATTTTAACTTAACTCCTATTCTCGGATGTGGAAAATCGAGACTAGTGAGACTTGGTTCTATTTATAAAATATGACACACTCTTAAAAATAAGGTTCTTTATTGGTTCCATGAAGAGCCTTTAATCTTTCTATTCCACGAAAGGTTCTTTCGATTTTTAACACTAAGAAAAGTACTCACTGAAAGGTTTTTTTCGGGAACCAAAAATGGTTCTTCTATGGCATGCACTTTCAATGTACTTACCCACAAATGTATTGAGTAGAGTAACGTGACTACAAGGGTTAAGTTAAGGTTTAGGGTTAGTGTCATTGCTACAATAACTACATAGTGGTTTCACGCGAAACAGAACAGTAAAATAAAGTGCTACTCTTTATTTAAGAGTGTACGTGTGGTTTCTGGATTGAATATAGGCTTCCATCTGTTCTGCTCCTTGTCGAAAATGGGAATGTCATTCATATATAAAGTGCTGCACTACAACTATAGCAGTACGGTACAAAAGCAGCACTTAAACACTTATCATCCACGACACACCCTGTTCCAAAGATGACAGCGATGGCATGAGAAGCTACTTTCATTGAGATCTATGCCACAGTTTGATCAAATGGATTATGGCGTAATGCAACGTCCATCACACGCTGATCCCTTTCGGTAGATGAGTGTCAGGGAAGCGACACAGGCTCTTTACGCATTGGAGTGGGAGCCAGTGATGTACTGCCAGCGGGACGCGTCATGTGTACAGGGCAGCCTACATGCTGAGGAGTCCCTATCGCTGCTGCTTAGCACTTTGGCGACAGATTGCAAGATCTCAGAGCCAGTGTAGATGTCTGTATGAGACGGACAGGACAGATGGGAGGAGTGTATACAAAATAACATTTATAGCAAATGTTGCTTACCCGAATCATTTAAATGACCATTCTCAGTAAAAAGCGTTCTCCTTTAACACCTCAAGAAATGGTTTTATTCATAAATATTTGTCATAAAAATAACAAACATCAATGTTCATCCAAAGTATTGCGTATAAACGGTCTTGATATGTACAAAATCATTTCTCCAGTATAATTATTATAACTTAAGGCAAGTTCACATTTTCTACAGTTTCCCCATACCTCTAATGATTAATTCAGCTAGTACAATACAAAAGCTTTCAGACTGAAAGGCATGTCGAAACTGTTCTAGTATCATGTGAAAGAACTACTGAAAACCGCAGCAATGAATGCTTTTCTAATCACTCAACAGCAGTGTTGAACCCTGTGCTATTCTAAACAATTGTCTCATCACATCACAAAATATAGGAGCCATGTGAACTGGATAATTCATAATTCATGAATTAGGGTCATAAGGTCACACAATAACATACAAGTATGATCTTGTAAAAAAAAAAAAGTGAAGTACCTGTTATTGAATTGCAGATACCTTGGGCAGACATTGTTATTAAAACTGGCTTAATACAATCAAATATTCTATTAATTATGGACTGAAGAAATTCAAGACATATTTTGTGTAGCTTGTGCTTTCCATAACACAAGGGAGACATCAAAAAATAAGGATATAAATAGTCTTTCCGTTCAAAATAAAATGTAAAAAGTAGCACTTGTTAGAAAAATACAAATGATCATTGGCATATAAATGTATTTATTTCTTCTCATTCGCTGTGTAAATTTGACAACATTAGAACTGGAGTCTTTAATTGTACAACACAATTACTATTCGCTAGAGCATAGCAACAAAATGAGACATATAAAGGGGAAAATACGCTGTAAAAACCTTGGCACGAATGAATCAATAATGCCACCATGTTGTAAAACGAGGTAAATCTGACTTGTGCTGAGAAGCATCTATCGGTGATTATTAATATCACGTAAACATATACATGCATTTTTTTTTTGTTAAGAATTCTTAAACAGGTGACAGCGTTCAAATAGAAAAGACCAAAAAGCACGGATTTAATCAATTTTAAGTTCGAAAGTGGAGATAAGTGCAATACATTCCAGCTGTGCGTTTTACTGCCGCGTTACAATGCAAGGTCGAGGTTGGAGCTGTTCCATAGAAAAGTGCTGAACTGCAGTTCATGTTCTGCAAAACACGCTCCTCGACTGAGAAATATAATGGTCGAGGAAAAATAGAAATCAAATTTAAAAAAAAACAAAAAACACTTGATTTAAGTTTATGCACTTGCTGAACACACCTCAAGCTGCACGCAAGGTTCATTGTGGGAGGTCCAGTGTTAAATTTATATCCCCTATTTCACGAAAAGGGGACCCGTCACCTCAGTGGACCTTTACACTCATGCGGGTCGTTTGAATCAGTTGCCACGACGTTCACTTGAGCTTTGGAGTTGTAATCTGTAGTAGCTTAAGCAACTGTTTTAGTAAGCTTGAATCTTCCAAGACGGAAAGATTTGATATTACGCACAACGAGCGCTCATTACGCCTCTCACAACTGTCGCTTAAATGGCCTCGGGCAAAGTAAATGGCCACGCGTTGACTACTTGTGGCTTCAGCTCCATCTTTTCTTTTTGTTTGAGATGCACCCGGCCGTGCCGTTTCCTTTCGTCGCTCCTGGCAAAGCGTTTGCCGCACACATCGCAAGAAAAGGGTTTCTCGCCGGTGTGAGTGCGGGTGTGCGTGGTGAGATGGTCGCTCCTGCTGAAGCTCCGCAAACAGATGCGGCACTGGAAAGGTTTGTGTCCCGTGTGGATGCGGATGTGCCTGTTGAGCTCATCCGACCGAGAGAAGCGCCGGTCGCAGGTCTCCATCGGACACGTGAAAGGTTTCTCCTTGGCCGGCCCGGTAGAGGAGGCAGGGCTCTTTCTCACGCGAGTGGGTTTCTGAGCCCGTGTGTAAGTTTGACTGAAAGACTCAGGCAATAGGGATGAATACAGAACCGAGTCTATTGTGGAAGCCGAGTAGGTTGTGTCGCAACTGGACTGGAGTTCAATGTTTGGATAAATGGTCGGTTTTAAAAGACTGTTGGGTGGGATATCCATAACAGGGGTGGAGTAGTTAAACATGGGAGCGCTGAAGCCCTGTGTGCAAGTGTCTCCAAAGCACTGCTCCTGTTTTAAAGTGCTCTCCACTTTGAATTCAGTCTCTGGGTTTGGGCAAATGGGAGAATAAGAGTCTAAAAGTTCCTTCACATCCACCTGTTGTTGATCAGTTTGAAAACTACTCGACATGGAGTATGGCTCCGACTGGAAGCCAGCATCCAAGTAAGACTTATTGAAGCTACCCCACTCGTAACAGCTGCTCTCGAATTCATTTTTGATGACCACCGGGAACGTCGCGGTCTCGGACAGCGGCTCCGCGTCTTGCGCAGAGGAGCCAAAGTTTAAATGCGATGCAGCGGGGTCTTGGGCCTGCGTGGCGGTCTGGGGGTCCGGGTAACTGTGGCCTGTCTGTCCCGGGGAGTACAGCGGTGGGGTGGTGCACGTGGAGGCCTGCGTCTGGACCCCCTCGTCGCCAAAACTGCTACGGCTTGCGTTCATCGAGCCGTCCGCACACTGATGCGCATCCGACACAGGGGTTGTTGAGATGCCAACGATTTCGGTGATCATGTTGAGCAGCGTTTCCGTGCTGCAAGGTGTTCCTTGAGATGTTTCCACATAGAAGCTGCCTGAGTAAGCTAAGGAGGTTGCGTAGCTTTCTTTCGGACCCTGACAAGAGTTATACTGATCTGTGCTCCGGGGCTCCGTTTTAGGGGTAATGGGCGCACCTGATATGGAGAGAAAAAAGCAGGCATGCGTCAGTGCCTTCATGTGCAATCAGTTATATAACTATATAGTTTCGTGAGTGGCTTGAATTAACTTGCACTAAGAATGCACTATATGCCATGCAGGAGTAGCGAAATCTGGACTATAATTAACAGAGCTAGGATTTTCAAAATGTGTCAGAAACTCACCGTGTGCAAACTGGGCAGGTGCTGTCCTTCCAGAATCCATGAAAACATCCTGGCTGTCTTTGGAGCCGTGAGTTTCCATCCCTATCGCAGAACTGCTACAGTTTTCAAACTGCGAGTAGAAAGAATCTTGAGAGTTCAAATCCATGTTGTTAAGCATCTTTCCGTAAATGGCTTTCCAATGGCTGTCAGTCCGAGCAAGTTCTTGATGAGGGGGTATTGCAAACACAAGAAAAAGCAAAAAACGGATCCGGTAGTTAAGTCCGTGAAGGCGTTCGTCCAAAAACGAAATGTAAATACTTTGGAATTCCCCCTTTTTGAGATCTGCGTCAAGGTAATATAGCTCTCCAGTTATCAGTAGATGTGTAGATCTGTTGATTCTCACACCGACGGCTTCCCTTCGCTCGGCTTTTATACACTCCGTCTCACCGATCAGCCCTCCTCCCCATTCATTGTCTCCAGTGAGAGGATTCCCCGCTGCGTGTCATCTTCGTGACCATATATGGACAGAGGATATGACGGGCTTCCCCAAAAAAGGAGACTTACGGTTCTGACGCTTCAACAGGTCTGTCGTTGAGCGTAAGGAAACGAGTGAGAGCCATGGCTTCAGATATGTATGTTTATTTGATAAATCAAAACGAAACCTTATGCATTAGAATGCGTTTTTGTATAGCCTACATCTGCAGGCGCCTCAAACAAAAATAAACGCGAAGTTGCACGAACTCTCTGAATGCACAAACGAAATCTGTCGAACAAAGCTTAAAGAAATTATTTTTTGGACTAATTTCAGTCCATTTCATTTGATTTCGTTTTATAATGTCTTGTAAAACGTGACTAATTTAACCTACTACCAGACATTTGGCAAACTTTCAACACAACACTAATAGCATAACGAAACTTGTCAAGCATTGTCAACATAGACTCATCATTCAATTTGTCATACAAGTGAATTATGAAGTAAAAGGCATTGCAGATCTATAATATGCAGCCTAAGGCGTGGAAAGCAACTCTATTTCATATCTCTCCGCTTTTAGAAGCAAAATAGCATCATCTTATTAACTTGCTAATGTTTTGTCCTTCCCTCGACCAGACTGTCAAGACACTACTGGTTTCCAGAACTCGAGGCTACATATAATTTGATACAGAGAAACACACGCTTGTTAGATCATAATGAAATGAATAGAAGAAAAATCTAATTATAGTGTACAACATTAAGTAAAACGGCCCTGAGACGAAGGTGGATATTTACCCCCAAACAAGTAGGTTGTGGAGACGCTCTGGCATCCGTCGCGCAGAGCTGGCGGTAAAAGTGCATGTTGTCCAGCACCATGGAGAGCGCCACTTGAAATAGCAGGCTACTCCATTCTACAATTATAGTTCACGGCCTGCACTCTGTGCACGAAGCCATATTGGTAACATTCTTGCTATGGGTTTAATGCATCAATCGAACGGATAACCGTTTCTTTTCCCCCTGCTATTCAATTTCTGGGTGAAAAGTCGTGTAGATGTTTTATAGGGTACAGACAAAAAATGTCTAGGCTGTTTAAATGCAGAAAATTGTAAAAGTCTTATAAAAAAATAATGCCGTTAGTGTGCAAGTTGGCCTAACACATTATTATTTCTTTAAAAACTATGTGTCATATATATGGTGATCATAATTTTTTTTATAAAAGACTTTGTCCACCAAATCAGTGTAATGACTATGCCACGTATAATTTATTTATTTTTCTTTTTACCTTAAGGAAACGTTATGTTAGACTTTATATAGATATTTTTACATTCACAAAAAAGTGTAAACTCACATGTATGCAAGGTGCAAGAAAAGTGCTTAGTTATTCTTAGAGCTAACTTTGTTTTAGAAAATTTTTGTGTACATTTTTTCACTCCACATCTTAATTTATCAAATCTAATCTAAGCTAGTCTTTGCCTCCTTATAAATTACAACCACGAAATTACAACAATTTTGAAAGCTACTGGACAATATAGTTTTTCTAAGAAGCCATTTTAACGAAAATGTAGCCTAGATTTTAGATTAATAAAATTATAGTTTTGATTATGTATAAAATATAAAATACAGATAGTTATATTTTGAATCTTACATTTACATTTATGCATTTGGCAGACACTTTTATCCAAAGCGACTTACATTACATTCAAGGAACACATTGAATCAGTTATTGCTTTCCCTGGGATCGAACCCATGACCTTGACGTTGTAAACACCAATGCTCTATTGGTTGAGCTACGGGAAAGCTTCTTGGCCAAATGTTCACAAAATTGCAGCAGTTGCACATGGGAACTCCTACACTGGTGTCTTTACTCTCTACAACTACAATTCCCTGTTGCAAAAATTCAGTTTAATCCACAAGCTGTGTTATGGAATGGTTGACCAGCTTGAACTGCTTTTTTGAGCAACTAATGACCAGCTATCATGTTCCTAAACACAGCTACCAGCTTAAATGTTGTATGGCATGGTTTGCAAAACCCCTGCGAAAGAACCAAAGAAAGGGTACAATGATGTTGAGGTAAAAACGTTCTGAGAAGTTTAGGTGCCTTCACCTGAGAACTGAGTGGTTTGCCCCATACAACTGTGCAGTAACAGCTGTGACCACTGGCCACTGGACCGCCAATGAAAGAAAATAGAGATGAGGAAGAATATGTTGTTGAGCAGTGGGCTGAAAAAAAGCGAGGCACTCATTTAGCACATGCCTACTCAAGTATCCTCAGCTCACCAAAACTATTTTTATACTTTATTTTATGACTTGAACAGTATGTGCATAAAATATTGGTAGTTGCAGTATTTTTCATTTATTTTGGAACTGCTCTGAGTAAATAGCTGGGCCATGTAACCTATTTCTGTGCAAAATAGTTGTCCATAAATGCATATGCACGATGACAAAGAACTGACATGAGGGAACTGGGTTTGGCGGTTGCACGAAATATCCCTCTTATGAGGATACAAAAATCGCACTTAACAACAAGTTTGACATTTTCTGGAGGTAACCGTTTGCATCACGCTACTTACCCCTATTGGAGGCCCTAATATCCCCCTCTCCAGTGGTCTCTTCCAGTTGACCTAAACCTATTACAAAGCTCTCCTCTTAAAGAGTTCATAACACTGAGACGCTGTTGTGATAACTGCCGAGTAGCGCTCACCTCTCGCCTCTGCAAAATGCCACGGAGCTCAGTAATGGATTTATGTAATTCCTGCACTTACCAAGATTATTATACCAAAGAAATGGAATGAAGGTAAAAGTGTAATGAGACCATCGATGTGTTGGTATTTTCAGATCGGATGATCTGAGCTGGCACTGCAATATCTGCAGATATCTCAAGTCCATTCTGTCATTGATTTGAGAGCTTTAAACAGTCAAATTGTAAAATGTATGATGTCTATGGATAATATTGGTTTGTCAATATAAGCCCCTGACAGTGCAAAACATGTGAAAACGAAATGAATACATTCCTACACACATCTCCAGTGTGTCTTAAATCATTTTCTTTTCTGCTTGTGATCCATCTGTTCATAGCAGCATTTTTGCAGAATGCACAACAACACTATTAACAAATGGTATAACCGTATCCACACATACTTTGGTGAATTCCCAAGGCAATGATTGAGCTGAGGGAAGAAGCAGCACTGCAAAAAGAAAGTTAAAAAAATATTGCATCTATAAAAAGGAACGAAAAAGCTTAATCTAAAATATTATGATAACTGATTCACCATTGCAAGAATACCCAGCTTATGGGCTTGTTATGCATGAAGGACGTATTGAAAAGAGATGCTTTGGAGAACTTTCAAGAATGTCTGATAGGTTTTCATGAAGCTGAGGAATCATACGCCCTCCACATCACATTTCTGCAGTATATGTCCCATATTACAAACCCCCAATGGCACCGGATGAAGGCTCATCTTCCTCAAACCATAGCAACAATGCAAAGCCGCAAAAAAGGGATTGGGAGGGCTAACATCAGAGATTCCACGACCGGAAACACGACTCAGTGCAAGCTTGCATCACACTGCCAAATCATTTTGCTTTCTTTTTCCCTTTTGCTCATAATCCCATGCATGACTTGAACCCCTTTCAGAAAGCACGGCTCTTTTGAACCAGCGACTTATCGCTCTTCTTCGTACACGGAGTGTGGGAGTGGGGTTAGGGAAGCCCGATTGCACAAGCAAAACCCCACTCAGCAAGCTGCAGGTTTCCCTTGCAGTTCCAGAAATACACCCTTGTGCTCGCCCACCCTTGTCCCCGGACATCCATCCTCGCCTTTCAGGCTGGGAGGGGCCGGAGCTTCGGCTTTCTTCCTGATCGTGACTGCAGAGGGTTCCAGCAGTTCCCCGCCCGCTCTGACTGACTCCCCCACATTCCCAGCAACCTCTTCTCTACTCTGAGCCACAGCTCCAGAGCACACCAGCAGGCCAATCTGGCTCTCCTCCAGCTACCTGGAGTTATCTAATCACAATAAATGAGGATAAATTAGCTTAGCACCACGGCGACAGGGCTCACTTCGTGTTCCGCAGCAGGGTGCTCAATAGTTTTAGCATTCTTGCTTGTTCTAGAGATGAGGCCCATTACTTTGTCCTCAACTCTCAAGCTGCCACCTAAGCCATTTGGAGAAATCAACAAACTCATCATGCACTCACATGGCAGTTCTCTCCTTACTGTGTAATCCGAGAAGTTAGCACTGCGTATTTCTTTACCAGACAGACTTCATAATGACTGACCCCCATCAAGGTGATTCAATAAAAGCCTATAAAAGAATTCATCACCTTTTCTGAGGGACAAATACAGAATTGAAAAGGGATGAGTCTATTCAAACAGACTGCACTGCTGCTATGAGGAAACAAAATAAGAATGTGGCGTCTCTCTCTCTCTCCCTTTCCTCGCTAACATAAGTAACTATGGTAACTGGCGCACTGCATGGCACTGCTTCCACAAGCTCTCCAGAAATAAAACTGTTGGGCTAAGAGCGAGCAGGTAAAGACAAAAGATCCCGGGCACCACTATTTATAGAGGCAGGCTTACATAATGTCCACACGGACCAGCGCTGGCTGAGAGAGGTTGGGTTTTGGGGTGAGCGGCACTGGGGCCCTGGCCCTAGAATTGAGTGCGCGAGAGTGGCGTCTGGAGGTTACGCTGTAGATTATGAGCAAGCTCGAAAGGCTACAAGAGGGGGAGGAAGTGGGAAAGAAAGAATTTGAGCAGAGAGGGGATGGTGGATTGCATTTGATGGTTGCACTGCTAAAGGGTGAACGCTTTACATGCGCTTGTTAATCAGCAACTCAAGCTCCCATGGGATGCAGATCAGCCCGTGGTGGTGGGAGATGTTCGCCGTTGAACGTCACCGTATCAGCGATTACATCACCATTCGACTCACTGAGGTAACAAGCGCTCATGACAGATGGAAAGAACGCTGTCAGGGATAACAAACAGAAGACTTTACCCGCTGGCGCTGTGAGACACAATCACTACATTCCACACAAAAGCAAGACAACACAGCTGAGGGCCTGAGATGACAATGTCACAATCTGTTTGGCTAACGATAGTGGAAGGATTGAAAGACGGTATAAACGTAATGAGGTTTAACTGACAAGCCTTCTTTAGTCGATAGCTTGTTTAAAGGCAGAACTGTCAGGCCTGGCGTCACAAAAAAAATTCTTTTGACAGACAGAGTGTGACTAAATGGCTCCCCCTAGCAGCCATTTGACATTATTACACTCGCACACTATAATATTGATTCTTTGGAGATTGCCTGAACGAGGTGTGAATGAACAGCTCCATTCTTATCATCAGTTGATATAATCAGCAAATGAAACCTTCACATTTCATAAAACAGGAAGCTTTGAGAATTTAATGCAATAATTGTCCCATTACGGGGCAAAAGAAAGTGTGACTCACGTAAATATGCCCCAACTACTCTAACCAATGGATGCAAATAGAGGCTCAGCTCAGGATCTCATCAATGCGCAAATGGAGGAACTCTGACTCATCTATTTATGCCTGTGCGTTAGATCTCGCTAATGCTGTTTTGGCTATTATCCCATTGTACCGTGGGTCTAAGGAGAGGGAGGGGGATTGCGCATTGAGTGTTTTAGTCACACTGAACAACCAAAAACTACAAAGGCTGGGAGATGCATTTCAAATGACAATAGCTATGAGGGCACACATGCTATGAAGCCCAAGGGGAATGCGAATATAGAGGAAGATGTGTGTTTATCTCCTCTCTGATCATTCGTCAGATTGCTGACGTTGCCACATGGCTCTGAAAATGTGAAGTATAAAAATGAAATCAAAACAACACCAAATACAATGTGACTCATCAACAGGCTTAAGTCTTCGGCACCGTTGACGCAACCAAGAGTGTGTAAACAGATGGATGTCAACACTCTTGAACTTTCTCTCCGGTTATCATCATCAATACACTTGATCACGATTAATCTACAAGTTGGTCTCCTCACGGAGGCCCCGAAACAGTATTGCATCATTTTAAGGTGTACAAGATACTTTAAGTATGTACTTGCAATTAGATACAGTAATATACAGTGGTCTTCTCTCTTTTTTGCATGTTTGTTACACTTAAATGTTTCAGATCATCAAAGAAATCTAAATATTAGTAAAAGATACAAGTAAACACAAAAACTGAAGGAGAACGCACAGCCATTTTAGTGGGCAATCACTTTTTCACACAGTGCCATGTAGGTTTGAGTTTTGTTTTCCCTTAATAATAACCTTCATTTAAAAACTGCATTTTGTGCTTGTTATCTTTGAGCAATATTTAAATTGTTTGATGATCTGAAACAAACTTTTTCACCACTGTATTTGTATAAATTATGTTTTTTTACCGATACCTATAGATGCTGCAGCTCAGTCGAGTGAAAGCAGGAAGACTGATCTGGTTCAAATATAGCAGGACTTAAATTGTCATAAAAAGTCATGCTATATAATTAATATGACCATTCTGTGTGTTTTTACTTCCTCTGAACTCAAGACAAAAAAAGAACATTTATCAAAGATTAAAAATTTCCTGCTGCATGGGGAACGATTTTTATATTTGAATTGTCTATTTGTGGTCTTCTCTTTTTTAAGCTTTATGTACACACACACACATATGTATATTTAGAATTTCTAAAAATTGTGGTTAATCTTTACATTTTATTTACAAAATTTATTTTATTCATTTATTGCTTCTGGAAAGCTGGATATTTATAAACAATTCCATGTGAAGTTAAAGTTTCCATCAAGTAATAATAATAAAAAAAGATATACACTATATTACACTTGTTTAACATTATCTTAATGTCAGATCAACAGAATTTGTAACAGAAATGGAGAATACAGGTCGTAAATACAACTTAATACTTTAAAAAAATCGATTCATGAGATTAATGAATGTGAAATTTTCAGAGGCAACACAAAACTGTCCAGAAAGGGAAAGCAAGTGATCTATGTCTGTCCTTAAAATGCTCTCCCACTCAAACCGGCTCATCATTTTTTGTTAAGCCCTTTTTTTAATATGACAGCATTAAGCAGGCTACTTTGTCAAATTGATTGTATTAAGAGCTTAAGCTTCAGTGTATACAAAGCAGTTCAGTGAACTCACACTTTATGTAAAGGTGTAAACACTGGTCTTCATTTGGCATAAAATGTTGACTAGATGTCTGCGCACTCACTTACCTTACGATCACTTATCTCTTTGATTCAATGAAAACTGAGACTGTCTACCTGAAACAGAATAAAAATCCATGTGTTGACAGAATATATACTTTCCTACAATACAAAAAGCAACTTTAATATTTACAGAAGCTAAAATAGTAAACAAAGTACATTTAAACTGAAATGAATTAATTGTAATAATCAAGACACACTTAGTTGGTTTGACAGAGCCTTGTTTGAAAATTTGAAGTCCAAATGTCTGTAGACTTGTCTGTCTTATGAACAGAAATTATGATATACAGATTGCAATTCAGCATATTCCGCTGTTATTGCAAAGCAACATTCAGGCGTGGCCGATTCAATTTATACTCCAACACATGAATTATATACAAGGAAGAACATCCCTGGCTATAATCAGTCGAAATCACACAATGCTTTTAAAGAAACATCATCCATAGAGTGATATGATCTGAATGTTTAAATACGAGATTCAATTAAACTGAAGGAAGATTTAATAAGAAGATTTCAATTTATTCAGTTAAATGAAGACAAACAGCAATGGACGAAAAAGTGCACCGTCTTCTCCTGTCTCAAATATATGATATTGTTTTGTCTGATCCAGAAAAAGCTGACGGCTCTTCAAACCTGAGGATATAATCACATTAAACCAGACATAAAACTGAAATATTTAAACAGGGCTCTTAATTATTACATTAAATGAGGAAATAAAAAAATCCACCAATTATCTAAATTACGTAAAAAATGAAATACAGTTTGTAGTAACAAACATATGGCACCAATTGAGCATCATAATTTATCTTTCTGATTGTGGCCTGCTACTGATTTTCAATACTCTTCAGCCATTATCAGTACAGTCAGAGCAGACCAGCCAGTAAAGGGGTGGCTACCCTGCCCTCTTCCAGTGCTATCACTGTACTGTTCCCAGATGTATCCCGTTTCCAGATACTGCTTGTAAACATTATTGATTAGGTTAGTCCTGAGCTCTTGATAAAGAGTAGCTGCCTTCTCTTTGTATGGCCCTTCTATGCTGCCATAGTGATGCAGCGCTCTAACAGCCAGGTAGTTGATGTTGATCCAGATCGGTCCTCGCCAGTAGGGGGCATCGTGTTCCGTGTTCCTCTTCATGTAGAGGGGATCTGCACGTGAGAGTGAGCGGAGGCCATAGGGCGTCCAAAGGCGTTCGGGATCTTGAATGTGTCGCAAAATATGCTCCAGTTTTGGCGAGTCTGGTGTCAAAATATGAAGCAAGAATGGGAAAAGGCTAACGTAGCCTAATGCATTCACGTACTGTGGCTTAGGGGCTCTGCGAACGGAGCGAACCAACCGTGAGACTGGGAACTGGTGCCGTGGCTGTCCAGGGGGCACAAACACCTTCTCCTGCTGAAGTGAGACCGCCTGGGTGTGATTGCCGTAATCACTGAAGGTGTGCAGATTCTCGGACCAGTGTAGTTCGTTTAACAGATCGTTATTGCTTAGAGTACGATGGGTGTTCTCGTACACCTGGTGGGGTTCCCCAAGTATTCGTGCCACATTCGCCATGATTCCAGAGATAAGGGTCATCCAGCAATACAAGTCTACATGCCTCTCGTCAGCAGATGGGTGGGAAGCCCGTGGGTAGTCATCCAGGCCAGAGGTCAGGGTCTTGGGATTTAAAAAAAGGTTGGTGTCTTTGTCCCTGCCTCGCCAACGGTAAGAGTTGGCAATGGGTCCAGCTTGTGTGGTGTTAAACCACTCAAACCAGATCTGCAGTCTTGGGAACAACCTTCTCAAGAAAGGAAGCATGGTCTGAGAGGACAACAAATCTGGTTGAGCATCCCACTTCTCCAGCAACTCCTGAAGGGAGAGGAAGAGCGTGGGAGGGTTTGCGTTTTCATTGTGCTGCACTATGAACTCAGATGGGACTTTGCTGCGGGCTTCATCATCCAAGATTTGTTCACGTGGGATCCAGCCCTCTACGTTGATCAGATCGAGCCAGTGAGCAATGACCTCCTGTGTTAACTGACTGTCCCATTTGTTGAGGAGAAGCTGATGAAATCCTTCATCCCAAAGAAACCCCCTGGGAAAGAAAGATCGTGATGGTACCGCCGTAAATAGCGGCCCCTCAGGGTAAAGCACAGGGTGCTCATTATAAACCGACTGTACAACAGACTGTCCAAAGAAATATCCCATGCCCCCAAGCATGTTGCTTAAAGCTGCCTTGGCAAATTTGATCTGTGAAGATGGGAATCCTTTTGCTTGGAGGCCAAATGTACCCTCAAACCTCTCATCAAACACCATCTTGCGCTTCTCCAGCTCGTCCGTAAGCACCGAGCCCACTAGTTGATTCGGTCGTTCACGGAAGCTTCCGGATTCAAACAAAACCTCAATCTGGAAAGGGGTTTGAACGGTCACCTGATGCACCACAAAATCACTCTCCAGCTTGGGATCTTTCTGTTGATTCTGTTGGTTAGTGACTTTGTAAGAATCCACAGCAAAATAAGGTCTTTTTTCACCTTTGGGGGGGCTGAAAATAAATTTGTGATTTAGGCTGTTCTTCACTATATCGGTCAGTTTATCAAGGCCAGGGCTCCTAGTTTGTAGGTAATTATATCTGAAAAGAAAAAGAGTAAAACAATACAATAACATGTCAATAATCATTGAACAATTGAAGATTTCCTATGTTGAAATACACTACACTTCTAAACTAAAATGTTTTCCATGTTTCACATCTTCATTTAAAAATGTATTTTTTAAAAACTGCAATTAATTAATCATTATTACTAAGTACAGTAATACCTCGGTTTACGAGCGACTTGGTATACAAGCAAATCGGTGTACGAGCATGGAGGGTCGTATCGGTGTACGAGCATTGTCTCGCCGACAAAAAATTTCCCTCACCCATGCGCAGTTTTGCGTCGAAAAGATCCCTTTATCACCCCTTAACTCGTTCATTCTCTCAGTGTCTCTCAGTATGGGTGCATCATTCACCACAGTGCATTATGTTATAAGTTGTTGTGAATATGATTACATGTGAATATGATGAAACTTTATTAATGGAGCATGTTACCAACAACACACATTGCATACTAATGAGACTCACGTGTGTTCACAGTCCAACGCACCCAATGACGTTCTTAAAGGGCCATACACTTTTATAGAACAGCATACTATAACAGTTATAAATCTGTACAGATCATATACATAAGTGATTTACAGCGGTTTTACCTCGTGTTGTTGCATTAATTGTGATCGCTATTCTTCACGTTGTAATATCGTTACAAATGTTGAAGGAACTAGTTAATCTGATGTCAATAAGTTTTAAGTTAACAGTCTTGTCACTTTAAGAGGGCGGGGTTTCAGTCGGCGCTAGAGAGAGTTGAGTTCTGAGGGATTTGAGAGAGCTCCGAAGTAGAGATAGTTTTGTTTCTTCTGTTATGTACGGCGTGGGTTGAAGCCAGAACAGCAATCCGATAGTTCTCAATAAAATCTCTGAATGAGAAGGAACCTGTCTGGTTATTAAAAGAAGCAACGCTAAAATGTAGTGAAATATATAAGCAGTAACCCCACCCCCCCTCCCCTCCCCTCTCCTCTCGTCTCGATCATGCCAGCAGTGAAGAGGTAAAGTGCATGTTACAGTAAATAGTTAATAATGACAGTTAAACTCTAAAAATACTTAATTAGTATTTATATGAGATCTTAATGGTTATAATTTTAAATGTAATTAATAGGTTAAAACTAAAAAAAATATTTAAAATGGGCATTTATGGTCGTGTGGAACGAATAAAGTGATTTTTAGTGCGTTTAGTGGGGGAAATTGTTTTGGTGTACGAGCATATTGGTTTACGAGCTCGCTCTTGGAACGAATTAAACTCGTAAACCGAGGTATTACTGTATTAGTATCCTACTACAGTGGAGTTCACTTCTCTTGAGCTCGGTTATCTCGCCAACCTTGTTATGTCGACGTTTTTGAAGTTGAACCGCCAAACTCCCTATTTTTCTTAGCATTTTCTTATCGGTTATGTCAATTCTTTTATGTCGCCGAACCCTGATATCTCGAGCACAAAAGAGGGACAAAGTCGGCACTTTACATCAGTTATCTTGATCCCTGTGACTAATGATAGTACCGAATTCACCGCGCATGCGCTGAGTTTGCGTTGAATGTGCATCAAGGTCTGTATAGTCGCTCACTCCAATGACGCTTCACTCACTCTTATGGCGCAGTGCCGTGCAGCCGCAGAAGAACTTGCGCATAAATCAAGTCTTACAGATGCTATCTTGGAAGAGGCGCAGGAGTTAGCATCATTGTCCAGGAATTCCCAGATTACATTGACATCGACAAAGACGTCGTTACTGATAGAAGCTTAGAAGCATTTGTTTTTAAGCAGACCGTTAAAGGCAAAAATGCTTTGTAGTCTTTGTAAAGAAACCATAGTAACCGTGTGTACAATACGTTCAGAACTGTGTCAGAGAGAAATTAGGTGTTTTTTATTGTATACTTGTAAATCTCTGCTGTCAGTTGGTGCACATATGCCTTTTGTTGTTAGTAAACATGTACAGTGTATGAACATTTTTATAGCATGCCGATCGCTTCATCAAATAAATCGCCATATTGGCTTTTGGTTTTCTCAATCCTCGGTTATCTCGACGCTTTTTTGCAACCCTCGAGGCCGTCGACATAACCGAACTCCACTGTACTGTAATACTATAAAACATATAGTTTTAATTTAATATTGTTAGATATTTTTTAATGATACTGCTAAATACCTTCATTCCTCCCTACTTCTATGGTTTGCAATTATTATTTATTATATAAGCTTTTAGTGTATAATAAACGTAAGATACCTGGCATATTTGCCACCTGCACCTTCCCCAGCAGTGGGTTTGCCAAAAGTGATCTTGAAGTTGCCAAGCTCCTCAGATATTCCTGTCACGGAGCTCAAGCGATTTTTGTCCTCTACATGAGCCTGCAATTGACCTTGAACATCCGTGGCAGTGTAGAACATCAGTGAAATCACAGGAGCTGAAGAAGCAATGCTCTGCCAATCAGAAACAAAGAAAGACTTGATATGAAGCAATTTCGACATCAAGTAATATTACTCTAAAAATGTCTCTCTTTTCTGTTTAACAGAATTAAAGGGATAGTTCACCCAAAATGTAAAGTCTTGCCAACACTTACTCACCTTACATTTCTATGTATGTCAGTGGCTTCCGTCAACTCTTTGATTACCAACATTCTTTAAAATATATAATTTTGTGTTCAACAGAAGAAAGAAATTCACACAGGTTTGGAACAACTTGAAGGTAAGTGATGACATTTTCATTTTTGGGTGAA
Source organism: Rhodeus uyekii (assembly GCA_037043235.1). NCBI lineage: Eukaryota > Metazoa > Chordata > Actinopteri > Cypriniformes > Acheilognathidae > Rhodeus > Rhodeus uyekii. The sequence continues at coordinate 137,928 of JAWRVZ010000187.1, read as the reverse complement.
TTTTTCACTTTAACCACTTTAACCTCAAATCATTTTAAAGAGAATAGCAGAAAAGGCATGTGGTATGCGGAGCTGACGAACTCTCTAGCATAATCTACAGTAAGTGACCTTCAGAAAATCATGTAGATTGTATATTCACACTCCATTCAAATTTTATCCAATTAACTTTATATTGATAAGAAGAGGATAGTTTGGCATTGGCATCATGACATTTAGTCATTTCTAATTACATTTCACAGAGACTCCCTTGATGAGGAGTAATTTCTTATCAAAAAATATTTTGGAGGTTAAAAATGTATTGAAAGAGCCATGACTTTTTTTTAGTGAATAAAGTTTTTTTTTCTTCAATTCCTTGAATGCCACATTTTAGAAAACTGTAAGAGTATTAATCTTTATTTACATGTTGTTTTGCAGTAATCCTCCAAGTCCAGTCTCCACCATGATCTCCTCCCATACGCTTCACAAACTCTGTAGTCAGTGTGAAATCACGGTCATGAATCTCCTGAACTCCAAAAGACACTCCATCATGCATTAGCCAGCCATAGCCCTGCAAATGGTCGCCTTGCTCACAAGTGTGCCTAAGATTTGCATCCATATCGGTGAACTGACGCATCCACATTAAGCCTAAATAAATCAATAGAAAAGACAGGGTTGTAATAACCTCACAACATAACAAAGATTGGTTGCATAAAGACAAACTGTGATTCTGAAGCACCTCACCTGTCACAACAGATCTAGGACTTCGTGTTTTCATCCCGAAGTACACCTGGGGTCGGTAGGAGCCCCAATATCTTTCTGGAGACACAGCAGGACTTGAGCTGTTAGGATCCAAGACCCGTGGAGAAGGGTGCAAGGTCACGACCCTCCTGGCCAAGGATGAGCGCATATAAAGAGCGTAGAAGAACCAGATGAGACTGAAGATACACAAACCGATGGAAATATTGATAAAGACCTTCCCAATGTCTGTTTTCTTTTTCTTCTCCTTGCGCGGTGGAGCAGGTGCTTTTTCCTCTTTTCTTGGGCTAGGTACTCCATCACCAGTTGAAACTCTCTTCCTCCGCCGACCCATCTTTCTTCTTACCTGACCAAGATGGTCTAGATATAACAATCATTCAATTGCACCTGCAAATCACCAAAGTCAAGAGATTAGACTGCTGTAATGTGATTGCTGCATAAGACCATCTAAGGCATATGTTTCTTATACTGCATTTACAGAAATATATGTCCCTAAAATAAGACTATAACGTTACACTTGTAGATACAAATTCAAATAAACAATATACAGACTATTTGAAAAATGAATGAATGAATGAGAATCAGCTCGTTAGTGTCTATTTAACGCCTCTGCAATGATCATTCTCTCTGTACTGCATTTGAACGACGCATTATAGTTGATTGCAAATTAACTCTAGCAAGAAAAACATGAATTGTATATGTTTTTTCGATGACGCTACCTTATGTACTTGTCAGTAATCTACTGAACATTGTAATAAAGCAGCACGGACGCTTCCGCATTTCCTCTGACGTTCACATATTGGTGAAGCGCTCAGCAATAACACAAGTAAAGTCGCTGTACTTCAAATTAAAAGTTCACCATCGGCAATACTCTCACTGCCTGTAGCTTAAAGTTGCAGTGGGTAATATTGACCACTAGCGGTTGAAATGGATACTGCAAGTCTCAAATCAAAATATTGGAGAGTCGTTTCTTTCACGAGGGTTGCCAGATTGTTTTTCAAGGCAAAACCTTGTTTTCCGTCAACTGGCAACCCGTATTGTCGAAATACTACTGGGTAAATTGGCAGTTGGGGGACAGACCAAAATCAGACACCGGACGCACATTTCATTTAAATTTAAACTAAAATAAATGTTTGTTGCCATCTTTTTTTTTAGGAGAAATGGGTTTGTGAACTTAGCATGTTTCCTAAATATTTAATGCACAGCACAGTAAAAACAACAATAACAACAAAAAAACATTACAAACTGCACATTTAGCACCAAAAAGTATTTTTAGAAGGAAATTCACATTTGAGTATTTGAAATGTAATATTATTATAATATTACTTACAACTGTTAAACTGTTCATGAACAAAGAAAATTTGTCTCATAAAAAAATTTAATTTGAAGAGTTTGTCATATATAAGGAGACACTGATATCCTCATTCTTATCAAATTCAGTAATTCTTTGTTTGTTTGTTACCATGAAATCAAAATGGACTGTTCTTATTATTCATGGGATAATGTTTATTTTAAATAATTTATCTGTGCACATCATTGACTAAAAATTAATGTGCCTTCATTATCTTTAATCAAAATAATTTCTTCTTCTTGCAGAGACAGACTTAGGGAGCCGATTTGTTGTTGCCTCACTGCCCTATTACACAATGACTTTTTAGGCAGTTTTGCAATTGAAGGTACCTCATGAAACTGATTTTGGACAGACTTCTGAGGCAGCAACAGTTTAATGAACAAATGAGTAAACTCATCAAACATAGAGTGAGCTGAGGTGAAAGCTAAGCAAATATTTCATTACTACAATAGTAATTTCTCAGTAAAAATGAAATTCCACATGATAAGCATTGGTCAAAAACATGCATTTTTACTCGCAAACTGGCCACCAACTGCAACTTTCAGAAACCATCTTTATCTTTAGGTCAACTGTGATTCAATACCAAACAAAGAGGTATGAGGAAATGGAATAAGAGAAAATATGATGCTGCTCAGACCAAATGCTTTACTGGAGAAAGTTTCCTCACACACAGAAAATGTATAAAAAAAAAAGGTTGGCCAACCGTGTATTTATTTAGCATAATGTTCTTATCCAAATAGGGAATGTAGATTTGCAACATAGGGTATTGCAAAGATTACCTAAACAGAGTAAAGTGACTGTTCTTTACACAATACTTTATCATAGTAAGTTTTGATTCAGAACATATAAAATTAGATTCAGTGCATTATATGTAATATACTGAATAGATCATGTGGGGTTAATTACATTGTAGGCTACTTCAAACTCAAACATTGATGCATGAGGATAGTGAAGATGTGTACATGTACACAAAGAAAATGTTGTGCGGAAAGCCCTTTGATTCCATTTTTGCACACCTGCACAGATTTTCAATAGTCTATTTTTCCTTTCTTTTTTTAAAATGACTAAACAAACCAAAAGGTGGACATGCGCAGAGACCATAACTATATATGCACAGATCAAACAGCACAGATCTGAGCACCTCCCTATCAAACAGCACAGAATCTCTTCAGGCTGTTTTCCAACAAGTTTAAAGGTATACTTGCCATTTCAGATTTATTTTACGCATTTTTAACTTTGTGATTGTGTATATTTATACACACACACACACACACACACATATATATATATATATATATATATACATTTTCGTGTGTGTGTGTGTTTTTCTGTCTTTCAGGTTAAGCCATGGTGACTCAAAGTTCACTCTATAGAATTGTCATCCTCTTTGTCATTCTGCACAGTGAAGAAAAGACTCTAGCTTTCAATTGCTTGCTGACTACATCGACTACCCACAAAGAAATAACGCAAATGGCTATTTTACAAACAGTAGCAGAAGTCTGTAAGGCACAGGCTCTTCAACAAGGACGAGACTTTGTGCAGGTGAGCATAGAGTCATTGTTTTGTTGTGGCTATATAGATGGTTCCTATACTTCAAAAGTGTTTTATATATATATATATATATATATATATATATATATATATATATATATATATATATATATATATATATATATATACACACATTTTAATATATACATATATATATATATATACACATTTGTGGCTATATAGATGGTTCCTATACTTCAAAAGTGTTCTATATATACACACACATTTGAAGGCATAAATAATGTACTACATCAGAAATTTACATTATGACGTATTTATAACACTGTGCACTGTTAATGTAGATGTGCTAAAAATTACAACAAAAAAATACAAACTTTCTTGCAACTTGGAGCTGCTGTACAGCCAAAACAAACATTGTTTTTCTTTTATCTCTGTAAAGCTGCTTTGAAACAATCTCTATTTCAAAAAGCACTACACTGTATAAATAAAGGTGACTTGACCTTTAAAGCCCAGAGTCAGTCTGCTGATGTTTGCACTGTTACTCCATTTTTTTATACCATGAACAATAGTGAATTTGCAAGTGAATTAATACTTAAATAAAGACAGAGTAAATGCATTTAATGTGTCTACCCATGCATGCTCACAATGAAAATTAAGTTGGATGGGTACACAATCTATTCAAAGGGTCATAATACATAAAGGGTAATAAAAACTTTGCTTTTCAAATTGTTTCACTTTTTTTAAGCTACTCTGTCAAAATGTGCTTTCCCTTTCTGTTTCAGCCAAGTGTATTGACAGTTGAGTCTCTGACAGAATCTTGCTCAACTCCTGCATCAGCCAAAGGTTTCCAACAAGCCATTAGTAAAATATGCAGCAGTAATGCTCGGGTTGATAGAAAGCACATATCGCATGCAGAATACCACTTCGATGATGAGCAATTTTTGAAGGGCCGGGAGCTCATCACAGAGGGTGTCAAAGCCGTTAAAGCTGCTGCTCAACAGGAGAACTATGAAACAGCAAGACAGCGGTTGGGTGAGGCTCTGCATACTCTACAGGTGTGTCAATAGTGTAACAGAAGGGAACAAGAAAACTAACTGTGACCAGGAACTAAGTGCATGATAGTTAATTTAAAAAAAACTGGAACTAAGGAACACCAAAAAAAACATAAACGCAAGCAATAGCATTTATATAAGCTAACAGAAAACCCTGACTTAGCAAGCAGAACACTCACACTCGGTCGATTTTTTACATAGTGCTTCATGAGACTATTGTCAAGGTATTCCCGAGGCGTTTGACGCAGCATGAGTTCCCTTGAAAGGAACATCAAATGGAACATTTGTTTTTTTGTTTGTTTTTTTGCAAATGAAAAACTTAATTAAAAAAATAATTTTTGTGAATTATATGTAAATAACAGCCAAACTTCAATTTGTTCATCATATAAAACAATATCTTCAGAAATGTTTTTAATCTTAAGGTCAAGGTTATTTAATGAAAATAAACTCAAGTAATCCAAGAAGATGACAACAAACAAAGTCCTGTTTTCACACCTTGTGATGTGAAGGTGTGACAGTTTCATTTCAGCGCTGTATTGACATCAAACACCAACATCCTCTAAACGACTCATGGAAATGTCAATATGGAAATTGTGTGAGACTTTAAAAAAAATTCTACATGTAATGACATTATAATCTATTGTTGTGTGGACATAAATATTAGGACTTTGAGCAGGCGTTAAGTTTCACACCCTTACACCACACGGACACCCTAGTTTGTTTTCATTCTCTCAAGCGTCTCTTTTGTTTCAGTTTCAGTTTAACAAAAGATCAATGTTAAGTGTCGTATTCTACATAAAATTGACATTGACATTAGACATTGCCCTGACAATGAATTTTGGTCACCTGACATCAGAACTTATTATCAACAAAAATGGTGGCCTGCTGGGTATATGCTCAAAGCTATAAAGTGAAACTGAAAGAAATTGTCTTTAGAAAAAGGTCAAAATAATGACGGGCATTATCTAGTTTACAGTTTAGATAATGGGATGACCTCTGACAAGGTGAAGTATTTCAATGTGATATTTATGTTCCTGAATGTACGTAAATGTGTTATTAAAACCATTTGTGTCATCTGCCCTCTTGTGTGACTAAAGGATTTCTACAGTCATAGTAACTGGATAGAACTTGGAAATCTATTCCCATTCTCCAACCTGACCAGACCTGATAGCAGAATAGATAACATTGCAGGTATGGCTAAACAAAAGCAACAAATATTGATTCATGAACAAGTGGTTTTTAATGGCTTTTAATCAACCATTGAAATGATTCACTGCTCTAATTGAACTTATCTTGCAAGGTCACAAATTAAGTAAACTGAACACTAAACTGAGTCAGACTTACTTCAGAATGCCACTCAGCCTTAATTTTAGCAAAGTACTCTGGAGCAAAAAGTATTGATTCATAAGGACTGCAAAAAAAATATCAGTTCAGAACTCACTAAATGTCTAAATTTTCTCTCACTTAAAGACCCTAAAAGACATACTTGTAGAAACTGTGGTAGTGATTGTAGAAACAACATCCTGGAAGACATCATACAAGAGAGAAAACTGACATCAGGATACTTTGGATTCACCCAAAGAGATGGTATTACATATTAAATTCATGCTTTGCCTGTTTATAAATAAAACCTTAACAAAGAAAGAAAAAAATGTATTAAATATATGTAATCAACACATTTTGAATATTGCAGGAAAATGTCGCCACGGCGGTATCTTTGACATTCTAAGTTGGTTTAAAGGTGGAATCAATAAAGATACACGATCATCTGATCATGGTCACCTCCATGATGCAGCTGCAACCGTGGCCATCGCTGCGACCAGAGAACTTTTGGAAGACATTAGAGGTTTTTTGGGAGACTCAAACTTTTTGAGGTAGGCTTACTAATGTTTTCAACTGCGTGTATAACCAATGCACCAATAATTATGTCAAGCACAGAGTTAACATTTGACTCACAAAGAGCTCATTCATTAATGATTACCGCATCATCAACTAATAACATCACTACTGGTATTTATGAATAGCAGAACTGATATCTTTGCTATCTATCATTTTTAAATGTTATTTAGAGTTTATGATAAATGCTTGTTAAATATACTTGCAACTTTTCAGCCATAAATAAATCATAAATGTTTGCTAGTTTCAGAACAAACATTAAAGGAACATAATTTATTTTAACATATTTGAACATAATATTTATTTTATTCAACATATCTCATCCGAGTTGATGCACACTGGTTTTCAGGGTTTAACAAACAAACAATAAAACCATAATGGAATCAGTGACACTGTATAAACTGGACGTGGCACGACACTACACAACGAATCCCCAACAGTAAACTGATGCCCCGTTATATTTCTGACATACTCCAAGTGCTTGTGATGGTCCATCACATCCAGCGGACAGCTGTTGTGACGCGATAATGGTCTCCCCTTGTATAGATGCTGTGTAACAGCTGTCAGTATTTCAGATTCTGGTGTGCTGATATTTGTGCAGATTCTGGTGTTCCCAACTCACCCTCCTTCAAACACATTATCAGTTACAGTGCAACTGCACTACAGACATCAAACTGTGTGAATGTTATCAACGCATAATCATGATGACATAAAATAATACCTTGAGATACGAGCATAATCTGTTTCAAGACCAAGCTTATAACTCAAATCATTTGTTCCCATAATAAATGACAGAAGAAAAAATAATAATTCCGGCCCTCTAAAAAAATCCCTTATTAGTGCCAATAACAATTGTAGTATATAATAATTCCTGTGAAATAAAATAAAAAGTGATTTTAATTATGAGTTCTTACCTTCGAGACAGACGATACAGTAGCGGCTTATGCGGAAGAGGAAGAGGAGGAGGAGGAGGAGGGGGGATTGCGTAGATTACATAAATTACGTAGATCAGTGGTCCCCAACCCCCGGTCCGCGGCCCCCCACCACCCCCCAACAATCTCGAGCGGCCACCAGTCCGTGGCGAAATTAATACGCGTTTACCGGTCCGCAGCACAAAAAAAGTTAGGGACAACTGACGTAGATGATGCAAACACCATAAGGAAGTGTAGTGTTTCTTCCCGTGTAGTGTATTGGATAGATTACACACACAATAATGCTCCTCAGAACCTCATATTGTGAGGTTACTCATGAATCACTCATCGCCCCCGGTAACCCCCGCTGGCTTTCCTGTAGCTCAATCAGTATAAAATTGGTGTTTACAACACCAATGTCATGGATTTGATCCCGGGGAAAGCAAGACCTGATTAAATGTGTTCCTTGAATGCAGGTTGTGCTCATTCTCAATCATGCCACTGACTTCGCATTTGCTCTCATGTTCCTCAGTCCCGCCCTGCTCACCACAATGTTGAAAGGAAACGACACATTTCATTAATATCAATTCACAAATGCCTAAATCTATTTATCATATATTTACAGTACTGTGCAAACATCTTAGGCATAGTAGTATTTTCACCCCAAAAACAGATTTTAAGTAAATTAAAACTTTTGCTGTAGTGTGTCAGTAGGAAAAAATTGTTTACATTTTAAAGCATCCATTTTGGCATTGATTGTAATTATTTAATTAGATTTTTGTATGCATAAGGAGTCTGACAACAGCTAGTGCTTCACATTGAGATTTGATCTTACCATCATCGAGCCTGTCTGGGATTAAAAACAGAACTGAGGCACACTAAATCCATAAGAACTGTGGCAGTCTCTCCAAGATGCTTGAAGAAACCTACCTACAAAGCTACATGAAAAATTATGTGCATATGTACCTGTTATGAATACGAGCCCCGCGCCTCCCCTCATTGGCCACCGGAGGGATCTCACACGTATACTGACACACAGGCACTACATTTCCCATGATGCTGTTCATTGGATTGATTATTGCACCACCTGCGAACCATTACACATTCACAGAGACTATTTTCCAGCAGTTCAGGGCGAAGTTTTGATTTGCTACGGTGATCATTCTGAGCGTTTATAGCCCTGTCTGGTTTCCTGTTGCTGAGTTTGCTGTTACCTGCCCTTGAATTTGATCTGCCTGACATGTGCCTGGATTATCGCTCTTGAATGTTATCTGCCTGTCTTGACTTCCCCGCCTGGATTGTCATTTATGTATGCTCTCTGCCTGTCCTGACCATCTGCCTGTACGGCCTGTATTAAAGACACGCATTTGGATCTCTGCCTGTGAGTCCCTTTTGTTACAGTGCCAAGGACAAAAGCTGTTTTAAAGGCAAAGGTGGTCAGGCCAAATGTTGATTTGATTTAGTTAAGTGATAAATAAAATCCATTTATGATAGAATTTTTTGATACCATCTATACATTACAGAATTTTTACACAAGTGCCTAAAACTTTTACAGTACTGTAGCTTTGCAGCAATGTCTCTTAAAAAGTCTTGGTGATCCTGCAGTTCTTCTAGATTTAATCTGTCTCAGTTTGTTCCATCCCCTCATGTAATCCCAGATAGACTCAATGATGGTGAGATCAGATCTCTGTGTGGAGCATACAGGCGGTTGTCAGAGCAATTATTACAATATTTGGAAATTTAAACTGATATTTCCTACAGACACACTACAGCAAAAGATATTTAACATCAAAGATATATGAAAGAACAAAGATATATAAACATTTTATAGGGTAAAAATACAGACAGTACTGTTTATGTAATATTTATATCTTTGAACTGAATTAATTTGGTGATTTACATGTGAATGCAACCAGTTTTACAAACAATTATGATTAATTCTTTGCTCTTTTGGGACTCTTAGATTGATGGGATTCTCTCACACTTCAGTACTGTGCTTTGCGATTGACACCACAGGCAGCATGGGAGATGACATTGATGAAGTACAACGAGTCACTTCTAGCATCATAGACAATATGAGAGGCACTGTAGCGGAGTACATTCTGGTGCCATTCAATGACCCTGGTTTGAAAAAAAATATTACTTGTTTCAATATTTCACAGAGGATGTGTATATACCTCTGAAGAAATTACTCAAATCTTAATTACTTTATTAACTCATGATAACATATAACTAGTAATTATGAAAACATGATATTATTATCTGATAACTGACCCTTTTACACTCCCAAAGACTTTGGACCACTAATAAGAACAACAGATCCTGATGAATTCAAATTACAAATCAATGCCCTTCGACCGCATGATGGAGGAGACAATCCAGAGCTCAGCCTTTCAGGTCTCAGGGTATGGAAACGCTAATATGAAGGAACAAAAGTTTCTATGTTTCTATTCAGAAGCATTTGTATACAATATGCTTTTGAATTATTATTATTATTATTAATATAAATCAACTTCTGCTGGATTCATTTTGTATTCTACAGAACAGTCTATTTCTTCTTTTTTCTTCAGCTGGCTTTGACTGGCTCACCTCCCCAAACTAAGATATTTGTTTTTACGGATGCTGATGCAAAAGACAAAGAGTTAAAAAATACTGTGCTGGCATTGATTGAAAGCACAATGTCTGTGGTATGCATAACATTTCTATAAATATTATTGTCATGTTAGGACTTGTTCTGCCTGTGTTTGAGTTAGACTTTCAGTTGTTGTTCTTTTGTACACTTTCAGGTATATACATTTAGCCCTTGTACTCACAAGATGTGCAAAAAAAATGTGCAAACAATTATGAGGTTATGTGTGCTCTTGTGAATATCCTTGATTTAAAAACAGTGATGGGAAAAACCCTCTCAAAGTTTGTTGTAACTCATTTACAGTATGTTCATGTATATAATTTTCGTTCTCTAAATGGATGAGTAGTTACACCTTAAAGGTCATTAAACCACTTTTTCTATTCTACAATTTAAAGGTGAACTTCATGCTGACTAATAGTCTGGCTACTCGTCGGATATGGACTGAGGATCTGAATCAAGGGCAGAGTCAGAATTTCTCCACCAGAATTTCCAATCCTTTAAATCAGGTTTATGAGGATTTAGCTCTGGTCTCTGGAGGACAGGCGATTGAAGTTACCAAAGCCACACTTCCCCAAGCCACCAACATTATAGTTGATGCATCCACATCCGCTTTAGTAATTAAAACAGTATCTTATATCTTTCATAAAATAAAGTGTGTTATGTATTTCAGCCATTTGGCTGAAAAGTATTCCTCACTCTCCACAACAGTGAAGAATATGTTTTTGATAATGTTTTTTGTAAAAAAAAATATTAAGTATAAAAAAATCTACAACTATATTTACATTGTTAGCTCTGTGTCTTCAGGTCACTGTTGTCCACATCATAAGGAACCCAGGAAAAGCAGAAATCTTCCCTTTCATTGTGGACTCCTCATTAAAAAATATGACAATCTATATTACAGGCAATTCTCTGGTGTTCAACATCACAAACCCATTAGGTATGTAGACATTACACAAATACTGAGGCATGTATTGATCATATTTATTATCAGTTATCTTTGATGACATTATTTATCTCCACAGGCGATTCTCAGACCAGTGAAGAATTAAATGGAAAACTGGGGTTGATTACACATGTGGGCAACTTTTACACAGTGCATCTAACTGATCAAGTAGGCCTTTGGAACATTGACATTAGCTCATTACAGGCCTACACCATCAAAGTCGTTGGTAACATTTTTGCTCTCTTACATTTACATTTACAAGACACTAGAGGTAGTTCAATCAAATGAAAACTCTGTAATTTACACATCCTCATGTAGTTCCAAAACTGTAGGACTTTTCCTCCTGCAGACTTTAAAAGAAGACCAGGGTTCCCACTCTTTGTAAGATATAATTTTTCAAGACTTTTACAGGACAATTTTAATTTCTCTACAGTAGAACAAAATTCAAGGATCACAAGTTAATGCGAATGTGCTCAAAGTTCGCTCCTGGCAGGTCACTATTCTGCCGAGTGTAGCTCCAAACAGCTCCAATCATGTGCCTGGAAGTTTCTAGGGCTGTGTCTGAAAATGCCCCATTCTCTACATTCAGATCTGGTGCCAAGGAACATAAATCATAGATCACATTCATTTGAATCATTTAAAAATTAAACTTTAAATAAACTAAGAAAACTTATAATTTATTTCTTTATGATATTATGCTCAGCAGTTTGGGAAATAGATGGATAGCTTTCTTTAAACCAACAATCAGATTGTAACCGTTGTGAGCACCTATGCCATCCACCATCCACCTATGTGGGGACGCTGAATATTTTTGAGAGTCAATTTTTTACAATGAAAGTTGATGAGGTCCAAAACCACAGTGGACTGACTTCCGTAACTCAGGCTGGGAAAAATATTCCTGTGGCAATATATCAGCACAATATTACTTTGTTTTCTTTTCATGATCATATTTAAGTGAAATATTCAGTGAGTAGCAGCAAAAGCATGTTCTGTTTTTTTCAGAAATAGATCATCCTGAATCTGTCAATGTTATATTACGATAGCTATTCTATGCATCACAGCAGTTTGAAAATGAAATGTCCTGTATGTGGTGCTAAAAGTTAATCGCTTTATCATGTACTGCTTAAACCAAATCCAACTGTCTGGGTCTTCTTCAGTCAGCAGCCATATCACCTTGTAGCCTAAGACTGGTTGCCCACTGAAGTTAAGCATGGTTGACCCTGTTTAGTACCTGGATTAGTACTGGTTAGTACCTAGTACCCCCAGACCAGAGCCAATTAATGCCTGCCTTGTGCTTTGAATATTTTATTATTATTACAGAATTCATATTTTCTCATTTTATTTGTCTTATCTTATTAGTTCTGTGTATAGAATGAGTAAGATATCGCTGATTAATTTTTAATTACTGTATTTAATTTTTTATTACTGTAGCTTTATTACATTGCCCGCCCCCCCCCCCCCCCCCCCCCCCCCCCCCCCCCCCCCCCCCCCCCCCCCCCCCCCCAAGCACAAAAGTGAAACTCCACCTATGCTTTGAGCTCTGGAAAAGCGCTATATAAATGTAACATTTCTTCTTCAACCAACAGTAGTAATGGTAACAAAACTAGAACAAAAATCAGTTTTAGCTTGCTATTAAAAGTCTTAGAGATCTTTTATCATGACTTATGTTTCACTGGACTCAAACCCCAAGACAAATGCTGTTCGTAGAGGCACTTTTTCCCAATGGGCTTATGTTAGGATTTCAGGTTCAGAATTACATGAGGGTGAATGAAGACAGAATTATTATTTTTGTATGAACTACTACTTTAAGAACTAATTATTTGTTGATTTGCCAGGCCAAAGTGACATTGACTTCCTTTTCAACTTTGTGGAGCTAAGTGATGGTGCTCATTCAAGCTACAGTGTGTTAAGCGGCAGACCGCCAGCAAGTAAGTGAAAATGTAGTCTGACTAACATGCAACTTGTACAACTTCTTGTATTTTCACTCTCTGCGTTGCTCTTTCCCTGCTACAGACGGCAACATCACACTACTGCTCACAGTAATGGGTGGGGACTCTGTTACCCTCACAGAGGTGGCTCTTGTGGAAGCATTGGGAACCCAGACTATTATTGGGACCCTTGAAAAAGTTGCAGATGGGGATTTCTTGGTCACAATGAACAGTGTCCCAGAAGGAGAATTTGTTGTCCGTGTGATGGGAGCGAAGAATTCTTCAGATTCACCAAATGATCGCTTTCAGAGACAGTCTGTCACTCAGAACAGAGCTTCCAGTGTGGTTATTAATGTAAGTAATACAGCTCTCTATTGCTTTGTCGGTGTCCTAGGCGAGATTTTAGAGAGCGCACCCCACAAGCCAACCAACTTGGGTCATTATATTTCCTCAGATTTCGGTTTGTTCTAGTTCAGGGACCGTATTCACAAAACATTTTATCTTGCCACTAAGAGTTCTCCTAAATAGCAATAAAAGGCCTTAGGTAAGAGTTTCCTCTTCACACCGATTAGTTCTAGGAACTCAATTGTAGGTTTGACAAACATTTGATTTAACCATAGAAATATTGTAGAATGAGGAATCATGTTGCTATTTTCAAATAAAGGTTTTACAATAAAAATGTTGCCATATTTAAATAAAGATTTGTAAATGTAGGCTGTCACTATAAAAAAGTCAGCCTCTTACATATTTGTATCTCAAGAGATTGAAGAAGTAAAGCGACAAATTATATTTTATTAACAATATAGCACAGGAGGAGTATCTTCAAATGGTCTAGAGGAGGCATATATATAATATATATATATATATATATATATATATATATATATATATATATATATATATATATATATATATATATATATGCACAGCTGACTCACCTAGTTACCTTGACTGTTTTCTGCATTCCTCCATCCCCTGTCTACTCAGTCAAGACTGGGTCCTATTCTGGGGAGATACCAGGGAGTTCCCTGGGTTAAGGGCTAGTTCTAAGCTCGGAGCTCTCCCTTCCACAGCTCGCCAAATATGCTTATTTTTGTTCTTTAACTCTGTTCAGCTGTAAGTGAGAACTTGTGAATCAACTGCCACAAGTAAAAGGACATTATTTTATTTTCAACTTGACCACAATGTTTTATTCTCCACCATTCAAAGCATTTTGCCTGTACATAAATAAAAAATTAATTAAAGTCCATATATTAAAATATGTATAGGATTGTTTGTGATTTGGTCTTAGTCACTTAGGAGTCCTCTTGACTACCACTAACTTTTCAGATTTAGGTGCTGGTTTTAGAGCTAAAATGCTTTGAGAAATACTCTAAAATTAGGGCTGACTTGTTCATAATCTTTAAGAGTTTCTCCTAAATTGCCAAGTGGAGAGGAGGAGCTAAAGTGAAACCCCGCCCTTTATTCAATATTCTGGTTCATGGGTACTTTAAGGCATCATGGCAGAGCACTAAAGTTGACTAGTGTAAGCAACCAATTATGGAATATTAAGGAAATGCAGTTTTGCCATATAAGAACTTCCACTTTAAAACATTTTTTACTTAAAAGCAGCCTACTTCAGTGTAAAGTTATCATATCATCACGCTTAACGCTGAGAATAAGAACATTTGTAATGTGATGATCTGGAACAGGTATTTAAATCAGAGAAAATCCTAGGTTTGGGTGGCGGGTGGATGATTTATTGTTAACAGCGGATTTGGGTGATGTTGGAGCTGATCCACTAATCTCTGATACTCACACTATTCTTTTCTTATGCAATTAGGCTCAGGCAGATGAGATATGGGAGCCTGGAAGCACACTGAGCATCCGTTTTACAGTGTTGTTCAATGGCTCTGACACGCTCTTCAACATTAACGCCAGGAATGACCGAGGGTTTGCCACAGTATTTCCCAGCACCATGTCCGTTGGAATTGAGAGTAATGGAAACAGCACAATAAATATTACTGCGCCATCAGGCACTCCATCAGGCACTGAAGTGACTCTCACCATTGAGGCCGAAACTTCAGGGAAAAGTGATATCAACTATGCTGTGCTGAGGCTTATAGTTGTTTCTCCGGTAACTATCTTACTTGATTTCTGAATCGTGCTATATATCTAAAATTAAGCAAAAATGTTTAAAAACATACAAATTCTGTAAAACATATTGTGAACCATAAATCCATAATTTAAACGTAATATTTATCAATGGAAGTTTTGGGTTCTTTCGAACAGTCATCAAAGAATCTTGAAATAATGCACCACGGTTTGCACAAAAATACTAAGCAGCACAGCTGTTTACATCATTGATTATAAGAAATGTTTCTTAAGCTCCAAATTAGAATATGTGGGTGAATTCCAAACAGCAGTTTTGCACCCTTGGACTTCAGGAAGAGGTTTGTTGAACAAAAGTGAACAATTGAATTCTTTCACGAAGGAACCTCTCATATGTCAATTAGCGAAGGGAACATGCGATGGTCACTTCAAGCAAGTGATTTAATTGTTTATGGTCATGTGACCTCATCATTCCTTTTAAATAGATGGTGGGAGAGTTTGACGTTAGTCACGTATAAACAGAATGATTCAAATTGTTGTGAGATATATTACGCACATTTTTATCATGCATTTCATATTTAGTTTAAAAAATGTTTGAGATAGGTAAGAAATGTGTTAAATGCTTTCTGTTTAGAGCTGATCGGGAACACACACATACACATAGAAAGCATATTTCAAAACTTAATTATAAATACACATTTAATGCCTAGTTTTGTCATGGTACCATTCCATGTGAAGCTAATGAGGAAATGACATGGTCTTTCATCGCTCCCTTCGAACGCTTCAATATTACGCTACTGTAACACTTGTTCCTGTCTGTCTGGGTCTTCTTTGTCACTTCATGTCAGTCTTGTCATTGTTTCACTTCCTGTCTATCGTGTCATCGTTTCACTCCCTACACCTGTCGCGTAGTCACCGTCATCAATCTCACCAGCTGTCCCTCATCCTGTCTCCATATATATTCCCTCCTGTTCATTTGTGGTTGTCGGTTATTGAATGTTCATAATTGAAATTGTATCGTGTGTGGATGTTTCCTGTGTTCTCTGGAATAAATATGTGTTTCTGGATTCCTGGATTCTCCTCGTCAGTCTCCGCATTGCACATGCTCTGATCCGTCTCCGTTCGTTACAGAATAACCGACCAGGGTTAGTCACCTATAAAGACTTTCAAAGATGGATTACCTCGTCACCCTTGCCATGGCCCAAAGGGCAATACAGTTGTTTTTCGCTGCGGCAGCTGTGCGCGCCTGGAGGCTGCACGGGGCTGCCACCCCAGAGCACGCCGCAACTCGTCAGCCGGTGTTGATTTACCCAGCCTTGGCCCAAAAGGCAGTGTTTTTGTTTTTCTACACGGCAGCCGTGCGTGCTTGGAGGCTGCTGTCACGGTTCTGTCTCTGTTTCCAGTGTTATTAATGTTCTAGTGGACAGAACCGTGGCACTGCTCTCTCTCCCGTGTGTTTGTGTCTCGTTAGTGTCTGCCCCGCCTCCTTGTTTCCCGTAATCATTCCCAGCTGTGTCTCATCACTACCTTCCCTCATGTGCCCTATTTAATCCTGGTGTGTTTGCTGTCCTCTGTCGTATCGTTGTCTTATGATCCTGCATGTCCTGATGTCTGGTCCACGTCGGCTTCCGGTTCATCCGGTTGGTTGTTTTGTGCGCTAGTTCATGTCTGTTATGTTTTCCCCCTCGTCGGTGTTTCTTTTGTTAAGTTCAGTGTTTATTTCTTTGTTTAATAAATATCCTTCACCAGCACATGAGTCCTCCTTTGTACCACCGTGACAGCTGCACAAGCCTGCCGCTTCTCGCGACCGAGTCAGCGCTCCCGAGCCCCGTGACCACCTGTCAGCCAGCGCTAGTGCCTGCTGGCAATGAACTCTTGCCTGAGCCAGTGAAACTCTTGCCCGAACCCACACTCTACGGCCCCCCGGGGAGGCCTCTCAAAGATTTCTTTTTTTTTGGGGGGCAGTAGGGTCATCTTGTGGGTGGGTGGGATAAGGGAGGCGGAGCCTTCTAGGCAGATTACCCTGGACATTCCCTTTACCCTGGCCATTGGCTCCACCTTCACCTCCCTGGACATTCTCCACTACCTGGCCTCTTGTTCACCCGGCTCCACCCTGGACACCACCCAGGACACTCTACACTACCTGGCCCCTTTTTCCCCCGGCTCCACCCTGGACACCACTCTGGACACTCTCCACTACCTGGCCCTTATTCCTCCTGCCTTACCCTGGACACCACCTTGACTCTGTGTTCCCCGGTCTCCAGAGTACCCACTCTCCCGCCCTTATCATGTTTTTTGTCTTGCTTATGTTTTGCATTTGTCTTTTATTTTGGCATGTTTCTTGTTCCATGTTCCTGGTCTTGTTCTGTGTGGTTCCATGTCTGTCAAGTTCTTTTCTGGATGTCGACCACCCTCCACAGCTGTCACCTCTTCGACGCGAGGTTGCGCCTACCGGAAGGGGAGCGTTATGTAACACTTGTTCCTGTCTGTCTGGGTCTTCTTTGTCACTTCATGTCAGTCTTGTCATTGTTTCACTTCCTGTCTATCGTGTTATCTTTTCACTCCCTACACCTGTCGCGTAGTCACCGTCATTAATCTCACCAGCTGTCCCTCATCCTGTGTCTCCATATATATTCCCTCCTGTTCATTTGTGGTTGTCGGTTGTTGAATGTTCGTGTTTGAAGTTGTATTGTGTGTGGATGTTTTCTGTGTTCTCTGGAATAAATATGTGTTTCTGCATTCCTGGATTCTTCTAGTCAGTCTCTGCATCGCACATGCTCCATCTCATGCTCCGTCTCTGTTCGTTACAGCTACACTTCAAGGGCTCTTCGTAGTGAGTAGGGCATAGGGGTCCTCACTTCTGATTGGAATTTGCCCTTAGAATGATTTCTGTAAGCTCATTTGACACCCAAAGACTGGATTAATTGATGCTGACAATTCAACTTTGCCATCACAGTAATAAATTGCACTTCAAAATATAATAGAAAAGTGATTAATATTGTAATATTTCACAATATCACTCTTTTACTGTATGCTGATCAATTAAAAGCATTCTTGGTGAGCATAAAAAGCTTTTAAAATTCAGACATTTAAATACTTACTGCTTCCAGACTTTTCAATGGTAATGTGTGTGTGTGTGTGTGTGTGTGTGTATGTATGTGTATATATACAGTGGAGTTTGGTTATGTCGACGGCCTCGGGGGTTGCAAAAAAGCGCCGAAATAACCATTTAGCGAGATAACCAACACCCAATATGGCGATTTATTTGATGAAGTGATCGGCATGCTATAAAAATGTTCATACACTATATATGTTTGCTAACAACAAAAGGCATATGTGCACCAACTAACAGCAGAGATTTACCAGTATACAATAAAAAACACCTTCCATTCTCAATACAAACCTTTAATTATATTCTCCAACATTGCAAACACAATTTTGCTCACAGCATAAACAATCATAACATATTTGTGAGGTCATCACGCTGTACTTGATTGCATACTTTCTTGCGTTCTGCCTGTCTAATGTGCTTTCTCAACAAATTCAGCTTCGTCCCGTCTTTTAATAACCTCAGCTCTTCAATCCGCAGTGGCGCTGAGCAGACCGTGTGTCAGAAACAGGCATGTGTGTGTGTGTGTGTGTGCGTGTGTGTGTGTGTGTGTGTGGCTGTACTAGATTGCATACTTATGCCCACGTATTATCACCAATAAATGGTTTTAATCAGCCTTGGAATTCAAGGTTTAATTTCCACTCCTTCCAGTATTTTTGATACTGATAAACAAGCCAGCTAGTTAGCTTTTGTCACAGACAGGCGCACACACACAGTGGATGAGAGTACGTCTGAGTGGTCTGAAAACTCGCTAAATATAGCGACAAAGACACCAAGATGGCAACACCGACCACTATCATCGTGCAACGCAAACTCAGCGCATGCGCAGCAAATGGCATACATGTCGCTCTTTTTTGCTCTAGACACTAGGATTTGGCGACATTAAAGAACCGACGTAACTGATAAGAAAATACTAAGACAAATGCGATGAGTTTGCCTTGCACGTGGATCGCGGTCCGCTCACGGTTCACTCTCTCTCGTTGGTCTCATCTGAGGGATAACACGCTGCAGCATCCCGCACGTTTTTTTGTGATTTTGTGAGCAATCTTTGTGTTTGCATTGTTGGAGAAAATAATTAAAGGTTTGTATCAAGAGTCAAAGGTGGTTTTTATTGTGGTGGTTTTACATATGCCTTTTGTTGTTAGCAAACATACACTGTACTGTATATATGTACATGAATACTGATCGCTTCATCAAACAAATCGCGGCAACACTGTTGTGTAAAAAGACACCAAAAACTCGAGCATGTACATTCTCATTTAATAACTCACATCATGTACATCAGTGGTTCCCAACCCCCGGTCCGCAGCCCGGTACTGGTCCGCGGATGAAATGGTACCGGGCCGCGGATCGGTCTGTGGATCAAATGGTACTGGGCAGCGGATTGGATCGAGAATTGGTCCGTGAGCGGCTGCAAGCAGCTGTGGCGCTGTAGCTTTGGCGGTGAGGAGGTGTGTTTCGCTTCACTGTCAGAAGTCAGTATCGCTCCCCCCAACAATCAAGCACCGTGCTCTCTCTAAATATATGTTAATATATGCAACATATGTTATATGGGTTATCTCGCTAAATGGTTATCTCGATGCTTTTTTGCAACCCCCGAGGCCGTTGACATAACCGAACATATATAGACACACCACTCAATCTTTAATAAAATTACTTAATATTTCAGATTACAGACTTCACCCCTCCAGTCTGTGAGATTATCAGCGTAAATGCTAACTGCTCAAGCAACTGTAGCCTGTCTTCATGGGAGCTGTCAGCCAACCTTACTGATGGAAATGGGACAGGCATCGTGTCTGTGACTCTTCGTCAGGGCCTTGGAACCCTCAACACAAGCACCACGGTCGGGGACGGAGGTGTGAATGTCACTCTTGCATTCTACAGTGCCTCGTGTTGTTCTGAAGTAATGGAACTGGTTGCTGTAGACAGAGCTGGCAATGTTGGGATTTGCTCAAGATCGATAACATCTTCTGTTACCCTCACACCAAACACTACAACAAACAGCATGACAACAACCACAACAGCAGCAACTTTCTGTCCCAACATTAATGTCACCAACAGTTCTGGGAACACTTTTTGTCCACCTGTCAATATTTGGGTTAGCGTGGGATCCATCTTGCTGTTCCATGTGTTTTGTATCTAACATTTATCTACTCGTTGGCTTTACATCTTGCTGTCTTTTCATCCATCACCTCTGTTCATTTTTAAATGATCAACACTAATTATGTGGTTTTAATTTGCCTATGGATTATTATGTGGTTTTTCTATTGAATGCATTGATTAATGATACTGTATAAATACTTATTTTATAGCATTTAATGCCAAGATAATTGCAACTATTGATCTTTAACAGTTTAACAGATTAAATAGATTTTTAATTTTGTTTTACATGGTAATGGAATTATATATAGATTGACAAAATTTTATATCATAAAAAGTTTGGACTATGGTGATACAAACTCATAACCAATGTTTTATAACCAACTAAACAAATTAACAAGGGCAATTTTGGATGATTTATAGATATATCTATTGTTCATTTTATTTTTGGTTTGTTGAAAAAAAACTTCTCGCTGTAACTACTTATGTTAAATAATACTGTTACTAACAGAGGTACTCTCTCATTAAATCATTAAAAGTTCTCATATGGATATTTGGGTTGAATATAAATAAACTTGTACAATAACCAGCCTTAAATACAGCTTCTGTAATATTCTGAAAATCAAAGACAAATATTTTCAAATAAACTGACTTAAATTAGAATGCTTGAAGTCAAAATGAAACTGCTGATTGTAACCCAGATTACTTCAGAAATATGTACTGTATTTCTCAGTATTATTCTCCTCATTATTTCCCTATAGCGGCTAATGAGTCGTAAGTCTCCAAAGAAAATTGATAAAATAGCTTACTTCCGCACTGAAAATAAAGTGGAAGACTTGTGAAGTCTACACTTGTCCAGTAGAGACACAGATTCTCTGTTGGTGTTTCACCAGAATGTACTTGTGTGCAAACATTCGCCCACATCGATCGCAACCCAAAGGCTTCTCGCGTATGTGGATCTTCATATGCGTTTTGAGGTTTGAAGACTGGTTGAACATTTTTCCACAGAGGTTACAACCATAAGGCTTTCAAATTATCATTGTGTAAATGTACACCTTCACCTCTATCATACATTTCATCATACTTATTATCCATTGGACTGCCAAGAGAAAGAATCATGAATTTTGTCATTTTGAAAGCAATTTTAGCAGAAAATTGTGTTGTTTTTATTTTTCACACACAATTTCTATTGGTTTGTTGGTAACAATTTACAACAAGGTCCCATTAGTTAATAAACTACAACTAAGCAATACATTGGTTAATATTTAATTAGTTAATATAATACAACTAAGCAACACATTTTTTTTAATTTTTTATTAACGGTAGTTAATAAAATACAACTGTTCACTGTTAGTTCATTTAAGCTCAGGTTCATCAAAAATATTTGTAATGCAACTTTTTATAATATAATGCAAGTTTTGATTTTAACAAGTTATTAGTAAACATTGAAACAAAATCACAATCTAAACTTTATCTCCTTTGTTGACTCAGTGAGCCTGGAGATGTCACAGTCTTGTCACGCTCCTCCTGTTTGTCCCTCCTGTGTTGCCATTGTTAGTTCACCATGTTAAGCCTGTTAACACGTATTAATTATTAAAAACTCAATAATCCATTTTCACCTTTCAGATTTCAACAGGCAGTTTTTAGTCTATTTTATTTCTCTATAAATTCAAGAAAATACAAGCATGTTTAAACAATGTTTTGTTTTTCAATTAGAGCAATTCAATAAGCTTGTTTGTTATTACAATACGTTACTTCCATAGATACTGTAGAGTAGCTTTAATGTGTGCTAAAATGAATATGTGTTTATAAATGGCTGTTGAGATTCTCAGCTGAAACGGAGTGGCGGCTTGAAAATAGGATTCCATTCATCACGACTTGTTTGAACATCCAGAAGGTACTCAATGCTTGCTATTCAATAGTAAACCAGTTTGAAAAATAATGGCATTTTACCTGAGGTTATTAACAGCCCATTATTAACATGCAAGTGTTGTTAAAACAGTGGTTCTCAAATAGTGGAGCGCGCCCCCCTTTTTTTTTTTTTGCCAGGGAGTAGGTTTTCTTGCACTGAACAAGAGCATCATATATGAAGTTCAGATAACCGTCTCCTCATCCTTTGACGTGTACGATCACACCGGTGTTCATGTGTGTCACGTGATCAAGCACTAAATTCACACGTGTTTTCAAGCAATATCTGGCACTGATCCAAAAAAAGACGCACTCAGAGCTTGTCATTTATCACAACAATTCAGTGTTTTCAACCACATAAGATTTCTTTTAGGTTTCAATAAGTTGAGAAGTTGTTGACTATTTTGAATTATCTATTATACAGCGCTTTTTGTGACTGCGGTACATCACGTGACAAGCAGGATGCGTTGCCATGGAAACAATAAAGCGAAAGTTCCAAAATGGGGGGAGGAGGGGCGCGCAAAATTTTTACCTCTTCTTAGGGGGGCGTGACAGAAAATAATTGAGAAGCACTGTGTTAAAACAATTAGTTCAGGCATGTTGATGGCTAATAGTGAATCATCAAACCCTCATCAAATTACTGAAGTGGTATCATGACAAAAACAAATACTAATACATAACATATCTAATGTTAAAAAGCTACTCATGTGACATAAACATTTCAACATTGTATGCTGTTTGTTTACTACATGCTTACACTTTGTAGACTAAATTGTTAGATAAGAGAAGAGCATGAGATTGCTGAAAGAACAGGAGATGACATAAAGAGATCAAGAAAAGACAAGCATAACCTGGGTGACTTGAGAAAGGCCTAAACAAGTTAAACTTGCCCAACAAATGTTATCTGGCATGAATGCTGTAATAGCAGATGAAGCCAGACATAGCAAGACAATACATACACATGCTCAGCATTCTCTCTTTTTCATGGTTTGTATAGATACTGTAAGATGAAACTCAATGGCTTTCAATTACTTTTCAGACCCAGGTCACTAGAAATCCTGTATAAGTTGAAAAAAAAACAACATACCATTCATGAATATGTAAATGTATTTTATTTTATTAACATCTATAACAAGTATGGCTGTGTAGAGAAGATGACTAAATGCAATAAAATAAAACAAAAAATTCATTTAGAATAGTTATTAAATTAAACAAATGGAAGATTGGTCCAATTAGATGAGTGGAAAATTAGCCCTGCCCTGATAGGCGGGGCGAAAGAGAGACTGGTATATCTGGGAGCTCCCTCAGGTGTATGTAGTTCACATTGATCCAGAATAGCGATTTGCGACAAGACGACAGAAGCATTCGGTGAAGGTGAATGGATCGTAGCTATTCTATTCTGTAACTGTCATTTTCCTATCTTGAGGTTGGTTGTTCTGTCAGTGGAAGAAGCCAAAAAAAGGATTCAAAAGGTTCTATAAAACAAAAATGTTCATTCAAACAAACTCGTAAATCCACGATGATGATGGTCCAACAGTAACAGTCCAGACACAAACAACAACTGGTTTCTAAGACAGTTGGAGCTCTGGCTACAACAGTGAGGAGTTCAGCATTTTATCCCAAAGCATGTGACTAAATACAAGTGAGCACTGAATGTTAAAAACAGAACAGGATTGTAGGATACAGCACCTCTTGACATAAAACAACAAGTAGCCGTTTTTCTCAGCATCCTTGGACACCTCCAACCAGCTGGTTCTTCTGACAGAGGTGTCATTGCACCGCAACCATCCATCTTCACTGGGGTTACGAATATGACTGATGTAGTGTCCTATAAGAAACTTTACTATAACTTTGGGACTGAAGGCATAAATTGACTGAATGAGACAACTGAAAATATACAACAAATTCTTACCACAACACAAATTGCTTCCCACATGTGACACAACACCAGTGAGTCTGTACTGTGTATTGATGACAGTTGGTACTTCCTCCTGTTTAAGAAACATGACGATTATAAAGGTAAACTGGTGTTTCAAATGTTACTGTTGATTGATTGATTTATCTATCTATCAATCTATCTATATTTCTATCATGAATTGCTGTCTAAGCCTTTCCTGTGGATTTGGAGTTGTAACCATTTCGTTTCCTGCTGAGCTTTTCAAAAGCGGTTATGGACACAGTCTCTATGCTGTCTGGAAACAACGATATCCTGAACAGACAGATGGTATAGGGTGGGAGGCAGTGTCTTAGTGTCTAGGTTTCCTTCGTCTCTGGAATCGCAGGGTTACACCCCTGATCAGACTCACTCTGGGGCGAGGGTCAGCGCTGTCCTCTCTGACGCGGCAGGTGGTTGCTCCCTGTCTACGGGGAGCTCACGCGATGTCTCCGTCGTCGAAGGTGGTGGGCTTGGCTGTGGCTGTTTACCTGATTGGGGAATGAAGCTCTCCAGACATCAGATGATGGTCTCCCTTCACTCCAGTCCTGAAATATCTGGGAGCTCCCTCAGGTGTATGTAGTTCACATCGATCCAGTAGCCTATAGCGATTTGCGACAAGACGACAGAAGCATTCAGTGAACGTGAATGAATCGTACCTATTCTGTCCTGCAAGTTCAAAACTTATTTTCTTACCTTGAGGTCGGTTGTTCTGTCAGTGGAAGAAGCCAAAAAGTGATTCAGAAAGTTCTATAAAACAAAAGGGTTCATTCAAACAAACCCGTAAATCCACGATGATGATGGTCCAACAATAACAGTCCAGACACAAACAACAACTGGTTTCTAAGAGAGTCGTTCAGCATTTTATCCCAAAATATGTGACTAAATACACGTGAGTACTGAATGTTAAAAACTGAACAGGATTGTAGGAGACAGTACCTCTCCGACCAGCTGGTTCTTCTGACAGAGGTGTCATTGCACCGCAGCCATCCATCTTCACTGGGGTTACGAATATGACTGATGTAGTGTCCTATAAGAAACTTTAATATAACTTTGGGACTGAAGGCATAAATTGACTGAATGAGACAACTGAAAATATACAACAAATTCTTACCACAAAACAAATTGCTTCCCACATGTGAAACAACACCAGTGAGTCTGTACTGTGTATTGATGACAGTTGGTACTTCCTCCTGTTTAAGAAACATGACGATCATAAGGTAATGCTGGTGTTTCAAATGTTACTGTTGATCGATTTATCTATCTATCTATCATGCATTGCTGTCTAAGCCTTTCCTGTGGATTTGGAGGTGTAACTGTTTCGCTTCCTGCTGAGCTTTTAATATCTGACACTGGCTGCTTTCTGCTCCCTGTTGAGGATCATAGATCAAATAAGAAAACACTTCTTGAAACATGAACATGAAAGGCAAATATCTTTCCGAAGCTGTCTTTTAGAGTAATTGAGACCTTACAGCATTTCCAGCTAAAACCTTCGAAAAACAACAGCCTAGTACTGAAATATTTGGGTAATACTTTCAAGCTTTGGGTAAAACAAACAGTGGCTGTACCTTCAATGCCGGACAGTGCAAACTTCTCAGGAATCTCCAGTTGACCCTTCAGTTTACACATGGAGGATGACTTGATGTCAAAGCGCATCACCAGAAAGACCAGGACCCTGTAGAGACATTCAAAGAATCAGAAGTGATGGACAAACTCATCTTTAGTTATTCTGCAGGGTATTAACTGATTAACAGTGTGTCTTACTGTGGAAGGCTGAGAAACTGCAGAGTCTTGTTGGCCTTGGTGCCAGAACATTGGCACGCACGATCAATTGAAGACACCTGAGGAACACAAAGACATCAGATGATATAAAATGACTTGACGCGCTTCTGTTCATGTAATAAAATAACTTTAGCACTGACACTCAAGTACTGCTGCAGACTGTCTGTTAGACATGCTTGAGGGCCAATGACCAGCGGGAGGTGGTTGAAATCCTCTGCAATGCTCCTCTGGAAGCCACAGCTGAAACAACAGAATGAAAACGCTTCTTTAGACAATTTTTCTGAATGAGCATGTATAATCTATATGAATAGTGCTATAGTATATATCCCTTCATCGCTGATGAGTGCAAGTTGGTATGTTCAATGCCATTTACCTGTCGCATGTGAGCTCACATTTGAGCTTGTACTCCACATTGGCCAAAGGGTAAGTGAATGTGGGCCAAGACGTCTTCAGAGTTTCCCTCTCCTCTTTCAGACAGGACAAACAAGCCATGAGGAACTCATGGGCATCCTGAGAGAGGAAAGAGAAGCACAGTTGAAGAGTTGCAAGGTTAAATACAACTTATGAACACATTCTCTTTGCAAGTCTGTTGTTCACAGCTGAAAAGGTTGGCATGAATGCTGGTCCAGGCTAGATTGGTGCTGATCCAGCAGGTGGACTGGTGGACCAAAACCCAGCAGTTAACCAGCAAAAATAAAAAACTGAAACTTGAAACTGCATAAACATAGAAGTCATGCTATTTAAAAGGTGTCCTCACCTGCTGCTGGTTTCCTTTGAAACCTGGAAAGTGTTTTTCAATGGTGCCTTTAACCTCTGCCAAGTGCTTTTCCTTCAGGTTAGAGCCACTGCCCAGCCTGGTCATTTGCAAGTCAGATAAAGCTCTGGAAAGAAATGTATGAATATTATTAGTACAGAATTGGTGAACAGCTAACTCCCAAGGTTATATACAGCAGGGCTATGTAACAATATAATGGATCTGTGCGTAACGTCTTCAAGTGACACCAGCCTGTCCTGAGAATGACATTATGACAAAGTCTTTAAATTGGAACATTTTAGATATAATGTTGAATCAGTGTTGGTACCTCAGCAGTACGGCTTGATTTTTCCAGTCTTCCCGCTGGGACAGCACATCTTCCTGGAAGGGGGAAACACCGAGGAGGCACTGCAAGACGGAGTTCATATAGCAAGTGTTCCCTAAATTCGGAAGACTGTGAGAGAATCAGACATTTTAGTTATTGGACAACTTTAAAACACAAATTTCAGAAGAAACATCAGGCAAACTACAAGTAACTGAATTCATGCAAAAACATTCACCATTCACAGAATTTGATTATTCTTCTAGTTATTTACATGGGAAGTCTCGTACATTCACAGGAAATTGTTTACAATGTGTTAATGCACAGTTTTGATTTCTTATATTACATACTTGTGTATAAAACATTAAAAAGATTTTCAGACTATTAATATTCAAAAATGTCTTTACCCCAAAGCTTCCTCCTGTTTAGTTGCTGCTTGCTTTTTGAACAAAGTACTGCTAACGGGTTCAGTCTTCTGCGTTGCAGCCAGCAGATCAACTTTTGGATGTTCCTCAGATGATCTGTCGACTGCAGTTGAGGAAGAAGCGTCAGTCTTGGTGTCGCTGTACTTCTGCTCAGAAGATGAAGACTTGCCTGGCAGAAAAAATGACCCCAATTTGCCCAAAATGCGGCGCAGAAATCTGCATTTTTGGGAAGAGTCGCTGCTCATATGCAGGTCAGATGAAGCTCTGGAGAGAAATGAGTGAATATTATTTGTACAGAATTGGTGAACTGTTACAGGTTACTGTTACAGGTTACCATTATATTTTAATGGAAAAGCGTGGGTTTAGTCTGAATGTGTGAGTCTTCCGATGTCATTTGCTTCCAGTTATACTTTAACTGTACAAAAACAGTTCAATTTGCTGCTTAATGTTGCAAACCAGTAGTTGTAGTCATATTTTAAATTACTATCATAATCATAAACTGGACTGTTGCACAAAAACCTTTACCATTCACAGAACTTGGTTATTCTTCTCGTTATTAACCAATGGGAAGTCTCGCACATTCACAGGAAATAGTTTACTTCTATCTGATTGTTATATTGCACAGTTTTGAAAACTTCACTATTGTATAAAATGTGTAAAATAAATAAAGCATAGGCAGGTACGTCTAGACTTTTAACATTCAAAAAACGCCTTTACCCCAAAGCAGTTTGGCCAGCATCATGACCCTGTATCGCTCTCTCCTGTTCAGTTTCGAACAGATCAAAGTTTTCGATCAAAGTACTGATCTGCTGCGCTGCTGAAGTCTGGGTATTTCCAGTCGCCTCGACCTCTAAACTCTCCAAAATGTCTTGAAGGCTAAGGAAACATCATCCACATGTTACCTAATATTTTGTTCATCCAGGTTTGGGGTTCAATAACCTGAAGCAACACAAAACTCAGTCCCTTCACTCACCATTCAAGATCAATAGCAGTATAGGCTCGAGTGGCAGCTACATCTGCGAAGAGAGATTCTATGTGGTTTTAGTCAAGCATTTTATCAGGAAACAAAGATTTTCTAAAATAGGCAATATTATAAATCAAGACTGCATATTATAAATTTAGACTAGAGCTCCAGTCTGGAATTGAAATGCTTTCTTAAATATAATCTGGAATTAAAACACGTGAATACAGCAGAAAAGATGGCTTAGATGTGATTTTATAATTCTTTCACACCTGCGATGGGTTTTATCTCCAGAGTCTCAGATTCGTCTGCAGGTGTGTCGAGGCAGAGAGAGTGTTTTATACTTTCAAGTGCTGGGAAGAAATCACAATACAAGGAAGGACCTATTGATTATAGCTTTTGACTTGTTCACAGTAAAGAAATATATCTTAATTTTACAGCCTTTAACAAGTCAAATTAAACATTGTACATTAAGAAAAGATCCAGTAGAAAAGATGGAGAACTGCTTTCTGTCTTACATGTGACGGGTTCAGTCTCCCGATCTGAATCAGACAGCAGATCAATGACAGCAGTTGAGGAAGAGGCATCAGTCTTGGTGTCGCTATTCTTCTGCTCAGAAGATGAAGACTTGCCTGAAAGACTGAACGGCAGTATTTTGCCCAAAATGCGGCGCAGAAATGGAAATCTGCATTTGGGGGAAGAGTTGGGCGATTTGCTGCTGTTGGTCGGAGCTTTAGTGGACGAGTCCATCACATCAACCCGAGAAGATGCAAACCACAGCTTTTTGATTTTCTTCTTCTCTTTTTGGGTCCGTTTATCCATTTTCTCATCAGCCTGATGAACCTCACTCACCATTTTCTAGACAGAATAACATAATTCACAATTATGCTTTAATAATTGAATAACTTGTGTCTGTCACAATGGAAGTCAAAAAGTTAAATTACTGAAATGTTTCTCTGTCAGACATTATGTAGTTCACAATTTTCTGTTTTATAAATGTATATATTAACAATGAGAGGCAAACAAATTAACAAAAAAATTTCACATACTATTTATTATCATAGTCTTGTTCTTTTGAATTTCATAATTTCCATACAGCTTCATTTTTACATCTATGTCAGTTTGTTATATTTTTACTGTAGTTAGGGGTAGCTGATACATACAAAGCAAAAAGCACACATGTACAAGTTACTTTGACAGATGTCTCACACTCATTAACGACAATATGGAGAATTTAAATATATATGCTGTACATACTTTGATATCATTCCAAAACACTACCTTTCTGATCATTTCATCCGTGGGATTACTCTGATATGAAATAATGGTGGAAGCGTTCAGTAACTGTATTTGCTGTTGAGACTTGCAGTAAACGTGCAATAAATGTGTGTCTGCAGACATTCAGATATTGCCGGAGCACGCGCTCTTGTCACTGTGACGTCACAGTCGCTCCGTCTCAGCGTTCGATCCTTGCCCCGCCACTCACTCACTTCCTCGTATAATCCCATTCCTGTTAACACTCCTGTTTCTCCCGTGTTTCGCGCCCATCTCCCGGGCAACTCCCCTCATCTGTTTGGCTCAAACCTCGTTATATGAACAAACGCATCAATATATTATCCCAAGTTTGTCCAGTTGCCAGATCTTGTGTGAAACTCGCACTACTTACTTAATCGATACATCACAAACTTCAACCCATTTTTGACCTGTTGATTTCTGCACAACAATTAGTCATGAACAAACAACAAGGAAATATCATTATTTTCGTTGAAATATCGCTAATGAGGCTGGATATATATATACTTGTGTGTGTGTGTGTGTGTGTGTATGTACATATTTAGTTTGCCAATTGCATGAAACATTCAGACATGTTTATTAATTTTGTTTTAGCAAAGGTAAGATAAGGCATCATCGAGCGCGTCCACGTTAATTGACGTCACATGTGCGCCGACTTGCTGGAGATGGAGACATGAGCTGCTAATTGTGAATCCGGTTAATCTTTGCAGAGTTCCACTAAAATAGTTGTCTGAACTGTTTTATTGCAAGAGGTAAGTTACTGTTGTTTTATATCTGTGCACATTTCTTGTATATGTGTTTTATTTCTACAAATAGAATATGATGAGATTTATGAACTGTGTGAAGTGCATCACGAGACACAAAGTGTTCAGTACAGGTTGTTCTATGTGGTTTGTATATTTAATCAATATAACTTGTTTAAAACAATAATAATTGTTACTCTTATACAGTCTGTCTTTGTAAAGTTTAATTGACGTCACATGTGCGCCACCTCGCTAGAGATGAAGACATGAGCTGCGAATTGTGAATCCGGTCAATCTCTGCAGAGATATCTAAAATAGTTGTCTGAACTGTTTTATTGCAATAGCGCGGATAGTGGGAACAACGCTGGATGTCCCGTCTGTTTCAGGCCCATCCATCCAATCCCTGTGTAGGAGGACAGACTTCTGTGCCGCTCATTTCTGCGGCATCTGCAGGCTCATTCACCATTGAAATGAATCGATTCCATCTGAACGGAATCAATTATCAGGGAACCTATTCAGTGCCAATGGACTGATTTATTTCATTTTTATTTTCAGCCTTGATTGTTTTGTCTATTTTATTTATTTATATATTTTCTGATTAATTTGTTTTGTTGAAAAGGTTGAAGAATATATAAATATATGTTAATTGAGTTAAATTTCAGACAGTTGGGAAATTTAGTATAAGGAAACACAAGAGCAGACACATTACATTATAATATCAGTTTTATTTTAATACTGAAGTATGATGTTAAACCCCAAACCCAGGACTCCAAATAGTATCACAGTAATACCTCTAGATACGAGCATAATCCGTTTCAGGGCGGAGCTCGTATCTAGAATCATATATTTCCATAAGAAATAATAGAAAACAAATTAATCCGTTCCAGATCCATAACAATGAAAAAAAACATGTTTTTTATTGGTTTAGACACACACACAATTATAGTACATGTATACAGTATAAGGATTTGTGTGATATCAAATAAAATGTGGTTTTAATTATAAGTTTTTACACTCCGTCGCGGCAGGTGCAGAGAAGGGAGGAAGGGGGTTGGTACGGAAACACTTCATATCGTAACTTACACAAACACTACATAACTTATGTAAACTTAAATTAACATAACTGTACTTAGCTTTTTTTAGTTTTTCTATTGTATAGTATTGTTTTGCTTTTTTTGATTAGTTTTCGTACCTTTTTTACCTTTTTTTTTGCCTGACCACCTTCACTTTCACTTGGCGCAGACTTGTTAACAAAATACTAATCGAGGGAGATTGGTTTCTGCCTCCCTTTAAAAACCTTTCAGTTGTAGAAATGTTTTCCTCCGGTTCCTCCTCTGAGGAACTGCTCCTCCACTGCTGAGCACTTGCAACACCTGAGTATGATCTATGTCTGCAGCTCGATCAGCGATCGACAGTCCTTCCTGAGGCTCCTGCTGCTCGATTACTCACGCGAGCACACACTCATATTTATCCGCATTTTCATGCTTCATTTCCATGGTAATCATGCGTTTCTTCTTCTCACTACCATTCTTACCACTCACTTTCTTAGGAATCATCGCTATTATGAAGAATAATGCACAAAATAGAGAGAAAATCAGCTACTCGCGGGCGACTCGTACAAGTCGGTGAACACTGAAGTGAACGAGCGTCGGCATCAGCGTCAGTCCGCGGGCTCGTATCTTGATAATTTACTCGTATCTAGAAGCAAAAATATGCCCGAAGGCTTGCTCGTATCTTGGAATACTCGTATGTAGAGACGCTCGTATTTCAAGGTATTACTTTGTTACACGCCCCTCCCACTATTAAGTCTAGGAGTTTTAGAGGGAAGGTAACCAATTTTTGGAGTGAGAAAGAGACTTCCGTCTCCGGGCCCCAAGGCAAGAATACAGAAACAAATTCAAAATAAAAGACAAGTTTATTAATTACATAGTGGGAGAGCATAAACAACCAAGTCTTCAGGAGGGGAGAGGCCAACACAACAAACAAAACAGGGTTCTTACTAGGATTTTTAGATGCTAACTTGCCTATCAAAACCTAAAGAAAAGAAAAACAATATCCTAGCTCCCTCTCTAACCAAACACAGGAGAAAACGTGGTTAAAAAGAAAATGAGGCATCCACCTCCCTACAAAGTTCCCACTTGACAATTCTCAAAGAAGTGATAATTGACCAACAATTATTAACTCACAAAAACAAACGAAAAGATGATAAGTGGTTCCTACACTTGTAACACACTGAATAGCAACACACAAGTTAAACACAGAGCTTAAGCACTAAAGATACACTCATGCAGCACTTGAACTGAAATACGATTCTGAGTGTAGCTCCACTATCACAATACCCAAAACACACATAAACATCTGGACCAGAAGATGGCCGTCTCTCTCCCTGGGCTGGTCTTTACTGGGTTCTTTTATGCTCTACTTCTAAAATAAAACAGGCATCAGGTGGCACACATCAGCCTTT
This sequence comes from Rhodeus uyekii, assembly GCA_037043235.1. NCBI lineage: Eukaryota > Metazoa > Chordata > Actinopteri > Cypriniformes > Acheilognathidae > Rhodeus > Rhodeus uyekii. The sequence goes on along the minus strand of JAWRVZ010000187.1, from coordinate 105,086 downwards.
TAGGGAGACAGTAGGCGGATCAAGAACCTGGAACACAACATTCACAGGAAAACAGTATCCACTTCAAACAATTTAAATAAAATAAATACTTGCGTCCTCGGCGACGTAACAGTATGTATTTTCCCATACTTATTTGGGGAGCTCAGACCTAGTAGATATTTTTCTTCCATCCTGGTTCTGGTAGTAAACCTAACGAAGGTTACAAAAATAAAACTAAGTTTAACCAACTAAACAATCTATCAACAGAAAATACCAAAATAAATCTTCAGCGTCAAATGTCCTAACTAAACTACACTAACTTAACCATAACAAAACACAAAAGGTGGCAGTCTCGCTAACTGTGTCTAATACAAACGCAAAAATGTCCTACGTGGTGCATGGTGTACGTTGCACGACTACTTGCCTGCTCTCTACTTCCTTGCAATTCACTCAAAATTATTAACCGAAGAAAAGAAAAAACAGTAAGTAACAATACACCTTGCAACCTCAATATACAAGACATGACAAAGAAACTTTTAAACACACCATACACAATGACTGTAAACACAATAGATTAACAAACCAGCAAAGGTTAAACGAATAGCAAGTGAGCGTACAACGCTAATAACATGGAGGAAGTGCGGCTCTTTATAGATGGTGCTTTTTCTTTGGATTAGCTGTTAAAAAGTGATTTATAATCAGGGCAGATGTATCTGAGCACGTGGTGTAAGGGGGACTTGCCAGTAATCCTTAAGAAGGTTTAGTTTTGTTACAGATTTTGAAGAACCCAAGTTGTCTATCCATTCGAAGTAGAGGATAACTGTCTGAAACAGTTTACTTTTCGACAGTTTGTACAGAATTGGAATGTACCCTCTGGTTTTGGGACAAGGAGACATGGAGAACGTCATGGACTAAAACTGGGTTTCACTAAACCATGTCATGTGATATCAATGTCATGTTGTAATACATTCGTTTGAGAACGTGCATCACCAAACAACATGGGGAAATTGTCAATTAAATTGATAACATCCTGCTTCTGTGCTTAAGGTAAATGAATCAGAAAAGTGGACAGTGTTTCCAGTATTTCAGAGTTAGAGAATCTAGCACACACCTGAATTTTGTGAAAAGAAACACCATCATCAGCATGTGACTACCCAGCAGCTTGCGATTTCACTTATACATCAAGAGGGGAGGTTGAAACAACAGCAGCAGGTATAGCAACAGAGCCTGTGTTCTCGTAGTTTTCTGAGATAAATATCTGGAACAATACAACTTTACAATATTAACATGACAGGTTCGAAAGTTCAGTTTACAGTCAGGCGTATGCACAGCATAATGTCTCGCTTATTTCTTTAGATACTGCATATGGACCAACAAAACAAGCGGACAAGGCAGAACCAGGAATTGGCAAAAGCACCAATACTTAATTTCCAGATTTAATTTCCCAAGTACGTAACAGATTTTCTGTCGAAAAACTTTTGTCATGCCCTTCTGAGGTACAGTCAGATACTCTTTCACAAACTTGAATGCATTATTAAATTATAAATTTAAATCATACATCATACATAAATATACTGGATTATGTTATCCTTCTGTGCAACAACCTCAATCAGAATTCCCTCTTAAATCTTTGAGTGGACCACGGACTGAATGTCCAAACATTAGATCTTAAAACCATAGGATTTTTGAACCATTTCACGAATGCCAAATAAAACTAACGGGAACCTTTCTTCCCACTTGCTACCAGAACTCAAGCAATATTTGCGCAACATTGATTCAAAGTTTGGTGAAAAGGCTCAAATGCCCCCTGACTTTCAGGTTGGAATGCACTAGAAATTCTGTGCGATATTCCAAAGGTTTTTAACACCTATTTAAATAGTCTGGAGAGACAATTTGTTCCTTGATCAGTTTGTACAATTTTTGGTAATCCAAATGTGGAAAATAATTTTTTTTACGTACATAAAATGCACATTCAATCAATGCAGCCTAAATGCAGACGTCTTTCCAGCATTTTCCTTTCCCTTCACATCTGTCACAATGAAGTTAGGTGATGTTTTACCTTTGTGATTCATCACTCCCTCTGCATTATGACCAATTTCACTAAAAGCACTGGAAGTGAATCACAGAAAGACTGATTAAAATTAGAAAAATTTACTTTAGAAGAAAATTTGAATCAGAAATCTAAAATCATATCAACTTTTACATCAACAATCATGAGAATAAACATCAAAATTCTGTGAGAGAAATGGTTAGAGTAATAATCATCAATTGTAGTGCAGAAGAAATGTGTTTAGAAGTGATCAGTGTCCAAGTAAATAAAAGAACAAACAGCATAAAAGAGGTGAGATAACAACTACTGTTTATCATTGAACTCTTATTGCTAACCTTTCATCCCCAGGACGTTCATACAGCACAGTCTGTTGAAACTGCCACACTGGGGACATGGTTGGGGGTAGTTTGTCAAAAATGTAGAATGCTTTAAAGCAAACATCTACTGCAGCCAGCAATGGATTTTGCTCCAGTGCCTCTCCATTTATAATGGCAAAGGTTTGAAAACACTGGTTGTCTTCAAGAATGAGAACATGCAGAACTTCAGTGGAGTCTTTTGAGTCTTGATGCTCAGACATATTGATCCCAATCTGAAAAAAAGAGGGAAGAACTGTCATCAATTTATGAAGAACACAAATGTTTAAAACTAGGAACCTTTAGGAACAGTAAAGGCGATGAGATCTTTTTATGAACTTTTTGAAGTGTCAAAGTGGAAGTTATGTAGCAGAGATCTCTCATATTTCATAAGAATCTGAATCCAGCGATATGAGTTCAACTCTCGGTTGGACCGGCTTTTGCCAGTAATGTGCGCAGGACCCAGTCCGGAAAAAATACTTTTCGACAGTAGTGCGCCTCAAAATATCACCTAGGCCAGGGGTCGGGAACCTATGGCTCTTTTGATGGCTGCATATGGTTCTTTTGACGGGGGGTGGGAGGACTTTGATTGTTTTGATTTAATAATTTTAATTTGTATTTAAACGTGCCTTCAAAATAAAATACAGTTACCACCAACAAATGAATATAAAGTGATTTAACATTTCAACTCACCAGAACGCTAAAACAATGAGAACCCTGAGCTTGTTTGTTTGCAACGAGACTGTTCCATCTGGGGGTAATGGGAGACAATGACACCCGAAGTGTGTTGCTTATGTCCAGTTTATTGCGTTACTTTGTTTTGGTTGCTGTCAAAAATGGCAATAGGGATTTAAGTGCTGTGGTGGTAATCTCAGGGTATTCCACCATGACTTTAATCCAGAACACCGGCAGAGTTGTTGTCTCGAATGTAGTTCTAAGGCAGCCGTCATTTGCGATCTTCAGCAGTTGGTCATCTTCGTGCACAGGCATGCTAGATTCACCTGGTTTGTTGACAAATGGATCGCGGATCCAATCCTTACCAGTTTGTGGGTCTTTTGTGGTTGGGAAGTAGCGCTCAGGCTCAGTCTCGCCTAAAATCCCCGCTAATGTCTGAAACGTCCAAAATGACTCTGTTCACGTGCCGTCACCACAACTCCAGTTTGGTTTTAAATGCAGCTACTTTGTCTGCCAACTTGAAAACAGTTGTCATTTTCCCCTGAAGGGACAGTTTGAGTTCATTGAGCAGGCTGAATACATCACACAGGTAATCAGTTTTGCGACCCATACCCTATCACTGAAATGTACTGCCAGCGGTGACTTCTTTTCTGAGAGAAATCTTTGCAATGGCTCTTGTAATTCAGCTCCGTCTATGCATATGCCGACACAAAAGGACCATTTTAGTTGTCCTGATGTATAACCATCCAGTGACTTGAACAGTTCTGCTCCTGTGGTGTTGGTTGGCAAAGATAGTGCACATAACAAATCCTCATGCACATCCTCCTGATATAGATATCACACATAAACAAGTAGTATTGTCTTGTTATCTATCTATAGATTCGTCTACCTGGAGTGTGTACCACAGTGATGTATTAATCCTCTCCAACAATTGTCTCAATGTCTTCAGCTATTTCCTCAATGTGCCTAGTCACAGTGCTAGCCGACAAAGGCAAATGTGCTATCTTTTCCAGAGTCTCTCTAGTCAAGTCAAGTCAAGTCACCTTTATTTATATAGCGCTTTTTACAATGTAGATTGTTTCAAAGCAGCTTTACAGGAAAAACAATATAAACAAAGTTTGTTTGGCTGAACAGAAGCCCCAAAAGAGCAGGCGAATCAATACAATTGATGAATTTTAAGTGTTAAGTTTCCCCAACTGAGCAAGCCATAGGCGACAGCGGCAAGGAAAAAACTCCAGCAGGTGACGTAACGAATGAAGAATAGAATGGAGAAAACCTTGGGAGAAACCAGGCTCAGTCGGGGGACCAGTTCTCCTCTGGCCAAAGCCAAACAGTACATGATTATTATATTGACAACAATTCAAGTCCAATATGAAGTCCAATTTGGTCCGGTTGGAGATGGGTTCATGATCGTCACAGGGGAGGGTCTAGTAGAGTCACGGTCTCCGCAGACACTTCAGGGTAGTGCTGTGCTCGTGTCCAGGTCCTTCATCTGATCTGGATACGGCCCGGATCCGGCTGACCACGGTAACCTCGGAATAAACAGAGAACAATATCAGCGTAGATGCCATTCTTCTTCTGATGTATCGAGTACATCAGGTGTTATGGGAATGTTCTCGGTTCCGGCTTATCTAAATTAGGCAGCCTAACAATCATTTTACATGATTTGGATTAAAATGTATGTATAATGTGTTATGTGTATGCCAGGTTGAAAAGATGTGTTTTTAGTCTAGATTTAAACTGACAGAGTGTGTCTGCTTCCCGAACTGTATTAGGAAGACTGTTCCAGAGTTTAGGAGCTAAATAGGAAAAGGATCGACCGCCAGCAGTTGACTTTGATATTCTAGGTATTATAAGCTGGTCAGTATTTTGGGATCGCAATAGACGTGAAGGACTATAATGTGTTAGGAGATCGCTCAAGTACTGGGGAGCTAAACCATTTAATGCTTTGTAAGTAATTAGCAAGATTTTAAAATGTATTCGGTGATTAATAGGAAGCCAGTGCAGGTTTGACAGAACTGGGCTAATATGCTCATATTTCCTGGTTCTAGTAAGAACTCGAGCTGCTGCATTTTGGACCAGCTGGAATTTGTTTATTAAGCGTGCAGGGCAACCACCTAGTAGAGCATTACAATAATCTAGCCTTGAACTCATGAACGCATGAACTAACTTTTCCGCATTTGTCTTAGAGAGCATATGTCGTAATTTAGATATATTTTTAAGATGGAAGAATGCCGTTTTACAGATGCTAGAAACATGGCTTTCAAATGAAAGATTGGTATCAAAGAGCACACCCAGGTTTCTAACTGACGACGAAGACTTGACAGAACAGCCATTTAGTGTTAGGCGGTAGTCTAGATTATTACGCGCTGAACTTTTTGGTCTAATAATTAGAATCTCTGTTTTTTCAGAATTAAGCAGTAGAAAGTTATTAGTCATCCAATTTTTTATATCGGTTATGCATTCTGTTAATTTAGTGAATTTGTTTGTTTCATCCGGATGAGAAGAAATATAGAGCTGAGTATCATCAGCGTAACAATGAAAGCTAATGCCATGCTTCCTAATAACTGCACCCAAAGGAAGCATGTACATGTACTCTAATCTAATAAGATGTTACAAAAGGAAGAAGAATGCCCATGGCCCCTCTGCCCTGAGAGTGAATATCGCCTCTCTATAGATCAGCCAGAATTCACTCAGTATCTGTAATGTGAACCTCAGTCTCAATGTGGAATAAGACATCATATCAATGAACTGGTCTTCCTCTGCAGAGCTGAAACCAGTTGGAGCTGGTGCATTGAAAGGATTTCTCACCCAGACATATTGGGAACTGTTTTCAGGGAAATACTTTTTTAAAGAATCCCATCAGTGATGAAATATGTTCCTTAATATATGGAATCACTAAGGTGGCATCATAGTCGGTGTCAACAAATTTATGCAGGTTGGCCATTTTTGCCTGGAAGTTCTCATCACTAAAGTTTTCTGCGAGGTCGTACTTGAGCTCCTGCTCCAAAAACATTCTTATCTACTTTCTGAGCTCAAAAACTCGGGACAAGACTTTTCCTCGTGACAGCCACCTTGCTTCACTGTGAAACACCACAGCTTGATGTTCAGCTCCCATATCCTCACAGATAGCAGAGAAGACTCTTGTTTTTAGTGGTCTGGATTCTATAAAATTGACTACACCTACAATATCAGTCATAACCTCACTTAATTTAGAGGAAAGGTGCGTTGATGCCAGTGCTTCTCTGTGTATAACACAGTGTGTCCAATCGGTATTAGGTAAGGCCTTCTTGATGAGTGCCCTAAGTCCTTTTATCATCCCTGCCATGGTCTGTGCACCATCACTGCAAACACCAATGCTGTTCTCCCACTTTATCCTATTCTCCGTCAGGAAGCAGTCCAGCATTTTGAATAGCTCTTCAGCTGTTGCTCTGTCTCTGACATATTTACAATAAAGTAGATCTTCACACAGGGAGTTTGTCATGTCAAAACGTTCGTCATGTCTTTGTTGCTGTCAGTTGCTTCATCGAACTGAAAGGCAAAATGTTTGTCTTTGAATTTATCTACCAGCTGTTCTTTAAGATTGTTTGTAATGTCATTTATACATCTGGCGACTTTGCGCTCTTTCCCTCAAGGCCTCGATTTTCAAGCGCGCGTCCACGCTGAGTTGTGCCTGGTGTCACCCGTCGACACGGATTCTCAGAAGACCGATCACGGCACCAATGTAACTGTTCTTTTGTGTTGTGTTAATAAAATTCCGATATACTCTGTCACCAATTTATTTACAGGAAAAACACTGAGAAAACACAAAAATATAACATGAGTTGATGTACTACAGTAGCTCAGCCACTCCTCGTGCTGGCGCGCTGTCCTCATACACGTTAACTAATTAGTGCGACAGAGGTGCATGAAGCACAGAGTGCCAGCCAGCCAATAGAAAGCCATGTTAATAGGTTATCTCTATTAGCAAGTGGAGACACTTTATGTAACTCTGTAACAATTACTTAAAATCCTGACTTAAAAGGAACAAAATATGTCAATGTTAGCTGTTGTAATATTCTACATCAAATTGGCGTTCACATTATAAATTGCCCTGACACTGGATTTTGGTAATCTGAGATTAGAACAAAACTAAAACACAACTTTCTTATATCTCCTGACTGCATCTCTGGAGCTCAGCCACAGTGATCTTTGGGTTCTTCTTTACCTCTCTCACCAATGCTCTTCTCTCCTGATAGCTCAGTTTGGCCGGACGGCCAGCTCTGGGAAGGGTTCTGGTTGTGCCATCCGTCTTCCTCTTAGGAACCTTAAGTGCAGCAGAAATATATATATATATATATATATTGTAACCTTGGCCAGATTTGTACCTTGCTACAATTCTGTCTCTGAGCTCTTCAGGCAGTTCCTTTTGAGCTCATGATTCTCATTTGCTCTGACATGCACTGGGAGCTGTAAGGCCTTAAATAGACAGATGTGTGGCTTTCCTAATCAAGTACAATCAGTATAATCAAGCACAGCTCGTGCACGCGAGATTGTTTAAACACACATCCTCACCGCCAAACCTGCAAACCTTGCAGCCGCTCACGGACCGGTCCGCGAATTCGAACCGCGGCCCGGTACTATTTGATCCACGGACCGGTCTGTGAAATCGTTCCGCGGGCCGGTACCATTTCGGCCGCGGACCGGGGGTTGGGGATCACTGCACTAGAACACTAATAACACTGGAAACGGAGACAGAACCGTGACAAAATTAGCACATTCACGATTAAATTAATTTGTTTAAATTGTCAGTGAATCGATTCCATCTGAACTGAAACAGTTGACATTGAACCTATTCAGTGCCAACGGAATGATTTTATTTTTATTTTCAGCCTTGATTGTTTTGTCTATTTTATTTTATTTATTTATATATTTCCTGATGATTTTATTTGTTGTTGAAAAGTTTGAAGAATGTGTGTACTGTATATATATATGTTAATTGAGTTCAAATTCAGACAGTTGGAAAATTTAGTATAAGGAAACACAAGAGCAGACACATTATACTATAATATCAGAGTTTTATTTTAAAACTGAGGTATGATGTTAGACTCTGAACCTGGGACTCCAAATAGTATTATGTATTTTTCCATACTTATTTGGGGAGCTCAGACCCAGTATATATTTTCTTCCATCCTGGTTTTGATAGTAAACTTATTTAGTAAACCTTTTTTTGGATTGGCTGTTATAAATGTGTTGTAATCAGGAGTTAAAAAGGCAGATATCTCTGAGCACATGGTGTAAGGGGGACTTGCCAGTAACCCTAAAGAAGGTCTAGTTTTGTTACAGATTTTGAAGAACCCAAGTTGTCTATACAGTCCTCCATCCGAGGTAGAGGATAACTGTCCAGAACAGTAACAGAGTTTACCTTTTCATAGTCTGTACAGAATCGGAATGTACCATCTGGTTTTGGGACAAGGAGACATGGAGAACTCCATTGACTAAAACTGGGTTCCACTAAACAATGTCATGTGATATCAATGTCATGTTGTAATACATTCGTTTGAGAACGTACATCACCAAACAACATGGGAAAATCCTCAATTAAGTTGATAACATCCCGCTTCTGTGCTTCAGGTAAATGAATCAGACAAGTGGACAATGTTTCTAGTATTTCAGAGTTAGAGAGTCTAGCACACACCTGAATTTTGCGAAAAGAAACACCATCATCAGCAAGTGACTCCCCAGCTGCAATTTCACTTCAACATCCTCAAGAGGGCAGGTTGAAAAAACTGCAGCAGGTATGGCAACAGATCCTGTGTTCTCTTTAGTTTTCTCAGATGAATCTCTGGAACAATACAACTTTAACATATTAAAATGATACTAACGAAGAAATTAGCTTTCGGAACAATGGTAAGAATCAAACACTTAAATGTTTGCATAACACTTTTATCTCGCCACTTCTCCATCTTAATCCTTTGCACTCTCCAAAACACCCACACCCTTCAGGATCAGAGACAGGACTGTCGGGCCTAAGTGTCGAAATACTATTGGGTAAGTTGGCAGTGGGCAGAATAGACCAAAAACAGACATTCCGACACAAGATGCTCATTTCATTTAAATTAAAACTAAAATAACTGGTGTTGCAATTTATTTCAGAGAAATTAGTTTGTGAAGCATGTTTCCCAAATATATTACGCTCTTGTAGCCTACAGTCAAAATTACACTAAGCACCTTTAATGTCAAAAGTATTTGTAGTAGTAAATTAAAATTTAAGTATTTAAAATCTCATTATCATATAGCTGCTACACTCTTCATGAGCAAAACAAATTTGCCTCATGTAACCCAGTATATTTTAATAAATTATACAAAGGAACTAAGTCTTTTAGGGCAATGAAACATCTGACAGTGCATAAAGTGTATGAAAAATGAAAAGAAAAAACAAACTCTGAACTGTATGTCAGTGTGATGATGACTGACATTCAAATAGTGTCCCAATTACATGACAATTAAGCTCAAGTCCGACCCCACCATGTTAGTTGCAGGTCGGGGGAAGCCATTTTCTTTATTTTGTAAGACTGGTGAGATGAGCAGAATTGAGAATCACAATACATCAGAGAGAACTAATATAGCAACATGTATTTGTTCTATATTTCTTTTGGATTTGGTGAGTTCATATTCTGCTTTGTGTTAAATGTTATCAATGTAATTGTGTATGCATAGATGTGTCCATTTGAGTGAAAAACGGATTTGTAATTAAGTTCTATGTTTATAATGTAAAAGTGATAAATGTTGAAATGATTAAGTAGAAGCATTATATTTTTATGGATGTTGAAAACGAAATGCTGCCTGTTACACATACAGGTCAGGTTTTTTGTCCCACGTTGGAACTACGTTCGGTTCAACATGTCGTTGCAAGATGGCGAGACTTCCCAGTGAGATTGTATTTCTAACCAACAACGGAGGAATTGGGTATGAAGAAATTGAGTTCCTTCTAGTTTATAAACTGCTAATAGAGTTTCTCCTTGCTCGAACAGACATTTTTTGAACTGTACATTGAGTCGTTTCACCATTGGATCAAATCTTTGAACTCTGAATCTTTTGAATCAAACTTTGAACTGAACTTTTCAAACAGATTTTGCCAGACTTAATTTCTAAACTGTTTCTTAAACTGTTTTTCTTCTGAACAACTTTTTCTTAGCTATTCTTCTGAACTTATTTCTCTTGTGCTCAACATTACAAGGTTTTGTTGGAATGTGATTAAAGTGAACTGTCAAATTTCATATTTGTGAATCATTGTAAGGTTTTATAGTGATATTAAGTGCTTTACATTCTAGGAAATGTTCTTAGTTTAAACTTTAAAGGGTGCACCCGACCAGTCTAACAAGTTACAATTGTCATCAAATTGAGTTTATTTCATATAATTGTGAGTTTTATAATCATTCTGTTTTACTTCCCTTTTCTTTTTAATAATCAATCTGTACATTAATAAAATAATAATAGTACATTTTATTTTAGGCACCTTTCAAATTACCCAAGGTCACCAATTGGTTAATTCAATACAGGGTTGTTGCACCAGTGTGTGTGTGTGTGTGTGTGTGTGTGTGTGTGTGTTTTCGCCTCCATAGCCAAACCTTTTGGCCTATATTGAATATTAGTGAGCCTTGTGCTACACTCACATAATTGTTTTTCTCATTTGAGTTTATTTTCCCACTTATATCCTCATCCTTATTCTTAATGAACCGACTTATTATATATATCCTCATACCTCATACTCATTTTCAGCGATTCTTTGTTTGATTGTGCAAGGTGATAAGTGATAAGCGTTGGTCAAAAGCATACATTTTTTACACAAAAACTGGCCACCAACTGCAACTTTCAGATGCTATCTTTATCTTTATCTCAACTGTGAGTCAACACATAAACAAAGAGGTATGAGAAATTAAATGATGTTTTATTAACAAAGTTCGGGAGGAACACGTCCAAGGATGAAAGCAATCAACTCATCATCAGCAATTACACCTCATCCTATCAGCATGAGAGGAAGCGTGTATATATAGCCATGTTCGACTCACCTACATCCCTCGACAGTTTACGGCATCCCTCCACCACCCCAACGTTGAAGATCGTTGGTGTCCGAAGATCGTTGGTGTCTCTCTCCCACCCCTCCGGGACATCTATAACACCCGCCTCTCCCGAAAAGCCCTTGCTATTGCTAGGGACCCCACCCACCCATCCCACAGCCTCTTCAGTCTGCTGCCATCAGGGAGGAGACTACGCAGTCTCCAGGCACGGACCAACAGACTGAAGGACAGCTTCATACCCCAAGCTGTCAGGGCATTGAACTCTCTCCCGACTCTGCCACCTCTCCCGTCTTCTGCACCAAGGACCTGATCTCTGAATCCCCCCCCCACCCCCTACCCACCATCAGTTATTCTCTTATTCATCCACCTCATTATGTTGTCCTTGCATTTCTCTCCTATTACATTTGCACTGCCTTAATTTGTAATTTGCACTATTACTATTTACTATTGTTTGCACTATTTGCCATCGCCACTTTACCTCCATAACTCACTGTATCCATCTAGTTTAATTTTATTGTATTTTATCTTCATCTTCTGTTGATGTTGTTGTTGTTACTGTTACTGTTAAATTATTGTTGTTGTTAACTGTATTCGCCTTGGGTCTGAGAGTAACGGAATTTCAATTCTCTATATGTATGCACTGTATATATTGCAGAATTGACAATAAAGCTGACTTTGACTTTGACTTTGACCCCCGCTCCTCACACTTAATTGTTCCTATCAAAGTCAGGAATACGGGGGGAGTGCTCCAGGTTCGGGCTAAATACAGAGCTCGGAGCCCTCTCCTTTGGCGGACAGCACGCCAAATACGCATAACTTTAATACTCCTGAGTCATTGGTAAGTTGAACTCGTGAAATGAGAATTTACATAAGTGGTCCAAGGAGGGAAAAACCAGAAAAACCAGTTGTAACAGTTGTACACGTGTGCAGAAAGCCTCTTTCGATTTGAAAAGGAAAGATTTCCTTTTTGCACACTTACAGAATACCTGCATTCCTTTTCAGTACTTCTTTCACAGAGATCATAGAGATCATAATGATGTATGATCTTATCTGTTACGTGCCAGTTGTGTCTCTTTCTAGTTCCTGGTTCCTCCTGTGACCACCCATTGTTTTTCCAATCACCTGTCTCTTAATCAATCACCTCGCTAGTCTTGTCAGCTTTGTCTTGTTCCCTCATTCAGCTCTTGTGTACATAAACCCTGTGTTTATTTTAGTCTTTGTCCACCATTGTCCTTAGTGCATTGTGTTTCTCCTTGCTCTCTTCCTGTGTTCCTAAAAGTATTTAAAGTGTTTGCTTTAAGTTTTGACCATTAAAGTCATTTTCAGTTATCCCATTGCTTCTGTGCATTCCTCCTCTTCACACAACCGTGACAGAATCACGGACTGTGAGAGAGGCATCCAGAAGAGAGTTTGTGCATCCAGAAGACTGCTTTGAGCCTGTCATGGACTTCGTCAGTTATGTCCTTCTGGATCCAATTTCGCTGTTGGGGAAGTTAAGGACAATGCGAGCCATCATCCAGCCCAATCAGGTGAGTGGTGGGATATCCCATCTCATCTATTGTCTGGCCAGCCCCAGTACCACCAGGCCTCCACAGTTCTCCATCGGACCCAGAATGTGTGTCAGGGAGTCACACCCCGCACTTCTGCTGTGCTTTACAATCTCCAGTCGTATCCTGCGCTCTCCAATCTTCAGTTGTCTCCTGTATTCCCCAATCTGCTCCAGTGCCCGCCACCCATCAGTTTGCTCCGCCACTCACTACTCGTCAATCTGCTCTAGTGCACGCTACTCTTCGGTCTGCTCCAGTGTTCGCTACTCTTCAGTCACATCTAGGGTTTGTTACTCATCAGTCTACTCCAGTGAGCAAAAGACCTGAGTGTCTACCAGAGGTGGCCATGATGGACACAGTGCTGCTGTCTGTTTGGGCTACGCACACAACAGCTCAAAGACTACAGCCAGACACGAAGGCCTCTCCCGAGCTCCCTCCAGCACCTGAAACCTCTTTAGACCTTTCTAGTGGACCCTCTAGTGCCCAAGCCCATGCATAGACTCTTGCCCATTCCCGAGCATGTGCATGAACTCTAGCCTGTCCCTGAGCCCGCTCCAGTACAAACTCTAAAACCTGAACCAGTACCCTCTAAAGACCCGGGGATTTTCCCTAAGAAACGTTTTTGGGTAAGGCCACAAAGAGCACCTGTCACAACACAACAGGCAGAACACAGGCGTAAGTAACAGTGGTTTTAATGAGAGGTAGCAGATCTCAACAAACAGGCAATGGAAGTTTGCAAGACAGATTCAAGTAGGCAAAGACAACAGGGTAACACGGAAGGAGAATATCAAGCTCAGGCGTTAGTCGAGTGCTAAACAGCAGTCTAGGTTCAATAGACGAGACCAGACACAGGATACTGAGTGAATGCTGGTTAAATAGTCATTGATGAGTGACAGGTGTTCAGAATTCTGGTGATTGAGAGCGGGTAAATGAGATTGGTGCAGAGGGTGTGGCTGAGTCTGTAACAGCACCAAGGTTCCTTGAGCTCTTAGCGCCACCCTGGACCCCTGAGCTCCATTAGCCACCCGTAGTCGTAGCCTGTAAATTCCTTGCTCACAAGTGTGCCTAAGATTGGCATCCATATCAGTAAACTGACACATCCACATTAAGCCTAAATAAATTAATAGAAAATACTAGGGATGAGCGAGTACAGCATTATCTGTATCTGTATCTGTTAACCATATGAATTATCTGTATCTGTACTCGGACTGGGCGTGGCCTAACCCGGAAATGGGCGGGATCTAACCAGGAAGTGGGCGGGACTGTACCTACTATGTTGTTTTTAATCATGCAATTGATTTGGGTCGATTAGAAATTGTTATATTTATTTCTGATTAGAAAACTATTTACATGACAGCATCAGCATTGAGCTTCATATCAAAGGTTTTGATCACAAGAACAAGCAAACTATATAAAATAAGTTTTGCAACAATGAATACAACACATGCGGTTGGAATTATGAAGAAAAATTTAATGAACAAGAGTTTTCATTTAAACATAACTTTCTTTTTTTAACTTTAAATTTTTTATGAACAGTGTGATTTTTTTTATTTTTTTATTTCCACGCCAGGTATGCGTGTGTGTGAGTGAGTAAGAGAGAGAGAGAGACAGAGAGAGACTGTGTGTTCTATGGATCAAATAGTCTGACGTTGTTTTTAAAATCTGCATTTATTATGTATGAAATACAGCAAGAAAGTGTCAGACACTTAGTGCGTGAAGTTAAACACTCGTTAGAGCCAGCAGACGGTTAAAAAAAAATCTCCGACAGGCAGAGACGCAAAGACAGTCGCATACTACCGAGCAAACCCCACGTTTACCAGAACTATACTGGCTAATAAGAAAGTACTACAAACAAATTGAAATAAAAAACAAATCTAAAGCTGAAGAAACCCTAAACCATAGGTGTCAAACTCCCGGCCCGGCGTGTTATTATGTCCGGCCCGCGAGATCATTTTATTAATGGCCCGCGAGATGGCCCGCGCTCCAGCTGCCGCGCCGAACACTTCCTGTATTAATCAAGTCTAGCTTATGGCTTATGATGCTTCGCGCTCGCGCTACCACCCTGCCCTAAACGTTGACGGAAAAGACCCGCGAACCTGAGTGACCGAGAGAGAAAGACACCTGTTCTCGTCTCAGCGTTCTGTGTGTGAATGAGCAGGGCGGAGCCGCGGGACGCAGGAAATTTGCACGCAGACACTCAGCTGCCCAATGAGGATTTTTATTCAATCCGAGCACAGATAATGACTCGTATTACTCGTATGATACTCGTACTCGACAAAAGTGCATTATCCGTACCGGATACTCGTTTCAGCCGAGTATCCGGCTCAACTCTAGAAAATACTGTGTTGAAATAACCTCACAACATGAAAACAAAATATAGAAAGGACGCAAATGGTTACATAAAGACTAAGTGTGCTTTTAACTTGCTGGTTTGTTGTCTACTCCCATTTTTTTCCCACTCACCTATCTCGTGATCAGTCATCTCATTAGTGACAGTACTCTCTATCTCACAGCACAGAATCTCTTCATGCTGTTATCCGTAAACAAGATTAAAGGTATGCCAGTCATTTCATATTTATTTTAATCATCTTTACATTTGTAGTTGTTATATATATAAATGCATAAATGTAAATAATATATGTGTGTGTGTGTGTGTGTATTTTTCTTTCTTTCAGATTAAGCCATGATGATTAAAAATTCACTCCATAGACTTATCATCCTCTTTGTCATTCTGCACAGTGAAGAAAGGACTCTGGCTTTCGAGTTATTGTCAACAAGTTCCATTACCCACCTAGAAATAACAAAAAAGGCAATTTTACAAACAGCAGCAGATGTCTGTAAGGCACAGGCTCTTCAACAAGGAAGGGACTTTGTGCTGGTGAGTAAAGAATATTTTTTTGTTGTGGCTATATAGATGGTTCATTTATTTTGAAAGCTGACCCATTTGATGGCATAAATAATTTACTACATCAGAAGTTTACATTATGACGTAATTATAACATTGTGCACTGTAAATGTAGCTGTGCTAAAAATTGCAAACTGCACTTACAAGTTAATGTCGTCATATATATATATATATATATATATATATATATATATATATATACACACACACACACACATATATATATATATATATACACACACACACACACAAGTTAATGAAGCTTTCCTGTAGCTCAAACAGTAGAGCGTGGCACTTGCAATGCCAACGTAATGGGTTTGATTCCTAGGGAAAGCAAGAACTGATCAGAATGTCAATGTGTTTCTTGAATGCAATGTCAGTTGCTTTGGATAAAAGCATCTGCCAAATGCATAAATGTAAATGTAAATGTCAACCCAGACCCAGTCTGCTGATATCTGTACTGTAAGTGATGGACAATAGTGAATTTACACTGAATTTAAATAAAGACAGACTAAATGCGTTTAATGTGTTTAACCTTGCTCACAATGAAAATTAAGCTGTAATGGAAACGCAATTTATTCAAAGGGTCATAATATTTTAACTTGGCTTTTAAACTACTTTGTCAATTTGCTTTCCCTTTCTGTTTCAGCCAAGCGAAGTGACAGTTGAGTCTCTGACAGAAGCTTGCTCAACTCCTGCCTCAGCCAAAGGTTTCCAACAAGTCATTAATACAATATGCAATAGTAATGCCTTGGTTGATGTACAGCACATACCGCATGCAAAATACCACTTTGATGATGAGCAAATTTTGAAGGGCCGGGAGCTCATCACAGAGGGTGTCAAAGCTGTTAAAGCTGCTGCCAAACAGGAGAATTATGAATCGGCAAGAGAGAGGTTGGGTGAGGCTCTGCATACTCTACAGGTTTGTCATTAGTGTAACAGAAGGGGAGCTGGTTGAACAAGTGCATGATATGTAATAAAAAAGGAACTAAGGAACACAAAGAACAATGGCACAATTAATATCCATCATGTATATAAGCTCACAAAAATCACCGGAGCTTACATGTATTCAAGGAGAACTAACAAGCAGAACAAAACAAACTAGGGAATGAAAAAGGAAACTAATGAGAACACATTTGGTCTAAAAGCCCAGAGGGATGTAAATATAATAAAACAAAAGAAAGGCATCAGCAGTTAACGTGTTAAAGGGTTAGTTCACCCAAAAATGAAAACAATTCTGTCATTTATTACAGACCCTCATGTCGTTCCAAACTCATAAAACATTCAGAGTGAAAAGAAAGCTCTTTTTAATGAAATCTGAGAACTTTCTGTCCCTCAATTGACAACTACCACCTTCAAGCCCCAGAAAAGTAGTAAAGACATCATCAAATTTAGGTTAAACCACTGGAGTCACTTGGATTACTTTATTTGCGCATTATTTGCAAAATATTATTCACTAACTCAAGTTCACATGGGTTATTTTATATATATATATATACATATATGTATACTTTTATATATTTGCATTTTTATATATATAATAAGTGGGCACTGGACATCAATGTAATATCAGGAAGAGGTTGAATTCCAATGCCCAAACTTTGATTGATATCTCACTTGATTGACACATCAAGCTCCAACATTGGGAACAGATCAAATTTTTGGTTGAAAATTATTTTCGATTTCATGTCAAAACCTAATGTTGTCTTTAGATCAAACACCAATGTTAGGCACATGCTCCATCTGTCTTGGAATAAACACCAGAGATCTCCCAAACCCCAAACTTATTTGTCAGTTCCAACTTTAAACAAAAGTGTTTTCATGTAATTAATGGGCCATTCTACAGAATTGGTGACATTTGGTGTCCCCCATCCAAAAAACAAATTTGACAAGCATTTAAATATTCAAATCTTAGATGTTAACTAAGATCCTTAAATTATTTATTGAGATGGACTTCCGGTTTGAGCATGTAGCGGGCAGACGTGTGAGAAGTGGCTCTCGAAAACATTTTATTTTCTACCTCTTTTTTTTGGCATAAAGTTTGGCACCCTTTGAGTTTATTACGTGTACATTAAGACTCAACTTTACACGAGTAAATGAGTCCAAAAAGACGTGATCGACGGCAAAAAACGACTGAAATGGACGAAGATACCACAAGTGAAGACAGCATGGCTAACGCTAACGCTTCACAAGCAAGGCCAAGCTCGGAGTTACCTGCTGATCTTGCGAAGTTACACACGTTGCTTCTGTCGGACCTCGCACAGCAAACGGACTCCCTCCTGAAAAAAGCACTCGGCGAGGCACTGGCACCAATTTCAGCATCCCTGGAACTGGTAAAATCGTCTCTTGACTCACACGAAGAACGCATTCGTGAGATGGAGGAAGGGCTAAACGGCCACAGCGACAGGATCGAGGCTGTCGAAACGACATGCACCACACTTCTAGCTGAGAACCAGAGGCTGAAAAACAAAGTGGATGATCTGGAAAATCGCTCCCGTAGGTCCAATCTGCGAGTCGTCGGTATCCCGGAGCATATGGAGGGGCCAGACACAATCAAGTTCATGACTGATTTTTTCGAGGAAGTGCTGGGTAAAGACTTCTTTCCGCACCCCCTCATTATCTCCCGTGCACACCGAGTGGGACCCGCGCCGACCGCCGATTCCGGCGCCGGCTCCAAACGGCCGAGGATATTCCTGGTTCTCTTCCACGCCTTCCAAAACAAACATCGCATAATAACGAGGAAACGAGAGCAGCTGTTATTTAGGGGCCATAAGGTATTTTTCCACGAGGATGTCAGCGCGGAACTTGGGAAGAAACAAGCCGCCTTTAAAGAAGTGAAATCCCTCCTGTACAAGAAGAATGTCAGGTTCGCTCTCATCTATCCCGCCCGGCTTCGCGTCCTTCACGACGGGCAGACGCGGTTCTTCGAGACTCCGGAGAAGGACAGAGAGTTTTACGATCTTCATTGGGGAGAGTAAATTACCGGTATGCTGGAGCACAAACTATATGAGAAGGTGAAAGTAAGCTTTCGGCTCAGACACTTTGATTTTGGGACTATTTGTTTGCTTGACTATATAAACGGGAAATAACGAGATATTTTTTTTTCTTCTCAAGTAAACTTCAAGCTTACGCTGTGATATTTGCATTAATGTGGTTTTCTGATGCAGATTAAGGATATTTTATATTTTCAATATTATTTGTTGACTTAGCTTGGTCCCTGTTTTCAGTTTTATTAAGATGTGCCAAATAGATAATTGTATATAGGTAGAACACAAAACACTCACTGAGAGAGGAGCCACTCTCAGGTTAGGATAGGAGTTATAGACTACGCTGGATTTCTTGGAAGTTATTCATTTGGGAATTCCTGCGGTTTTCTTCGTTTGGGGAAGAAAATCTAGGTTTGGGGTGTTCAGGGGTTTTTTCATTCTTTTTCTTTTTTTACTTTTCTTTTTCTTTTTATTATTATTCCAACTTAAGTTTAATGAGAAATGGGGAACATTCTGTTTACATGATAAACATCTTAGACGTCTTCTATGATAAATAATGCAGGGGGTATAAATCCAGTAGGAGGAGCTCCAGTTAGGTTTCTGTCCTGGAATGTTAAAGGGTTAAATGGTCCTGTGAAACGTACTAGGGTTTTTTCCCATCTTAAACAACTGAAAACTGATGTTTTGTTTCTACAGGAGACACATTTACGTTTAGAAGATCACAACAGACTCCGTAAAGCATGGGTTAATCATATCTTCCATTCCAAATTTAATAGTAGATCACGAGGGGTGGCAATTTTGATTAATAAACGAATTCAGTTTTCACTAAATGCAATAATAACAGACCCCAATGGTCGATATGTCATTGTCTCAGGCCTCCTATTTCAAACACCAGTTCTCTTAGTAAATGTGTATGCCCCTAACTGGGACGATACTGAATTTGCCAATAAGCTTCTGTCATCTCTCCCTAATTTAGATACACATAGATTGATCCTTGCAGGCGATCTTAATTGTACAATGGACCCCTTGCTTGATAAATCTAGCCCTAAATCTACCTCTCCATCTGCAATGTCAAGGGTCTTCTCAGACTTTATGAGACTAAATGGCTGCCAAGACCCATGGAGGTTTCAAAATCCAACCTCCAAACAATTCTCTTTCTTTTCTCATGTCCACCAGTCTTTCTCAAGAATAGATTACTTTTTTATAGATAGCTTTTTTGTACCTGCAGTGAAATCGGTTGAATATTTGTCCATCATAATTTCAGATCATGCACCACTTATCTTAGACCTTTGTTTCACTCTGAATGTTAGAGAACAATCCTTCTGGAGACTTAATTCCCTGCTGCTTTCAAATGAGAAATTTTGCGAACATGTGTCTACTAATATAGATACTTTTCTAGAAGTAAACAAGAAGGAAGGTATATCATATTCCCTACTTTGGGAAACCTTAAAAGCGTACTTAAGGGGACAAATTATCTCCTACGTAGCACATGTCAATAGGGAGCGTCGCAAACAAATAGAAGACCTGACTGATTTAATTTTTAAGTTAGACCGCAAATATTCGGAAAGCCCCTCCCCAGAATTATATAAAGAACGGATAGCTTTACAGTCTAAGCTTAATCTTCTATCCACCAACCAAGCTGAATACTTATTAACGAGGACCCGGAGCACTTACTACGAGTATGGTGAAAAAGCTAGTCGATTGCTAGCTCATCAGCTGAAACGTCAGGCTGCTTCACGGCTCATACCCCAAGTGAGAGATCAAGATCAAAATATAGTCACCAACCCAAAGGAAATCAATAATACTTTTGCTACATTTTACTCTACACTTTACACGTCTGAATTCCCATCAGATGTTACGAATATGAACAGTTTCTTAGATAATTTAGAATTGCCTACTATTGAGCCGGGAGACAGGGAAGAGTTAGAGCGACCTCTCACACAGTTAGAGATCACTACCGCCATCGGAGACATGCGAACTGGGAAATCGCCAGGACCTGACGGTTATCC
Source organism: Rhodeus uyekii (assembly GCA_037043235.1). Classification (NCBI taxonomy): domain Eukaryota; kingdom Metazoa; phylum Chordata; class Actinopteri; order Cypriniformes; family Acheilognathidae; genus Rhodeus; species Rhodeus uyekii. The sequence goes on along the minus strand of JAWRVZ010000187.1, from coordinate 84,521 downwards.
TCCCGAATTTTTTAAGAAATTTAAAGATAAACTTGTTCCTCTTATGCTAGAAGTATTTAATGAATCATTGGGAAACGGTTACTTGCCCCTAACCCTCACACAAGCTAAGATTACACTACTCCTCAAAAAGGATAAGGACCCTACCAACAGTGGCTCTTACCGGCCTATTTCCCTCCTAAACGTTGACATAAAAATTTTAGCCAAGGTGATGGCACATCGTTTAGAATCCGTTCTCCCTAAAGTCATCTCTGAGGACCAGACTGGTTTTATAAAGGGTCGTCACTCTTTTTCAAATATTCGACGGCTTGCTAATGTGATCTACTCCCCCGGTCCGTCTTCGACTGCAGAAGCTGTAATTTCTCTGGATGCAGAGAAAGCCTTTGATCGGGTAGAATGGAAGTACTTGTTTTCTGTATTAGAAAGGTTTGGGTTCGGGGACGTGTTTTTGGCATGGATTCGTCTGCTTTATTCGTCCCCACAGGCATGTATTCAAACTAACCAATCCCTTTCCAATTTTTTCCCCTTGTCACGTGGGACACGTCAAGGATGTCCTCTATCCCCGCTACTATTTGCAGTGGCAATCGAACCTCTTTCGCTTGCTTTAAAGTCGTCATCTGTGTTACGGGGGATTAGGCGCGGGACTGAGGAGCATCGCGTCTCACTGTATGCGGACGATCTCTTGATTTATATAAGCAATTTAGAAACCAGCGTCCCTGAGATTGTATCACTACTGAACAATTTTGGGTCTTTTTCTGGCTACAAACTTAATTACCAGAAAAGTGAATGTTTTCCCATTAATGATTCAGCAAGGCAAATTAAACAAGAAGCAGTCCCCTTCCACTTAACATACTCTGGTTTCAAATATCTTGGAATAAACATTACGCGTTCCTTCACCTCTCTTCTGGGGGCTAATTTTACACCTCTAGTTAACCAAATGAAAGCTGACTTTCAAAGGTGGAGCAGTTTGCCTCTGACTATAGCAGGGAGGGTACAATCAGTGAAGATGAACGTACTCCCAAAGTACCTGTATTTGTTTCAATGTCTACCGTTATTCCTGACAAAATCATTTTTTAAAGCAGTTAATACATCCATTACCTCCTTCATCTGGAAGAATAAAGTTCCAAGAGTTAACAAACGCTTACTTCAGAGGGGTCGCGATGTGGGGGGACTAGCTCTCCCCAGTTTTATTCACTACTACTGGGCAGCTAACCTGCAGAAAATTTTATTTTGGCTCCATGTGCCAGACGCCGACTGGTGTACGCTTGAGGCGCACTCTTGTCACTCGTCGTCCCTCCCTGCTTTGGTGTACTCCTCCCTGCCCACAAAGTGGTCCAAGTTTACCTCTAATCCCATAGTACTGTCCACCCTTAAAATCTGGGCCCAGTTCCGAAACCATTATAAATTCACCTTTCCCTCCCCCCTAGGCCCTATCTGTAAGAATCATCTATTTCCAGCCTCCTCTCTTGACTCAACATTCACTCAGTGGGACAGGAAGCAGCTTTCCTGTTTTAAGAGCTTGTACTGTGAAGAAGGGTTCGATAGTTTTGACAATATATGCCAGAAATATGATCTTTCACGCAATAACTTTTTTAGATATCTCCAAATACGCCACTGTGTTAAAGCACTGTTCCCCTCTTTCCCGGTCCTCCCTATTGAAGCAGCATGGGAGGAAATGACCCTTTTCCGTCCGAAAAAAGGACTGATATCACGGCTATATTCTCAGCTAATGTCTCTTGAAAGTCATGACCTTTCAAAAATTAAGAACGGCTGGGAAGGCGAGTTGATGGTTGAGCTGTCAGAGAGAAACTGGGAAGAGGCACTACAAAGGATTAACTCTTCTTCATCCTGTGCACGCTTGGGACTCATTCAGTTTAAAGTAGTGCATAGGGCTCATTTCAGTAGGGCCAGGTTAGCAGCTATATACCCAGGAACGGATGGGAGTTGTAACAGATGCTCCCTCTCTCCAGCTGATTTAACACACAGTTTTTGGTTGTGCCCTCATCTAAATCAATACTGGTCATCTGTTTTTCAAATTTTATCCGAAGTCACAAAAATTAAAATTAACCCCTGCCCGCTAATTGCAATATTTGGAATTTCAGATGAGAGCTTAACCTTAACCCAGGATCAATCGGACATCATTGCTTTTACATCACTTCTAGCCCGTCGTAGAATCTTATTAGTTTGGACATCCGCTACTCCACCAGCGGTGGCCGAATGGTTAAGGGATGTTTTATATTTTCTTAAACTAGAAAAAGTTAAATTTACGTTGAAAGGGTCAGTTCAGAAATTTTACTCAAAATGGCAGCCTTTTGTGACATATTTTGAGAATCTTAAAGTATTGCCTGAAGTATGAGGTACCTTTTTATTTTATATTCTTTTCTTTTTTCCTAGGGGAAGGGGGGGTTTAATCAAATCAGTGTGCAGCTACCTCCATGGGGTAGGAATTGAGTAGCCTGATCAACAATGGTGGAAATAATTATGTAACATACTAAATGGAGGATAGAGGAAGGGAGAAGAGGGGGGAAAAGAAAAGAAAAAGGGAAGGTGTTCTCCCAGAATGTGATTAAATATAATTGTGAATAATATATTTTTATTTTTTTATTTTTTTTATTTTTATTTTATTTTAATTATTATCATTTTTGCTGTTGTTGTTGATGTGGTTGTTGTTTTCTTTGGGGGGGGGGGGTGTTCTAACCGTTTAAGATAAAATGAAACTGGAGAGCTGTTTTACTTCCTGTAACATGTTATATCTTTGATCCTCCAATAAAAATAAAAAAAATAAAAAAAATTATTTATTGAAATGCACAATAATATTTTAAATATTTAAAAACTTTATATTTATAATATCATCATGTATTGGGTACTTTCAATTAGGAGGTGGCTGTCCCAAACCCTTACATGTAAATTTCAACTTGTGAAAATGATATTTAAATATTTTTTGCAAATTTTTCCTTTCTTGTTTTTAAACGCATCTTTTTGTTTTGTTTTAAAAAATGAAGTTGAAAAAAATTTAGATTTTTTTTATTTTATTTTTAAATCATAAATCTTATGTAAAAAAAACATGTCCCATATTTTCATGTCACTACCAAAACACTGAATGTTTTAGTCCATTGGGTGAGACTGATTTTAACCACAGCCCTACATTTTTGATCAGGAAATATTCCTATGTCCCTCTCTCTCATATGCTATATGGTGAGTAGATTGATCCCATTATTTTGAGGTAAATGTGTTCTAAAGTCTGAAAATCTGTGTGTAACTTTAAGGAATGTCACTACTAAACACATTTTTTCTGGTATTAAGAACTTTTTTGGATGTTATTCCATAAAATGTAGTTTTTATATGTGTACCACTGTTCTGACCAGTGATTGCTAACCATGTGCTGATTTGCATCTTCGAGCTAGGCTCAAAACTATCTAAAATTGTCACTACCAAAACAGTCACGACTAAAACATGTCTTGAAGTTTCGGTTGTGACATCATTGTTTTGGTTGTGACAAAAGGGAACACATAATGCTTTATTAATCCGTAATAAACAAAAATTTTGTACACTGTAAAAACATCCAACTTATGTTTTGTATGACAAATTCAGCCTTTAGAGTTTAATCAACTATTTAACAGGAATAAAAGTTGAGATAACTCAAACAAAGTTTGTACAACTATTGGCCCTAAGTTGAGAAAACTCAAAAATGTTCTGCAGTTGGTTGCCTTTAACTTTTAAGTTTTCTCAACTTTTTTTTTTTTTTCAGTTATGCAAATCATTACTACTGTAGTATGTTTTAGTAGTGTTTTAGTATGCAAGTTAAAATTATGTAATGTGATAAGGTTACAATTAAGGGTGCAGTCAATGATATGTAACAGTCTTTTTGTGTGTTGTGAGAGAATGTGTAATGTAGCCAAAGCTTCAGATTTTTCCAAGCTCAGTTTCTATGTTTTTTGTCCTTGAAGGAGATAAGAATGCATAGGAGATAGTAGACTGGCTGAGCAGGCTGGATTCCCAACCGAGAGATAGGGACAAAGTTAGAGACATTAGGACAGGAAAATATTATTTTTTTTAATCCATTTTGATGATCTTCGGTTATTTGTCCGGATCATAATCAATCAGTTCTGGTCCTCAGCACTCGACCGGTCGATGCAGTTCTCTAGACATTTCGTCTAGCCTCACGGCCAGACCGGTTACTGTTCGTACAAGCACACCGACCTGACCACCAATGGAGTCCATTCTTCCCTGCGTGTCCGCAGTCCGGACTGCGATGTTACAGCTCAGCTCCTCAATCTGTATCACTCTCCGATCTAGTTCCTTCAAACGGTTACCCACAGCACCGACGCGGTCCTTAATTTCCACAGGTGCCAATTGGGCATTGTTTAAATGCTACGATCTGCCTGAGCATTGTTTTTGTCCATGTCCATCCCTTTATGACCACCATGTACCCATCCTCTGATGCTGCACCATGTCACAAAGCTAGAATCATTTCAAATTGTTTTCTTGAACATGACAATGAGTTCACTGCACTTAAATGGCCCCACAGTCACCAGATATCAACCCAATAGAGCATCTTTGGGATGTGGTGGAACGGGAGCTTTGTGCCCTGGATGTGCATCCCACAAAGCTCCATCAACTGCGAGATGCATTGATAACTATCAGTATGGGCCAAAATTTCAAAAGAATGCTTTCAGCACCTTGTTGAATCAATGCCACGTAGAATTAAGGCAGTTCTGAAGGTGAAAGGGGGTCAAACACAGTATTAGTATGGTGTTCCTAATAATCCTTTAGGTGAGTGGACGTGCTGAATGCATATGTGCAATATAACTAGTTATTTGTATTAACATAAAATGTTGAATGTCTGATTCAACTATGGCAAACTAAGTATTGGGGTCACTACCAAAACATTACTGTCACTACCGAAAATGTGCTGTCACTACCAAAACATGGAAAGTTTTGTCAAAAATAAAGTATATTGAATTATCAACTAAAACATTATGATAGTGTTTAGTTTAATGCATATTCAACCTAATGAATCCTTAACTTTGAAATCAGAATGATAAACTTTATGCCTTCTACAAAGAAAGATTGGGTTCAAAATACAACAAATCTCATAAATGACACTTAAAATATTATTACATTTGTCATTTTTATTGATTTAACCTGTAAACATTTTTTTTTAAATAGAGAAAAAATATATTTACAAGGTTGATGTGAACAAAATCTTAATAGGTCATTATAAGCCTGCTTAATTTTTGATATATTGTTGTGTTTTGGTAGTGACAAATTTGGGGTGTATGAAAATATTCCAGCATTTTCTGAAAATACAAATTGAGAACTAACCGCACAATTACTAGAAATGTATACCTTGGATATTGTACAATTTGCATACGTGCAAAATTTGTGGGGGAAAAATAAAAAATTTCAAGATGTTTCCAACACTGTTTTGTCACCAATTCTGTAGAATGGCCCTAATATGGATTTTGTCAGCATAGCCTCAAACGTTTAACCAAGCCAGGTTTTTGTTGCAGATGAAAAATCAAGAAACCTGGAGACCAAAAATCATAAAAATCATTTTTAAATACATGTGAAATACATGTAAATAACAACCTAAATTCAGTATTTTTATCATATAACAGTCTTTTTAGAAAATTTGGAGTAAACTTTGTTAATATTATGACCTAAAATTTGCTAACATCATAATGTTAACATTGTCCTGCCAGGCTTTGCACGAACCACAGTCTCTCGTGTCTCATGCATTGTTGTAAGCACACGGTTCGTGTTTACATCGGCCACATGATTTCATGTTGTGTCAGGTTGCGCACAGTTTGTGTTTTCACCAGCTGTGCGGTGTCTTTATTTCATGTGAACACGCAGCGATGCGTGTTTGTGTCTTGTAATTGTGTAACCCGCCCATTTTGTTCCCCTGTTATACTTTGATTTCTCCCAGCTGGTTCCCGCTCAATTATCCTTCCTCCTGTGTCTATTTAATCCCTTCGTGTTTGCTGTCCTGTGTCATGTCATTGTCTGTCCATGTAGTTTTTTCATGTATGCTGCTTGTCAGTTCATGTCCTGCCTTGCCAGTCTAGTCAGTCTTGTCCCCCCCCCCTCCTCCTTTATGTTTGAGTTTTGTTTTGTTTTCATTACAATAAAGACCCTTTCACCCAGCAAATTGAGTCCTCAAAAACCTGACAGCTTGTATGCTCAGAGGTTTAAACTTTGCAAACTGAAAGAAATTGTCTTTAGAAACAAGGCAAAATAATGACTGCATTATCTAGTTTACAGTTTAGATAATGGGATGACCTCTGACAAGGTGAAAGTATGTGATGTTTTATGTTCCTGAATCTACATAAACGTATAATTAAAACCATTTGTGTCATCTGCCCTCTTGTATGACTCTAAAGGATTTCTACAGTCATAGCAACTGGATAGAACTGGGAAATCTATTACCATTCTCCAACCTGATCAGACCTGACAGCACAATAGATAACATTGCAGGTATGGCTAAACAAAAATAACAACTCTTGATTCATGAACAAATATCAGTTCTGAACTCACTAAATGTCTAAATTTTCTCTCACTTAAAGAACCTAAAAGACATACTTGTAGAAACTGTGGTAGTGATTGTAGAAACAACATCCTGGAAGACATCATACAAGAGAAAAAACTGACATCAGGATACTTTGGATTCTCCAAACCAGATGGTACTACATACTAAATTCCTGCTTTGCCTATTTATAAATAATAACCTAAGAAAGACGTAAGATTAAATAAAATGTAAATGAAATGATCAAATGTATCAAATAAACCGACATTAATCAACACAATTTGAATATTGCAGGAAAATGTAGCCACGGAGGTTTCTTTGACTTTTCCACTTGGTTTAAAGATGGAATCAATAAAGATTCACGATCATCTGATCATGGTCACCTCCATGATAAAGCTGCAACCGTGGCCATCGCTGCGACCAGAGAACTTTTGGAAGACATTAGAGGTTTTTTGGGAGACTCAAACTTTTTGAGGTAGGCTTTTCAAAAGTGTGTATAACCAATGCACCAATAAATATATCAAGCACAGAGTTAACATTTGACTCACAAAGAACTACTAAATCATTCATTAATGATTACCGCATCAGCAACTAATAACATCACTATTTGTTACACATACTTGCAACTTTTCAGCCATAAATAAATCATAATCGCCTTTATTTATTTTATTCAACATATCTCACCTGAGTTGATGCACCCTGATTTAACAAACAAATAATAATAGCAGAATAGTATCAGTGATGCTGAATAAACTGGATCTGGTGCGACACTACACAACGAATCCCAACAGTAAACTGATGCCCCGTTATATTTCTGACATACTCCAAGTGCTTGTGATGGTCCATCACATCCAGCGGACAGCTGTTGTGACGCGATAACGGTCTCCCCTTATATAGATGCAGTGTAACAGCTGTCAGCATTTCAGATTCTGGTGTGCTGATATTTGCGCAGATTCTGGTGTTCCCAACTCACCCTCCTTCAAACACATTATCTGACATTACATATACAGTGCAACTGCCCTACAGACATCAAACTGTCTGAATGTTCTCAACTCATAACCATGATGACATAGTCATAGTTAATGAGTTAATAGTCATGTCCTTCAACAAGTCATAATATATTTGTACATCTTTAATGATTAATTAATACAGACAACTGGAAGTTGAAATACATAGCGTTGAAACTGGTAATTTACACTATTAATTAAAACTACATGTTTGTGTATTTGCCAGTGAAGGACAAGAGAGTGCCAGGCCTGGATCTTACATTGTGTGTGTTTGTTTGTGCATTCCTTATGGATGACTGCCTCCAACACAAACACAAAACATAACACAAAATCCAGGCCTGGTCCGCTCTCGTCCTTCACTGGTGTCGCTCCTTGTTTTATGCTTCTGCTCTTCTGTATAATACAAGGCTGGTGTGTCACAGTCATGTCTTGTTACTTCCAGTGTGATCCATTGTGTTCTCTTTTGCCATTCCCCTTGTTAGTCTCGTCAGGTGTTTTTCATCATCCAGTATATAATAATAATAAAAATAATTCAATACATTTATATAGCGCTTTTTCATAGACACTCAAAGCGCTTACATGGAAGAGGGAATCTCCTCAACCGCCACTAGAGTGCAGCATCCACCTGGATGATGCGACGGCAGCCATATTGCCCCAGAACTCTCATGTATGCGGGATGGTTAGGAAGCCATGATGGACAAATTTGGCCAGGATGCCGGGGTTACACCCCTACTCTTGCGAAAGACATCCTGGGATTTTTAATGACCACAGAGAGTCAGGACCTCGGTTTAACGTCTCATCTGAAAGACAATGCTTGTTACAGTACAGTGTCCCCGTCACTATACTGGGGAATTAGGACCCACAAAGACTGCAGGATGAGCACCCCCTGCTGGCCTCCTAACACCACTTCCAGCAGCAATCAAGTCAGTCTCCCATCCAGGAAAATAACCAGGCTCAGCCAGTCGTAGGCTATAGGGTGACATTGCTGCCGGCAAGCAGGGCTATATAAGCAGTATAAGCCCTCATGTTCTCCCATGTCTTTGTCGATTGTTGACGTTTTCTATGTCGCTGTTTCCCTATGTTTGTGGATGTGTCTCCATGTTCCTAGTTCTGAGTTTCCATGTTCTCCTAGCCTTTTCCACAGTATGTCGTTTACTTTTCGTTTACTAAAGAGAGTTTTCAGTTGATCCCTGATCGCCTTCATCATCACCCACATCACACTCTCCATAATACGGTGCAGCATGCAGGTGGTGCTCATTCTCAATCACGCCATCGACCTTGCCTTTGTTCTCATGTCCCTCGGCCCCACACTGCTCACCAAAATGTTGAAAGGAATTTTTACATAATGACATATTTCATTCATTTCAATTCATGTTAAATCTATTAATCATATATATATATATATATATATATATATATATATATATATATATATATATATATATATATATATATATATATATATATAATACAGTAATACCTCGGTTTATGAGCGACTTGGTATATGAGAAAATCGGTGTACGAGCATTGTATCGGTGTACGAGAAAAAAATTCCCTCACCCATGTGCAGTTGTGCGTCGAAAAGATCCCTTTATCACCCCTTAACTCGTTCATTCTCTCAGTGTCTCTCAGTATGGGTGCATCATTCACCACAGTGATACTTTTATAAGTTGTTGTGAATATGATTACATGTGAATATGATGAAACTTTATTAATGGAGCATGTTATCAACACCACACATTGCATACTAATGAGACTCACGTGTGTTCACAGTCCAACTCAATGACGTTCTTAAAGGGCCATACACTTTTATAGAACAGCATACTATAACAGTTATAAATCTGTACAGATCATATACATAAGTGATTTACAGCGGTTTTACCTCGTGTTGTTGCATTAATTGTGATCGCTATTCTTCACGTTGTAATATCGTTACAAATGTTGAAGGAACTAGTTAATCTGATGTGTCAATAAGTGTTAAGTTAACAGTCTTGTCACTTTAAGAGGGCGGAGTTTCATTCGGCACTAGAGAGAGTTGACTTCTGAGGGATTAGAGAGAGAGAGAGCTCGCAAGCAGAGATAGTTTTGATTCTTCTGTTATGTACGGCATGGGTTGAAGCCAGAACCGCAATCCGATAGTTCTCAATAAAACCTCTGAATGAGAAGGAACCTGTCTGGTTATTAAAAGAAGCAACACTACAATGTAGTGAAATATATAAGCAGTAACACCCCACCCCTCCCCTCTCCTCTCGTCTCGATCATGCCAGCAGTGAAGAGGTAAAGTGCGTGTTACAGTAAATAGTTAATAATAACAGTTGAACTCTAAAAATACTTAATTAGTATTTATATGTATATATTTATATATCTTAATGGTTATAATTTTAAATATAATGAATAGGTTAAAACCAAAAAAATATTTAAAATGGGCATTTATGGTCGTGTGGAACGAATCAAGTGAGTTTTAGTGCGTTCTTATGGGGGAATTTGTTTTGGTGTACGAGCATTTTGGTTTACGAGCTCGCTCTTGGAACGCATTAGACTCGTAAACCGAGGTATTGCTGTATATATATAGTGCTGTGCAAAAGTCTCCCAAAAATGGATTTTAAACCAGTTATTTCAATCTTTTGCTGTAGTGTGTCAGTAGGAAAAATGTGTGTACATTTGAAAGCATCCCTTTTGGCATTCATTTTAATTAGATTTTTGTATGCATAAGACTCTGATAACAGCCAGAGCTTCACACTGAGATCTGATCTTACCATCATCAAGCCTATCAGGGATTACAAGAAAACACAGAACAAACCGAGACAGACTAAATCCACAAGAACTGCGGCAGTCTCTCCAAGATGCTTGAAGAAACCTACCTACAAAGCTACCTGAAAAATGTGTACCAAGGACAAAAGCTATTTTAAAGGCAAAGGGTAGTCATACAAAATATTGATTTTATTTAGTTAATAGAAGTTAGTTGATAAATATATGATATGATATGTTATTATTTTTGACAGCATCAGCAAGTGCCTAAAACCTTTCACAGTAATGTAGCTGTGCTGGAAGGTTTCTTAAAGCGTCTTGGTGATGTTGCTGCAGTTCTTCTGGATTTACTCTGTCTCAATTTGTTCTGTTTCTTAATGTAATGGACTCAATAATGGTGAGATCAGATCTCCGTGTGGATTATACGGGCTGTTGTCAGACTCCTTGTGCATACAATAATCTCACTGGATTGTTACAAATAAAGGCTAAATGAATAGTTTTAATGTAAACATATTTCCTACTGACACACTACAGCAAAAGATATGACCCCTAAAAACCCCTTTTATGGGGTGAAAATACTTGCACAGTACTGTTTACATCTTTGAACTAAATTAATTTGGGGATTTACATGCAAATGCAACCAATTTTTCAAACAACTATTATTAATTCTTTGCTCTTTTGGGACTCTTAGATTGATGGGATTCTCTCACACTTCAGTACTGTGCTTTGCGATTGACACCACAGGCAGCATGGGAGATGACATTGATGAAGTACAACGAGTCACTTCTAGCATCATAGACAATATGAGAGACACTGTAGCGGAGTACATTCTGGTGCCATTCAATGACCCTGGTTTGAAAAAAAATATTACTTGTTTCTTTATTTCACAGAGGATGTGTATATACCTCTGAAAAAATTACTTGAATCTTAATTACTTTATTAGCTCAAGATTACATATAACTAGTAATTATGAAAACATGATATTATTATCTGATAACTGACCCTTTTACACTCCCAAAGATTTTGGACCACTAATAAGAACAACAGATCCTGATGAATTCAAATTACAAATCAATGCCCTTCGACCGCATGATGGAGGAGACAATCCAGAGCTCAGCCTTTCAGGTCTCAGGGTATGGAAACACTAATATGAATGAAAATATATATATATGCATATTGCATATATATATATTCAGAAGCATTTGTATACAATATGCATTTGAATTATTATTATTAATATAATCAACTTTTTGTATTTGGATTCATTTTGTATTCTACAGAACAGTCTATTTCTTCTTTTTTCTTCAGCTGGCTTTGACTGGCTCACCTCCCCAAACTAAGATATTTGTTTTCACGGATGCTGATGCAAAGGACAAAGAGTTAAAAAATACTGTGCTGGCATTGATTGAAAGCACAATGTCTGTGGTATGAATTACATTTCTTTAAATATTATTGTCATGTTAGGACTTGTTCTGCCTGTGTTTGAGTTAGACTTTCAGTTGTTGTTGTTTTTTTGTACACTTTCAGGTATATACATTTATCCCTTGTATCCACAAGTGTTTTATAAAAATGTGCTAAGAATTATGAGGTTATCTCTGCTCTTGTGAATATCCTTGATATAAACCCTCTCAAAGTCTTTAGAAGTTTGTTGTAACTCATTTACAGTATGTTCATGTATATCATTTTCGTTCTCTAAATGGATGAGTAGTTACACCTTAAAGGTCATTAAACCACTTTTTCTATTCTACAATTTAAAGGTGAACTTCATGCTGACTAATAGTCTGGCCACTCGTCGGATATGGACTGAGGATCTGAATCAAGGGCAGAGTCAGAATTTCTCCACCAGAATTTCCAATCCTTTAAATCAGGTTTATGAGGATTTAGCTCTGGTCTCTGGAGGACAGGCGATTGAAGTTACCAAAGCCACACTTCCCCAAGCCACCAACATTATAGTTGATGCATCCACATCCGCTTTAGTAATTAAAACAGTATCTTATATCTTTCATAAAATAAAGTGTGTTATGTATTTCAGCCATTTGGCTGAAAAGTATTCCTCACCATCCACAACAGTGAAGAATTTTGATATTTTTGATAATGTTTTTTGTAAAAATATTAAGTATAAAAAAATCTATAACTATATTTACATTGTTAGCTCTGTGTCTTCAGGTCACTGTTGTCCACATCATAAGGAAATCAGGAAAAGCAGAAAACTTCCCTTTCATTGTGGACTCCTCATTAAAAAATATGACAATCTATATTACAGGCAATTCTCTGGTGTTCAACATCACAAACCCATTAGGTATGTAGACATTACACAAATACTGAGGCATGTATTGATCATATTTATTATCAGTTATCTTTGATGACATTATTTATCTCCACAGGCGATTCTCAGACCAGTGAAGAATTAAATGGAAAACTGGGGTTGATTACACATGTGGGCAACTTTTACACAGTGCATCTAACTGATCAAGTAGGCCTTTGGAACATTAACATTAGCTCATTACAGGCCTACACCATCAAAGTCGTTGGTAACATTTTTGCTCTCTTACATTTACATTTACAAGAAATGAAAACTCTGTAATTTACACACCCTCATGTATATCCAAAACTGTAGGACTTTTCCTCCTGCAGACTTTAAAAGAAGACCAGGTTCCCCCTCTTTGTAAGATATAACAGACTTTTACAGGACAATTTTAATTTCTCTACAGTAGAACAAAATTCAAGGATCACAAGTTAATGCGAATGTGCTCAAAGTTCGCTCCTGGCGGGCCACTATTCTGCAGAGTGTAGCTCCAAACAGCTCCAAATCATGTGCCTGAAGTTTCTAGGGCTGTGTCTGAAAATGCCCCATTCTCTACATTCAGATCTGGTGCCAAGGAACATAAATCATAGATCACATTAATTTGAATCATATAAAACTTAGCAAACTGGCAACTCCAGTAGTAAGTTGAAAAGATTTATCTTGACCTCTGTCATGGAAACTATGAACAAACTTTAAGTAAGTTCCTAACCAAGAAATAAATTCTTAAAAGCAAATGTATTTATTTTCAGACTATTATGCTGTAGACCAGCAGTTTGGGAAATAGATGGATAGCTTTCTTTAAACCAACAATCAGATCGTAACCGTTGTGAGCACCTATGCCATCAACCACCCACCTATGTGGGGACGCTGAATATTTTTGAGAGTCAATTTTTTACAATGAAGGTTGGATGAGGTCCAAAACCACAGTGGACCCCCACTAACTTCCGTAACCAGACTCATGGGAAAAATACACCTGCGGCAATATATCAGCACAATATTACTTTGTCTTCATTTCTTGATCATATTTAAGTGAAATATTCAGTGAGTAGCAGCAAAAGCATGTTCAGTTTATTCAGAAATAGATCATCCTGAATCTGGCAATGTTATATTACGATAGCTATTCTATGCATCACAGCAGTTTGAAAATGAAATGCTGTGTGTGTGGTGCTAAAAGTTAAATGCTTTATCATGTACCGCCTAAACCAAATCCAACCAACAGTGTAATGGTAACAAAACTAGAACAAAAATCAGTTTTAGCTTGCTATTAATAGTCTTAGAGCTCTTTTATCATGACTTATGTTTCACTGGACTCAAACACCAAGACAAATGCTGTTCGTAGAGGCACTTTTTCCCAATGGGCTTCTGTTGGAATTTCAGTTTCAGAAATACATGAGGGTGAATAAAGACAGAATTACAATTTTTGTACTATTTTAATTACTAACTAATTATTTGTTTATTTGCCAGGCCAAAGTGACATTGACTTCCTTTTCAACTTTGTGGAGCTAAGTGATGGTGCTCATTCAAGCTACAGTGTGTTAAGCGGCAGACCGCCAGCAAGTAAGTGAAAATGTAGTCTGACTAACATGCAACTTGTACAACTTCTTGAATTTTCACTCTCCGTGTTGCTCTTTCCCTGCTACAGACGGCAACATCACACTACTGCTCACAGTAATGGGTGGGGACTCTGTTACCCTCACAGAGGTGGCTCTTGTGGAAGCATTGGGAACCCAGACTATTATTGGGACCCTTGAAAAAGTTGCAGATGGGGATTTCTTGGTCACAATGAACAGTGTCCCAGAAGGAGAATTTGTTGTCCGTGTGATGGGAGAGAGAAATTCTTCAGATTCACCAAATGATCGCTTTCAGAGACAGTCTGTCACTCAGAACAGAGCTTCCAGTGTGGTTATTAATGTAAGTAATACAGCTCTGTATTGCTTTGTCGGTGTCCTAGGCGAGATTTTAGAGAGCGCACCCCACAAGCCAACCAACTTGGGTCATTATATTTCCTCACAGATTTCGGTTTGTTCTAGTTCAGGGACCGTATTCATAAAACATTTTATCTTACCACTAAAAGTTCTCCTAAATAGCAATAAAAGGCCTTAGGTAAGAGTTTCCTCTTCATACCGATTAGTTCTATAAACTCAATTATAGGTTTGACAAACATTTGATTTAATCATAGAAATATTGTAGAATAAGGAATCATGTTGCTATTTTCAAATAAAGGTTTTGAAATAAAAGTGTTGCCATATTTAAATAAAGATTTTAAAATGAAGGCAGTCACTAATTAAACGGACAGACTCTTAAATGTTTCAATAATTCAGATAAAAAATTATATTTTATAAACAATGTTCGAGAGGAGCATGTTCAAATGGTCTATCCGCTCAAGAGGAGGCGTATATGTGTATTTGTAATGTAATGATCATCTGGAACAGGTATCTAAATTAGAGAAAATCAGGTTTGGGTGGGTGGCGGGTGGATGATTTATTGTTAACAGCGGATTTGGGTGATGTTGGAGCTAATCCACTCATTTCTGATACTCACACTATTCTTTTCTTATGCAATTAGGCTCAGGCAGATGAGATATGGGAGCCTGGAAGCACACTGAGCATCCTTTTTACAGTGTTGTTCAATGGCTCTGACACGCTCTTCAACATTAACGCCAGGAATGACCGAGGGTTTGCCACAGTATTTCCCAGCACCATGTCCGTTGGAATTGAGAGTAGTGGAAACAGCACAGTAAATATTACTGCGCCATCAGGCACTCCATCAGGCACTGAAGTGACTCTCACCATTGAGGCCGAAACTTCAGGGAAAAGTGATTTCAACTATGCTGTGCTGAGGCTTATAGTTGTTTCTCCGGTAACTATCTTACTTTATTTCTGAATCGGGCTATATGGCTAAAATTAAAATATTTTTAAAAACATACAAATGCTATAACACACATTCTGAACCATAAATCCATAATTTAAACGTAATATTCATCCATGGAAGTTTTGGGTTCTTTTGAATATTTATCAAAGAATCTTGAGAAAACGTATCCCGGTTTGCACAAAAATATTAAGCAGCACAGCTGTTTACGTCATTGATTATAACAAATGTTTCTTAAGCTCTAAATCAGAATATGTGGGTGAATTCCAAACAGCAATTTTGCATCCTTGGACTTCGGGAAGGGGATAGTCAAACAAATTGAATTCTTTCACGAACGACCTTACCATGCGTTAATTAGCAAAGGGAACATGCGACAGTCACTTCAAGCAAGTGATTTGTTTATGGTCATGTGACCTCATCATTCCTTTTAAATAGAGGGTGGGAGAGTTTGACGTATAAACAGAATGATTCAAATTGTTTTCAGATATATTACACACATTTTCATTATGCATTTCATATATTCAGTTTAAAAAAGGTTCAATGTACGGTAGTTAAATGTGTTAAATGCATCATGATTATTGCTTAACTTGTAAAGTTAAGAGCAGATCAGGAACACACACAAAGCATATTTTAAGAATGGAATAAGACGATTATGGATAACAATGGATTAATGGTTTCTTACCATTCAACTTTACCATCACAGAAATAAATTACACTTCAAAATATACTAGAAAAGTTATTAATATTGTAATAATCACAACATTACTCTTTTACTGTATGTTGATCAATTAAAAGCTGCCTTGGTGAGCAAACAAATCTTTCAAAAATTCATACATTTAAATACTGCTTCCAAACATTTGAACGTGTGTGTGTGTGTGTGTGTGTGTGTGTGTGTGTGTGTATATATACACACACATACACCACTTAATCTTTAATAAAACTACTTTAAATTGTTTCAATGCAAAAATATTGGATTTCTGAAAATATCTTTCAGATTACAGACTTCACCCCTCCAGTCTGTGATATTATCAGCGTAAATGCTAACTGCTCAAGCAACTGTAGCCTGTCTTCATGGGAGCTGTCAGCCAACCTTACTGATGGAAATGGGACAGGCATCGTGTCTGTGACTCTTCGTCAGGGCCTTGGAACCCTCAACATAAGCACCACGGTCGGGGACGGAGGTGTGAATGCCACTCTTGCATTCTACAGTGCCTCGTGTTGTTCTGAAGTAATGGAACTGGTTGCTGTAGACAGAGCTGGCAATGTTGGGATTTGCTCAAGATCGATAACATCTTCTGTTACCCTCACACCAAACACTACAACAAACAGCATGACAACAACCACAACAGCAGCAACTTTCTCTCCCAACATTAATGTCACCAACAGTTCTGGGAACACTTTTTGTAACCCAATCAATATTTGGGTTAGCGTGGGATCCATCTTGCTGTTCCATGTGTTTTGTATCTAACCTTTATGTACTCGTTGGTTTTACACCAACATTCCAGAAAAACCTTTTGCATTTGCTTCTGTTGCTGTCTTTTCATCCATCACCTCTGTTCATTTTTTAAATGATAAACACAAATTATGTGGTTTTACTATCAAATGCATTGATTAATGAAATTGTATGAATACTTATGATTTAGCATTTAATGCAAAGATAATTGCAACTATTGATCTGACTATAACAGGTTAACAGATAATGTTTTTTTTTTGTTTTTTTACATGGTAGTGGAATTATACAGTTGACTGACAAAATTTAAAATCATAAAATTCTGGATTATGGTGACACAAACTTATAACTGTTTTATAACCAACTATACAAATTAACATGGGCAATTTTGGACGATTTATAGATATATCTATTGTTCATTTTATTTTTGGTTTGTGGAAGAAAAAAAACATCTCGCTGTAACTACTTATGTTAAATAATACTGTTACTAACAGAGATACTCATTAAATCATTAAAAGTTTTCACACTGAAATTTGAGTTGAAATAAACTTGTATTATAACCAGGCTTAAATCACAGCTTCTGTAATATTCAGAAAATCAAAGATTTTAGATTATTTTCCAATAAACAGACTTAAATTAGAAATTACATAGTAGAATGCAGACCATTTAATACTAGAGAGTGTGTGCCATGTGTTGTTTTCTATGCAATGATCAGAAGTAATTTGCTTGAAGGTGCATGAATTTATTAACATTAAAGTTGCTAATATTACATAACAGCTATTAACATTTTTTAAGGTAAAATGTATAAAATAATCTTTCACATTCCTTCTAATTGACGTAGGTATATCTAAAGATTTTTGAAAGCGTAATCCACTGCACACTTCACTAGACAAACGCTCGAAGTCTAAATTAAACTGTTACTGTAACCCAGATTACTTCAGAAATATGCATTTCTCAATGTTATTCTCCTCATTATTTCCCTATAGCGGCTAATGAGTCGTAAGTCTCCAAAGAAAATAAATAAAATAGCTTACTTCCGCACTGAAAATAAAGTGGAAGACTTGTGAAGTCTACATTTATCCAGTAGACACACAGATTCTCTGTTGGTGTTTCACCAGAATGTACTTGTGTGCAAACATTCGCCCACATCGATCACAACCGAAAGGCTTCTCGCGCGTGTGGATCTTCATATGCGTTTTGAGGTTTGAAGACTGGTTGAACATTTTTCCACAGAGGTTACAACCATAAGGCTTTTCACCTGTGTGAACAGTCACATGCTTTTTGAGATTGCTTTGGTCGGAGAACTGCTTGCCACAGTGCAGGCATCTGAATGGTTTTTCTCCTCTATGGATGCTGTGGTGTCTTTTGAGACTAGATGCCTGACTGAATCTTTTACCGCAGAGTGTACAGCTGTGGAGCCTCTCCCTAGTATGGAGTTTTTGATGCAAGAGCAGAGTGCTGGGTTGAGAGAACGCTTTTCCACAATGTTTACACACAAACTTGTCTTTCCTTTGCGTCTGAGGAGGATTTGAATGTTTGAAAGAAAAGCACGGGTTGAAAGGGGACTGCTCGGTTTCGGAAATGCTGTTACCTCCATCGCTGTGTGTTAAATGGCCATTCATGTTAGGCACAGACAAGCCATTAGAGTCTGTTTGAGTTGCGTAGGAACACATAGGATCTGCGCTCCCTCTGTACATCAAGTACTGATTCACAGCAGGTCCGCCGGTACATTCAGACTCAGTGTAGGATGGATGGTTTGTGCTCGCGTCTAATCTTCTGGAAACCCATGAGGTATAAGAAGGGTTAGTCTCTGCTTCTCCATCACAACGTCTCTCCATTCTGGTTTCACCTATTGTGAAATGCAACATGCTTATAGTAATTTATAGTAATTATGTCCCTTAAATATAGGCTCACAACATGAATGTGATGGATTAATTTGTTAAACGGATACTTCGCAACAGGTGATTTCTAATAAGACATTAAATAAAACAACTTTCAAATTACCATTGTGTAGATGTGCACCTTCACCTCTATCATACATTTCAGGGTTTTCGACCTCCAGAAGATCAGGTTGAATTCCATTGGACTGCCAAAAGAGACAATCATGAATTTTGTCATTTTGAAAGCAATTTTAGCAGAAAATTGTGTTGTTTTTATTTTTCACACACAATCTCTATACTGTGAAGTCAGAAATTTGTTTGTTTTTTATAACACTTTACAATAATGTCCCATTAGTTAATAAACTGCAACTAAGCAATACATTGGTTAATATTTAATTAGTTAATATAATACAACTAAGCAATACATTTTTTAATATTTGTTAACAGTAGTTAATAACACACAACTGTTCAGTTCACTGTTAGTTCATGTAAGCTCGGGTTCATAATATTTAATATTCAGGTTCAAAATATTTATAATGCAACTTTATAATATAATGCATCTTTTGATTTTAACAAGTTATTAGTAAATATTGAAACAAAGCCTTTCAGAGTATTTTTTATTGCTAGTTCATGTTAACTAGCAGTTATCTTACATTAGTAAATAAAACCTAATTGTAATATGTCTTATATTTTGTTTATTCTTTAATCTGAATATACTAGACTAATACAAACAAGCTTACGATGAAAATATAATTTTTTTGATCCTATATATGTGATCCTATCATATATTTGAGCTGTGAACATTTCACACAAACTTTAATTATTAAACATTCAATAATCTATTTTCACCTTTCAGATTAAATATAAAACTATTGTATTCGACAGGCAATTTTTAGTCTATTTTATTTCTCTTTACAAATTCACTTTCACAAATTCAAGAAAATGCAAGCATGGTTAAACAATATTTTGTTTTTCAATTAGAGCAATTCAATAAGCCTGTTTGTTTCGAATACATTCGTTACAATACATAACTTCCATAGATACTGTAGTGTAGCTTTAATGTGTGTTTATAAATGGCTGTTGAGATTCTCAGTTGAAACGGAGTGGAGGTTTGGAAAAAGGATTCCATTCATCACGACTTGACAAGCAAGAACAAAAATAACGAAAACAAGAAAAGAGCAGCAGTTTAGAAATTGTCAGAGCTGCTGAAAAGCAGTTTTTGTGTCATGAGCCTGATTTGTAAACAGGCATGTTCAAATGTTTACCACCTCATACTAACCTCTTGATGGCAGTGCTGGACTGTGTCTTGGTCTATGAAGTTCTCTCTATGAACTGCTACAAAGCTTCCTGCACTCCTGTACTGGGTGTCATCTTACCAGAAAAGCAAAAAGTAGTAATAATTCAGCATAAACAAAGATGAATTTGCATTTTAAATCAATATCCATTCAAAAACTTATCATATTTTAATCGCTTTCTTTTGAAAATAAACTATAGATTGAATAACGGTTAATTACAACATTTCTTTGTACATTTGACATTTTATGAATTTTTTTCCACTATTCATAGACATATATGTGTAATAACTCATTGGGTTACACACTATCCCTTATATAAGTTACAAATAACACAAAAAACACCATACTCACGACTTTTGTCAGTCTTTGTTTCTCCCCCTGGTTGTTCACACCTCATGTTGTCAAGTCTCTCCTCTTTAATAAAAAGAACATCTGGCTCATCATCGCCTACAGGCTGATAAAAAGCACAATGCCACCATGATTCCTGAGACATTAATAGTGTTCAACTGAGCTGACAAAGGAGAGATGCAGTTTCCTACCGCTTGATGGCAGTGCTGGACTGTGTTCTGGTCAATGTTTTCTCTGTGGACTGTTACAAAGACTTCTGCACTCTGGTATTGGGTGACATCTTTAACTGCAAGACGGATGTACAAGCAAGTAACAATACAGTACTAATATATATACACATACATATACATCAGGGCTCAACATTGATGCTTTTCTAGGTGTATTTGAAGGGGAAAGTGAAAGCCTGATTAAAACATCATTAACAAAAAAATAACTAAAAGGTGAGAATGATTCTGATTTTATTCCATGTAGTACAAGTGGTGATTGATAATGGATAATAATGTATAACGTACTAGGCTACTGGCGGTATCAAGGTTGCGCTGTTGTTGAGGCTCGAGTTTATATCTATAACATATCCTGAAAACCATCACAATTAAAAAATGTGACAGTGATTTCATAACAGTTCAATAAACAAGCATGTGGTAACTTGGTATAAAAAAAACACGGAGGCATGCAGAAGGACTGGTTTACTTATAACTGCTCTTTTTACAGGGTTGCACAAGCAAACTGCCTATTTCCAACAGAACATTCAACTGCCACAGGTAATTCCCCACCCAACACAAGCATATCCTCCCCCAGTAACAACTTCAACTGATAGAATGTAACTAATAACAATGGAAAAACATGTTTTTAATTGCTATAGAGACATACACACAAAAAAACATGAAAATGTGGTTTTAATTATGAGTTCTTACATTCGAGACAGACGATACAGGTTTGTGCGGAGGAGGGATGGATTACGTAGATAATGCAAACACAATATGGAAGACACAGGAGATGCGTACAGAAGTCGACTATGGTGGAAAATTTATGCCAAAAAGAAACGAGCGCAAAACTGATGTTTGCGTACGTGTAAATTACATCAGTGAGCGAATAACAGATCTACACGCGAAAAAACAGGAGCCCGTAACTCATTTCAGTTGTAAACAAGGCATAAGTTACAAAAGACAAAACAATTATAAAAATATATGAAAGACCAAGTTCTCACGATTTTCAGAAGTCTCTGTTTCTCTTTCTGACGTGGCCATGTCGTCAGGTCTCTCCTCTTTAATAATGAGAACATCTGGTTCATCACCCCCTACAGACTGGTAAAAGAGTTTGAGGCATTATAGGAAGCATTATATAGGCCAAAAGTGACAGTGATTACATTTATAATATTACAAAAGACTTCCATTTCAAATAAATGCTTGGAACTTTCCATCCCTCAAAGAATGTGGGAAAATGTATCAGGGATTACACAGTAATATTTAGCAGCATAACTTCAGCAAAACTTCAGCAAATCAGCTAATTACAATTTCTGAGGAATCATGTGACTGCCATCACAGGAACTAATTACCTTTTAAAATATATTAAACTGTTAAACATTTTAAATTGTAATAAGACTTCCCAGTATTAGAGTTTTACTGCATTTTGGTGAAATAAAACAAGACTTATTTCCAAAACATTTAAAACATTTTTATAATGAAGAACAATTTAGCTATATCGAGTAACATACATGCAAAACTGATTAAAGGAAATGCACAATTACATAATATGAATGCCATATCACTCTAAAAAAATATTATCCTACCTAAAGGGATCAAGTGCAGGTTATTTAAAAAAAGTGTTACTATTATTTTTAAAGGTAATTTCATAGAATAGTTGAGATGCTTGTTTAAGAACAGAAAAGACTAAATCTGTAATAACTGGTCAAATATAATAGCTAGGGAAACGTTTTGCGTTCTTCGAGAAAGACAGAACAAATAAAAAGGGTCAGTGTCACTGATTGAACAGTTAATAGAGGTTTGCACTTTTAGTTTTGGTAGTTTACCAAAAAATAAAAAATAAAAACACTCTCAAACCACCCTAGGTGTGTGTAACTTTCTTCTTTCAGCCAAACATAATCATTATTATATTAAAAAACGTGCTGGCTCTTCCAAGCTTTATAATAGTAGTGAAGATTACCTTAAATTTTGAAGTCCAAGAGTGCATCTACCCATCATAAAAGTAATCTATCCGGTTCCAGCATGTTAATAAAGGCCTTCTGAAGTGAAGCATTTTTGTACAAAACAATTTCTATATTTATAACTTTATAAACTATAACTGGATTTCATTAAAGACTGAGTTGAGTTCGACAAGAGCAGCATAAGCTTTGGTGAGAATAGACGCCTTTCACGGTTCAAACAAATAGTGCTGGGCAACAAACTCGAGCTCCTCTTCTCTTATTTTGAAATCCTTTAACATTTATTTAAAAAAATTCTCATTTAATTCATGACCAGTGTTGTTTTGCTCATTCGGGTCACTTTTCCGCTGGAACTAGACTTGTGAACAGCTGTTACCGGAAGCCGGTGATTATGACTTATAAAAGTAATAAATAAGGATATTTTATTACAAAAATTGGTTTGCTTCAGTAGGCCTTTATTAAGCCCCTGCAACTATGTGGATTGTATGCGCCTTTTGTGAGAGAAGTGTATTTTTTGAAGGGGCAAGTGGAATTCTTTTTTGCCTAACCATACAAATAGCCTGATTACAACATCACTAACAAAAAAACAAAAAGGGAATAACCAAAAGACGAGACCGTTTCTGATTTTATTTTTATATAGTGTAAATGGTGATTGATAATGAATAATAATGTACACTTGTGGCCAAAAGTTGAGACTGGCGCAAATATTAATTTTCAGTCTGCTACATCAGTTTTTAGATAATTTTTGTCAGATGTTACTATAGTCTACTGAAGTACAATTACGAGCTTTTATTGACAATTACAATAAGTTTATGTAAAGACTCAATATTTGCACTGTTGACTCTTCTTTTTCCAAGACTTCTGCCATTTGCACTGGCATGCTGTTCATCAACTTGTGGGCCACAACCTGACTGGTATCTACAAATTCTTGCATTATCAATGCTTGGGGTTTGTCAGAATTTGTGGGGTTTTGTTTGCTCACCTGCCTATTGAGGATTGACTACAAGTTCTTAATGTGATTAAGGTCTAGGGAGTTTCCTGGATCCAAAATGTCACTGTTTTGTACCTTGAGCCACTTAGTTATCACTTTTGCCTTAACTGCAAGTTGCTCCATCATGCTAGAAAATGCATTGTTCATCATCACACTGTTCTTGGATGGTTGGGACAAGCTGCTTGACTTTTCTTCTCTGGACAAGCTTTTTCTGGATGTCCAAAACAATTGGAAAGGGGATTCATCAGAGAAAATGCATATATAGGAGCTAAACTGTGTTCTCATTACTGAACAATTCAGTATTTTGAACGACTCATCTGAATAAATAACTCGCTCATTAAGACTCTGCCGGTTTAGTTTCGGAAATAATAAATGATTAAAAATGTAATTATCTGTGTAAATGACTGCATTTGTAAATGCTTTAATTTGATTAGCAACAACCATATATTGTCTTATTCTAATGTAAATTATTGATCAAATTTAGGAATTTAAAATGAAAGATGAAGCATTCATTTAATAAGATTCAAGGTTCACAAAAAATAGCCTCAGGTTAAAGATCACAAATATGCATATTTAAGTATACTAAATAGAACACTGATGAGAACATTGCCATAGAACAAACTATATTTACACCACACACACACAACTTCAAAATCTAAGACACCATTCACTCCCATTTATAAAACTTGGAAGAGCCATGATGTTCTTAATATAATTCCACCTGTGATGGGCTGAAAGAAGAAAGTCACACACATCTAGAATGGTTTGAGGGCGAGTAAATTATGTTTTTTTTTTTTTTTTTGGGTGAACTATACCCCTTTAACCGACGGTTATCATGAAGTGCACACAAAAAAGGAGACAAAAATTAATACGACGTTTATCAAATTAAGACAATGAGACGCACACAAGTCCATTGTTTATGCAGACCTGGTCAAGTGATTGGGGCTGAAGAAGTGAGTTAACGCGGTGAACTGATTCCTCTTCATCACTACCATCATCATTACACAGAGAAGCGACTTTCACGCTGATTCGCCCTGGAAACAAACAAAGTATCGCCACCGTGAACAATGAAGTCACAATAGTGGCGTTGAATGTAAAGGAGTCGGTCCGAAACCACAGTCACGACGGGTCACGCTTACCTGACGCTTTCTCGTGAACACTAGTTCTGCTCATAGCAGTCGACTCGTTCATCAATTTATGCGCTCTCCTATAAAACGAGTCCCGGATTTCTATCGTTTTCAATTTCTTTTTAAGTAGGTTATTCTCCTTTTTTGTTTGAGACATTTCAAGCTGTAGTTCGGCATAGCTGTCCTCAACAAGTTTGCAGATTTCTGCCACGGCGGCGTTTGCTAGTACTTCCATAACCGAAGCGATCTGAGTTTGAAACGTTAAAATATTCGCCATTGCGTTGAAATCTATTTTGATTAAGCTTGTCTAACATTAGTTAGCCACTTTAGGTGAATGTGTGTGTGCTGGTCTGTGACTCTGTATGGAAAACGAGAAGCTGGTCAATGAAAGACCACATCCGTTTGGGGGGTTTTTAAAATAAAAGCTCTTCTGTTTCTTCTCCTTCTTGAGTTTTATAGCTGTTTGGCAAACCAACTTAAGAGGCGCATTTCCGCCACCTACTCGTCTGGGTGAATGACAAGGGTAACGAAATAAGGAAAAAAATGCCCCCCCAGACCAGATCCAATTAATGCCTGCCTTGTGCTTTAAATATTTTTTTGTTATTACAGAATTAATATTTTCTCGTTTTATTTGTCTTATCTTATTAGTTATGTGTATAGAATGAGTAAGATATGGCTAATTAATTTTTAATTACTGTATTTAATTTTTTATTACTGTAGCTTTATTACATTCTCCCGCGATTTGCGAATCTCAAAGTATCGCGGTAAGTGAGTGGACGCTCTTCTCGTTCTGTTTTACGCGCTGAATAAACAAAATGGACATTCGTCGTTTTTTTAATAAATCCACTACTAAAAGTGTCAAATCTATCAGAACAGAAGAAAGTGAACATCTACACATCTCGGAAAAAGAGGCGGCTTCTTCTGCATTAGGTAAGATATTGTAATGTCTGAAGTAGTTCTATGAAAGGTCAAGGGAGGCTCTGTTTATGAACTTTAATCGGAACGAAGAAGAATCCCCTGGGGGGGCGCGTGTTACCCTGGGGTACATACTTTTTTTTTTTTTTTGCCAGGGAGTAGGTTTTCTTGCACTGAACAAGAGCAGCATTAATGAAGTGCAGATAACCGTCTCCTCATCCTTTGACATGTACGATAACACCAATGTTCATTTGTGTCACATGATCAACCACTAAATTCACACGTGTTTTCACGCGATATCTGGCACTGATCCAAAAAAAGACGCGCTCAGAGCTTGTCATTTATCACAACTATTCAGTGTTTTCAACCACATAAGGTTTCTTTTAGGTTTCAACAAGTTGAGTCAAAAAGTTGGTGACTATTTTGAATGATCTTTTATACAGCGCTTTTTGTGACTGCGTTATGTCAGGTGACAAGCATGACGCGTTGCCATGGAAACAATAAGGCGAAAGTTCCAAAATGGGGGGAGGTAAATTTTTACCTCTTCCTAGGGGGGCGTGACAGAAAAATAATTGAGAAGCACTGGTATAAAGTCATTGTTCATTATAAATGTATTTTATATGTAGAATGAATGATATATAAAATGATATTAAAAACATCTGAGCTCGTGGTCTGGCTGGCCTGGTTGGTGCCCCCCAAGCACAAAACTGAAACTCCGCCTATGTTTGTCTGTTTGTTTTATCCAAAGCAACTTACATTGCATTCAAGATACACATTGACATTCTAATCAGTTCTTCAACCCATGACCTCCCTGTTTGATCCTTGACAAACACAGGAAAGCATCTGACATAACATGATGCTAATCATAACCTCAACAAATCTCAATGCAACTGTTGCTCAGAAGATATTTATCAATTTAGAACTTAAAAATAGCTTGAGTAAATTTAACTTGCATTTCTTTCAAAATAATGGAATAACTGAGAAACTGAGAAGTTTGGATAATATTTTTTACATTTATAAATTACTTTGACGTGTGACTACGGACAATAATAAGTCATTTTTATATTTACGTTACAACAAGAAAAACAAACTTTTGAATTGATACATTAGTATTTTTATTATTTTATGCAGTTTAAAATATTCATGCCATTGACAATGACTCTACATTTGCTTTGCATTTATAAAGTGCATGGAGTATGAAGACATAAGAAACTATAATTAAAATGTTCTCCCTTTGTACCTTGATATTACACATTTAAAGTAGACACAGTTTGCACAAGATTATTAACTGTAAACTGAATATCATAAATAAATACCATTTAATAAAAACAATACAATTTCAATATACACTACAGAGAAAGTATGAAGAAAATAAATCACATTTTGCAACATGTTTTGGAGGTCTTTTGCTTGTCCAGCAATAAAGGCATACTAAAATAAATAATTTATAAAATAAAAAAAATCATTAATAATAGGACATTCATTTCTACAAAAGTCAGTACTGAACTGCCCATTGAATATCCAAATCCCAAAGATTAAATTATATTCATGTTCAGTCCTGTCTTTGATCTCTACATTTCTCTAGAAGAGGCTGTTTCGAGTTGTGTACTGTACGTTGTACGACTGTCGTCTGTGCCAACGCCTTCTGATTGCTGCACAGCATCCACAGAGCAAACACTAAAGACATCAACAGACAAAGTGAGAGTTAACATCCTGAAAAAGAACACTATGCTTTAAAACATTTTTAATGAACTACTGTATACAATTAATTGTAAACTATTCAATCTAAAAGGTAGATGCAAGTCCATTTTTACGATAAAGATTACACATTCCTGTTGTCATGAAATTCTTCATTACCAATGCACATATTTGACATTCAGTCATCATAATACTTACGCAGAGGAGAATCCAGCAAGGTATAAGTATCAGGACAATACCCACAGGGACAATGATAGCCACAATCCATGCTACATTAGTACTGTTGTTTGCGACTGTAGTGCTAATGATGGTTGGAACTGGTGTGGTTGGAGCTGGTGTGGTAAAAGCACTGAAAAGCAATTTGACCAAGTTGCCAAAAGCTGCAGAACCGCTGCTGTCACGTTCTGAGAAAATATAGGTAACATTGGCCACAATTGTGGAGAGATCCGCTGAATCACTGTGGGGAGAATAAAACACAATCAGAAGCAAAAAAAAAAAAAAACTAAACAACTAACTTAAAAAAAACCATCCCACTGGCAAAAGCAGATTTATTAAAGTCATTTCGACATTTCTGCTCAACAATTTAAAAATAGTATAAACAGCAGTAAAGCAGAACTTACGTGAAATTAGGTTGAATAAATGAAAAAGAAGCTGAGGGATTCTGTAGGATCTGGGACACCTGAAGAGTGCATCAATAGATATAGAGAATAGAGGTTTATGTGATTAAAATAAGGTAATTTAAAAAAAAAAATTAGGGGTTTTGTGAACAACCACAATATCTAAGCCTCTCCTACTCACCAAATTATTTATCTTGTTTTGTATTTCTTGATAGGCATCAACCTTTTGTGTATCATTCACAGATAATTTGTTGATTTGAAATTGAAAGTCAAGAGCATAGGCAGTCTCATTAATACCTTGAAGACATAAAACAAAAATAATTAGTTGTATGTCCGGGTAGAATTTCATTATCCATTCTCATCAATCTTTATCCATAATTACTGATTATATTCCTTCTAAAGACGCCATAAAAGTTTACATACACACAAAAAAGAAGAATTTACAGGACTACACAATTCTCACACACACACACACACACACACACACACACAAAGATGAGAGAAAAACTCACTTGAATATGTGACATCCGTAATGATCTCAGGGTCACTTGTGATTAGTATTCTGGTGACTTGTTTAGTTGTGAGATTTGAGGCCAGCAGAGATTTAACTACCTCTAAAACTTTACTCTCACTTGGTACTGGGCCCAGTGTTTCAAATAGAAGGCGGATCTTAATGACCACGGTATTAATGCTAAAAAAAAGAAAGAAAAAAAAAGACCATAATTGGAAATGTAAACATAGAAACGGAAAACAACTTGCTTTCACAAAATTAATTATTGGACTTGTTGGACTTACATTTTTGGAGTAACTGTGAAAATAAATAAAAATAAAGAGTATCAGTATTTTGCACAAGACAAAACATGAAATCTTTAAATGTAAATATAACATCTGACTGTCAGCTTGACGTTTTAAATGTTTGTTTCAGACTGTAGGGTGGATATGGTAATACCTTTGTTAACCTGGAGAAGTGCCTGGAGAAAGATGCTGGGGTGCGAGAGGTCACTGCTTGAGAATTCATATGTAACATTGGCCTGAATCGTGGAGGAATTACCCCTGTTGGGAAATTAAAATGTACAATTAGAAATGAAAGATTTTTAGATATCTACTCATGTACAAAAAATACCCAACTAACACAAAACAAGATTTATTAAATCATTAGAACACATTTGCTCAAAATTCAGAACTTACTCAAATTGGGTGAAATCGCTTGGTTGGAAATTAATTACTGGAGCTGACTCATTAGTTAGGATCTTGTTCAGCTGAAAAGTGCAGAAAATGTTTTATTAATTGGTTTGAGATTGATGTGGTTAAAATAATCAATTTATGTAAAAGACCACTGTACTGCAATGTCTCCAACTCACCAATGCATTTATAGAGTTTTGTACTGACAGGTAGGTGCCATTCCTGAATTCAGGTTTCTCAGACATGGTTACATTGCTGATTTCAAATCCAAAGTTGAGGGCATAGGCTGTCTCATTAATTTCTTAAAAATACATAATGAAAATAATTAGTTGTGTGGTAGTATATGTAGACAGTATACAATTTCACGTATGCATTCTTTAAGGTTATTAATTACATCTATATGATGTGCTCCATTAGCATTCAAAAATTACATATTCAAAACAAAAAGAACAAAACGACGAAAGACAAAACTCACTTGTATATGTGACATTCACAAAGCTCACAGGGTCACTCAGGGGTTCTGTTCTGGTGTCAAGTTTAGTTGCGAGACGTGAATACAGCAGTGTGTTGACCACCTGAATAACATCTTTTTCATTCGGTAGGGGTCCAAGTGTGACAAACACAAGGCGAATATATATAATCACTTTGCCTAGCCTACAAAGATGATGAATAAAACACATTAAAACAGAAAACAAAATTTTACATTTCAAAGATCAAACTGAAATTATTGCTCTTACACTGTTGGTGGAGAAGTTGCACTTGCTGCCAGAGTGCTAGCTGTTGTTGAGACTGCAAAATAAAATAGTGATTAGTGGAGGATGCTTGAGGTTATAGTATTGGAGTTCATTGTCAGTATTGACAAACCTGTCGGTGTACGAAGCTCATTCAGGAAGCTGACGGGTTGTATAACATCTCCATCCTGGAAAGTGTATTCCATGCTGCCTTTAATCTGGTTTGATGTGCTCCTGCAAGAAAAGTACATGATATTTGATCAAATTAAGGTTCAAAACTAATATATTTTTTGGGTTTTGCCTTGTTAATTTCACATTGCTTCAATGAATTAAAATGTGTCATCATCAAAAAAGACAAAGATGTCTGTTTGACTCTTACTCAAAGCTGGTTGATTTGGCTTTCAATGTTGGACTAGTTGGTTCGTTCAGAAGAGTGTTCAGCTGTATATGAAAATCAAATCTTCTATTAAACTCTGGTGAAGATTTATGAAGTACCTAAAGACATTTGTTCATTTAATTCTGATTTCTTACCGCATTATTGACGACATCTTGCAATTGCACGTAAGTGCTGTTTCTGAGCTCAGGGTTCTCTGACATGCTGATGTTACTCAGATTAAAACTGAAGACGACGGCATAGGAGGTTTCTGATATTTCTGTTTGGAAATAAAGGCACGTTTTTATTTGTCTAAAGCTTGCCAGTCTTGACTCTTTGACTTCTTCTCATTTTAAAAGTTTTTGTCAAGTCAAAGCAATACAACTTACTCTGATACGTGACATTCACCACCTTCACTGAACCATTGAGCTGTGATTCTCTGCTTAGCCGGAGTTTGTTGATAGCATTGAGGACCAGAGCTTCACTGGGGACTGGAGATGAGGACTTGAACAACAGCGTGCTTGTGATCACTGCTGAACCAGATCTGTAAAGACCACCACTTTTGTTTAATAAATTATACATTTCACCCTGTAAAATTACAACTCAATCTTTGATTGCCCTGTTCTCGAAATAGAAAATCAACACTCACATTATGCTTGCTGGAGTCACAGAAGCTGTTGATTGTGGAAACACTGTTGTAGTGGACAGCTCTACAAAGGCACAAATGAAGGCAAAGCATTAGTGATTTAGGAACAAAAAACAGTTTCGTTAGTTTCGAATTCTTAAAAATATAGATCATAAATTTTAACAAACCTGTCGGTGTACGAAGCTCATTCAGGAAGCTGACAGGTTGTATAACATCTCCATCCTGGAAAGTGTATTCCATGCTGCCTTTAATCTGGTTTGAAGTGCTCCTGCAAGAAAAGTACATGACATTTGATCAAATTAAGGTTCAAAACTAATAAATGATTTGGTTTTTGCCTTGATAAGTTCCCATTGCTTCAATGAATTAAAATGTGTCATCATCAAATAGAGACAAAGATGTCTGTTTGACTCTTACTCAAAGCTGGTTGATTTGGCTTTCAATGTTGGACTAGTTGGTTCGTTCAGAAGAGTGTTCAGCTGTATATGAAAATCAAATCTTCTATTAAACTCTGGTGAAGATTTATGAAGTACCTAAAGACATTTGTTCATTTAATTCTGATTTCTTACCGCATTATTGACGACATCTTGCAATTGCACGTAAGTGCTGTTTCTGAGCTCAGGGTTCTCTGACATGCTGATGTTACTCAGATTAAAACTGAAGACGACGGCATAGGAGGTTTCTGATATTTCTGTTTGGAAATAAAGGCACGTTTTTATTTGTCCAAAGCTTGCCAGTCTTGACTGTTTGACTTCTTCTCATTTCAAAAGTTTTTGTCAAGTCAAAGCAATACAACTTACTCTGATACGTGACATTCACCACCTTCACTGAACCATTGAGCTGTGATTCTCTGCTTAGCCGGAGTTTGTTGATAGCATTGAGGACCAGAGCTTCACTGGGGACTGGAGATGAGGACTTGAACAACAGCGTGCTTGTGATCACTGCTGAACCAGATCTGTAAAGACCACCACTTTTGTTTAATAAATTACACATTTCACCCTGTAAAATTACAACTCAATCTTTGATTGCCCTGTTCTCGAAATAGAAAATCAACACTCACATTATGCTTGCTGGAGTCACAGAAGCTGTTGATTGTGGAAACACTGTTGTAGTGGACAGCTCTACAAAGGCACAAATGAAGGCAAAGCATTAGTGATTTAGGAACAAAAAACAGTTTCGTTAGTTTCGAATTCTTAAAAATATAGATCATAAATTTTAACAAACCTGTCGGTGTACGAAGCTCATTCAGGAAGCTTACGGGTTGTATAACATCTCCATCCTGGAAAGTGTATTCCATGCTGCCTTTAATCTGGTTTGATGTGCTCCTGCAAGAAAAGTACATGACATTTGATCAAATTAAGGTTCAAAACTAATAAATGTTTTGGTTTTTGCCTTGATAAGTTCACATTGCTTCAATGAATTAAAATGTGTCATCATCAAATAGAGACAAAGATGTCTGTTTGACTCTTACTCAAAGCTGGTTGATTTGGCTTTCAATGTTGGACTAGTTGGTTCGTTCAGAAAAGTGTTCAGCTGTAGATGAAAATCAAATCTTCTATTAAATTAAGATTTATGAAGGACCTAAAAATATTTGTTCATTTAATTCTGATTTCTTACCGCATTATTGACGACATCTTGCAATTGCACGTAAGTGCTGTTTCTGAGCTCAGGGTTCTCTGGCATGCTGATCTTACTCAGATTAAAACTGAAGACGACGGCATAGGAGGTTTCTGATATTTCTGTTTGGAAATAAAGGCACGTTTTTATTTGTCTAAAGCTTGCCAGTCTTGACTCTTTGACTTCTTCTCATTTTAAAAGTTTTTGTCAAGTCAAAGCAATACAACTTACTCTGATACGTGACATTCACCACCTTCACTGAACCATTGAGCTGTGATTCTCTGCTTAGCCGGAGTTTGTTGATAGCATTGAGGACCAGAGCTTCACTGGGGACTGGAGATGAGGACTTGAACAACAGCGTGCTTGTGATCACTGCTGAACCAGATCTGTAAAGACCACCACTTTTGTTTAATAAATTATACATTTCACCCTGTAAAATTACAACTCAATCTTTGATTGCCCTGTTCTCGAAATAGAAAATCAACACTCACATTATGCTTGCTGGAGTCACAGAAGCTGTTGATTGTGGAAACACTGTTGTAGTGGACAGCTCTACAAAGGCACAAATGAAGGCAAAGCATTAGTGATTTAGGAACAAAAAACTGTTTCATTAGTTGCGAATTCATAAAAATATAGATCATAAATTTTAACAAACCTGTCGGTGTACGAAGCTCATTCAGGAAGCTGACGGGTTGTATAACATCTCCATCCTGGAAAGTGTATTCCATGCTGCCTTTAATCTGATTTGAAGTGCTCCTGCAAGAAAAGTACATGACATTTGATCAAATTAAGGTTCAAAACTAATAAATGTTTTGGTTTTTGCCTTGATAAGTTCCCATTGCTTCAATGAATTAAAATGTGTCATCATCAAATAGAGACAAAGATGTCTGTTTGACTCTTACTCAAAGCTGGTTGATTTGGCTTTCAATGTTGGACTAGTTGGTTCGTTCAGAAGAGTGTTCAGCTGTAGATGAAAATCAAATCTTCTATTAAACTCTGGTGAAGATTTATGAAGTACCTAAAGACATTTGTTCATTTAATTCTGATTTCTTACCGCATTATTGACGACATCTTGCAATTGCACGTAAGTGCTGTTTCTGAGCTCAGGGTTCTCTGACATGCTGATGTTACTCAGATTAAAACTGAAGACGACGGCATAGGAGGTTTCTGATATTTCTGTTTGGAAATAAAGGCACGTTTTTATTTGTCCAAAGCTTGCCAGTCTTGACTGTTTGACTTCTTCTCATTTCAAAAGTTTTTGTCAAGTCAAAGCAATACAACTTACTCTGATACGTGACATTCACCACCTTCACTGAACCATTGAGCTGTGATTCTCTGCTTAGCCGGAGTTTGTTGATAGCATTGAGGACCAGAGCTTCACTGGGGACTGGAGATGAGGACTTGAACAACAGCGTGCTTGTGATCACTGCTGAACCAGATCTGTAAAGACCACCACTTTTGTTTAATAAATTATACATTTCACCCTGTAAAATTACAACTCAATCTTTGATTGCCCTGTTCTCGAAATAGAAAATCAACACTCACATTATGCTTGCTGGAGTCACAGAAGCTGTTGATTGTGGAAACACTGTTGTAGTGGACAGCTCTACAAAGGCACAAATGAAGGCAAAGCATTAGTGATTTAGGAACAAAAAACAGTTTCGTTAGTTTCGAATTCTTAAAAATATAGATCATAAATTTTAACAAACCTGTCGGTGTACGAAGCTCATTCAGGAAGCTGACAGGTTGTATAACATCTCCATCCTGGAAAGTGTATTCCATGCTGCCTTTAATCTGGTTTGAAGTGCTCCTGCAAGAAAAGTACATGACATTTGATCAAATTAAGGTTCAAAACTAATAAATGTTTTGGTTTTTGCCTTGATAAGTTCCCATTGCTTCAATGAATTAAAATGTGTCATCATCAAATAGAGACAAAGATGTCTGTTTGACTCTTACTCAAAGCTGGTTGATTTGGCTTTCAATGTTGGACTAGTTGGTTCGTTCAGAAGAGTGTTCAGCTGTAGATGAAAATCAAATCTTCTATTAAACTCTGGTGAAGATTTATGAAGTACCTAAAGACATTTGTTCATTTAATTCTGATTTCTTACCGCATTATTGACGACATCTTGCAATTGCACGTAAGTGCTGTTTCTGAGCTCAGGGTTCTCTGACATGCTGATGTTACTCAGATTAAAACTGAAGACGACGGCATAGGAGGTTTCTGATATTTCTGTTTGGAAATAAAGGCACGTTTTTATTTGTCCAAAGCTTGCCAGTCTTGACTGTTTGACTTCTTCTCATTTCAAAAGTTTTTGTCAAGTCAAAGCAATACAACTTACTCTGATACGTGACATTCACCACCTTCACTGAACCATTGAGCTGTGATTCTCTGCTTAGCCGGAGTTTGTTGATAGCATTGAGGACCAGAGCTTCACTGGGGACTGGAGATGAGGACTTGAACAACAGCGTGCTTGTGATCACTGCTGAACCAGATCTGTAAAGACCACCACTTTTGTTTAATAAATTATACATTTCACCCTGTAAAATTACAACTCAATCTTTGATTGCCCTGTTCTCGAAATAGAAAATCAACACTCACATTATGCTTGCTGGAGTCACAGAAGCTGTTGATTGTGGAAACACTGTTGTAGTGGACAGCTCTACAAAGGCACAAATGAAGGCAAAGCATTAGTGATTTAGGAACAAAAAACAGTTTCGTTAGTTTCGAATTCTTAAAAATATAGATCATAAATTTTAACAAACCTGTCGGTGTACGAAGCTCATTCAGGAAGCTGACAGGTTGTATAACATCTCCATCCTGGAAAGTGTATTCCATGCTGCCTTTAATCTGATTTGAAGTGCTCCTGCAAGAAAAGTACATGACATTTGATCAAATTAAGGTTCAAAACTAATAAATGTTTTGGTTTTTGCCTTGATA
Source organism: Rhodeus uyekii (assembly GCA_037043235.1). Lineage (NCBI taxonomy): Eukaryota > Metazoa > Chordata > Actinopteri > Cypriniformes > Acheilognathidae > Rhodeus > Rhodeus uyekii. Next base: position 49,101 of record JAWRVZ010000187.1, on the reverse strand, counting down.
AGTTCACATTGCTTCAATGAATTAAAATGTGTCATCATCAAATAGAGACAAAGATGTCTGTTTGACTCTTACTCAAAGCTGGTTGATTTGGCTTTCAATGTTGGACTAGTTGGTTCGTTCAGAAAAGTGTTCAGCTGTAGATGAAAATCAAATCTTCTATTAAACTCTGGTGAAGATTTATGAAGTACCTAAAGACATTTGTTCATTTAATTCTGATTTCTTACCGCATTATTGACGACATCTTGCAATTGCACGTAAGTGCTGTTTCTGAGCTCAGGGTTCTCTGACATGCTGATGTTACTCAGATTAAAACTGAAGACGACGGCATAGGAGGTTTCTGATATTTCTGTTTGGAAATAAAGGCACGTTTTTATTTGTCCAAAGCTTGCCAGTCTTGACTGTTTGACTTCTTCTCATTTCAAAAGTTTTTGTCAAGTCAAAGCAATACAACTTACTCTGATACGTGACATTCACCACCTTCACTGAACCATTGAGCTGTGATTCTCTGCTTAGCCGGAGTTTGTTGATAGCATTGAGGACCAGAGCTTCACTGGGGACTGGAGATGAGGACTTGAACAACAGCGTGCTTGTGATCACTGCTGAACCAGATCTGTAAAGACCACCACTTTTGTTTAATAAATTATACATTTCACCCTGTAAAATTACAACTCAATCTTTGATTGCCCTGTTCTCGAAATAGAAAATCAACACTCACATTATGCTTGCTGGAGTCACAGAAGCTGTTGATTGTGGAAACACTGTTGTAGTGGACAGCTCTACAAAGGCACAAATGAAGGCAAAGCATTAGTGATTTAGGAACAAAAAACAGTTTCGTTAGTTTCGAATTCTTAAAAATATAGATCATAAATTTTAACAAACCTGTCGGTGTACGAAGCTCATTCAGGAAGCTGACAGGTTGTATAACATCTCCATCCTGGAAAGTGTATTCCATGCTGCCTTTAATCTGGTTTGATGTGCTCCTGCAAGAAAAGTACATGACATTTGATCAAATTAAGGTTCAAAACTAATAAATGTTTTGGTTTTTGCCTTGATAAGTTCACATTGCTTCAATGAATTAAAATGTGTCATCATCAAATAGAGACAAAGATGTCTGTTTGACTCTTACTCAAAGCTGGTTGATTTGGCTTTCAATGTTGGACTAGTTGGTTCGTTCAGAAAAGTGTTCAGCTGTAGATGAAAATCAAATCTTCTATTAAATTAAGATTTATGAAGGACCTAAAAATATTTGTTCATTTAATTCTGATTTCTTACCGCATTATTGACGACATCTTGCAATTGCACGTAAGTGCTGTTTCTGAGCTCAGGGTTCTCTGGCATGCTGATCTTACTCAGATTAAAACTGAAGACGACGGCATAGGAGGTTTCTGATATTTCTGTTTGGAAATAAAGGCACGTTTTTATTTGTCTAAAGCTTGCCAGTCTTGACTCTTTGACTTCTTCTCATTTTAAAAGTTTTTGTCAAGTCAAAGCAATACAACTTACTCTGATACGTGACATTCACCACCATCACTGAACCATTGAGCTGTGATTCTCTGCTTAGCCGGAGTTTGCTGATAGCATTGAGGACCAGAGCTTCACTGGGGACTGGAGATGAGGACTTGAACAACAGCGTACTTGTGATCTCTGCTGAACCAGATCTGTAAAGACCACCACTTTTGTTTAATAAATTATACATTTCACCCTGTAAAATTACAACTCAATCTTTGATTGCCCTGTTCTCGAAATAGAAAAACAACACTCACATTAGGCTTGCTGGAGTCACAGAAGCTGTTGATTGTGGAAACACTGTTGTAGTGGACAGCTCTACAAAGGCACAAATGAAGGCAAAGCATTAGTGATTTAGGAACAAAAAACAGTTTTGTTAGTTGCGAATTCTTAAAAAATATAGATCATAAATTTTAACAAACCTGTCGGTGTACGAAGCTCATTCAGGAAGCTGACAGGTTGTATAACATCTCCATCCTGGAAAGTGTATTCCATGCTGCCTTTAATCTGGTTTGAAGTGCTCCTGCAAGAAAAGTACATGACATTTGATCAAATTAAGGTTCAAAACTAATAAATGTTTTGGTTTTTGCCTTGATAAGTTCCCATTGCTTCAATGAATTAAAATGTGTCATCATCAAATAGAGACAAAGATGTCTGTTTGACTCTTACTCAAAGCTGGTTGATTTGGCTTTCAATGTTGGACTAGTTGGTTCGTTCAGAAAAGTGTTCAGCTGTAGATGAAAATCAAATCTTCTATTAAATTAAGATTTATGAAGGACCTAAAAATATTTGTTCATTTAATTCTGATTTCTTACCGCATTATTGACGACATCTTGCAATTGCACGTAAGTGCTGTTTCTGAGCTCAGGGTTCTCTGACATGCTGATGTTACTCAGATTAAAACTGAAGACGACGGCATAGGAGGTTTCTGATATTTCTGTTTGGAAATAAAGGCACGTTTTTATTTGTCCAAAGCTTGCCAGTCTTGACTGTTTGACTTCTTCTCATTTCAAAAGTTTTTGTCAAGTCAAAGCAATACAACTTACTCTGATACGTGACATTCACCACCTTCACTGAACCATTGAGCTGTGATTCTCTGCTTAGCCGGAGTTTGTTGATAGCATTGAGGACCAGAGCTTCACTGGGGACTGGAGATGAGGACTTGAACAACAGCGTGCTTGTGATCACTGCTGAACCAGATCTGTAAAGACCACCACTTTTGTTTAATAAATTATACATTTCACCCTGTAAAATTACAACTCAATCTTTGATTGCCCTGTTCTCGAAATAGAAAATCAACACTCACATTATGCTTGCTGGAGTCACAGAAGCTGTTGATTGTGGAAACACTGTTGTAGTGGACAGCTCTACAAAGGCACAAATGAAGGCAAAGCATTAGTGATTTAGGAACAAAAAACAGTTTCGTTAGTTTCGAATTCTTAAAAATATAGATCATAAATTTTAACAAACCTGTCGGTGTACGAAGCTCATTCAGGAAGCTGACAGGTTGTATAACATCTCCATCCTGGAAAGTGTATTCCATGCTGCCTTTAATCTGGTTTGAAGTGCTCCTGCAAGAAAAGTACATGACATTTGATCAAATTAAGGTTCAAAACTAATAAATGTTTTGGTTTTTGCCTTGATAAGTTCCCATTGCTTCAATGAATTAAAATGTGTCATCATCAAATAGAGACAAAGATGTCTGTTTGACTCTTACTCAAAGCTGGTTGATTTGGCTTTCATTGTTGGACTAGTTGGTTCGTTCAGAAGAGTGTTCAGCTGTAGATGAAAATCAAATCTTCTATTAAACTCTGGTGAAGATTTATGAAGGACCTAAAGACATTTGTTCATTTAATTCTGATTTCTTACCGCATTATTGACGACATCTTGCAATTGCACGTAAGTGCTGTTTCTGAGCTCAGGGTTCTCTGGCATGCTGATCTTACTCAGATTAAAACTGAAGACGACGGCATAGGAGGTTTCTGATATTTCTGTTTGGAAATAAAGGCACGTTTTTATTTTTCCAAAGCTTGCCAGTCTTGACTGTTTGACTTCTTCTCATTTCAAAAGTTTTTGTCAAGTCAAAGCAATACAACTTACTCTGATACGTGACATTCAGCACCTTCACTGAATCATTGAGCTGTGATTCTCTGCTTAGCCGGAGTTTGTTTATGGCATTGAGGACCAGAGCCTCAGTGGGGACGGATGAAAAGGATGAGAATACCAGTTTTGTTGTGACTATTGCTATGCCGGTCACATTAGCTGACGATTGATTTGTTTTGGGAATGTTTGAAGTTTCTGGATTCTGATTTTCTAGACCTGGTACTGTCTTTGGAACCAATATTGGAAATTCTGTGGTTGTTGATGTAGTTGTATTGTCTGAGTTCAAGTTTGCCGAAGACACAGTTTTAGTTGTTGGACCTGAAGTTGTTTCGTTTGAAAATGCCTGTGTGGCTAGAGCAGGAAATGTGCTGGTAAAAGCTACAGTTGTGCTTAACAGACCTGTAATTTCTTGAAATGCGGTCGTTGTTTGAGTTGTTTCAGTGCTTAGAGCGCTGGTGGTTGTACTTCCATACATAGTTGAGATATCAGCTGGAATTGTGATGGTGGGAAAAGCAGTTGTGGTTGTCATGGATAAAGTTGAGGTACTTGGAGGTTCAGTTGTTTTTGTTGGAGTTGAAGTTGGGGATATAGTTACAAGAGTTGTGGAGATAGTTACATTTTCTGGAGACAATGTTGTGATTATTGGAGGTGCAGTTGTTGTGGCAAGCATTGTTTGGCTTAGAGCTGTATTGGTAAAAGCACTAGTTGTGCTTGATAGAGGAGCAGTTGTTACTTGGAATGCAGTTGTTGTTGCTGCTGTTGGTGTGTTTGTGATTTCTGTTGTTGTACTTTCTGAAACAGTAGACACCACTGTTGAAGTAGGAGATGTTTCTGTACTCACAACTGTGGTTGTTGGAGATTGAGTTGTTGTCGGGTCAAATGACGTTATGGGTCCAGCTGAAGTTGTGGTTGTAAGAGATGCAGTTGAAATTTCTGAAGTTGTAAAAACTGGTATTGGAACAACACTTGAGGTTTCTGGAATAACAGTTGTGGATGTGACAGCTTCAGAAGTTAAGGTCACAAGTGGTAATGCGGTCTGAGCTATTGTACTTTGAGCTTTAGAGGATGTTGGAGCTGATGTAGTAGTGGAAGATTCAGTTGGGGTTGTGAATGCTGCACTGGTTGTTTGAGCTGCATTTGTTGTTTGTGATGTTGTTGAAGCAACTGTTGTAAATTCTGAAGTTATAACTGTTGTTGCAGTAGAAGGTTCAGATGAAATTGAATTTGCTGATGTTGTAGGAGCGGGTGATGAAGATTTGGTAGTTGAAGCAGTATCTGTAGTTGCTACTGTTGTACTTTCTGAAGCAGTAGACATCCCTGTTGAAGCAGGAGATGTTTCTGTACTCACAACTGTGGTTGTTGGAGATTGAGTTGTTGTCGGGTCAAATGACGTTATGGGTTCAGCTGAAGTTGTGGTTGTAAGAGGTGCAGTTGAAATTTCTGAAGTTGTAGAAACTTTTATTGGAACAACACTTGAGGTTTCTGGAATAACAGTTGTGGATGTGACAGCTTCAGAAGTTGAGGTCACAAGTGGTAATGCGGTCTGAGCTATTGTACTTTGAGCTTTAGAGGATGTTGGAGCAGATGTAGTAGTGGAAGATTCAGTTGGGGTTGTGAATGCTGCACTCGTTGTTTGAGCTGCAGTTGTTGTTTGTGATGTTGTTGAAGCAAGTTTTGTAAATTCTGAAGTTATAACTGTTTTTGCAGTAGAAGGTTCAGATGAAATTGAATTTGCTGATGTTGTAGGAAAGGGTGATGAAGATTTGGTAGTTGAAGCAGTATCTGTAGTTGCTACTGTTGTACTTTCTGAAGCAGTAGACATCCCTGTTGAAGCAGGAGATGTTTCTGTACTCACAACTGTGGTTGTTAGAGATTGAGTTGTTGTTGGGTCAAATGACGTTATGGGTTCAGCTGAAGTTGTGGTTGTAAGAGGTGCATTTGAAATTTCTGAAGTTGTAGAAATTTTTATTGGAACAACACTTGAGGTTTCTGGAATAACAGTTGTGGATGTGACAGCTTCAGAAGTTGAGGTCACAAGTGGTAATGCGGTCTGAGCTATTGTACTTTGAGCTTTAGAGGATGTTGGAGCTGATGTAGTAGTGGAAGATTCAGTTGGGGTTGTGAATGCTGCACTGGTTGTTTGAGCTGCATTTGTTGTTTGTGATGTTGTTGAAGCAACTGTTGTAAATTCTGAAGTTATAACTGTTGTTGCAGTAGAAGGTTCAGATGAAATTGAATTTGCTGATGTTGTAGGAGCGGGTGATGAAGATTTGGTAGTTGAAGCAGTATCTGTAGTTGCTACTGTTGTACTTTCTGAAGCAGTAGACATCACTGTTGAAGCAGGAGATGTTGTTTCTGTACTCACAGCTGTTGTTGTTGGAGATTGAGGTGTTGTTAAGTCAAATGATGTTGTGGGTTTATCTGAAGTTGTGGTTGTAAGAGGTAAAGTTGAAGTTTCTGTTGTTTTACTTTCTGAAACAGTAGACACCACTGTTGAAGTAGGAGATGTTTCTGTACTCACAACTGTGGTTGTTGGAGATTGAGTTGTTGTCGGGTCAAATGATGTTATGGGTCCAGCTGAAGTTGTGGTTGTAAGAGATGCAGTTGAAATTTCTGAAGTTGTAGAAACTGTTGTTGGAACAACACTTGAGCTTTCTGGAATAACAGTTGTGGATGTGACAGCTTCAGAAGTTGAGGTCACAAGTGGTAATGCGGTCTGAGCTATTGTACTTTGAGCTTTAGAGGATGTTGGAGCTGATGTAGTAGTGGAAGATTCAGTTGGGGTTGTGAATGCTGCACTCGTTGTTTGAGCTGCAGTTGTTGTTTGTGATGTTGTTGAAGCAAGTGTTGTAAATTCTGAAGTTATAACTGTTTTTGAAGTAGAAGGTTCAGATGAAATTGAATTTGCTGATGTTGAAGGAGCGGGTGATGAAGATTTGGTAGTTGAAGCAGTATCTGTAGTTGCTACTGTTGTACTTTCTGAAGCAGTAGACATCACTGTTGAAGCAGGAGATGTTGTTTCTGTACTCACAGCTGTTGTTGTTGGAGATTGAGGTGTTGTTAAGTCAAATGATGTTGTGGGTTTAGCTGAAGTTGTGGTTGTAAGAGGTAAAGTTGAAGTTTCTGTTGTTTTACTTTCTGAAACAGTAGACACCACTGTTGAAGTAGGAGATGTTTCTGTACTCACAACTGTGGTTGTTGGAGATTGAGTTGTTGTCGGGTCAAATGACGTTATGGGTTCAGCTGAAGTTGTGGTTGTAAGAGGTGCAGTTGAAATTTCTGAAGTTGTAGAAACTGTTGTTGGAACAACACTTGAGCTTTCCGGAATAACAGTTGTGGATGTGACAGCTTCAGAAGTTGAGGTCACAAGTGGTAATGTGGTCTGAGCTGTTGTACTTTGAGCTTTAGAGGATGTTGGAGCAGATGTAGTAGTGGAAGATTCAGTTGGGGTTGTGAATGCTGCACTGGTTGTTTGAGCTGCAGTTGTTGTTTGTGATATCGTTGAAGTAAGTGTTGTAAATTCTGAAGTTATAAATGTTGTTGCAGTAGAAGGTTCAGATGAAGTTGAATTTTCTGATGTTGTAGGAGCGGGTGATGAAGATTTGGTAGTTGAAGCAGCATCTGTAGTTGCTACTGTTGTACTTTCTGAAGCAGTAGACGTTGTTTCTGTGCTCACAGCTGTTGTTGTTGGAGATTGAGGTGTTGTTAAGTCAAATGATGTTGTGAGTTTAGCTGAAGTTGTGGTTGTAAGAGGTATAGTTGAAATTTCTGTTGTTTTACTTTCTGAAACAGTAGACACCACTGTTGAAGTAGGAGATGTTTCTGTACTCACAACTGTGGTTGTTGGAAATTGAGTTGTTGTCGGGTCAAATGACGTTATGGGTTCAGCTGAAGTTGTGGTTGTAAGAGGTGCAGTTGAAATTTCTGAAGTTGTAAGAACTGTTATTGGAACAACACTTGAGGTTTTTGGAATAACAGTTGTGGATGTGACAGCTTCAGAAGTTGAGGTCACAAGTGTTAATGTGGTCTGAGCTATTGTACTTTGAGCTTTAGAGAATGTTGGAGCTGATGTAGTAGTGGAAGATTCAGTTGGGGTTGTGAATGCTGCACTCGTTGTTTGAGCTGCAATTGTTGTTTCTGGTGTTGTTGAAGCAATTGTTGTAGATTCTAAAGTTGTAACAGTTGTTGCAGTAGGAGGTTCAGTTGAAGGTGGAGCTGCTGATGTTGTAGTAAAGGGAGATGTACTTGTGGTTGTAGGAGGTTCAGTTGAAGTTTCTGAAGTTGTAGAAATTGAAGAAAGAGTTGTTTCTGTGCTCACAACTGTTACGGGCCCTGGGGAATCTGTAAAATCTGTCGAATTGGTTGGCTCATTTGTTGTAGCCCTAATTAAAAAAATAAAGTATATTATATATATTATTACATAATATTTGTGTATAGTTCTTTATATCCTTGAATAAAAATATTTTAGTATAAAACAAAACAAAACCAGATGGAAAAAATGACACATGATTGAAAATACAAATAATTTTTATTATACAAATAGTTTTGATTCAACTTACTGAGCTGCATGTTCAAGAAAAGCACACCACAAACACACTGTAAAGAGAAACATAGTGCCGTATTATTTTTCATTACCGTATTTATTCGAGTATAACCCGCAAATTTTTCTACGAAAAAATAAATCAAAGTTAGGGCTGCGCGTTATGCACGAGGGCTGGGCTGGGGTGGGGTGGGTTTTGTTTTGATGGCCGGTCCTTTGAGGACGCCGGCGAATTGTGAGTTCGCGCTGCGCATTTTACAGGCTGTTTAAGTAGCAATATATGCATAAAATAAAAGGCAGACTCGTGAGTGCAATTCAGCAACTGTATTCAAACATAAACCGCAGCAAAAACCGCAACATAGCCCAAAGCAATCGATTGCCGATTGCATGATACATTACATCCCGTAACACAGGCTGCAGCCTCTCACTGTACGTGAGGGCGAAGAAGAAAAAAAGTCCCCTCGCCGCTTCATTTCCTCATCCATTCAGACGCAGAAGAAACCGGAGACACAGATGTTCCTGCCAACTGAGACACTGATGAAAAATTAACTCCAGAAGAATGGGAGCAACTCTTTAGTGTCTCTGATGAGGAATCTGAAGTCGAAGGATTTTAAATAAATATTTTTACCGGTAATTCTCTTTCGGTATTGTGTTCATTAGTTTATGTTGTCAATAAATATATGTTATATATTTTAAATAAGTTATTTATGTTATATAAGTATATGTTATACAACAAATAAATGTTTTTTATCATGGCTGCACGTGTTCAACAACGTTTTTTGTCAATTACAATGCTTGGTGTAAAACTAAATTTTATACCGATTTTTAATCGAAAATTAGGGGTGCGCGTTATACACGTGTGCGTGATATACTCGAATAAATACGGTATTTGTATTTACACCTAGCCAAAATATAATAATTCCACCACACACAACATAAATCATACAGTTATATAATTTTAACTACTTACATAGGAAGAATAAAACTTTCCTTGTGCCATCCTGCTTGGAAAGAGAAAAAAACCTACAAGAAATAAAAAAGATAATTATTTGAATTGTTCTACAAAATACAACCTTACTGTATACTTAAAAACTGGAATGTCCACAAATCAGTATTCATTCTGATCAGAACAGAAAAGAGCATGCTATTAAAACAGGTAAAGAGCCTAGGCCAATGATTTTAATTTAGTTTTTTTTAAATTTAATTTAGTTTTGTTTTAGTTTTTGATTGATTGCACAATGCATGAATTGTGACCTATTTGTTAAATATATGTATTGGTGATCAAAAGTGCCAATATTCTAATTTGGGAAACACAGTATTTGGTTCCTTAAATAAATGCATTTTAAACACACCTGATGCATTTACTGACAATCTGCTTATCAGTGTGAGGACTGTGCAATAGCTATTTGCATCTAACTATAGAGTGGAGGAGATTTTAACAGCATACATTGACCATATATTTTAGCAGGTACACAGTGGACAATTATAAATATTCCAATATTTAAATAATGTATGTATGTTATGCTATAATTTGCTAATACAAAAATACTGTGTTGAAATTTGTAGTTTGTAACTTTGTAAATATAATCAATAATATACTTATCTGCAGTTGTGTTTATTACAATGGGCCTTAAACCGATTGCGGTATATCGGTTTAATAGGCTAAATGAAATAATTACATTTAAGTTACATTATTCTATGTAATTATATGTAGAATTACATTCAAATTACATCAGTTTTTCATCAAAAACGAATTTTTTCCTGTTGTTTTTGACAAATTGAAGAGAGGAAAAAGATCTGTTTATTCTATAATTATCTCAGTTATTTTTGTATTATTGTTCATTTATGTTTAGCCATAGCTACTTTATACAGTATGTAGGTTATATTTGGTGGGTTATGGTGGGACACTCATTAGTGGGTCTCTTGGCGCGTTAGTGTTCATGCATGACATTTTAATCTAATACATATTTTCTGCTTTGATAAAACAAAATACTAATTAAAGAAATATTTTCATGTTAATGTGTGCTTTGATTAGCACCATATGCGCCTTATTTTAAATGTAATCTGACTTATGATTGCACGTGTATATTTAGGGTTTCTTTCATGTTAATATGTTTAATCATAAATAAATAAAAGCATAAAAGAAAATAAATAAATTTGAAAATGACGAAAATGTTTCTACCCGAAACATTAGAAAATGATTAAAGTATGGCAAAAAACAATTTAACATCTTAATATTTGCACACCTTAAAAGACAAAAATTTGTCATTCGTGCAAATAAAATGAATGACAACAATAATAATAATAATGAGATTATTTTTGTGTTGCGTTTTAGCTTCAAACAGAACTAATGCGCCTTTCTTGAACAGGTTATAGAACTGCAGGATCAAAACGGATCAATCGTTGAGTCAAACCTCTGTTCTGGTACCAAACAAACCTTCTCCGACCTCCGGAAAGTGCACGTTTCCTTTTTCTTTTCTTTTCTTTCTTTTTTTTTTTTTTTGCTGACAATATGTGAAAGAGAAGGTCACAGAACAGAGTAAGACCGTTTAAGATCAATCATTTGCGAATTTAATATTTAATGACAAACTAATCCTGTGCCATCCCGTAATATGACACGTGAATAGTTTAAATTAGAACGAAAATTAATTGTTTACAAAATTCAGTCAAAATATGTATTATTATTATTATATTATTCTTATAGAGAATTTGATTTAGTTTACCTTTAAATGTTCATTAATGCATTATTAACTATCAAATATGTACTAACATCTAGTTAATTATTAATGCATGAATCAAAATGACTCCAGGTTAAGAATAGCTCTTCATTGATTCATTAGTTCATATCTTCGCCAATCATAATGAGTTCATATTGAAGTAGGCTAATTCAAAGATCGGTATATGATTATTCATATCTTCATTATATAGTGCCACCATATTGGGTAGCTACACACTAAAAAAAGATGGTTCTTTACACGTAGCAACAGTTTAATTTAATTAATAGAACCGTATCGTCTTGATGAAACCTTTATATGCTGAAATGGTTCTTTGTGTTAGAGTTTAGGGTTATTTTATCCTGACTTTTTCTTTTTTAAATCTGAAACTGTCAAAGTTGCCCCGTAACAGATTTTCTGGTGCTCAGTCATCCAATTACACAGTCTTGTTTTCAACACACTCTCAAGATAAAAAATCTAATTGTAACTAAATCCCATACCAGTCATGTCTTTTTTTTTTTTTTTTAACAGAACTCTTTTTAGTTTAACAGAACATGTAAGTGTGAGCATCTCCGTTCAGTTCAGGATAGCCTACTTCTCTTCTCTTCTCTACTTAGTAACAGATATTAAAAATGTAATCCATATTTTCTATATTTGAAATTTATTTCAGTTTTTATTAAAATTATTAATTTATTCATAAACATGCCCAGTCACAAAAGAAAAATACATACATAAAACATTAAAGCTATTCCGTGAATTTACATCACTTTTATCACTTTCATTCCTTTTAACATTGTTAAGAGATCACAAACTGTCCAATTTTGGTCATTTCGGCCTTCATAAACATAATAAACAAACGAAAGAGACGCATCGTAACTCTATACTCAATATTGCAGAAGCTGTCAAATAGCACAACCTCATCATCTGCAGAGAGAAATTGCCAGTCAAAATACATATTTGAAGATATGATCTCCATCACATCTATATCATGCTCAGTGTCAGTTGTTATTTATGTATTCTAGAGCACTGTCGTTTTTGTTACAATTTGCCATGTCCAAAATACCGAATGACACAACATGCTATTTATTATGTAAAACCCAAATAGAGGGCTCAAGATAAGGCAGATAGAGGAGTAAAAAAAAAATTCATTGACATATAAAATAACATTAACAACACTAATTTGTTTAAAATAGTAATACTAACATACAAATCTTAAGAAAATTACACTAAAAATAAACAGGGTATTTATAACACCATTGAGGTCTCAACTAGTACCTAATAAAATTGTTCTTTTTAGCACCAAAAAAAGGATTCTGCTCAGGTTATAAACTGAAGAACCCTAATTTGGAACTGTTTAAAATAATTTTTCTTAAAGAGCGTACAGACGTTTACTTCTTTCTTTATCTCTAACGAAATAAAATAAAGCACATGAAATGTAATATTATGGCATTAAATATGAGCAAAGTGGCATATCGGTCTGGAATAGGGATGAGCCGAAATGTCATAAAAACCGCAATATGTATCTAAAACAAATAAATACATAATCCTTGACATGTTCATAAATCAGTTCTTTTTAAAATGCATCAATTGTTCATTCGTCCAGTGTCCTACCTTTTCCCGTACTTCAAAGTCATAACCATAAAAACCAAACAATATTCCTTTCGATATTCCTTGCGATGATCTATGCAACGCGTTTCAGTTCAAAGTTGTAAGACTGACAAGAAATCAATTGAGGCAGAGTATTTCAAAGGTGTGTTGACGTCTAAGGTGTGGTTGGTTCAAACAATTATTTGATGAATTTCTCTGCAGTGCGCAATATAGGCAAGGATTACATTGTGTTATTCCACAATAAAGGGTGTAGCAAACCACAACTCTCCAGTACGTTAAAACGTCATTTGCGTAAAAATTCACTTACGTCGCGATCCAGACAATTTGAGATGGCCTACCAATAAATCTATTGACAAAGATGCAAACAAATGAAACCACAAAGGCCATTTAATGTTAATGTGAATGAACAGATATCTAAAGTTACATTTTGTGGACTTTTGAAGCTGTTAACTTCAACGTTAAAATGACACAAACGTGTCTTTTCGCTTGCAGTGGATAAGTACAGTATATGGTGTTTCAACGTCACATATATTAGAAGGAAAAAAAATATTCAAACTCTGTTTATAGGCTATTTTTTTATTAGATATAATAGGCTGTTATTGTTTTTGGGCAGAAGCTTCTCCATTTATTATTTTGCATGTGTCCCAATATGAGGTAAATCCGGGCCTGGCTATGAGGGTCAACTATATTTAAGGTAGAAATCAAATGTACTATGTCAGATCGTAATAAACATTCGTGTTGGACAAATCAGTGTCATAAATGTCTTGGTCAAAATTTCTTTTCACATGTCATATATGGATCCATGTACCAAGACTTTGGCGAATAAAGCTCATTCTGATCCTGGTTCTGAAAATGACAGAGGTGACCAACCATAACCCTAATGACTGCCACAACTCAACGAGAGTTCGTGGAAAGTTGTAAGTAGATGTAAGGATTTAGATTACTTTTTATGATAGAAATTTCCAGTGACTGCATGGCAGTCAATGAACAGAGTTCACTAGAGATGTATTGAAGATGAGCAAACACTTTAAAAAATACATCTTCCAGATGTAAACATGCCCAGACATCCCTGATATGTAAGTGTGCTATCAAGGGTTTTTAGTGTAAGCGGCCCTTTGATGGGAACCTCTATTTTGCCTTATATTTTGTTCTGTTCCTTTAGTTCTTGTTGTCCTGTTGAGTTCCAGTTTCATTGGTTACTGATTATTGCTTGTATGGTTATGTATAATTATCACCTGTAAGTCATTGTGTTTGTCTTGTATTTAAACTCCCTGTTATGTTCAGTCCCTTGTAGGTTCTCATATATGATTTATGTGGTTTCCATTTTTTAACCTTTGGAGGTTAAAATTATGTGGTTTCCACGTATTTTGGATTGTAAATATAGACTGTCTAGCACAGTGTTTATCACCTGGTGGGTTATGGAGTGTGTAGTCAATGTTATTTTCTGAATCCTGAATAACTTTTATATTGAAAGATGTGTGTGAAAGATGTTGACTCTTCTGTCAGACTCAGTTGAAAGTCATCATGAAATCAAAATTTACCATATTTACTTTTTCTTCACACATTCAAGTCAATCCAAACAAACACAAAAATTGTCTTATTAATTTTTAATCAAATTCTGAAAATGTACCTTCCTCTGCTATGGCAGCCCTACTGTGATGACTCCAGTTTGCTGTCCAGCTCACCCCAAATCATCTCGATTGGGTTCAGGTCCAGTGACTGTGGAGGCCAGGTCATCTGGCGCAGCACCCCATCACTCTCCTTCATGGTCAAATAGCCCTTACACAGCCTGGAGGTGTGTGTGTCGTTGTCCTGTTGAAAATAAATGATGGTCCAACTAAACGCAAACCGAATGGTTAGCATGCCGCTGCAAGATTCTGTGGTAGCCATGCTGGTTGAGTATGCCTTCAATTTTGAGCAAAGCACCCCCAACACCATCACACCTCCTCCTCCATGCTTCATGGTGGGAACCAGGCATGTAGAGTCCATCGTTCACCTTTTATGCATCACACAAAGACATGGTGGTTGGAGCCAAAGATCTCAAATTTGGACTCATCAGACCAAAGCACAGATTTCCACTAGTCTAATGTCCATTCATTGTGTTCTTTAGCCCAAACAAGTCTCTTCTGCTTGTTTCCTTTCCTTAGCAGTGGTTTCCTAGCAGATCTTCTACCATGAAGGCCTGATTCACACTGTCTCTTCTTCACAGTTGTTCTAGAGATGTGTCTGCTGTAGAACTCTGTGTGACATTGAACTGGTCTCTAATCTGAGCAGCTGTTCACCTGCGGTTTCTGAGGCTGGTGACTTGGATGAACCACAGCAGAGGTGACTCTTGGTCTTCCTTTCCTGGGACGGTCCGTATGTGAGCCAGTTTCTTTGTAGCGCTTGATGGTTTTTGTGACTACACTTGGGGACATTTTCAAAGTTTTCCCAATTTTTCAGACTGACTGACCTTCATTTCTTAAAGTAATGATGGCCATTCATTTTTTTTACTTGGCTGCTTTTTTCTTGACATAATACAAATTCTAACAGTCTATTCCGTAGCTGTGTATCTACCTGACTTCTGCACAACACAACTGATGGTCCCAACCCCATTTATAAGACAAGAAATCACACTTATTAAACCTGACAGGGCTCATCTGTGAAGTGAAGAACATTTCAGGTAACTACCTCTTGAAGCTCATCAAGAGAATGCCAAGAGTGTGCAAAGCATTAATCAAGGCAAAAGGTGGCTACTTTGAAGAACCTATAATATGACATATTTTCAGTTGTTTCACACTTTTTTGTTGTTTCTATAATTCCACGTGTTAATTCATAGTTTTGATGCCTTCAGTGTGAATATACAATTCTCATAGTCATGAAAATAAAGATAACTCTTTGAATGAGAAGGTGTGTCTAAACTTTTGGTCTGTGCTGTATATATATATATATATATATATATATACACACACACATACATATACACACACACATGTGACATTTGACAGACGTTTGATTTTACTGTAGGATTAGTTGGAATACACATGTAAATTTAATAATAATTTGCAAACATTTTAACCTAATTTTAATGAGTAAAATTGAGATGTTCTTACTGAGTTAGAGCTCTGCTCTTATTTAAATTAACCAAATAGTATTTAATGGTATAATACAGTTAGATAACCACATATTTTAACAATAAACAATACTGTTTCTATGGTATCTAAAATGGATTTATGGTATGTAGTCTCTAAAAAAATGATACAAATGCATAAAACTGCTCATGACAACAATTTGTCTTTCATTACTCAATTAATATGCCTACACTAATAATATAATACAATTTTACATGAATGTTCCGCATTACTGCCACACTACCACGTTTACAGTGTTACCAAAGTAAATCCACAGTGTTACCACAGTAAAACTGGTGAATTGTGTGTTGAAAGGTATATTCTAACTGGATCGTTGCGGCTAAATGGTTCTCCTGCGTCAGTGTTTTTGCTGAAATCCGCGCTGTTTTAAGTGTCTTTAATCTAGTTTAAATTACCGAGACATTAGTGTTTGTTTTTGGAGGCCTGAGCGCTTCTCACTGCGGTGTTAGTGGTCGCGTGACTGAAACGGTCAGCGCGTTTGTCCAGAGCTAGCGCTGTTTTGTTCCGCTTTTGGCGCATTTAATGTTTCTAGTCTAAAATCTAGGGTTTTCACCTTGTGTTGACATTGTGAAACTACACGATTTGTAAATTGTGCGTGGCTGGCCACAAATACTATATTTTGATAGACAAGCTGCGAGCCCGGGCCGGACTTTGGGCACCCCTGCACCGATCACACTAATTTCTCACTTGAACGAGAGACGAGTAATACTCAACAACTGATTAGCCTACAAACTTGCGTTCAGATCTGCCTCCATTTATAAATGAAACTCCCACTTCTTTAGATATAATCAGGTCCTAGTGGGGGAAAAACAGCCAAATTCTCATCTTGTAATTCCATTTCGCATTTCTTAGAATACTCATTTAGTATTCCATTTATCTCGGAAATGCGTCACAACACTGAAACAAAGCCGAGTACAACTTCCGGTTCATGGGGACTTTAAGGAAAGCGTGCCAGAGAAAATCTTGTCCTGGTTCAGCATCTGCAGTCAGGTGAGATGATGTCATCCAGGTGAGTGCCACTATTCATTATTCTCTTCATTA
The DNA here is from genome assembly GCA_037043235.1 of Rhodeus uyekii. Taxonomy (NCBI): domain Eukaryota; kingdom Metazoa; phylum Chordata; class Actinopteri; order Cypriniformes; family Acheilognathidae; genus Rhodeus; species Rhodeus uyekii. Next base: position 32,458 of record JAWRVZ010000187.1, on the reverse strand, counting down.
AAAGTATCTCTGCATCACGTAATTTCTTAAAGAGATTAAAAAAAAATTACGTGCATAAAACGTCTCAGTTACATTGTCAATTATAAAAGGCCCACTGAAGTTCCTATAATAACACAGCATGATTCAGTGTGCTGAAGTCCTTTTCACTGAAACAGGAAAACAGAGTGGGAGCAATCAAGCATCTCTCTTTTTTTTTAAGTAGTCAGCATTTCATCATATACACACACACACACACACACACACACACACACACACACACACACACACACACACACATACAACCTTTCATTTATAGCTCTGGACTGGAGCTGCTGCGGTAACAACTTCATTCACCCCCAAAAAACATAGTTTTTATTATCTGAATATTGTCTACATTTCTCGCCATGTAGAAAATACATGTAATACATTTTACATAATGTATTGGTAATTTAAATATGTGAAGAAAGCATTTGAATTCTGTGATTCACTGAGACCGCGAAACTTGAACCGCGAAGTGGTGAGGGATTACTTTATTGTAATACAATTCAGAGCATATAAAACAAAGGTTAAAAGCTATTACTAACAATATAAGAAATATAAACTATAGTTGTACAGTATTTATTTTTTTACTTAATTTATGCCACATATTAATCTTGACATATTTTACCAAAAAGTGTATTTATAATAAGGGAAAAGTAAAGAACTATTTCTGGTACGGATCGAGTAGTGACAGTGACTGTTGACTCGATCCATAACTTCTGCCGTAAATTGTACAGGAAGTTGATGTTTTTTTGCACATTTGCGGTACCAATCATCCAGTACGAATCGATTAGTCACAATATCTTCTGAATTCATATTATATCTCTGTTTTGGAGAAGACTAATTTTTAGGTGACAGTAAGGCTAACATATTCATACTAAAAGCCCCCAAAACAACCTTCCGTTTTGATATCATGGGGTTATGAAATAATTGTTGGATTGTAGCTTCCCAACTTGTCAGATATAGCTTCCCAACCTTGTTGGATATAGCTTTCTAACTTTGTCAGATATAGCTTTCGTAGCTTCCCAACTTGTCAGATATAGCTTCCCAACTTGTCAGATATAGCTTCCCAACCTTGTTGGATATAGCTTTCTAACTTTGTCAGATATAGCTTTCGTAGCTTCCCAACTTGTCAGATATAGCTTCCCAACCTTGTTGGATATAGCTTTCTAACTTTGTCAGATATAGCTTCCCAACCTTGTTGGATATAGCTTTCTAACTTTGTCAGATATAGCTTTCGTAGCTTCCCAACTTGTCAGATATAGCTTCCCAACTTTGTTGGATATAGCTTTCTAACTGGTCGGATATAGCTTTCCCCCCAGTCCGTTGATTTGCCAAGCCAAATAAAGACGCTACTCGTAAATAAATGAAATCGGTTTAATAGAGAATCAAAAGAGCTCTGAGCTCAGGATTACTGGACCACAATGCCAAAAGCTGACATCTGGGCAGTCCAGAATGTCTTACAAGCATATGCAAACAGTTTATATATTCTTGACTCTCAGTTCCTCCCTCGAGTCCACCTCTCCATACAGTGACTGTTGTCAGGTAGATTTCTTCATTGGTTACATCATAGCAATCTGCACACAAGAATGCAAGAACCCCTTTCCCCATACCTTTCTATCTGTAACTTTTTTGGTAAACAGATAGCGTCAACAGTTACAGCCTTGGACTTTTCACCGAGTGCATTGTTCTTTGTTTTAGACAGGAAAGATTTGTTACAGAATTAAAACAGTAACTTATGTTAGAACAGAAAAGAACATGTCAATACAATTTGGAACATTTTAAACTATCATTAGAAATAAGCACGTCAACACAATTTATAACATTTTAAACTATATTTTCCTTCAATTCCCTCTCTTGATCTCTGAAAGAGATCACAACTCATCCAAATCCCCATCCCCTTCACAGTCATCATACTCATCCTCAGTCCTATGGAATTTAAAGGTTACTACAGTAATTGACCCCCACTATTCCCAACAACCCGCCACCTCTCACCTAGATCCAATTTCTTGACAGCAGTATTACCTTTATGTCTTCGTCCTCTAATACTTCCTCAATTATTCTCACCACATTGCTATATTCTAACTTATCCAGCCCACACCCAATTCGTGGTAGCGCAAGAACTATTTTTTTTTTTTTTTTTTTACACTTGTCTCTAAGGGCCCCCAAACTCTTTTTCAAATTGCTGTAGGTCGGTATCTCCCTACACCACCCATTTTGTTACCAAGAGTATCTTTTTTTCCCCGTGTCTCGTTTCCACACACTGTCCAGGCTTAGAAATGTTCTTTTTAGTTGCTCTCCCCTGTATTTTTATCTGATCTGTTTATCTACTCCCACCCCCAACACATTATCACCACTTATTTAATGTCCTCTCTGAATATCCTCATGAACTTCTAACAAATCTCCCTCTCTTTGACCTGTATTCAGGTCAACCCTCGTCTCGTCCAGTGACCCACTATTTTTAAAACAATGGCTAGTTCTGGCCATGACCCTTAAATGTTCAGACCATCTATTGTCAAACCATTTCCGTCTCATCTGTCTCAGTCTTACCCACTGCTCCATTCCTGTCTCATTTACCTATTTGTCGACCAGTTCCTCTTTTGTTGACACGTTCTGTTGGGAAAACAATTAAATTACAGCCTTCACATTATCAAAGTGAATTTTTGCGGAACCATTTGTTAGTGACAACATCTACTCCTCTGGCTCATTGTCCTTCTTGGTGATCTATGGAAAAATCTTAACCTGTTGAAAGTTCATGTGGGCTGAATGCTGACCTGGTCTCTTTTTTGATACTCCCCTGCTGTCTTAACAGTGGAGTTTAATCCCTTAATATCCCTTATAATTAGTAAATTTAACTTATTTCCTTTTTTTTTGTCTTATTTTTCACTTTAATTTCACAATTTCTTAGACCTTTTTGGAAAGCTCTCAACCCACTTTTTGCAAATTAATAGTCACAAGACAACAATTTATACTTTTGACACACAATCAGCTCCATTGTAATATTCTGTAAAGGAAAAAAATGTTATTCGCTGCGCAAATGTGGCACTTTTGTTTCTTTCTGCCACAACAATATTGACCTGGGTTTTGACCAAGAAACAATCCAATTCATCCATTGTCATTGTTTTACTTGGGCATAATTTGCCCTGTGGGCCCACATATTAAAATTGAAATACAGCTGTTTTTGCAAAATGTTTGATTTGCCTTTTTGTCCCTTCAAACCCCATCTCTCACTCCATTCTTACTCATTCATACTCATTCACACTCACACTGGCCATTTCTCTCAGTCTGCTGATTAGCCGGTTCCGATCTAAATGGGAAACATACAAATTTAGCTTTTGAATTCCACAAGGTCTGAACACAACTTCATTAAAGATTCATTTCTGAATCTAGGCCCTACACTTGATTTTAGACTCTTATAAACTTTTGTTTTACTATTTTTCAGTTTTATCATTTACAATTGTAGGCCTAATCTTAGTGAATTTTGTTTTTCAAACTATTTTTCTCTTTATTTGGTCACCCAGTCCCGCTCTCGTTCAATACTCTGCACAAGTTATTAATTTACACTGCCATGAATCATTTTACATGCAGCCTTCAGGTATACTGAGATGCATATCTTAAATGTCTTCAAATATAATATTTTAATCACATGCATTCTTCTTATATATTTATTCATCACTTATTTTATTTTTCTTAACTCCTCCTTTATCTTGAACTTGTCCTCTTCTATATATTTAGTTTTTATAATTGCCAGTTCCTTATTTCAATGTTGGTTTGACATTATGTTCTTGGCAGATCTTATAGCTATATAATATTAGCTATATTTCTTCTAATTATATACATAAATTTGTTCCACCAGGCTTTAATTCTTCTAGTCATGTCACGCTCACTGCTGTTTGCAAGGCTATGTGCCTCCTTCAATAAACTGCTGCAATTTTTGCTGGCAGGGTAGGTTCACCCGCTGGTCCTGTCTATAGGCCAGTCTCATTTACCCTTCCCCCCTTACTTATCCACTGAGACTTCTCCTCTGCTGCAGCTCGTTGCTGTTCACTGAGAATGAAATCAACAGTTAATTTGTTTGCTATGTCAGTCAGTTCATCAAAAAAGTCACCATTAACTGGTGAACGGTATATCCAGCTGTTTGTTTGGCCGCCTCGTCAGCTGCCGAGTTGCCCAACGCTATCATATGCACACTTTACTATATCTAGTTGCTCAGGAAGCATTACAGATTTCAACAATAGCACTGTTTCCTCATCATGTTTTATTGGCCTCTTTTTTACAAGGCTGGTTTCCCAAACTAATTTATCTCTCATTCATATATATATATATTTTTTCAACTTTTAAACATCCCCATTTGTTATACTTTTATCAATTATTCTCTGTTTTTCTAGGGGTATTATCAGCTCACTTATACTAGGGTTTTCCAACACCTATAAGATAATAAAGGTCTTTTCACACACTCTGCTCTTTATTCCACTCTCACTTGTCCCTTTATCCAAGGGTTCATCAATCACTCCTCCTCTCGGGGCCACCAGAGTATTGCGTCCGTTCCTACCAGGTCACACTTAAGTGACGGTCCAGAGAAGGTGCGCAACACTCTGATTTCCCAGATACGGATATGGTCACTTACACACAACTTTCAAAGACCGTGGAGACTTAATCACACTTTTATAAAAATTTCACCTTATTCCAAAATTGTCACAGTTTAATACAGTTTAAAATATTATCCCTTTTTCCTTTTTGTAACCACTGTAAGCCACGCCGGGAATTTTCACAGAGATATCCAATGATTATAATTACAATTTCACCTATAAGATGATGACCTGGTTCTTAACCATCAAACACTGTGTCTGAGTTTCTTAACCCACTCCTCAACTTGGTTCACTTAACTATCAAACACTGTGTCTGAGTTTCTTAACCCACTCCTCAACTTGGTTCACTTAACCATCAAACACTGTGTCTGAGTTTCTTAACCCACTCCTCAACTTGGTTCACTTAACCATCAAACACTGTGTCTGAGTTTCTTAACCTACTCCTCAACTTAATACATTATGTAACATGTATTAGTATTAGTTTTTATTGTGTATTCTCCATGGTATTTGTATTTATTTACTGTAGTTTCTGTAAATACATAATGACACTTAATTTATCACTTTGTGTTATTTATATTTTTAAATGACTGTGGTGGCTCATACCAACTTTATTAGGGATTGGGTCAAATAAAAATGAGAAATGTATCAAACCAGTTGAGCACCACTTTACACATGGGAAGTATGTGGCTATGATGAGTTCATCCAGGAATGGTTAGTGACAATTCTTCATCTGCAGTGAATGAGGTTTAATGTTTTACAGGACTCGCAATGAATCTGACAACGAAATACTTGCATTTAGCTTACAGTTAATTAAGCAGTGAAATATTCATAAATGATAAGCCAAGTCAAGGCTGCATCCCAGTTCCACTAACAGACTTAATGCAACTTGATTTGGGTTGGAGATGTCACACCTTACCGACTGACTGTCCTCTGACTATACAAATTAAGCTAATGACTGCAAGTCAACAAATGGGTCACAGTTTAAGCAAATGGAAATATTACTCTTTTTGAATGGTATATGATCTGTTAATATAATTTGAGTCATGCAATGTTATGTCATGGAGTGGGGTAAACATGATTGTCTGTTGTCTAAAATGCTGAGAAAAGGGATTTGTTCCTATATAAAAAGTTTCATGTTTATATAAAAAAGTTTTTATATAAAGTTTCATGGAAAAATTACAAATAGAAAAAGGAGCAAGTACTTGAAGAAATTGAGGAGGAAATTCAGGAGGGCATACAGTCATTCTCAACGGCACATTCTCAACAGCTACGTCACAGACAGCACACCTAAACCTGATTATTTTGAATGCGGAAACAATTATACAATTAAGATATAACATAGATGGCACATAATATTGAATGTTCATTTAAAATTAAATTACATTTCTGGTGGCCTAAAGACAGGAAATGTTTAACACAAATATTATTACTTATCACACATACCTATTTTGTGACCTATTTTTTTCTTTCTACGTGCAGTTTGGTATATTACTTTTCATTTTTAATCTACAGGTCTTTCATTCTTAATCTACATGTCTTTCATTCTTAATATACATTGGGATAGTGTATACTCAACAGTTCTTATTTATTACAATTAAAACACCTTAAATTCTAAATTTCTTCTCCCTGTACTGATATCTTGGTTTAAAAACTCTTTCGTTTTTCTCTCTCTCTTTCTTATGTTTGTTTTAGGGTGTGAGCACATTCAGAACCGGTACTCTCACACACAAATAAAGTTCTTCAATTGCATGTGCTGTGAATCGTTCACAATCATGTTCTATTGAATTGTTTTCTTCTTGGGTGTGGAATGTTATAAACGCGCATAAACACGCACAAACTCTTATCACAACAACATTGCTGTCACATTGATAGACATGGACGCACACACAGACACGCCTTCATTATTATCTATCAAACAAAACACAGGCACATCCTGAAAGATGTATTTTGATCATTTTCTCATGAATCTATAAATACACAAACCCTGATTCTTTACAATGTCAAAAACAGATCTGTTTTGTAAATACAAGCTAAAGCAAGTGAAATTGATAGCATATTATAATAGAACTATAAATGCATAATATATTATACCTCAGCAACTTCATGTGCCTTAGAGAACCAAACATGACCTTAATGGTGTCATTTAGATTCAATTTGTCAACCATGAATATAAACTTGTATGATTTATAAATGAAACTTCTGATGCAACAGAAATCGTACTGGTCCAAAATGACTAAAATTAAATGCACCATTACAACAGTTATAATTAGATTGCCAAACCACAACTATTCAACTGACTGTTTTGATGATACTTGAGTGTTAAGCTTTTCAGTTGAATGACTACTAAAGCGCCTCCCTTTACTTTAAAGCATGTCTGATGACTTTTTTTTTTTTTTTTTTACTGAAATCAGTGATCTGTCCTCTTACTATATGTTGCTGTGGCCTTTTTTAAATTTTTTTTGGCTTGCCATGTAAATTAGATGTAAATTAACTGATGTAAAGAGACAAAGTACAGCTGTGTTCTTTGTTAAAATGTTTGATTTTTTTTTTCTTGTAATTAAATAAATATTCTTGTACTGTCAGTACAAGTACTTGATCTTAGCAGACTATTAATAATCACTTGTGTAGAAACAGAGTACAAATCAAATGCCACTGCCAACAATACACGTTAAAAGGCTATAATTATTAAAGAATACGTTTTAGGGCAAGGTGGAGATCCTTTTGAACAGAATAGTTTCCTATGCATGTAATTATTCTCGTATGTGCAGTTCTTTTTGGTTTCAGGTAAAAGGGCAAAAATGTGTTTCTATTATTATTGTCTTTGTTAAAAGTTTAGAAATAAGTTTTATAAAGATAATACATTAAATGAATAGTTCACCCAAAAAGGAAAATGCCATCACCTACTCTCCCTCCTCATGTTGTATTAAACCTGTATCCCTTTCTATCTTCTGTGGAACACAAAAAAACTGAATTGCCAAAACTTTTCGGTCCAACATTCTATATCATTACCACACAGTTTTGTTTTAAAATGTAAAACATCCATTCATTTTTTTTAAATCAAATATCATACATTTTCTAGTTTAGCTGAATACATTATTTTGATATATAACATAGTCATTTTACGTAAGATAGTGTCTTTTATTTCCTCCATACCTATCATTTCATCACAAACCACATTTTTCCCAATAGGGCCACAGATGAACCCAACACCCATTAAATGCTATCGTCATTCGTTGCTGTCATATTTAGCATTGGTATTCTAAAATGTATTCTTAGACTAAATAATTTTTTCCAAAGGACAATGAATTCACGCAGGTTTTTCTTGCTATAAGGAAGTCTGGGCAGACACCTGTTATTATGCACTATACATGCCTATACATGAATAACGCATTCAGATATACATTAATGGATGAGAGAGAGAAAAAAAAAAAATTCAAATACACAAAACAATAAACAGGAACACACAGATATGTATTTTCATTTACATGTGTTACATGGAAGAGAACTGTGAAAACTAAATCAGAGCCATTTGTTTAATAGGCCAGAGACTTTAGGCTGAGAAAAGCCAAGAGGGTGTTGGCTTGACAAAGATATAATTTTAATAACAGCTTAATCTGTAAAGAATGAGGTTGACCAAGATTGCTTTTCTCAAGACAGAGCAGAAAGCCATTTAATAGTATTATAATTATAATAACATTTTGTTTGATCTCCTACCAGAAAGCCTAATTATACTATATAGTTATATACAAATAAAGCTACAGTGGTACCTCGAGGTACGAGCAGCCTAACATACAAGTTTTTTGCCGGAGCTCGGGCCATATTTTCGTTCAAGATACGAGCCCAAATCCGAGACACGAGCCGTGTTTCCGGCGCATGGACGAGCATCATCCGAGAGCATCTCTCGCTCACTCTCACGTGTTACCCGCTTGAGTCAAAGTGTATCTTGTGCGCTGTTTTTTTTTTTTTTTTTTTTTTTTTTGCTTTATTTTTGCGTGATTACTGAACTTTTTTGTGTGTTATCATGGGGCCGAAGAAAGTGAGTGCTAAGGACAATGGTTACAGGAAGAAGAGGATGATGTCGATAGAACTAAAGCAAGAAATAATAGAAAAACATGAGCGTGGCGTACAAGTGATTGAACTCGCAAAGATCTATGACCGTATTACCTCTTAAATCAAATAACATACAACACAAATACTTTCATGTGATAAGACATTTCATTAACACATAACCCATGTGTGAAACACACCGATTCGACTTATTTTAACAATATTTTTTATAATCCTCAGTGAATTAAACTCTTTAGATTACATGTACTTCACTCAAACTTAAACTCTTTATTGTAAACTCTTGCGCATTTCTGTGCACATAAGTGCAATAAAAAAGAAATGTATCTATGCATGTGATACACTCATACCTGTGAAACACAAAGAGACCGATTAGACATGTCTTTCCTCAGCGGCAGTCAGTTTATCTCATGTGCATCCAAGCCATCTAGTGGCGCGGCGGTGTAATTACACAAGAAAAAGTTATTACGATCACACTTCAACCCATTACACTCTCCCCTGCTTTTAGAAATGTCTCCAGACATCAGAACTAAACTCATTTGGTTGTTACATTTTTCAAGAAAACAAACTTTAAAGCTGTTACTCGATGTATGTAGGTGTATGCTCTAGAATGTAAAGGGTCTTATTCTTTCTCTTTTTCTTTAAAATGCCCGCACTGGTGGAACTGGGTAGTGACACATGTCTGGTAGCATGGGGTAAGTCTGGACAGGGTAAAACACACAAGCATGCATTGCATTTGCTCCTGGTCTCCAAACTTGATATGCTGGTTGACTCAGCTGGTTATATGTAAACACCTCTCTTGGTTTGGGTGCTCGGACAGACCGTCGTAAAGATTCAAGATTCAAAGTGTTTATTGTCATATATACAGACAGAAAGCATGTTTCCCTGTACAATGAGATTCTTATTTTGCCTTCCACAGTAAATGTCACACAAGTAGTAAACTAAAAAAATAAGATAAATAAATAAGAAGAGCAAATATATAACAATGTAAAAATGTAAAAGGGCAAAGTAGTAAAGTGAGGTAGTGCAGTCCTGATAATGTAAAGTGAGGTAGTGCAGTTTTGATAGTGTAAAGTGTGGTAGTGCAGAATGTAAACAATTGTTCATGTATGTTGTGATTGTAGACTCCTATCCGCTGTTTAGGAGTCTTATGGCAGAGGGAAAGAAAGAGTTCTTCAGTCTAGCAGTCCTGCATTTCACACTTCTGTACCTCCGTCCTGAGGGTAGAAGTGTGAACAGACAATGTTGGGGGTGGGAGGGGTCTTTGAGGATGGAAGCAGCTCTTCTGTGGACTCTGCGGTGGTAGATGCTCCGCAGAGAGGGCAACGGTAAAGGGACATCAGGTTCAACATTGGGGTAAAATTCATCCTGATCTACCCTTTCCACAGTTTCCGCTGTAGGTTCTTCAAAGATCTCCCCAGATGAATTCAGTTCAGTTGTAATTGGAGCATTTACTGGTTCAGAAGTCACTGAGCATTCTGGTTGCACACCATCTCTTCCGGTTCTCAGAATCCAAGGCTGAAATTCAGGTGCTCTTGCTCGAAGCTCACGGTTTTGTTTTGGTTCAGGAGGACTTGAACTGACCATCCTTGTTTCATACACCGGTACAGGTCTGGGATAGTTGCAGAAGAATTCTTCTTCAGAATCATTAGAATCCTGCTCACTGGTGTTTTCCTTGTTTGAATGATTTTGCTTCTTTCCTATTGATTTCTGAGGAGCACCAGAGTGATGCTTGTCACTTTCAAGAGGCAAGTCATTTACAGGTAAGAGTAAGTTTCGGTGTAACACACGGGCAGTTCGTTCACCTGTTTCTGCTTGCACTCGATAGACAGGTCCACCTCCAACTCTTTCTACCACACAATGAACTTCCTGCTCCCAATAAGCACGGAGTTTGCCGGGTCCACCTCGCTCAGAGAGGTTGCGAACAAGCACATGATCGCCAGGGTAAAGTACAGCTCCTTTAACACCTCGATCATAGTAGCTTTTCCCTTTTGCCGAGCACCTTTTGATATTCTCTGAAGCAATCTTGTATGCCTCCTGCATTCTAGAAGCCCATTTCTCTGAATACTCTTGTCGTGTTTGTTTTTGTTGCTCAGGTTCGAGGTCAAAGAGCAAGTCTATGGGTAAACGTGGCACTCTGCCAAAGAGAAGAAAGAATGGAGAATAACCAGTAGCTTCATGCCTTGTACAGTTATAAGCATGGACTATGTGTGGTAGATGATCTTTCCACTCTGACTTCTTTCTTTCTGACAGGGTACGAAGCATCTGGAGAAGGGTTCTATTCAAACACTCAACAGGATTCCCCTGAGGGTGGTAAGGGGTAGTTCGTGAATGAGCGATTCCAGCCAGGTGTTCAAGTCTATGGAACAAGTTGTTCTCAAACTCCCGACCCTGATCATGACGAATCTTTTTAGGATACCCAAAGCGTGGAATAAAGTCAAAGAAGATCTTCTCTGCTACAGTTTTTCCGGATTTGTTTAGAGTTGGGTAAGCTTGAGCAAAACGGGTAAAGTGATCTACCAAGACTAAGATATACTCCTAACCACCTTTACTTGGTTCGAGATGAAGAAAATCGACAGAGAGAAGCTCAAAGGGGCCACTGGTGGTGATGAAGCCCATTGGTGCTTTTCCCGGAATGGTGGGTTTCTTTTAACGCAGGAACACTGACGGATGACATACTTTTCGATTTCACGTTGCATGAAGGGCCAATAAAACCTCTGCCTTGCTAAGTGGATGACTTTGTCAGCACCGACATGTCCCATATCATCACTAGTTGTCTGTGTTGCGCTGTTTGCCTGTATAAGATTTCTTTGTCAAGTCTGAGTCTGTTCCATTCATGTACAAATCGTTGTGTATTTATGCTCATTTGCTTTTTTCCTTTGTCAGCAGGACTCCAGCCTTTCTTTTTCAATTCAATTACTTCACTAATGGACTCATCTTCTTTCTGTGCAGCTTCAATGTGTTGTTTGCTAAACATGGGTATACATTCAGGAAGCAGGTCATCATCTGGAGAGTTCAACTGTAAAGCAGCTACCCATGGCACATCATTGTCTCTGTCTGCTATGTTACCCTGCCATACAGCAGAAATGATTTCAGGTGGCATGGTCTCAGTGTATTCACTTGTGTGGTCCTGAAGCTGAACAGGAAAACGTGACAGGGTGTCAGCATCGATGTTAGTTTTGCCAGGCCTGTACTTAATTGTGAAATGAAAATCAGCTAGCTCTCCCACCCAACGGTGTCCGTGAATGTGAAAACCGTGAATGTGGGTGCATAGTAAAGGTAATCTCGAAATTTATCACAGATTGCCCACTTCAGGGCAAGGAACTCAAGCTTGCTGGAGTGGAGATGATAATTCTTCTCAGCTGGAGTGAGTGATCTTGAGCCATAAGCGATAACTCGAAGTTTACCTCCCTGTTCTTGATAGAGTACAGTACCCAAACCTTCACTGGAGGCAACAGTGTGCAAGACGAATGGCAAATTAAAGTCTGGGTAGGCCAAAATGGGAGAACTGGTCAACATGTCGACCAGATAAGTCCAATGAACAGGTGTCTTGGATGACAACTGGCGATCTTTTGTGTTTTTATTAAAAGATTTTTTCTTAACCGTTCTCACACTAAACTCTGTTGCAGTCTCTAGCAGTTTGAATAGAGGACGGGCTATTCTAGAAAAGTCTTGAATAAAAGGCCGGTAGTAACCCAAAAACCCAAGCAGAGCTCTAACCTCACCGACATTTTTAGGTTTCTTTTAATTGCAGGACAGCTTCCAAGTCCTTTGGATCTACTTGAATGCCTTCACTCGTTACCAAACGACCAACATACCTGATTTGGGGTTTGAATAATTCACACTTCTTTGGGCGTAATTTGACACCATACTCCCTTAACGCCCAAAGAAGTGTGAATTATTCAAACCCCAAATCAGGTATGTTGGTCGTTTGGTAACGAGTGAAGGCATTCAAGTAGATCCAAAGGACTATAACACCCGCCTCTCCCGAAAAGCCCTTGCTATTGCTAGGGACCCCATCCCACAGCCTCTTCAGTCTGCTGCCATCAGGGAGGAGACTACGCAGTCTCCAGGCACGGACCAGCAGACTGAAGGACAGCTTCATACCCCAAGCTGTCAGGGCATTGAACTCTCTCCCGACTCTGCCACCTCTCCCCTCTTCTGCACCAAGGACCTGATCTCTGAATCCCCCCCCCCCACCCCCTACCCACCATCAGTTATTCTCTTATTCATCCACCTCATTATGTTGTCCTTGCATTTCTCTCCTATTACATTTGCACTGCCTTAATTTGTAATTTGCACTATTACTATTTACTATTGTTGCACTATTTGCCATCGCCACTTTACCTCCATAACTCACTTTATCCATCTAGTTTAATTTTATTGTATTTTATCTTCATCTTCTGTTGTTGTTGTTGTTGTTACTGTTAAATTATTGTTGTTGTTAACTGTATTCGCCTTGGGTCTGAGAGTAACGGAATTTCAATTCTCTATATGTATGCACTGTATATATTGCAGAATTGACAATAAAGCTGACTTTGACTTTGACTTAACCGACAGAACACTTTCCCCATGTCCTGAACATGTTCAGAAAATGTTTTTGAAAAACTGAGTATGTCATCTAGGTAAGGTGAACAACAGTCATCCCTCAGACCATTCAAAACATCTTCCATACATCTCTGGAAAGCCGCCGGTGCGTTGGAAAGGCCGAAGGGGAGACGGATCCATTCATATAACCCCCAAGGAGTGCTAAAGGCTGTCAGGTGTCTGGAGCTTTCCTCGACAAATCCTTGATGGTATGCACTTCCTTGGTCGAGAATTGAGAACCATGAGTACCCACCAAGGTTATCAAGCAGATCTTGGATGCGGGGCAGTGGGTGACGATCAGGGACAGTCTTACTGTTTAGGCCACGAAAGTCAACACACAACCGTAAACTCATATCCTTTTTTCTAACACAGACCACAGGGGAGGAATAAGGTGAGGTGGACTTCCTTATCCACCCATGATCAAGCAGACTTTGCACATACTCCTTTACCTCTCGATATAAGGGTTTTGGAATTGAGTTGTAGGACTTCTGGACTGGTGTGTCATCGGTAAGTCAAATTTTAAGCTGGAGGTTTGGAATACAGCCGATGTCAGCATCATCTTTGGCAAAAACGTCAGACTGGTCAAATAACATGCGTTTCACAATCTCTTGTTCTTCCTCAGTTAAATGAGACAAGTCAACAGGAGGATGCCATTTTTCTTCAGTCTTCTGTTCATCAGTGCACAATTGAGCCGAACTCAATTGGGCTGCATTCCGAGGTGTTGGCTCGCAGCTGATGGAGGAACGAGTGACTGGTTTATGATCAAGTATATCTTCAAGAGTACCAAGAATGGTTTTCTTTGCCAGATATATATCATATTTTGTTGAGTTCTGAATCGGGACTTTGATGCGCTTTGAGCCGATAGGAACATCAACTAAAGCTGGAAACAATTCTAGACCCTCAGGGCAATGATTCTCTGGGCTCGACTGAAACATGACCGTACCTCCACTGTGCCATCCTCGAACTCTGCACTGAACTTCACAGATCTTGCCTGCTGGGATATGTACCCCCTTCTTGCCAAGCTTTAGATTACTCTGTGGCATCTCCATGGGTGTAAGGGTCTGGAATGCAAAGACTAAAGCTTCGACGGTGCTGTCATTGACACTCAAAGCCTCTTTGAGTATTTCAGTCACATTAACATGGTTGTTCTGATCCATATTTGCTTTAAGAATTTCTGCGATCACATTGCTACCTAAAAGTGGGTAATTACAGTCACGACTGACAAGTAGTGGCACTCCGATTGTCACACATCCATGGGGCTGGCTACCTATTTGAAGTTCAATCTCTGCCCATCCATCAAGGGGAACCCGAGTATTATTAGCAGCCGAAATTTCAAGAGAATGATCGGCAAACAACGATCCAATTGGTTGTATTTTGACATGGGGCATTGCTTGTTCAATCCATGATCTGTTCACCATTGTCACTTGTGCCCCCGAATCAAGCAACATCTGCAGAGGTACACCGTTAATGGAACACGAGACCATGCTTCGCTTACCGATGAGTTGAGCAATTCTTTTCTTTGGGTCTGATGGATATGGTGAACTTGACTGTGCGCTGTTAGGTGTTTTGACCTTTTCTCTGGGCTCATCACTGCTTAGGGTCGCTGGCTGCCCCTGTCCAGCGACCTTCTCCCGTTTCCCGACGACTTTCGTTGGAGACAGCCAATGGCTCGATGTCCTGCCTGGCCACACACAAAGCAGTGAACACAGTTCAGGTTGTTTCTTTGGACACAGTCATTGCATTTACCTCTTGTTTCAGATAGTGGTGGTGGGTAGGCATGATCTGTAGGTGTGTGGCAGTCCTTCAGCTTCACAGCCTCAGTGGAAGTAGACATTTGAGCTAGATGTTTAGTTAGAGAAGAAACTTGGACGGTTAGTTCTTTGATAGCCTCCCTATTTGCTTGTAACTCAGCGTCAACTTTTGTTGTAGAGTTTGGGTCACCTTGTGAGAGCTGAGCCGCATGTACAGTGACTGGCCTGTTTTTACCTACTGCACCCAGTCTTCTCAATCTCCCTTCTTCTTCAGAGGTTGATTTCATAATTTGTTCCAAGAGGAAGTCATCACTAACCTGCATGTCTGAGAGAAAAGATTTAAGATCACATCTGACATAGCTGTTTCTCTCATTTAACCCCTGGTAAAGTGTGTGAAGGAAAGTGCCCTGAACAAGCTCTTTGTTATAGCTGAAACCAATACCAGGTTGTTGTGATTCAAACAGAATACGCTGCTTCAGGCCCATTATTCTGTAAAGAAACTGTTGTGGGCTCTCTTTGTCATTCTGTCTAGCACTAGTTAGGTCTTGAAAAAGTTCAGTTACATTTTTGTCTCTTATGTGAGAGCGCAAAAATCTTTTTAACCCATCAATAGTGAGGTCATCCTTATTAATCAACATCTCTCTGAATGTACCAGGTTTTGTTATTTTCAGGACAGCCCTGATAATTTCACACTCACTGAAACCCTCCTTCAAACCCTCATCAATTTGCTTACACAGACAATTGAAAGACATATCACAACCTGCATCACAAATTTGACCACCATGTAACTTAAATTCTCTGCGTGGTAACAGAGAAGCAACATCAGTCACCCTTATCACCTGATTGTTGAAGTTGGACGATGAACTTGGTGCAGTATCACTTACAATAGCAGGTTTGGGCAGGGCTGGCATTTGCGTGGCACTATTCGTGGCCAGTATACAAGCGTCCTGGTTCTTGGATGTTAAACGTGTGTGCGTGATCACGGCAGGTAAGCCTGTGTGAATGTCTCTGTCCATGAGTGGTTGAGAAATGTGCATAAGTCTGTCTTGATCAACAGGAAGGACGTTCAAGTCGTCGGTGGTGGTGGCTTCAGCGTGATCCAGAACCACATCACCACCCCCATTGGCAGACCTTGCATCTGGAACTCGAAACAGGTCATCCAGGAAATCATTGAGAAGAAGCAGTTGACTCATACCTTCGTCCTCCATTGCTTTTAGATTCTCACTTCGTATATAATCGACAATGAAGTGGTACAGTTCTGACTCACCAAGTTGAGGGAGAGTGGAATTTTCTTGACTATCCTCAGTGAACCATGCAACCAGCCGCAACTGGCTGATACTCAAATGTGAAAGTTTCTTTTGGATTTGGAACATCAGCATTCGCCTTGGAACAGCAGCAGCCATCTTGACTTGTCAGCTGTAGCTCTCACTCTCTGGATGATGCTCAATACAGCAGCCTTCCCTGAAGCTCTAGACGCAGACGTCGTGTTTGCTGATGAGGCAATCCCGGACGAACCCCCAATTGTTATTGGCCTCAGACCTAGGGGATATCTGGACCGGCAGCAAAGGATTCACTGGCAGGGTGCACAGTGAATCACTGAATAAACTGTGAAACACAAAGAGACCGATTAGACATGTCTTTCCTCAGCGGAAGTCAGTTTATTTCTGCATATGTAATTAAACATATTTAAACTCAACATTTGAAACTCAAAGTGCATTTGGTATATTCAATTGTACAAAAATAAAACATTTTACACATTTGGCATCCAGATGTATGCAAAATATACTTATGAACATATTTTCATTTCACTTGAACACCCGTACACCACACAACGTCCGCTAAACACTCAAAATGGCGTCTGAACAGAGAATACCACATGTAGACAGATGCTGACTGGAAAAACACTTTTAAATCAAATAACATACAACACAAATACTTTCATGTGATAAGACATTTCATTAACACATAACCCATGTGTGAAACACACCGATTCGACTTATTTTAACAATATTTTTTATAATCCTCAGTGAATTAAACTCTTTAGATTATATGTACTTCACACAAACTTAAACTCTTTATTGTAAACTCTTGCGCATTTCTGTGCACATAAGTGCAATCAAAAAGAAATGTATCTATGCATGTGATACACTCATACCTGTGAAACACAAAGAGACCGATTAGACATGTCTTTCCTCAGCGGCAGTCAGTTTATTTCTGAGCCCGGAGGATGCTACTCTCGTCTCTTGGAATCTCATGCGCATCCAAGCCATCTAGTGGCGCGGCGGTGTAATTACACAAGAAAAGTTATTACGATCACACTTCAACCCATTACACTAGCGGTGATTGTAAAGTGAAGCCACTGCTAGTTTATCATTCGGAAAATCCTCGAGCCTTCAAGACAAGATACTGAAAGAAAAATTACACGTTATGTGGCGCGCCAATGCTAGGGCATGGGTTACGTGGCAGTTTTTTATTGACTGGGTAAATCTCGTCTTTGGCCCTGCAGTGAAGACGTATCTGCAAGAAAATAAACTCACAATGAAAGCATTGCTCATCCTTGATAATGCTCCAGCCCACCCACCTGGTCTTGAAGATGATATTCTGGAGGAGTTCCAGTTTATCAAAGTTCTCTACCTCCCACCGAATACGACTTCACTCCTACAGCCAATAGATCAGCAGGTCATTTCCAACTTCAAAAAGCTGTACACGAAGCACTTGTTCCTTTGTTCCTTTGAAGTGACGGAAAACACAAATTTAACCCTTCGAGAGTTTTGGAGAGATCACTACAACATCGTGATCTTTCTACGTATCATTGACTTGGCATGGCAAGGGGTAACAAGACGAACCTTGAACTCTGCATGGAAAAAGTTATGGCCTGATGCTGTTGCAGAAAGAGATTTCGAAGGGTTCGAGCCCGAGCAAGAAGAGTTGGAGGAGATTGTATCTCTCGGAAAGTCGATGGGTCTGGAGGTAGATGAAGGTGACGTCAACAAACTCGTCGAAGAACATGAGGAGGAACTCTCAACTGAGGAGTTGAAGGAGCTGCAGATGATTCAACACACAAAGGTTCTGGAAGAGATTAGCACGAGTGAGGAGGAGGAAGAGCCGGAGGAAGTGATTTCTACAGGTGAAATTAAAGACATATTGGCAATGTGGGAAAAGCTGTCAAATTTCATTGAAAACACCCAGCAAAAGTGGCAACTGGTCATGCTTCAGCGCTTTTTAATGACACTTGTTTGACACATTTTCTAAGCGTTTTGAAAGGCAGGCAAAACAAAGTTCTTTGGATACATTTTTTTAAAAGAGCTGCGAGTGAAAGTACAGAAAGTGCAGCCAAGAAGGCAAAAACAAGTGATAATTAAATTTACGTAAATGTTAAGCTTAGTTTAAGTTTAAAGTTAAGTGCATTGTTTTAATTTTTTTCTGTCATTAGAAAGAAGGAAAGTGTAGTTTTAGTTTTAAAGTTATGAAAATAGTTTTTAAGTTCTAAAAAAGCGCCGTTTACGTGCGTGTCTAGAGTGCCTACATCCCTTCCCCCCTCCCTCCCTCCTCGCCGTTCACCTTCGTAGCTGCACTTGTCTGTCTCCAAAGTAAGACTGTTATGTTAAATAACTCTTTTATTTCTTTATTTCATTTTTTGTTATGTATTTGTTAATAAAAAATAAATAAAAATATTCATAATTTACAATGGTTTGGGGATTTTTCATAGGTCCGGAACGGATTAGATCGAATTCAGTTATTTTAAATGGGAGAAATATGAGAGATACGAGCCGATTGACTTACAAGCTCGGTTCTGGAACGAATTAAACTCGTATCTCGAGGTACCACTGTATTTGATATATTTACGACTGATTTTTATTTAGCTGGTACCCAATCTAGCTGGTATTTATCCTATACCCAATCCTATATGACTAATGATGGGTCAAAACATGTTCTTGAAAATGTTACAGTAGAGAAAGAAATACTTTGCTGTCTGTGAATAAGAAACAAAAGGATTATCTCAAATAGAAATAAATATTTTATCTATAGAGGCTGTTGGTTGTTGCTATGGGATGTGTGGTTGTTTACTGCAGGAACACTTCAAAAATACCATAGAATTGTGTTATGTTAGCATTGACTTTATTTATTAAAACTCTTTTCATCAAAACTCTTTCTGTCTGGCCATAGAATTCCATCCACATCACACAAAAAGCTTTCTCAAGTGTTGTGTTGTGTCTGAGTTTTAAGAACCTTAATCTTCTCTGCAAGAGTTCTTTGTTTTTAAAGTTTGTGAAAAAACAACTACACAACTCTATTCCAAATATATGCCTGTGGTAGAAGGAACAATAAAAAACTGAATGTAGGTATGCGGAACTGCTGCCTGCTGTCCCATGTTCAACAATTCAAACACAACGCAGATGTCATGGTGTTTGATAAGAGTTGTGGCTGGTCGCACATCCCGCTTAGCATCACGTCCCACGGTTATGTAAACATAACATTTCAGAAAACCTTTTTTTTGTATTAAGGAAGTAGAAGTATGTGGAAGTACAGTGATATCTATTGGTTATTTTTGACTCTATTCACCAGGGGTGTATTGCCTTAAAATAAAATTATATTAACCTCTTAAAAAATGCATAGATTATAAATGCAACAAGGAAAATGGTACATGGATGTTAAAAAAAACATTGCAAACAGTAATGAGTTTACAGTCAGTACTGGCAACATTGTGGTTCACACAACCTTATTGTGCAATTTCTGTAGTGTCAGTCAATCTAAAGTGGTCCAATAGAGGTAGCTTGACTTTCCTGAATCCTATTTTTTGAGTGCGTACCTCTTAATATCGCAAAACAGACCACAACGGCCTACGGAATGTTATATTGTTGCACATCTTTTTTTAAATCTATTTTATCCATTTGTCAGTTTGTTTTGTCCAAAGCAACTTACATTGCGCCATATGCAAGGTGCATATTGACATTCTAATCAGTTCTTGGTTTCCCTGGGAATCGAACCCATGACCTTGGCATTGCAAGCCAACACTTTATTCTTTGAGTTACAGGAAAGCATCTGACATAACATGATGTTAATCATGACCTCAACAAATCTCAATGCAACTGTTGCTCAGAAGATATTTATCTATTTAGAACTTAAATGGAGCTTGAGTAAATGTAAGTTACATTTCTTTCAAAATAATGGAATAACTGAGAAACACTGAAAAGTTTGGATAATATTGTTTACATTATAAATTACTTTGATGTATCACTATTGACAATAATAAGTAATTTTTATATTTACGTTACAACAAGAAAAACAAACTTTTGAATTGATACATTTGTATTTTTATTAGTTTATGCAGTTTAAAATGCCATTGACAATGACTCTACATTTGCTTTGCATTTATAAAGTGCATGGAGTATGAATACATAAGAAACTATAATTAAAATGTTCTGGCTTTGTACCTTTAAATTAAATGTATAAGATTATATATGTATTTGCACAAGATTATTAACTGTAAATTGAATATCATAAATAAATACCAATAAATAAAAACAATACAATTTCAATATACACTACAGAGAAAGTATGAAGAAAATAAATCACATTTTGCATCATATTTTGGAGGTCTTTTGCTTGTCCAGCAATAAAGGCATACTAAAATAAATAATTTATAAAATAAAAAAAATCATTAATATAGGACATTCATTTTTACAAAAGAGGTATTATTGAATTGCCCATTGAATATCCAAATCCCAAAGATTAAATTATATTCATGTTCAGTCCTGTCTTTGCTCTCTACATTTCTCTAGAAGAGGCTGTTTCGAGTTGTGTACTGTACGTTGTATGACTGTCGTCTGTGCCAACGCCTTCTGATTGCTGCACAGCATCCACAGAGCAAACACTAAAGACATCAACAGACAAAGTGAGAGTTAACAACCTGAAAAATAACACTACGCTTTAAAACATTTTTAATGAACTATACAATTATAAACTATCCAAGTCCCTTTTTATGATAAAGATTACACATTCCTGTTGTCACTTCACTACCAATGCACATATTTGACATTCAGTCACCATAATACTTACGCAGAGGAGAATCCAGCAAGGTATAAGTATCAGGACAATACCCACAGGGACAATGATAGCCACAATCCATGCTACATTAGTACTGTTGTTTGCGACTGTAGTGCTAATGATGGTTGGAACTGGTGTGGTTGGAGCTGGTGTGGTAAAAGCACTGAAAAGCAATTTGACCAAGTTGCCAAAAGCTGCAGAACCGCTGCTGTCACGTTCTGAGAAAATATAGGTAACATTGGCCACAATTGTGGAGAGATCCGCTGAATCACTGTGGGGAGAATAAAACACAATCAGAAGCAAAAAAAAAAAACTAAACAACTAACTTAAAAAAAAACATCCCACTGGCAAAAGCAGATTTATTAAAGTCATTTCGACATTTCTGCTCAACAATTTAAAAATAGTATAAACAGCAGTAAAGCAGAACTTACGTGAAATTAGGTTGAATAAATGAAAAAGAAGCTGAGGGATTCTGTAGGATCTGGGACACCTGAAGAGTGCATCAATAGATATAGAGAATATAGGTTTATGTGATTAAAATGATTAAAATAAGGTAATTTCAACAACAACAAAAAAGAGGGGTTTTGTGAACAACCACAATATCTAAGCCTCTCCTACTCACCAAATTCTTTATCTTGTTTTCTATTTCTTGATAGGCATCAAACTTTTGTGTATCATTCACAGATAATTTGGTGATTTGAAATTGAAAGTCAAGAGCATAGGCAGTCTCATTAATACCTTGAAGACATAAAACAAAAATAATTAGTTGTATGTCCGGGTAGAATTTCATTATCCATTCTCATCAATCTTTATCCATAATTACTGATTATATTCCTTCTAAGAAGCCATAAAAGCTTACACGAAGATTAATATACAATGTACACTGTTTGCAATCAATTGTTGTATTCACTCACTCACTCTCTCACACACACACACACACACACAAAGATGAGAGGAAAAACTCACTTGAATATGTGACACACACACACACCGTAATGATCTCAGGGTCACTTGTGATTAGTATTCTGGTGACTTGTTTAGTTGTGAGATTTGAGGCCAGCAGAGATTTAACTACCTCTAAAACTTTACTCTCACTTGGTACTGGGCCCAGTGTTTCAAATAGAAGGCGGATCTTAATGACCACGGTATTAATGCTAAAAAAAGAAAGAAAGAAAAAAAGACCATAATTGGAAATGTAAACATAGAAACGGAAAACAACTTGCTTTCACAAAATTAATTTTTGGACTTGTTGGACTTACGTTTTTGGAGTAACTGAAAATAAAGAAAATAAAGAGTATCAGTATTTTGCTCAAGACAAAAATGTATTTTGCTCAAGACTGAAATCTTTCAAAAACAATGCAAATGTAACATCTGACTGTCAGCTTGACGTTTTAAATGTTTGTTTCAGACTGTAGGGTGGATATGGTAATACCTTTGTTAACCTGGAGAAGTGGATATGGTAATACCTGGAGAAAGATGCTGGGGTGCGAGAGGTCACTGCTTGAGAATTCATATGTAACATTGGCCTGAATCGTGGAGGAATTACCCCTGTTGGGAAATGAAAATGTACAATTAGAAATGAAAGATTTTTAGACATCTACTCATGTACAAAAAATACCAAACTAACACAAAACAAGATTTATTAAATCATTAGAACACATTTGCTCAAAATTCAGAACTTACTCAAATTGGGTGAAATCGCTTGGTTGGAAATTAATTACTGGAGCTGACTCATTAGTTAGGATCTTGTTCAGCTGAAAAGTGCAGAAAAGTTTTTATTAATTGATTTGAGATTAATGTGGTTAAAATAATCAATTTATATAAAAGACCACTGTACTGCAATGTCTCCAACTCACCAATGCATTTATAGAGTTTTGTACTGACAGGTAGGTGCCATTCCTGAATTCAGGTTTCTCAGACATGGTTACATTGCTGATTTCAAATCCAAAGTTGAGGGCATAGGCTGTCTCATTAATTTCTTAAAAATACATAATGAAAATAATTAGTTGTGTGGTAGTATATGTAGACAGTATACAATTTCACGTATGCATTCTTTAAGGTTATTACCGTAATTACATCTATATGATGTGCTCCATTAGCATTCAAAAATTACATATTCACAACAAAAAGAACAAAACGACGAAAGACAAAACTCACTTGTATATGTGACATTCACAAAGCTCACAGGGTCACTCAGGGGTTCTGTTCTGGTGTCAAGTTTAGTTGCGAGACGTGAATACAGCAGTGTGTTGACCACCTGAATAACATCTTTTTCATTCGGTAGGGGTCCAAGTGTGACAAACACAAGGCGAATATATATAACCACTTTGCCTAGCCTACAAAGATGATGAATAAAACACATTAAAACAGAAAACAAAATTTTACATTTCAAAGATCAGACTGAAATTATTGCTCTTACACTGTTGGTGGAGAAGTTGCACTTGCTGCCAGAGTGCTAGCTGTTGTTGAGACTGCAAAATAAAATAGTGATTAGTGGAGGATGCTTGAGGTTATAGTATTGGAGTTCATTGTCAGTATTGACAAACCTGTCGGTGTACGAAGCTCATTCAGGAAGCTGACGGGTTGTATAATATCTCCATCCTGGAAAGTGTATTCCATGCTGCCTTTAATCTGGTTTGATGTGCTCCTGCAAGAAAATTACATGACATTTGATCAAATTTATGTTCAAAACATTTAGATTTTTTGGACTTTTTTGCCTTGTTAATTTCACATTTCTTCAATGAATTAAAATGTGTCATCATCAAATAAAGACAAAGATGTCTGTTTGACTCTTACTCAAAGCTGGTTGATTTGGCTTTCAATGTTGGACTAGTTGGTTCGTTCAGAAGAGTGTTCAGCTGTAGATGAAAATCAAATCTTCTATCAAACTCTGGTGAAGATTTATGAAGGACCTAAAGACATTTGTTCATTTAATTCTGATTTCTTACCGCATTATTGACGACATCCTGCAGTTGCACGTAAGTGCTGTTTCTGAGCTCAGGGTTCTCTGGCATGCTGATGTTACTCAGATTAAAACTGAAGACGACGGCATAGGAGGTTTCTGATATTTCTGTTTGGAAATAAAGGCACGTTTTTATTTGTCCAAAGCTTGCCAGTCTTGACTGTGTGACTTTTTCTCATTTCAAAAGTTTTTGTCAAGTCAAAGCAATACAACTTACTCTGATACGTGACATTCACCACCTTCACTGAACCATTGAGCTGTGATTCTCTGCTTAGCCGGAGTTTGCTGATAGCATTGAGGACCAGAGCTTCACTGGGGACTGGAGATGAGGAGTTGAACAACAGCGTGCTTGTGATCTCTGCTGAACCAGATCTGTAAAGAGCACCACTTTTGTTTAATAAATTATACATTTCACCCCGTAAAATTACAACTCAATCTTTGATTGCCCTGTTCTCGAAATAGAAAATCAAAACTCACATTAGGCTTGCTGGAGTCACAGAAGTTGGTGATTGTGGAAACACTGTTGTAGTGGACAGCTCTACAAAGGCACAAATGAAGCCAATGCATTAGTGATTTAGGGACAAAAAAAATAGTTTTCGTTGGATGCGAATTCTATAAAATATAGATCATAAATTTTAACAAACCTGTCGGTGTACGAAGCTCATTCAGGAAGCTTACGGGTTGTATAATATCTCCATCCTGGAAAGTGTATTCCATGCTGCCATTAATCTGGTTTGATGTGCTCCTGCAAGAAAATTACATGACATTTGATCAAATTTAGGTTCAAAACATTTAGATTTTTTGGACTTTTTGCCTTGTTAATTTCACATTGACTTAATGAATTGAAATGTGTCATCATCAAATAAAGACAAAGATGTCTGTTTGACTCTTACTCAAAGCTGGTTGATTTGGCTTTCAATGTTGGACTAGTTGGTTCGTTCAGAAGAGTGTTCAGCTGTAGATGAAAATCAAATCTTCCATTAAACTCTGGTGAAGATTTATGAAGGACCTAAAGACATTTGTTCATTTAATTCTGATTTCTTACCGCATTATTGACGACGTCCTGCAATTGCACGTAAGTGCTGTTTCTGAGCTCAGGGTTCTCTGGCATGCTGATGTTACTCAGATTAAAACTGAAGACGACGGCATAGGAGGTTTCTGATATTTCTGTTTGGAAATAAAGGCACATTTTTATTTGTCCAAAGCTTGCCAGTCTTGACTGTGTGACTTTTTCTCATTTCAAAAGTTTTTGTCAAGTCAAAGCAATACAACTTACTCTGATACGTGAC
Organism: Rhodeus uyekii; assembly: GCA_037043235.1. Taxonomy (NCBI): domain Eukaryota; kingdom Metazoa; phylum Chordata; class Actinopteri; order Cypriniformes; family Acheilognathidae; genus Rhodeus; species Rhodeus uyekii. Next base: position 7,149 of record JAWRVZ010000187.1, on the reverse strand, counting down.
ATTCACCACCTTCACTGAACCATTGAGCTGTGATTCTCTGTTTAGCCGGAGTTTGTTGATAGCATTGAGGACCAGAGCTTCACTGGGGACTGGAGATGAGGAGTTGAACAACAGCGTGCTTGTGATCTCTGCTGAACCAGATCTGTAAAGAGCACCACTTTTGTTTAATAAATTATACATTTCACCCCGTAAAATTACAGCTCAATCTTTGATTGCCCTGTTCTCGAAATAGAAAATCAACACTCACATTAGGCTTGCTGGAGTCACAGAAGTTGGTGATTGTGGAAACACTGTTGTAGTGGACAGCTCTACAAAGGCACAAATGAAGCCAATGCATTAGTGATTTAGGGACAAAAAAAATAGTTTTCATTGGATGCGAATTCTATAAAATATAGATCATAAATTTTAACAAACCTGTCGGTGTACGAAGCTCATTCAGGAAGCTGACGGGTTGTATAATATCTCCATCCTGGAAAGTGTATTCCATGCTGCCATTAATCTGGTTTGATGTGCTCCTGCAAGAAAATTACATGACATTTGATCAAATTTATGTTCAAAACATTTAGATTTTTTGGACTTTTTTTGCCTTGTTAATTTCACATTTCTTCAATGAATTAAAATGTGTCATCATCAAATAAAGACAAAGATGTCTGTTTGACTCTTACTCAAAGCTGGTTGATTTGGCTTTCAATGTTGGACTAGTTGGTTCGTTCAGAAGAGTGTTCAGCTGTAGATCGAAAATCAAATCTTCTATCAAACTCTGGTGAAGATTTATGAAGGACCTAAAGACATTTGTTCATTCAATTCTGATTTCTTACCGCATTATTGACGACATCCTGCAGTTGCACGTAAGTGCTGTTTCTGAGCTCAGGGTTCTCTGGCATGCTGATGTTACTCAGATTAAAACTGAAGACGACGGCATAGGAGGTTTCTGATATTTCTGTTTGGAAATAAAGGCACATTTTTATTTGTCCAAAGCTTGCCAGTCTTGACTGTGTGACTTTTTCTCATTTCAAAAGTTTTTGTCAAGTCAAAGCAATACAACTTACTCTGATACGTGACATTCACCACCTTCACTGAACCATTGAGCTGTGATTCTCTGCTTAGCCGGAGTTTGCTGATAGCATTGAGGACCAGAGCTTCACTGGGGACTGGAGATGAGGACTTGAACAACAGCGTGCTTGTGATCTCTGCTGAACCAGATCTGTAAAGAGCACCACTTTTGTTTAATAAATTATACATTTACCCCGTAAAATTACAACTCAATCTTTGATTGCCCTGTTCTCGAAATAGAAAATCAAAACTCACATTAGGCTTGCTGGAGTCACAGAAGTTGGTGATTGTGGAAACACTGTTGTAGTGGACAGCTCTACAAAGGCACAAATGAAGCCAATGCATTAGTGATTTAGGGACAAAAAAAATAGTTTTCGTTGGATGCGAATTCTATAAAATATAGATCATAAATTTTAACAAACCTGTCGGTGTACGAAGCTCATTCAGGAAGCTTACGGGTTGTATAATATCTCCATCCTGGAAAGTGTATTCCATGCTGCCATTAATCTGGTTTGATGTGCTCCTGCAAGAAAATTACATGACATTTGATCAAATTTAGGTTCAAAACATTTAGATTTTTTGGACTTTTTGCCTTGTTAATTTCACATTGACTTAATGAATTGAAATGTGTCATCATCAAATAAAGACAAAGATGTCTGTTTGACTCTTACTCAAAGCTGGTTGATTTGGCTTTCAATGTTGGACTAGTTGGTTCGTTCAGAAGAGTGTTCAGCTGTAGATGAAAATCAAATCTTCCATTAAACTCTGGTGAAGATTTATGAAGGACCTAAAGACATTTGTTCATTCAATTCTGATTTCTTACCGCATTATTGACGTCGTCCTGCAATTGCACGTAAGTGCTGTTTCTGAGCTCAGGGTTCTCTGGCATGCTGATGTTACTCAGATTAAAACTGAAGACGACGGCATAGGAGGTTTCTGATATTTCTGTTTGGAAATAAAGGCACGTTTGTATTTGTCCAAAGCTTGCCAGTCTTGACTGTGTGACTTTTTCTCATTTCAAAAGTTTTTGTCAAGTCAAAGCAATACAACTTACTCTGATACGTGACATTCACCACCTTCACTGAACCATTGAGCTGTGATTCTCTGCTTAGCCGGAGTTTGCTGATAGCATTGAGGACCAGAGCTTCACTGGGGACTGGAGATGAGGAGTTGAACAACCGTGCTTGTGATCTCTGCTGAACCAGATCTGTAAAGAACACCACTTTTGTTTAATAAATTATACATTTCACCCCGTAAAATTACAACTCAATCTTTGATTGCCCTGTTCTCGAAATAGAAAATCAAAACTCACATTAGGCTTGCTGGAGTCACAGAAGTTGGTGATTGTGGAAACACTGTTGTAGTGGACAGCTCTACAAAGGCACAAATGAAGCCAATGCATTAGTGATTTAGGGACAAAAAAAATAGTTTTCGTTGGATGCGAATTCTATAAAATATAGATCATAAATTTTAACAAACCTGTCGGTGTACGAAGCTCATTCAGGAAGCTTACGGGTTGTATAATATCTCCATCCTGGAAAGTGTATTCCATGCTGCCATTAATCTGGTTTGATGTGCTCCTGCAAGAAAATTACATGACATTTGATCAAATTTAGGTTCAAAACATTTAGATTTTTTGGACTTTTTGCCTTGTTAATTTCACATTGACTTAATGAATTGAAATGTGTCATCATCAAATAAAGACAAAGATGTCTGTTTGACTCTTACTCAAAGCTGGTTGATTTGGCTTTCAATGTTGGACTAGTTGGTTCGTTCAGAAGAGTGTTCAGCTGTAGATGAAAATCAAATCTTCCATTAAACTCTGGTGAAGATTTATGAAGGACCTAAAGACATTTGTTCATTCAATTCTGATTTCTTACCGCATTATTGACGACGTCCTGCAATTGCACGTAAGTGCTGTTTCTGAGCTCAGGGTTCTCTGGCATGCTGATGTTACTCAGATTAAAACTGAAGACGACGGCATAGGAGGTTTCTGATATTTCTGTTTGGAAATAAAGGCACGTTTTTATTTGTCCAAAGCTTGCCAGTCTTGACTGTGTGACTTTTTCTCATTTCAAAAGTTTTTGTCAAGTCAAAGCAATACAACTTACTCTGATACGTGACATTCACCACCTTCACTGAACCATTGAGCTGTGATTCTCTGCTTAGCCGGAGTTTTGTTGATAGCATTGAGGACCAGAGCTTCACTGGGGACTGGAGATGAGGAGTTGAACAACAGCGTGCTTGTGATCTCTGCTGAACCAGATCTGTAAAGAGCACCACTTTTGTTTAATAAATTATACATTTCACCCCGTAAAATTACAGCTCAATCTTTGATTGCCCTGTTCTCGAAATAGAAAATCAACACTCACATTAGGCTTGCTGGAGTCACAGAAGTTGGTGATTGTGGAAACACTGTTGTAGTGGACAGCTCTACAAATGCACAAATGAAGCCAATGCATTAGTGATTTAGGGACAAAAAAAATAGTTTTCGTTGGATGCGAATTCTATAAAATATAGATCATAAATTTTAACAAACCTGTCGGTGTACGAAGCTCATTCAGGAAGCTTACGGGTTGTATAATATCTCCATCCTGGAAAGTGTATTCCATGCTGCCATTAATCTGGTTTGATGTGCTCCTGCAAGAAAATTACATGACATTTGATCAAATTTAGGTTCAAAACATTTAGATTTTTTGGACTTTTTGCCTTGTTAATTTCACATTTCTTCAATGAATTAAAATGTGTCATCATCAAATAAAGACAAAGATGTCTGTTTGACTCTTACTCAAAGCTGGTTGATTTGGCTTTCAATGTTGGACTAGTTGGTTCGTTCAGAAGAGTGTTCAGCTGTAGATGAAAATCAAATCTTCTATCAAACTCTGGTGAAGATTTATGAAGGACCTAAAGACATTTGTTCATTCAATTCTGATTTCTTACCGCATTATTGACGACGTCCTGCAATTGCACGTAAGTGCTGTTTCTGAGCTCAGGGTTCTCTGGCATGCTGATGTTACTCAGATTAAAACTGAAGACGACGGCATAGGAGGTTTCTGATATTTCTGTTTGGAAATAAAGTTACGTTTTTATTTGTCCAAAGCTTGCCAGTCTTGACTGTGTGACTTTTTCTCATTTCAAAAGTTTTTGTCAAGTCAAAGCAATACAACTTACTCTGATACGTGACATTCACCACCTTCACTGAACCATTGAGCTGTGATTCTCTGCTTAGCCGGAGTTTGCTGATAGCATTGAGGACCAGAGCTTCACTGGGGACTGGAGATGAGGAGTTGAACAACAGCGTGCTTGTGATCTCTGCTGAACCAGATCTGTAAAGAGCACCACTTTTGTTTAATAAATTATACATTTCACCCCGTAAAATTACAACTCAATCTTTGATTGCCCTGTTCTCGAAATAGAAAATCAACACTCACATTAGGCTTGCTGGAGTCACAGAAGTTGGTGATTGTGGAAACACTGTTGTAGTGGACAGCTCTACAAAGGCACAAATGAAGCCAATGCATTAGTGATTTAGGGACAAAAAAAATAGTTTTCATTGGATGCGAATTCTATAAAATATAGATCATAAATTTTAACAAACCTGTCGGTGTACGAAGCTCATTCAGGAAGCTGACGGGTTGTATAATATCTCCATCCTGGAAAGTGTATTCCATGCTCCATTAATCTGGTTTGATGTGCTCCTGCAAGAAAATTACATGACATTTGATCAAATTTAGTTCAAAACATTTAGATTTTTTGGACTTTTTTGCCTTGTTAATTTCACATTTCTTCAATGAATTAAAATGTGTCATCATCAAATAAAGACAAAGATGTCTGTTTGACTCTTACTCAAAGCTGGTTGATTTGGCTTTCAATGTTGGACTAGTTGGTTCGTTCAGAAGAGTGTTCAGCTGTAGACGAAAATCAAATCTTCTATCAAACTCTGGTGAAGATTTATGAAGGACCTAAAGACATTTGTTCATTCAATTCTGATTTCTTACCGCATTATTGACGACATCCTGCAGTTGCACGTAAGTGCTGTTTCTGAGCTCAGGGTTCTCTGGCATGCTGATGTTACTCAGATTAAAACTGAAGACGACGGCATAGGAGGTTTCTGATATTTCTGTTTGGAAATAAAGGCACGTTTTTATTTGTCCAAAGCTTGCCAGTCTTGACTGTGTGACTTTTTCTCATTTCAAAAGTTTTTGTCAAGTCAAAGCAATACAACTTACTCTGATACGTGACATTCACCACCTTCACTGAACCATTGAGCTGTGATTCTCTGCTTAGCCGGAGTTTGCTGATAGCATTGAGGACCAGAGCTTCACTGGGGACTGGAGATGAGGAGTTGAACAACAGCGTGCTTGTGATCTCTGCTGAACCAGATCTGTAAAGAGCACCACTTTTGTTTAATAAATTATACATTTCACCCCGTAAAATTACAACTCAATCTTTGATTGCCCTGTTCTCGAAATAGAAAATCAAAACTCACATTAGGCTTGCTGGAGTCACAGAAGTTGGTGATTGTGGAAACACTGTTGTAGTGGACAGCTCTACAAAAGCACAAATGAAGCCAATGCATTATTCCGTTGGATGCGAATGATCATAAATTTTAACAAACCTGAAAGTGTATTCCATGCTGCCATTAATCTGGTTTGATGTGCTCCTGCAAGAAAATTACATGACATTTGATCAAATTTAGGTTCAAAACATTTAGATTTTTTGGACTTTTTGCCTTGTTAATTTCACATTGACTTAATGAATTGAAATGTGTCATCATCAAATAAAGACAAAGATGTCTGTTTGACTCTTACTCAAAGCTGGTTGATTTGGCTTTCAATGTTGGACTAGTTGGTTCGTTCAGAAGAGTGTTCAGCTGTAGATGAAAATCAAATCTTCCATTAAACTCTGGTGAAGATTTATGAAGGACCTAAAGACATTTGTTCATTCAATTCTGATTTCTTACCGCATTATTGACGTCGTCCTGCAATTGCACGTAAGTGCTGTTTCTGAGCTCAGGGTTCTCTGGCATGCTGATGTTACTCAGATTAAAACTGAAGACGACGGCAGTGCTGAGTTTCTGATCAGGGTTCTCTGTTTGGAAATAAAGGCACGTTTGGAAATATTTGTCCAAAGCTTGCCAGTCTTGACTGTGTGACTTTTTCTCATTTCAAAAGTTTTTGTCAAGTCAAAGCAATACAACTTACTCTGATACGTGACATTCACCACCTTCACTGAACCATTGAGCTGTGATTCTCTGCTTAGCCGGAGTTTGCTGATAGCATTGAGGACCAGAGCTTCACTGGGGACTGGAGATGAGGAGTTGAACAACAGCGTGCTTGTGATCTCTGCTGAACCAGATCTGTAAAGAGCACCACTTTTGTTTAATAAATTATACATTTCACCCCGTAAAATTACAACTCAATCTTTGATTGCCCTGTTCTCGAAATAGAAAATCAAAACTCACATTAGGCTTGCTGGAGTCACAGAAGTTGGTGATTGTGGAAACACTGTTGTAGTGGACAGCTCTACAAAGGCACAAATGAATGAAGCCAATGCATTAGTGATTTAGGGACAAAAAAAATAGTTTTCGTTGGATGCGAATTCTATAAAATATAGATCATAAATTTTAACAAACCTGTCGGTGTACGAAGCTCATTCAGGAAGCTTACGGGTTGTATAATATCTCCATCCTGGAAAGTGTATTCCATGCTGCCATTAATCTGGTTTGATGTGCTCCTGCAAGAAAATTACATGACATTTGATCAAATTTAGGTTCAAAACATTTAGATTTTTTGGACTTTTTGCCTTGTTAATTTCACATTGACTTAATGAATTGAAATGTGTCATCATCAAATAAAGACAAAGATGTCTGTTTGACTCTTACTCAAAGCTGGTTGATTTGGCTTTCAATGTTGGACTAGTTGGTTCGTTCAGAAGAGTGTTCAGCTGTAGATGAAAATCAAATCTTCCATTAAACTCTGGTGAAGATTTATGAAGGACCTAAAGACATTTGTTCATTTAATTCTGATTTCTTACCGCATTATTGACGACGTCCTGCAATTGCACGTAAGTGCTGTTTCTGAGCTCAGGGTTCTC